>BTCW01000002.1:2515000-3765000 GCA_033239725.1 Echinochloa phyllopogon
GAGTGCCAAGCATGAATAGAACAATTAATATATGCTTAAAGTCTTATATAAGTGTAAATTTAATAAATCTGAAACATTGATCTCACACAGATTAATTTGTGGTCAATTTATGGAGAAAAAGCACAGAACAACATGCAGGCTGATGACTATGATCGACAATGCATTCTGCAGACTTCTTTAACTTAAACTATGACCAAACGATCGAGGCCGGGCAAGTTAAATACTGAGATTATCAGTTTACAGTGTAGTACAAATCGCTTAGAAGGGCCAAGCCCAATGGACCCGCAAGAGGACCCTCTAGGTCACGCGTCAAAGATAGGCAAAGACTACTCACGACGAACGAGCTAAAAGGCCGTGAAACAATTACAACACAGGCTGGACCGTACCGGATCTAGAGCGGAGCCAAAAGCTTCACCACTAACAGCCACCAAAAGAACTCCCCAAACAACGTCTTCAGGAAGACAAAGGCGCGAACGGTGCCAACGTTTGGTTTTCACCACGGAAAACATCCACGAGCCGCCGATAACAAACTTAAACTATCAACGCATGCATCTTTAACTTAAACTATCCAACTGATAACAAACTTATTATTATTTGAACAAAACCTTGAAGCACATGTTTCTCTAAAAACACTCGATGCATCCGATCAGCGCATAACCATCAACTTAGTGGGCAGCTTCGTCACTCTCGGGTGGCAAAAATCTGCCAATAGCAATATCTGAAAGAATTTGCAATGCAGAAAAATTACAGACATGATTTAACACTCTTGTGTGCTCGTGTCAGTATCTCAATAATAAACTCCATAAATACAGAAAAGTATATATTATGTACAGTGACCAAATAAGCTCTAGTTAATAGTCCCTCTGTTCTAAAAAAAACTGACATTTAGGACAGCAACACGGTCTTCAAAACACAACTTTGACCTCTTGTTATTATAAAAATATTTATCAAAGAGTGATATATGTATACTTTTATGAAATTATTTTTCAAGATAAATCTATTCATATAATTTTCACATTTACAAACTCAACAATTTAAAAGTTATGGATGATTTATATTTCCAATGTTTGACTCAAACCTTGTCCTAAACGTCAGTTTTTTTCATAATGGAGGGAGTAATCTATAAAAACCACACGGTTGAAGGAATATATAGATATATGGGATGGGTACTGTTCGCACCCAAAATTGGCAGTTGCCTATCAGGCCGAGGGCAACCGGTCAGACCGGTTATAGGAAGCGGTCAGACCGGTTTTACTGTAGCCGATCTGGCAACGGCCAAACCGGTCTGACTGGTTTCTCCTGTGTTGGAGTAGGTTTAGGACTTTAGAGTTTTATCCCATATTGTAAACCAACCTAAAGGGGTACGACTTCCCCACCCTATAAATATAAAGGGTCATGGCCGATTGAGAGATTATCCAATCGAATAAATACATCTATCTTTTATCTTTTTACTTTTTCTCTTTTCCCTACTTTTCCAATCTACTATTTGCTGTTCTTCCTTCGTCTCTACATCGATTGAAGGCGTTCTAGGTGGCCTGCCGACTCTAGGACAACCCTACGTGCGTTGCCCCGACGGGATCCTGCCCGGACGACGCTCGAAGGTATACCGCCAGCCCTGTCTGGCAAACCGGTCTGACCGGTTACAGAAACCGGTCTGACCGGTTCCTGCGTTTGCGTTCTATTGGCC
Organism: Echinochloa phyllopogon; assembly: GCA_033239725.1. NCBI lineage: Eukaryota > Viridiplantae > Streptophyta > Magnoliopsida > Poales > Poaceae > Echinochloa > Echinochloa phyllopogon. Next base: position 2,516,688 of record BTCW01000002.1, read on the forward strand.
GTGAATTCGTGCCAACAGATTTGGCGACTCCGCTGGGGAACGAAAATCTGGTTGCTCAAACCATTTTATCGATCCTTAGGTAAATCAATCGGCTGCCATGGCCGGTAAATTACCTAAACCTGCTGATGTCGATGTTGCAAACATTCAAAGGCCGAACGTTGATCAAACGGCGGCTGAGGAGCAGAAAGCGCTTGCGGAAATCCGAAGAAAGATCCGTGAGCATAAAGAGCGGGAGATCCAGGAGTTGGAAGAAGAAGCCGTGAAGCAATACATATCGCACTTCTCCATGGATCGACAAGGGAAAGTCAAGAAAGACAAGAATGTCGTCATTGATATTCCCGCGCTAAAGGTACAATCCAATGCTCCTCCTGAAATTAATTCAGAAATTGCAAATTTTATTGATGGAGCTGTCAGTGCTAGCTTTAATAATAAATTTGTTACCATGGGTGAAAAATTTGAATCTACGATTAATTCTCGTTTAGAACACTTAGAGGCCAAGTTTGATAAACAATTTTCTGGTAAGGATGTTAATAGATCTACTTCTAATACCGAAAATTATAAAGATAATACATCAGAGGATTTATCAAATTTGCATGTTCCAAAAATTCCCATTGGTTCATCACCAGCCCACCACATACATAGCCGGACTACTGTTGGTACTTCGGCTGGTGGAGTGAATACGATGGCTGCTACTAATGCTATGATGCCGCATACGGTTGTGTATAGTGAGCCATCTACAGGTGCATATGTTTCTAATAGTTCGTTGCATCATATTCCTAATACATTGCTGAATCAAACAGCAACATATAGCACACCACAACCCACTCTAAATCAAGCACCACATCCTGGATCAACTAGACCTAGAACCGTTTCGGGGATGAAGGGATTTAGAGAAGAGATACTTGAGATATTTAGACAAACTTTTGGTACGGAGCCTAAAAACAAGAGTCGGTCGTATCAAAGACCGTATCCTGAGAATTATGAGTATATTCCATACCCACCAGGATTTAAAATACCAGAGTTTACTAAATTCAGTGGGAATGATGATAGAAGTACATTAGAGCACATAGGCCAATTTACTATACAATGTGGTGAAGCTGCTTCTAATGATATTTGTAAAATGAGATTATTTCCTTTATCTCTATCGGGTGCTGCATTTACTTGGTTTATTTCTTTACCACCTAACTCAGTTTATACCTTTGCTAATATAGAAAGTAAATTTCATGATTATTTCTTTAATGGTGAAACTGAGTTAAAATTGTCAAATCTTGTATCGGTTAAGCAAAAACCTAATGAATCTGTCTCCGAATATATTAGAAGATTTAGAGATACTAGAAACCGATGCTATAGTTTGACAATTTCAGATAGAGATTTAGCTGATCTTGCTTATGCTGGTTTGCTTGATGTTCATAAAGACAAGCTAGATGGTCAAGAATTTCTAGATGTGAGTCGGTTGTTGCAAAAAGCTCTAGCTAATGAAAATCGACTTAAAGAATCTAGGAGTTCACAAAAAACCAATGACAAAAGTAATCGTCCTATTTGTTATGCATCTGATAATTCAGACGATGAGAGCAATAATGTTTATAGCACTGAATTTGTGTGGTCAGCCAAAGACAAGCCTAGCACTTGTGAGTCTCTAAAGCCGGTCCGCAAGAATCAGCAAGAAGAAGTTAAATATACTTTTGATGTGGCTAAGTGTGATAGAATTTTCGATGAGTTGTTGAAAGCTGGAAAAATTAGAATAACTCGTACTATGCCGCCATTAGAAGAGTTGAAAAAACGTGCTTATTGTAAATTTCATAATTCTTATTCTCATGCAACGAATGATTGCAATGTATTTCAGCGGCAAGTGCAATCGGCCATTAATGAAGGTCGTTTGACATTTCATCCTATGCAAGTTGACACTAATCCTTTTCCTATGAATACCATTGAGTTACGAAATCCTAAAGTGCTAATTCCGCCACATCAAGCCGAAAAAGCCGTTGGAAAAAATGTAATCATTGGAGATGACAAACTTGCTGATCCAGAAGTGATAAAGGTGCAGAATGAGGTCCCTCAAGTGCTTGGGGAGCAACAAAAGACAAAGAAGACTGACAACGCGCAAACCGGTCTGACCGGTTCTTCAAACCGGTCTGACCGGTTTCTCCAGGAAAACTGGGAGTGTCCCAAAAGCAAGAAAAAGGTGAAGCTGACCTTCGAGGAGCTTTTGGCCAAGTACAAGAAGGAAGGAGCAAACCAAAAGCAAGGGAATCGGCCAGGTAAAAAATCAAAACATCAAAATAAATCTTTCTCTTGCAAATCTCAAGTAAATTATGCTGCCGCACCTTGTTCATATGTTAGACCGACCTCACCATGGTCCTGGTTCTATCCTTATTATTATTCACCTTTAGATTATAGCAATTTACATATGCGTTCATATATGATTCAATATGCTCCTACATATAAAAGTTATGGTTCAATGCAAAGACCGTTTGTTGTTAACAATAATCTAGTCAGAAGTACACCTATTTCTAAAGGAGATGAGAATGACATCAAGAGAGATTCAAAATACTCACAGCCGAGGTGGTGTCCCTCAGGCTTATCTCATACTCAAAAAAGAAGATTGCAGCGGATACATAAGCAAGAATCAATGGAGCAACAAGCAAAGGTCATACCAGTAAGATCAACAATTATTAAGCAGGTATGGAGGCCAAAGCAAGTCGTTCCTTGAAGTAAAGGGCAAGTTTATGGCCGATAAAACAATTATCGCCCTTAGAGCAATATATGGGCGATGTACTGTTAATCATCGTCTTTAACCAATTTTGATCATTATAGATGTTTTCTAACATACAAGCTTTGCCAGAAAACAGGGGGGCATATGTTCGCACCCAAAATTGACAGTTGCCTATCAGGCCGAGGGCAACCGGTCAGACCGGTTATAGGAAGCGGTCAGACCGGTTTTACTGTAGCCGATCTGGCAACGGCCAAACCGGTCTGACCGGTTTCCCTATTCGGTCTGACCGGTTTCTCCCGTGTTGGAGTAGGTTTAGGACTTTAGAGTTTTATCCCGTATTGTAAACCAACCTAAAGGGGTACGACTTCCCCACCCTATAAATATAAAGAGTCATGGCCGATTGAGAGATATCATCCAATCGAACAAATACATCTATCTTTTATCTTTTTACTTTTTCTCTTTTCCCTACTTTTCCAATCTACTATTTGTTGTTCTTCCTTCGTCTCTACGTCAATTGAAGTTCTTCCTTCGTCTCTACGTCGATTGAAAGCGTTCTAGGTGGCCTGCCGACTCTAGGACAACCCTACGTGCGTTGCCCCGACGGGATCCTGCCCGGACGACGCTCGAAGGTATACCACCAGCCCTGTCTGCCAAACCGGTCTGACCGGTTACAGAAACCGGTCTGACCGGTTCCTGCGTTTGCGTTCTGTTGGCCGTGAATTCGTGCCAACAGGTACGATATAATAAGGCTAGCTCTCTTATTAGTACCTGGAATGTAGAAGCTCACGTACGGGACAATACCGTAGAAATAATGTCCTAATTTCTCACATACTTTCTTTACCCGGCTTGACTTGAGCTCAAGGGCAACGACGACGCTATCGCCCATGCTTATGAGAATTGTATCAAGGCCCTCTACAAAGCCAACCAAAAGGAATGTTGTGTTGTTCAAGTGGTTGTTACTGATGTCAATAGAGAGCTGCATCATTATCTTCTTGTCTAGCTCGATGACCCTGCCTCGCTCCCACCATCCGGAGCCATCAGTACTATTACCATCGTCGTCCTTCCACGACCATGTGTAGAGGCTACAACCGTTGACGACATTGGCGACGACACCGAGGCCACCGTCGTCCATGGATGTCATGAGCTTCATGCATCCTATAGAAGAGGACCATGGCGTGCTCATCACCGACCGGCCATGCCTGCTGCCCAGGTCACACTTGAGGATTCTGCGACCGCCTTCTAGCGGAAAGTGAAGCGCGTCTCCAATGAGGAGGCTAGGCCCGCTGGAGTGAAGGACGTGAGATGATCCATGGCGATCGCCGCCAACCAGTACCGCTGTCCATGTGACCGTCTCTGATGAGTAGATATCCACACAGCAGATCCGCGCCCTTGTCGCACGGTGGTAGTGCCCACGCATACGACGACGCTGAAGTGCCCGCCATGGCAGTTGAAGTGATCGCAGGCGGCGGCGGAGCCAGCAGCACCACTACAGAGCACCGCCGCGTTCCAGCTTCTCCAGCTTCTTCCCCACGGCCGGCAGCTCCACTTCCTGGTGGCCGTCTGTGAAAACATCCCATACGACGAGGGAAAAGTAGGGCGGGCCACGCATGGTGGTGTCGAGGAGGAGCACGCAGCCATGGCGGGCGTCGAGCACGATGCTGCTGCTAGGACGACGACGACGGCTGGCCATGGTGGTGGAGGCGGCCGTGGGGACGAAGCGGACGGTGGTACTATCAGCGTCGCGGTAGTCTTTCACGAGATTGCTGAACCGGCGGCTGTGCGGCGGTGGAACTCGCGGAACCGGCGGCGGAAGCCGGGGCTCGAGACGACCAGGGCGGCATGATTGAGGCGCGCGGGGTCGTCGGGCGGCAGGCGGAGGAGGATCTCCTCCACAAGTTCCTCCATGAGCACTGGCGGCGGCGGCGGCGCCATGGATGCTGCTTGGAGCGAGAGCGAGGGTTTGTTCCGGCGATGCGTTCGTCTCTTTTTTAGAAGGAAAATGTATTGATAAATAAAGCACGGTCCTTTTACGAACAGGAACTCTAAGAAAAAAGAAAATTACAGAGAAGTTCATGATTAGGGAGTTTTAACAGGCCACGCTGACATGTGGCCCATTGAAATCATGCATCAAGTCCGGTAGCACGTATATATGTACACGTACTTCATCAAATTGATCGCTCGATTCATAGCTACTCACAGCGTGGCCGGCCACATGGGTTCAGTCCATGCATGGGTCTTCCTGAATCACACACAGTTTGATGGCACCTGCTTGACCGTCTTAGATCACCATCGTTCATCGCACGCCGTTCATCCTGGTCTCCTGACCTCCTCCCTTCCCTAACACAATGCACAAACATGTATACAACGGCGCCAAAGGTACACCACACACAGACACGTACATGCACCGGCACAACAGCACATGACGAGCTGCCTGTGAAGTGTCGAGGCACAGCAGCCATTTTAAACCAACGACTTGCTTCGCTATTTATTTGCCATCTTAAATTCTTGATTGTTATGTTCGGAAATAAGCTAAAGTCTAATATGTGAGACGACATTGATTGCTTTGTTCCTTATATAGTTATACGGTTTCAATTTGTTCATCCTGTTATTTGTCTATTTAGACTATTATAATTTTTAAAGAGTAATCATGAGATTTAGTTTGTTCTTTGCAGTAAACAACCGAATACTATACTCCGTACTAATTAGCACAGGAATTTTAATTTCCACGTTGAATTATTTAGCGGTAGAACCGAAGCACTGACTGTATATACTAATATAATGCCTGTGCTCAAAGTCTCAAACAGTGTACGTGCAGTGCTTAAAAAAAACAGGTTTTTACGTAATGGACAAAGCATCATCAGTATTTGAGTATTTGACCCGTACGTTGACAATGGAAGAGATCGGGCTCCTATTGATCCAAGCATGCCAAAATGCAACGCCGCCGAGATGCCGCTGGTCAGAAACAGAGGGAAGCCGATCGATCGAGAAGAGTCAGTGGGTCAACGCCCTCGGTTCCGTCTTAATTATCTCCTTCTCCATTCCAATTCCCAGCTAGCGTCGGTGTACATATGATATGATCATCATCAAAAGAAAAGAAAAATATTCAGAGTTGTCAGGCGGCGGCGCGGTCAGCATTATCCCGGGATCGAAAACGACTGCAGCGATTGGACGATACACAACAGAACAGCTGAATTGAAAGATGATGCAGAAGATTACCGCATGCATGCGTTTGTGATTCATGGTTTCGCTCGCATCATTTTCTCACCATGCATGCCAACTTGGAGAGATCGACAGGCGCTGTGGTTTCTTAATACTTCAGTTTTCCTGAAAAACGAATATTCTTCCAGGTTCCATATGTATGCATTGCATATGCTTTAGTTTTTGAGAATTGCTAGACGTCAGTCGATTGACGTTTGTCGTTTTTGTCAATCGGATGTTCCTAAGCGTTGGATCGAATTTGCACGCACAACAACTGCCAAGTAAGGTAAAGTGACTTTTTTTTAAAAAAGCAAATTTGAAGTCTTTCGAACCGAGGGAGTAGACAACATGCACTCTCAAATATATCTGTATTACTAATTACTGCATGTATTTGTCTAATTTTCCATCCCAAAAATATTATAAAATTTTCATTATTATTTTTCATGCAATTTTTTATTAATTTAATATTATATATCGACCTATCAAAGAAATGAATAATATTTTTTAAAAATAATTCATAATATCCTCTATCATCACTTCGTAAAATTTCAACCAAAACTCTACTTGTAAATTCTATTAAGAGGTGGATTAGACAAATAAGGTATCTGCAACTATATGTTAATAAGTTTCATCCTGAGTGTAAATTCCATATGCGTCACCAAGATAGTGCCATTTCGACCCCGAAGATATATATTATTTGCTGATTCATTGGACATAAGCCTCCAGGAATATGCACCACAATCCATCGATTTTCATATTTGGAGTGGTTAGATATGATCTATGTAAAACAAACAGGCATGTCAATTTCATAGTTGACTCGTCCCATAACCATCGGGCGTGCGGAAGCTGCTTAGCTTACTATAGTTACCAGATGCATACGGCGCCGTCAGATTCTGAACCTTCAATTGAAAGAGACCCGCAGGGGAAAATTCTAAAGACAAGGGGAAGAAGAAACAGCGCCATTGCGGATTTACATCACAGTTTGACCTCCCAAAAAAACACAAGTTGAGGAAGCAACATCCATTTATTTACAAATTCACAACTACTTCACGCAAAGAAGAAGGAAATGGTAGCACAGCCGCCATTTCATACAACTAATAGATAACTGTCGAATTATTTACCGGCAACGTACACAAGTTATCCGCGATTAAAATTTGGTTTAGTGGATACAAACATCGCATGATCGAATCTAACAACGTCAATCTTGCTCCAACTTGCAGTGCTACATACGTGCGGCCTCTATTCAGCATTATTTAAGCCGCCAAGCCTTCCCGCGAGGTGACGACGATCGATGGAGATGGCCCAAATGAGTGGCGTGCCGAAGCTGGAGGATGATGCCGAGGCGGCGGCGGCGGAGGAGCCGTGGCCGCCGGCGATGAGGGAGAAGGAGAGGCAGCGCCGCCGGGTGCTCCTCGTCGCCGGCCTCATGGCGCTGCCGCTCCTCGCGTTCCTCTTCCTCGGCCGCGACAGCGCCTCCATGGTCTGGGAGATCGCTAGTGCCAAGCTCAACTCCATGAATCAGCAAGGTACACCTTCACCCATATTTCCATGATGTCATTAGCGTGCCATGCATGTATGCTTGCTTGTAGTTGTACATGTATATATATAAATATATATAAATGTACACAAATCTAAACCCCCGGTGTTGCTTCATATTTAGATCACAAAGCAGGGTTTGCGAACGCCTCTCATGGCCATGGCCATGGCCATGTCCACGGCGACGAGCTCCTCGGCGGGCTGCTGGCGCCGGGCATGGACCGGCCGTCGTGCCGGAGCCGGTACGAGTTGTCTTCCTACTTCAAGCGCTTCCCCTACGCGCCGTCGCCGTACCTCCTCGGCAAGCTCCGCGCCTACGAAGCCCTCCACCGGCGGTGCGCCCCCGGCACGCCGCTCTACGCCAAGGCCGTCGAGCAGCTCAAGTCTGGCGTCAGCGGCGGCGCCGGCGCCATGGAGTGCCGCTACGTGGTGTGGCTCCCCTTCGACGGCCTCGGCAACCGCATGCTCTCCATGGCCAGCGGCTTCCTCTACGCGCTCCTCACCGGCCGCGTCCTCCTCGCCGCGATCCCGCCGGACTCCGCCGACCTCTTCTGCGAGCCCTTCCCCAACACGACGTGGCTGCTCCCCGCCGAGGACTTCCCCGTCGCCAACCTCTTCTGGCTCGGCGCCAGCCCCGACGTGTCGTTAACCAGCCTCCTCAAAAGCAACAAGATCGCCGTCGATGTCGGCGGCGGCGACACCCCACCGGCGGCGAGCAACGCGACGGCGGCGCCGCCCGTGCCGGCGTACGTGTACCTGAGCCTGGGGTGGCAGATGACGGACGGGCCCTTCTTCTGCGGCGAGCACCAGGTGGCGCTGGGCAAGGTGGACTGGCTGCTGCTGTTCAGCGACCTCTACTTCGTGCCGTCGCTGTACCAGGTCGCCGAGTTCCAGCCGGAGCTCCGGCGGCTGTTCCCGGAGACGAAGGAGAGCGCGGCGCACCTCCTCCTCCGGTACCTCCTCCGCCCGACCAACCCCGTCTGGGACCTCGTCACCGCCTACTACGACGCCAACCTCGCGCCGGCGGCGAGGAGGATCAGCCTCCAGATCAGGATGTTCGGCTTCGCCTCCATCGCCGCCGACGACTACTACAAACAAATCCTCGCCTGCTCCGCCCAGGAGCACGTCCTGCCGGAACCCGACGGCGGCGGCGGCAATGGCAGCTCGACGACGACGGCGATCTTCATCGCGTCGCTGTACCCCGACTACTACAAGAGGCTGACGGCGAGGTACGCGGCGCCGAACGCCGCCGCCGGCGAGAGGGTCGTCGGCGTGTTCCAGCGGACGCACGAGCAGCGGCAGGCGACGCACAACCTGCAGCACAACCAGAGGGCGCTGGCGGAGATCTACCTGCTGAGCTTCTCGGAGGAGCTCATGACCTCCGGCATGTCGACGTTCGGGTACGTGAGCAGCAGCCTCGCCGGCGTCCGGCCGGCGATCCTGCTCCCGGCGTACAACCACAGGGTCCCGGCGACGCCGTGCCGGCGGGCGGTGTCCATGGAGCCGTGCAACCTGACGCCGCCGCGCGGGGTGGAGTGCCATGGCAAGGCCGTGGACAAGGAGGATTTCGAGCGGCACGTCAAGGTCTGCGAGGATCGTGAGGTAGGGGTCAAGTTTTTTGACTAGGCTAGGCGCCGTTGTTGACTTTTCTCCTCTCCTCTCTCACTGCGACTAGCTTGTTTTTAGCCTCGTCATCCTCTCCAAATGGGAGGGATTATACAAGTTCATTACGACATATACATTTTGACAAGAAAATCGTTTAGAAATATCTCAAATGGGATGGATTATACATTATATATGGACGCATTTTTTGTAATGGTTCTATGAGAAAGTTTAATAAACTGACTTGAACACTAAGGCTTCGTTTGGAAGTAGATATTGAAGACCTTGGCATTGAATTGGTCTAGAATACCAATGCTGAAGGGAATTGGAAATGGCCTCCAATATCAATACCATTGTTTGGATGTGCAAGGAGTTGACAGCTGGAATCAAAGGAAAGAACCAATTCCAATTCATGTTTGGATGTATAAATGTGGAATTGTTGTGTGGGTTGTCTACAATGGTGTAAATACATTGCAATCTATATTTCACGCAATATGGCACACAAATCATGGAAGTTTCTTTTAGTCAAACACAACTTATCATAGCATGTAACTTCAGACCCATCATACATCTCCTTGAGCAAATACTTCCTATAATTGTGCCGGTCCTCATCATTGCTAAAGCACCCTAAATCCCTTGGTGGCCGCTGCGAACTAAGATATGCAAGCCCAAGAATAACTGACTCAAAGTAGAGTTCTGTCAACACAATTCTTCTCTTCTTTCTTCTTTTATTTTCTTCAGTTATATAAGAAACCAATTCGAGATCTGACATTGTATAACTACAATGCGCACACACCATTCATAAACATCATGGCATACAATGGGAGAGACGTCAGCCCTTCACATACCTTCAATCGGCCAAAGCAGCAACCCAACGTTTGGTGTGAGTACCCTGAAAAATCCAAGCAACAGAGGTTAGGGTTTCAATCCAAATGTTGCAGTAGTGAGAAGGGAAAAGGGGGAGGCAGAGACGAGGGAGGCAGAAGCGACTTGTGCCGGACTCGGAATAGGGGGAGGCGGAGTCCGGTGGCGGCCACCAGCGGAGGCGACCTCCCTGGGGGAAAAGGTCGAGGCGACCGGCGGCGGACACGAACTCCGATGGCGGCCGGCAGGGAAAAGGGCGAGGCGGAGATGGGGACGGCGGAGGAGTACCTGGTGGCCACGGGTAGTCGAGCGCGCACGGGGTTGAGGGGCGGCCGGCGGCGGAGGCGGCCTCCGTTGTCGCCAGTCTCCCGCCCGTCGCCTAGTCTCCCGCCCCCGTCTTTTTTTCCTCGCGATAAGAGACGAAGCGTTACGAGAGGAGAGCGATTCATGCCAATACGGAGGGGGAGGGGTCTGAATTGAGGACGGGCTAGGGGACATGAGGGGGAAAATCTCTTGGCATTCGACCGTGTTTCCGTTGGCCCAATGCCTAAGCCTTCCAAACATCGATATTGGGCCTCATCAATGCCAATTCACGATTCTAGCTCCCAATACAGACTTCCAAACGGGACCTAAGGGTTTTTCAAATACCCAGGTGTAGCTACATCTTATATTTATTCCTGCAAGTTTTAAGTGTTTCCAAATAGCCTCTTGTGCAGTGCTCCTTAACCAATACAACTGTCGTATTGTCTCACTGGTGAATGATTTGGCTAATAACCTTTGTGACAGAATTTTCTTAGTATTTGCCACATTCTCTCTCTCATCAGCAACGAATATATCAAGCTAGTTGGTCCCTAAGGTCATACTGTGAAAGCCAATTAATTGTTCGTGTTATAGTCAGAGCATCGTCAGGGTGTCAGTAAAATTATTCTAGTCTACAAGTGGGTCTCATCAAACCTAGAGTCGACGACTTCTAGCTCTTTTGGTCCAAAGTAAAGAAAAGAAAACGTTCGTAAGCACCTCTATCTACCTGACACAAGAAAGGAAATCTTGTATTAGTAAACTCTGTTCTCTCGCTACTATCCACGTGCTACAGGTGCACCCTGAAAATGTCAGTCACAATTGGCTCACAGAAAACATTGGTTATGAAAGATTCTGACATCATTAATACCAAAAATTTAAAAATTGAAAATGCATGATGCTTCAGAGACCTATAAGCACCAAAGAGGTCTTGAAGTCCTGAGTTCTCCGTACAAGTACAAAATAATGCACTGCTCATGAAGCAGTAGCATAAGTTTTTCAACAGATTGTTGGGTGGCGTGGCATTCTCCAACAGCTAGGTCTCTACGAAGTACTAGGTGTCCCTATTGCTCAAAGAGTAGAAAGCAAAAAAATAAAAAAATAAAAAGATGAGCAAGCATTTCGATAAAGGAGGTGGCAAGCGATAATACACGGGTTAGACCTACTGAAGCAAGGGATGATTTGGAGGATTGGTAATGGGTCTCAAGTTCGTATTTGGCGAGACCCATGGTTACCACGTGAATTCTCTTATCGAGTTACTACTAGACAGGGCCGGTGCAGATTGAGATGGGTGTCAGACTTGCTGAATATTGAAGGGACAGATTGGGACTTCGATAAATTAATCCAGTACTTCAACCCTGCAGATGTCGAAGCAATTGAAAAAATAAAGATTCCCACTAGGCGTTCAGAGGATTTTCTTGCATGGCAGATGGAGAAGTCAGGGATTTTCTCTGTTCGCAGTGCTTATAATTTGGCATTGAAGCTGAAAAATCTACAGGAAGAACAGGCCACAAGTGCCGCGCCGGATGGTGAAAGAAAGCTGTGGTCAGGTGTTTGGAGTGGACATGTTATGCCAAAAGTCAACATCTTTATCTGGAAGCTATGCAGGGATATATTGCCTACGAGACGATGCAAGTTCATCAGGAAATTGGAACCGAGTGCCACGTGTCAGCTATGTGATAGAGAAGCTGAGTCCAGTTTTCACGCGACTGTCTCATGCCCGGCTGCGGCGGGTCTCAGAACAGCAATGCGTGAACATTGGCTACTGCCTGACGAAGCACAGTTCGCCTACACTGGTCCGGATTGGTTGCTTATTTTACTAGAGAGATGCTCAGGGGTGCAGAGAGACCTTGTCAAGCTGGTGCTCTGGCAAGCATGGACGGCCCACAACAATCTCATACCTCAATCAGGACCACATAGTATTCCAGAGTCGGTGCATTCTCTCTTGGCGCTGCAATCGACACTGAAACAGATCCAGGAAGGGAGTACTGAGCAGACATTCAAAGGGAAAGGTATCTGTCGAGCGTCCGATAACAGAAAGAAGTATGGCAAGAATAATGCAAACAGTACAACGGTAACCCGGTGGGAGCCCCCTCCACAGGGTTGGACCAAAGTAAATGTCGATGGCTCTTTTGTTGCTCAAACAGGAGAAGGAAGTGTTGGTGTACGTAGTCGTGAGAGACTGCACTGGGTCAGTCCTACTCACGGCATGGAAGACGATCCTCAGATGCGCTGATGCTGCTGAAGCTGAGGCTAGAGCCTGCTCTGAGGTGATACGGTTGGCGGTGGAATGTATCCAAGGCAAGGTAATTATCGAGTCCGATTGTGCAAGAATCATTGCAGCCATGCAGAAAGGGGTGGATCGATCTGAACTCGGCTTCTTGGTAGCTGAAGCTAAGGAGCGGGCTCAGTTGTTGGATGACTGGAGGTTGTCCTTAGTAAAGAGAGAGTGTAATGCAGTTGCAAATGAATTAGCCTTATTAGCTAGAAGGAATGCTCACACAGCAGTCTGGTTAGGAGTTGCGCCTGCGTGCGTTGCTGAACTAATCAGACATGATTGTAATCCCATCAGCTAGTTAATAAAGCTCTCTTTTTACTCGCAAAAAAAAGGAGGTGGATACTTTTTTTAATAAGGTGGACAATTTTATCAAAAGGACTAAATCTAGTTATATCTTTGGCTTGTCCTTTTGGAAAAATGTTTGGCAAATGAAAATTTTCTTGTCTTTTAGAATAGAGATAGAAGAGATCAATGTCTATAATGTCCTTACTTTTCCAGCAAAGGCCGTAGCCAGCTTTATAGATAAAGCACCAGAAAAATACTGGGATTACCAGTTTACAATGAAGTACAATCCGCTTAGGAGCAGCATCCAACAGATCCTAAAAAGGACCCTCTAGGTCTCGCAACAGAGCTGAGCCAAACTAAAGGGTCAAGAGAACAACACACCATCTATTGGACCCGACCAACCACGGTGCCTAAAGCTTCACCACCAACGGCTACAAGAAAAACCTCCAAACAACGCCTTCAGAAAGGCAAAGGCGCGATGGCGCCAATGTCTGGTTTTCACCACGGAGAGCTTTCACGAACCGCCGTCGAACGAGGCCCTGCAGACAACGCCCTCAAGAGGGAAGTGCAAAACGCCGTTGTCCAACCCGGCAACCGAATTGAAGCTTACGCTTGAGGATCCTCCGCCCGACGAGCCGAGAGCACCTGTACCACTCCCCCTCGCTTCCTTACTTTTGCAGAGGACGGAATAAAATTTCCGCTTTCTAAAAAATATTTATAGCACCCTTATTTTTTTTCTTCTTTCTTTCTATCTCCTCTCTTTCACCCTAAACTTCCATGGCGCCCACCTTCCTGCACCTCAGCTCCATCTCTTTGTCCTATCATCTCTTCGCTATGCCTCCACGTCAGCAAGTCCGCACTCCGCCCTGCGCCACCGTGCGCGTGCCGTGAGTCAGATAGAGATAGAGAGCACAACGTGAGGATAGGTCCAGTGGCAAAATTCTTGTTCGTAGTTCAAAAATAAGACTAGCTTTTGGTGGCTTTTCAAGGGAAAATGTTTTAATGGGGATTGGGAAATGTTCAATAAAGCTTTATGGGAAATCGGTGCAGAATCCGCTTCGTGAACAGATCTGTTGGTAAAACTAACAAGCATGTCACTCTCCTAGCTGATGTCCAACCAGGCGCGTGGAAGCTTTACGGTGCAGTCAAATTTTGAACATTTAGTGAAAGAGAACATTTAGTCAAAGACAAGCTGAAGGAGCAACAACGTAGCAAGTAGCAACCAATAAATAAATTTTAAACAGTCAGGCGGAAAAGGCAAAAAACAAACCCATTGTTACACAAAAAAAAAGTCAAATGGCGGAGATCCATCCTAACAGTCTTGCAATGGTAGGCGTTCCCTAATCCTGTTGGTTGCCTACGAACTCTTGGAATGAGAGAAATTTAAGTCTTCGATCACCGTCACTCAATTCCAGAAGCTCTCATCAACAAAGTCAAGGACGCTTCTGCAAAGTTCTTGTGCCGTACGGAAATTGTGCCAATCACATGAGTTTCATCAGCGCTTCTGTAAATCTTTTCTTTTATTTAGTTTTTTTTCTTTTGCGTGTAAAGCATTCTTTTCTGTCAATACTTAGAAAAAACAAGCACTTATTAATTTATAAGTCACCATCTTTATTTACAAGGAAAAAACAACCATTATGACAATGCCAGTAGAAATTGACAAGGGATTCTTTAAGAGATCCGCTAGTACAAACTAGAAAGTATTTTCCACAGAAGAGTTCCTTAATTCCCAATTCACTTTTAGATATGCCCATTTTGAGGTCCTTGTTGCTTTTTTTTTTCGAGCACTTGAGGCCCTTGTTGCTAACGTTTGTAGGCCTAGCCCATATTTGGACGTAATCCTACATTTAGCCCAGTTGTCTATGGGCCAGACGCCCAGACCCATTCAAGCATTCGTCACAATTTATTGCCAAATTCATAAACAATTTTGAATTTCACAACTGTTTGGCAAAAGATAAATGAAAAAGAAACAACCATTATTACAACTGAACAACAGTCAAATTAGTACGGGCACATATCTCAGCTCTATCTACCAGAATTTCGCTAAAGAAGTTTTATTTACCAGCAATATCAGGTTCAATTACCAATACGAGTACTCCAAGGTCACGTTTTTCTTTTGTCAATGTACTCGACGTACAAACGTTGAATGCATGCATGATCGTCCTTGATTCCTTGAATTCATCGAATCCAACTCTATCATCATATCCCCTTTGTCACGCAAATGAAGTACATTTTTTTTTAGAAATGGGATGCTTTATTAATTTTCAGTTAGATACATCGATGTGATACACCTGCCTGAAAAAAGATCCCGGCCTCTGTCAAGCGACACACAGCCCAAGGAAATGGCAAATGAAGTACATGAGCAATCAAAATTCCAACTTCACGGCTCCATCTCTCATTCTCTCCTATCTTGTGCGTGCGTGCACTATGACGAACGCCGCCAAGTCTAGCTCCAACTTGCAGCTCTAGCTAGCTAGGTCCGGCCTATATGTGTAGTATTATTAAGCTCGCCTTGGAGCTAGCAGAGCTCTGATATATCGGCCATGCAGATTGATCGAGCTGACGACGAAGATTGATGGACGACGACATGGAGATGAGTTGCGTCGCCGCAGCTGCGCCAAAGCCGCCGGAGGTTCCGCCGGCGAAGGAGAAGGAGAGGTGGCGCCGGGTGCTGCTCGTCGCCGGGCTGGCGGCGCTGACGCTCCTGGCGTTCTTCGTGCTCGGCCGCGAGAGCGCGTCGACGGTGTTGGAGATCGCAGGCGCCAAGCTCACCGCCATGAACAATGGAGCAGGTACGGACGGCCGGTCACCATCTCCATTCCCATGTAATTCTCAGTTCTCACATGCCATATATATACATATATACATATATACAAATCTGAGCTCTCGTCAGTGGCTGCTTCGAAATTCACAGGTTTATGAACGCCTCTCATGGCCACGACGCCGCCGGAAATGGCGATGCAAACGCTGACGAGCTCCTCGGCGGGCTGCTGGTGCCGGGCATGGAGCGGCCGTCGTGCCGGAGCCGGTACCAGATGTCTCGGTACTTCAAGCACTTCCCGTACGCGCCGTCGCCGCATCTCCGGCGAAAGCTGCGCGCCTACGAGGCTCGCCACCGGCGGTGCGCCCCCGGCACGCCGCTCTACGCCAAGTCCGTCGAGCAGCTCAAGTCCGGCAACAGCAGCGCCGCCGCCGCCGACGCCATGGCGGAGTGCAGCTACGTCGTCTGGCTCCCCCTGGACGGGCTCGGCAACCGCATGCTCTCCATGGTCAGCACCTTCCTCTACGCGCTCCTCACCGGCCGCGTCCTCCTCGTCGCGCTCCCGCCGGACTCCGGCGACCTCTTCTGCGAGCCCTTCCCCGGCGCGACGTGGTTGCTCCCGCCGGACTTCCCCGTCGCCGCCGAGCCCCACCCCGACCAGTCATACTCAAAACTCCTGGAGCAGAACGAGATCGCCGTCGACACGGCGAACGCGACGCCGCCGCCGGTGCCGCCGTACGTGTACCAGAGCCTGGGCCCGCCGCAGCTTGAGGACGGGCTCTTCTTCTGCGGCGAGCACCAGCTGGCGCTCGGCAAGGTGAGCTGGCTCCTCCTCCGCAGCGACCTCTACTTCGCGCCGTCGCTGTACGCCGTCGCGGAGCTCCGCGGCGAGCTCCGGCGGCTGTTCCCGGCCAAGGAGAGCGTGCACCACCTCCTCGCCCGGTACCTCCTCCACCCAACCAACCCCGTGTGGGGCCTCGTCACCAGGTTCCACGCCGCGTACCTTGCTCCGGCGAGCCGGAGGATCATCGGGATACAGATCAGGATGTTCGGGTTCGCCTCCATCCCCGCCGACGACATGTACGACCAGATCCTCAGGTGCTCCCGGCAGGAGCACATCCTGCCGGAGACCGACGCCGACGACGCCGCGCCGCCGCCGACCGCCGCCGCTGGCGGCGATAACGGCAATAATAATGGCTTGACGGCGATCATGATCGCGTCGCTGTACGGGGACTACTACGAGAGGCTGAGGTCGAGGTACTACGAGCACGCCGCGGCCAATGGCGGCGGCGGCGGCGGCGCGGCGGTGGTGGGGGTGTTCCAGCCGACGCACGAGGAGCGGCAGGCGACGGAGAGCCTGGCGCACAACCAGAGGGCGCTGGCGGAGATCTACCTGCTGAGCTTCTCCGACGAGCCGGTGACCTCCGGGCTGTCGACGTTCGGGTACGTGAGCAGCGGCCTCGCCGGCTTCCGGCCGGCGATCCTGCGCACGGCGTTCGACCACAAAGTCCCCGAGAAGCCGTGCTGGCGGGCGGCGTCCATGGAGCCGTGCAACCTCACGCCGCCGCGGGGGGTGGTGTGCCGGGGCGAGGCCGCCGGAGACAAGAACGAGGAGATGGCGCGCCACGTCAGGGTGTGCGAAGATACCAGGGATGGGGTCAAGTTCTTTGACTAGGCGCCGCCGTTGACTTAATTTCATTTCTGGCTGATATAATAAGTCAATTAACGGATCATCTCTAAACTTTTTTCTTCCGAAAAGATGATCTAGAGAGGTTTATGCAACATTTCTTTTTCAAAAAAGACGATCCAACTTTTTTTCTCTTTATTTGCAACATTTTCTTAAGAAAGGTTGATCCCACATTTTCATTTAAACATACATGCCCAACATTAAATTGATACAATATTAATCTCTAGAAATATTAATAAAAGTTGATTCAAGCAGCACTGGCATTCGCTTCGGGTGGACTTGCTTGTGCACACAAGAAGGAAGAAGCTTTACATTCAAAAAAAAAAAGCTTGGAAACACAAAAATAATAGGACTGCACGAGATAATTTATTTGACCTGCTGCGAAAACTAGTACTTCAAACTTTAAAGGACTAACCACAGTCTCATAGCAAATCCTGGCTAGTTGTAAAAATGGGTGGGTAAAATTTGGTCGAAAAGTCACATCGAACACTGTAACATTTTTCATTTGTTCGTGGTAATCGTTGTCCTACCATAACCTAACTAGGCTGAAAAAATTCGTTTCGTCGCGTACCTCAAAACCATATACTTAGCTTTTTTATTTATCTATATTTAATGCTCCATGCATAAGGAGAGAGATTTGATGTGATATAGGTAAATAGTGAAGTTTGGAGAGAGAATTTTATAAAGTTTGTGAAAACTAAACGGGGGCAAGAGAGACATTGCAAGAGCTGAGTACACTGCACGTGCTTGGCCCCACTTGTCAGTCACCTCCTCAACCCGTTTGAACCAGACCAGCGTCTCTCTCCCGCATCCGCACGTGTTCATCAAAAAAAAAAAAACACCCGCACCTTCCCCATCCCCAACCCCGACCAAACCCTCGCTCCGCCGCCGCCGGGGTCCGATCCGACCGACCAGCATGGCGGCGGCGCCGCCGGTGCCGGCGCTGGTGGACGACGGAGGTCCTCCTCCGCTGCCCGCCGGACGACCCGGCACGCCTCGTGCGCGCCGCCGCCGTCTGCAAGGGCTGGCGCCGCCTCGTCTCCGACCCCCGATTCGGGCGCAGGTTCCGCGAGCTCCACCGCACGCCCTCCTTGCTCGGCTTCCTCTACTGCCGCAGGGCTCCCGTCCTCTTCGAATCCACCACCTCCTTCCGCCCGCGCCTCCCCCCGCCCCACGTGTTCCCCGGCAGCTGGCGCGCCATCGACGCCCGCCACGGCTGCGTCCTCCTCAGCCCTTTCTCGGTCGCGCCTAAGATTGAGCGCCTCATCGTGTGGTGCCCTGTCACCGGCGACCTGCGGACGCTCCCCATGCCTCAGTTCGAGTACGGGCACTGGACCGCGGCGCTGCTCTGCGCGGTTGCGCCCGGCTGCGGCCACCTGGACTGCGGCTGCGGCCCCTTCCTCGTTGTCTTCGTGGGAACGGACAATTCCTACCATCGTACATCCGTCTGCGCCTACTCATCTGAGGCTAGTGCATGGAGTGAGCTTACCTCAGTTCAGCACATCGGCACCTGGATAGACAAGGGGCCCAGTGCTATTTTGGGGAATGCACTCTACTTTTTGTTTGAACGGCCTAGACAAATCCTCCAGCACAATTTGGTCACACGAGAAGTTTCTGTCATCAAAGTACCAGCTGCAGTAGCATCATACGGATGTTACATGGTGCTCACAACTGCAGAGGAAGGTGTGCTCGGACTCGCCACCACCACTACTGGGTCCAAACTCTTGCTGTGGTCGAGGGAGGCTGGCTCCGATAGAGATGCTGGATGGGTACAGAGCAGAGTGATTGAGCTCAAGGGTTTGCTCCCTCCCGAAGCCCTCTTGACCTCACCTCAAGCTGTTGGCTTTGCGGATGGTGTTGGAGCTGTTATCATTCGGACGTCTGGCGGGTTCTTCTTCACTGTTGATATGAAGTCCAGCTGTGTTAGGAAGATAGGAAACGGTTTAAGCCACTACTATGTTGTCCCCTACATGAATTTCTGCACTCCAGGTATGGTTTTGATATTCAATTAGAATATCTCAGTTAATTACCTGAAAATGTTGACGATGATATGTGTGTCTGAAGAAAAATGGATTTACGAAATGTAGAATATCTATAAAACTGTGTCGCTCTTGACGTTTTGGGGGTACCTAGCATCCTTGAAATTGGACACAATTGCCTTGGAATCTATTCATGCAGTATGCATTTCTTATTATATATATATTGGACTAACGATCCAGACTTGGCAATTGATCTAGGTTTAGGATGAGCCTGGAAGCTATGAAGCAGGAGCTTCTTTTCCTTGAAAATGAAAATTTTATTACCTACAGAAACTTTTCAGGGTCTAGATTTCACTCTTGTGATCTTTAACCCTGTACTCCCTTGCTCAGATCTTTCATTGTCGGTTCACAAAATTCAAACATAGATGATGATATCTATGCTAAACAAAGTGAAATATTTCTTTCCATTTTGATTCGTAGTTTCTTAAAGGTTATTGAGAGTTTAATTGGTTGAGCTCTGGTGAACAATTTTTTTTGTTCTTGTGATTGGTTATATGCAAAAATCTTAATTTAGGAAAAAATTAGTTCCTCAACTAGCCATGGTTCTTGAGATTGGATATATACAAAAATGAAATTACTCTTCTGGTGTAGGACCAATAGCAAGTGCTTCAAGTGCATCACAAGCTGAAGGTGCTCATGTGCTGACTTCTTGACCAAGAGCAAATTGGACAGCATATTAGGGATAAAGGTAAACTTATAAGTTTTATGGTGGGCCAAATCTAGCAATAGGGAGTTTGTTTTAGTCTCTTGGCCTTTCGGGGTTCTGTGTTTTGTTGGTGGTATTGTTTCTCTTGCATTTCTTAACTAATCGTTAGTGTCAAGTTCTACTGGATTGTCGATAAGGTTACCCTGCATAATCCGACCTGATGTTTATTGCATAAGTGATGTTGCAGTGTAAGGCTGGAATAAATATGATTAATTTTGTCTAAACATCTGTTTGCTCAAGATTATGACTCTTTGTGCATATATAAAATTTAAACGCTGCAATTTCATATGGGACCTGCTACTCCCACATATGGGAGGCTGTTTAATGCTTCCGAGTTCTGCCTTGAGTAATTTGTATCTTTAGGTGGTTTCATTCTCTCCTATTCCTAAGGATGTTTTAATGATATTGTACTTTGTTGGTCCACATTTTTTTGACAAGAGGAACAAGATGTCAAGTAGCACCATTTGACCAAAAATGAAATAGGAAATAGGTTGCTCTCCTAAAGAGCAGAACGGCCTGGATATAGTTTCCACTGCTATGTTTGTTTTGTCTCCACCAGATTATTTCTCATGGCTGTGTAATTGGATGAATGGATTTGTGTGTGAGTGGCATCTATTTGCTGGTTTCTATAGAAAACACGCAACCCTGCTAATTTTGACCATGTTATGCCAAACCATTCTGATCACATATAGTTTTTGCTGTTTGCAGAGCAAGGAGGGGCAGGGCATGTTGGCCGCAGGCTCACAACAACTATTGGAAATTGTAACTCAAGTTTTGGTGTGGTTGAGACCTGTTGCAAGTGATGGTGAAGGACCGTAGGCCTATAGCCTAGTTCTTTTTAATGATGCTAAGATCCAGATTTTGTTTGCAGTTGTTCAGTTTGACTGAAGAGGCTTGGCTATAAGTCTTCCTGAAGGCACGTTTAGTTTTATTAATTGGAAAAGGTACCCAAATCAAAGCTTGTTGGCTTGTTGCTGAATAATGTTTCAGGTTATACCTTTTCATGATGAGCCAGCGCTGCTATAAATTACTTCGATGACTTGGGAACCAGATGGTTCTGTATCAGTTGACTGTATTACTGAACAGATGTTTTCTTTTCCCGAACGTAACTGAACAGATATAGTACTCGGATATTCAGCCGTTGTTGCAGCATGGTAAAGCCTCTAGAGATGGAATGTTAAGATCCTACTGTTAATGACAAATCAGTGAACGCAAAGAATGTTTATATCTGTGACCATGTAACTTGTAAGTGGTCTTGGTTCTCACAAGAGGAGGTTGTCTTTATTTTTCCATAAAGAAAGAAAAAGAGAAGTTGTCTTTCAAAAAAAGAAAAAAAAAGAAAAAGAGAATGTCCAGGTTCTTCTAATTTTTTTTGGGCAACAGTTTCTTCTAATTTTGTTTAGTGACGGAAGCCACTCTCGCTGCCTCCCTGGCCCCACCTGCCAGAGCCCTCACCTCAAGTCCTCGAATCGCACTCGCACCTTGTTGCCTATTTTGTTAGGGCGTGTTTGGCAGAGCTCCATGCAGCTCCAGATCTGGAAAAACCAACTCCGCTCCAAGTTTTTTCAGCCAAACACGCCCGCTGGAGCAGCTCCACACGTGGATCTGCTCCAAGAAATCCACTAGATCCACGAATTTCATGGAGTGTCTAGGGGGGTACTCCACCAACTCCAAATGTTGTGAAGTTGGAAGAAATTACCCACCACTGCCACTGGTAAGTGAAAAAAACGGTCCGTTCTATTTTTTCCGCCCGTGGCCGTGCCCGCACTGCCTCCGGCGAGCTCCCCCGTGCGCCGCCTCCGGCAAGCTCCCCCACGCGCCGCCTTCGGCGACCCCTCGCGCCACCACCGGCGGCAAGGCCGCGCCCGCCTGACCGCCATTGCCGCGCCCGCGGTCGGCCCGCCGCGATGGCCATGGCCGCGCCCCGCGAGGTCCTCTGCCCCGGCGAGGTCACGCGCCGGCCCGGCCGCCATGGCCGCGCCCCGCGAGGTCCTCTGCCCCGGCGAGGTCGCGCCCCGGCCCGCCGCCATGGCTATGGCCGCGCCTCGCCGCGGTCGGTCCCTGCTCCTCGCCTGCCCCGGTGCGGTCGCGCCCGCCGACCCGGCGAGGTCGCGTGCACCCGCCGGCGGCGAGGCCGCACCCGCCTTCCCCGGCGAGGTCGCGCCCGCTTGCCCCGGCACGGCCGCACCCCCGGCGAAGTCGCGCCCGCATCCCCCGGCGGCGTGCATCGACGGAGGAAGAGGAAGGAGGAAATGAAGAACAGACAGGTGGGCCCTACGTGGAAGTGAGATAGAGAGGGAGGTGGATCTGTACCAAACACTTTGATGAATCTCAATTCGATGGTGGAGCTGCTCCACAATGGATCTGCAACTCTAGAGCTGTTTTTTCAGAGCTGGAGCTCTACCAAACACGCCCTTAGTCGTTCGAGCAACTGGTTGGTCCCTTGTTGTTACTTGTTAGTTCCAAGAGAGAGTTAAACGAGATCGAGCAAATAAATTTCTCAATCAGCTGATGTATTTCCTAACTTTGTAAATTTCTGCAGCACTGAGTCTGGCCCCCTACTGGTGACGAGGTACTAAGAGACAATGGTTCAATCAGTTCACAAACTTAAGGTGCTCATGCGAAAGTTTGTCTGGCCCCCTACCAGTCGAGAAAGGACTTTCCATCTCCTATATTTGTTTAGGATAGATTTAGATCCGGGACTAGCATTAGTCCCGGGTGTAATTTGTAGGGGGGCGGAGGCCCTTTGGTTCCGCTCGGTAACACCAACCAGGACTAAAAGTGAAAGCCCCGGATGGTGTTACCACTCGGGTCTAAAAGTTCTGTACGAGTTAATTTAAAAGGATAGCACTCGGGACTATTTTATATGTACTATGTAAGTGAGATGTAAGGAATCTATGCGCGAGGCGAGACATCCCACGTTTCGAGTTCCATGGACGGTATGCATGTACCTCGACGCGAAACCTCCTGTGACTTGTGCGTGCCTCTTCCTAGCATTCTCTACTAGTGTAATAATAGTAGCATGATGGCAAATAATATCAGCTTTATTGTTGATGCTGGCCTTCAGGATTTCAACCTTTTGTTTAAGGGGGGCTGTTTCTCTTAGTTTTTTTTGCTTGATCGTTGGTGTCAACAAACTGTCAAGTATATCTATTTCGGGTAATTTGTTTTGTTCTTAACCCTGTACAACTTTACTTAGTTGTTAACTTGTGACTGCTGAAATTCAGATCTAGTACTATTTGAGCTAGTATGTAGCATGAAAATATAACAGAAGTAGAACAGCGAGTTTATGAATACATATATATTAATTGTTTATTTACAAGGACATTTATTTATTTATTATGTCATGTCACAGATGATTATTCAATCCACTCCTATATACTATATATATGTACACACGTATTCTCGTACAAATATATAAGCAGCATGCATGTATATGTATGTACACAACTATATATATACATGCACTGAATATATATAGACGCATGATGAACTGTAACCAGCAGGCCCCACTACGAAAATCTGGGCATTTGCCGAGCGTCTAGAAAAACACTCGGCAAACACTCATCGTTCTAGCAGGGGCTCTGTCCCCGGATGTTGCCCGCTGGCTTGTAGTTGCAGGTGATGAAGACGCCACCGTTGTTGCAGACGACGCGAGCGCAGCCGATAGCGGTGGAGGCGCGCTACACCACCTGCGTGTAGTGGCCGCACGACTTGCCCTGTGGCGCCGAGCAGGCGTTGCTGCCGTGGTCGTACCACTGCTTCTCCTCCACCCAGGAGCCGACGGCGTCCGACGCGGTCAAGTCGGCTCCGGAGCCGCCGAAGATGTTCTCGCCGTAGCCGTTGGGCCCGCCGCCGGAGTGGACGAGGTTGCAGTCGCCGGCGCGCTGCGCCGCCCAGCTCCGCGCGAAGGCGGCGACGTCGTCGTCCCACGACACCGCGCCGACGCCCACGCTCCTGCGCGCCTGGTTGTGAAGGCGCATGAAGTCCCGGGTGAAGTTCTGCGCCGCGCATGGCGTCACGGCGGCGACGACCATGGCCAGAGCTAACCACGCAACCTTACCTGAGTAGCAGGCCATTGCTAGCTAGCTGGTGTGCGTGCGGGTATGATATGATGTATGCTTCCTTCGATCAGTACGTTGTGGCGACTGGCTGGGGTACGGTACGGACGTACGGTACGTATTTATACTGTACCAACCGAAGCGAGATCGGTTACTTGTCAAAGATAAACTTCTTGTTTTTTTCTTAGAATAATAATTCTTTTACTGGTACTAGAACAAACTGGTAAAAGAAATGGTGTGCGTTTGGTCAGTTACTAGTGGCGCCCAGCTAGAAGCTAAATTTTTTCCAGAGGGGCACGCAACACTGCAACAGAACTAAATAAAGTATGAATTGGTTGTAAATTAGGGTACATATGAAACTTGACTAAATGTTACACATTTGTTGAAGTGCCCAACTTGTAATTGAAGTACTTGTTCTGTAAATTTATTTTTAAGTTGTTACTACGTAACCATTAGACACATTACTCATAGCCCAAACTTAGTGTTAAGTAAGACGTGTCGAACATATATAGACGTAGAGTAATTACTAATTAAAAATATCACAAACCACTAAACGTACATAGGTATGCATCTATATGAGTATTGTGTTACAATATTTAAGAGATAATTAAGATAGAGCCCAAGGTAAATAATCTAGATTATTATCTATATGTGCCCAAATTTTTCTTATAAATTTCTTATATACCTATGGACTAGTATTATCAAATTTCAGAAGAAATTGTAGTAACAAGTGAATCGATAGCAAACTGGTCAACTGGTTGCACTAACAGTTCTGACTTTGATGCAGTACCCGACAATTTCATGAGATAGAAGTACAAAACAAATGAATCAACTTGCATAAAGAAATGAATCAGAATAGAACCATCCTGGGCATGCAAGGTGGCAGAGCGCAATGCATGTCAGAACCCGTACACGTAGTGAACTAAGATATACACATACCGCTACTAATGCTGTCAAAGCTTCGTAAGAACAATGCAAATTGGCAAAGAAATATAATCATGCACCAATGGAGAAATGAAGGATGATACGGTAAGCGTGTGATGCATAGCAGCTAAGAAAAAGTTTACTGCACAATATTTCTTTGACGTACGTGATAACTCGCAGTACGTTGCTTTCTTGTTCTTTTAATTTGGCATGGTAACCTCTATTCCATTAGCTGATACAAATCTTGGTGCTTTGATTCATGCACTTGACTAATCAAATCAAGTGTCGCTTGTCACATACAGTAAGGAGGATTAAACAAATAAGCACCCCGCACGATTTCTTTTAGTTATATGCTACGATGCTACTTGCATAATCTTGTATTAGTCACTTTCATTAGTGGAAAAAGGTCCCTAACGTGTCAAGGGTTGACTATATTACCCCCCTCAACTATAAAACCGTGTTTTTAACCCCTCCACATTTGCAAAATGTTAAAAGACCCTCTGAGTGTTTTTGCAAGCTAGGTGGTTTTGCCATGCTGATACGATGAGATGGACTAAGATGCTGATTTCGACTGACTCACATGTTGATCTTGCTTGTAAGTGTAACCATGCGAGGCATTTTGTCGAACAACATGTGGCCTCCGTGTCTACGTACAGAGCCTCCATGGCAGCGTTTTTTAGCCCACACGGATATTCCTGCGACCCTGGCCCCACATGCCAGCCCTGAAGACCTCAAACTTTACATGTGAAGGACGGTGGCTTGGGATTCGCCTATGTTAAGGACTTCAAACTTTACATGCATGTGGTCGAGGGAGGCTGCTCAGAACCGATGGGCGCAGAACAGAGTCATTGAGATTAGGAGGCTTCTCCCTGTTTGTGCCCTCTCGAGTCTCGACCTCACCATGAATGATTGCCTTTGCAGGTGCCGGCATGATTTTCGTTAGTTATTGTGAGATTGGGGTCTTTGCTTTGGACCTAATGTCAGGTCAAGTCACTAAGGTATGCGAGGAAAACAGGTTGCTTCAAATTTTTCCCTACACGAGCTTCTACACACCAAGGTACAAGCTAGCCGGCCTCGTGCTCTCTTAGCGCCCTACTGCCCTGCTTATCTTTTAACCCTCTACAGCCTTGCTTAGGGGCTGTTTGGATCCACATGGCAAGAGCAAAAAAAGAGCAAAACTTTTGCCCTTAAGAAAAGATGGCAAAAATTTTGCCATTAGGGGTGTTTGGATCCAATGGCAAAACTTTTGACAAAAACCCATTCTCCCTCCTATCCAATGGCAAAGCTTTTTTGCCATTTTGCCCGATTTTGTCACAATGTTGAGCCAAAAGATTTTTGCCATCTCATTTTTGATTTGCCCTTTTGACATAGGGGTGTTTGGAGACAAATAGCAAAAGAAATGGCAAAATAGATGACATTTGCCATTTGCCCATGGATCCAAACAGCCCCTTACTTATAATTTCCTAATATTCAGAATGAGTATGTACTGTGAAAATACAGATTATGGTATGTACGCTCAAGAATAATGAATTTTGTGGAAGTTGAATATCACATTCATTTTTCCCTCGTGAGTTCACAAGCAGATCCTCCTGCTTCATTTCCGACCAACTGTTAGTTTCACACAAGCAGGTGGGAAATTGGATGTTAGTTTCCCTCGTGAGTTATTTTTTTCCTTCATGTTAGTTTATTTCTTATTCCTGATAAAATTGGATGTACAATGCACTAAGAAAAGCTTTGGTAGTGTGTGCTCGCCAAATTCTTTCCGGTGTATTACCTGGTCTTTATTTTTCTTTGACTACGCTTCACACACATAGTTGATATTACAAGACTAACAAAAGACTTTGGCTTATATGGTCTGCTTCTAACATCGAATTCAAAGTGTACACGGTTGTTATCTGGTTAAAGGCAAAAGCAATGCTTTGCTCTACCTATAATTCATTGATTCAGGTAACTAACAATAAAGCAGTTGAACGAAAGCATGGGATGTTATTTACCCTTTCCCCCAAACTTGTGGATGTAATTTCATCGATTTTAGTCCTCATAGTCAGCGGGTGCTGAATCACAGTGGTTTAGATGTTAGTACTCAAGGGCGCAAGTGCGAATTTCTTCCAGGTGCTTATGTAATTCCTGCAAGATCGCTTGGACTCTGCTGGAGAATGGAGAAGCCGGGTCATGGCCGGCGTTGACTCTTCTTCGCCGCCACTCTTTGTCTCGGTCAACAAAAGGTCGTTAAGCGCCACGCCAGCAGAGAGAGAAACTGAGAAGGAAAATCAAAGGCAGTTTTGGATCGTGGGCCCAAAAGAACAGCCGGGCCCAACATTGCACGCCGAAGGCCCCACAAGGCGAGGCCATCTCGTACTCCAATCTGTTTGCTTTCTGAAGTTCTGAACCATAACTCGGCCTGAACACACTGGCCCTTGGTTTCAACTGCAATCTGAACTTCTAAAACTCATGTTTGCAAGGATGAGAGGGTACGTGGCCATTTCCTAGAAATCTTATTCTTGCACAGCAATGATTTTACGGATGATGATCTAGCTACTTTCAGAGAAATATGTGCAAGAACATACCAAAATCTTGTGTCAGACTCAAACAAAGATGGTAGATTAATTGCTAGTTGTTGTTGAATTAGTTGGGGATCTCAATGACGATGCATGGAATAGGCTATATTATGCTTCTAAACAGTATGTTCCAAGTTTTCCTGACGGCGCCGGCGATGCGGAAGCGACGACGTTGCAGAGGAATAATTTCTCTCAGCTTCTTCCGTTCTCCGATGGCGATCTACTCCGACGTCAACGGAGAGGCTGGGGAGACCTGTCCAGCAGTCGAGGGCTGGCATATCGTCGTCTTCTTCAGATGATGATGGTGTTGACCCTGTTAATCTCGAGAAAGATGATCTTTGGTGAAAATCTGAGCTTTGCTCGGGTTGCCGGCGGTGGAATCGAAGGATGCGTCGTGGGTACTGGAGTTGGCCGATGCGCCTGGGAGGCAGTGTACTCGGCTGATTCGCCTAGAAGTAAGCCCTCCTCTTCGGCCTCCACCTTGTGAAGATTGGCTTTGGTGCCCGGCGACGATTGGGAAGCGGCTTCGGCGGCGGTGACGAACGGATCTCCGAAGGCTTCGAGGAAGATGAACAGGAGTTTTAGACTTCTTTGTAATTTTCCTTTTCTTTGGGGTCCTGTTTGTAAAAGGACCGGTGTAATGGGCTAAGATCAATGCAAAAAAAAAAACAGTATGTTCCAAGTGGCAGTAGTAAGATCATAATCACAAGTCGGTCTGACAAGATTGTAAGGTTTGGAACAAAACAAGCTCTAACAATTTGTAAGGTTTGCGGCATTTCAGCCAAAGAAACAAAGGTCCGGGTCCAACATTGGCACACCGAAGGGCATGTGGGGGCTTTTCGGCCGGAGCAGGAGCTGGTGAGGGGACAAAGAGAGCCAACCATTTTGAGATGTGTGGATGAAATAACCGTTTTGAATTGGATCTATTGCATTTCAAATGCCGAAATTTGCTACTACAAGTTTTGCAGTCAGAACAAATGCCCTGCTTGACTTGGAGTATACAGTTCAAATATCCCATATTTCTGTGCTAGAGAAAGTAAAGGAAAGAGAAGGTGATGTAACAGCGAGCCTAGTCATTGCGCCTGCAAACGAATGCACATTTCTCTCCATAGTAGTACAAACACATCATAGAATCCTCAATCTGGTTTAAAAAAACATGTACTACCAACAAACAAAAATTAAAGAAAATATATCTAAAAAATCCACAAGCACGTACAGTACTATGAAACAGATGCTAGCAGCTCAGCCGCCAATCAAGGCCTCAGATCAAGCTGACAGCAGTTAGTAGACAAGTCAGCAGCTAATACCTTGATCAAGATCAACTCATCATCGTGATAGATAATTGGAGACAGCCTCTAGCTGCGAAGATCATCCCCGGGGATAACCGGTCAATCTACTAAGTCGTTCATTTTCAGAAGAAATGCTTCCCGCCGTCGTCTCAACTAACCATGAACGTCGACGAGGTCCTATTGAAGTTACTTGTTGACGTGCTATAATCAGATGCCAATGGCGAGTCCCACTCTTCCGGTGGCCACATCATCGGCGGCTTGGAAAGCGGCACGTCCGGCGGCGGCGCTGACTTGCCGATGACCTTCACCACATCCACCATGGTTGGCCGATTGGACGGGTTCGGATTGCTGCACGCCATGCCAAGCTTCAGCAGCCGCATCGCCTCCTCGGCGTCGAACTCACCGCCGGCGGTGAGCACGGCGGCA
This sequence comes from Echinochloa phyllopogon, assembly GCA_033239725.1. Classification (NCBI taxonomy): domain Eukaryota; kingdom Viridiplantae; phylum Streptophyta; class Magnoliopsida; order Poales; family Poaceae; genus Echinochloa; species Echinochloa phyllopogon. Next base: position 2,545,912 of record BTCW01000002.1, read on the forward strand.
TCGACGGCGGCGAGTAGTTTGCCCTCCGAATGGAGATTCCATACCCAATCTGTAATATGACCAAACTGCACGTCTTTGCCAACTGCCCTCTTCCCTGTAACAATTTCAAGGACGAGCACTCCGAAAGCGAACATATCTGTCTTCGTCGTGGCCTTGCCATTGTATATGTACTCCGGCGACCGGAAGCCGATGGTGCCGGGGGCGCCATGGTCGGTGTAGGAGTTCTTGCCGTCGGCCAAGACGCAGGCGAGCCCAAAGTCTCCAAGGCGCCCTTGGAAGGTGAGGTCGATCAGGATGTTGCTTGCCTTGATGTCGCGGTGGAGCACCATGGGCTCATACTCATGGTGAACGTATTGCAATCCAGTTGCAATGTCTCTGATGATGTTGTAGCGAGTGCCCCACTGGCAAATCCAAGCTGGCTGCTGGTGCTGATCATCGCCGCCACTCCTGCGGAAGAGATGTTGGTCTAGGCTACCATTGGGCAGGTACTCATAGATGAGTATGGGCTCTCCTCTGTTGTAAGACCACCCTGCAAAAACAATCGTTAATATATGTTTGGCGCAGATGGAGAAAAGCATCATACGTTTTTTTGGCATTTATATCTTGGTGGGAAATAATGATGCATATATAATACTCCTCTGTACTAAAATGCATAGACAAAACGACCTACAATTTGGGACAGAGGGAGTTTGTAAATTTGGAGGTTATTTGAATTTAATCATCTAAATTTTCCAATTTTTGTTGTCCTTGTTATAGAATTAGTAATCGACTTGATGAATCATATAGGTAGGAAAACTTGCATAATTATGTTTCTCGTTAGAATAACTCTTGCTCCACCTGGATAACATTTTGAATAGACAACTACGGTAGCCTCCAGCCCTTTACCAAGCTTACCTTGTACAAACCAACTGTCTAGAATGGTTTGGCTTGGTTTACATGATTTTTCTTCATCTTGGAATCTGAATCGGTCTTACTTGGTCTTACAAGGGCTGTGTTTAGTTTCCAAAATTCCACTATGCAAAAAGTCAATCACATCACATCAAATCTCTCTCTTCATGCATGGAGCATTAAATGTAGGTAAATAAAAAAAACTAATTACATAGTTTTGATGTATACAACGAGACGAATCTTTTGAGCCTAGTTACGTCATTGTAGGACAATAATTACCACAAACAAACGAAAGATGTTACAGTGCGCTATAGTGTCCGATTTGACCCGATGTAACTTTTCGACCACACTTTTCATAGGAAAAACACAGCCAAGGGATAAAATGTGTATTTGGTGGTACGTGTGTGTGTGTGGGATAAAATGTATGGTGCTAACGGATTTGGTGATTATAGATAGACCTGGACCACTCCAGTGTGACCTGTGAGGTGACATCTCACCTGATCCTTATAAGTGCAACCACATGTGGTCAAGGTGAGTGGGGTAGGGGATGGCTTGGTTCCATACCCCAGGTGCTAGCAAGTTACCCTTTAAGTGGAAGAGATATAGTTCAGGATAGGAGAAGAGAAAGGGTGAGAGTGTTTTTGATCGTTTGAATAACTTTGTGTTTAAAATTAATAAAATCTCTTTATAAAAGATACACCTATATGCCAAACACAATAAACATATTTTCAAGCAAAGGATAATATATTTTAGACATGACCAACAAAAAATAGATAGATAGTACAATTAAGCTTACCGACAAGAGGAACGATGTTTTTGTGGCGCAACCGGTTGATAATGCTGACCTCTGCCAGGAAGTCTTCATAGCCTCGGTTATCTGCCCTGGTGAACTTCTTGACGGCAACCTCCATGAACTCTCCCTTCTTCTCACCAGGAAGCTTGCACCTGTAAACTGCGCCGAACCCGCCTTGCCCCAGCCTCGTGGTTTCATGGAAATTGTTTGTGGCCTTCTTGATGTCAGCAAAATCGACCTGCATCGGCACACCAGGGAGACGCTGCATGTTCTTGGTCAGCTGATCCAGGTCTTTCTTCCACCTCCTGTACTTGGAGTTCAAGTAAAAGTACACCGCCACAGCAATGGCGGCCGTCGCAGCTGCTGATCCGAGAACAGAAGACAATATGGTAACAATATTAACCCCTTGTGAGTGATCAGTCTCTGGGACCTCGATGGTGAAGTTCCACGTTTGGAGCTGCAAGAGTTTGCCCATCGTCGATGAAAGGGCGAAGATCAAGCTGTCCGGAGCCATGGTGTCATTAGCATCCAAGTGCACGGTGGCTTCATCAGGCTGCTTCTCCGTTCCTCCATCAGGAACTAGCAGGTAAGCAGAGAGGTTGTGCGCAGCACGATCGTACTTGATCTGCACGCTGTATCGTCTCCCTGCCTGGAAGAAGGCAGTTGTAACTCTGATAGTTCTTCCAGAATGAAACGTTGTGTTGTCCAATACGTCGATCTTGACACGCTCCAAGCTACGGGATTCGACGTCAGAGGGGGGTTCAAGTTCAAGTCTGGGGAGGATGTCAAATAGTAGGGGGGTGCTGCCTGTGCTTACTACGCTGAAGGTGAAGACGATGCTGAAAGATGCCTCATGCAGGTCCATCCTCTGGCTCGTCTTCCATGGATCAAACCATTTGGGGATGACGAACCACACGGAATCTGCCAGGTCGAACCCTATCTGGGAGGACTTCTTCCTCATGTAGTAGCCGAGGCTGCCTGGTTGCAAGGTCACCGATCCGTCGACGGCGCGGTGGAACAAGAGGCCCTGGTTCATCTGCTCGAAGCTAGTGTTCCAGGTGTAGGACCTGATGGTCTTGTGATCCTGGTTGGAGCTGGAACATGAACATGGTTTGAGGTGGGAGAAGAACAGTGGGCAGATGATCACCAGGAGGATGGTGATGAACCTTTGGACAGGGGGCAATCGAATCATCCTAATTCTTAGCTACTGCACTGCATGGACATACTGGGAGTCTGGGACAGACCTCTCGCCAGTCCTTGTTTTATGAGTTCAACTCTGATCTTTTAGAATTTTGGGACAGACTGGGTCAGTCGTCGTGCTATGGAATTGGTCGTCATCCTGGACTTGTGCAACAAGTAGGGAATCGTGACAAACACAACTCTCACAGTCTCACCTTGGTCATGACCTCAGCACTGACAGACACAACTCTAACCGCCTTTGCCATGGTCATATATAATTAGGTTCTTCAAGTCACAAATCATCTATCATTTTTCTCACATCATTTCTTGATATAAGATAAATAAAAAGAAATCCCCCTTTTTTAAAAAAAAACTGATTTTGATCTATACTCCCTCCGGTTCAGTATTAGAAGTCGTTTAGGACAGCGACACGGTCGCTAAAGCACAATTTTGATTTCTCTTTTCTTGAAAAGTTATATATGTATATTTTTATGAAAGTAATTTTCAAGACCAATCTATTTATATAATTTTCACATTTTCAAACTCAACGACTTAAATATTATTCATGATTTATATTCCCAATGTTTGACTCAAACCTTGTCCACAACGACTTATAATACCAAACCGGAGGGAGTACATCATTGCTATTTTTGAACTAACAACATCAATTATATTAATACAATAGTGTTAAAAGAAGCCACCACGTTCACCGAAAGTGCCAAAAAATTCCCACGTTAATCCAAAAAAGAGAAGGACATGGACCGTCGGATTTTATGAAGATCTAACGGTCAATATTATTCCATTAATTTAAAAAACAGAAGAATATATGCCGTCAGATTTTACAAAGATCTAATGGTTCATATTATTCCGTCCGCTGCCACCCCTCCGAAGTCGCTGCGCGGCCGTCTGCGGCCGCCGCGCGAGCCATCCAATGCCGCCGCCGCGCAGCCGTCCGTGGCCGCCGTAGGAGGCCTCCACCGTCGTCGCGTGGCCGTTCGCGGCCGCCGCGGGAGCCCTCCACAGACGGCCTAACACCGTGCGGCCGTCCACGGCTGCCGCAAGAGTCCTTCGTCGTCACCACGTGATCGTCCGCCGCCACCGCCACAAGAGTCCTTCGCCGTCGCCGTGTGATCGTCTGCCACCGTCGCTGCCGCGGGATCCATCCGCGGCCGCCGTGGGAGCCGTCCGCGCGTCTTCGGTATTCGGGGTCCGACCACTGCGCGCGCCGCCGGAGACCAACACCCCTTGCCACCGCTGCCACCACTAGAGAGAAGGGGAGATAGAGGGAGAGATAGAGTGGGGAGGGGCGAGTGGTGGCGTCCGTGAAAGAAAAGGAGAAAAAGATATAGGTGGGTTCACGTGTTGGTAGTTGGTATAGAATATAAAATATATATAGAGGATAACGGACCAAGAAATTCCTACGTTAATCCAAAAAAGAGAAGAATATATGCCGTCAGAATTTATGAGGATCTAATGGTTCATATTAATTCATTAATCCAAATAAAAAGAAAAAAATATAAACCATTGAATTTTATGAAGATATAAGGTCTATTAATTCAGTAATCCAAATAAAAAGGAAAAATATAAACCATTGGATATTATGAAGATATAAGAGTCCATATTAATTCGTTAATCTAAAAAAGGAAAATATAAACCATCGAATTTTAGCCATCCATATTATTCCATTAATCCAAAAAAGTGAAAAATATACTACGTCGGATTCTGAAGATCTAACGGTCCATATCAACCTAATAAATCTAAATCGAATATGATAAATAAGGCTATCCGCACTAGGTACGCCACCCGCTCCTGCAGTACCCGGGCAGAGTAATTTTTGATGCACTGGTCTCCACTAAAAGGCACGGTAAAATAGCGATCCATCCGATCTATTCCCATCGTGAGGAACAGAAAAAGCTATCCACAGCGCCGCAAGAATCGCGCCCTTTTGCCACCACAGCTCCAACCACCCCGCCCCCATGCTCCTCCGTGGTGAAGAGGTCGTGCCGCGGCTCCTTCGCTGACATGACGCCCGACCTTGGGGGTTGGGCACGAGCCACCGTGCTCCTCCACTACCGCGACGTTGGTCGCGAGACCCTACTCCTCAGCCGCCGGAAGATCTCCGTCGCGCGCTCCGCCCATGCACCCGTCCGCCGCCACCGCCTACCCAAGCAACCGGACGATGCGGATGAGGAGGTGCAAGAGCCGTCCGCGGCCGCCGCAAGGAGAAGCCACCGCAGCGCTCCGAGGTGAGCCGCGCGGCCGCCCGCCCGACGCCCCCACCGTTGGTCGCCCCACTGCCCCGAGAATTCGTGCGCCACCGGGGAGCTGCGCGCTATGTTGTCCGCTCCGCCACCGCCCACCGCTGGCCACTTTGTCGCCCACGCTATCCGCCGAAGTTGCCGTCGCTCGGCCACACACCGCCGGCCCTGTCCAAGATCCGCTAGGAGCAGGGGTGGCGCGGTTGGGAGCCGGCAGAGGGGGAGGCGTGAAGGAGAGGGAGAGGGAGGGGCGGTGTGGAGGAGAGAGAGCTTGGGAGGGGCGCACGAGAGGGATAAATGTAACTCCATTATTGAAACTTCAAACAACTCATGTGAATAGTCAAACGGAATGTATTCGACGAGCTCTACGTGTTTGTGGTCTCTAATTGTCCAATTAATTTACATATCAAAAGGTCAAATTTTACATCTTATAGAGTGTTTGTCCAACCTTTAGTTCTACAATTTTTGTATCTATTATCTTAGTGTCATTATCAAAATTTATATAAAATAATCCACCATATTCGTCAAGAGGTTTAGAAATTACTTAAAAAAAAGAAAAAACATATAACGTCATTGAATTTTATGATGATCTAATGGTATATATTATTAAAGAGTCAATATCTAAAACCAACAACAAAATCATATAACCATAACATAAGAGTTTGTTACACGAGAGTTGGGTTTCTAATTATACGCCCTTTTCTCTTATAAAAATAAAACTAAATAGCATCAACATGGATGAGCCATCAAATAATCAAATTTGCAGCAACACTACGTTACCAAAGAAGGTGCAAAAAATAAGAATTATTCCCGCTGTCAATGCATCGACTCTAACTATCGTAACGTTGTGCTTATTTTGGATTCAAGAAAGAGGGCCGAGAGAAGATAGAGATGTAAGAGAGGAGCTTTGTGCATGCGGTAAAGTGAATAGATGCTGAAGTTGTTATGTAATAAAGAAAAACGTTCCATAATTAACAATTTTTGCCCATCGAGGAGCAGTCAACGGCAACAACATTATTTCTTCTCCAAATTGTAAGGATGTGTTGTATGCTCATCCATAAGTGGGTGGCAAATTTGTTGTGTGTTTCTTTTAAAAAAAATAGTGAATGCTGGGGAGACACATACATGCCAAAGTTGATTTCAGAAGAATATTAAGCATCAACCAAAATTATATAAAAATTGTATTCAAATTTGGAGTTAAGATTATTTCTGTTGTGTGGAGAAGAGAACATTTCATCATCCACTATTCATTGGCTCAATTTCACCATTGTGTGGGGAATCAGGGAACCAAAAGAAAAGGACCAAAAACTTGAGAGAAAAAGAGCGGTAGAAGTAGGGGGTGCTGGTCGGTATAGTAGTTGTGATTATCTATACACTGCAATAACAAACCTCTACACGGGTGTAAAATATAAAAAATAATTTATCACCATATGTGAAAATCTGTGACGTAAATTTATGTTATAAGACAATACAAAGTTATAGTACTTGAATAAATACTAAAAATATATTGTATATAAGGTGCTTTATTTTATCATGGATTTATGTTCCGTGCCAAAATAGCATGATGATAAAAAAAGTTTGGGCTATATAGAAAAACAATGTCAATGAAAAAACCATACAGATAAATGTATTAGCATGTAAAAACCCACCAAGTTGTTAGCATAAAAAAACTAGCTACCCGCGTTGTTTACGCGGGCCACCTTGCTAGTTTTTTCGAACTAAAATGCTATTTTCGCTTCAAGTTAATTACTATATTAACTCTTCTATTTTATTATCGAAATCCTTTTGCCATTACAATATCTATCGACAGATAATTAATGTAAGGATGTACAACTACAGACTATTATAGCAATGATGTGCACGGAATTCAATATGGTGATGACGACATTCCACCTAATTAGAGCATGGTTAATGGTCTCGCCGGCAGCCGGCTGTAAGGTAGCCTCACACTTCTTTTTTATTCACAGCTACCGAAGTACTCGAGACTAGTTTATTTCTTCTGACCCATGCGCAGAGCGGAGCCAGCCAATCGAGAGGGTAGAAAGAGCGCTGGCAGCGTCCCCGCCCGCTTTTTACCGGCGCTTCGCCAGCCGCGCGCTCGTTTCTCTCTCTTATTTTCTCTCTCCACCGGATTGGGTTTCGCCGGCTCCCAGCCCTCTATTATACTTGCTCTTGGAGGACATAAGTCATTTTCTCAATTCCTAGTGACCAGAGCTGCTTTTTCTCTCTGTAGGAACAAACTTGTGACTAGTGGTGTCACGTAGTGGTTGGAAGCTACTGTGCAAGTGTGCATACAATTGGAAATTGCAGTGCAGTCGCTAGCTACTTACGTACGTCAATTCGCCTGCAAAAGCTGCTCATGGGATTACTTCTGAACCACAAAAGGATCAAATTAATGGCTCGACGACTGGTTAAGCAAGTTGAAAAAGTCTCAAATTTATAGGCACCGTGGGCCTGAATTTTATTATATTGGAGGCTTATCTTTGGCCTCGTATGTTTGTTTTCTTCATCCTCCTAGTCCTCGGAGGAAATTCTCTTGCAATTGCAAGTTTTCATTTTCTCCAAAACAGTCAGAGGCCCACAAATGTACATGACATCTCAGCAACCGGCCAGTCACAGTAACAATAATATGAAATATCCTTTGCCCTTTGTGAAGTCTAAAAAAGCCACAAAAGAAAAGGCCTACACACCTTCCCACTAGTACATCACACATGCACGAGAAATTTCAGCAATACGAATGGATTTCATACGATTGTATCGGCTCCAAGTTTACTAGTACGTCCTGTTATCTTTCATGTTTTTGTACCAGTGCAACTATCTCGTTGGGGGAAAAAACGTCAGTCAGCGAATGTTATTACATGACACGCATGTTGATTACATGTAAGGCAAGATATTTTTTCCCTATTGAAAGATATTAAATTTGTATTATCAATGTATGGTTTATGCTTTGCAACCTTGAAGATGCAGATTGGAGAAGATGGGAGATGCTTGGCCAGAGTTGACTGTTCTTTGCCATATCTCCTCAGTCAAAAGTAGAGCAGCAGTGCAGCACGGCAGCAGCGAGGTTGACAAGGCAAAGGCATTTAGGATCGGAGGCCCAAAGGAAAGGCCGGGCCCAACACATCGCACGTGTAAGGGCCCAAGGTCAATTTCACTGGTTGAGCCAACCAGGGCACAGGGGCACCATGCAAAATTTCTATCCAAAGCAGAGGGGGACATTTGGACATATCCAGATCTCGCCACGCAATCCACTAAGGAGGCCACTACACTACATGCTTAGTGGCCACTACACTACATGGAGAGCCCTCTCCATTTAGTACTAACGGGAGAGCCCCCCATATATGGCCATCGGTGTTTTGTCCGTATCCAAAAAGAGAAGGACCCCTGCCTGGGTGGGAATGTGGCCGCACAAATCACGTTAGTATGCGCGCAGAGCAAGCCAGCGAAGCACGTTACCGACGGCCTACAAAAAAAAGCGCGGGAAAGGAAGTAGCAACTAAATAAGAAATACAACATACAAAAGCAACTCGGAAATGGCCCACATAAAAAGGTAGAGACAAAAAAAACTCTGAATCGGAAGTCATGTCATTCGCTTCATTGCTGCGCTGCCACTGCAGTGCCAACATTCAGTCATGAACCAAAATAGAAACCCTACAAATCAAGAGCCAATACAATGGAGAACAACATGGAGATCCAAGAATTAGCACATGGTGTATTCACCCAGAATTAGCACAAGATCGAAGGGGGTTAACTAGTGTATTCACCCAGAGGATGAATATACAATTTCCTAGAGACTTTTTGTATTTGTAACATACTTATATGTGTTTGTTTTACCCCCAAACACATCAAAACTTTCTGATAGGTCCTTGTCATTTTCTCCCCTAACTGATTCAAAAACTTCAAAATGTTGAGCCCTCGTATTAAGACCCAACATACAGGAACCAGTGGGTATCTTCCTTAGATGCCTTGTTTTCAAGCACAAGGTACATGATCTGCATGTGGATGACACACATAAAGGGAAAATGGATCAAAACAAAATAAAGCTTAGATACATAAAGGAAAAAGTAAAAAATGACAAATAAGAATAAAACTCTTAAAAGATATACACAGGTATGTACTCACAAGTAATCAAAGTGCTTGGAGAAGCTAAAATAGCTCTTCATATCAAGTTCTTCACATAGGGTAAGCTCTGTTAAATTTCAAAAATGTAAACATCAGAACATATTTTAACCATGTTTAACATTCACTTTCAGTATGTAGAGAGAAATTACCTCCTTTTCTATGAACATTAGGGGCAAGTTACTTTCTTTGACATGTAAACTATTTTAAAGTTACTTTCTAAAATCAAATGTATATTTCCAAGTTATTTTCTTTGCTATGCAAATCAGGTTCGAGTTACTTTGTTTTACCCTATAAACTATGCTAGAAAAAAATTATATGCTACGACATGCATATTAGGGGCAAGTTACTTTCTATAGGATGTAAAACAATCCTAAGTTACTTCCTATATTTTTAAATAATTTATAAGTTACTTTGTATGTTATCAATAACTATTAAAAATAGGAAAGTCATGCACAATGTGTGTGTGTCTCAAGTGCATGGTCAGGTTAACAAAAAAAAAACCAAACCTTGTCTGTATGATATGTATATTCAGCACTCATTCATAACATAGTCCAATCAACCAATCTGTTATTTACTACTCTATTTCACACTTTCATTCCTAAACATGAGCTCTAGTTGGAAAACATCCAAAATTATTCTGTTAGGTTTGCTTTCACTTAAACAAGTTCCCAGAAATCTTGATTTAAATTTGTGCCAGTGCGGACTGTCATTGGTCAGAAAGAACATTATGGTACAAAATGTCAAATCACAACTTCAAAAGGTGACAAAAATTACAAGCATGACCTATGGTTTTCTACTATTATAGTGTTGCATAGCTGTAGCTTGGGCTGAGCCAAGCAAGCCTAAAACCTAATGCTCCAACTAATTCAAGGCACACAAGCTATATGGAATATTCACTACAGGAAAAATAAAAAGCAACTATGTGGTTGTTGCACATAGAAAAATACCTTTATCAATGTCAACTTGAGGATATGATGCATGCTGAGTTTGGGTTGGTGCACCAAAGGTTAATGAAGCTATCAAATGATCATTGTGAGGTGGCTTTAGCATTTGGTGTTATTTCATCAACCAATCTTTTATCTATATTTCCTGTTTGTCAGGACCTGCAAGAGCATATAGCATACCCTCTTTATAGTTACTTATAATAGTTAATTCAATTATTTTATCAATGTATATATCTAAAAAAGTTACTTACTCTTAAACTAAAACTGATTTGCATTAGTTACTGTTCAACTAAAAATATGATAAGTTACTTCCTAAGACCAATAAAAACTGATTTCCATTATTTTTTTGTAGTATGTAGATCCAAAAAGTTGCTTACTCCAAAACTAAAAACATAGAAAAGTTACTTAGTGTTCAGCAAGAAATATGATAAGTTACTTTCTAATGCTGGTATTTGTGGTAGCATGATGTTCACGATGTACAACTATAATTTAGACTGTAGATAGAAAATATTGGGCAAGACATCAAAAGTAAATTGTGAGTTTAGACAAACATTAAATTTTAAATTGATGAAACATTATCTGAAATAATGAAGTTTTAGCAGAAGAGAAAAATAAACTACGAGTTGCTTTGATATTGTGCAGACATATGCTAAATATAAAAGATTGAGCTACATGCTTCTATGTAGTTAAATATACAGAGCCAGATAACAATAAAGCTACCGACGAGAATTTATATGTGTCTACTAATACCATGTATACACTATAAAAACATATAAACTATGATGTGCTATAAGCAACCATCACCAACACAACACTATTATGGGGCAAATTATATTTTTTTGTTCAGAGATAATGTTACTCAAGGAAATTTACTAAATAGAAGTATCCATTGAATATGCTGGCAAAATAACAGGTTAGGCCTGTCTCATCTAAAATAGATAACTAGTTACTTCTAATCTGACTGGAGATAGAGCAAGTTACTTCCTGTGTAATATAAATACATAATTAGTTACTTACTAGATGTCCAAATTCAGGGCAGTTTAGCTCATATATCATGTGATTCAGAAAACTAGTTACTTCATATGTGTTTAATTCATATACGACTCTACTCTAGCTAAACGTTTTCTGTGTGTTTCAAATTAGTGTCATGTTATCTAGATTATTATAGAAATGATAAAAAAATAAGTGCATGGTTGTGGCATCTGCGAACATTCAATGCCACTTGATTACAATATAGACACCACCACCCACCCTAATATGAGCTGTCACTAACTGAGATGCACTTTAAAATGTGAAAAAGTAGGGGTAATGTTATCAGACCAAGTTCTTGAAAAATTAAAAATTATAAAAAGTGAGATAAGAAAAGGTAGGTGCTAAGACTTGCATGCATTGAGGAGGACACTAAACTCTGAATCACAAGGTATGAAATATTGAGTAAACATCTCAGTCCACACAACATACCTGATGCCTGCACCTTTGGATTTTTATGTCCCCAATTAAAGACTTATGCAACTAAGCACCCACTAAAAACACTAGAGCTACTTTTTGCACTATTCATTTAAGTCTTGTAACTTTAAAGCATGATAAATTAGAAACATCAAATAAAAATTCACGACTTGCCATTAAATGTTCAGGTGGGCTTTCTTAGCCCCCCATTGATTCCTCAAAAAATTCACGACTTGCCACATGCCACATTGTTTATGATTTCCAACTTTTTTTTTTGAGGAATCCAACGTCAATTTTTCAGGTTATTTTTTGTGCTGCTGAAATCTTGGGCCAGTATATGCATCCGGGCAACCTACACAAATTGCTCCCTGTGTAGACAAATGATACAATTGCCCCTTGCTAACCACAAGGATATACAGTCACGTTCTTTGGAACGCTGGAACCGTTAGTATATCCTACCAAGGCAAATCTAGCATCCAGGTCGTTGTAGTATAATGGTGAGTATTCCCGCCTGTCACGCGGGTGACCCGGGTTCGATCCCCGGCAACAGCGCATTTTTTTAATCCTTTTCCCTTCTTTTTTTTGGCTAAATCGTGTTTAATTTTTTCACAGTTTTCCCCTCTTTTTGAGGTACAGATATCCTTTCTGTTAGCGAGGTAGTGCTTAATAAAGTAAGCTTCATGGTTGGAGAGCATGAGTTAATTACAGTCCGCAGTAAGTACCAAGTCTGTTAGCCTTCAGCAGTTTCGCATTTTGTTTGTTGGCCTTCAGTGATTCTGCATTTGCATTTTGTTTAAGGACATTGACATGTTTTAAATTTTAGTAGCTTGATGGCTATCAAATTATTTTCCTCGCTAACGAATGGAGGAATCATTATACGCTTTAATACCAAACAAAAAAGGTAGGATATACATTCATAAAAAATTAGACCATACATAAATCATTTACTGTTTTGTCCTTCCAAATTCCAATCATCACCTATGCATGATGACGCTGAATCTAAATGTTTAGAGTCAGTACTTGTTTCAAATTATTGAAAAGAAGATGTCATGATCATTGTACCAGGTTAAGCCGCACGATATGCATCGGCCAATTTTTAGTGTTTTTTTTCTTTTCCTCTATTGCTGAAATATGCAATCTAGCTACGCAAGTGTCTGTCTGCATATTTTCCCGTTCAAATAATCATGCATTATCATCAACAAAGAGCAATGCAATCGGCAGTTCGTGAATGGAAGGATTTGTTAAGTTACAACACGTGAATGGAAATTGCCATGATCAAATGTGTTTCCATGCAGGGGTAATACACAGAAACACACTGAGAAACGGTTTCCATGGGCACAACATCTTGCTCTTTCATTTTCTCTTTATTTCTCTCATTACAAATTAAAGTGTCAACGCTTGCTCTGCTCTTAAACATGCCAAAATCCTTTGGGTGTCATCCCTCTGAAAGTAACACATCTTGGTGCAGTGGGTGCTTTGGATGGTATTGACTGTGATGTTTTCAAAAATTGATATTCGAAAAGAAAACTTCTTCGTTTAGAAAAAAAGAAAAATAGAGGTTGGTAACTTATAATGAAACATGTAAACCAAGAAGTGGAGCAACAAGGTAACATCATATTCTTCAAACCTTTTTTTTTTGAGGAAGAGCCAACCATTCCGAGTAGCCATGCAAGACATTGGAGACAAACCATTTCCCCTTCCCCTTCCTTTTGATGGAGCCATGCCTAAGTTGCGGCGAGCTCACTGTCAAGTCCCCCCAAAGTTGATGGCGGCGTGGACCGCCTTGAGGATGTCACTACCGCTGGTTGAACCAGCGTTCTCGCCAGCCACCAGTGCAGCTCGAGGTGCTCCTCTCAGAGCTCTTCTTCCTTTTTATCCACCAAGCCCCTGTCATTGCCTCGGCTCTTATCATGCATGAAGCCGCCCTCAACTTCCTCAACGTGGGGACCGAGGACACCACCCCCGAGTCCAAGGTGGCCTTGCTTCATGCCAACGCGCGCATCCTCTCCGGCAGCCCTTCACCAACGAGGTGTCGGGGAAGCATGACATATCAATAAGCATCACCATGCCATCAAGTATAGTAGGATATATCAAGATTGTTTTCCAAAAACTACAATATTCAGATTATCAATTATTTATAAGTTCTCATACAAGATATATGTGTATATAGCTAATATATCTTTTTCCTTCCAATATTAAATAAAAGTCAATTGAATAATAGACATGTACTAAATATTATGACAAGATTTATAGCTTGGAGCATTTCCGTTCTAAAATGTAGGTCATTTGACTTTTTTCACCACAAATTTATCGGCTCGTCTTATTCAAAATTTTGTCCAAATTATCACATCTTTTGTGGTGGCTTGCTTTATTAATATGAAATCTTCAAAAATGTCTTAAATTTGACTATATTGTCATAAATGTTTTGAATAAGACGAGCGATCAAACTTGTGGTGAAAAAAGTCAAACAACCTACATTTTGGAATGGAGGGAGTAGCTTTTGTAAAAGCAATCTCCCCATAGTCAAAAGTAAAAAAGTAGCTTTCGAAAAGACTTAGTAGCTAAAAAAACATGCTATTAACTATTAAACATAACCACATAATAGTCGTTTTGGAGGTATTGCCAAAGCCTTAGCCAAACAATGGTAGTTTTTATGGTATAGAGGCAATGTCAAGATTCTATGGTGGTGGTGTTTGAAAGTGACAGGTGTTGGGATAGAAATGGTATTGAGGCAATGCTAAGAATCTTTTGGTGACACTACTTGAAAGTGACATGAGTTAGGATAGAATGGTACGAAACCAAACGGTGGGCGTTTTAGACGGTATCGAGTTAGTGCCAAGATTCTTTGATGTCGTCGTTCGAAAGTGACTTGTTGGGATAGAATGGTAGAAAACTAAACGGTGGGCATTTTAGATGGTATTGATGCATAAAGCATAACTAAATGGTATGTATTTTAGATGGTATTTTTTCTTTTCCAAGAAAGAAATTAAATTTTTGTGTTACTGGATGGTAGCTTGTGATAGTATAAAACCCTATAAGCCAATAAGTGGAGCACCAACAGGATATTTTTCAAACATGTAGCTTTTGAAAAAGCAATCTCTCTATAGTCAAAAGTCAAAAGCAGCTTTTGGAAAGACTTAGAAGCTAAAAACATGCTATTAACCATAAGACATAATCAGATAATAGTCATTTTGGATTTTGTATATTACCAAAGCCTTAGCTAAACAATGGTAGTTTTTATGGTATGGAGGCAATGGCAAGATTCTTTTGGTGGTGTTGTTTGAAAGTGACATGTGTTGAGATAGAAATGGTATTGAAGCATTGCTAAGAACCTTTTGGTGACACTACTTGAAAGTGACATGAGTTGGGATAGAATGATAGGTTCTACCAACAAACGGTGGGCGTTTTAGATGGTATTGAGGTAGTGCAAAGATTCTTTGATATCGTGGTTCTAAGGGACACGTTTGGATAGAATAGTAGAAAACTAAATGGTGGGCATTTTAGATGGTATTTCTATTTTTCCAAAAAATAAATGCATTTTGTGTTTATTAGATGGTAGCTTGTGATAGTATAAAACCCTATAAGCCAGGAAGTGGAGCACCAATAGTATATTTTTCAAACTATATTTCCCAAAGCCATCTTTTTAAGAAACCTTTCCTTTCCCAAGCCATTTCCCTCCTCCCTCCCTTCCGATGGAGCCCGGCCTGAGCTGCAGCAGCGAGCTCGCCGCCAAGGCCCCCGGAGACGAGGACGACGCCGGCGCGGACCGCCTCAGCGCGCTCCCCGACGAAGTCCTGCTCCGCATCCTCCTCCGCCTCGAGGATGCCGCCGCCGCCGGTCGGACCAGCGTCCTCGCCACCCGCTGGCGCCGCCTCTGGGCGCGCCTCCCGGAGCTCCGCTTCCCTTCCCCCTCCGATCCCCGCGCCATCGCCTCGGCTCTGCTCGCCCATGAGGCATCCCTCACCTTGCTCGACGTGGGGGCCGAGGACGCCGCCCCGGAATCCGTGTCGGCCTGGCTCCCCGCCGCCGCGCGCCGCCTCTCCGGCCGCCTCGTCTTCGCCAACCGCGTGCCGGGGACGAGAGCCGCCAACGACGGCGGCGGCAAGGAAACAGGCGCCGCCGCCTTTGACCTCCCCTGCCTCGGGAACGCCACCGGCGTCTCCCTCGACCTCGGGTGCCTCGGCGTCGCCCTCCCCCGCGCCGGCAGCGGCGGCGTCTTCGCGCGCCTCACCGAGCTCTCCCTGTGCCGCGCCCAGCTCCGCGGCCCGTGCGCGCTCGGCGACGCCGTCTCCTCCCGGCGGTGCCCGTGCCTGGAGAAGCTCACCGTCAGCGAGACCCTGGGGCTCAGCAACCTCGCCGTCCGCTCCGATTCGCTCCGGCACATGGAGCTCGACAGGGTGCGCGGCCTGCAGAAGCTCACCGTCGTGGCGCCGGCGCTCGAGTACCTGAAGGTGTTCGCCTGCTTCTATCATCAGCCGAATCGGCCGGTCGCCGACATCTCGGCCCGGCAGCTGAAGGTGCTCAGGTGGAGGGATCTGTTTGATCGGAGCTCTGTCAAGCTTGGTAGGATGAAGCATCTCGAGAGCCTGAGCACCGACTTGTTTTTTGTGTATGGATCTTCGCGCAACAACTCTTCTTATCTAGCGCTCCTGCGGTGCTTTAAGATCATCCAGGAACTTCACCTCACACTGGTCTATCTGGTGAGTTCCACTTCCACTTAATTGGGATTATGTGATTTTTAGTACATTTGACTAATCACTTGTTACCTGGGCATATATTTGAGAACTGGGCAGCAACATGCATCCTAGACCATTAATAAACATATATAATTAAGTAACTGGCATGGAGCATTTTATTATGACAATTTATTTAGAAATAAATATAGTTTCGCTCTAAACATGGTAAGAAGTGCCAATCAAAACTAAGAACTGTGCTATTTAGACTCTTTATTCATGCTGCATATGTGGGTGTATAACCAACTGTATAGATGGTGAGAAATTGAGCCATGAAAAGTTCCTACTTTTTTTTTTCCTTTTGCTCATGTCCCTGCAACATTACTGAGGCACTGAGCACATTCAGTCTTTACTCTTCCGAGATATATGGTTCCTTTAGGCATACAAAAACCAGATTTCTGCATAAGAAACCCGGGATAAGCTCATTACCTCGAAATGTGATGTTTCTGACTCTGTCCAAATTAAACTGACACTAATTCCCTTTTTCTATGGTGACTTCTTATGGACACGCAGGGCATTGATAACCAACTGTACTTGTTAGAAGGCATGAAAATGCTCCCGGCTGTTATGTTTTTGCGCTTGAATGTAATGTCAAATGGACATGCCTTTGGGGCCAGCATATTCCATGTTCTCAGGTTGTGTTCTGGTACCAGAAAGCTGACTCTGAAACTTTCTCGCAACACTTTGGAGGTAATGTTATATTTTGTTTAGATACTATATTCATTTGTATTTCTTGGTTCATCACAGCCTGATCTGCTAGTTGGCCTAGGTATTGGTTGCGTGCTTATAATTTTGTTGCAAAGTTCATCTGCTGTAGCTATGTGGCCTATTTATGTCCTAATGATGACACTTTGCTCTATAGCATTGAGTATGGGCTGAATGGTTTACCAATTGGGTAGAAAATATGTGTTAATATTTTTAAATTGTTTTCAACATCTTTTAAATAAATGACAGTAAATTGACTGATTTGTCGCATGGGAGGCTTGATCTTGATGATACAACGAGTTATGAGATAATAGTAAGCTTTTCTTTGCGGGAAATAATAGTAAGCTTTGGGCAGATAATTTTTCAAAGTTCCCATACTTTTACTGGATAACATAATTTTTAAGACCAATTGAAAATCTTCTTGAATATGTCATATCCATGGCACAATACTAGAGGATTTATGGAAGTTTGTAAAAATCATGTTTTCTATACTACTTTCTCTTAGCTCAGAACAACTGCATTGTCGCAATCCAATGGCTTCAGGCTAATAATGTCTAGGTGGAATCCTTTTCTGCTAACGCTGATGATGCCTTACTAAGTTAATGTGATCCTTGTATCAGGAAGAAAATGCTTGCCTACCTGGTTGCATTTGTGATGAGCAACAAAACTGGAAAACAGAGAAACTCTCGTTGAATCACCTCCAAGAAGTAAAAATCTTTCTCAGTGGATCTGAACATGAAGTTATCTTTGTTAAGCAACTATTCAAATGGGTGACAGTGCTAACAAAGATGAGAGTAACTTTCGATTCTTTGGTGACTGAAAGCCAAGCAAAGGTGTTGTGCCTGATTTTACAGAGCTTCTCTAGACCAGAAATATGCATGGAATTTTACATGTATAAGGACATGGTGGAGGTGCTGTATGTGCCTGAAGACTAAGGTCTGCTACACTTCAAATCACTTCAAGTGCTAGGCATAAGAAAATGGCAAGGAGTTGCTTCGAATTTTATATAGGTTCTTTAGACCGGATACATGTGTAGAGTTTTATATGTATCCTGGTGCAGGCAAAAATGTAACTTATGCTTGCTTGCACCAGAAGACCAAGGGAGGGTGTGAGTCTTAACAGCTGACTGTTTATATTGCTGTTACAACAGTGCTTTTAGCCTGTAATTTTATTATGCTGCCTTACTATACTGGATTACTGCAGCTCAATGCTGGAATGCTGGCAAGTGTCCCAAGTATAATCTGTTGCCAATTGCAATGCTACCATCCTTAGGTTGTTAGATGTGCTCCCAGTGTTCGTTCACATATATGGTGCTTTTTTTTTCTTTCTGTGAATGTTTACATTTGATCCTGAATTTTTCTTTTGCAAGCTCGAGATGTCTATTGTCTTTTTTTTTGAGAACGGAGATGTCTATTGTCTATTGACTTGCGATGAATAGTGGAAAACAGTGTTTTGATAGACCTGTTTTGATAGGGACCATGGCTGTTGCTAGCTCCCATACATAAGCATTGCAGTGAACAATTCATGGGCATCCATTTCAAGTATGCTGCAGGCACTAAAACCCCACTGCCGACTGCACCAACCGTTATCTCCACTCAACTGTTTCTTCTAGCGCCCAAAAGGTGATTGAATGCTTGATCATACCTGTTTGTTGAGATTCTGGCCCTCCCTCTCGAGCTGACAGCATGACTGACCAAAGTGACATATAATCAGTTCAAGAGCCATATTTTGAATATGAGAAAGTGAAATCCAGCCATGACATCCATGGCCATCCATTTATATCGAAAGTGAGTTGCATCCTGATGGTAATGATTCAAAAGGTGTTTTTGCTACTCTCTGCATGAGAAATCGTTTCACATTTTCACATTCTCCAGCGGTCTGTTTGTTGGGAGTCCAATGATACTGCAAAAATTCAGAGAAAGTGCAGGATTACTTTCTGGGACTGTATGCTAGATTGCTAGTAGTATGCTATCAGAAACCAGAGTGTGAGAGCTAGACTACTCCAGACGAAGCCCAGACAAGAGAACTGATGATCGCGCGCAGGGTGACAGTTGGCTTCAAAGAGTTAGACATTCAGGTGTGATGTGAGTCTAATTTTGAATACCTCGAGTGCGCCTGATCTTGGTGTTGATGGGCGGCGCCACGGCCGGCCGCTCGTCCTCCTCCAAGCTGCCCGCACGAGCCCAGCTCTGTCACCGGAAGTTCTGGGCCCCCATGTCGTTTTCGACTTCCGAACAAGAAGGCAGGGCCGTCAGTCGTTATAGAGTCCGTTCGTCTCTGGTGTATCCTGGCCGCCGGTTGCGGATTGGACGGCCGTCAGCAGCCCAGGGGGTGGACGGTAAATGAAATACCGACCACCCCTGATCTCTGAGTGCGGCGGCAAGGCCGCTCGCCGGCGAGCCATGAACCGGCAAGCGAGGCCACGAAGACGAAACCGCTCTAGAATAAACGCCAAGGGAGTCGTCGAGGCATCCGCCGCCAACTGCGCCGTCACCAATCACCGCCGCTTGTGTCTGGTCCGCCCCGTTGCCCGCCGGCAACGTCGCCGCCCGGCAGTACCTGCGCCAGGCGCGCCTGCTGCTGGCCACTGGCCAGATTCCATGGCGGCGTTCTGTCTCACCGTGTGTCTGCTCGCGACGCAGGCTGGAACGCGGCGGCGTCCACGTCGGGCGTGCCGCGGTGGTGGAGGGACAAGTCGGCGGCGCGGTGACGTCCGACGGGTGGATCGTGGACGGTGCCTGCCGCTGCAGGCGGTTAAGTGAGACATTGCCAATTCTTGTGCAAGATATAAAATCTCAGAAACGTATGGCCGGGAGCCTGCAGGCGGTCGGCCGCCATGGCGTGTTCCAAAGGTCGGCGCACGTGCTCTGCGTTGCGCGGTGCAGAGCACGCGGGAGCGCGACGGCGCCCACATTGCACAACCACGAGAGCACCGCCACGGACACTTCTTCTCCTACGGCGACGGTGACAGCACCGCCGCCGCCACGACCACAGACGGCCGGGTATCCAACTGCTCCGGCCAGTTCCTCCGCGACATCAATGGGTCTCCAACACGGTTGCAAGCGCCTTCCGTGCGGTCGCCCCAGAAGCCGGCGTCGACTCCCAGCGCGCGCCGTCGCGGCAGGAAGAAGACCAAGTCAAAGGGCTATATCCTTGCGAATCCAGGCCGCACCTATCCGATCTGACGGCTGTAAGGTTACCCCAGGGGTGGTCGGTAAATGAAATACCGTCCACCTCAAGCTGAGAATGGTCCGGCATCCGAACCAAATCCAGCCCGTGCTATATAATTATTAGATGGCCGACCGATCCAACCCAATTCACTTTCCTAGCTTAAGGATCCAAATCGAATCAATCCGTCTGTGCATTAGCTCCAATCCAAACCACCCCATTTTAATTGAACCAGTTTCCACCCATTGGTCTCCGTCCATCTCAAACCAGACTACTGCGAGTAGAACCAGGCTACCGCGAGTAGAGTACTACTACTACAGAACAAGTACTACTGCTACCGCGAGCAGTTGATGAATGCCATATAATATAGTGGTAAAAAATAACGGAAATAAAGAATAAATCCTTAAAGTTACTGCATACGCATTACAATATGAGCTATCTTCAACATTCCAGATAGCCATGTCAACAAGAACTGATCAGGTACTTGCAAAAATAAAATGGACAGGAAATAAAAACATCCTAGGCATGAACAAATCATTTGATTGAATGCTTCAAAAGATCAGTGGCCTCCTGTTTCTTCAGAGAAAACGAGAGACAGCAAGCCCTTGCACTAGCAACCATGCCAACTCTGAATGGTGAAAACAGAAACATATCGTCAGCATATACATGAGCTGAGCTGGAACACATAATGTTGGCAAGTCAGGTTCAGAAAAAGAAGTCAAGCAATTGTATGTTGGCAAGCCATGGCAACAGAGAATTTTTTTTAACTTCAACAAGCAGCAAACATCTATGACCGCTAAATCTAGCAAAATTCAGAAGTACTGGACAAGGTAAAGAGCAGCTAAATAATCTAAACAGAGTAGGACAAAAACCTGACCATCAAAGAATGAATAGAGATTTGTTATTCCTCTTCATGTTGGGGTTCTGAATCTTCACCTAAACATCGTGATTAGTAATCAGAGAATAGACTGGAACAGACAATTGAAATAAATACGATATTTTTGTAAAAGAAAGTAATTGTACCTTCCCTATCAACACTTTTCATCTTAAATAACCAATCCTTCGCACAAACTAGAGACTCCAGCATTTCCGGTGTAAGTGAACTTCTATGATCTCCAAGAATTCTTCCCCCACAGCTGAAAGCAGATTCAGATGCCACAGTACTAAATGGAATTGCAAGAAAATCGCGAGCCATAGCTGATAGCACAGGATATGTTTCTGCCTTGCTCTTCCACCAGGATAAAACATCAAAGCCTTTCATGTCATCCTCGGGTTTTTCATCTAGATAGGTATCAATCTCAGACTTTGGTGCACGTGCACCCATCCGTCGGGACTTGTATTGAGCAAATTCAGCTTCAAGCTTACTTTTCCCTAAAACTGGTGAGCCCATGATCGATATTTCACTAACACATGTCATGATATCTATGCTGCTTGTCCTTGGACATTGTTGTTCGTACTGTCTAAAGTACCTTCTCATCCACTCCATGGCGGAGTTCACACGTGTATAAATATGTTCTGCATTTTTGCACACTTTTTCAAAAAAGAACTCCAAATAACATGTCTTCCTTCTTGGATCTAATAGGGTGGCAATCACTAGTGCTTGGTTAAATGCTATCTCTTTGTTCCTTCTACGTGGGGTTTATTCATTGTGAGGGCCATCTTCACCTGGATCCCAATATTTCTCAAACTTGGAACACATGGATGCAGCCAATTCCTTAAGCAGGTTAGTGCTTTCCCAGATTGGTTCGTTTAGTGCATGCTGGATGCAAAGGACCAGTGGCAAAAATTTATGTGATGTGGGTGTTCTATGAGCTGAGACGACTAGTGTAAGCTCTTCGAAGGCTCTGAGAAAGTCACAAATTGCTCCTACCTTTGCCCATTCTTCATCACTAAGAGGAGCTTCATAATATTTAACAGCATAGACATTGAGGACAGCCCTGTAAGTTCGTGCTTCTTTAAGCATCTTGTAGGTCGAGTTCCAGCGAGTTGGAACATCAAGATAAATACCAGCTTTTGAACACAGACCCTTCCCATTTGCAATGGAATTGAACTCTTGGAGCCTTGATGGCGAGGAATCAATGTGTTTTAGTAGCTCGCGGATTCTATGTATTGCTGACTGTATTATCCTCATGCCATCTTGGACCAAGATGTTAAGGATATGAGCACAGCATCTGACATGTAAATGTTCTCCGCCAAACATCAAATCATGCTTGCAATCTGTTACCAGCAACTCACGTGCAGATGTGTTATTGCTAGCATTGTCTAAAGTCAAAGTGAAGACCTTTTCTCTTATTTCCCAATCAGCTAGACATCTCATTAGTTCTTCTTGAATTGCAAAATCTGAGTGAGGATACTCTAACTCTTTAAACCATATGATTTTCTTCTTAATGTTGAACTCTGTATCTATATAGTGTGCTGTAACAGCCATGTATCCTAAATCCTGTGATGATGTCCAGATGTCAGAAGTCAAGCAAACATGAGAATCCAAATTTCTGAGTTCGACTTGAAGCTCCTTTTTCATCTCCTTGTACTTCTTCAAGCAATCACTGCGGATTGTATGCCGACCCCTGACTTCAAAGGTTGGCTGCAATGTTCTCAACCATGGCTTGAGATATGGGTCTTCAAACTTCAAAAAAGGAATCTCCGCATGAATAATGGACTTTATCATCCCCTCACGACAAACTTGTGGGTCAAATACAAAATTTTCTGCTTGAGGCTGCTTGGTAATTGTGGCTTGGAATCTCTTTCTGATAGAAGCATCAATTGCAGGGCAAGCATTACTGATATGACTTCTTAGACTGCTCGTGCCAGATTTGGTGCTTAAAGTAAGTCCACAATACTTGCAAACAGCCTTTAGTTCACCATCCACCTCCAGTAAATTTTGCTCATAGTGCTCCCAAACAGTCGACCTTGTCCGACGTGTCCTTTGAGATGTGTGGGTCTCTGTAGAGTCTAGAGTTTCTGAACTGCTAGAAGCATTTGATAACATGTTCACCTGCTAAACACACAATAGCATCAATTTAAATAGACTAGTCATATAACTGTTATACAATGTAAAACCTTAGAAGCCTTCTACTAACAATATCAATACTACTACACTTCAAGCAAGCAGAAAATGGTAATACTAATCAGAAGCACCATGGTACTAGGATTGCCAAATAAAAAACTCATGATAGCATAATGGCAGGTGTACGGCAACTGAAATAGATCTACTCATGATAGCAGTTCACATCCATACCTTTATTGAGGGAGAGAACGAATCAAATCAAAAGAAATCCTTTTTGAGAGAACATTCAGCGAAGACACGCTCGGCTGCCGAGAACAAATTTCTGCAGCAAGAGGAAGAAAAGATCAAGATGGGGCAGGACCGTTTCACATAGTAGGAAGAAAACAGGAGGGGTGGGCATACCTGGTGGTGGGTGCTCGCCGCCGGCAAAGAGGCCTAGCGAAGATGCGGCGAATGCTGCTTTGCTCCCCCAATCATCACCAGCTCGGCGGATTCACGGGCAAGGGCGCAACGATAGCAAGCCCCTGGCGGCGCCGTGGTGGACTCGTGGGAGACAGGGGAGACGAGGAACTAAAGGGTTTCGAGCAACTTGACAGGTGCAGGCCGGCCCATCGGTGAATAAACGGTTCGTAGCCCACAGATCAGAGCCATATAGAATCAAACCGTTGAGGCCCATACCAAATCGACTCTAACCATGCTGACTCATAATCCAAACCAAACCGATCCATTTATTGTCTGGCCCATCCTTAACCAATCCAATTTCCCTCGGAATGGAATCCGGACCGTATTAACCGGTTACAGCCCGAACCATTCTCAGCATGACGTCCACCCACGACCCTGTTTCCGTGCGTGCGCGCGCCACCGTCCTCGATCTGGTCCGTGCCTCGCCGGTCGCCATGACGCAGCGCCGCCGCTACTCGAGGCGCCCGGTCTCCACGACGTGAGTATGGGACTGTATGGCCGGCGCTTTCCTGGGACGCCTGTCGTTGATCCTGGACTGCACGACGCGTGCGGCAGCAAAGGCAAACAAGGCCCCCGCCGGCGAGCCGAGAGCCGGCAAGCAAGGCCAGGAAGAGGAGAACGCGTGCTCTGGAGTACACGCAAGAGCTCCGGCTTGCCACCCGCCGGCGCCTCCGTCGGCGCTTCTGTCTTCCCGCCGTCCCGCACCGCAGTGCGCCAGGCGCCAAGCCGGAATGCGGCCGGCGTCCATGGCGTGTTCCGAAGCAGCGCGCGAATCCGAGAGGAGACAGGAGAGGGCCAGGCCGCGGGGCCCCACTCTCCGTTTCGCTTCGATAGAGTCCGTATCGGGTGTATCCTGGCCGCCGGTTGCGGATTGAACGACCCTCAGCTCCCCAAGGGGTGGACGGTAAATGAAATACCGAGACCACCCCTGGGCCCTGGCTGCCGTGCCCGCCGGCAAGGGAGTCCAGGAAGAGGACGGTGCTCGTGCTCCGGAATGAACTCTAAGGCGCCCGGCGGGTGAGCCGCCCGGCCCGGCGTAACCTGCGCCGGCATCAATCACCGCGTTGCGCTTGCGTGCTCGCACCTGCCGTCCCACGGTGCGCAGGCATGCCTGAACCTGAAGCCGCCTGGCCTCCATGGCGTTCCAAAGCGCGGCGCGCGTGCTCTGAGTAGCTCACAGCATGGCGTCCGCATGGCACGCCGCGCGCGCGCCGTGGTGGAGCGAGTAGTCAGCAGCGTGGTGACGTTCGACGGCGGCGAGCAATGCCGCTCCATAGCGCGCCAGCAGGCGGCCGGCCGCCATGGTGTTCCGTCAGGCGTTGCGTTTGCTCTGGGCTAGCGCGCCGCACGCGGGAACGCTCCACGACGGGTGTGGTGATGCGGTAGGCCGTCTGCGAGAGTGAGTGTGCAATAGTAGTACTCAAATCTTCGAGACTTGGAATTTCAGTTAATATGCACGCACGCACAGGTCTGAATATTTCCGTCAGAAAATGCAGTAAAAGAGTACCCTTCTTGAACCAACGAACGAACTAGGCGATTTCGAGAGATGCTCCACCAAATGTAGTGCCACAATCATTGTATTCTGATGTCACTAAGATTTCACGTCGGAGAACTGCTTAACAGTTCAGATTCTGCAAACAGTCCATCAACCAGTTACAGCATTTTTTATTCCAACGTTGGTGGTTGTAAACGTTCTGAAAGTCTGAATGATAATGCGTGGTAAGGGATTGTCTGCCACAGCTTCAACTTGTGAAACAGGCGGAATGTCTTCTGAAGAGCGCTGAGGTGCAAAGAAATTTCTAGCTTTCAGATGTGGAGAACATTGCAGTGAGTGAGACAGAATCTCGCCACCCTCGGTAGTTCGCATCAGAATGCACAAAACTTATTGGACGCATCTCCGACTCTAACCTGCCATGGCAGCACATCTAGAGTGTCCGACTGATCAGCCATGGATGCAGAAGGCAGAAGGTAGCTGACAATCTGACATGCGTTCTCAGGTTCAGGAGGTCCAAGACATGAATAAATTTCTTCTATTTTGCCATAAAAAAAACGAAATCCTGGAGATTTTCCGGCCAGATCGAACGAACTCCGGCTCGGCGCACGCTCGTGCAAGGTTCGCCGGACGCCGGCGAAGCAGCGGCAACGCCGCGGCGCGCGGGATCACGACCTGACGAGAGAGAGGGCACGGCGGCATAGAGCTCTGCTCGCTTCGCTAGTCTGTATCGGGTGCATCCTGACCATCGGTTGTGGATTGGACGGCCCTCAACAGTCCAGGGGGTGGACGGTAAATGAAATACCGACCACCCCCTCGGCCTTGCTGCCGCGCGCGCCGGCGATGCCGCTGGCGGCGAGCCGAGAGCCGGCCTGCAAGCAAGGCCAGGACGACGAAAACGCTCGCTCTGGAGCAAGCGCAAGAGCGCCGGCGTGCGACCCGCACCCGCCGCCGCCTCCATTGGCGCCACACATCGCGGCGCGCTCGCACTGCGGAACGGCGTCCATGGCGTGTTCCAAAGGACGGCGCGCGCCGTGCTCTGAGTAGCGCGCCGCACGGCGCACGCGGCAACACGACGGCGTCGTCCACACGGCACGCGGCGCCGCCCCGAGTATTCGGCGGCGGCGTGGTGACGTTCGGCGGGGGCGGGCTGGCCGTGGACGCCGGCTGCGCCGGTGTCATGGTTTCTTGCAAGGAGGGGCTTCGTTCATTCTGCCTGTCGTCAGTTAATACAAGTAACATCCTGCTGAATTTCAGTATAGGCACTCCTTGTCTGTGAGAATGTGCAATGGCAATAGACTAATAGTAGTGGCTGGAACAGAGTGTTTCTTAGTTTGCTGGGCACATGTGCACCGTGCACGCCATAAGTCAGGCATGTCCAACTCCTAAGCTTTCTTTTCCAAGCACCCCAAAAATCTCTACGTGTGCTCATGCATGTCTTCAAACTCGAATGTCTTCTGTGACAGTGTGACATATTGTACATTGTTGCTTCGGCATTCTGGTGCATGCAAGTAATCTAATGCCCTTGGCAGCGTGATTTCTTCCAGTTGTTCGAAGGTAATGTCTGTAGACAAGAAAAGTTGCTCCTCGCCGACTACGGCCATTATTGCCTAACTTGCGTTTTCAGGCATAATGTCTTGTGAAGAGCCATGAGGTGCAGAGGAAATTCCAGCTTTCAGAATGTTTGCACAAGAATGCACCTCCTTCCACGCATCTAGCGCTCTAACCCGCCATGGCGGCACATCCTGGAGTATCCAACTGATCAGCCAGGGATGCAGAAACGAGCTGACAATCTGACATGTGTTCAGGTTCAGGAGGTCCAAGACATGAATAAACTGCTTCAAGTTATAGACACTAGTCCATCAACCCGTGCTACTGCACGGGCCAACAACTTTAGAAAAGCAAGAATTCTAATATCAATGTATAAATTATCCATAGATTCAAAATTAAAGGTATATGTTATATGAACTGTGTAATTTATTGTAAACTTGTGTTTTGTAATGTATTTTATCTACTAACCTTCCTACTTATATTCCTAAACATCATGATACAACAGTGGACCATATAAACATTAGGGAACAGGCCTATAAGAACCCAAATATTCCATAAGATTCTTTCTTGCATTCATTTTAATAGGAAAAAAATATATTTTTACTACTTTCACCTATCTACTTTGTCCAATAAAACTGGATACGTCAGAATGTACTAATGATTGTATTAATATCTCACCATGAATATATTTTTACTACTTTCACCTATCTTCCATTCATTTTCATATCTATACTTCTAAATAAACTGGTGTAATCCACACCCTAGTTGTCTATTAAACTTTTTTTGTGTTATAGTGTTCTCCATGTGTGCAAGATTATCCAAACCATTAACTAAGACGGTGGTCAACCAATATCTAAGACCAATATCTGCATGGATATGAAGATTATGCGTTCTTTAAAATTATTGTAAGTCCTTACTACACACCTAAGTTTAAAATTATTGCTATCTCCTTACTATACACCTAAGTTTACGATTTTCTTAGTTTCACTAATATTTATTCTAAGTATATGAATCTCATGAAATGCTTCTTCTCAAAATGTTTTCATGAACCATAGTTTTGCTACGATTGACTCACCAGCCGTATTGTTGACAATTGATGAACACCTTTCTTTTAACCCATGTCATTGACATAATCAATATATATACTTGTTGTTGGAAAGCTTCTTTTGTTACTGTTCTTTCTCTAGAACCAACTAAGAATCCAAATAATAAGAGATAAATTAGTGCTCCTTACATTTGAGATTCCCATCCATAATCTCTCTCCTGGCAGTTGGCATTGTTATAGATAGTATATCCATTTAAGTTTGGCAGCCATCGGATATCGATTTCAGCTGCAATATTGCAACACATGATTTCCATGTGAGCCGATTGAAGATCACACTTGAAGGAAACGTGTTGTTGGGCAAGCTTGAAGTGGCATGCATGGTCCGTGATGGTCCTATATTGTCCATGCTACAGATGTTGTTGACCCGAACCTTAGCGAACATTGAATATGATTAGGTCATTGGTGAGTGTAGCCAAACACATTTTAATATACTCTGAGATTTGCTACCTCATGCATGCACCACTGCGCCACTGCCTGAGACTCTGAGAGTCCTAGGCATCGGGTGGCGTGCGGGGGTGGATCTCTTCCTCCTAATTTCAGAGTCATCTGAGATATTCTCGGCAATGTGCTACAACAAAGCAGGCTCATTCTGCACAGTTAAACAGCACCCGAGCGAAAGCATCAATCTAGGCGGACAGGATAGGCCATGCTTTTTTTCCTTGAAGCGGAATAGGCCATGCCTGTTGCCATTCTTACCAAGGGTTGCTTATTCTTCCATGACATCAACATCCGTTGGGTCACCCATCTGAAAATTCCGAATCATTCACATGCTTTACTCAAAAATTTAAATTGCATCGTGCATGGGAAGATCAATCCGAATTTCTCATGCTTTGCTAAAAACGATAGGGTCAAAATTCCAATCAACGCTTCTGGGTTCCAACCTCCAAGTATCAGTCAATAGAGGATCAATTCCGAGGTTCTGCATCTGTCATGCCCCATAGCTCCTCGTCCATACAGGCCGCACAAATTGTTGTATCACAAACAACAGGAAATCGCTTCCAGATCACAGCCTGCACACACAAATGTCAAATAGAATGTGAGATACCGATATAGGAGATGTCTCAGCAAGCGACCTAGAGTGGATCTGTGACATACTTGCCTGATGAAGATCTCGGTATAGATGCCTGCTGTAGTCCGGTTCTAAAAACAGATCTCGATAGATTACTTCCACGCATCCTGGATGGCCTATAGTTTCTTTCATGCCTGCTCCTAATCGCCATTACCCTTTCTTGTGTACACATGCTAACGCACGCTCCCTGCTCTTGAACGCACGGCCGGCCATGCTACTGCTCCCGTCCATAGGAGAGAAGTAGGCGAGGAGGGAAGTATGTTTGCTTTTTTTTTGCGAGCAAGGGAAGTATGTTTGTTGAGATAGGAAGAGGCCACGTCGAGATCTACTCGTTTGGCTTACGGAGTACGTGGGTAATTCTGAAACAACTCTAGGGTTACTTTAGTCTATTTTTTATAATGGTAAAGGTGGGTAATTTTTAAAACCATAATAGATCCAATGGCTAATATTATAGATGGAAATTAAAGTCTATGGAATTGATGGCCGGATGTTTCTGATATTTGTGAGAATTTATAGGATTTATCTCTTTTTCTAGCGCGTCTCGTAAGAATTAACGTGGAGGCTCCAAAAAGAGCCTCCAATTAGTAATAGTAAGATACAAAAAAGAAATCCTCGAGCATTTCCAGCCAGATCGAATGAACACCGGCTCTACGGAGGTTCGTGGATATGAAAGGCTCGAGGGGGTTCGCCGGATGCAGGCGAAGCAGCGCCGCGGCGCCCGGGATGATGGCTTGACGACGGCCGGCGAGGCGGGATAGCTGGCTCTGTGTTCATTTGGATTTTGGGCGCATCCTGACCGTAGGTTGCGGAACGGATGGCCATGAGATTCCCAGGGGGTGGACGGTAAATGAAATACCGACCACCCCCGGCTGCCATGCGCGCCCGCTGGCGGCGAGCCGAGAGCCGGCAAGCGAGGCCAAGAAGTGGACACCGCGCTAGAATAAAAAACGCTAGCATCGCCGGTGAGGCATCCGCCGCCGCCCGTGCCGCAACCAATCACCGCAGCTTCTGGTATGTTGTCCCGTTCCGTCCCGTCGCGCGCCGGCAACATCGTCGCTCGGCTGCAGGTGGCCGGCATCCATGGTGTTCCGTAGCACCTTATGTCTTCTTCGACTCGTGGCGGGAACGGGGTGGCGTCAACGTCGCAAGCGGGAACGGGGTGGCGTCAACATCGGACGTGACCGCGGTGGCCAATTATCAAAGCTGACATCTTGGCGGCCTTCTGTGCTATCTACCGAACTAATCGTGGTCAGCTGCACAAGCTTAATGGGGCACTCATCACCTTGCTTCCTAAGGGACATGAGCCAAAGGGTCCGAGGGACTACCGTCTGATAAGTTTGATTCACAGCTTTGCTAAGATAGTTGCGAAACTTCTAGCAAACAGACTTGCCCCTGACCTCGACGCCCTTGTGGACGTGAATCAGAGCGCGTTCATCAAGAAGCGCTCCATTCACGACAACTTCAAATTTGTCGAGCTGGCGGCAAAGACTCTGCACAGGGGAAAGAAGGCCTCACTCTTGATCAAGCTCGACATTTCTAAAGCGTTCGACACGGTGGAGTGGCCCTTTCTGTTGCAATCTCTTCAAGCTTTCGGTTTTGGGAGGAAATGGCGCGACTGGATTGCGATGCTGGTGTCAACAGCGTCAACCAAGGTACTGCTGAACGGCCAACCGGGGCAACTCATTCAGAATGCCAGAGGACTCCGGCAAGGCGACCCCCTCTCCCCGATGCTCTTCATCCTGCTTATGGAAATTCTCAACCGCATCTTCAAGCAAGCAGCTGCTCAGGGAGTCTTGGCCCCGCCTGCAAACCCTGGAATTCATCATCAGTTTTCTCTTTATGCCGATGACGTTGTCCTGTTTGTGGCGCCAAAGACACAGGACCTGGTGACTACCAAGGACATCATGGATTTCTTCGGAGCGGCTTCTGGGCTGCAAACCAATTTGCAGAAAAGCATGGTAGCCCCCATTGCGTGCTCTGAGCAGGAAATCAACTTGACCAGTGTCAGAAACCGAACGGCGATGTACGCCGGCGGCCGGTGGTGATTGCGAACTGGAACGCAAGAACACTTGAACACAAAGGATTTTGTGCTGCATGAAAAGCGCTAGTTTTCTGTTGATTGGTTTGCTATTTATTGGAATACAAATGCAGGTGAGATGCAGCCACGGCGCCCACGATTGCGTGGAGTGCGCACGTCCATCCCCATGCGCCGCAACAGCCGGCCATGGCTTGCATGCTCGAGTTCATGGGAGCTATTCTCGGCCATGACTCCTACTTGCACGGCCACCACAGGTTGGCGCTCGTGCACGCTGAAACAAACTGGAACAAACATGCTAAAACGATAAAGACACTAGGCTTATCTAACAAATCTCCTCCTAAGCCTTGTGTTGACGCTGCACACTTCGGACTCCAATGCGAGAACGTAATTCACAGAACCGCTCCCGCGCCAGAGCCTTGGTTGCGATGTCTGCCAGCTGCTCCTCTGTCCCGATGGAGTCGATCTTCACCCTGCCATCCTCGACGCACTCCCGAATGAAGTGATACCTGACATCAATATGTTTACTGCGATCGTGGAAGACAGGGTTGTGACTGAGGGCAATGGCGGATTGGTTGTCGATCTTCAGGTTGGCGGCATTGGTTGTCTTGCCCCTGAGCTCTGCAATCAGCCGCGCCAACCAAATTCCCTGGCAAGCAGCAGTAGTACCGGCCATGTATTCAGCTTCACATGAAGAGAGGGCCACTACCTTCTGCTTTTGACTTTGCCAGGTGATCAGGTTGTTGCCGAGGAAGTAGAGGATGTCGGAGGTGCTCCTTCGACTGTCAATGTCTCCGGCATGGTCACTGTCGCTGAACCCCACGAGCTGAGCCTCCTCCTTCTTCCTTGTGTAGTGACAGCCATAGTACAGCGTGCCACTGATGTACCGCAGCACCCTCTTCACTGCTGCAAGGTGCTCGGTGGTCGGCTTTTGCACAAACCGACTCAGGTAGCCCACCGAGAACGCCAAGTCTGGCCTTGTGTTCACCAAATAGCGGAGCGAGCCGACGATGCTTCTGAATGCTGTGGGATCGACGGCAGGTGCGGTGCTCTCCTTGCTCAGCTTGAGGCGTGGCTCCATGGGAATCCAGCTGGGGTTGCACCTAGCCAGACCGGCGTTCTGCAAGATCTTCGCTGCGTACGCGCTCTGGCCCAGGGTGATACCATCTGCTGACTGGTTCACCTCCAGACCGAGGTAGTAGTGGAGAAGCCCCAGATCACTCATCTCAAATGTGGCCTTCATCTGTGACTTGAACTTGTCGATGTCACTTGCATTGCCACCGGTGATCACGAGGTCGTCAACATACACGCCCACAACGAGACGGTGTACACCGTCGCCTCGCAGGTACACAGCGTGCTCGGAGTCACTACGCTGGAACCCGAGTCCAAGCAGCGATCTGTCAAGCTTCGCGTACCAGGCTCGAGGTGCTTGACGAAGCCCGTACAGCGCCTTGATGAGGTGCAGCACCTTGCCTTCATGCCCCTTGAGGACGAACCCGGGCGGCTGCTCGACGTACACTTCCTCCCGCAACTCCCCATTCAAGAACGCAGACTTGACGTCCATGTGGTGGGCAGCCCAGCCCTCGTTCGCAGCATGTGCAAGGAGAAGGCGCACGGATTCCAGCCGCACCACGGGTGCGAAGACTTCGTCGAAGTCGATGCCTTGGCGTTGCACGTAGCCCTTCGCGACCAGCCGGGCCTTGTACTTGGAGATGAGCCCGGCTGCGTCCTTCTTCGCCTTGTATACCCACTTGAGGCCAATGGGTCGAGTTCTCGGCGGTGGGTCGACGAGTTCCCATGTACCATTTGCCTCGATCGCCGTCATCTCGTCGAGCATGGCGTGGCGCCAGCACTCGTGCTTCAGCGCCTCGTCGAGACTGGTGGGCTCGGTGTCGCAGGCGAGCAGGAGATGCTCCTCCAGGTCCCGTGCGGCGAGTCCAGGTGTCGGTGCGGGACCGATCACGTTGTCCACTCGGCGAAACCGGAGCGGGGCGTCGTCGTCGTGGTCGTTGTCGAGGAGCTCGCTGACGGAGAATCCTGGTGGAGAAGCAAATTCGACCCCGTGTGAGGGGGCCGAGCTCGATGTCGTGGCGCCCGAGTCCTGCGCTGGTGTTCCCGCCGTGTACTGGTCCGGCGGTGGAGTTGTGGGCGTTGTTGGTGAGGCAGATCGCGTTGGTGTTGAGGAAGCAGCGAGTGGCGCGGTACTTGAGATGGTGCTGATGACGTCCACCTCCGCTGGTGCCTCCACGGTGAAGTCTCCTGGCTCGCCGTCATGCTCAGCAGACCATGTCCACTGGGTTGTTTCATCAAACACAACGTCCCGGCTTATGTGCACACGCCGGGTCGTCGGATCATAGACTCTATAAGCCTTTGATCCAGGCTCATAGCCCACGAACACCATCTTGCGGCTGCGATCATCAAGTTTGCGAAGGTTAGGTGTGTTCACCTTGACATGGGCGACGCAGCCGAAGGTGCGGAGGTGCGACACATTGGGGGCGCTGCCGGTCCAGAGCTGGTACGGCGTCTTCCCTTGGATGCTCTTGGAGGAGGAACGGTTGAGCAGGTACACGGCTGTGGAGACCGCCTCCCCCCAGAACACTCCGGGCAGTCCTTTCGCCTTGAGCATACTCCGGGCGGTGCCAACGACGGATTGGTTACGGCGTTCGACGACGCCGTTTTGCTGCGGTGTGTACGGCGCCGTGAGCTCGCGCCGGACTCCGAGGTGAGCGCAGTACTCGGTGAAGTCGGTGGCGGCGAACTCGCCACCCCGATCCGTCCGGAGCGCCAGGAGCTTCTTGCCGGTCTTCCTCTCCGCCGCCGCCTGGACGCGCTTGATGGCTTCTGCTGCTGCGTCCTTGGTGGGAAGGAGACACACCCACATGTAGCGGGAGTAGTCGTCGACGAGGAGGAGGAAGTAGCGGTTGCCGCTTGGTGTGGCCGGCGTGATTGGCCCGCAGATGTCGCCGTGGAGCAGCTGGAGCGGCTCGGTGGAGTGCCGCTCGGCCTGTTGCGGGAACGGGGTGCGACGATGCTTGCCGGCGAGGCAGGCCTCGCACACTTGATCCACCTGAGTGAGTTGGGGAAGACCGCGGACAAGCTCCTCCCTCGCCATCTTGCGGAGCGCGGCGAAGTGGAGATGCCCGAAGCGGGAGTGCCATCGCCACGCCTCGTTGTTGGTGCGCGCCGCGAGGCAGACCGGACGCGCCAGCGTGACGTCGAGCACGTACAGTCTTCCGGCTCCCCGGGGAACTTTGGCGAGCAGACGCCGCTCCTCGTCGCGGATGCGCATGATGCCGTGCTCCACGAGCACCTGGAATACGCCCTCATCCAGCTGCCCGACGGAGATGATGTTGGCGGTGAGCTGCGGCAGGAAGTAGACGCCGGTGAAGGAGCGGTGTTCCCCGTTCTTGAGGGAGAACAGGATGGTCCCTCTCCCCTCGATCCGCACCACGGAGCCGTCGCCGAACCGCACCGAGCCTGTGACGGCGGTGTCGAGGTCGGAGAAGGCAGCGCGCGATCCCGTCATGTGATTTGACGCTCCGGTGTCCAGGATCCATTGATTCAGACCCCGGTCCACCTCTTCGTTGAGATTGGGGACGACTTTCCGCTCGACGAGGTGGAGCTCAGGGGTCGGCGGCGGTGGAGCGGTGTGCGCCGCCGGGTGTGGGGGCGACGGCGTTGGTGGTGCGAGGAAAGGAGTCTCCTCCTGGGCCGAGCCGATGGCCAGCATTAGGGTTTGCTCCTGCTCCTCTTCTTGGGCCAAGTGGGCCTGATGGGCCGGCTCCTCCTTCTTCTTGCTGCGACAATCGCTGGCCCAGTGGCCCTTTTTGCCACAGCGTGGACAGGGTGAGTCTGGCGGTGGGCGAGACTCGCCGGAACCACGTCCCTGTCCTTTGCCCCGGCCTCGCCCGCGACCGCCGGAGCTGGAGCCGCCACGAGAGGACTCGGCGCGGAGGTTCTGAGTGGTTGCCTTCCGCACCCGTTCATCGCCGATGCGGAGGGTCTTGATGGCCTCCCAGGCCTCCTTGGCGGAGTTCTTGGCCAGCAGAATGGGGATGAGTTCCCCTGGAACGCCGCTGCAGATCGCGTCCAGCGCGGCGCGGTCGTCGTCGTAGTCGACGTCGTCGTACTCCACGGCGTCCCAGAGATGACGAGCCTGCATCTTCAGTTGCATGCGCAGCGACCATTCGTGGTAGTTGTTCTTGGTCAGCTGCGGCCAGTTGCTGCCGCCGTCGCCTTCCCGGACGATGCGCTCGACGATGACCTCGCGACGGGTGCGTGAGCGGCGTGGTACCCGGGAGCGACGCGGTGAGCACCGCGGCGAGCGGTGCGGTGAACGGCGTGGTGGAGGGCGGCTTGGTGACGGCGTGCGCTTCGGCGTCTCGGTGCCGGAGCCGCTGGCGCCGTCCTTCTTCTTCCCGGCGGGTGAGCGGCCACGAGGCTTGGGTGGTGATGCCATGGCGGCCGCGTGTTCCTTTGTCCTAGCTCTGATACCACTTGTCAGAAACCGAACGGCGATGTACGCCGGCGGCCGGTGGTGACTGCGAACTGGAACGCAAGAACACTTGAACACAAAGGATTTTGTGCTGCATGAAAAGCGCTAGTTTTCTGTTGATTGGTTTGCTATTTATTGGAATACAAATGCAGGTGAGATGCAGCCACGGCGCCCACGATTGCGTGGAGTGCGCACGTCCATCCCCATGCGCCGCAACAGCCGGCCATGGCTTGCATGCTCGAGTTCATGGGAGCTATTCTCGGCCATGACTCCTACTTGCACGGCCACCACAAGTTGGCGCTCGTGCATGCTGAAACAAACTGGAACAAACATGCTAAAACGATAAAGACACTAGGCTTATCTAACAACCAGGTCCCTTTTTCCTGCACGGATCGTTGAATTCCCAATTCAATACCTTGGACTACCCCTGTCTGTTGGAAGGTTGAGGAAGGCACACTTTCAGCCTCTGATCGACAAGGTCGGGGCCTCTTTGCCTGCCTGGAAGGCTTCTTTGATGAACAAAGCCGGCCGTTTGACCCATGTCAAGTCTGTCATGTCTAGTCGCTGCATACACATGGTCATCTCTCTTAAGATCCCTGATTGGGTGTTTAAAGAGATTGACAAGAGAAGACGTGGCTTTCTTTGGGCTGGTAAGGAGAGAGCTTTGGGAGGGCAATGCCTGCTCGCATGGCCGACTGTGTGCAGGCCAACTGACCTGGGGGGACTCGGCATTCCTGATCTCCGGCTTGCCGCCTACGCCTTGAGACTGAGATGGTTGTGGTTGCAACGGGTTGATAGCTCCAGGCCTTGAGCTGAGCTTTGGCGACGATCGGATTGTGCAACAGATGTTTCAAGCATCACTGGAGATCAGTGTAGGGGATGGCTGTTTGGCCTTGTTCTGGAGTGACAGACGGCTTGGGCCAAACTCTCCCTGTGTGTTGGCACCTGACCTGTGCAACCTCATCAGGCCAAAGGTCAGGAAACGACGCACGGTGCGCGAAGGGCTCCAGGATCGGAACTGGACAAGGGACATAACCGGCGTCCTCACTCTGCCTGCGATCGAGCAATACCTACATCTCTGACCAATTGTTCAGGCAGTGCAGCTTCGCCAGGGTGTGGAAGACATCATTGCTTGGCGATGGTGCCCATCTTCCACGTACTCGGCGCGATCTGCTTACAAGGCCTTTTTCCATGGTTCTACCATCTTCGCAGGAGCTCGTCCTATCTGGAGGGCCTGGGCCCCCTTAAAAGAGAAGTTCTTCACTTGGTTGGCTGTTCACGGTCGAATTTGGACGGCTGATCGTCGGATTAGGCACGGTCTTCAGGCTTCTCCGGTCTGCTCCTTCTGTGATCAGGAGCTGGAGTCTCCAGTCCACCTGTTCGTGCACTGCAGCTTCACAAAGCAAATCTGGCATGCCATTCTCACCATGGTCGCCCCCAGCCTGGCGCTTCTCCAGCCGGCTCGGGATGCAACAATGCTGGACAGGTGGCTTTAGCTCCGCTCAGGCAACAACCGAGTCAAGCAGAAGGGGATCGACTCCACTTTCATGCTCTTGGTTTGGTGTCTTTGGAAAGAATGCAACAAACGGGTTTTCGATGGCGAGAGGGGTTCAAATGTGGGAGACATGGTGCTCAAGGTTCTCCAGGAGGGCCACCTGTGGTTGCTTGCCGGGGGCAAGCACTTGGGCGCCCTGGGCTGGCCAATGCCGGCATCTGTAGGTCCTCGGCAGGGTTTAGGAGCATAGTTTCCTTCCCCCCGTCTGTATCTCGGTTGTTTGTGTTTGGCCGTATAGTCCCCTAAATGTAATCGTGCCGGTGCGTGCGCCCGAGCGGCCCGCGTTGTATTTCTGAACATTTTCTTCTTAATACAAAGATACGCAGCTCTCCTGCGTGTTCTCGAAAAAAAGTGACCGCGGTGGCGATGTCGGCGGCCGGGCCGGCGCTGTGACGTTCGACGCCGACGGGCGGGCGGGCGCGGGCTGTGGACGGTGTCAGGTTTCTTGGCAGGAGGGGTGTGGTGAGGTTGGCCGTCGTCGTCGCCGATCGTGTCCAGTCGTGCCGTGATGAGATTCCCGATGGTGGCCGATCGACCCGGCTGGTGATGGAGCGACGCGGCGAGGCGTGCGTCCACGAAGGTGTACGTGTCCTGGGCTGCTGCCTGCTGGTACGTGATGGAGCGACGCGGGAAGTTAGTCTCAAGTTGAGGAATGGATTATTCAGGTTGTGCTGTAACCCTGAAACCTGAATATATACGTACTCGTCTCAGGAATTGCAGAAAAAGAATCAAGTGGGGGAGATGTGTTTGATCCGGATTCTGTCCAGCTTGGTACAATGGAGCACATCTCCAGAGCTTGTGCCCTTTACCACTTCATGTGTATGGATTTTTGCCCAATTACCCTGCTTTATTTAGGGCTCTACCAAGGACAAAAAATAAAGTAAACTTATGTGAATGCCTACAGATGCAGAAGTAATAGGTTGATGTGAACGTGCTGATCATTTCAGTAGTAAAACTGCGTGCTAATTATGTGCATAGAAATTGATCAGTCTTAGGCTTTTCAGTTGCGATTGGATAGCAGGCCACTGATATACTACTCCTAGATATATGTAATACGGGAATGCGATTGAGGATCACTTACACTGGCGTCAACCGATGTCCAATAAGGACCAACATAATAACTTGTGGATGTCCTGTCACTGTTCATAATAGGAGATTCTTTGGAGTAAGTGCATAATAATTTGTTTACTTGTCTTGATTTTTACGTTAAATTACTGCAGTGCTACCATTCCTAGGCTTAAGCATGTACTCTGTATTTTGTTCATGTTTTGAACTTCTAATCTTTCTTTTACAAGCTTTGATTTGATAGATTGAAATTGCAGTTCTTCTCTACCAGAAGCATGCTCTCGAAAAGAAAAGAGAAAAGAAGATCCACACATAGTATTGTGGGCTGAAAACAAACAAAAAAAGCCCACGAACAAACTAGCGGGGAATCAGCCCACTAGCAAACCGAAAAGCATCCTCTCAAAAAAAAAGTAAACCGATCTGCACAAACCGGGCCTCTTTCAATGGATCTCATCGGCGGCGAGATCCCCGCCAAGCACGCGCGTGCCGCCGCCGCCGCCGCCGGAGAGGACCGCCTCAGCGCGCTCCACGACGACATTCTAGTCCTCATCCTCCTCCGCCTCAGGAACGCCGCCGCCGCCGGTCGGACCAGCGTCCTCTCCCACCGCTGGCGCCGCCTCTGGGCGCTCCTCCCGGAGCTCCGCTTCCCCGTCGGCCCGCCGCCTGGCCTCATCGCCTCCGCGCTCGCCTCCCATGAGGCGCCCCTCCGCCACCTCCTCGTCGGGACCGTGGGCGCCACCCCCGAGTCCGTGGCGGCGTGGCTACCCGTCGCCGCGCGCCGCCTCTCCGGCGATCTCGTCTACAGCAACCTGGCGCCTGGAGACGAGGAGGCGAAAGGGGCCGCGGAGAGGGGCGCCTTTGAGCTGCCCTGCTTCGAGAACGCGACCGGCGTCGCACTCGACCTAGGGTTCCTCGGCCTCGCCGTGCCGCCCGCTGGCGTCTTCCCGCGGCTCACCGAGCTCACCCTCTGCCACGTCAGCTTCCACGGCCCCTGCGAGCTCGGCGACGCCGTGTCCTCGCCGCGTTGCCCGAGCTTGCAAATCCTCAGCGTCTGCAACTGCCGGGGGATGGTGGATCTCGCCATCCACTCGGAGTCTCTCCTTGAAGTGGAACTGCAGCATCTGGATAAGTTGCAGCAGCTTGACATCGAGGGGTCCAGACTCAAACAGTTGAAACTGGTTAACTGCTTGGCTCACGGTGAACCGGTTGCCAGCATCTCTGCCCCAAAGATGTCGATCCTCGAGTGGAGGGATTGGTATGATCCGAGGTCTGTCTACCTTGCCGACATGGAAAATCTCCAATGTCTGATTCCCGGATTTATTCTTGTATATGGAACAGATGACTTGATTATATACAATCGAGCTCGTCTAAGTTTGTTGCAGCGCTTCAAGGTCATCGGCTTTCTTGTTATCTCACTTGGCTATGTGTGGGTGAGTCCACTTCCTCTCTTGTCTGGGATTATCAATATGTGCTTGTTTTACTTACCTGGGTACATATTTAACAATTGGAACAAACATCCATCAAGATGCCGTATTTTCATGCACCAAGCAAGATGGATCCTCGAATACCACATAATAAACATAGGTTCACTATCCTGATCTATGACTAGATAATGAAATGAAGTAATTTCAATTAGAGTACTGCAAACACAATGCATGAGACTTCGTTTAGAAAACATAGCTCCGGTTTAATATTGAAACTGAATAAGGGGTATGTTGTCTGTCCAATTTGGTGTGTTGGGATATACATCATTGGCGAGAATCTAGATGAGGGCTGTATTTGAGGATGGGCGTGAAGCATTCTCACCTGTCATGCTTTGCTCAAGTCATTGCAACACTGAACTTACATTCCTAACAGCCAAACACTTGCATCCAACTATATGCCTACCTTCAACATTCCTTTCTTCAAATGGCTTAAACCCAGGCTAATCTGCTCTCCTTTTTCCATTTCCGTGAATGTACTCCACTTGCGAGCAAGCCATTTACAATTCAATTCAGCCTTTCCAGAGTTAGACAACATAGGTACCAGCCTCTAGCCAAATCCATACATTCGCTGAGTAGGACGTTTTTTCAACTGCATAGAAGCAATTCTGGAATGCAAGCTATTCATTTATTGACTTGTCCTTTAATTTCACTTAACTCATAGGTTACTCTTTTCCAACATCTATTGATCGGACAGATGTCAGGGATTGCGTGACATTAGAAGACATGAGGAGTGAGCTTGTTGTTATCTTATAACAAGGCCATCTAGCAACGATTTCCTGCAAGTTAAAAATAACAATACTGACAGGCTTCTAAAGACAACTTAAGAATGGCATAATGTTTCATCTCTTTCCAACTAACAGATATGATTTTTTTCTTATGTAACTTCATATGGAAACACAGGACATAGCTGGCTATCGATACTTGATGCAAGACATGACATCACTCCCGGACGTTCATTCCTTGCACTTGATGGTACTTGCAAATGGACATTCCTTTGGGGCCAGCTCATTCCATGTTCTCAGGTTTTGTATTAGTATTAGAAGGCTCAAGGTGGTATTATCTGGCCCAAGCGTCCCAGAGGTAAAGTTATTCATTGTTTGTCCAGTACTTGAGTTACCAGGAAATCTCCAAAGTATATGGCTTATCTCCAAAGTATTCTTAAAATCTGATGTATTTTTGTTATTTCCTACCTATTTATGTTATTATCCAGCAATGCCAGATAATGTTACTAAGCTATTTTCCTTCCCTTTTCAGGCACAACCTACATGTCCATCAGGTTGCATTTGTGATCAACCACCAGACTGGAAAACAGAGGAACTCTTGTTGAACCATCTCTGTGAAGTAGAAATCTCTAGATTGAGAGGATAAGAACATGAAGTTGCTTTTGTGCAACGATTGTTCCATTGGGCACACGCTATAAAGAAGATGATAATAATATTTGATGGTATTGTCACCAGAAGCATGGCCAAGGAGTTGCACCAGATGTTACGGAACTTCTCTCAGTCAGAAATATGCATGGAATTTTACATGTATCAGGATAAGACTAAGGTGTTGTATACACCTTTAGACTAAGACAGCGGGTTATCATTTCAAGTGTTAGACGTATTTTGTGTGGTTTTCTTTGATGCTAGCACATCTTTAAATAATGTTAAGATCCATTGTACTATGGTTTTTATGTTGTGTTTTAGATACGGTAGTTTAAGCGTTCTTTTCAAAAGCTGGAAGCACATGAGATCGCAATCCTGGCTTGCTGAGACTTCGGGAAAAGTTTTTGTTGATAATAATCTCCCCAGTAGTTCTGTCCAGTATGGAAAAAGTTCTAGTTGATCCTCTGTCCCTCTCTCTTTAACTAATCATTGGATGGGCTGCCCCTCCGACCACCCATACCAGGAGATCCTAACAACCTTCCCTCATGTTACATTCTTGACCCTGATGGTGCTAAATGATGGATGTGCTGTTGTAGCTGGCGTGTTTCATGTGCTCAGGCTATGTGCTGGTATAAGGAGATTGTTGTTGGTACCGTTTGCCTTTAGAGAATCGGTAAAGTTTTATTTGTTTACCTAAATATTCTAGCAACTTTGAAGGCGACAGAAAGCAAGATAATAAATTTCACTTTCATTTTGCACATGTTGGTCTGATCTTTGAGTTTGTGTTGG
Organism: Echinochloa phyllopogon; assembly: GCA_033239725.1. Classification (NCBI taxonomy): domain Eukaryota; kingdom Viridiplantae; phylum Streptophyta; class Magnoliopsida; order Poales; family Poaceae; genus Echinochloa; species Echinochloa phyllopogon. Next base: position 2,587,624 of record BTCW01000002.1, read on the forward strand.
TTTTATACTGATATTTTGGTCCAGGAGTCCTTGATGACGCATTCATTGTTTGTCAAGAGTCACCTGCTAGCTGCTACTGTGATACATTTCTATGGCTGCTGAAAATTCTTAAGAACCTTTGAAACAGGTCTCTGGATTGAGGAATTTTGATCCACACGTCAATGGAGGTGCAGTTTTCATTTATATCACCAGAGTAGTCAATAATATGTAGGGCCAGCAATATATGAATGTATCGATGCTATACTTTTTATTCAGGCGGTACTAGCTACGTCTTTAAAGCCAGCAATTTTTACTTTGACTTGATAGAGTGGGCTTCCAAGTTCCAATAATATATAAGGAATTACAAAGGAACATACACCTCCATATTCAAACATGGTTATGAATGGGTTTCAAAACTTTCAAAGCGGCAGCTGATCCCTTTTGCTGCGCAACGTGTACGTTGAGCTCACTTTCGTACACCATCGGATATGATGCACTCATCTGCATGCGCACGCCAAGCTCTAGCCATCGCGCGCGCGATCATTTCGTTTAGTTTGGCAAGATTGACCAATTCGCGTACTTAATCTGTTCACTGCGAAGCCTGCTTGAATCGTGTCTCACTGTTCGTTCAGGAATATTGGGGTTGTTGGTATTATTGGTTTGGTGGTTTTCGTATCATGTCAGTGATGTTGTGTTGATTTTCAGTCATGCGCCTGCAATTGACAACATTTTCAGGCAGCGACTCATACACACACATGCCTGCTTCCGATGATAGTCACTCGAACTGGTCTAAGCATACAAATCCTCAATCTAATACAAGCATCCAATCATCCAATCAGAGATATGGTTCAGTGGATACGTACCCACCTCATAAACGTTATTCTTACACAAGTGCTAAGTAAAATAGTAGCAACCTATACCCGTTCTTAAATATATGTGACACCTGACTTTTTACTCAAACTTTGATCAACAATATTTAATAGTTAAGTAAAGTAAACACCACTAGATGTAGATTTATCTAATTACCTAAGTATCGAAGAAAAAAGAAAAGGTCAAATGAATTAAAAAGTCAAATAGTGTTACAAATTTAAGAGCGGAGATAATAGCAACATATATAGCGGATGTGTCCCAAGAGTGCAGCATTACCTCTACCATTAATCAGGAGTAGCAAGGGCTTAAAGTTAAGTATGGCAGAGTCACAAGCATTCTGGAGAAAAAGCAAAACGACTGCACCAGCCTCATGCTACTTGCAGCTTGCAGTAGTCTTGCACCCTTATGAGATTTTGAATTTGAACAAACGCTGAGGTAGTTGCAGCTTGGGCAATGGCGAGCAACGAGGCCCCTGTTGCCACTTGTGACAGATCCGAGGGCCAAGGGATCAGATCGACCAAACAAACAGCACTAAAAACAGATCAGGGGAAATGAAAAGAGTAAGCCTATAATATTCAGTTTGCATATTCTTTCACTGACTTTCTGCTTCAAAACACGATACAGCTTGGTCCAGAAATAAAAAAGACAATGCAATGCCTTTTAATTTGCCCGTAGCAGCAAAGGAAAAAAGGGAACCTTTCTTACTCATTGAAAAACCTACTTGAAAACAGATTATTCAAACAAGCTCCAGCAATTCTACTGATGCTAAAGAGATTGTGTCAACATAAACCACATGAAATTCATTATCACTGCACAATTTCACCTTAATTATATGAAGACCACTGCCTGCACATGAATGCCCTTGGCATTTCAAGCACTCGAGGCACCCACTCTTGGTCCATCATCCCTAGAGGGCTCCTCCAGTGCTGCAGATACATTTGGGAAAGTAACATATATAATTTGTCTAACTAATTGATTTGCTCAGATAAACTCATAAAAGATATTTTGCAAATAAACTACACGGAACAATAAAAAGCTAGTACCATATTGATGACTAACCAAAAAGTTAAACATAGCTAACTTATTTTACTCAGATCCAGCACATGTAACAACCACACATGGGCTTTAAACTCCAGATTATAGCCTTACTCGACCTTTTTTCAGTACAGATATCATCAACCACATTTCTATGTTTCTAAGTGACAATGACACATCACAAAACATTAAAACATTAATTCATAGCAGGAATATACAGTGTTTCAGGTAGGTAACTGGCTCATATTTGAACTGTACCCACTCAATAAGATAAAACATTTATACCCGATTAACAGGTGTTTGCATAACAGATTGACAGATATGAGACTAAGAAATATAATTGCATATCGGATTGACTGGTGTAATTGTATTATATAATAATAACAGGTTAGTAGGTGTAATTTCATAAGAGCATTTTTGGCTACAAGTAAAACAAGAAAAAAAAACAGATGTTGCATTTTCATAACTCACTCTTGTTGATAAACTTTACCAACTCAATGAAAGATAAACCATATCAGATTAGTTAACAGGGGTGTAATTGCATATCAGATTAATAGGTTTATGTAATGGCATCCATACATATGAGATAAATAAGGGGTGTAATTGCATATCGATTGACAGGGGTAGTGGCATCATATCATAACAGGTTAGCAGGGTGCAATTGCACAAGAACATTTTGTGGTTAAAAAGAAACCACTCGATGCTACATTTTCATAACTCAATGTTGTTGAGCAGAGCTGCACAAATAAGCAGAGCTATAATATGATAAAGATTGCCATGAGGACGACTCGATGTTGGGTTAAAACATTTTGGGTTAAAACAAAAAAAAAACACTCGATGTTGCATTTTCATCGCGCGCTGTTGTTGAGAGCATAGCTGATTAGCTGCACAAATAAGCAGAGCTATAATATGATAAAAATTGTCATGATGATGAGTAAGACTAGTACCTGGTGTGCAGAAATTAATGTAGGGAACGGCAGAGAAGATGCGGCAGCCCTCAGATACCTTCCTCATCAGTCCAGATTTCATATCAACAGTAAAGAGTTGATTTTCCAATGCCACAAGTGCGACAGAAACACTTTCGACAAAGCCAATCAGACAATGCTTCATGGCTATCTGACTAACGAGGGGGAAGAGCTTCTTCAGATCAATGACTTTGCATAATGCCCATCCATCAACTTCATCATCCTGGTCCCTCGACCATAGATATAGTTCGTTGGATTCCCCAATTCTTCCAATTCCTAGCCGACCATCCTCCATAGTTGTGAGATGCATTCGCGCAAAGTCAAAGAATACCATCTTAGTACCATCATAAGGTAGACCTATCCAGGACATTTTCCGTGTGTCCATATCATACTTAAGGATTCTATGATATTCAAGTGTAGTAAAGTAGATCGCATTCCCCACGAGAGCGGTGCGCTCCTGACCCACGTTTCCACCTAGAAACTCAGCATATCTCGGCTCGCTCCACACACCGGACTCCGACGAATAGATGCAGGCAAACATATGCTTGTTGGCAACCATTAATCTATGCCCACCAAAAAACATCTCATCATATTCATTGCCGCAATCAACATCCAGGAAGTTACTGTTCGTGCCCACCAAGACGACGATGAAGGGTCCACGGTGGCAATCGACGTGGTCGCAAGTGCCATTAATGGCAGCGCAGAGCACAGTGGCTTTGTTACGGCTTCCTATGAGCTTTGGAGGCCCGGGAAGCTCCGTCATCTGGTCGGTGACGGGGTTCCAGACGAAAAGATGGTCGTGGCGTCTGCCATGGAGGAGGACGCGGCCGTGGCGTGCCTCGACTGCCCGGAGGCCGCGGTGGTCGGCGCGGGGCGGGCGGCAGGAGGACGTGGGCACGAAGCGGGCGAAGGGTGGGCCGCCGCCGCCGTCCCAGCCGGCGTCGCACACGACGCCGAGCAAGGGAGGCGGCGTGGTGCGGTGGAGGTCGAGGCGCCGGCGGCGGAAGGCCGGGTCGGAGACGAGGCGGCGCCAGCGCCTGCAGGCGAGCGCGGCGCGGGCGAGGCTCGCCGGGTCGTCGGGCGGGACGCGGAGGAGGATATCCTCGACGAGGCCGTCTGGCAGCGTCGCCGTCTCGCGTAGCTTTGGCGGCGGCGGCGGCATGCTGATGCGGATGGGATCGGAGAGAGGGTTTGGTTGGTCTCGGGCGGTGGCTGATCGATTTTGTGCGATTCTGCTGTGGTTAAACTAAAGTGGGGCCATTGGATAATCCCTTTGTTTTATTTTCTATTTTTTGTTTTTTTGTCGTGTAATTATTGCTATGCCGTGACGTACTATATATGCTGAGCCACGCACACTTCAACATATGTATATATACCTAACTTATATCAAGGCGGTGATAGTTCAAGTCGAAACGAACTTGCTATACGTACGTACCTTACTTAATTACATCAAGCCCGTCGTCGTCTCCTTGCTCGCACCCAACCGGCAACCTAGATGGCGTCTAGGCTCATGGATGAACTGGTCGAAGAGATCATCCTCCGCCTCCTGCCGGACTCGCCGGCGCATCTCGCCCGCGCCGCCGCCGTCTGCAAATCTTGGCGCCGCATCATCCTCTCCGACGACCGGGACTTCCTCAGCCGCTACCGCCGCTTCCACGGATCACCGCCCCTGCTCGGCATCATTCAAAATCTCTATTTCCAATTGCCGATGAGAGCCCGGTTCGTCCCCATCTCCTCCACCGCTTTTTCCCACGTTTCCATGCCGTCGGTGCTCGGGCTCGACCGCTGCTGGTATGCCCTCGACTGCCGCCATGGCCGCGTGCTGAATTGCTGATCCGCACGGGGTTTGCAGACGGTGGAATAATGGGGCGGCTCATCGTCTGGGACCACATCACCGGCGGCCAGCAGCACCTCACAACCCCTGGCACGTGCAACTCCGGCAGCAAAGGGGCTGTGCTCTGCGCAGGGGCGGACCTAGGAGAAAAATTGACTGGGGACACACTCTTATATTTCTTGGGCTATAAGACCATAATACTTTATTGGAGTGAGGGCACCCATGGTGAAAAGGAATCAATTATCACTGTTAACAATTTTTGAGTGGCGGCCCGTGCCCTCACTCGCTATTACCTAGGTCAGCCCCTGGCTCTGCGCCGCCGATGGCTGCAACCACCTTGACTGCCATGGAGGTCCGTTCATGGTGGTCTTTCTGGGGACTACCAGTGCCGGAGCTGGTGATACGCTGGTCACATCGGCAACCACGTACTCGTCGGAGACCGGTGTGTGGAGTCCGCCTTCGACCTCTGTTGATACTGATAACTACATCGGTATGCAACCCAGCGTTCTTATCAGAGATGCATTATACTTCACCATTAGAGATGGCAGCAGCATCCTCAAGTATGACTTGCGTAGGCATGGGCTCTCCGTGATACACATACCGAGAGAGTCAAATGATGCCATTCTAATGAACCCGCCAGACGGCGGAGAACTAAGACTGGTGGAACTGTTGGACAATTGCATCTACATGTGGTCGCAGCAAGCTGGTACTGATGATGGCATTTGTGGGTGGGTGAAACGCAGGGTTATGGAGATTGACAACCTGCTCATCCCCAAACACGACATATCATATCCGTGCCGAGTGGTTGGGTCTATAGAGGGCACAAACATTATTTTCATTAGCATATGTAAGGGGATCTTGGAACTCAACCTCAAGTCAAGGCAAGTGAGGAAGGTAGGTGAAATAGAGGCCTACCACCCCATCTTACCTTACATGAGCTTCTGCACTCCAAGGTTAGTCTTATGCCTTTATTTACTATGTACACATTATACACATGTTTATGTTATATAATGATTTACAAAAGTTTATTCAGACATTTACCGAGTCATAACTCAAAGGAATAAATTGTGAAAAATAGAAAAACTGCTATCAGAAATGCACCGAATAACTCACGGCCATAATCTTTAAGCCTAGAATCCATATTATATACATCACAACACTTCTATATTTTGACTCATGATTTATGAATAACCATGTTCAAGACGGCGCTAGGCGGTGATGCCGCGCCTAGCGCCTAGACGCGCCTGGGCGCACCTAGGCGTCTTCAAGGCGGTACGTACGACATACGTATTTGCACCAGTATACACTCAACAAAAAGGAAAAAAGGTATAGAAGTGGGCCTAGAATTGAGATAAATCCCCAAAACAGCCCACCTACCTCCCACCTGCAGCTGCAACTGCGCCTTCTCCTTGTTGAGTAACTGCAGGCGGCGTGCTCTGCACTCCACGAGTGCCAGACTCCATCCTCCTCCTCCTCCTCCTCCTCTTCCTCTACCGCCGCCTGCCTTCTCCCGGCCGCTCGACGCCGCCGCCTCCCCTCCTCCGCCTCTGCCGGGTCTGCTCGACACCGCCACCTCCCCTCCTCCGCCTCTGTCGGGTCCGCTCACCGCCGCCGCCTCCCCTCCTCCTCCTCCTCCTCCTCTGCCGGGGCCGCTCAACGTCGCCGCCCTGTCTCCTCCTCCTCCTCGGCCGCCGCCCGTCCCTGCCTCCTCATCCTCCACGCACCTGTCCCTGCCTCTGCCACCGCCACAGGCCGCCGTCCCCTCCGCTGTCATTGTGGCCTGACGTCCCAGCCCGCCTACCCCCTAGGCAAGGCGGAACCCCTTCGCCTAGTGCATAGGCGTGCCTAGGCGCGCCTAGGCGAGCGCCTTTTTGAACAGGGATGAATAACCGGTTAGATTGTAAGACTAATATTGATGGGAAATAATTAGTTATCTGTTTTCAAGGAAATCAATGTATATTTTTTTGAACGAAATCAATGTATATATTTGCATCCTTGCAATCTCATGTAATACAAACACAATCTTTTCATTAGTTAGGTACAAGTTGTTAAGAACAAATTCTTGAATTAAAATTGGCCTGACATTTAATATATTATTATTTTATGAATGTTGAGCCAATTTGATGGATAAGTACTATACCCATTCATATGAATCATTCAAAGGTACAAATATGAAATATGTGCAAACGTTAGCATGGCTTTAAGTTTTATGGATTGCGTCTTTTCAGATTTGCTAAGGGCAGACTGTGATCGCCATGCCACGAAGATGCAATGGTCCATATATTGATATCATACTGCTATGATATCATACTGCTATTGTTTCCCTGTTCGCTGGACTTATGCTGATGGCTTGTGCTGATTCGTTGTGAGAGAAAAATATTGTTGGCTGATGGCTTATGCTGATTCGTTTTAAGAGAAAAATACTGTTGACTGATAAGCATAAGTGAAGCGAACAGGGCGAGGTCGAGCAAAAGTTACTTTCCGGCTATTACTCAATGGCTACCTCTCTGTTGTAACCCTACTCTCTCTCCCTCTTTGTTTTCTTGCGTGCACTTGTAATTTCTTTAATATATATAATCAGTAGGGGCTGCCCCTCCTGTTACATAAAAAATGATTAGTCGTCAAGATTACTTATTTTTATTATGTGTCCAGTTGTTTAAGTAACAGACAGGTAGATATATATCATGATTAACTTGTATATTCTCGCTATCTTTTCATGATCATGGGCCAATTTCTATGTCAGGTTTACTTTTGTGCTTATTTGTGCGAATGCATACTTCATTTTGGTAACATCCTGTATATATCATTCTCTGGAAATTAACTGTAACACCCTATGACATCATATTTTTCTTTTTTTTCATAAACAATCTTTTGGCAACCTTTAAGGTACTATTGTAATTTGGAGTGTGAGGCCATACTCCTACTTGACAGGTAACAAAAAAGCAACCGTATGCTGTGAGGCCCATAGTGCTACTCTCGAGAAAAAGAAAAAGAAGAAGAAGAAAGAAAGAAAAGTATGCTGTTATGGGGAACTCAACAAAGTGTATCCGTGGTGGCTATTGCCATAGGCTCCCTAAGCAGATTGATCTGGTCGAGTATTTGGCCACATCATTATTGGATAACACTTCACAAGGTGTACCAATGGCTTCGTGTCTGTCTATCCGATGAAATAATTAAAGCTGCTTTTTATTCAAATTTATTTCTCCTGTTTCTTTCCTCTGAAGTCAGCAGCTCATTCTCAGTTGGCAACCGTATTTTCTTTCACTTGAAGGAGCACATTGCATTTTCCTTCTTTTTGTTAAGTATCACTGTTCCCTTTGTGATTTGGAACTCTTCCTATGTTATATTATTCTACTATCAACTTTTAGAAATAAATAAGGAAAACAGACTGCTACTACATCAAAGTCCATTAGAGCTGACCTGATTGAAAAAACTTTTACTATTTTTTAGAAAAGGGAATATATATTAATATTCCGGCCTCTTTATCGATTGATACATATAGCCATTTAAAAGGTCCAACCAGTACTGAACATCCTCAGTTGAGTATCTTATTACATAACTGCAGCAAACAAAGCACGAACGGTCCAACCACCGACACACTCCTAACCACTCAACTAGCCGGAAGCCTATTATTAAGAAACCGTCCATTGGACGCAAAGAAATCCATCACGAGCACCTCAAGGGCACGACAAGCCAAGGTTATGCGAGGTCGATCTTCCTCTCTTTGCATAAGCGCCCAAAACCGGACCCAATGAGTCCCACGGAACAATACCTACAAAGGATAAAAGACTTTCGCATTGTTAAAACTAATATCATTTCGGCTTATCCAAATAGCCCAACAAAAGGCAGCTGCCCGTGACAACGATTGATACCTTGTTTTCTTATCCACCCCATTAAGCCATCCATCAAACATATGCACAATATTCAAAGGACGGGGTAAATTAAAAGAAACATGTATCGCTCTCGAGATAAAATTGGCATTATAACAATCAAAGAAAAGATGTCGAATAGTCTCTTCGCAATTGCAGAAACTACACTTAGTACTCCCATAACATCGACGTTTTGCCAAATTATCTTTAGTCAAGGTAACTCCTTTAATGATATACCACATGAAAACTTTAATTTTAAGCGGCAATTTAAGTTTCCAGATTAAATGTTTACCCAAGGGCACATTATTTGCAGTCAAAGTTCTATACATAGAACGGACAGAGAACGACCCATGTTGAGTATGAGACAAGGTAAAGTGATCTTTCCTATTAGAAAGGTCTATGTGCATGACTGAAGCCACTATAATATACCAGGATATCAAGTTTTCACCCACCAAAGACCGCTAAAAGAGACATTTAACGGTGTCGAACTCAGAACAGAATACACCGTATCACTGTTTCTCCTGACTATGTTGTAAAGATTAGGATATAGGTGTTTAAACGCAACGTTACCTAGCCAGACATCCTCCCAAAATCTTATCTGAGAACCATCACCTAGATTGAACTTACCCATACTCAAAAACTCAGGTTTGACTTTCATTAGGCCCGACCAGAAGTGTGAGTCTCCAGGTACATGCTCAACCTGGGATATCGTTTTGTTTCTCAGATATTTCCTCCTAAGGAGCTGCTACCAAACCCCATCTTCATTTATAAGCTTAAATAGCCACTTACTTAATAAACATCTGTTCTGTAAGTCTAGATTAAGAATACCGAGCCCTCCCTGATCTTTTGGTGTGCACAGTATACTCCACTTTGTAAGTCTATATTTACGTTTATGTTCATCACTTTGCCAAAAGAATCTTGATCTGAAATAATCAAATTTCTTCAGTACCTCTCTTGGTATCTCAAAAAATGACAACATAAACATAGATAAATTACTAAGAACGGAGTTAATTAGAACCAAACGACCCCCAACAGATAACATCTTTCCTTTCCAGCAACTAAGCTTTTTTTGGAACCTTTCCTCCACACCCTTCCAATCCGAATTACTAAGCTTACGATGATGCATAGGGATTCCAAGGTATCTAAAAGGATATGAACCTTTCTCGCAGCCAAAGATTTGAGAAAGTTCTCCTTCCTTTCCTTTTGCATCCCCATAACAAAACATCTCGCTTTTATGAAAGTTAATTTTTAGACCAGAGAGTTGTTCAAAAGCACACAGAAGAAGTTTCAAGTTCTTAGCTTGTTCTAAATCATTTTCTAAAGACAAAATAGTGTCATCCGCATACTGTAAAATAGACAACCCTTCATCAACCAAGCGAGGAACCACGCCAGAAATTTGTCCTGCCTCTTTAGCTCTATCAATCAAAATTGCAAGCATATCCACCACAATATTGAATAAAAACTTTTACTATGGGAGTATATATAACAGACTTGAGAAATCTGTGCAGTCTACCTACAAGAATACAGTTAGCTAGTTATGGTCAAACTTCATCAGATCAGATCAATTGTGCATTATTGTTAGCTCTTTTTTTCCCAGGTTTTTGTGAAGATCAAACCTTGATTCAATGGTTTGATACCTTTTCGTGAGCCTACTCGCAAACAGAGAACCGGAATTAGCTTTACTTGCAAAGTCTGCCTTCTGCATATGTTTTTGCAAAGGTAAAACTAGTAGTAAAAATGGTAAAGCGTAATTAGCGGACTGGAACCTGAGGCTCGTTGGGTACATTCTTTAGGTAAACTGCTGGCAGAAAGGTTTAGTTAAACTAAACTTTGTCGCGTTGGATGGAGAAGGTGACATCATGACGTGTCTGCTCCTAGTTTTCTTGCACGAGTTATATAGCTCAAGGGGTCGTCAGCATCCACCAATATACCCACAGATTAAGCCATCACCTCCAGCATCAAGGTATTAATCTTAACATCTCGAAATAAAAAAAGAATTACGCTACAGCTTGAAGTCGAACATCCATCGGTGCAGAATTCAGCATATATCAACTTGCAGTCAACAATACGGATACCAGACATGTTTATCTTGTCTCAGAAGAAAACAGTACATATCCAAATCAACTTACAGTCTTCTCTCAGCATACAGCAGTACTTTTCCATTTCAGGGGAATACAGGATACCCTTTCCTATTCCCCATGGCTATCTGTCCTCGGTCGGAAACACTAGGTATCAATGTTAACCTCGTCATCTTCAGTTGCTTCATCATCAAAGGCGGAGCTGTTTCCCTTGGCAGATTCCATCTTCTTGGCAAAGGATTTTTTGGACTTGTTCTTTGTTGCTGGCGTTTTGCCCTCTTCAGGCTGCAGCAAATCAAGCCCCTTGGTGGACACCCGCTGCTTCCGCTTTGAGTTTGGACCTTTTGCTGGGTCTTTACTAGCAGAGATTTTCACTGCCAGAGGAATTAAACCAAATGTTATTGTCCATGAATGGAACAGTTTGCATTGCACTGAAGGTAATACTTGAAACAGCATGAAATTCTCAGGATTTCAAGATTCTATTTTTTTATTTATAATCAGCTTGTGAGCTGAGACTCTGAGAGTATTGTAAGAACTTCGCTGGGTGCGATCGCAGAGGCCGGAGACTGTTCCATTTCAAAAAAAAAAAATTCCCTGACCGCAAGTGCTCTGGTGCCAGTAATGCAATTCGTTCTACTGATGTAACCTCTAGTTTCGTTGGTGCACCATCATTGTTTCAGAACATGCAAATGTAGTTCCATAATCTTCTATGACCTAAACTGAGGACCATATTCCGTCATTTTCTCATCATGGTAGATGCATGATAGTCTGCAAGTTTTTTTGCATGAACACAAAGCAAAACACGCCACTAGCAGAGACTAATTGGCAAACAAATCATAAGCACAAGGACTACCTTGCACAAATCAAAGCAATTGACACAAGAAGTTGCAGAATTGATTACCTTCCATTGGGCTTGACGCAAGAGGAATAGCTTGACTATCCTTTACAGCATCCATTGAGAACGGGGAACCATAATGGTTGCAATCCTCCAACTTTGATGAGCTTTCAAGGCATTTCTCTGGCTGCTCATCAGGAACATCTGGGGAAGGAATTGCTGGCAAGTAAACGATCTCATCCACAGAATCCTCCACATCACTGAATATTGAATTATTCTCAACCGTCTCAATATCAATATCAACATCCTCATCTATTGCTACTTCCTTAACCTACATAGGGGATTTACAGAGAAAATGCTAAAGTTGCATACAATGAATATGAATATAAAAGTTAAAAAGACAAGTTGAGAAATTTTATTCACCTCTTCTTCACGTGGGTTCAGGTCAAACTCATCCTCTCGTTCAACATACTCTTCGTTTTCTTCTAATTCTACAAAGTCAGGAGCAAACGCACTCCAGTTCTCTACATGCTCCTTGGCCCAAATGTATACAAGGCCTGTTACAGATACTGTAGCAATTGTAGGTCCAGCAGGATGCCACGCAAGATCAGTGACAGCTTGTTGCTTTGGACCATCGAGGATCTTTACAAGGCGCCCTGCTTGGTCCCATATTTGCAACATGTGCTCACCTTTGTTTACAGAAGCGCTAACTATCCACTTACCATTACCACTGAAACATGGTGTCTTCCACTGTGTCTTGGTGATGCAATCCGAAAGTTCACAGGAAAGAATAAGGCAGCTTGCTCCATTTACTTTTAACTCATCATAGTGACTTCCATAGTCATTACTGTTGTTGCTTATGTTTCTAATCTCCTCTCCAGAACCTTTAACAGGTAGAATATTCTTGTAGACTCTAATGACCCGATCAATAGAATTTGTCAGCAGATATCGACCATCCCGGCTGAAAACAATATCCTTAAGAATAGCTCGACCAGGAACCGGAATTACTGCACGTACCTGGATGCTTTTCGAATCTACGATTAAGATTTCTCCCTTGGAATTGCCCACATATATCAGATCCCCATGCTTATCAAATGTTGCAGTTGTTGGTGTAAAATGTGGGGTACCACTCGTAAATTTGTTACGGGGATTAGGGGCAGGGGCATTACTGTTCTCAAATACAGAAACAGGTAGGATTGTGGTACTTCCGGTGTCCAAATCAACAAGAAGAGGTGCAGAAGATAGAGGACATGCCAAACAAATGGATGGAGTTGGAGAACCAGGTTGAAGACTGGCACGCAATGGAGTCTTCTGGAGAGTTATTCGGGTAATCTTTTCCCCAGATGGCACATCCCAAAGTGTCAATGACTTGTCAGTAGCAGAGGCAAGTAAACGGTGACCATACTTGGACCAGGAGACACTTGTTATAGATGCACTGCAATTTTTATCACGAAATTCTCTTGCAATCCCCTTTGTTTCGAAGTCCCAAATAACACAGCTACCATTTGAGCATACAGCTGGAAATATGTATAGACATTGTTATTGACCAGTGAAAACAATTTTTAGCTCGAAGATATTCTAGACCATCCAAAGATTTAATATATGGTGCATTTCAAATATAATGTTGACATCTATCTCACAGGTTTTTGCAGTGCATGCAACACCAACTTCACATGGAACTAAGATTATTATAATTTTTTCGAAAAGGGAATGTTACATCGAGATGATACATCAGAACTTGAATTCTTCCCGGCCTCTGCTTGGGAGCACACAGCCACTCTGTATCATGGTTATTATAATAAAGTGAACTAAGCTTCTAGCTTTTCATACCAGCACTCTGTATCATGGTATTCTAGCTTACTTCATATAAAACCAGAAATCCTAGCAATAGCAAAATAATTATCGAAACCTGCTAATGTGAACCAAAGAAAATTGAAGGCACATACAAAACACAAGGTTCCTTGCTAATTTAGATTCTTTCACTCCATTCTCTAACACCCATCAACAGTTCATCGTGAATTGCAAATTGTGAATCACCAAATGTTCCATGACAGGAAAATACAATGATGGTGACCTTTTCCTGCATAGTATCAAGGAAGCCAGTTTTTTACCTATGAACCAGGCAATCCAACTGTCCCAGAAATTGCCTCGTGAGACTAGAAGGAATTTTAATCCTTGTTAACCGAAATAAACTTTCAACAAGCAATACCAGTCGAGAAGTATAACTAAACCAGGATGTTGTATATGAACAGGGAAATTAAACAAAACAGTAACTTGAATTTACTTGGAGTAACAAGCTCAAATAATTACCAGCAATAAGCGTCCCTTTACGGTTAAACGCCATACATTTCATAGTATCATGCTTCAAGTAGTCCTCAATTATCTCGGGAAATTCTCCATGATATGGATCTACAAGAATACAGAAAATAGAACAATTAAATATCACGAATGCAAACATAGAAGTCAAAGAATGCAAAGCTAAAGTATTTCCCAGATATATGATTATCTTTGTTGCTAAAAAAAAATTTGTTGCTCAAAAAAAATATGATTAACTTCCTTCTATGATAAAATAAGGGAAAAATGTTCTAAACATTTAAAGATCACGCTGTTTAAAAATACAATACTTTTAGAGAAAAATTGCAGTGCTTCTGTTTCTAGCTAAAGCACCTCTGCATCCCCAGCAGCCAGCGCACATTGCCACAACCTAATACCTGTACCTGAAGCCTCTATATCATGCCCACCACTACTCAAAGCTACAGCAGAACAGGCCGCTTCCATTTGAAGGGGTCACATCCTAACTCAGCTCACCCGATGCCACACCCAATGCTTTAAATAGCGGGCTAAGCCTCTTAGCTGTTGGGCTCTGCAACAACTAAGAGCAGCTAAAGCGGGCTATAGCTGCAGCTAAGAGCTGCTTAGCGGTTTTACCCAGAATTCACATGAACATGTTATCAAATCATCACAAAATGCATCACAAATCCATTAGAGATCATTAACATCAACTCACATGAGTATCGCCCCAACTACATACAAGGAACGTATGTACAGAGCAGATACTTTTCAGAACAATACACAAAGAATAATACGCACCCTGACTAGAGGTAGCAAAAAAGTATATACATGTGTAACTATTTGCTAATTGTTACTCCATTCTACAACTCAGACACCCCCACGCTAATTTAGCGGCCGCTATAATCAAGCCTGTTTAGCGGATATATCCAGCTAAGGGCAGCTAATAGCGCCCATTTAAACTTAGCGCCAAGAGCAGCATCTCCTAACGGCAGGGCTTCCCAGCAGCAATAGCTGGCTATTTAAAACATTGGCCACACCACAGCATGAATTATGCATGTGTCCCAAAGTCACTGCCACATGTTGCACCTGAAGCCTTTACATCACAGCCCACCACTACTCGAAGCTACAGCACAGCAGGCCACTTCCATCTGAAGCGGTCACATGTCACATCCTAGCTCAGCTCACCTGATGCCACACCACAGAATGAATCATGCCTGTACCCCCAAAAGTCACTCCTCAAACAGCACCTAAAGCCGGCTTCTACATCATAGCCCAGCTCTACTTAAAGCTACAGCACAGCAGGCCACCTGCGTCTGAAGCTGTCACACCCTAGCTCACAACACATGATGCCGCACCACAGCATGAATCGTGCCTGTGCCCCAAAAGTCACCGCCACACGCTGCACCACACCACAATTCAAGAGCATGTCTTGCTCAAATCAAAAGGATTTCCGCTTGCCCAAATTGTCTCCCTCAGTTAACTTCAGCAAATCAAACTCCACCATACCTTCATGCTACAGATCTACGCTGAATTGAACTCTCCTCCCTACCCAAAATAGAGCAACAAGCTAGCAACTTGCATATAGATCATTTTTTCGATATGGAAAACTTTATTAATTTTAGCCAATTATATCGAGAAGATCCAATTACACTAAGATCATTTCCGGCCTTTGCATAGCTAAGATGCACACAACCTAAAATAGAAAATAAAAGAGAAGACATAAAAAATTATGTCAAAGCAGACTATCCATACGACTTAACCTTCAGTTTCATACACCAAAAAAGCAGCATATGGACTACGAGAAAGGCTCTCTAAAGACAACGCCTCCAACAAGAAAATAGCACGCACACGCGCACGAGCCGTAGTTGCTATGATCCAATCAGTTAAGATAAGATCATCGATTTTCACCGTAGAGAGCAATCCATCGAGCTCCAAATTAAACAATGCTTCAACAAGACCATTGTCAGGTACCACCAACTAAGGAAAGACCTAAGGATTTCTCCCTGGAGTTGAGAAATCTGAACCAAAAAAGGTATCACCAATTCGAAGCCCATCAATGCTACTTCCACTCTTTTACCGAGCCAATACCCCCATACTACCCAATCTTGACCAACAACGATCGGCCATTAACTCACGCTATCTCACGATGACTTTGCCCAAAGTAACTAGTAGGCACACGCGCAACGTCCGCAAGATCCATCAATTGATGTGAAGCATCAGCGGAGTAAAAGATCCGTGGGTCGAAACCAAGATGACTAATCTCTGGGATTGTAAAGAGGATATCAGCTATGAATAAAAATGTTGTCGTAGGATGTAGATGCACAAATACCGCCACCGAGTTGACCATCGTCGTGCCTATCGGCGACCGGAGCCGAAGAGTTCCAGGCCACGCAGGTCCATCGGTCGCCGTCACCACCGCTCTACGCCAGATCTCGCTCCGGTGGTCACGGATCTGGATAGGCTATCAGGAGAAGCCTTACCGCCGCCATCCCAGCGGCCGCACGGCTTCCGCACAGCCACTCCGGCGGCGACGAGGGGGGGGGGGGAGCTGGCGGCGGCGGCGGCCTCCGCGTGCGGGCGCCTTGCATGTAGTTCATGCCATCACTCCGCCAAACAAGCAAAGCACAGAAGCAGTAGGGGACATATCCGATTGAAAAAATTGCTCCCTAATAATCATGAAAAGAAGGAACTAATCCATGGATCTGGACTCCTGGCGACAGGAGAAAGAAGGAGGGGCAAGGATAAGAAGAGAGGGATGGGAGCGGGCATGGTGCGGTGTCGAGACAAACCTTCGGAGTCGCACGACGACGATAACCCTGGCATCTGGTATGGCGGTGACCCTGGCATATCCCGATGGCGGCTATCTCCAAAATAGCCTGGAAGGAGGAGGAAGGACTTAGTCGACGGTCACTCGAAAGAAAATGGTAGTGTGGGTTGATTGAAAAGGTAATAGGTTGGCATATCTTTAAATAGTTGAATTTTGGTGGCATTATTAAAACAAAACCAAGGAAGAGAAGGTATATTTCTAAAATTAAGGTATCTTGGTGTCAAAGATCCAATTTTCCCTGAAATAAAAACTCGGCCAGCCAGGGAATTATCTCCCTATGATATTGATTAAAAGGTAGAGGAAACCTCAAGCACAGGTACCGGAAACTCCCTAAACCCCGGCTTTTGCTAGTGATGTTTTAAATGGAAACTCCCCGAACCCTGGCTTTAGCCAGTGATGTTTTCTTTTGTGTGAATAGGGAGTCAAACTTTGGACCTACAGCTTGCATCCATGCATGTTGTGCTACCACTGCATTATGTGCACGTTCTCAATTTCCCCTGAAATACTATGGTTTAGACTACGTATGCAGATTAGAGACTAGTCTAAATGTTGAGATAATAAGGACACTTGAAATGACAAAGAACAAATTAGAACCTAGCCAACCTTTCACGTCCAAGTGCTCCAATTTCCCCTGAAATAAACTTATGACCAGCAAATGCTTGCGGAAGATTTAGAGTAAATGGCACATCAAAACCTGAACCTAGAAGTACCTAAATCGCCTAAAAGAGAAGAAATTTAGTGCCGAAACAAACCAGCCAAATTTGCGGCACAGCCAACTCCGTATTCGACAGAATCGTCATCATGGCGACCAAGTTTGACCAAATTCCCACGAGAGTCGGACAACAACTCACTGACTATGGGTGTGTTCACCACACTTCCGCCGCGGCCTCGTTCATGATGGCGGCCATCAAAGGAAAGACTAGGACAAGTCAACAGGGGTTCCTATGTGTGTGAGCTTTTCATCATACAGGCCAAGAAACGGCCCACACCTTAGCGAGCCCAAAGTAGCAGCTTCTTTAAAAAAATAAGGAAAGTTGCTAGCAAATTGGACAACCAAGCAGCCCAACTCTCGCTAACTTGCTAACAAATAATTGCTCTTGCCATCTGTGCATTAACTTTATTTGATCAATTCACATGGACATGCCATCTAAGTTTGAACAGAGGAAAGCTCCATGTAGCGGCAAACAAACCAGAGCAGTTTGTTCAACATTAATTTGTATTACTTGGTGATAGTTTGAAGTTACCAAAATTACTTTAATGAGCCTTTCTGGAATTGCATGTATTTGACCATAACACCTAAACATCTCCAAAAATTGTATTATGCAAATGTTATCCATTAACCGGCCTTTAGACTCCAAGTATTTCATGAGCATTGAGGCTATCCGTCCAGCAAATTTAAATCAAACTGGAGTTTATTTCATAACCACGTGGATCATCTCAATTTGCTCATGTGGTCAACATTTGTTGGAGATTAACCCATTTCTTATCATAACATTTTAGCTCTTATGTTTTTCCTTGGAGTAAAAACACATGTTCTGAACTCTAGACTCCTTTAGCAGATCAACAGATTCAGATTATTTTGATGAAATCGGAATGCACATTATATATTTATATATTGTAAGCACTTCTTGGGAAACTAGTATTAATGGGGTTTCCCAACCGGTATTGCGCCACCAAGACTAATAGTATCAACTATAAATACCGTGTTGCCGACATGGTATTAATGGCAATCTTTAGTACTGGTTGGTTACACCAACCTTTAACAGTCCGCCACCCACGTACATCTACGCCATCACTGGCCTCGCCGACCGCCACCCATGTACATCTACGCCATCACTGGCCTCGCCGACCTATCAAATCAAAAGTCCTAAGATCAAAGCTCAATTGAAAACATAATAGAAAAAGAAGACAGCCTTAGTGACATTGATTGATCCATGGAAGAGACAAGGCAAATCACCAAACGAGGAGTAGAAACAAATCAAATCATGAATTGATGGAACAAAAGAACAGGTTAGGAAAGAGGAAAAGAAAAGGATCCAATAAGCTGTTGCTTATCAGCCGCCATCATCCGCTTGTGCCACCCATGCTATCGTGGTATGCACACCTGCTCGGCCAGCCATTCGTGCACATGATCCACTTGTACCACTGGCACTGCATGTCCATCTGCAAACGACCACCTGGCCCATGCGGTCGCCCACGTTTGATCTCATCTGTGTACATGGTGGTCGCTGGCCACGCTGTGTACATGGTGGTCGCTGGCCACGCCGCTTCTCTATACCAAAGTACAATTCTCCCCTGGTGTAGGAGCAGCGAACAGTGGCACAAGGACAATTGTAGCGGCCAGTGGTTTGCCAAGACACGGTGGGTCAACCATGGCTCCAACAGCATGCTCAGCCCCCATGGGCATTGACAGTGAGCAGAAACAACTGGCACAAATGATGGCGCAAGCTCCATCCAATTGGTGGCAGCGGCTCTGCTCTCACAGCTAGCTGCCGCACAGCACCAAGGCCAGCGGCATCTGAAGGTGTGTCTGTGCATGGCATCTAAAGTCTATCATGTTGAACCGTAAACCACTGAACGGATAAGGCTTCGCAATTTGCATAAAAGGCACCATACTTGATGTAAAACACATTGTCCGCAATGCTTATTATTCAACTTTAGAGAAAAAAAAATCCTCAAATTGCTTCAAGTTTGACAAAAAATTTAGCAAAAATAGTGTACACAAAATATTGTGTTATTTTAGATTTAATAAGTTTCTCCAGTTGCAATGCATGGGCTTATTCGCTAGTTAATGTGTACATTAATTGGAATCAAATGTTAAAAATTGTCGTTGGTTCAATGTACATGTCCAGTATTTCCTTGTTCATCATTGGCGGGCATCTCAATTCCTTGGTTTTATTGACGGGTTCATCTCATTACTGAATATACTGAGGTAGATGTCGGTTTGACTGCCATCTTTGTCTTGGGCAGGGTCAATGATCGACCCACCTATATGAATATACTCCATTAGGAACTCCTCATCCTCTAGGGCACCCATGATAAGTAAATTTGGCTAGGAGTTCTCTAAGAGTTATAATACTGAGAATTTTACATATATGAAACCTACAATATATCATATCTAGTTGTATATAAGAGTGAAATACACCCGTGGTCCTCAAACTTGTCCCGGGGTGTCATCTAGATCCCCAAACTCTCAAAATGCAAATTAGCATCCCTAAACTTGCTAAAGTGTGCCATTTAGGTCCAAAATTCTAAAAATACCCCTATGTTGCTGATGTTTGTCCATCTCTTGATCTACAATTATTGCTATTGTACAATCAAATAAAATTCTCTAATTATTGTGATGAAAACAACCGATTTATTTAAAGAAATAGTATAAAATTTCATGCTCAATTGGCAGCCATGTTCAATTGCATAGGGGTATTTTCGAAACTTTGGACCTAGCTAGATGACACAGTCTAGCAAGTTCATGGACTTAAATATGCCTTTTGAGAGTTCGGGGACCTAGATGACACCATGAGACAAGTTTAGGGACCGCTCCTATATTTTACTTATAATAAATATAGAACTATGAAAACACTGTAATTGAATTAATTCTATTAATTTCCTAGAAATGTATTATTTTCTATGTGGAAGTTGACTATGTGTCACTATGGACCTTACATGTGGGGACCACATGTCAGGTCCATCTATCTTCTCCCTCCTCATCTTCCTTACCGTGCTCCGTCTAAGAGAGGGTCAACATGACTTGGTGTTGCAGTCAGCCAAAAAACGGCAAAGCAGCAGCGCTCGGTGGTGGGAAATGAAATTGATGGAGGAGAGAAGGAGAAAAGTTCTTAATGGATACTTGGGCCAGAGGAATTGATGGGTGGTGGCGGGGTTGGCCGAGTTTTGGCTGACTTACGCTCAGTTCTTCACGTCATGCACAACGGGGTAGGAAAGGGAGCAATGGCTGAATTTAGCCAGGATACCATCATGGTCGATGGTGTGGGGACGCCAGTGGAGGACCACAAGAGGGATAGGAAGAAAATACCGAGGATGTGGAGCGTTGTGTGGAGCTGGGCGAGGAGCGGGAGCAAGGGAATGAGTCACGGGCAGGGAGGCAAAGAGTGCGGTGACGATGAGGTGGTGGATGAGGGAGGCTAGCACAGAGCAGAACAAAGAAAGTAGCCGGATGGGATGGCCAAAGAAGCCTGGGCGAGCGCTAGCCACAACAGTGGTGAAGTAGGGGAAGACGACGGCAAGGGTAAGAAGCGCAGACGAGACAAGAGGGGGTTCCTCCACAGTTCAGGTGAGGCCCAAATTGAGAAGGAGAGGTCAACTGGGAGGAGGAAGATGCAGGTATATGAGGGTAGTGGAGGTGCATGAGCTCGCTATCTGTGATGGCGTCAAGGTACCACCAGTCACGTGCTAGGTGACCCTTAGGAGACGGGAGTGAAAAGAGACGAGCCTAATGCGCGGATTCCACATGTTAGGTTGATGTCATCGCCATGTCAGCATTCCACGTTGGTAGTTTAAGGGTGATTTAGGCCTCACGTGAAACAAAATTAGCAAGTTTAGTGATCTATAAATGTGCATTTTCAAAGTTTGGGGATCTATGAATTGGTATGTATTTAAAAGGACTACCAACACGGGTAACATCACAAACCTGCACAGCAGAGATAAATAGCCTAGTATGAAGGTTCAGTTTTAACTTTCCGAATGCAATGTGTCCATTCCAGACTCCAGTTAATTAAAAAACCTATAGCTATTCATTTGTGATTGGTTCACAGAAATTAAACCATCAGAACAAGATTTAGACTCAACTTCTTTCCACAAGTACTTAACAAACTATAGCCTACTAGGAAGCAACTTCTTTCCACAGTATATTACCATCGTCATTCCTGAATTGGACTCCCTCAAAATGAGATTTCGTCAGTGGATCTGCAAGGTGACACCATAGAGGTGCAGGCGAACCAAAAGACTAGAAAATTCAGAAAGTTTATCCTTTCTTTGAAAAGAAAATTTCAGAAATTTCAGAGATTCCGAATGTAATGATGTACTTGCTTTGTGTAATTCTCTTCTTTTTGTGAAATACAGTGCTGACCGCTCAAATGCACGCAATCAACCTGAGAAATAATTCTAAAATAAATGAAAAACTAATCTGACAGGCTGGTTTCCTAACTTTGGCATTAAAAAACTCGACCTGTGGGGGGTAAGACAGCCCCCAGGCATTTTACTAAGAGAAGACCATCTCACACAGGTCAAGAAGGCAGATGAATTATTCATGTAGACTCAGTTTGCACTTAACATGATCAAACACACTCTCATCAAACACAGCTACATCAGTGTTTGATATGATCAAACACAGTGTTTGTAATGCATGCAAAAAAAACTGCCAGGATGTAATCCCTGTAGCCAATTGCTACATCAGCTCTTTGCTGCTACTGATAACACACTCATGCAAACCAGCATTCAGCAGTTGCATGACAACATTTCATTCACTCAGTATACAAAGTCTGCATTTTACTGCTCTTGATAATAACCTACGTACTCTTTTAATAATTCTCCATATCCCTAGACAACACTCTAATCATCAAGAAGCCAACAGTAGCACACTATGAGGGATGGATTGTTGCATCTTCATCGCCGTGGCAGTTGGCCAGCTAGACCTGCAAAGGTAAGATGCAGAAAATTGCAACCATGGCATAGCTCTATTGATTTTTGCACACGTACATGTATGAGATATATATGTACTTATGGATGATTATAAGAACAACTTTGGTATTTGTGCACATGAAGTGAGCAAAAGAATAGTATATCGTTAATTAGATTCCTATAAATATCTAGCAACTTTCAAGAATTTTTTGAGCAATACAAATTTCAAGAGTTGCCCTTAACAGTTTGAACTAAGAAAAAGATATTGACACTAATGGTTGTGAGATCTCAAGCTTTCAATTTCGTATATTTATTCTCTTAGTGAAAAGAAAATGATGCATCATTATCGCATTTTGTTTGCTCATTTGATTGAATATTCATGGATCATGACGACTACTCGCGACACATAGAAGTCGTGTGGTACTTTTTACAAATATATATATTTGAGTGCATATGAAACCGCAATGAAAGCTTCTAATTTCCCAACCCAAACCCATTAGTGTTAACTTGGTGTATATATGACAAGAAGGAAGACAGGCATATACGTGTAAGGTTTGGAAGTTAAAGAAAGGCACAAGTGGTAATACCTATTAGAGGGTCAAAGCTCGTACAAGGTATGATGATGTCGTCGTCGTCCCATCTTTCAGCGACCTTCCTCAACTGCCTTGACTTGATGTCGAGAGTGAAGACTCCGTGGTTATCCAAGCATAATAAGACAGTACTATTTGTTCCCTCTACGAAGCAAATGGTGTCCTCTTGGTATTCTGAGAAATGGCGTGTGGCAATCAATGTCTCGAGCTCTAAAACACTGTGTGGCACCCATCCTGATCCAACCCGGCCGTCCGCATCAACTTGTCGTGACCACGTATAGATGCAATTCCTTTCAAATTGAAATTGGACGATACCGAGCCCTCCATCAATTTCTATGGTAAGGGCGACATCGTGACGATCCCCATGAGACACTGCTTGCGGCACGTCGATCACGGACAGCCCATAGCCGCCTAATAAGTCATACTTGAGGATCGGACCACCCGCAAGGGTGAAGTAGAGCGCATCTCCGATAAGAAGACTGGATTCCGGCCAGCTCCTAGCATGGTAACAACCGGTTTGGGCGCTCCATGCTCCCGTCTCCGACGAGTACACGCTCGCCGACGTGTAGTTGTTGACAGGATGATACTCATCAGCAGTGCCAGCAGCATCGTGTCGTGCCTCTGTCGTCTCCACAAAGACCACGAGGAACGGACCGCCATGGCAGTCGAGGTGGTCACAGCCATACCGATGCCGGGCGCATAGCACAGCCACGGTGAAAGTGGACCACTTCTTCTTCGTGTAATTAGTGGGAAAGCCCAGGCACTGCTGCCGGTTGCCGCCGGTGATGAGGTCCCATACGATGAAGCCTGGTGAGTCGCCGCCGCTGTCTTGGATCAGCACACGGCCATGGCGGCAGTTATGGACCCAGTAGCGGCCGCTGGAAGGCAGAGGCGGCGGTGAGAAGAAACTAGTGGTTGGGACGAACAGGGGGGCTGCCTCCCCGTAATAAGTGCCGTTGCAGATGTAGCCCAGCAGAGTAGGCGATGTTGGGTGGAACCGGCGGTAGCGGCGGCGGAATCCGGCATCAGAGAGGATGCGGTACCAGGCCTTGCAAACCACGGCGGCACGGATGAGATACGCCGGCTCCTCTGCCGGGATGCGAAGGAAGATCTCTTCGACGAGCTCCTCCGGCAGCGCCGCCATGGCGCGCGCGCGCGTGATCCCCGGCCCCGGCTTCGCTTCGTTGTATATTGGGAGCGGGAAGATGATATGGGCACCAAATTTAGGGGCGGTTTCTTCATATACGTAGGATATAAATATGTGCGGAGCAAAAGAATTAGCCCAACAGATATAGAATATCCCAAGACGTACCGTACCCGACTGAAATCAGATCGATGGAAACTGATTTTCCCCAGCCTTTGTGCCCTGCCTTTCCATCACAAGTCTCTCCGTACGTGCAACCACCGTGTGCACGTGCCCTGGCCTCGTGTTGGCGCGCAGACAACACAAAGTGGGGATGGGACAACAATAACAAAAGAGATGCATGCAGTATTCAGCTCGGCTTGCATTGCTAGCTAGCTTATTGCGCGCCCAAGTGACCACAAATAATGCAGGTGTCCATCTCGATCAGGTAACCTTAATATTGAGACACCGACCAAAAGGCTCCTTCTTTATAGTATAGATACAGTGAATGCAAATAGGGATTAAAATGTGTTGCTAGGAACTAAATATACTGGTTAACAGAAATAGCAATCCACTTGATGTGCATTCGGACTTCATCAATGCAAGTTAATCAGTCAGTCTGTTCAAAGTTCATTCTGTTTAAGGAGTCTAGAAGAGTTCATAACATGCATGTGTTTTTACTCGAAAGAAAGAAATAGGAATTAAAATGGGCTTATAAAAATGGATTGAACTCCAGCAAATGTTGATCTACGCATAATTGAGACCCACATAGTCATGAAAAATAAACTCCAGTTTGGTGGACGGATAGGAAACAATGCTCACGGAATACATGCATGGGGAGTCTAAAAACCAGTTAATAGATATGATTTGCACAACACAATTTTGAATAGGGCTAGGTGTTATGGTCCTATATGCAATTCCAGAAAGGCTCATTAAGCAATTTGGGCAACTAAGAATAATCACCAAGTAATACTCCGTACAATTCACTTTTGTAGAAATTAATTTTCAACCTAGATAAGTGTTCAAAAGCACTTAACAACATCTTCATATTTTTTGCCTTTCAAGATTATGATCCGCAAACACAATGGTGTCATCTGTATATTGGAATATTGAAAGACCGTCATCAACTAACTATGGTACTAGGCCACATAATTGGTCATCTTCTTTGGCTGTAGAGCATATCCACTACCAAATTAAAGAGGATGGGTGAAAAGGGATCCCCTGCCTTGATCCTTTTTTTGTTTGGAAATATCCTCAATATCATCATTTCCTGGTTAATGTATTAGCTAAGAAAGATGTCGACACCGACACAATTTCAAATTATGAGAAAAGGCACAAGCATCCTTGGAAATTTTCAAGCTCTATTTACGTGAATTGCATAATGAAACTGCCTTAATACCATATTGTATTGTAATTGCATCTCCAATCTTGGACGACTGCTCAAAAACCAAACAAATGCAGAAGCTTCTAGCAACTGACAAAGGTGGTGGCAGTACTTTTCTTTTAGAAATTTCTCTATTGGCCACTAAATTTTAGTTTTTATTTTTATGTAAGCCCTGGAGATATTTAAAAGCTATTATCTTTCATTATCTCTCATGGGATCATACATAGCAGCGAGTGATATTTTATAGTATGTTTTCATAATCTTTTCATTTTTACCAATGTAGCATTCCTATAAATATGCATATAGTATATAGTATGTTAAGCTTTTATAAAATCACAATAGTTATCATAATGTAAAATTTTAAGTTAAAAAAATAAAGATAACGAGCAGTCAAAAAAATAAAGATAATAATATATATATGGACATAAACGAGAGAATAGATAAAAAATATTAGTGGTTGGTCATAAACGGGAACATTGGATATATCGAAATTCTATCGGTGATAGAGAAAAAGTTTTGGACAAAATTTAAGAAAAAATTCTTATTTTGTGCAAAATTAGACATAGATTATCTTCAAACCATATAATATAAAATAAAATAAATGGATATAGGTTAGAGAATGATAATTAGTGTGTTAAAAGTCTACATTGAAACAATGCACGTACTAGCGTTGTCAGTCGTCGAAACAGAATCAAGATCGAATCACCGTGTCACGAATTCACGATCTAGTACAAATGATGGAGGATAATTAACTGAATGTGTGTTTGGTACATGTGCAAGCTGCTGCTCGCCTCATCCGACCATTTGTGTCACGGTGTGCGCTGTCACACGCTGGGTCCGGCGGCCGCGAGCCGTCCTCCTTTTTTGCCCAGGAGTATACATGCTGCTGCCGTCCTCGCCGCGTCGTCGATCTCTCACGTCGTCGTTCAATTCCGGTGTCGCCATCTCGATCGGCCAATGCGTTCCCTGCGAGGCTGTAGCTGAAGCGGAGGACCACCACGCGACCGGTGGTGCGCCGTGCGTGTAGATCGGCGACGAGGCCAGCCGTGGCGTGCGAGTGGGAGGCCCTGGCGCGCCAGCAGCAGGCCACGATCGACTCGAGGCCAGCCAAATTTTTTTTGAAAGATCGAGATCAAGTCCGGCTTATATAAATAAGGAGTAGAGTACACAAGCACTAGGCCTGCTAATCACAAGGCATCAAGAAGAGCAGACTGTTCATCTCGGAAAGGAAAAGAAGATAACCAACCTAAGTGATTACTCGCGATATGAAAACTGGACTAGGTGACGCAGATGCTTTGCTCCAGCTAGACACCAGGTTAAAGCTTCATCCTTCAAATCGGCCATGAAGCGGTGACTCGATCTTGCCAATTTTTGAAAAACCATATTGTTCCTTCCAAATGTTCCATAGATGATAGATCCAAGATTACCAATGTCTGTATCCCTTTCCATTCAGGGGATGGTGAGGACGTCAAGAATTCGTACCAGATGACTACATCCACCTCGGGTGGTCAATTTGACGGTCGCAGACGATCACAATTTACCCATGCAGCCATGGCATTCCAGAGTTGCTTCGTCACCAGGGCACTCGATGAAGAGGTGATGTGCCATTTCCAGGTTCCGCTCACAGAAGATACAAAAATATCCATTTGGCCAACCACGCTGTTGTAAACGATCTGATGTCCACAATATGTTTTGGGTCAGCAGCCAAATGAAAAATTTGCACCTCGAAGGTGCCCAAGGCCTCCATAGGAACTCCACTACTGCTGAGATTTCTGCACCTGCTAATTTCATTTCGTCGGCAGATTTAGCTGTATAGTTGCCTGATGAAGATAGTGTCCACGGGATTGTGTCCGGCCATGACTGGCCATGATCGATCTTCAACCTCCGGCCGGAGGAGCAAGGCCGAAGTCACGATGAATCGAGGGCCGGGCACCAGTTCCGCCTCGATCTAGCGAGGATCCGCGGAGAAGATGGTCAATGATTTAGCTGGCCGAGGCCGAGCTCGCCGCCATACGCACTCCTCGCTCCTCCACCAGAAAGGCTTTGAAGTACTAGGACGCTTTGTTCAGGATCGCCACCATCTCAAGAGTTCCAGCCTCGCTCTACTTGTGGTCAAGGGAGGTGAAGCCAGAGGGAGTTGCGGGAATGGGCCGGTACAGTGCAGAGTCGTTGAGCTAGAGACGCTGATCCCAGCCGACAGCCACCCGTTTCACCGAGCACGTGAGATTTGTTTCGCAGAGGGTGGTCTTGGGACAATCTTTTTGATTACGTACGGATGATGCTGGTTTGTTCATCAGGATCGAGCTTAAGTCATGGTGCGTGAGAAAAGTATGCATGCTTAGGGACTGCTGCAACGTCTTACACTCTTACCTTTCATGAGCTTCTATATTCCTAGCTGGCACAGTGCTAGAGTGCTTTTGTTATCTGTTGCCTTTACTGTACAACTTCTATATGGTTGCTTAGTTCTGATTTTGTGGATCATTTGTCAGAATGGAAGCAATATAAGTTACATCTTTCTCGCAATTGCACTGTCAATCGTTGGTGAGATTTGAAACGGTCGTAACTTGTGCTACTTCAGATTTTGCTATCGGCAATTTGACCAAAATGAGGCGTATTAATCCATCAAGCTGAAGCAAAGGTAGTAGTACCTGGAGATTTGACAAATCCATCAAGCTGAGCATGCTGCTTTTGGGCAGGTGCTTTGAAATGTCCTTTATTTGGTTATAGGTCGTCTGCACCTACCAGTCAGGATGCAAGTGGGTTGTTTTTGGTTGACCCAAAAACTGACCCATACTACCCAATCAGCTAATAATTAGTTTTGGGTCGACCCAAATCAATTCAACTCCGGGAACCAGTGACCCAGTGGGTCAGGGACGCGCGTGCTGGAGTATGGTTTGCGGAGGGTGGTGAGGTCGACGATAGACGGGGGGATGAGTGCGGGCAAAACGAACCAACACCGGCAACGCTGGTCACGACTAGGAGACGGGCCTTAGCTTCAACTGCTCTTGCCGCTGGTTTGGTCCTCCCTCCGGTGACCCTCTGGCGACGCCTGCAGCTGCACCGGCGCCGGCGCCGGCACCACCATGGCAACAACAGCGACTTCGGCGGTAGGGGTGCCGACGACGAAGAACCGCCATGGACGACGGACCTTGCCTGGCCTGGCTTGCACGGCGAGACCGGCATGCCGAGGTAACGAGTGCGGCGCCCGCACCGGCGCCGCCCGAGCATGCATGGCGCGTTCAAGCCACATCTCGAACACCCCGTGGGCGTACTGGCAGTCAAGGCCGTGCTCGCAGGAGGATGCTGCTGCAGCTACTCCGGCGGCGGCGGGACGTGGTGGTCTGGGCAGTGCACGGGGAGGTACGGGAAGCGGTCAGGGTGGCAGCGCCGAGGTGCACGTACGGGCATGTCCTCCGCTCGTGCCGGCTCTTGAGCTCCGGGCATAGCTGCACCTTGTAGACGTAGACCTAGAACGCCTCCGGCATGGACGCCAGCACTCGTGCGCATGTATTCATGGCGAACGACGGGGCCTAAGCAGACAGATGCAAGAGACAACGCTGACGATTTGGGTTACCCAATAACCCAATGACCCAGGCATCAACTGGAACTAAAATTTAGTGGGTTAATTTCTTGGGTATTTACAGCACCATTCATAGTTTGGGTAGTGGGTCATTGGGTTGACCCACTAAAACCTGCATCCTGACCTACCAGGGGATGGATTGTGGACTCGTCGCAGACTGGCTCGTGGAGCACGCCGACCTCTCTTCCCCCTCGGTACAGATAAGTTCATCGACACCAAGCGTGGCGTCCTTGTTGGAGATGCCGCTGGTAATTACAGTGATTAGTTTTGTTGAGGGTGCTGGCCGGAGATGTCCGCGTGCCTTCATGATGGAGATCAATTAATTGCTTGTAATAAATTGCTTCACGAGTTCATGCATGGACATCAAGTTGCGATCGGTCAGGGAAATAATATAACGTCCTGAGGCGAACAGAAACGGGTAAGGGTAGCTGCAGATTAACGTGACATCTACGTACGGGGCAAAACTTTTGTGCAGACCAAATACGAGTCCAAATCGAACATACTAGTTTACATTTGCGAGCAGACCAAATCATATTCCGATGCCAAATTTTGTGCAGGAAAATTTCGCCTTCCCACGAGCAAACCAAATTGAATCTCGCACTAAGCCCTTGGCGGGCCGGCCTCACCACGCCCGACTCGCCACCGCCAGTCGCCTCGCCGCCATGGCTCAACAGCGCACGCCGCCGGAGCTCAACGACGACGCCATCGGAGAGGTCCTCCTCCGCATCCCGCCGGACTCGTCCGCATACCTCGTCAGCGCCTCCAAGGTATGCAAGCTCTGGCGCCGCATCATCATCTCCGACCCCGACTTCACCCGCCGCTACCGCGAGCTCCACCCAACGCCGCCGCTGCTCGGCTTCTTCCACGACACCGACCATGGCTACCAATTCTTCCCCACCATGGCAGCCTGCCCATTCCCCCGGTCGCCGCCCGACTGCAACCATTGGTGGAGGAGCCTCGACTGCTGCCCCCACCGCCCGTTGAAGGCCTGCGACTGCCGCCATGGCCGCGTGCTCCTCCGAGACGCAAGAACCTTCCTCGTCTGGGACCCAATCACAGATGTCCGAGAGGAGCTGCACAAGCCCCACATCCCAGGCTCCACGCCGTCCTACGCCGCCGCCATGGTGCTATGCGCGGCGGCCGGCTGCGATCACTCCGGCTGCCACGGCGGCCCGTTTCTCGTCGTCTTCGTGGGCGGCGATCGCCGGTCGGTGCATGGCTGCGTGTACTCGTCTGAGTCCCGGTCATGGGGCACGCCGGTCTCTCTTCACTTGGGTAGAGGCTACACCATGGAATCCATGGATTCGAAGCGCGGCGCTCTCGCCGGAGACGACGCCTTCTTCACCTTGAACAGTGGAGACATGATTCTGAAATACGATCTGGGGAAGAATTGCTTGTCTGCGATCGACACCGTGGTTGGGCACGGATGGAAAAGTCTTGTCATGCCAATGGATGACGGTTCCCTAGGGCTTGCTAGCATCAAGTTTTCACACCTTTGCCTCTGGTCGAGGAAGGTGAACCCAAAGGGATTTGCTGAATGGGTGCAGTGCAGGGTCATCAGGCTTGACAAGTTGCTCCCCATTACCACATCCTGTTTCCGAGCTTGTGTGATTGGTTTTGCTGAGGGTGTCGGTGTTATGTTTGTGAGAACAGAGTCAGTAGACACTGAACCTAGCACCTTCATGATTGAGTTGAAATCAGGGCGCGTGAGGAAGGTGAAGGAGTTTGGACACTACTTCGAGAATGTCTTGCCCTTCATGAGCTTCTACACTCCAGGTATGGTGCCGTGTCTGCCCTTTGCTTATTTATAGTTCTGCTCTTTATTTACTGCTTCCATGCGTTGTTCTGGTGTATGATATTTAGCTGCACAGAAATAAACGTTACTTCTGCTAGAAAAACTGAATATTTGACAATGCAGCATCATACCACTTTGGGTCGCTTCCTACTTGTTACATGTGTATAAAAAAAAGACTCGACCGTACTATTTTTGTTATATACGATCACATCAATC
This sequence comes from Echinochloa phyllopogon, assembly GCA_033239725.1. NCBI lineage: Eukaryota > Viridiplantae > Streptophyta > Magnoliopsida > Poales > Poaceae > Echinochloa > Echinochloa phyllopogon. The sequence goes on from BTCW01000002.1 coordinate 2,618,533, forward strand.
ATTCTTGATTCTTTTTTTGGGACAACCATTCTTGATTCTTTTTTTGGGACAACCATTCTTGAATCTTGACATAGTCCACTACGGGAAACCCCCTATATGCCGAGTGTCTGAGTCTTTGCCGAGTGCTATCTGTCGGGCACTCGACAAAGAAGGGCTGTGCCGAGTGCCCAGACACAGGCACTCGGCAAAGAGCAAACACTCAGCAAACATAATCTTTGCCGAGTGTCGGCATACAGACACTCGGCAAAAAACATCTTTGCCGAGTGTCAGGCCAGGGACACTCGGCAAAGGCGTCGCACGTGACCTGCGCGTGCCACACCACGGACGGCCGTGGACGGCCGTTTGGGCTCTTGTGCATTTGCCGAGTGTCTCACGGCAGACACTCGGCAAATTCAAGCTTTGCCGAGTGTGCCAGAGGAGACACTCGGCAAAGCCGTGGCACGTGTCCAGCACGTGCCACGCGTGCAAACGGCCGTGCCTGTCCGCTCTTTGCCGAGTGTCACAGCCTAGACACTCGGCAAATATGTGCCACAGCCTCTTTGCCGAGTGTCAGGGCTTTAACACTCAGCAAAGATCCCAGTATTTGCCGAGTGTGGCACTCGGCAAACACCTCGTCAGCACTAACAGACGGCCGCGAACGCCGCCGTGCCATCCGCAGCCGTCCGTTAGTGCTTTATTTTGCCGAGTGTCGGCTTCTGCACTCGGCAAAGCCTTTGCCGAATGCCCGACAAAAGACACTCGGCAAAGGGGTTGTTTGCCGACACGGGCTATGCCGAGTCCCCTTACACTCTCGGCAAAGCCTTTGCCGAGTGTATATCGGGGTTTGCCGAGTACCCCAGGCACTCGGCAAACACTCGGTTTCCCGTAGTGGTCCATAGTGCAGCTTCAAGTTGTTGATGTAATATTTTGATATCCATTCTTTTGCCAATCTGAAGTTGACATAACAAAACACAACCTTGCATTGTGAAACTTTGGAAAGTTCACCGCAAAATCATTAACTAATTTGCCTGTGGCATTTTGTGTCTGTACAATATATTTCACTCACCTTGGTTGTAAATATTACATAGTTGGCAGTTTGGCTCTAATAATATTCATCTTAAAAAAGTGGACCCTTATGTAATAGCTTTAACTTTATGCTTTGTACTTTTCAGGTTCTGCTAACAGTACATTACCATTGCCGGTGGAGAAAATTAACCACTCCTAGGATGAAGTCCAGCTAGACGAGTACATTCATTCTATTAATTTTCTGTCGGATTATGGATGCTAATTTTTCTGTTGGCCACTCGTCCACAGGGAAATGAAGTATTCCCGTTTCCAGAAGTGGTAGTACATGGACAATTTACAAATCCATCAAGGTTAATCTGCTGTCCTTGATGTGTTGCGGGGTTGATGCTTTTAACGTCTATCAGTATTCTATTCAACGGTTGGTAGTTTAATTCTTTGTAGCTTAAGCCACCATGACTAGTTATGGAACCTTATATTCTTCCTCATTATTTGTCTATGATCGTTATTCTCAAGACTATGTTCGAGGATTTAGGTTCAGAGTTTGACCTTTGAAAGTTACTGAAATCCTCTGTTTTCTGGCGTAGCTGAAATCTGACATCTCAAGATCAGTCTTGTAATAAACCACTGGGATCACTACTAATCAAACTGTCATGTTGGTTATGGTTTCTTTTTTGCATTTTTTTTCAGATTATTGTGATAATCTCTAATGTGCCGTTCAACTGCAAAATGGACGAAAACACCATATCTTGATTCTTGAGTGTGTCGATGTTGATTTTTCCAGAGTTATTACCACCATTAGTTTCCTTTCTATCGAGCAGTTTAAATTAGAAAGATTAATTCATCCTGGTCATATAGCAAAAGCTGTATGTCAGGTCAATATCTGAAGAATATTTCAGTTGCTAGCTGTTCTGCTTATTGGTGACAGAGCTACTTGGCACCAAAAATATGTTGAGTATTGTTGCTTTCTATTCCTGAACAAAGTAATAATCTTAAATCCACTTTTAGTTTCGGATCGCCAAGAGGGTTGTCCAAATAAAAGTTGCAGACTTTCAGAAATACTTGGATATATGAACGTGTTGCAGTCACAGTTCAGCTTCAGCACAAAACTTTCCTCACATATGAATATGTACTGAGAAGATCTTGCCCTCCCACTATAAGATTTTCAAACTGGTAGATGGATCTCATTTGGCTGATATGTACACTGCGTAAAGCATATGTGTATGAAATTGTCACACCCCAAATTTTCTAAATTTGATATGTGAATAAATAATACTAATAAATACAATGATTTTCTAGTTTTCTAAAATTTTCCAACATTTGTATAGATAACAAACAATTTAATTGTAGAAAATACTTATTTTGTAAAGAAAACTAATGAATCATATATTATGTTTTTTTTGCGTGCACCCATGCTGCTGAAGTTTTTTTTGTTTGTTTGCCTAGAATAAGCTGTTTCTGAATTGTTCCTGTTCTCGTTCTACCTTGAGTCCAATAGCAGCAGAGCTTCTGGCTAAGGAATTCCCTGCAGAACTTGACTGCAACACTGTCTCGCAGCCAACATGGGCCTCGGTGTTAGCCCAACTCATCAGTGATTCTCTTCTGGAGGCCGGATCGAACCATGATCTCATTCCTGCCCCTACGCATTGAATCATGCTCGCATGCCGAAGATCAGAGCTAGCTGATCGAATTCGTGAGCCATCACCTATGAACAGCAAGCCGCAGCCATCAGCGTTTCCTTTTACACAAACAGTCGCAATGTCTCGCTTGACCTAGCTCTGCCACCGGTCCGCCCTAGCTAGTGCTCAGATATATGCGTCCAAAAGGAGCCGATGGGGGAAGTTTGAACGTGTCGCCGATCTTCACCATGCCGCCACACCGTTGTCGCCGTTCTTTGTTTGTGTGAGCTTTGCCGAGTGTAGGTGTTTGCCAAGTGCTTGTTTTTCGACACTCGGCAAAGTAACTGCAGTTCAAATGTCACACCCCAAATTTTCTAAATTTGGGATGTGAATAAATAATATAAATAAATACAATGATTTTCTCTAATTTATAAAATTTTCCAAGGTTTAAATAATTAACAGGGAATGTAATTTCAAAACAACATATGTTTATAACACCCTAAAATTCATCACAATTAAATTGTAGCGACCCTATGAATTTTCTAGGATTTATTAAGGCTTAAATAAATTTTCTAGGAATTAATCGGAATTTCTAGCTTTCTATCAATTTAAATATCACATTAAATAATTATTTTAGTCAAAATAAGTTTTTGTTGCATTCATGCTGTTGCACATATTTTTGGTTGCTAGTAAATCAAGTTGGAATTTAAATTCTGTTTAAATTCGAATTTGATTTGCTTTTGTTTGAGTTTTAGAAAAGTTAAAAACAACCGAGTCCAGTTTCACCCCTTGAATTCTTGGCCCGGTCCAAGTTAGCCCCCTTAGTTTTCTCTCTCGCTCGTTTCTCCTCCCCCGGCCTGTTTTTCTTTTCTCTGGGCCGATTTCCCTTCTGTTCCTCGGTCCGATTCGATTTTGGCCCAATACCGGCCCATCTTGACTCGCCCCGTCTCTCTCTCCTTCTCTGTCACCGACAAGTGGGGTCCGGCGGTCAGCTCCATCTTCTTCCCCGTCCGAGCCGGACTCTCCTGCCGAGTTCGTTCCGAACTCGCCGTGCGCCGCCGAGTCCGACCCTCCCACGCGCTCGCCAAGGCCGGTTCCGCACCTATTTAACCGCGCCGCCCGTGCTCTTCCCCTCCAATCCAGACGAGCTGCAAACCCGAGCCGCCCGCGCCGCCGCCATCGCCGAGCCGACCCGCCGCCGTCGATCCGCCGTTGCGCCACCGCTCCGCTTCTCTCGTTCGCACCAGAAGGTTCGCCTTGGAGCCCCGAAGCTATTTTTCGTATTCTTGCTCGGGTTTTGGCCGCACATCGCGCTCACCGAGTTCATCGCCGATTCTCCAGCGCCGCCGCCGCCATACTTCGTCGCCGGCCGCCGTCGCTGCGTCTCCCTCGTCAAGACTTGGCCAGGTGACCTCGTCATCCCCGCCCGGTTCTCTAGGTCCAAGATTCGTCGAGTTTAGTGCGTCGTAGCGCCGAATCACATCTTCTCCGGCGAGGAACCGCCGCGGACAGGGGCGGCGCCGCCGTCCCAGCCGTTTCCGCCGACGGGCCCCGGCCGATTTGTTTTCGGCCGTCGATCTAAGATCCAACGGCTCACGTCAGGTCCAAACCGAGTCAAATAAAATAAATACCGGTCAACTGCCGCGACTTTTGCTAAAGAGCCCCTGAGGAATTTGGAAATCAACCCGCAGTCCAAATTAAATTGAAAATAATTACAAATAGGTCCTTTTTCTTTTATTTTAAGCCCCTGGAACTTTTAAAACGTTGCCAGCAAGTCCCTAGACCTTATAAAAATCATATCTTTCACATTTTAACTCCGTTTTAATCCGTTCTTGTTGTGTTAACTTCGTATCAACTTAAACTACGCGTTAGTACTGTTATTTACACCATATTTTATTTTTGAAATTTATTTATTATTAATTTGATTAAAGGCTAATTACATGTGCTTTCTTAAAATAAAATCCAATTAAGTTTGACACATCGGTTTTCTTGTGAAATATTAAATTGATTAATATTTATTCCATATGTTTTGTAAATAAAAGTTGACTAAGGTTATATCTCGATTTTCATAAATAATATTAACATGATTAAATATTTATTTTGTAATTTTTTTTACTAAAATTTAATTAGGCTCTATCTTGTTGCTTCATAAAATTATGTTAAACTTGATTAATGTTTATGACCACTAGTTCTCTAATTAAAAGCTAATTAGAGTTAAACTTCGAGTTTTCATAAATAATTGATTAATGTTAAAACAAATCTGTTTTAATGACAATATGACTAGTTTAACTAGAGATATAAAGTTATTTGATCAGATAAACATGTTCCTTTAATTAAAAGCCAATTAAGAATTATATTTTGGTTTTCTTATTAATGTTAATATGGTTAATATATTATAAGTTTTAAAAGTGATAGTTGAACAAGTTATAATATTGGAAACCTAGGCATAACTTTGATGTAACTTGGATTAAGGTTATATTTAGATTTCATATGTTTTCATAGATCACTGTTACTCGGTTTAAATGGTTATTAACTAGTGTTTCTAATTAAAGCCAACTTAGAAGTTCCACCTCCAAGTAATTTGATTAATAAAGACTTTGTTCTAGTGTTCTCGTTTTGCTTATTAATTATCTATCTATTAAGTTTCCTCTATAAAATATGATTAAGTTATATTTCGGATTTTAATAAGCTTATGTAAAATTGATTAATGAGTATTAAACTAGATTTCAAACTAAAAGGTGATTAGCGTCAAACTTAATGCTTTCTTAAATGAGTATTAATTTGTGTGAATGTCAACATAAAGGTGTTTTATCAATAATGTTGATTAGTTCAACATGGTCAATAAAAGTTAATCAATTAGATGCTAGCATCTGTTTTTATTACTAAAGTTATGTGTTTAATTACATAATGTCTACAAAAAAATAGTTATAAATAAAATACATTCTTGGTTTTACATATTTAAATATAATTAAATCAATTTTCAGGAAATAGTCTCTTATATATGGTTTTATCAAATTAAAATTTATTAAGCGTATAGTGTTTCCTTTTATAATCTAAAGTCTTCCGCTAGTTTTAAGTTTTCAATCGTAGTTCTGTTCTCAGCTTTTCCTATGCCTCTAAACCCAATCCTGCTAGTGCACCCTACGTTTCTCACTTAGTCCCTATTCTGTTTTGCCAATCAACTGTCTCCTACATCTATCGCATCCTATAAATTCATCGGCCAGTGTTCCAATGTCCGCAGCACTCTTTTCTGCAATCCTGACGCTAGTCCATCTTTTCTGAGCCATATCACTAAGTTTGAGTATAGACCTTTTCTTATGTTGTGGTTTCTCTGCAAATAAATATTATTTTAATTTTTAACTTTATATTGCTTCAATGATATGGTGTGAGTTACTATGTCATTGTATTGTAATATAAAAATTAAATTATTAAAGTAATATATTATTGTTGGAGATCCTCGTATTCATAAAGCCCAACTGAGCTCGTTTTGCACATCGAACCCTAGCTTTACCGTGATTTGCATGTACTGTTTCCTGTGCGTTGCAAATCTCCACTGTTACCCCTCAGCGGCTATGGAGAATTACGTATAGGTCCCTGCTGCCTTGTTTATCCCATAGATTTCGCGTTTTAGGTCCGAATCAATCCGTTTTCGTTGTATAAGATTCATATCAACTCAAACTACGAACTAGTGTTGTTATTTATTATGTGTCATGTTTCTGAATTTTATTTAATATTGAGTTGATTAAATGTTATTTAAATGTGTTTTCTTAACTAAAATTTAATTAAGGATATACAGTTTTCTTATTAATATTGACTTGATTAATACTTATTTCTTGAGAGTTCTAAGTAAAATTGAAGTAGATAATATCTTGGTTTCTTTAAATAATATTAACATGACAAATGCTTTTGATAACTAGTTTTTCTAATTTAAAACCAAATTAGAGCTATATTTCGAGTTTGCATAAATAAATGTTAACTTTGATTAATATTGACTTAAATGTGTTACAGTTATAATATTGACTAGTTAAACACCGTTCATAAAATTATTCGATTAGATGTTCTCATATAATCTATTTTAAGCTAATACTTTAATAATTTATACTTGAATATTTACAATTAAAAATATGACTAAGTTTACCTCGTCTTTTCTAAAGGTTAAAATATAACTTGAATTAATTATTTATACATGATTTTACTTAAACTAAAATTAATGAAGTTTATAGTCTTTCATTTAATACAAAACTTTCGATAGTTGTAGCTTTTTAACCATAGCTTCGTTTTTAGTGTTTCTTGCGCTCACGTAACCGTAGTAACGAGCCCTATCCGTTAGTACGCTGTTTTAAAGCTTTTCTTTTGATTGGTGTATTGTTCTTAGTTGTACTTGTTTGTTTGCTTGTATAGTTTTATGCTTGCATGCTTGTGTTCAATGATTGCTACGAGTAGACGGAACGTTGTTCAAATGAAGAAGACTTTTTGAAGATATTTTGAGCAGCTATACTTTGGAGAAAGGCAAGTGTCCCTAACCATCCTTCTACCTATGCTTTATTTATAATATCAAGATGTTTTAATCGGAACATGGAGAACCACCCAGGAAAACAGTGCAACCATAAGTACTATATGGCTCTGGTCTTGGCTAATTAATTAGAGACTTTAGTGGATGGTAACCTTACCCGAAAGGGGCAAGAGGTGCGGCGGTTGACGGGGTATAGCTCGGTCCTCTTGAGCTGTGGGCTTTGGTAAGAGACAGACCTCATTAGGGAGGGTTATGCTTTGCTTCTGAACCGGAAACCTTAGCGGGTTACTATTTACTAAGGAATCTTTGTAAAGGCCTCGTAGCGTCCCTATGCGGTCACACCTCGGTAGTGTGATTTAAGAGGATTGGCCCCCTCGGCATGGTTGGGTTTAAAGTTCTTTTGAACTTTTACGCGGCTTATGGTGAAAGTGTACAACCTCTGCAGAGTGTAAAACTGTTATAACAGCCATGCTCATGGTTAAGAGCGACCTGGATCCTCACATGAGTAATATACTTAAACATGAAATTAATTTGATCTCTGGTTATTTCTTGTGGCCTTGCTGAGTACCAACCATAAGTGTACTCACCCTTGCTAACCGCTGCTCAGAAGAAGATCTTGTATGAAGCTGTTTGAAGATGGTGCTCAGTTCTAGGCGTACGCAACCCCCAGTCGACTGCCTGTGAAGTTTGGAGCCTTCGTTTCCAGGATACGCTGTATACTCTGATAGACTCGTAAGTCATTTATATAGTTTATTATGCGTGATACTGCATCTTTTATTCACTACTGGCTTACTGTATGTATGAAACTTGATCCTGGCATACATACAGTGTACACTTGGTTTATTTTCTAAAACCGGGTGTGACATCAAACGGCCGTCAACGAACGTTGGCGTGTCACCGGCCTGACACTCGGCAAAGCACGTGTTTGTCATATGTGCTCTGGCACTCGGCAAAGTTTGTCTTTGCCGAGTGTTGGCTCTTTGCCGAGAGCTTTTTCATAGACACTCGACAAAGCCGGTCTTTGCCGAGTGCCCAATAAAATACACTCGGCAAACGCCGAGTTTTCCGTAGTGGAGGTGAGCATGCCACTGATTATGCATGTCCCACGTTTTGCATCACTGTGTCCGTAGCTTCAAGTAGCACCGCTGGCTGTATCCTCTCATTTCTTGGCTTTCTAGCTTATACGCATTTGATTCTTTCCTGTAGTAGGACATCTATTTCCTTTAATCCCTGGTGATTTTTCTTTGGCCTCCTATTTTGATTATTGTTGAGCCAAGTCCTGCTTTTTTTGGAAAAGGGAAGCTTTATTGATCTTAGACAATTACATTAAGATGATACAATTATATAATATCCAACCCGGCCTCTGCATAACTAAAATGCACACAACCCATAAAAAAAGAAACATAAAAATGAGAGCACCGTGACCAAAAGATCACGTCACAGCAAGCTACCACAAGCGACTTCACCTTCATCCACTTCACAAACCAAAGCAGCTCTTGGACTATGACGTAGGCTCCCGAGACAACGCCTCCAACGAGGAAACGACACGCGCACGTGCCGACATTGTAGTGACCCAATCAATTAAGACCAGATCAAAAGTTTTCACCCGAGGGAGTAATTCATCTTAATCCAAACAATGCATACAATAAGGTCACTACCAGGTAGAACCAATTAAGGTCAGAACTAGGAATTTCTTCCCGGAACCGGTGAATTAGTAACAATTACCACCACGACATAGTCACACCGTATTGCTTCTCCCTTCTTATCAAGCCAATGCTTTCATATAGACCAGACCTGACACACTTCAAACGGCCACGAACTCCAAATCCGACAGACCATCTGAAATCGTAACCTGAGATATCATGCTGCAAAGTAGCCATTAGGTACCCGTGCATAATCCACCGGAATAAATTGCAGATGAAATCCGTCCTCGAGTAAGAGAATCCGCGAATGAAGCCAAGATGACTCATGTCTCCTGGTCAATATGAAAATAAAGGCGAAATTGAAGATGTCATCACCAGATGTAGTTACAAAGTCCGAACCAGGGCTCCAAGCCCCAGATCCGGCCGCCCCGGGCAAGTCGCACCAGGGGCGCAGCCGTGCGCCTGGCGGCCACGCCGGCGCCGTCGCGCGTCCGGCGCACGGGACGCCGCGCTCCAGCTCCGGCCGCCGCTGGCCCACACCCGACCGTCATGCGCCCCGAGCTAGGCGGCCCCGGCAACCGGTAGCCACGGCAGCCGCACCGGGCCCTCGCAGCGACCAGGCCCAGCCCCCGCCGGGCTGCGCCACACGCGGCGACCGACCCAGCCACCGCCGACCGCGCGCGCCCCGCCCGGGCCACCGTCGGCCCATGCGCCCGCGGATCCGGCCGCCGTGCGTCCAGCCGTCGCCACCCGCACACCCGGTTGCCGTCTCCTCGCGCCCGCCACCGCGCCGTGTTTGCCAGCACGCCATGACGACGACGACGCCAGATCCGCGTGCCGCCGCCGGAGTGCCGCCCCGCCGCCGCCATCCTAGGGACCTCCGGGCTTCCGGCGACTTCCTCCGACGACGGCGAGGTGGGGGGAGGGGAGGGAGAGAGGTGGTGGCGGCGGCTAGCATTGGTGTAGCTCTCTAGCCAAGTCCCTGCTGCTCATGTCTTCTTCCCTGCGCCCTCTTTTCATCTTTATTTTTGATTGGGACGAAAAGGCCTGATAAGCTCATCCCAGCTGTTCCTTGGCCGCCCCAGCGAGAATTCTTTTCCTGTATGGAATATTAGTTTTCTCCTTGCGTGGCTTCTAGCATGGACCCTAGGGTCAGCAGACAGAGCAGCTCTCCTTTCTTATTCGCATAGCAGCAAGCATGAACTCGAATCGAAATCGGAACAGACTCCTGCCTTCGGCAAATCGAGTCCAACGCCATGGAATTGAATAATCGACGGCGCAGATATAAGAAAAGGAGACCAGCCTCCTATGTTTTCCTCTCCGCGACACGTACGCTATGCCTCATCTCTCTCGCCTCGTCCCCCCTCGCCCAAACCCTTTCCTCGCCGCGGCGCACGACACGCGCCATGAAGAGGCCGCGCAGGTCGCCGGATGAGTGCGCCATGAAGAGGCCGCGCATCAGGTCGCCGGAGCTCAACGACGACGCCATCGGAGAGATCCTCTTCCGCATCCCGCCGGACGAGTCGGCGCACCTCGTCCGCGCCTCCATGGTCTGCAAGCTCTGGCGCCGCATCGTCACCGACCCCCACTTCACCCGCCGCTACCGCGAGCTCCACCGCCGGACGCCGCCGCTGCTCGGCTTCCTCCACGTCACCGACGATGATGGCTGTCAATTCTTCCCCACCATGGCTCCCTGCCCCTTCCCTCAACCTCAACCAGAGCTCGACTGCAGCATCTGGTTTGCCCTCGATGACCCCGAATTGTTGGCTATCGACTGCCGCCATGGCCGCGTCCTCCTCCAACATGACGATACGGAGGATCTCTTTGTCTGGGACCCCATCACCGGCGCCCGAGAGCAGCTGCCGGCACCCAACGTCCCGTACATGTCATACGCCGCCATGGTGCTCTGCGCGGCGGCCGGCGCCGGCTGCGATCACCGCCACTGCCACGGTGGCCCTTTCCTCGTCGTCTTCGTTGGAAGCTATGAGGGAACAGTGGAGGACAGTGTGTATTCATCCAAGACTCATTCTTGGGGCACGCCGGCCTCTGTAGATTTAGGCAGTTATGGTTACCGCTTTGCGCCTAAGCGTGGTGTCCTCATCGGAGATCATACCTACTTCACCCTGTGCAAACCTTACAGAATTCTGAAGTACGATCTGGGCAAGAATTTGTTATCTGCGTTCAAGCTTCCATTAGATATACACAACTGGGTGGATCCTTCTATCTTGCCAATGGAGGATGGTTCGCTTGGGTTTGCTGACGTTAGGTTTGAAAAGATTTACCTGTGGCAGAGAAAGGTGGATCCAAACGGAGTTGGAAGATGGGTACCACGAGGGGTTATCATGCTTTATAAATTGGTCAAAATTGTGTCCGGTGACGAAACTGCTGTGATTGGTTTTGCTGAGGGCGTCGGTGTTATGTTTGTGAGAGTAAACGCTAACATCTTCATGCTCGAGTTGAAAACAAGGCAGGTGAGGAAGGTAGGCGAGTTTGGATACTATTATGATGCCTTGCCCTTCATGAGCTTCTACACTCCAGGTATGGTGCCACTGTGTCTTCCCTTTTGGTATTTATATAATTCTGCCCTTTACGGCTTCTTCCGTACGTTCTTCTGGTATGCAGAGATTTGGTCGAATGTAAATAAATGAAACCTATGCTAGAGAAAACTGAATATTTGATGGAGCTGCATCACACCTTGCTTGGGTCCCTTCTACTTGTTATGGACCATTCTTGAATATTGGAAGTAGAAAGTAGGATGTATATAGTTTATTTCTATTATCTTAACTGCAACCACAATTTATTGATACACTATTTTGATATCTGGTCTTTTTTTCCAATCTGAAGATAACATTATAATTGCCCTGTAATCATTAGCTAATTTTTCTGTGGCCTTTTTGTGTCTACACTTTTTTTCTTTTGAGAAACTATCTGCACATTATTTGACTTGCCAACAATTTTAACCTTTATCATTTTTACTTTTCAGGTTCTGCTAGTAGCATATTGCCATTGCCAGCAGAGAAAACTGAACAAGGACTGAGCCCAACTATGGAAGTACCAGGCCAATTGACAAATCCATCAAGTTGAATCGGCTGCTGCTGACATGCTCACCTGGGCTTTGGATGTCTCTTAGTTTTATGTTCAACAGTTGGTAGTTTAGTTTCTTGTAGTTTAGGCCACCATGAACAGTTATGGACCTTATATTCTTCCTCTCTAGTTGTTTATGATAATTACTGTGAAAGACTATTTTTAGGTTTAGAGTTGATCTTTAATGGTTGATCAATCCATTTGGCACTTAACGTATATTGTGATTCTTTTACTGAAAATTCAGTTTATTTTTTCTAACGTCAGGAATAAGGATGGTTCTATAAGATTTTCTGGAATGCACATGGAACTGAAAAGATTGAAATTTAGTAGTCCCTGTTCCTGTTCGCAAGGATGGTTGTCAGTGGCATCATGTACTGATTCAAGCTTTATCGTGTTGGACCGTGGGAGCAGTTATGTTACTCCATTCTTTGTTGAAATGCTGGCTGCATTGCTTTGTTTCTGAGAGGTGAAAATGGCATGACTGGCTGTTTCAGCATGTCCCGGCCGTAACTAGCTTCCTGAAATTATAGCCCATCAAATATACTCTGTCGAGTCTGCATCCTAGTTTTGGTGGTGAAATAATATAACTACCATGTTAAAGAGGAGATAAAATTCAAGCTCTTCTTGAGTAGGTTGAATCATAAAAATGTTTAGCCTTCTGTTGGGTACTTTAACTGATGAAATTGTGACGTCTTTGGTCGGTTATGTACTGTGTAGTTGGTGATATCATTACAGAGTGAAGACTATATTTCAGGTTCTCAGTTAAAGAGGTCTCTTCAACTGTGCATCACAAATAAATGTGATATTTCCACTTGAAAGCCGTATTCAATTCATCTGTTGCAGTAATATCTCACTGAAAATTGTTTATGTACTTCTCAGGGCTTCTCAGAGCAGAAAAAAGCTAATTACTTGTCTCATCAATGATTAATTCTGAATGTTCTATTTTCGGTTCCCATTTTTGCTAGCTGCTTAGTTTTGAATAAGCTAAATAATCTAGGTGCACATTCATAGTAGGTGGCTAGGTGCTCCCAAGAAAGGAAAGAAGTCACAGATTAGCACTAGCATCTTTCATAAAAGGCAAGGAAGGCCCATAGTCTTGCGCCCTGCGGCCAAGACCCAAGAAGGCCTTTGTGATTGGCCAAACCGTCTTCTCTAGTTCTCTCTCGCCTCGTCACGTACACCAAACACGACGAGCACGCCGCCATGGCGCCGCCGCGCCAGCGCCAGCCGCCGGAGCTCGACGACGACGCCGTCTCCGAGATCCTCCTCCGCCTCCCGCCGGACGAGCCCGCGGACCTCCTCCGCGCCTCCATCGTCTGCAAGCTATGGCTCCGCATCGTCTTCAACCCTGCCTTCCTCCGCGACTACCGCGCCTTCCACCGACACGCCCCGCTGCTCGGCTTCTTCTACAACCTCAAGACCGACTCCCACCCTCGCTTCGTCTCCACCACGGCGGCGGCCTCCCCATTGCCGCCGGCGTTCGAGGTCTCGGACGACCGCCGCACTTCACGGGCCCTCGACTGCCGCCATGGCCGCGTGCTGCTCAGGAAGAAGGGCAGCAGGAACTTCATCGTGTGGGATCCGATCACCGGCGACTGGGACGAGATACAGAGGCCAGGCGTCAGGTACCTATTCTACTCCGCCGTGGTGCTCTGCGCCGTCGCCGGCTGCGATCACGGTGACTGCCGCGGTGGCCCTTTCCTGGTGGTCTGTGTGGGCAATGCCACTGAGGATGAGGAAATTACCTTGCATGCGTGTGTGTACTCATGGGAGGCTCGCGCTTGGGGCACACCTGTTGTGTCTGATGACCTAGACAACGGACACGGATATGGCTTCAACAAAAAGCGTGCTGCCCTTATCGGAGATGGAATGTACTGCACCTATGAATCTTTGGCTCAATCCACTATAGTTCTGAAGTATGATTTAGTCAAGCGCTGCTTTTCTCAAACCGAGGTGCCGCACGTGTACTTAGACGACCCAGTTCTAATGCAAAATGAAGATGGTTCGCTGGGGCTTGCCGGTGTAATGGGTACAGGGACACGACTTGAGCTTTGGTCTAGAATGGTCAATCTGGAGGGAGAAGCGGGATGGGTAGAATGGAGGGTCATCGAGCTTGAGAAAATATCATCGCCTATTGGCAAACTCTGTGTACCAAAGCTCATGTGCTTGGTTTTGCTGAGGATGTCTGGATTTTCTTTGTGAGGACGGGTGTTGGTGACTTCACATTTGAGCTAAAGTCAGGGCGTGTGAAGAAGGTTAATGGGCCTAGGGATTCTTGTGCTGTCTTCCCCTTCAATAGCTTCTTCACTCCAGGTATGGTAATTGATGAAACCTTTGATCTTAAAAATTGAATATCTAACAATGCCACATCACACATAATGTGTTTGTACTCGAGTTGTCAAGGGCCCGAGGCTGATTTGTAGGATTAGCAATAATGCAAGATATGCCCAGGAAGTGGTTCAAATTTAGTTAACTGCAATTTGTTTGATCTATTGTTTTGATATTTTAGTTTGTACATATATTTTGCTAAACAGTAGGCCACCTATGTTGTTTCATCTCAAAGACCTATGTATACTGAGCTATGGAACGATTTCTAACTTTTATGCTTGGCATTTTTCAGATTTTTCTAGAAGAAAATTGCTATCTCTAATGGAGATAAATTAATCACTACTGTGCCCAGAGTATGGCAGTACAAGGCAATCCATCAAGTTGAACCTAGCTAGCTTCTTCTGTTGACATGTCTCTTGACCTGGGATGTCTCTTAGTTTAATTTCTTGTAGTTCAAATCACCATGACCAATTATGGACCTTACACTATCCCTAGTTGTTTATGATCCTTGGTGTACGTGTTTGATGTTTGGAGTTGATCTCTGATGGTTGATCAATATGCATGGAATTGAACGTATATTATGGGTCGTTACTGTTTTTAACTCCCGAACAAAGATTATTGTGAGCTATGCCAGAAAAAAAACAGACTTTTTTTAGGAAAAAACAGAAACAAGGTAACAAGATAATACTAGATGAACATGTTTGCATCCATATTTTAGCAGGTCCACCAATGTTTGGTTCTTTAAAAAGTCAAATCATCACCTGACACTAAAATTATGCTCGATCAGTCTGTTTTTTTTCCTGAAAGGTTAATCTAACATTCATTCTTGGCTCATTGTTGTCGTCAAGAATCTTGTGCAAGTGAAGTTTGTGAAGCTCGTGGTCTGCTTCAGTATTTAACAAGATTGGGAGAATTTAATCTAACTATATTGCAAGAGGCGCAGGCGCCTGACAAAGTTTACACCTCGGGGGAACGAGGGCCGTTGTGACAGCAAGCACAGCAGAAACAAGATTGGGAGAATGATCGATGGACCTCTTTTGTCTAATAAATATGCGGCATGAACATGCTATGGAAGAGAGGCAAGGAATCCGGTGTATCTGTGACTGTCTCCTATATCCTTAAGTGTAATTGTTCCTCCTGAACTGTCTCCATTCTGCATGCTTTGGCGAAAACGGATCGCTGTACAATCGAAGCCGGTCTGCTTTGGAGCAGCTGGAATGTGAACACGGAGATACAATCAAAGCTGGACAGAGTTGTAGCGTTGTACGTGTTTGCTGGCATGGACGAATCCATGTAAAATTCAACTTTTTTTATCCTAAAAAAAGATGCACAAATTTTTCCAAAGAAAATCCATGTAAAATTCAACACGGAGATAAAATCAGACTCGGATTCTGAAACTTGTTTTCTCTAGCGGCGGGGACGCTCGCCTTTCTCCCAAAAAATCCCCTCACGAACCAAACCCGAGCCTCGTCCATCACGAGCGCGCCGGCCATGATGGCGACGCCGGAGCTCAATGACGACGCCGTCGCCGAGATCCTCCTCCGCCTCCCCCCGGACGATCCCGCGGCCCTCTTCCGCGCCGGCCTCGTCTGCAAGCCATGGCTCCGCATCGTCTCCGACCCGGCCTTCCTCCGCCTCTACCGCGCCTTCCACCGAGGCGCCCCACTGCTCGGCTTCTTCTACAATCTCAAGGCCGTCGACTCCCACGCCCGCTTCGTTTCCACCACGGCGTCCTCCCCCTTGCCGCCGGCGTACGGGGGCCTCCGCAATACGCGGGCCCTCGATTGCCGCCATGGCCACGTCCTCCTCAGGAAGAAGGCACTACCAGAATCCTTCACATCCGCCCGCCTCCTCCGCCTCGGCCATTTTTGGACCCGGTGCTGATGGGGCTTCAGCACCGGGTCCAACGGCTAGGAGCGGGGGCGGCGCGCAGGTGTGTCAGGGCGGACACATTAGCACCGGGTCGTGGCAAGACCCGGTGCTAATGTTCACCCTTTAGCACCGGGTGCAGCCACGACCCGGTGCTAATGTGCCCGAGGCCTTTAGCACCGGGTCGTGGCTGCACCCGGTGCTAAAGGGTGAACATTAGCACCGGGTCGTGGCACGACCCGGTGCTAATGTGTTTGAATATAGGGGCCTCCTCCTCCCCCGCCCGAGCCAGCTGAACACTTAGGCGCTGTGTTCATGCTGCTCGGCCGTGGGAGGGGAGGTGCTGCCCAAATTTTTTTCAAAATTTGTGAAGAATCTACTCATCTAAGGAGCACTACAAGGTACACTCTTTCATTCTCTAATGTTTTATTTAGCTTGTAATCCTTCTATGATTTAGAAATAGAGGGATTTGTGAATCAAAGTAAAGCTAGCTAGAGAGAGCTTGTGTTCTTGGAGGAGAGAGAGGAGAGAGCTTGAGTTCATGGTGGAGAGAGTGTTCATGTTGTGTTTTAAATGGAGAGAGAAGGCAAGCTAGTTAGTATTTTGTTTTGTATGACTTGTGAATAGTTATAAGGCTTATAGTAATGTGGTTTTAGAAATTACTAGAAAATCAATATAAAATGCTAGAAAATCTTATAAATTACTAGAAAATCTTATAAATTACTAGAAAATCTTATAAATTACTAGAAAATCAATATAAAATGCTAGAAAATCTTATAAATTAATAGAAAATCTTATAAATCTTATAAATCTTATAAGGCTTATAGTAATGTTATATTTAATGAATATAGTAATGTAGTTTTAGAAATTTATTTATATAATGGAATATATATTATAATTTGTATTTATTTATATATTAAATTTTTTTATCTTTAAATTGTATTGTATATTTGTTATTGGTTAATAATGCAGATGAATAGACAATGGATGTACGGGGACCCCCACGCTCAGGCGTTCCGTGATGGCCTTAGGACGTTTCTCGATGCCGCCGAGGCTAACAGGACGCCGTCCGGTTTCATGTTCTGCCCATGCACCCATTGTAAAAATATACAATCGTACAAACAAAGAGGTTGTCTTCAAGTGCATTTGATGAGGCACGGTTTCATGAGGAATTATTCTGTTTGGACGAAGCACGGTGAAAGAGGAATTCTAATGGATGAAGATGAAGAAGACGAGGCCGATGACGACATTCCGTTATTGGCTCAATACTACGGTTCCTTTGCATATGCTGCAATGGGTGATGCCGATGAGGAAGATGTTGCTCGGGAAGGCGATGCTCAGGAAAATGAACCTACTGATGGGCTCGGGCAAATGTTGCGTGATGCCGAGAAAGACTGTGGCAATGATAAGGAACTGAAAAAGATACAGCGCATGTTGCAGGACCACAAGATTGACCTGTACCCAGATTGCAAAGAGGGGCTAAAGAAGTTGGGTAGCACACTTGAACTTCTGCAGTGGAAGGCAGCAAATGGTGTTACTGATAAGGGTTTCGAGGAGCTACTGAAACTCGTAAAGAAGATTCTTCCAGAGGGTAACACATTGCCATCGACGACGTATCAAGCAAAACGTGTTGTTTGCCCTCTCGGTTTGGAGGTGCAGAAGATACATGCGTGTCCTAATGACTGTATCCTCTATCGCGGACAGTACGAACACTTGGATCGTTGTCCGGTTTGCACCTGCGCGCGATACAAGATCAGGCGGGACGACCCTGGTGATGTTGGGGGAGAGCGTTCTAAGAAAAAAATCCCTACGAAGGTGATGTGGTATTTCCCTCTGATACCCCGTCTGAAGCGTTTGTTCAGGAACAAAGACCATGCCAAACTGATGCGCTGGCACAAAGAAGAACGTAAGCAGGATGGCATGTTGAGACACCCCGCCGATGGATCCCAGTGGAGGAACATCGACAGAGCATTCCCAGAGTTTGATGCTGATGCGAGGAATGTTAGGCTTGGTTTAAGTACCGATGGCATGAACCCTTTTGGTGAAATGAGCAGTAGTCATAGCACTTGGCCCGTGACTGTTTGTATCTACAACCTACCCCCCTGGCTCTGCATGAAGCGGAAGTTCATTATGATGCCAGTGCTCATCGAAGGCCCAAAGCAACCTGGCAACGACATTGATGTGTACCTAAGACCATTGGTTGACGAACTTTTGCAGCTGTGGAAGAATGAAGGTGTTAGCGTGTGGGATGAGGACAAGCAGTAGCAGTTTGACCTTCGAGCACTGCTTTTCATAAGCATCAACGACTGGCCTGCACTAAGTAACCTATCAGGACAATCAAACAAAGGATATAAAGCATGCACTCACTGTTTAGAGGAAACCGAAAGCATGTATTTGAAACATTGTCGTAAAGTTGTGTACATGGGTCACCGTCGATTCCTTCCGGCGAAGCATGAGCTACGAAAGAAATGTGCGCATTTTGGCGGGAATGCTGACCGCCGTACAAAGCCGAGACACCGGAGTGGAGAAGAGCTATTTGATATGGTGAAGGACCTACACGTGGTGTTTGGCAAGGGAGACGGAAGCCAGGCTGCTCCGACGGGCGAGGATGGTCGTGCCGCGATGTGGAAGAAGAAGTCTATCTTTTGGGAGCTACCTTATTGGCAACGTTTAGAGGTCCGTAACGCGATTGATGTGATGCATCTGACGAAGAATCTTTGCGTGAACTTGATAAGCTTCCTGGGTACTTATGGGAAGCCAAAAGATACACTGGAAGCACGTCAGGATCTGAAATGATTGAAGCAACGGACTGATCTACATCCAGAAAAGAGAGACAAAGGACGCCAGTACTTGCATCCTGCCAGCTTCACTCTCAGCAAAGAAGAGAAGGCAAGCATGTTTGAATGCTTGAACAGTATCAAGGTTCCGTCTGGCTACTCCTCCAATATTAAGGGAATAATAAATATGAAAGAGAAGAAGTTCACAAACCTGAAGTCTCACGACTGCCATGTGTTGATGACACAGCTGCTTCCCGTCATACTCAGGCGTGTGCTACCAGTTAACGTGCGGAAAGCCATTGTGAAGCTATGTGCATTCCTCAATGCAATTTCTCAGAAGGTGATCAATCCAGACCACTTAGATCAGCTACAGAACGACGTGGTGCAATGTCTTGTCAGCTTTGAGATGATATTTCCACCATCCTTCTTCAATATCATGACACATCTATTGGTTCACCTCGTCAAAGAGATTCGTATATTGGGCCCAGTATTTCTACACAACATGTTCCCATTTGAGAGGTTCTTCGCTGTCCTAAAGAAGTATGTCCGTAATCGTTCTCGTGCAGAAGGATGCATTGCTAAGGGATACGAAACGGAGGAGGTCATTGAATTCTGTGTTGACTTTGTCGATGATCTTATGCCGATTGGTGTGCCCGAATCCCATCACGAGGGGAGACTTGGTGGAAAGGGCACACTAGGGAGAAGATCGATGGTGATCAAGGACGTTGAGACATTTCGTAAAGCGCACCTCACAGTTTTGCAACAATCAACCTTAGTTGCTCCGTACATCAAGGAGCACATGCAGATTCTCAGGGACGAAAACTCAACAAAGTCTGCGGCCTTCATTCAGCGTCTGCACAATAGTACTTTCGCCGATTGGTTGCGAAGACATCTTATGGGTGTCGAGGGCATTGATGCGCAGCTAGCTTTTGTAGCTAGAGGTCCATCGAGCACAATCTTGACATTCCAAGGATACGACATCAATGGGTATACATTTTACACAAGAGCCCAGGACAAGAAAAGCACCAACCAAAATAGTGGTGTCCGGATCGACGCGACAGACACCAATGGCAATACAAACTCATACTATGGAATCATAGAGGAGATATGGGAACTAGAGTACGGACCTTTGAAGATCCCACTGTTCAAGTGCCAATGGGTGAAGCTGACTGGAGGAGGTGTTAAAGTTGAAGCGGACTATGGAATGACGTTAGTGGACCTAAGCAAGATTGGCTTTCTAGACGAACCGTTCGTCCTGGCCAAAGCTGTCACACAAGTTTTTTATGTGAAGGACATGGCTAGCAGACCGAAGAAAGGGGCGGATAAGAAAGGTGGGGGTAAGCAATTGGACCCATCACAAGACGAGCCAAAGCGTCATATAGTTCTTCCTGGAAAGAGAAAAATCGTAGGAGTTGAGGACAAGACGGATGAAGATTATGATATGCTCGATGGCCGGCCGCCATTCTCAGTGGCTGATGACCCAAGCATCCTGTTAGCGGCGGAGGAGACACCGTATCTACGGCGTGATCACAATCAAGGAACATTTGTAAAGAGGAAGTTTATTAGTGTCCGAGTAAACGATGATGCCATGTAATTTCTATTGATTTATAGGATTGTTTTTATTAATTCTAGCATTTTATATTGATTTTCTAGTAATTTATAAGATTTTCTAGTAATTTATAAGATTTTCTAGTAATTTATCCGATTTTCTATTAATTTATAAGATTTTCTAGCATTTTATATTGATTTTCTAGTAATTTATAAGATTTTCTAGTAATTTATAAGATTTTCTAGCATTTTATATTGATTTTCTAGTATTTTATATTGATTTTCTATTAATTTATAAGAGTTTCTATTAATTTATAAGATTTTCTAGCACTGACTGGGCCTAAGGGCCTTTAGCACCGGGTCGTGGCTGCACCCGGTGCTAAAGGCCACGACCGCGGCTGGCCACGTCACCGGGTGCACACGAGCCACGTCACTGGCCCGGTCGTGGCCTTTAGCACCGGGTCGTGGCTGCACCCGGTGCTAAAGGCCACGACCGGGCCGCGGGGGCCGTGCGGCGGCCGGCCACGTCACCGGGCGCACGCGAGCCACGTCACTGGCCCGGTCGTGGCCTTTAGCACCGGGTCGTGGCTACACCCGGTGCTAAAGGCCACGCTGCGGCGGGGCCAAAGACCGGCCTGGCCACGGAGGCCGTGCGAGAGCTAGCCACGTCACCGGGCCACGTCACTGGATGAACAAGAACAATTTTTCTTTTTAATCTCTGTATAAAAGTTGTAACTAGTCGTTCTCCCTCGTACAAACTTCAAAAAAGATCATTTTTCTTCCTAAAAATTCCTAAAATCATACTCTATCAAGTTATGAAACTTATTAATGTTATTATTTTGAAAAATCTTCTCGTGTTTGAACAATCCAAATTTTGAATTAAAAATGACAACTACAACCAAGGTTTTTTTCACACTAGGTGATGTCAAATGAAAAAGTGATGAATACCAAAGTTTCATATTTCATCATGATCTACAATCTTTATTTAGGACATTTTGTCATTTTCAAAATGGGTAATAACATGTAGTAGAAATTTGACAAGTCTCTAACAAAGTTTTGGAAACTATGCGAGTGAATCTAGGATTAATGAACAATGTATACTACCACTTTCTCAAATGCAAAAATGACTTAAATAAAGATTGTAGATCTTGATGAGATATGAAATTTTGGTATTCATGACTTTTTCATCTGAGACCGTTTAATGTTCCAAAATCTTTCATTTAGTTATCAATTTTTGTAATTTATAAGATTTTCTAGTAATTTATAAGATTTTCTAGTAATTTATAAGATTTTCTAGTAAGTTATAAGATTTTCTAGTAATTTATAAGATTTTCTATTAATTTATAAGATTTTCTATTAATTTACAGGATTTTCTAGTAATTTACAAGATTTTCTATTAATTTATAAGATTTTCTAGTAATTTATAAGATTTTCTAGCATTTTATATTGATTTTCTAGTAATTTATAAGATTTTCTTATTTAATATATATTTTTAACAGGTATTAATAACTGAATTAAAACAAGTATTAATAACTATACATTAAAAACTATATTTATAAGATTCCCAAATAGTAGCCCCCGGTGCTAAAGGCCCGTTTGGAAACTGGGCGCCAAACGAAAAGTTGGGGCCTTTAGCACCGGGTTGATCTAAAATCCGGTGCTAAAGGCCCCCAATTTTCGTTTGGCGCCAGTTACGGCGCCTTTAGCACCGGGTGTAGAAGACCCGGTGCGAAAGGGGGGCCTTTAGCACCGGGTCGTGGCTGCACCCGGTGCTAAAGGCCTTCGTCTGGCGCACAGTTACGGCCTTTAGCACCGGGTGTAGAAGACCCGGTGCTAAAGGGCCTTTCGCACCGGGTGGTGGGAAGACCCGGTGCTAAAGTGGGGGCCTTTAGCACCGGGTCTTCCCACCACCCGGTGCGAAAGGGCCTTTAGCACCGGGTCGTGGCTGCACCCGGTGCTAAATGCCCCGGACCTATATAGGCCGGGGACTTCTCTCCCCTCCCTCACTTCGCCCTCATTCCTCACAGAAACCGCCGCCTCGTCTCCTCAGCCGCTGCCGCCCGTCGTCCCCGCCGCCGTCGTCGTCCCCGCCGCCGTCGTCGTCCTCGCGCCCACGCCGCCGCCGCCCGTGGTCCTCGCGCCCACGCCGCCGCCACCCGTGGTCCTCGCGCCCACGCCGCCGCCGCCCGTGGTCCTCGCGCCCACGCCGCTGTCGCCCGTCGTCCCCGCCGCCGTCGTCGTCCCCGCGCCCGTCGTCCCCGCGCTACGCTAGTTGAAGTGAGTGCATGGGTTGGGAATGGTTGTTTTGCAATGAACAGGGAAACAGTGGCTGTAGGATTAGGATTGCTTTGGGTTTTATACCTAATACTAGTATGAAATTTATATTGGAAAATGCTTCATTTAAATGTATTGGAGATATTTACATTGAAATGTATATTGGAAATGTTATATGTTTGAAATGTATATTGGAAAATGCTTCATTTAAATATATTGGAGATATTTACATTGAAATGTATATTGGAAATGTTATATGTTTGAAATGTATATTGGAAAATGCTTCATTTAAATGTATATTGGAAATGTTATATGTTTGAAATGTATATTGGAAAATGCTTCATTTAAATGTATATTGGAAATGTTATATGTTTGAAATGTATATTGGAAAATGCTTCATTGAAATGTATATTGGAAATGTTATATGTTTGAAATGTATATTGGAAAATGCTTCATTTAAATGTATTGGAGATATTTACATTGAAATGTATATTGGAAATGTTATATGTTTGAAATGTATATTAGAAAATGCTTCATTTAAATGTATTGGAGATATTTACATTGAAATGTATATTGGAAATGTTATATGTTTGAAATGTATATTGGAAAATGCTTCATTTAAATGTATATTGGAAATGTTATATGTTTGAAATGTATATTGGAAAATGCTTCATTTAAATGTATATTGGAAATGTTATATGTTTGAAATGTATATTGGAAAATGCTTCATTGAAATGTATATTGGAAATGTTATATGTTTGAAATGTATATTGGAAAATGCTTCATTTAAATGTATTGGAGATATTTACATTGAAATGTATATTGGAAATGTTATATGTTTGAAATGTATATTGGAAAATGCTTCATTTAAATGTATTGGAGATATTTACATTGAAATGTATATTGGAAATGTTATATGTTTGAAATGTATATTGGAAAATGCTTCATTTAAATGTATATTGGAAATTCTATGTATATTAGAAATATATGTGCTTCATTTAAATGTATATTGGAAATGTTATATGTTTGTATAATGTATACTATCGAAAATGTTTATTATCAGAAATTCTATGGCGTACCCGAACCCATCGCGCACCCGAACCCCTTAGCGAATCCGTTTTTCGCGCACCGACCCCCTTAGCGAACCCTTAGCGAATCAATTCACACCGCGCACCCGAACCCCTTGGCGAATCCGTTTTTCACGCACCGACCCCCTTAGCGAAAATGTTAGAAATATTGGGAATATGTATGCTTTGTATATATTTCATATCAATTATTTTTAATTCTATAGATGGCGGACAACAATAACAACTTCCCACCCATGCAAGAGGACAACAACACCCCTGTCCCACCCATGCAAGAGGACAAGAACACCCCTGTCCCACCCATGCAAGAGGACAACGACACGTTCTTTGCGAATCAACTTTTCAATATTGTAACCCAACCAATGTCCATGGATGATGTGTTGGGGATCATTGGAAGGGACGACAATGTCCAGGGCGACAATGTTGCAAGGGCCGAAGATGTTGAAGGGGCCGCAAATGTCCAGGGCGACAATGTTGCAAGGGCCGAAACTATTGAAGGAGCCGGTAACGCGCCCTCGTCTAGTCAGGTGTGTATATAGATAACATAAATTTGTACTGTACATGTCAATTATGTATACCATCTCTATATCATCTCGTATATATGTAATTTGTGTAGGCCGCCTCTGCTAAGAAATCAAAACGATCGACCACGAAGAAGCTGAAGGATGTCAAGTTACACATCACCCGAGTGGAGGATGACGGGGAGCCAGTTGAGCCCCCAAAAGTGGCCAAGAAATTTGTATCTCAGTGCGGGGTAATTGTACGGGACAATGTGCCCATTAGTATCAGAAAATGGAAGTCCACGGACCCCACTGAGGAGTACGTGCTCCCCGATACAGAGAAGGAGATGCTATGGAGGGAATTAAAGGCAATATTCGACTGGCCTAGCACTCATGAAGCAGAACTGAGGGATTGGACAATGAAGAAGATGGCAGTTCTGTTTCAGGATTTCAAGAAGAAGTTGTACTCGCAATTTCTCAAAACCGGAGAGGCCCCGGATCCTGAGAAGTATAAGAAGATCACCAATGACGAGTGGGAAGCATTCATTGAGTACAAAACCTCCGAAGAGGGTACAACGGCTAGCGCTAGAAACGCTGGAAACGCCGCAAATAAGAAGTACTCTCATAAGATGGGTTCGGGAGGTTACAAGGCAAGCATCGCTAAATGGGAGAAGATGGAAGAAGATCTATATGCTAGAGGCATCACTCCAGCGACACATGACTGGCCCACAAGGACCAAGCATTGGTACTATGGTCATGGAGGCACCCTAAGCCCAATCGACGGCTCCTTAGTTTTTCCCGAGGACTTGCGAGAACTACCTCAGCGGCCCTTGGGTCCATTGCCATCTCTGGACGAGCTTAACGTGCAATGAGTAATGGCCGAGACTGGACTAACCAGAGCGCAAGTCCTGGGGGAAGAAGAGGTGCCTGTAAACACAACGCTGAGGTGGCCGTTTAATCTTGGCGAGCCTATGGTCCCTCCTGAAATGGAGAGGAAGCTACAGACGAAGATGCGCCGATTCCATGAGTGGTACTTGGAAGAATCAAGAAGGAATAAACGGCGCATGATCAAAGTAGGCGTGAAGGACCATGATTTCTACAATGGTGACGAGGATTGGGTGTGGCTGAGGTTTAAGGATATATATGAGCTGTACCACCGCGACGCCATGGACGTGCATTTGATCACCTGTTGGACACTGTAAGTACTTTGTTGTTGCTTATAATTCACAGTTTGAAAACAATAATTCCAATCTATGCTGACGCGGGCTTTATTTATTGCTTAACATATGCAGAATGGAGATTCAAAAATGTCGTAGATCCGGGATATATGACGTTGGTTTCGTGGATCCTCGAAGGATAAGTGAAGAAATGATATTGATGAATCCTGAGGAAACATATAGAAACCTATACAAATATATTAAGAAACAAAATTACTGCGACTCCATACTAATCCCGTACAACATCGAGTGAGTACATACACAGGCTTCTTCTTCTTATACTGTCTGTGTACTAATTCATTTCTGATTATAATGTATACATGTGCACAGATTCCACTGGTTCCTAATAATATTGTGTCCTGACCGGGGTGTCGTGAACGTCTTTGATTCGTTGCACACTCCAAAAGAAAAACTACAGAACATCATGGACATGATGACAAGGTGATGTATATTTTCCCCTACTTAATTCACCCCTTACACTCGCAATGACTTAACTCAATTTTTTTGTTCGCACGGCCTGGATTCAATTTCGTCAAGAACACCCGGGAATTCAACATGAAACACTAAAATGGAACATTGGCTTTCCGGTAAACAAGTAATTTGTACATGTAGGCCTCGGCTAATATATTATATGAATTTTACTTAATTTCTTTTGGTCGACAGTGTGCCAAACAGGGGCCGGGAAATAATTTATGTGCATACTATGTTTGCGATTTCATGTGGAATTGGGGACATAAAAAGCTTACACAACACGATATTATGGAACGTAATAATAAACAACATTTCCATTATTATTAAGTGCACAATTATTGTCTCCAACTCGGCGGGTTAAATATCTTTCAATTATTTGTAAATTATAGATGTTCAGGCTGAAGGAAGAGTCCCTGGAGCTAGAAAGAATTGACGCAATTGCAGAACAGCTCGTCGGATGGATCTGGGACGAGGTCGTCAATCCCCGAGGAGAATACTTCTCGCCAGTACTGGAGGACGTGCCGGACAGTCCAACAAGATAGTCGTCAATCTTAATTAAGTAGAAAATACAGTTTAAATATATATAACTCGAGTTGAGATGCATGAATATCTACTTTTGTAATATATATGTCTTCTATTTTGATGAAATGTCAGCTAGTATGAATATAGAGTCGGCCGAATACGCATTAGAATACACGTATTAGAATATATACGTATATAGACGTGCACGCATGGCTACTGAAAAAAGCAAAAAAAAAAAGAAATCCGGGGTCTTTAGCACCGGTTTTAGGCAGCAACCGGTGCTAAAGGCAGGCCCTTTAGCACCGGGTGCAGCCACGACCCGGTGCTAAAGGCCCTGCTAACGGCGCTGCGGGGCAGGCCCTTTAGCACCGGGTCGTGGCTGCACCCGGTGCTAAAGGGCCCCTTTAGCACCGGTTATTCAACCCGGTGCTAAAGGGGTACCCCTTTAGCCTCGGATTAGTTGCACCGGGTGGGAAACCCGGTGCTAAAGGCATTTCCCACCCGGTGCAGATGTCGATCATTCTGGTAGTGAGGGCAGCAGGAACTTCATCGTGTGGGATCCGATCACCGGCGACTGGGACGAGATACAGAGGCCAGGCGTCAGGTACCTATTCTACTCCGCCGTGGTGCTCTGCGCCGTCGCCGGCTGCGATCACCATGACTGCCGCGGTGGTCCTTTCCTGGTGGTCTGCGTGGGCAATGCCACTCAGGATGAGGAAAGCACTGAGGATGAGGATGAGGAAAGTACCTTGCATGCGTGTGTGTACTCATCGGAGGCTCGTGCTTGGGGCACACCGGTAGTGTCTGATGACTTAGACGGGGGCACACCTTATATGTCTGGTGATAAAGACTTAGACGACTTAAACGAGGGATATGGCTTCAACAAAAAGCGTGCTGCCGTTATCGGAGATAGAATTTACTGCACCTATGAATCTTTAATGTATTGCACCATACTTTTGAAGTACGATTTAGTCGAGCGCTGCTTTTCTCCGATCAAGGTGCCACGCATGTACTGGGACGACCAGTTCTCATGCAGATCGAAGATGGTTCACTGGGGTTTGCCGGTGTGAGAGATACACAACTTGAGCTTGGTCAGCTCCAATAGTTGATCTACATGAAGAAGCGGTATGGGTAAAATGTAGGGTCGTTGAGATTGAGAAAATATCGCCTTTTGGCAAACTCTGTACCAAAGCTGATGTGCTTGGTTTTGCTGAGGATGTCGGGGTTTTCTTTGTGAGCACAGATGTTGGTGACTTCACATTTGAGTTAAAGTCAGGGCGTGTGAAGAAGGTTATTAATGGGCCTATGGATTCATGTCCTGTCTTCCCCTTCAATAGCTTCTTCACTCCAGGTATGGCTCCAGCCTTTCCCTGTTTGTTTACCTGTACTTTCAGCTTTTATATATTGTTCTGGTACTGGTCCTGTTGATATTTTGTTGCTTGAGTGGAAATAAATGATACCTGTGTAGTTGCCTAGCTAGATTTAATATTTGACATTGCAGATACATACATAATTTTGGTCAGGTTCATCTGTTAAGGATCATTCTTGACACTGGCATGATGTGCTCACATAAAAAAAAACTCAACTTTGTGAATCTCTAAAGTTGCAGCTATATCTTTATGGCCTTCTAGCTTGTGCACAATTTACTCTCTTTGTAAACAGTAGGAGTCTCTCTTCTGTTGAGCTTTGGAAAATTTTGAACTTGTATGCGTTGTAGACATAATATTGCTTTGTCAAGGTGTAGTGATTCTCTGATAGTAGACATTAGTCATATGGGAATAGATGAAACCTTTGATCTTGAAAATTGAATACCTAACAATGCCACATCACACATAATGTGTTTGTACTCGAGTTGTCGATGTTGATTTGTAGCATTAGCAATAATGCAAGATATGCCCAGGATGTGGTTCAAATTTAGTTAACTGCAATTTGTTTGATCTATTATTTTGATATTTTAGTTTGTACATATATTTTGCTAAACAGTAGGCAACCTATATTGTTTCATCTCAAAGACCTATGTATACTGAGCTATGGAACGATTTCTAACTTGTATGCTTGGCACTTTTCAGATTTTTCTAGAAGCAAATTGCTATCTCCAATGGAGATGGATTAATCACTACCGTGCCCAGAGTATGGCAGTACAAAGCAATCCATCAAGTTGAACCTTCTGCTGTCACTCCCAGAATAATAGATATTGGCACCGGGTGGGAAAGCCCTTTAGCACCGGGTTTCCCACCCGGTGCCAATATTCCGAGGCTAAAGGGTAAGCCCTTTAGCACCGGGTAGAATAACACCGGTTCCGGACAGCAACCGGTGCTAAAGGCCCCGAGATTTTTTTTTACTTTTTTCAGTAGCCATGCATGTACGTTTATATACGTGTGTATATATATATATATTCTTTAATACGTGTATATCAAATATTCAGCCGACTCTATATTCATATTATAGCTGTATACCAAATAGAAGACATATATATTACAAATATAAGACATATATTACAAAATATATATCGGACTCGAGTTATTATTTAAACTATATTTACAACTTAGGATGGTGCATGACTTTGTGAGCTTTCCGGCACGTCCTCCACTAGGACGTGGTATTCTCCTCGGGGATTGACGACCTCGTCCCAATCCATCCGACGAGCTGTTCTGAAATTGCGTTGATTCTTTCTTTCTCTAGACACTCTTCCTTCAGCTTCAACATCTATAATTTATAAATAACTGAAAGATATTTCATCCGCCCCATTGGGAACAATAATTGTGCACTTAATAATAATGGAAATGTGTTTATTATTACGTACCATAATATCATGCTGTGTAATCTTTTTATGACCCCAATTCCACATGTAATCGCAAACATAATATGCACATAAATTATTTCCCTTCCCCTGTTTGGCACACTGTCGACCAAAAGAAATTAAGTAAAATTCATATAATATATTAGCCGAGGCCTACATGTACAAATTACTTGCTTACCGGAAAGCCAATGTTCCATTTCAGTGTTTCATGTTCAATACCAGGGTGGTCTTGACGAAATTGAACTCACGCCCTGCGAACAAAAAAATTGAGTTGAGTCATTGCGAGTGTAAGGGGTGAATTAATTAGGGGAAAATATACATCACCTTGTCATCATGTCAATGATGTTCTGTAGTTTTTCTCTTGGCGTGTGCAACGAATCAAAGACGTTGACGACACCCCGGTCAGGACACAATATGAGTAGGAACTAGTGGAATCTGTATACATGTATACATTATAATCAGAAATGAAATAGTACGTAGACAGTATAAGAAGAAGCGTGTGTATGTACTCACTCGATGTTGTACTGTAACACCCTAAAATTCCATCACAATTAAATCATAGCAACATGGTTGGGTTTAATTTTCTAAGGACATAATTAAAATTTTCAATTAATTTGAGCCTAAAAATATTTAAACATCATTTAAATAATTTTGGAGCAATAAGTGCTTGTGCATCATATTTAAATTGCATGTCTTTTGTTTGATTTGTGTGAGAATTTCAAAACCATGAAAAAAGTCCAGAAACCGTCCCTAAACTCTCTCTCAATCTCTCTTTCTCTCCCTCAGCCCAGCCCACTCATCTCTTTTCTTTTTCTTTCTCTCCCGCCGGCCAGCCTATCTCTATCTCTCTTTCTCTCCCGGCCCAAGCGCGCTGCGCCGGCCCACCTCCCTTTCTGGCCCAACGGCAGCCCGGCTCTCTCTCCCCCCCTCTCTCGCGTCACTGGCATGTGGGCCCCGACCGCCAGCTCCTTCTTCCACCTCCGATCGCGCCACCGCCCGACCGCGTCGCTCGACCTCTCGGCGCCCCGCGTCGCTCCCTCTCCCGCGCCCCTTCCTCTCCTCTCCACTGAGCCGCAGTAACTGCCGACCGCTTCCACCCGCCACTCCACCATCACTCTGCTCCCCCTTCCCGAAACGCTTTCCCACCGAACTCTCCCCACCGCCGTGCGCCATTGATGGCCGGCCTCTCCCTTCCCCTCGGCACCGACCCATCCTTCCCCTCCCTCCATTCTATAAAAACATCGACCGAGCCCCCAAGAACCCCTCTTCGCTCGCTCGCACCTCGCGCACACCTCGCGCAGCTCGCTCCCGCGCCGCCGCCATCACCGGAGCTCCGCCGCGTCGTCGATCCACCGACTCAGAGCCGCTCTGTCCAGACCGACCACACAGGAACCTTCGCGCTGAGGTAACGAAGCTCCCCGACCCATTCTCGCTCTCTGTTTCGCCCTCTAACACCCCCAACCACCTCACCGGAGCTTCGCCGCCACTGCTCGACGACGAGCACCGCAACCGCAGCAAACCCGACGACCACAACCCCCGTGCTGTGTTCGCCGCTTCTCCCTAAAGCCGTAGGGCCAACTCGCGCCCAAAACCGAGCCCCGCAGCTCGAGTTCGAGCTTCTCCGGCAAACTTCCAGCCCGGCGCCGCCGTGCGTCGGCGTCCCGCCGCCGCCCGACTGCCCCCCTTCTCTGCCAGCCGTCCATCGCGAGATCAACGGCCCAAATTAAAACTGACCCGAGTCAATCCAGCCACGTACCAGTCAACCCTGGCCTTTTTGCAAAAGAGACCCTAAGCTTTTCCTTAATCAACCCGCCGTCCTGTCTAGTTCAAAAATAATTAGATTTAGGTCCTGGTTTTTACAAGAAACACCCTAAGCTTCTCTGTTTTTATATCCCGAAGTCCAGCCCTGTCAGTTTTGCGCGTTAGCCCTCAGGTTTTAACGCGTATTTATGTTTTAGTCCCTGGTTTTCGCAGTTAAGCCCCTGGAAGTTCTAAAACCTTGCCAACAAGTCCCTAAACCTTGTTTTAGCCATATCTTTTCCGTCTTAGCTCCATTTTTAGCGTTCTTGGTGTCCAAGCGTTCGTCTTTTCGAGCTTGTTAGTTTTAGATGCTTGTTTTAGTCTGTTAGAGATGTTTGATGTACTGTTTTTCTTATTGTTTGTTGTATGTTTTAATCGTAGATCTCGTGCCAGTTGCAACCGAGCCGCCCGTCGACGCGGATCAAGAACAACTTTTTGAGGAAGATCTTTTTGTAGACCAAGGCAAGTGGCCCTCCCCGCATATTCTTTTGTCCTATATAATTACATGACAACTAAAATTTACTTTTATTGCATTAATTTGATGGGAACACCTTTTTAAGGATTTACCTAGTCTTTCATCCATGATTCCTTGTAAACAACCCCGATTTAAATAATGTTTTGGGTTAGTTATGCTTAGCGTTGCTATACCTTGGGAATGATAAAATTTGGATCTTTATAAAATATTGATTATATCATGACAACTTAATGGTTAATGATGGTTAATGCAAGAGAACAATTCTTTAATCGGAACATGGAGAACCACCCAAGAAAACAGTGCAACCATGGTGTCAAAATGGGCTCTGACCTTAGCCGATTAATTAGGGGTGTGATCGTACTAATGGCCTTATCCAAAAGGAGCAGAGGGGGTTTGGGGTTCCAGGGGTACAGCTCGGTCCTCTTGGGGTAGCAGCCTTTGCTAAGGTGCTGACCATTAGGGAGGGTTGTGGTCCGCCCTAGCTGTAACTCTTGCGGGTTGTTGGACTTTTGCATACCTTTGTAAAGGCTTCGAAGTGGACCCCTAGCCAATCACCTTGGAAGTGTTTAAGGGCCTAGCTAACCCAGGCAACATGGGGAACACGAGCTATGGTGAAAGTGTACAACCTCTGCAGAGTGTAAAACTGATACATCAGCCGTGCTCACAGTCAAGAGCGGCTTGGACCCTCACATGATAATTAAACTTAAAGATGGACTCTAAATCGTGGTTTTACTCGTGGATTTTGGAATAAGATGTTCTTTTAAATGCTTAAGTGGGTTGGTATAAACTTACATATAGTAAATAGGAAATTGCTAATAAAACTTGATCAACTCTAAAAAGCTCATTGCTGTGAACCATAGCCTATCCTTGTGGCCTTGCATTTTCACCTCGCTTGCTGAGTACCTAGTTAGGTGTACTCACGCTTGCCATTGCTGATTCAGAAGAAGGAAATGGAGAAGAATACTACAGCAACTACGATGAGTTCTGAGGCTTGCGCTTCCCCCAGTCAAGATGTCTGTGGAAGATGGAAGTTGAAGACACCTCGTTTAGCTATCGCTTGTTCTATGATAAAGACCTTCGTGTCTCTCGAAAGTGTAATATGAATATTATAATAAATCTCTTGTACTTTAGAATACTGTGTTTTGATATTACACTCTTTTGTCTATCATATGTGTGTAAACATGATCCTGGCGCACATATGAGATGCACTTGATTTTCCCTCGAAAATCGGGTGTGATAGAGTGGTATCAGAGCTGTTTTGACTATAGGACGCAGCCTTAAGTTAGAACTGGTCGGAAATTAAGGACCCAACATCTAGAAAGCCATGTCATCTTTCAAAATTACCCTATTTTCGCATAAAAATCTAATTTCTATTGTTCTTTGTTAAAAAGATCTCATCATTTTGATTTATTCTATACTGAGTCAAAACTTTTTGCCTTTGTCAGATGGTTCGTGAGTATCAGACCGCTCGTGCTGTCACCGGAGGTTCACGCCCAGCTGGACCGTTAGTTCCCCAGCACCCCAAGGAGGCACCGGCTGAGGAAGCCCCGGTACAGGTACTGCTTGAGGCACAGGCAGAGGCACAGGAGGAGGAGCCACCTCAGCTCTTCGACGGCACTGTGCTTGAGGTGGACGCCGACGGAGACATGGTGATTCCACCAGCTGCTCCTGCTGCCGGCGACGCTGCACCAGACACTGCTGGTGGTGACCCAGATGACTCTGGGGATGACAGCGACGATTAGGAGCCCAGTGACGGGGACGACCCCGACGTGGAGGCTGATGACCAGGAGAACGACAACAACAACGACGAGGAAGAAGATCCAGAGGAGCCTCGCCAGCGTGGTCCGGAGTACCACCTACACGCTTCGTTGGGTGGGACCGGGCAGTTCTGCAGACTTCTAGAGGAGTTACTGGGGTTTTTAGAGTTCACTCTAAAGCCTCAGTACGTGGTCGAGCACTTTGAGGAGCCCGGCCTGGAGGACTACTACACAGCTCAGGTACACATCCGGGTACCTCAGCCAGAGGCTTCCGGATGGAGGATCCGTTCAACGCACTACAGCTGTGTTCCCTTCTCCACCGAGGACGCCGCCATCAACGACGCTGCTAGGAGGGCACTTTACTCCTACAACTACCGTTTCCGTGACCAGCTGCACTACTCCGACTTCCGCCACGTACCCAGCCGACCTGTTGGTACCGAGGACACTGTGGTACCAGCTTCTCAGGCAGGAGACGACCGAGTGGACGTCCTTGCTCGAGTCACGGCTGCGCTCAACACCGACCTGGAGGGAGCCACCTCCGAGATCGAGGGACTGCACGGGAAGCTCCAGGACGCTTAGGCCAAGATCGCGCAGCTTGAGGCGCAGCTTGCGGGCAGGCACCCCCAGAGGAGATGGTACAGCACTGCACCACGTCTTCTCCACCGCGCAAGAAGCTTCGCTACGGCACCCCAGGAGCTACCACCAGTCTTGGCTAGGAGTCTTAGATGTCTACCTTTTTCTTTTGTTAATAATTCCGTTCCTGTGAGGACGATGCGTTGTAATAATGGTTGGTTGGTTGAACAGATGCTTGAGTTGGATTTTTGTGATGAATGAATGCTTTTGTGGAGTGATGGCCACAACTGCGTTAATAAAATAATTAGTTTAATTAATTAATCTTAGCCCCCTTATGCTTTTACCTTACTCATCTTTATCTGTTCAATTCTTATCTGAGATACCTTTCTCTAACACTGAGATGGTAAACACCAGGTCAGGAAGAGGACGGGATATCCCACCTGTGATACGAGCTCATATCACAAGTCAGCGAAATCAAGCACCACCTCCCCCACCAAACCCACCAATGGATCCGGCTATGCAACAGTTTCTGGCTGCCCAAACTCAGCTGCTGCAGACTCTCACCGCAACAGTGCAGAACTTGCAAGCACAGCAAAATCAGCCACCACAACCAGCACCACTACCGCCCAGAGACAAGCACAAGGAGTTCATGAGCCACCGTCCGCCCACTTACTCTCACTCATCAGATCCCTTAGATGCTGATGACTGGCTAAAAGTCGTCACCAGGAAGCTGGAGATGACACAATGCACCGATCGTGAGATGGTGCTATACGCTGCAGGCAGACTTGAAGGACCAGCGGCTGACTGGTGGGATGCGTACACCGCTGCACATGCCGCACCACAGACCATCACCTGGCAAGAGTTCAGGGATAGCTTCAGAGCTTACCACATTCCCTCTGGAGTTATGAAGCTTAAGCAAAAGGAGTTCCTCGCACTGAAGCAAGGCAACATGTCAGTCAGCGAGTATCTGGACAAATTCACCCAGTTGTCTCGCTATGCACCTGAGGAAGTCAACACTGATGCCAAGAGACAGGAACGATTTCTGGATGGTCTTATAGGGCCACTCAATTATCAACTGCAAAGTCATATCTTTCCTGACTTTCAGATTCTTCTGAATAAGGCTATTGGCTTGGAAAGCAAGCACAAGGAGATTGGAGAACACAAACGCAAGTTCCAATCTCAGGGACAATCCAGCAGTAACACTCGCCCCCGCTACAATTCCCCTCAGGGTTCTTACTTCCGCTCTGGTGGACAGAATGGAGGTTATCCACAGAACATGCAGCTGCAATGTTCATTCCAGCAGCCTCAACGCTTCAATCAACAATCACCCCGCACTCCGAATCCTCAGCAGAATCGGTCAAACAACAACTCAGCCACTCCCCGCCCAAACAATGCCACAGGCGCTCCTGTGAGAAACAATGCTCCAGTGCCACCAAATGGTTGTTTCAAATGTGGAGAATTGGGACACTATGCTAACAACTGTCCTCAGCATGGAATGCATACTCCACAGAGAGGCAACGAACAGGGAACTGAGAAACCTTCATCACAAGTTCGCCCAGGAAACTCAAGTGCACAAGGCAATAGGGCTCAGCGGAATTTTGTTCGTGGAAGAGTGAATCATGTGACCGCGGAACAGGCCCACGAAGCCCTAGGAGTTGTACTTGGTACGTTCCTTGCCAATTCCATACCTGCAACAATTTTATTCGATTCTGGGGCAACACATTCATTTATTACTGAACAATTTGTGGCAAAACATGGCATGACCATGAGAGCTATGAAAAAGCAACTATTAGTTAGTACTCCAGGCGGAGAAATGCAAGTCAATTTAATATGCCCACAAGTGACTCTTAACATCATGGGAGTAGATTTCCCAGCTGATCTGGTAGTTCTAAAATCTTGGGGAATAGATATAATTCTGTGAATGGATTGGTTACACCAGTGGGATGGATCTATTCAGTGCCGTAAGAGGTCAGTGCTCTTAACCAGCCCTCAAGGAGACAGAATTGAGTATGTGGCAACTCCCTCATTGATAGAAGGCGGAGCAATAAATTCTATGAAAGGCAAGACTCTGGAAGATATCAAAGCAGCGAACGAATATCCGGATATATTTCCAGATGATTTACCAGGTATGCCACCTGACCGAGATATTGAATTCAGCATTGAACTTTTAACTGGTACTGCTCCTATATCTAAGAGGCCATATAGACCAAGTGCGAAAAGCCGGACCGGAGATCGAACCGGTCAGGCTACTGGTTCACTGGTTCATCGGTCCAACCAGTGGTTCACTGGTCGAACCAGTGGTTCACTATTTATTAATATAATATTTATTTCACATGATTTATTTGAAAAATATGCAAGTTTTATTACCAAAAGATATCACATATAACATAATAGATGGTATAACATAATTATATCATAATAATCTATTGTTTTAAATTAGAAACCAATATCCAAACATCAAATTGATCAATGTTTCACGAAAAAACGGTTCACTGGTTCACTGGTTCGACACAAAAACCGGCCGGTTCGACCGGTTCGCACCGGTTCACACCGGTCCAATTGCATGGCCGATCTTTTAATTGAACCGGACCGGTCCGGCCACCGGTTCACGGTTTTTCCGGTCCAACCGGTGAACCGGTCCGGTTTTTTGTACTAGGCATATAGAATGGATGTTAAAGACTTGGCAGAACTTAAGAAATAAATAGAAGAATTGTTAAGTAAAGGGTTTATCCGTCCTAGTTCGTCACCCTTGGGAGCCCCCACTCTCTTCGTAGACAAGAAGGATGGCTCTAGAAGGATGTGTGTAGACTATCGATCTCTTAATGAGGTCACCATCAAAAACAAATATCCCTTGCCTAGGATCGAGGATCTGTTTGATCAGATGAGAGGTGCAAAAGTGTTTTCTATGATAGATCTGCGATCTGGATATCATCAATTGAGAATCCGTCTAGAGGACATTCCTAAGACAGCTTTCACGTCCAGATACGGATTGTATGAGTTTACTGTCATGTCTTTTGGATTGACAAATGCTCCAGCGTACTTCATGTATTTGATGAACAAGGTGTTCATGGATTATTTGAACAAGTTTGTAGTGGTGTTCATCGACGACATTCTGATATTCTCTCAGAATGAGGAAGAACACGAAGAGCATTTGAAGCTTGTATTACAAAGATTTCGAGAACATCAGTTATATGTCAAGTTCAGCAAGTGTGACTTTTGGTTGAAGAAAGTTTCATTTCTTGGTCATGTTATCACCGATGGAGGAATAGCAGTGGATCCAAGTAAAGTTCAGGATGTGTTGAACTGGAACCCTCCAAAGAATGTGCCTGAGATCAGGAGTTTTCTCGATTGGCAGGTTATTACCGCAAGTTTATTGAAGGCTTCTCGAAGATTGTGAAACCACTCACAACCTTACTAGAAAAAGGAAAAGAATTCAAATGGGATGATAAATGCCAAGCTAGTTTTGAAGAGTTAAAGAAAAGGTTGACTACAACCCCTATATTGATAATGTCAGACATTCACAAAGGGTTCGACGTATATTGTGATGCTTCGCGTCAAGGCCTTGGTTGTGTTCTAATGCAAGAAGGAAAAGTAGTATCTTATGCTTCCCGACAACTGAGGAAACATGAACAAAATTACCCTACTCATGATTTGGAGTTGGCAGCCGTCGTGCATGCACTGAAAATTTGGAGACAATACATGATTGGTAACAAGTGTCAGATCTTTACCGACCATAAGAGTTTGAAGTATATCTTCACTCAAAAGGATCTCAATCTTAGACAACGTAGATGGCTAGAGTTAATCAAGGATTATGATTTGGATATTCAATACCATCCCAGAAAGTCTAATGTTGTGGCAGATGCTTTGAGTCGAAAGAGTCAGGCAAACATGCTTATAGCTCGGTTGAAACCGCAAGAGTTGTGTTGGAAAATGGCACGGCTCAACTTGGGAATCGTTGCCCATAGTGAATCTATGACCTTGGAAGTCGAATCAACGCTTGAACAGGAGATCAGAAAAGGGCAGTTGACAGATGAAAAGATCAAAGCATACGAAAAGTTGATTGATTCAGGAAAAGTTCCAGATTTTAAGAGAGATGATCAAGGAACAATTTGGTTCAGGAACAGGATATGTGTGCCAGAAATTGATAGTCTTCGTGAGATCATATTAAAGGAAGCTCATGATTCGGCATACTCTATTCACCCTGGTGGTACGGAATGAAAAAAGATGTCGCAGCTCATGTCGCTTTGTGCGACATATGCCAAAGGGTAAAAGCAGAACATCAAAGACCCACCGGATTGCTGCAACCACTGAAAGTACCTGAGTGGAAATGGGAAGAAATTGGTATGGATTTCATTGTAGGACTACCTCGTACACGCGATGGTTATGATTCCATATGGGTTATCGTGGACAGGTTAACCAAAGTTGCTCATTTTATACCAGTTAAAACCACTTACTGAGGAGCCAGACTAGCGGAGTTGTACATGTCACGGATAATATGTTTGCATGGAGTTCCTAAAAAGATAGTGTCAGACCGAGGCACTCAGTTTACATCACGTTTTTGGAAGAAGCTACATGAGTCAATGGATACGGAGTTGAATTTCAGTTCGGCATATCATCCACAGACCGATGGTCAAACTGAAAGGACGAATCAAATTTTGGAGGATATGTTAAGGGCTTGTGCTTTAAAGCATGGAGGTAGTTGGGATAAAAGTTTACCATATGCCGAGTTTGCTTACAACAACAGCTATCAATCTAGTCTCAATATGGCACCGTTTGAAGCCTTGTACGGAAGAAAATGCAGAACACCCTTGTACTAGAATCAAACGGGTGAAAGTCAACTCTTTGGACCAGAAATGGGAAGAAGCTGAAAGAAGCTAAAAGAATCTTAAAACCGCACAGTCACGCCAAAAGAGTTACGTTGATCCTAAGAGAAGAGAAGTGGTATTCGAGGAAGGAGATTATGCTTATCTCAGAGTATCACCTATCAGGGGATTGCGAAGGTTTAATGTCAGAGGGAAGCTATCACCTCGTTTTATCGGACCTTTTAAAATATTGGAAAGAAAAGGAGAAGTGGCATACAGGTTAGAATTGCCAGCTCGATTATCGGGAGTTCATGATGTGTTCCATGTGTCACAGATGAAGAAGTGTTCAAATGAGATTAGGGTGGAACACTTACCATTGGAGGATTTAGAAGTGAAGGATGACTTGACTTATAAGGAGTATCCTATCAAAATCCTAGACAAGTCACAGAGAGTCACATGGAGCAAGGTGATAAAAATGTGCAAAGTTCAGTGGAGTAATCACTCAGAGGATGAGGCTACTTGGGAAAGAGAAGAAGAACTTATGGAAGAGTTCCCTCAACTGTTCTCCAAATCTTCCTGAATCTCGGGAGGAGATTCTCTTTAAGGGGGTAGGATTTGTAACACCCTAAAATTCCATCACAAATAAATCATAGCAACATGGTTGGGTTTAATTTTCTAAGGACATAATTAAAATTTTCAATTAATTTGAGCCTAAAAATATTTAAACATCATTTAAATAATTTTGGAGCAATAAGTGCTTGTGCATCATATTTAAATTGCATGTCTTTTGTTTGATTTGTGTGAGAATTTCAAAACCATGAAAAAAGTCCAGAAACCGTCCCTAAACTCTCTCTCAATCTCTCTTTCTCTCCCTTAGCCCAGCCCACTCATCTCTTTTCTTTTTCTTTCTCTCCCGCCGGCCAGCCTATCTCTATCTCTCTTTCTCTCCCGGCCCAAGCGCGCTGCGCCGGCCCACCTCCCTTTCTGGCCCAACGGCAGCCCGGCTCTCTCTCCCCCCCTCTCTCGCGTCACTGGCATGTGGGCCCCGACCGCCAGCTCCTTCTTCCACCTCCGACCGCGCTACCGCCCCACCGCGTCGCTCGACCTCTCGGCACCCCGCGTCGCTCCCTCTCCCGCGCCCCTTCCTCTCCTCTCCACTGAGCCGCAGTAACTGCCGACCGCTTCCACCCGCCACTCCACCATCACTCTGCTCCCCCTTCCCGAAACGCTCTCCCACCGAACTCTCCCCACCGCCGTGCGCCATTGATGGCCGGCCGCTCCCTTCCCCTCGGCACCGACCCATCCTTCCCCTCCCTCCATTCTATAAAAACATCGACCGAGCCCCCAAGAACCCCTCTTCGCTCGCTCGCACCTCGCGCAGTTCGCTCCAGCGCCGCCGCCATCACCGGAGCTCCGTCGCGTCGTCGATCCGCCGACTCAGAGCCGCTCCGTCCAGACCGACCACACAGGAACCTTCGCGCTGAGGTAATGAAGCTCCCCGACCCATTCTCGCTCTCTGTTTCGCCCTCTAACACCCCCAACCACCTCACTGGAGCTTCGCGGCCACTGCTCGACGACGAGCGCCGCAACCACAGCAAACCTGACGACCACAACCCCCGTGCTGTGTTCGCCGCTTCTCCCTGAAGCCGTAGGGCCAACTCGCGCCCAAAACCGAGCCCCGCAGCTCGAGTTCGAGCTTCTCCGGCGAACTTCCGGCCCGGCGCCGCCGTGCTTCGGCGTCCCGCCGCCGCCCGACTGCCCCCCTTCTCTGCCAGCCGTCCATCGCGAGATCAACGGCCCAAATTAAAACTGACCCGAGTCAATCCAGCCACGTACCGGTCAACCCTGGCCTTTTTGCAAAAGAGACCCTAAGCTTTTCCTTAATCAACCCGCCGTCCTGTCTAGTTCAAAAATAAGTATATTTAGGTCCTGGTTTTTACAAGAAACACCCTAAGCTTCTCTGTTTTTATATCCCGAAGTCCAGCCCTGTCAGTTTTGCGCGTTAGCCCTCGGGTTTTAACGCATATTTATGTTTTAGTCCCTAGTTTTCGCAGTTAAGCCCCTGGAAGTTCTAAAACCTTGCCAACAAGTCCCTTGTAAACAACCCTGATTTAAATAATGTTTTGGGTTAGTTATGCTTAGCGTTGCTATACCTTGGGAATGATAAAATTTGGATCTTTATAAAATATTGATTATATCATGACAACTTAATGGTTAATGATGGTTAATGCAAGAGAACAATTCTTTAATCGGAACATGGAGAACCACCCAAGAAAACAGTGCAACCATGGTGTCAAAATGGGCTCTGACCTTAGCCGATTAATTAGGGGTGTGATCGTACTAATGGCCTTATCCGAAAGGAGCAGATGGGGTTTGGGGTTGCAGGGGTACAGCTCGGTCCTCTTGGGGTAGCAGCCTTTGCTAAGGTGCTGACCATTAGGGAGGGTTGTGGTCCGCCCTAGCTGTAACTCTTGCGGGTTGTTGGACTTTTGCATACCTTTGTAAAGGCTTCGAAGTGGACCCCTAGCCACTCACCTTGGAAGTGTTTAAGGGCCTAGCTAACTCGGGCAACATGGGGAACACGAGCTATGGTGAAAGTGTACAACCTCTGCAGAGTGTAAAACTGATATATCAGTCGTGCTCACGGTCAAGAGCGGCTTGGACCCTCACATGATAATTAAACTTAAAGATGGAATCTAAATTGTGGTTTTACTCGTGGGTTTTGGAATAAGATGTTCTTTTAAATGCTTAAGTGGGTTGGTATAAACTTACATATAGTAAATAGGAAATTGCTAATAAAACTTGATCAACTCTAAAAAGCTCACTGCTGTGAACCATAGCCTATCCTTGTGGCCTTGCATTTTCACCCCGCTTGCTGAGTACCTAGTTAGGTGTACTCACGCTTGCCATTGCTGATTCAGAAGAAGGAAATGGAGAAGAATACTACAGCGACTACGACGAGTTCTGAGGCTTGCGCTTCCCCCAGTCAAGATGTCTGTGGAAGATGGAAGTTGAAGACACCTCGTTTAGCTATCGCTTGTTCTACGATAAAGACCTTCGTGTCTCTCAAGAGTGTAATATGAATATTATAATAAATCTCTTTTACTTTAGAATACTGTGTTTTGATATTACACTCTTTTGTCTATCATATGTGTGTAAACATGATCCTGGCGCACATATGAGATGCACTTGGTTTTCCCTCGAAAATCGGGTGTGACATGTACGGTATTAGTATGGAGTCGCAATAATGTTGTTTCTTAATACACTTGTATAGGTTTCCTTAGGATTGTGTAGTATCATTGCTTCACTTATCCTTCGAGGATCCACGAAACTAACGTCATATATTCCGACTCTCCGACATTTTTGAATCTCCATTCTACATATGTTAAGCAATAAATAAAGCCCGCGTCAGCATAGATTGGAATTATTGTTTTCAAACTGTGAATTGTAAACAACAACAAAGTACTTACAGTGTCCAACAGGTGATCAAATCCACGTCCATGGCGTCGTGGTGGTACAGCTCATATATATCCTTAAACCTCAGTCAGACTCAATCCTCGTCGCCATTGTAGAAATCATGGTCCTGCACGCCTACTTTGATCATGCGCCTATTCCTTCTTGATTCTTCCAAGTACCACTCATGGAATTGGCGCATCTTCGTCTGTAGCTTGCTCTCCATTTCAGGAGGGACCATAGGCTCGCCAAGCTTAAACGGCCACTTTAACGTTCTGCTTACAGGGACATCTTCTATCCCCAGGACTTGCTCTCTAGATAGTCCTGTCTCGGCCATTTGTCGTTACACGTTCAGCTCGTGCTGAGATGGCAATGGAGTCAAGGACCACTGAGGTTGCTTGCCGAGCTGAGGAACCTTTTCGGATGGGCCCGCCTCCTCCTTATCTGCTGCCTTCCGCTTCCGGCGAGATTTCAGTAATGAGCGGTCATAGTCTGTTATTAATACTTCCTTCTGTTGACCCTTGGTCAAATTACCGAGGAATGACTTGACGACACTGGGGTCAAGCTTCGGCTCCGGCTCCGGTTTTTTCCTCCACTCGGCCATTTGCCTCTTTGTGTCTGCTTTCACCCAGGCTTCGAGCTCTTTTGGAGTCTTCTCAGCGGCTTTTTTCTCTGGTGCAGGCTTCTCTTTGGGTTTCCGCACCTTCTTCCCTGGTGGAGTGGGGGCGGAGGCTTTAGTGCGGCGCTGCCTCTTCGGCGGAGGGGACGGAGACCTCCGAGGCGGAGGAGACG
This sequence comes from Echinochloa phyllopogon, assembly GCA_033239725.1. Taxonomy (NCBI): domain Eukaryota; kingdom Viridiplantae; phylum Streptophyta; class Magnoliopsida; order Poales; family Poaceae; genus Echinochloa; species Echinochloa phyllopogon. The sequence goes on from BTCW01000002.1 coordinate 2,661,437, forward strand.
GGCTTGCATCAGGAGCTCCCGGAGAATCGTCATGATCCGGTGGATCTCTTGGAGACGGGGGAGGTGACGGAGGCTTGTTGGTAGCCGCAGGTGTACCGGTTATGACGACGTCTGCCTTGCTCCATAGAATGATGCTCTAGGTCCCTCACCCTCTGCTCATATTCGGCCTTCTTCCTCGAACGGCTCCTATAGGTGGCTTCATCCTCTTTGAAACCTTTCTTCCATGAGATGGAAGTGCCTACACCGCGCGTCCGTCCAGGACGCTCCTTGTTCCCTAAGGCATAGGTTAGCTCATCTCTATCTCTATCGGGAACAAATTCTCCCCTCTCAGATGCCCTAAGGATCTCGAGGAGACGCTGAGCTAGTTCTCGCAGGTCCTCGGGAAAAACTAAGGAGCCGTCGATTGGGCTTAGGGTGCCTCCATGACCATAGTACCAATGCTTGGACCGTGTGGGCCAGTCATGTGTCGCTGGAGTGATGCCTCTAGCATATAGATCTTCTTCCATCTTCTCCCATTTAGCGATGCTTCCCTTATAACCTCCCGAACCCATCTTATGGGAGTACTTCTTATTTGAGGCGTTGCCAGCGTTTCTAGCGCTAGCCGTTGCCCCCTCTTCAGAGGTTTTGTACTCCAGGAATGGTTCCCAATCCTCAGCAGTGATCTTCTTATACTTCTCAGGATCCGGGGCCTCTCCGGTTTTGAGAAAATGCGAGTACAACTTCTTCTTGTGATCCTGAAACAGAACTGCCATCTTCTTCATTGTCCAATCCCTCAGTTCCTCTTCATGAGTGCTAGGCCATTCGAATATTGCCTTTAATTCCCTCAATAGCATCTCCTTCTCTGTATTGGGGAGCACGTACTCAGAGGGGTCCGTGAACTTCCATTTTCTGATGCTAATGGGCACATTATCCCGTACAATTACCCCGCACTGAGATACAAATTTCTTGGCCACTTTTGGGGGCTCAACTGGCTCCCCGTCGTCCTCCACTCTAGTGATGTGAAACTTGACATCCTTCAGCTTCTTCGTGGTCGATCATTTGGATTTCTTAGCTCGACTTGTAGAAGCAGAGGCGGCCTACACAAATTACATATATACGATACATATCTATGTTAGATATAGAGATGATATATATAGATAATTGACATATACGGTACAAATTAACACCTAAGTAGACGAGGGCTCGTTACCGGCCCCTTCAGCAGTGCTGCCCTGGACACGTTTGCCCTGGACATTCTCGGCCCCTTCAACATTATCGCCTTGGACACGTTGAGGTGGATTGTCGGCCTTGTCAATGGCCCCCAACATTTCATCCATGCTTAGGGGTCCAGTAATAGCATCAAAAAGTTGATTTGCCAAGAACGACTCGTTGTCCTCTGGCATGGGTGAGGCAGGGTTGTTGTTGTCCACCATCTATAGAATTAAAAATAATTGATAAGCAACATTTACAAATCATAGAGTAGGGGTCCAGGGTAGGGTTTCGGGGTCTAGGGTATGAGGTTTCGGGGTTTAGGATTCAGGCGTGACGCGACGTGGTTTGCTAAGGGGTCGGGCGTGACGCGACGTGGTTCGCTAAGGGGTCGGGCGTGAGGCGAAGTGGTTCGATCGTTTGGGGTTCAGGTTCGCGAAGGATATAACATTTCCAATATACAATATACAAACATATAACATTTCCAATATACATTTCAAAGTAAATATTTCAATACAATGCATTTCCAATAAAATAAATTTCTAATATTTTCTAATATTTTCAATACATATGAAGCATATATTTCTAATATTTCCAATACAATGCATTTCCGATAAAATAAATTTCTAATATTTTCAATACATCTGAACGCGTTCGGGGTTGTTCGCTAACCAAATGTGCATGGCCGAACACGTTCGCTAAGCAAATGTGCATGGCACATCGGGTACCTGCACACACAAACACACACGACACGAAGGCCGCGGCTCACATACAAGCATACAGGGGGCTCACCGACGGCGACGGGCTGCGGACCGGCGGCGGCGAGGAAGGGCGGCGCGGCCGGGGACGACGGTGTGCGGCGCGGGGACGAAGGGCGTCGGCGCGGGGACGTCGAGCGGCCGCGCGGAGGGCGCCGGCGTGGGCGAGGGCGATGGCCGCGGCACGGGGACGACGGGCGGCACGGGAACCACGGGCGTCGTGGGCGAGGGCGACCGGGCGGCGGCGCGGGGACGACGGGCGAGGGCGACGGGGATGAGGGCCGGCGGTTTGGGGAAGACGAAGTGTTGCGGGGGCTCAGCGCCTATATAGATCCGCCCTCTTTAGCACCGGGTGCAGCCACGACCCCAATGCTAAAGAGCCTTTCACACCGGGTCTAGCCAACACCCGGTGCTAAAGGCTCCACCTTTAGCACCGGGTCTTCCCCCCACCCGGTGCTAAAGGGCCTTTAGCACTGGGTTCTCTACACCCGGTGCTAAAGGCCATAACCGGCGCAAAACGAAATTTGGGGGCCTTTAGCACCGGGTTTTTGATGCACCCGGTGCTAAAGGCCCCCAAATTTCGTTTCGCGCCAGTACTCAAACCGGCCTTTAGCACCGGTGCCTACTATTCCGCCATATTAAACAGATTTATATTTATATTTATATTTATACTACCTATTAATACTAGTTTTGAATATATAATTATTAATGCTATACATATTAAAAAATATATTAAATACAAAAATTAATTGAAAATCAATATAAAATGCTAGAATTAATAAAAACAATCTTATAAATTAATAAAAATCAATATAAAATGCTAGAATTAATAAAAACAATCTTATAAATCAATAAAAAATCTTAGAAAATGGGTGGAACATAGTGCAATGAAATTACATGGCATCATCATTTACTCGGACACTAATAAATTTCCTCTTTACAAAAGTTCCTTGATTGTGATCACGCCGTAGATACGGTGTCTCCTCCGCCGCTAACAGGATGCTTGGGTCATCACCCACTGAGAATGGAGGCAGGCCATCGAGCGTATCATAATCTTCATCCGTCTTGTCCTCAACTCCTACGATTTTTCTCTTTCCAGGAAGGACTATATGACGCTTTGGCTCGTCTTGTGATGGGTCCAATTGCTTACCCACACCTTTCTTCGGTCTGCTAGCCATGTCCTTCACATAAAAAACTTGTGTGACAGCTTTGGCCAGGACGAACGGTTCGTCTAGAAAGCCAATCTTGTTTAGGTCCACTAATGTCATTCCATAGTCATCAACTTTAACACCTCCTCCAGTTAGCTTCACCCATTGGCACTTGAACAGTGGGATCTTCAAAGGTCCGTACTCTAGTTCCCATATCTCCTCTATGACTCCAAAGTATGAGTTTGTATTGTCATTGGTGTCTGTCGCGACGATCCGGACACCACTGTTTTGGTTGGTGCTTTTCTTGTCCTGGACTCTTGTGTAAAATGTATACCCATTGATGTCGTATCCTTGGAATGTCAAGATCATGCTCGATGGACCCCTAGCTACAAAAGCTAGCTGCGCATCAATGCCCTCGACACCCATAAGACATTTTCGCAACCAAGCGGCGAAAGTACTATTGTGCAGACGCTGAATGAAGGCCGCAGACTTTGTTGAGTTTTCATCCCAGAGAATCTGCATGTGCTCCTCGATGTACGGAGCAACTAAGGTTGATTGTTGCAAAACGGTGAGGTGCGCTTTACAAAAAGTCTCAATGTCCTTGATCACTATCGATCATCTCCCTAGTGTGCCCTTTCCACCAAGTCTCCCTCGTGATGTGATTCGGGCACACCAATCGGCATAAGATCGTCGACAAAGTCAACACAGAATTCAATGATATCCTCTGTTTCGTATCCCTTAGCAATGCATCCTTCTGGACGAGAACGATTACGGACATACTTCTTAAGGACAGCGAAGAACCTCTCAAAAGGGAACATGTTGTGTAGAAATACTGGGCCCAGTATACAAATCTCTTTGACGAGGTGAACTAATAGATGTGTCATGATATTGAAGAAGGATGGTGGAAATATCATCTCAAAGCTGACAAGACATTGCACCACGTCGTTCTGTAGCTGATCTAAATGGTCTGGATTGATCACCTTCTAAGAAATTGCATTTAGGAATGCACATAGCTTCACAATGGCTTTCCGCACGTTAACTGGTAGCACACCCCTGAGTATGACGGGAAGCAGCTGTGTCATCAACACATGGCAGTCGTGAGACTTCAGGTTTGTGAACTTCTTCTCTTTCATATTTATTATTCCCTTAATATTTGAGGAGTAGCTAGACGGAACCTTGACACTGTTCAAGCATTCAAAAATGCTTGCCTTCTCTTCTTTGCTGAGAGTGAAGCTGGCAGGATGCAAGTACTGGCGTCCTTTGTCTCTCTTTTCTGAATGTAGATCAGTCCGCTGGTTCAATCGTTTCAGCTCCTGACGTGCTTCCAGTGTATCTTTCGGCTTCCCATAAGTACCCAAGAAGTTTATCATGTTCATGCACAGATTCTTCATCAGATGCATCACATCAATTGCGTTACGGACCTCTAAAAATTGCCAATAAGGTAGCTCCGAAAAGATAGACTTCTTCTTCCACATCGCGGCACGACCATCCTCGCCCGTCGGAGCAGCCTGGCTTCCGTCTCCCTTGCCAAACACCACGTGTAGGTCCTTGACCATATCAAATAGCTCTTCTCCACTCCGGTGTCTCGGCTTTGTACGGTGGTCAGCATTCCCACCAAAATGCGCACATTTCTTTCGTAGCTCATGCTTCGTTGGAAGGAATCAACGATGACCCATGTACACAACCTTCCTACAATGTTTCAAATACATGCTTTCGGTTTCCTCTAAACAGTGAGTGCATGCTTTATATCCTTTGTTTGATTGTCCTGATAGGTTACTTAGTGCAGGCCAGTCGTTGATGCTTATGAAAAGCAGTGCTCGAAGGGCAAACTGCTCCTGCTTGTCCTCATCCCACATGCTAAAACCTTTATCCTTCCACAGCTGCAAAAGTTCGTCAACCAATGGTCTTAGGTACACATCGATGTCATTGCCAGGTTGCTTCGGCCCTTCGATGAGCACTGGCATCATAATGAACTTCCACTTCATGCAGAGCCAGGGGGGTAGGTTGTAGATACAAACAATCACGGGCCAAGTGCTATGACTACTGCTCATTTCACCAAAAGGCTTCATGCCATCGGTACTTAAACCAAGCCTAACATTCCTCGCATCAGCATCAAACTCTGGAAATGCTCTGTCGATGTTCCTCCACTGGGATTCATCGGCGGGGTGTCTCAACATGTCATCCTGCTTACGTTCTTCTTTGTGCCAGCGCATCAGTTTGGCATGGTCCTTGTTCCTGAACAAACGCTTCAGACGGGGTATCAGAGGGAAATACCACATCACCTTCACAGGAATTTTTTTCTTAGAACGCTCCCTCCCAACATCACCAGGGTCGTCCCGCCTGATCTTGTATCGTGCGCAGCTGCAAACCGGACAACGATCCAAGTGTTCGTACTGTCCGCGATAGAGGATACAGTCATTAGGACACGCATGTATCTTCTGCACCTCCAAACCGAGAGGGCAAACAACACGTTTTGCTTCATACGTCGTCGATGGCAATTCGTTACCCTCTGGAAGAATCTTCTTTACGAGTTTCAGTAGCTCCTCGAAACCCTTATCAGTAACGCCATTTGCTGCCTTCCACTACAGAAGTTCAAGTGTGCTACCCAACTTCTTAAGCCCCTCTTTGCAATCTGGGTACAGGTCAGTCTTGTGGTCCTGCAACATGCGCTTTATCTTTTTCTGTTCCTTATCATTGCCGCAGTCTTTCTCAGCATCACGCAACATTTGCCCGAGTCCATCGGTAGGGTCATTTTCCTAAGCACCATCTTCCTGAGCATCACCTTCCTGAGCAGCATCTTCCTGAGCATTGCCTTCCCGAGCAGCATCTTCCTCATCGGCATCACCCATTGCAGCATCTGCAAAGGAACCGTGGTATTGAGCCAATACCGGAATGTCATCATCGGCCTCGTCTTCTTCATCTTCATCCATTAAAATTCCTCTTTCACCGTGCTTCGTCCAAACAGAATAATTCCTCATGAAACCGTGCCTCATCAAATGCACCTGAAGACAACCTCTTTATTTGTACGATTGTATATTTTGACAATTGGTGCATGGGCAGAATATGAAACCGTACGGCGTCCTGTTAGCCTCGGCGGCATCGAGAAACGCCCTGAGGCCATCACGGAACGCCTGAGCGTGGTTGTCCCGGTACATCCATTGTCTATTCATCTGCATTATTATCCAATAACAAATATATAATACAATATAAAGTTAATACAAATTTAATATATAAATAAATACAAATTATAATATATATTCCATTATATAAACACATTTCTAAAACTACATTACCATATTCATTAAATAAATAAATAAACCTTCCGTTAAATAAATAAATAACTATTCCAACTTTTAATAAATAACCAATAATATTATTCCATGGAATTACTATATTTATTTTCTAAAAAGAAATATATCTTCCATTAAATTAATAAATAACTATTCCAACTTTTAATAAATAACTATATTCATTTTCTAAAAACAAATACTAACTAGCTTGCCTTCTCTCTCCATTTAAAACACAACATGAACACTATCTCTCCACCATGAACTCAAGCTCCCCTCTCTCCTCCATGAACACAAGCTCTCTAGCTACCTTTATTTGATTCACAAATTCCTCTATTTCTAAAGCATAGAAGGATTACAAGCTAAATAAAACATTAGAGAATGAAAGAGTGTACCTTGTAGTGCTCCTTAGATGAGTAGAAATCTTCACAAATTTTGAAAAAAATTTGGGCAGCACCTCCCCTTCTTCTCCCGGCCGAGCCAGCATGAACACAACGCCAAGTGTTCAGCTGGCTCGGCCGGGGGAGGAAGAAGCCACTTTATACAAAAGACATTAGCACCGGGTCTTCCCACGACCTGGTGCTAATGTGCACCAATTAGCACCGGTTGCTGGCTGCAACCGGTGCTAAAATGGGTGCATTAGCACCGGGTCTTGCCACAACCCGGTGCTAATGTGTCCGCCCTGACACCCCGCAGCGCCGCCCCCATCTCCTAGCCGTTGGACCCGGTGCTGAAGCCCCATCAGCACCGGGTCCAAAAATGGCCGAGGCGTTGGGGGCGGGCGGATGTTGAAGTTTCTGGTAGTGTGTTGACATGTCGCTGGGCCTTGGATGTCTCTTAGTTTCATTTCTTGTAGTTTAAATCACCATGACCAGGCCAGTTATGGACCTTACATATTATTCCTCCCGAGTTGTTTATGATCCTTACTGTGTTTGAGGTTCAGAGTTGATCTTTGATGGTTGATCGATATGCTTGGAATTCGTTTAGTGTTTTTAACTTCCCCAACAAAAATGATTGTGAGCTATGCCAGAAAAAAAACATGGTAACAAGATACCACTAGACAAACACGTTTGTAAGCATATTTTAGAATTTTCACTAATGTACGGTTCTTAAAAGTCAAATCATCACCTTACACTAAAATTATGCTCGATCAGACTGTTGTCTTCTCCTGAAAGCTTAATCTAACATTCGTTCTTGGCTCAATGTCATCAAGAATCTTGTGCAAGTGAAGTTTGTGCTCCCCTTTAGTATTTAACAAGATTAAGAGAATGATCGATGTCAAGGTTTTTTATTTTGTTTTCGGAAAATTTTCGGTCACTGGCGAAATTAACGAAATTCAGAAAAAAATGGATCAAAAATTTGGTCAAACATAGTTTTTTTCAGCATGTAAACTGTTATTAAAAATATAGTAGATAATGCATTCATAGTTGGCCTTATAGCCTAGTGGTTTTGCTCTTTATATTGACCTGAGAGGTGCCATGTTCGAACCCTGAAAAACGCCCTTTAGGTTTTCCCAGTGCATGGGCTCCACGCCTCCACGTGAAAAAATAGTCCGTGATTGATTTTGAACCATGGAGGCCTCTAAGGCACATCTAAGTGCATATGTACCACTGCACTCCAACTTCCCAAGTGATTTCTAAGCTTAGGAAACCTACAAAACAGATCAAGGACAACGAAATTTTTGACCAGATATTGTTTTTTTGGTACAACTAGCGCCCGGACGTTCCGACGTAAACCCAAAAATCGGACGGTAGAAAATCCCGCCGCAACATAGGTACAATGTTACCTGCAACATGTGAACTATTTTGCAACATCCAAAAATAACATCCGCAACATCATAGAACAATATATGCAACATGAAAAACCATCGGTTGCAACATCGGGGACACGTACACAAACACACGCCATTGGATATCATCTAGTTTCTACGGGAGTTGAGTTAAAGTCCCGCCGCAACATCAGAGCATGTTTCATGTAACATCCAATCGAATTCCATATGAAACATCCAATCAAACTTCATGCAACATCAAGATAAATCTATTGCAACATCAAAATTATGCAGCTGCAACATTGAAAAAAATCATTGCAACCAATGCAAACATTTGTGGACAACGATTGCAACACACAAAAATCGAAAATCAGCATTGCCGCAACATGCCAAGAACGAAGATGCAACAATAATAGACAATGATTGCAACATTCAGGAATCGGAGGGAGCTGGGTGGCGTCGCGGCGGGATCTCGGGGCAGAGGGAGCCGAGCGGCGTCGGCGGAAGGATCTCGGGGCGGAGGGAGCAATGGAGTGAGCTTATGGCGTATTGGAGGTGCTTGACGATGGAGGGTGGCGGAGCGAGCTGCCGGCGAGTCAGAGTGCACTGCGACGAGTGAGAGCCGGTCGCGGGCAAAGTTGATGCCCAACGCCGGCTCCGGCATCTCCGGCGTAACCCAGCCCGGATCCACCAGTCCACGCGCGCACCCGAGAAACAGCTCGCCGCGGATCGATCTCACTCACCTAGGTCGCAGGAGCTGTAGAAAATCATCCACATCTGCACCGGCAACTAAAAGACGAGCGCGGGGATAGATCCGTGAGAGGCCCAAAAGCGCAGCGGCGACAGGAAGAGGGAGCGGTCGTTACCGGAGGTAAGGGCGCGAACGGGAGCGACCATGACGCCCTCGGCGAAGCAGGAGCCACCGCGCGCACCTCTTCGTGCGGTGCGGACCCCGCCAGCGGCTGGCGCACGCGCCGAGGAGGCGGAGGTTGATGCACCGGCGTGGCTGGCGGACCCGCGGAGGAGGCGGAGGCCGGTCTCCCGCGGCACGTCGTAGCCAAGGAGGATGAACGTGCGGCTGGTACGGGAACCGGGTGGAGCAGTTGGTGAGGATAAGATCGAGCACGAGCGGTGGTAAATGGGAGGGTCTGATATTTTTTATGGAAGAAGTGGTCGATGACTCGTGGAGGAGACGCGGCCACGTAGCGTCCGACGAAACGGTCCGCGGTCGGGCGTCTTCATCCAAGCATTACCGTTGTTTTTATGGTCAACAACAAAATATCCGAATTTTACTGAAATTTCATCAAAATTTTAAACAATGGATTCAAATATGATCCTCTTCTGTCTGACAAATAACTGCATGAACATGCTGTGGAAGTTAGGCAAGCCCGCATGAAATCCGGTGTATCTGTGACTGTATCCAATATCCTGAACTGTAATTGTTCCTCCTGAACATTCTCCATTCTACATGCTTTGGAGCAGCTGGAAAGTGAACACGGAGATACAATCAAAGCTGGACAGAGTTGTAGTGTTGTACGTTTTTGCTGGCATGGACGAATCCATGCAAAATTCAACTTTTTTGTAGATTATAAAAAAGGATGCAAAAATTTATTTATCGTCAATACAGTAGATCAAGTACGTACTGGAAGTCTGAAACTTCTTTTCTCTCGCGTTGGGGACGCCTTTCTCCCAATCCCCTCACGCACCAAACCAAACCCTAGCCTCGGCCATCACGGCGAGCTAGCGCGCCATGGCGGCGCCGGAGCTCAACGACGACGCCGTCGCCGAGATCCTCCTCCGCCTCCCCACGGACGATCCCGCGGCCCTGTTCCGCGCCGGCCTCGTATGCAAGCCCTGGCTCCGCATCGTCTCCGACCCGGCCTTCCTCCGCCTCTACCGCGCCTTCTTCTACAACCTCAAGGCTGACTCCCACGCCCGCTTCGTCTCCACCACGGCGGCCTCCCCATTGCCGCCGGCGTACGGGGGCCTCCGCACCACGCGGGACCTCAGCACTACGCGGGCCCTCGATTGCCGCCATGGCCGCGTCCTCCTCAGAAGGAAGTGCAGCAGGAACTTCGTCGTGTTGAATCCAATCACCGGTGCCTGGGTGGAGCTGCAGCAGAAGCCAAACATCAGGTACGCGTCCTACTCCGCTGTAGTGCTCTGCGCCGTGGCTGGCTGCAATCACGGCGACTGCGGCGGTGGTCCGTTTCTTGTGGTCTGTGTGGGCAACCACATTGTGCACAATGGCATATATGCGTCCGTGTACTCATCAAAGGATGGTGCCTGGGGCAAACCGGTTGCTGCTCACTTGTATTGCAAACATGGATGTGGTGGTGGCTTTGAGCAAAAGCGTGCCGCCATTATTGGAGATGCAATGTACTGCACCTATGATTCTGGTTCAAGGGGTGCTTTTCTATGATTGGGGCGCCACACTGGTACGACCTGTGCACAGAGGGCCATGTTCTCATGCAAAACGAGGATGGTTCGCTGGGGTATGCCGGTGTAAGATCTACACGACTTGAGCTTTGGTCTAAAATGGTCAACCTACAGGAAACCGCACCATGGGTAAAAAGGAAGGTTGTCGAACTTACGAATTCATTGCCTACTAACAAACCCTTTACCAAAGCGTACGTGATTGGTTTTGCTGAGGGTGCCGGCATTTTCTTCATACATACCATTGTTGGTTCCTTTATATTATATTGGAGCTAAAGTCAGGGCGTGCAAGGAAGGTAAATGGGCCTGAGCTAAAGTCAAGGTGTACGTGGAAGGTAAATAATGGGCCTAGGAAATCCTGCGCTGTCTTCCCCTTCTTTAGCTTCCTCACTCCAGGTACGGCTCCAGCCCTTTGCTTGTTTATAAACCTGTATTGTGCAGTGTCTATACATTATTCTGGTACTCATCCTTTTCATATTTCGTGGTGGAAATAAATGATACCCTATGCTAGATTGAATATTTGACAATGCAGCGTCATACATAATTTTGGTTAGGATCACCTGTTAAGGATCATTGTTAGCATTGGCAAGATTTGCTCACATAAAAAAACCACTCAACTTGAACCTCTGAAGTTGCAGAAATAACTCTATGGCCTTCTAAAGCTTGTGCAGAATTTTTACTCTCATTGTAAACAGTAGGAGTGGACACTCCCTTCTAGTGAGCTTCGGAACATTTTGGACTTGTATGCATTGTAGACACATTATTTCTTTGTGAAAGCATAGTGGTTCTGATAGTAGACATTAGTTGTGGGAATAGATGATATGTACCTTTGCTCTTGAAATTTAAATAGCCAAAATGCCACATCATACTAATGTGGTCGTACTCGAGTTGTCGAGAATATGATCCATAGCATCAGCAAGATATGCCCAGGTAGTGATATTTTAGTTTGTACATATATTTTACTAAGCAGTAGTCCACTCTGTTGTTTCATCTCAAAGAACTATGTAAGTATGTATAACAATTTCTAACTTGTCTGCTTGGTACTTTCCAGATTCTGCTAGAAGAAAATTGCAATCTCTAGTGGAGAAAAAATAATCACTACTTTGCGCAGAGGATGGCAGTACAAGGCGAATTTACAAATCTATATATCAAGTTGAATCTGCTGCTGTACGTTGACATGTTGCAGGCCTTTGGATGTATTAGGATTGCTTATAGTTACATTCCTTGTAGTCTAGCCACCTTGACCAGTTATGGATTCATCCTCACTAGTTTATGAGCCTTACTGTAAAGACTGCTTGAGGTTTGGAACTGAATGATTGTGATTATTTTACTAAAAAATGGATCGGATTGGTTCAATTTTTAAAATACTTCTAGAACAAGGATGAATGTTTCATCTATTTTCTTAAAATGCACTTGGAAAAGGAAAGATTGGAATTTAGTAGGATGATGGTCAATGGCATTCTGTACTGGTTTAAGCTTTATTTTGTTGGACTGTGGAGCAATTATGTTGCAAACTCCATTCTTTGTCGGTGTGCTGCCTACTTTGCTTGGTTCTGAGAGGTGAAAATGGCCTGACTGACTGTTGCAGCGTGTCTCAGTGAAAGTAGAGATAATTGCATGAAACAATGGATTAGATTGATTAAGGGATGGGGTGAGGACTGAGGAGATCTCGTGGTCTGTAGAAACAAAACCAAACATGATTTCCTCATATTCCTAACCATCTAATACCAAAGGGCCGGCGGACCCTAGCCTAGAGCCCTATAAGTGCACACAACACATGGACTTGCTAACACTTAGAACAATCATAAAGAGCCACCATGCATATCGGTTGGCATAGCCACATAGTGGGAAATCTGCAAGGTTTGAGGCTTTGAGCTGATGCCCTGATTGCGGATTTTTCTTAAAGTAACAAGTGATGCGTGAATTGTGAAATAGATGATTTTTTAGCAATCAAGGATATTGTTATGCTCATATCAAGCACGTCCTTCGTTTTATCATCAAAGAACATTATTTTCTGAAAACAAAGTTGCCTGGAACATAATAGGAAAAAGTCTAAATTACTCCCCTCAAGTATAGCGAAAGTCCGGATAACCCCTTAAACTATGTTTTGGATTAATATACCCCCTAAACTATGTTATTTGGTCCAACTTACACCTTAACACAATTTGTCTTTTTTGTTTGTCCATGCACAAGATGAATTTTAATTTGAGACTTTGTAGGGAGGTAGTGAACATCATAATCTATATATATTAGAAAGTATTTTACGAATTTTTCATCACTACTTTCTATATAATATTGTATTTTAAGGATAACTTTATTATTAAATATATTACCTATCAAAACAGTGACAAACAAATTATAATATATTTTTTTAACATGTCTTGTATTGTCTGCTATAATTTTGCAAAAGTTAAACTTTAAATTCCACTTGTGCATGGAGAAACAAAAAAGACAAATTGTGTTAAGGGGTAAATTGAACCAAATGGCATAGTTTAGGGGGTAAACTGAATCAAGAATTACTTTAGGGGGTTATCCAAATTTTGGCTATACTTGAGGGGGTGATTTGAACTTTTTCGAACATAATAATATGTATTTGCATGTTATCTTGTGAAATCTTGTTCTCTTCTTCAATTAAACTATGCCTCCCTCATCTGCAAGTCCTGGCTCGGCATCGCCTCCAACCCCAACTTCCTGCGCACCGTAAGATTGTCGTGTACGTCTTTAAAAGATTGTAAGAATGTCACTCAAGGGAAAGTTCCTGACATGTCACATTCAGCTGGAAAACTACACAAAAATTGCATATGTGATTAACTTTTCCATGATGAGGACATCATGTATTCTTAATGCTATGGCTTCACAATCTGCAAACACGTTGCTTACTACCTCTTACTTTAAACTTTACTTAGTTCTTCTCAAACTTTGTGAGTCGAACCTCAGCAACCACGGAAATTGTTTTGAAGCTCATCTACAACCTGGACAACGGGATGTGGTTCGCCCTCTATCTTGTAATTTCGTCCGTTGGATGGACGAAATTAGGTTTTCCTTCAGGCCCCTATTTTCGTCTACCCATCGGACGAAATTAGGTTTCAAAAACATTCATTTCGTCTGGTAAGCCGGCAATTGGTGTACAATTTTGTAATTCCGTGATTTTCAGGACTTTATTTGTAATTTCTAAATAAAATAATATTAATAAAAAATCCAATGGCTAGTCCTAAGGTACAAATGTTGAATTGGTGAAAAGTGGTTCCAAGCCTCCCTTCTTTTCAGATCGTGGTGCCCCTAACGTCAGGTTTGTGTTTTTGCCCATTTCTTTATATTGGAAAGGGCCCTTTTATTATATTAACTTGTGAGTCAGATGGTTCCAGAAAACTGCACAGAAAGCGTAATTCTTCTCTAACCACAGGTAACTAAAAAAAATCTACCACATGAGCACATCTCATTGACGACTTCACCTTATCTATTCCTCCAAACAATAGCTTCACGCCTTCACATATACTGTAGATGACAAATAGAAATATCATCTCACTTGTCTCAGTTTTATCTTCAGCTTCTTACTTTGTCAGCCTCTTCTTTGCTGTCAGCAGCAGCAATGTTCCTAGTTGCAGTCAAGAGATATCCAGCATTACAATCATGGGTCCATCGTCATACTATGTGAGAAAGTAATTCTTTCCAAAACTCGTAAATTGGCATTCAACCAAACTCATATAATCTCAAGTGAATCTAGTAAGTAACACTAGACTTTTATTTCTTTCAGGGATTCCCATTTCAAGGATTGGATGCAACTTAATGCTTAATAAAATCCTTTCTCTAAAAAGAATATGTTTCCAGTAAATGAAGTGCCATCTTTCTCTCCAAAAAAGTTTGGTTTTATTGCAGAAAAACACCTCATGTCATTTGGAGTTTTGACATTACCCCATAGTTTATTTTATTGCAAATGTGCAACCCTACTCAACTCCGTTGCAATATCCACCCCAATGCTCACCCACAATTCCTGGATTTAGAGCTAGATAGGCCAAGCTAACTGAGTCAAGCTTATTTGAGTGTTTGGATTAGGCTTGTTTATCATATTGCAGTGTTTTGTTTATGCAAATAGTGAAATTTAGTGCATGATTTTTAGGTTCTTGTTAACGATTTTTTGATAGAATAATCAAAAGTGTCTGGATTGTACTACTGGAACATATCCATATAGCCAACAAGTGTGTGACCCAGCTTCTGGTAGTCGATTTCTCCTATGTTGTGACTGCAATCAGAATAGTGCTATGTGCAATTGTTCATGGTAGCTAGGGTGAGGAATCTCGAGACAACTTGCTGACATAAAGCAACTTCACTCTGACTGAAACCAGAAGTGTATTGTATTGAACATCAAACTGCATTTGATGTTCACATATAAATACACGTGCAATCAGCAAGTTGGTAAACAAAGTGGCTTTATTTATCAATCAGGAGCAATTCTCATGTTGCATTGAGAAAGAGAAACACGATACAGAAATGACAGATTACATATGATCCAAATACTGGAGACCAAAGCACCAGCCCACATCTAGCAGCTAGGGATGAATACACCATACATCGACCACATTGGTGTGACCTGTTCCCATAACATTAACAAAAAGGAGACCTACCTCAACCTTCTATCGCCTTCTCTTGGCAGCTCTCCTGGTATTGGGCACAGTACACTTGCAATTTGGGGAACTGATTTCACACAAAACAATGCAGCACCATGTTTGGAAGCCCAGCGCACTGTATGTTCCTGCAGCTCTTTTCGACTGATGAGACACTCCATTGCCACTGACCTTGCCATATTGCTTGTTTCTTCTATGCTACCATGTCTGAACCCTGTTGCTTCTATCATGAGCTCCGTATGAGGCCAGAATGAAGCTGACAGCAGAAGAGTTGGGGGTAGATGCCTCGTTACAGCTCCATCAAATGAACTATGCAAAGTATATTTTGGTGCTAAAATTAAGGACTCAAAACGGAAAGCAAGAACTTGCTCTGGGAATATTTGTGACAACTCTGACGACATGATGTTGTCCTGCCCCCAATTTGCCCTGCAACATAATGGATCTTGGCGAGAAAGTTTTGTTATTAAGGTATATAGCTCGTTATCACCAAACCACGGCATAGCATAGGCACTGTCATGTAAATTAGGTAGTAGGGTAAGTTCGACAATTGCAGATTCTGCTGCTGGCTTGGACAGAAATGTTAATGACCGTGTGCATCTAATGGCAATCCCAACCAAGTCCATGCTTTCTGATACTCGGAGCCACAACAGTAGACGGAAGCTCTTCTCTGGCATACATACTGTGGTCCATATACTGAAAATGCAGTGATGCCTCTACACCACGCTCTCCTAAAAATGCAGGGCGCACGAAAAATTCACGTACTTGACTTCCTTGAACCATTTCATATTTGAGAGCTCTCCCGTTGAGAAGATGCCTGACAAGAGGGTTACAGAAGGTGTAGTGCCGGAGCGAACAGCTGGACTCCACATCTCTTACAAACTTGCCCGCGCAATCTGCCAACCACTCAAATCTCCTAACATCATCCATATTCAATCCACTGAAAGATGAGAGGGATAGATTCTTAGAGCAAGTAATCCATCGCTTACGGTTTACCCCTTGCCTGAGCTCTTGGTGGCCTTGCAGATTCTGCTTGTTGAGCAGATCCATGCCCTCAACGTAGCCACGCTTCAACACCTTCCTCCGGTGAAGCAGCGAGGCCTCTGTGATTGCCAGCTTCGCGGTCCTCTCAAGAGCGAACTCCAATTCAGAAAGTGCCATCTCGAGCCTCTCTGCTCTGTGGCTTTCAGATGCCTTCTCCAAATGCTTGCCCAACATGAACGAGACAGCTCTGCTCATGCCCTCCTGAACAATTGCTGAGCCCACCATTTCCGCCATGAGGAACCTATAAATCCAGTCTCTTTGGAGTTACTCACAACAAAGAAATGGGGAAGTGCTTAAGTTACTGATGAAATGGATAGTCTACCTATACCCCCTTGCCGGTAACACTAACACTTGTCTAAAATGCCATTTATTACAAGAGAATGGAGGGAGCACTAACTTGGTTGAACACTTGAACCACACCAGTGCACTGATGAAGTTGGTCAAGCCGCATGAAACCAAACAGCGGGTCGGAGAAACCTGTATGTGCAGTTTATCTTGGAGTTGATTGACCTAGTGACCAAGGAGAAAGTCAGACAACATGAAATTTTCCGAGGAACTCGTTAGTCATGGAATGCCAATCCTTACCTTAGTAAACTTCTTACTACAGCAGCATGCAACACTGACTACCAAAGTACCAATCCAAGCCTCCTGGAACGAATTGGATGTTAGGACTGCGAAAAGATTGAAGAAGGTGCCACACTTGTACTGATCCTCATCGAAGCAGGGGAAGTTCCTGACATGTCACAGTCAGCTGGACAACTGCTCAAAATTTCATATGAGATTAAGTTTTCCACGATAGGGCATTTATGTATTCTTAATTGGATGACTTCACAACTTGTAAGCACGCTGCATAGATAATATTCTTTTAATCGTTAGCATAGTATTAGTCAAACTTCTTGAGGTCAAACCTTCTTGAGGTCAAACCTTCTTGAGGTCAAACCTTAATTGGATGGCTTCACAACCAGAATTTTATCAGAAGCTCTTTGACAATGGTTACTGAGGAAACTACAAAATTGTTCGCATCCCTGTCAAGGCCTGCTATTAGCCAGCAATTGCAAGGTGGCAGAAGCTCCATGCATCACTTCCAGCACTGCAGCACTTATCTTCTAAGCTGAAAGAAAAGCAATGCAGCAAGGATTTGCTAAGAGCTGACACTGCGGTGACTCTGACAGCCAAAGGGAAAACTTGGATGCTGCTATTTCGTCGATCTTCCCCTAAATTGAGCTTCTGCCATGCAGTCCCTTCAGGTCACACTGGACAGATTCTATGTGTTTCACTACTTGTGATTTGTCAACGTTTAGCCATGCTATACTTGTATAATTAAATTAAGTAAAATTTCTCCCACCTAATTACCTAACCTTTTGCATTGTAAGTTGGACCACTTAAGAACAATACACTGATCCAATTGCGGAAGTGTACAAACATATATGTGCGGCAACTTATTGATTTTAGTGTCAATTATTTTGCTGCATTTTCTGTGGCCGATCCAAATTGAAACTAGTCTTGTAAAGCATCTCAACTAGTACAAATTCAGTAATTCGTCCTACTCACATACTCAATGGCTAGTCCTTTAGCTATAGGTACAAATGTTGAATTGGTGATCGAAAAGCCGTATGCAAGCCTCCCTTCTTTTCAGATTGTGGTCCTTCGTCAGGTTTGTGCTTTGCTTCCTCTCTCTAATCAGTAACCAGTAACCACCACACACCTATCCAGCCATGCAAATGACACATAATAAGTGACTCCTCCAATCTGAAATTGGAGAAGACGGATGATGTTCGGCCCGTGCGCTGCGTTGGGCCCGGGAAAAATTCTGGGCCCTAATTGGCAGCGCGGCGTTGTGGGCCTCGTTGGACTAATTCAACATTTTGGCCCATGGCGGCCTACGGTGGCTGACTACACCACAACCATTTTGGCTTTGTTCGCCTCACTCATCGTCTTCTCTCTCGCTCCCACTCGCCATCGCCACTGCTGGCTGCAACTTCCCCCAATCCCAAGCCCAAACCCTAGCTTCCTGGAGGGCCCTATGGCGCCGTCGCGCCTGCCGCCGGACCTGATCCACGACGTCGCCGGCGAGATCCTCCTCCGCATCCCGCCGGACGAGCCCGCGCACCTCTTCCGCGCCTCCCTCGTCTGCGACCTCTGGTTCCGCGTCGCCACCGACCCCGCCTTCCGCCGCCGCTACCGCGCCTTCCACCCAAGCGCCCCGCTGCTCGGCTTCTTCTACAACCGACCGCTTGCCCCCTCCCCTTGCTTCGTCTCCACCACGGCGGCCTCCCCCTTACCCCAGGGGGCATCCGTGCCCCGAGCTTCCTCGGTCCTCGACTGCCGCCACGGCCGCGTCCTCCTCGCGAAGAAAGGCAGCAGAGACCTCCTTGTGTGGGATCCAATCACCGACGGCTGGTGGGAACTGCGGGCGCCCGACGTCATCTGCTTCTGCTCTGCTGTGGTGCTCTGCGCCGTGGCTGGCTGCAATCACCACGACTGCGGCAGCGGCCCGTTCGTCGTCGTTTGTGTGGCCACAGACGACCTTGACAGCTGCATCCGTGCGTGTGTGTACTCATCGGAGGCTCGTGCCTGGGACAAGCCTGCTTCTGCTCAATTGGACCGTGTACATTTCACTGACATAGAGCATGCTGTCCTTATTGGAGATGGAATCTACTGGACAGTTGCCGGGGGCTATAGAATTCTGAAGTATGATTTAGTCAAGCATTGCTTTTCTTTGATCAACCCGCCAGGCGGGAGTCCAGTCCTCATGCAAAATGAGGATGGTTCCTTGGGTCTTGCCGGTGTAAGGGATTCAAGACTTTACCTTTGGTCAAGGATGGTGAATCCAGAGGGAGTTAGTGGATGGGTACAGCAGAGGGTCATGGAGCTTAACAAAATATTGCCTGGGAACAAAGACTATATCCAAGCTAATGTTATTGGTGTTGCTGAGGGCGTCGGGATTCTCTTCATTCGCACAGAAGATGATACCTTCACATTTGAGCTAAACTCGGAGCAGGTAAAGAAGGTAGCCGGGCCTAGGAAATCCAGCTCCATCTTCCCGTTCATTAGCTTCTGCACTCCAGGTACGGCCGCGGCCCTTTGCTTACTTGTAATCCTGTGTATTGTGCAGTCTGTATATGTCATCGTGATACTAATTTTGTGTATGTTTGTTGAGTGGATAAAATTGACACGTGCTAGATTGAATGTTTGACAATGTAGTGGCACACTAATTTTCATCAGATTCACCTGCTAAGGCTATCACTCTTGACATTGGCAAGATGTTCACATAACAAAACTCAGCTTTGTGAACCTCTGAAGTGCCAGCTATTTCTGTACGGCCTTCTAACTCATGCATAATTTACATATTTTTAAGCTTTGGAACAATTTCAAGTTGTATGCCTTGTATACACATTACAATTTAGTGGTTGTGCTTCTGATATTAGATATTAGTTGTGGGAATGGATGATACCTTTGCTTTAAAAAACTGAATATCTAACAATGCCACATCACACCTCATGTGTTTATATTCAACTAGTCAAATCCATAAGAAATAGTTCAAATTTTTAATTAACTGCAAGCTGTTGATCTAATAGTTTTTTTATCTTTTACCAAATAGTTGGTCATCTCTCTTGTTTCATCTCAAAGAACTATGTATATGGTGCTGTGGTACACTTTCTGACTTGTAAGCTTGGTACTTTACAGATTGTGCTAGGATCAAATTGCCATTACAAGCGGAGGAATTGACCACTACTGTGCCCGAAGAATGAGAGTGCCTGGCCGATTTACAAATCCGTCAAGCTGTCTCTGCTGATGTTTTGATATGTTTAATCTTTTGTTGGGTAGTTTTAATATATGGAAGTGTAAGCCACAATGCATGTTATGTTATGGACCTTATATACCTGCTATTTGGTTGGTTATGGACTTATGATCATGATTGAAGACTATGTTTAAGGTGCACATTTTTTTTATGACTGACAAGTCCCCTGGGAACTGGAACTATATTTTTTTTTAGAAAAATAAAACTGTGTGCTTTGCTTTAAATTTTGTTCCCAAAACGGGGGATGTTGGTTTCTGAGGAATACACATTGAACTGAAAAATGCTCTTATTGTTCATAAGTATCTGTACAAATGGTTGTAGTCAATTGGACCACATATAGTGTTTTAAGGTCATTTTGCAGAACTGTAGGAGCTATGAGCTATATATGTTCTCAATTCTTTCTTTTTTGTGGAATTCTAGGGTGCATCTGCTATATATTGCTTTTCTTTATTCTAAAAGGGTTAAGTGTCCATGTCCAAATTGTCTTTCCATTTTGTCCCAGAATTGAAATTGGCAGATCTACTAAGGAAGTACATGAACTGCTTTGTTCTACACAAACTATTATTGTGCAGTAATTTATATGTGTTGTTTCTCTCTCCTTGCAATTTTCATTTCTTAGATGAGGGTAGTTGGGAATGCAATTTGAAATGCTCAAATTTAGCTATTAACTACTAGGATTGGGCATCTCTACTGTTTCATTTAATATATATATATATATATATATATATATATATATATATATATATATATATATATGATGTGATCTATGCGTGTACTTTCCAGATTATGCTGATATGCTCACAGCATATTGGATATTTCCATTTCTGGCACTGACACATTAATCGCTACCAATCTGAACTGTAGTAGTTCCTGGGCAAATATTTACAAGTCCATCAAGCTCTGTTCGCTGCTGTTTGTATCCTGTTGGGGTGATGCATTGAAATTTTGTTATTCTGTTCTAAGAGTCTGTATCATGCTTTTGTTTCTGTCTTGTTGGTTGAGATCATGATTAACTGATGGCTGCACGCACGTCCACTGGGTACTGAACATTTTGGGCCTTTATTTTGATGAAAATGAATCAGAGTGTTTCAGTTTCAAGAATAGAACCTCTACTCGGTTGGTATGGTCATGATCGTGAGGGTTATGTCTCAAGTTTAAATTAACTCCACTTTTGACTTTTGGATATTGTTTCAATGAGTTGACAGTTGCACCTTGAACAAGGGATTTGTTGCCGATTACATGTTTTGATAAATAGTGCTGCAGCTCAATTTTCATTTCTGGAACGAATATCAGTTTGGAAATACATTTGGAACTGAAAAGTATTTTTAGTTCAGTTGCTACCTGGGATTTGCATACAGATTGATGCTTCATTTTGTTGGACTACAGGAGCTTTTATGTGTTCCATTTTTGCTATTAGAACAGTAGAATGCATATGAAAATTGTAGCTTATTTTGTTCTGTTGGAAGAATAGAGAGAAAAAGGGCTCACTTGGAACAGGTCATGTGAGAATGTGAGCGAGACTGCGATATTTTATTGGAACCAATAGGTATTGTGGAACACAACACACTTCGCGTTTTGTTAGCATGGTGTTCCATAAATAGGTATTTTGTGAAACCTCCGCTGTCGATCAGTGGTATATTACTATTGAATTGAATAGAAAAATAAGGATCCAATTTTCAAGCCAGGCCACACAAATTGTGAAATGGTTTATTTTTCAAAGGTTATACTGAAACAGTAGCCGGATCTTGCATCTTCCAATGAGAAACAAAAAACAATACAGACAGCATACACCTCCAATGGGAAAGAAAAAGAATACAGATAGTGTACACCTTGATCCAAACACAGCGCATGCCTGCGTTGATCTTTGAATCCAATGACCTCATATGCATAACTCTCCCGCAGGCCTTCCTGCACAAGAGGAGGCACGACTGCAACTAATACCTCCAGAGGTGGTCTGTCCACATTATCAATTGTTCTCATCAAGCTATAGTCTTGTGCTGAAATATTGCATCGGAAATCAGCATACATGACTGGCTCTGGTAGTATGTGTGATAACTCTGACGACATGATGTTGCTAGGACAAACCCCTCCCTCTTTTGCTTTGCAACATATTGGATCTGGGCGAAAAATATCACTGTATTGGATATACTGCGGTTGAATTCCAACTAACGAAGGAGCATATGAACTGGATGTGTTCAGTGAATCAGGTAGTAGCCTGAGTTTTTCGTTTGCAAATTCAGTGACAAGCTTGAACTGAGATGCCAATGATAGCAAGAATTTAATAGCAATCCCTACTATATCTGTGCTTTCTGATAGTCGTAGCATCAACGCTAGACGGAACCCTTTCTCTGACATCTTGCCATCCTCATAGCAATATTGTAGTTCTGCCTCTACGCCACGCCCCTCAAAACACTTTGGCCATACACAACAATGACTTACTTGGGTTCCTTGCATCCTTTCATATCCAAGGGTCTTCCCTTCAAGTAGTTGCCTAGCGAGAGATTTGCAGAAGTTGTAGTGCCGGAGCGAACAGCCGGATTCCACATCTCTTACAAACTTGCTGGCACAATCTGCAAACCATTCAAATCTTCGAACATCGGACCTACTTAAACACGACGACTCGTCCTTGTTCAGACCAATGAGGCATGAGAAGGACAGACTTCTACCAGGACTAATATGTCGAGGTGACTGCATATTGTGTTTGTTGAGCAGATTTGTGGCCTCCATGTAGGCATGTTTGAACACCTTCCTGCTACGAAGCAGTGAGACATCTGTGATTGGCAGCTTCGCAGACCTCTCAAGAGCAAACTCCAATTCAGCAAGCGCCATCTCTAATCTCTCGATGCCATGCCTTTTGGATTCTCTGTCCTCGTGCTTACCCCACACGAAAGAAGAGACTCTGCTCACGGCCTCCTGAATAACAGCTGAACCCACCATTTCTGCCATGAGGATCCCTGTATATGCAGTCTCTTTGGAAAGCTGATTTACCTTCTGAACAAAGAAACAAACTAGACAACAACAAATTTTGTGACCCAACAAAAGAGCAGGGCGATGGAAGTAACTAGGTTACTGATTATCGATTCTTACCTTGGTGACTTCCGCACCACCAAGAACAATCAACAGAGTGCAGATCCCAGCCTCCTGGAACGAATTGGATATCAGGTTCAGGAACAGATCAGAGAAGACGTATCGATTTTATCGAAATGAATTTGGACACAGGCATGTAGACGTCTTTAAAAGATTGTATAAGAAAGTCATGCAAGGGAAAGTTCGTGACATGTCACATTCAGCTGGAAAACTACACAAAAATTTCATATGTGATTTACTTTTCCATGATGAGGACATCATGTATTCTTAATGCTGTGTCTTCACATCCTGTAGACACGTTGCCTACTTCCTCTTACTTTAATCTTTAGATTAGTTGTTGTCAAACATTGTGAGTTGAACTCGCTAACCACTGGGATTTTATTGAAACTCATTCACAGATGTTAGAAGAATCAGGTGCTTGTTCTCTTATCCATCCAGTACGAGGCGGCATAAGCTGCAGTGCATTGCTTCCTGGCCCCGCAATCTATCCTCAAAGCTGAAAGGAAAACAATGCAGTGAAGTCAACTCCCAAACAAGGGCGAGTACCACAATAATGTAAGGCAGCAAGGGGAAGATTCTATGATGCTTTAATTTGTCTCCCTGTTGACACTAAAGCGCGCCAACACACTCGAAGATCGATCGAACGCGCAGCACGGCCGTCACAGCGGCCAACTCCTGACTTCTCGGGGCAAACCGGTCTGACCGGTCTTACGAACCGGTCTGACCGCTTCTAGTCGGGAGGTCGTGAAGGCCTAGAAACCCAAGCTCGGGAGGGACCCCGTCGGAGCTCGAGCAATCTAGGGTTGCTCTAGGGTCGGCAGGCCACCTAGAACGTCCTTGAACGCCGTAGAGACGAGCAAAGAACAGAATATGGAGGTTGGAAAAGATTAGGGTTTGAGAGATACAAAAATAGAAGATAAAAGTGTTTGATTCGATTGGGAATTCCTCAATCGGCCTTCTAGCCTTTATATTTATAGGCCGGGGAAGTCTTACCCCTTTCGAATAGGTTACAATATGGGATCAAACTCGGAATCCTAATCCTACTCGAATTACAGAACTCAAACCGGTCTGACCGGTTTGGCAAACCGGTCAGACCGGTTTGGCAAACCGGTCAGACCGGTTTGTCCAGGTGCAGATCTTCGCTGAAGCCATATCTCTCTCATCCGGACTCCAAATTAGGCGTTCTACATATGTATCTTGATCGTCTCAATGAGAGCTACGCAATGGTGAAGTCCAATTGGCATTTTGACACTTTTACCAAAACTGGTCTGACCGGTTTGTGCACACCGGTCAGACCGGTTTGCACTGCTGTGCCACTTTTGGGTGTCAACACTCCCCTACTTGAGCTGCCTTCCAGTTCTTTCAGGCAACATTGAACAGGTTAATAATGTTTTAGTCCACAATAACTAAATTATACGGAGCATGTGTTTGCCGCTTGCCACTGGTTACTGTTTTGGCATACTAAATTAAGTGAAATTCGTGTCCCACTAACTTTTTCTATGCTGGACCAGTTAAGTGCATCTGCAGTGTTGCCATTGCCAAACTATGTGTTAAGAAGCCCAAAGGTCTGCAATATTTGATCTCATCAAATGCAGCCACAGCTGCCCAAGTTATGGCAATAATCTCCATAGTGGCAGCCACAATTATCACTAGTGGGAGAAACTGAAGAAATTGAAGAAACTCCACTAGCTATGCAATGAATCAGATTGTGTAGTGCTTTGTACATTCATGTTGAGGCTATTGAGCTACCTTGTAAATGTCTCTGTAAATAGAGAGCTGAGATCAATGGAAAGGATAACCCAATTCACCTATCTACTGTGTCCTTGTTACATTTCCTAACACGTCATCAGCACTTGGTTCTAACCAACAGAGCAAGGGAGAGAGGAATCACCGGCACTTGGTAAGATGGCTCGCCGCTTCCCTGTTTGCGCCGGTTCCCTTCCCCGCCACCTTCTCGCTCGTCAACTCCGTCGCCTCGTGCACGATCAAGTTGACTCGCTCCTCTGAGCTCCCGTCCGCCGTCTTCAACACGGCAGGGGTCGTGGCGCTGGCTTCGCCGGCCATGGCTCCCAGTCTCCTCCCTCGGGAAGACGGCGCCACGCCAATGGCGCTCCTGCTCGCCGGGCTTCTCCATCAGGCAGAAGCAACTCCGGCGATCTTGCTGCTCGGCGTGGCCCACCGGTGATGCCAGACACCTGCGACACACCAAATCATTTTCTGGTGGAGTCTCCATGCCATTGTGACACCCATGGATGGACGGCCAGGCTGAGGCTGCAGCCCGACGGGCTGCCGCAGCAGATGCCCGACGCTGTCACTGCCCACTGCCCTCGGCACGGCTGGACCGAGCACGCCTTCGGCACGCCTCCACCGCGCCGTGCCGCTACTCCATCTCCTCGCCGAGTCACCACTCCATCGTCTTCACTGGACTACTCGCCGTCAACCCCACTGCCCTCCCCAACGCCGGTCGCGCCGCCAGAGTTCCTCCTCAGAGGCACCATCGCCGCGCGCCGCGGAGCCCCACCGTTCTACCTCAGCACCGGTGAGGGCTCGAGCAGTGCGGCTGTGGCCGCGGCGGCGCCCCCGGCTTCGTTAGGCCCGCGCCCGCGGCTCCTGCGCCTCCACCGCCTCAAGCTCCGTTCCCCGGCCGCCCGACCGCAGCTGCGGCGGCCAACGCGCGCCCCGGCCTCCGTCGGCGCCTCATCCCGACCGGGCATATCCCGGCCGGCAGCGCCACCGGCGGCAAGGGCCGCAGCCCCCCACCATCAGGTGCAGGGGACGCCTGAGCGCGCGCAAAGACGAGGCCAGCAGAGGGGGAAGCGGGGGAGGCGGGGTCGACGACTCGAGCGGCGGCGGCGGTAGAAGACGAATTGGCGGCGGCGGCTCCAGGCGGCAGGCAGCGGCGGCGGGAGCGGGTTAGGGTTTAACCCTAACCCCACCCGACCGGGCCGCTTATAAGCGGCGGCGACAGGCAGGCCTGGGCCGGTTCCACCAGCCCACCAGCCCAAGTCGCGCCGCGCATAGCCCGCCTTGCCCCTCACGGGCCCAGAACGGCAGTGGGCCGAAATCTCAATTCCGGCCCACTTCCCAATAAATTTTGTTTCTAATTTCCAGATGTTATTTTCCTTTGAAATTTCCATTTCAGTCCTAAACTTTGGTCTATTTGCATTCCGCAGTTACACTGCGAAGAATAAATGCTATATTCAGCACTTGCATTTCCATGTATTTTATTTTACAAGTTTACTGTATTGCAAATTTAATTTCCTCACCCTACTTTAAGTTATCTTTATGCAATTTGATCTCTAAATTGAAAGCAAAATTCTTCGAAGTTTGGGATCATATGGATTTTCGCATTCCTCAGTATAGCGCTAATCCCTCGAACTCAGAATTATTTTTGGCACACGCTAATAAAATTCCTCTATTCTTTAACCAAAGTTGGTCATATATCAAAGTGGAATTCAAAACCACCGAGGGATCTACACTATTTTGAATAGTGATTACCCGATTATGACTCTTGTACTATGGAAAATTGAATATCGAGCTATTTGATCATGCGACGTCCACATGCTATTCAATTGAGATTATTTTGTTCAAACTCATTTTGAATTATTGCACAATTGCATAAAAATGCCATAATTTCTCAAAATTTTTGGCACTCATAATGTAGGTGAGATGGCAAAAACAAAGTTCGATGTACTTGCTATTGATGGCTCCAATTTCCCCACATGGGCGATGGACATCAAAGTGGAACTGTCGACTGAAGGACTCTATAGATGTATAGATGAAACAGTTGCAGGAGGAGTTGCCCCCTCTAACATGTCTAAATACTCCGCCTTAAGAATCATAAGGCAACATATCCATCCGGATTTGAAAATGGAGTATAACAATGAGGAGGACCCACTTGGTTTGTGGACAGCTCTTAGAAATCGCTGTGAACAGCATAAAAAGATTATCCTCCCCGCGGCAACGCATGAGTGGAATCATCTTCGTATACAGGATTTCAAAACTGTAGATGAGTACAATCATGCTGTTCATAAGATTTGCTCCAGGCTTCAGTTTTGTGAGAAGGAACCTTCTGACGAGGAGAAAATTGAGAAAACACTTTCTACAATGCTCCCATCAGAAAGGATCCTCACTCAACAATACCGGGAGAAGAATTTCACAGTCTATTCTGAGCTCATTCGGACATTGAAACAGGCAGAAAAGAATCATGAGCTCACTGTGTGGAACTCATCCCAACGTCTGTTAGGGACTCTTCCACTGCCTGAAGTACATGCGAATGCGCAGAAAGATGGACCATCAGGACCAAAATAGACTGGAAATTCTTCAGGCCAAGGGAAGCGCAAGAGAGCCAAGAAGCAAAACCGCCTGTTTTAGGTGTGGGTGCAACAATCATATCACTAAGAAATGCTGAACTCCTAAACACCTGACTGATCTATACATGAAGTCCATGGGTCGTACACCAAACTCCCAGAAGTTTGAAGCTCACTTCGCCTCTCAAGAGCTGGAGACTGAAGCTGTGGAACCTATCCCTCATGGAGCGGGACCAAGCAACACAAAGACTCCATCAAATGAAGAGGACAACTCTCTGGACATCGACGACATGCTCGTGGAATTGGCTTCCAACGACATTTTTGGAGACCTCAAATAGGCTTCATAGCATTAGAATTTAAATTCTGCAAATAAAGTGCTTGTAATCCGAAACATGATGTTGCTACTGCTATCTTAATATTTATGTTATGTGCCTTCTATATTTTTGCATTATTTTTATAAGTTTAAATTCTGCATTATATAGATTGTTACGGGAGTCAATTCAATGGAGGAAGAGATGTGCCTAGTGGACAGTTGTACCACTAACTCTATACTTAGGGAAGTCAAATTTTTCCAAACTCTCACAAAGGGAGAAGGGCAAGTTTTGACCATCGCGGGCCGTGATGCTATGATTGTTGGTTCTGGGAGAGCCACTATCATACTTCCAATGGGTACACAAGTACATATCAAGGAAGCATTATTGTATCCCGATTCAACTCGTACCCTACTAAGTTTTAGAGATATCCGAAACAATGGGATTCATGTGGAAACACATGCAGAAAACAATGAGGAGTTCCTCCTCTTGACCAAAGACACCGGATATGGCAAACAAACACTTGAAAAGGTGCCTTCTCTCCCATCTGGATTGTACTACACATATATCAAACCCGTACAACATGTTGCATACAAGGTGATTTTTCAGAATGTGGATACATTCAAAACTTGGCATGAACGCCTTAGCCATCCCGGCATCGGGATGATGAGAAAAATCATAGGCAATTCAAGTGGACATGGTATGAGTGACAGAAAATTCCTAGAATCTTCAGATTTTATGTGCACCTCATGTGCAATTGGGAAATTAATTTTGAGACCCTCATATCTCAAGATAAAGACTAAACCACTCAAGTTCCTTGAACGCATTCAATGTGACATATGCGGTCCCATTCAACCTTTGTCTGGACCATTCAGGTACTTCATGGTCCTAATAGATGCATCCACAAGATGGTCTCATGTGTGTCTATTATCGACACGGAACCATGCCTTCGCAAAATTGATTGCACAAGTCATCAGACTTAAAGCCAGTCAGCCTGAACACCAGATAAAATCTATCAGATTGGATAACGCTGCAGAATTTTCTTCCAAAGCCTTTAATGATTATTGTATGGCCTTAGGAATTGAAGTCCAACATTCTGTACCATATGTTCATACACAGAATGGTTTAGCTGTGTCACACCCGGATTTACACAGAAACCCGAATGCTACTGTATGTGTGACCAGAAAGTCCACAGAACACATACAACTTACAAATATGGTAAAACAGAGTACATATGCTTGAATAAAATAGTTTTGCATCAGAGTTACTTAAAACACAGCGGAAGTCTAACTCTCTCGACAGGTAGAGCCTCAAGTCCACAGGGACACCGACTGGTTGACCACAGCTCAGAAGTACAAAAGATCCTCAAGAAACTGCATCTGTTACCCATCCGGGATTTTGTTGAATAATGGCAAGCGTAAGTAATTGTCTTACTTAGCAAGTATAACACAGTGTATGAAGGCTTAAAAGAAAGGCTTGACACGGCTGAACTGCATTAGCTTTTTTAGTTGATTCATTTTAGCATAATCCAAATTACTACGATAATATGAATCCCAGTTTAAAACCCAATTAATATAGTAGAAGTGAACATTAAACAGTAATAAGCATCAGCTTCTAATCAAAAAGGATCTAGGCCGCTCGTGACCCTGAGCAAGGCTATCATGATAGATTGTACACTCTGCAGAGGTTTCACCCTTTACCCACCAGTCACGTAAAAGTTCAAAGGAACTTTGCACCCAACCACGCACATCAACACTTCCAAGGTGTGACTGCATAGGGACGCTACGAGGCTTTTCACAAGAGACCCTAACAAGACAGTGGCCGCTACAGTACAATAAGGCGGTAAGGTCCGAGGCACCGAGATTGACTGACTCCCAGGGCGCACCGGTAGGAGGGTCAATGGCAATCCAGAGCACGGGGCAATGTGGCCGAATAGGCGCAACGTTTGGAGCTCTCCTCCCCCTGAGGCAACCAACACGGGACTTTGTCTAACGAGACATAGCCGACGGGGCTACCGTCCTCGGTGGATCAAAAACCATACCCAGCACCTTACTTCCTATAACGCCGTCGGCCCGTTGGTAACCACTAGCAAGCTAGAGACGTACAAGCTACTCTTCCAAGACCAGAGCCATTATAGTTCCAGCGGTGGCGACAGGTTCCTGGGTTGCCGCTTTAAGAACCAGTCCTTACGGAGAGACACTAGGGCCAAGCACAAAGCGTACACCCTAGCTCCCTGATTCATGTTGCTAAAAAGCAATCTTTTAACATTAAAGTTGAAGTGGACCATTATATCAAGAATAACAGTTGAGCAAAGGTGACAGTAGCTGCGCCTAGCAAAGTACTACCCAAATGCAAAAAACCAAGGTAATCAAGGTATAGGATGAACAAAGCTAGGTACAACCTTAAAGGGATGACAATTTAGACGCATGCGAATGTAGTAAATAATATGTAAAAGATGTGTTTAGGTAGCAAGGATTGTCCATGCTATACTTGCCTCAAATCCATTATACATCTACTCAGACTCTTCGATGCTTGATCTTGAATCTCTCGAAAGACCTTCCTCTACTCGCAGCAATCACCGAGCACAACAAGCAGCTAAACAAGCAAACAAACACGAACAACTAAGAACAATACACCAATCAGTAGAGAAGGCTTTTACAAGAACGCACTAAAGGATATGGCTTGGTTCTATGGTCACGAGAACACGAGAAACGTTGGAAACGGAGCTACGGTTGAAAAGATATTGCCTGCGGAAGATTTGAGTTATAAAAGAAAACAACTATGTGCTAGATTTATTTTAATTAAGTAAAACCATATATAAAAGGTTATTCTAGAGAAACAACCTATGATAACATTTAACTCATTATATTTAGATTCATAAAATCGAGGTAAAGCTAATAATATTTTAGTTATAAATGTTTATGTAGAATTTATGCAAGTTAAACATTTAACTTTAGTAAATAAAACATGTGAGAGCATCTAGTCGAATAATAAGATTATTTCGTGTTCAACTAGCCAATATTATATTTAAAACATTATTATTGCTAATATTATTCCAATTAATATTTAGTAGTGAACACTCGAAGTGGCACTATTTGCTTTTAATTAGAAAAGCTAGTTAAATAAACATTAAGAAAATTAATCATTATATTACGAAGATCGAGGTATAACTTAATTAACTTTTATTTATGAAACCCATTAAATAACATTATATTAACCAAATTAATATAAGCATTAAATAAAACCGGAGTGTAGAGCTAGTTAGATTTTAATAGAGGAAACATATTGAAGTAGCCTTTAATTAAATTAATAATAAATAAAATTCAGAAACAATTTATGGTGTAAATGACAGCTCTAACGTGTAGATCATGATGTTATGAAGCTAACGAAACAAGAACGGGTCAAATCGGAGTTAAAACGCGAAAGATACGACCAAACTAAGATCCAGGGATCTGCTGGTAAGATTTGAAAACTTCCAGGGGCTTATCTGTGAAAACCTAGGGGCTAAAACGTAATTACACGATAAACCCGAGGGCTAACGTGCAAAAAGGCAGGGGCTAGACTTCGGGCGCCAAAACAGATAAGCTCAGGGGTTTTTTTATAAATACAGGGACCTGTTCGTAATTGTTTTTAAACTGCAGCGGATGACGGGTTGATTTCAGAATAGTGGAGGGGTTCTTTTGCAAAACTACTGGCGCTGACCGGTATCCACCATGTTTGACTCAGGGGCTGAAGTGCTGACAGCCGTCGGATCCAGATCGTGGGGCGCATAACAGATCGGGGAGGGGAGGAATGACGCTGACGGCGACAAGCGGCGGCGCCGCTCACGCCCACGGCGGAGGATCGCCGGCGCTCACACGATTTTGGGCTACAGGGCTCGGTTGGAGGAGCGGTTTGGCCCTATGGCTTCGCACGAGGACGGCGAACTCATCTAAGGGGCTCTCGTCGATAGGGAGGCATCTGCGCTGCACGACAGGGAATGGCGGCCGATAGATGACGGCGAGCCGTAACACACGCTACGGAACGAGAGACGGAGGGAAAAGCGGCTCGGGTGCTTTGTTACCTCGACACGGAGCTCCTGGTGCAGCTGGTCGGGGTGGAGCGGGGATGGGCGGCGAGATCGATGGCGCGGCGGCGCTCGGAGGCGGCGGCTTCGCGCGGGGAAACTCCTCCCGCAGCAATCCGGCAACGAGGGACGGTTCAGGGGCTTCGGCTCGTTGCGACGAAGCTCGTGGCGGGCTTGGTTTGCTCCAATGGCCAACGGAGGTGGCGAATCGCGGTGGCGGCCGGTGGCGGTGCTCTGTGCAAGGAGGAGAGGGCGGCGGTGGTGGGCTGGAGATGTGGCGGCGCTGCTAGGGTTGGACGATGGGGTGAGAGGGTGAGGGAGGCGGCGGCGTTGGGGATTAAGTAGGGGCGAGGGCGTCGGCCTCGGCGTGCAGGCCCTTCCACGGCGAGCCGCGCCATTACCGGCGCCGGAGAAAGGAAGGTGGCGTCAGCAGACTGACGGGCGGGGCCCACGCGGCAGTGGGAGAGGGAGTGGGGGGCAGTGAGCACGGGCCGTTGCTGGGCCAGAAGTGGGGTGCGGGCGGCGCTGCGGCTGAGCTGGGCCGAAAGCGGAGCGGGGAGGAGCTGGGCCGAGCTGGAGAAAAAGAAGAAGGGGAAAGAATGGCCCAGGGAAAGAGTTCAGGGAGCAAAACCGAACTCTGGCCAAACAAACTATTCTAAGGCTCAAACAAACGCAGTTCAAATGCGAATTTAAATTAGATTTAAATTCTTATTCGAACTACGCACAAACAAAACTCGATGCAGCCAGCATGAATGCTACATTCGAACCAATTTATTTATATTTTGCAAATAAATATTTTTTTCTACTGTAAATTCTCTGTAAATTAAACAAAGCTTGGAAAATTTTAGAAAATTGAGAAAAATATTGTATTAATTATGTTAAAAATTCACATCCCAAAATTTGAAAATTTTGGGGTGTGACAAGCTGAATCTCTCATCAAGAGAATAAAGCTCATTGCTAGACCACTATTGCAAGATTGCAACCTACCAACCTCATGTTGGGGTCACGCAGTGTTACACGCTGGTGACCTTATACAATTGCGTCCAACTGCATACCATACAGCTTCCCCGCTGCAATTGGTTCGTGGTGATCCTCCTAATATTTCCCATCTGCGGAAATTCGGTTGCGCCGTATACGTACCGATCTCACCACCAAAGCGTACATCAATGGGCCCTCACAGGAAAATGGGGATTTATGTGGGGTATTTATCTCCGTCAATCATTAAATACCTGGAGCCCCTTATAGGGGATTTACTCACAGCCCGGTTTGCTGATTGTATCTTCAATGAAGAACATTTCCCGACATTAGGGGGAGAATTCAAGTATCACACTGAATGCCCGGAAATAAATTGGGATGCCATAGACACCCTAAAGGAGGATCCTCGTACCTCAGAATCCGAACTTCAAGTTCAAAGGATCATTAATTTGCAAAATGCTGCAAATAATTTGCCAGATTCATTTACTGTGAGCAAAAGTGTCAATAAATCATATATTCCCGCAAGAAATGTGCCGGAAAGAATAGAGGTACCAAATAAAACTATTCAACTCCCTACCTCAAAAGAGAGTGGGAGAAGTACGGCAAATCCTCGCAAGCGCACGAGGAAACAGAGGAATAAATCCCCTGACACAGTAAATGAAACTCAACCTCAAGTTGAGAGACACCGAGTGGATTTACACAGTCCACCTCCCACATCAACAGTGCACTCAATTTCTGATGATGGGACATTGGAACGCCCTGACGCCATCGTATTGGGAAATACCGAGCCATCATCAAGGGTAAATGAAATTTCCATAAACTATATTGATTCCAGAGAATCATTCGATCGTAAGACTACAATTGTCGACACATACTTTGCCTCATCAGTTGCAGAAACCATCCAAAATGATCCAGATCCAAAATCCATGGTAGAGTGCAAACAGCACTCGGACTGGAACAAGTGGAAGGAAGCAATTGAAGCAGAGTTAGCTTCCCTCAATAAAAGAGAGGTATTCTCATCAGTGATACCTACACCTCCTAAAACCTTCCCTGTGGGTTTCAAATGGGTCTTCATCCGAAAACGGAATGAGAAAAATGAGGTGGTGAGATATAAGGCGAGGCTTGTAGCACAAGGGTTCATGCAGAGACCCGGCATTGATTTCAATGAAACATACTCTCCGGTCATGAGTGGAATTACGTTCCGATATTTAATATCTCTGGCAATTCAAAAGCATCTATCTATGTAGTTGATGGATGTCATGACCGCATACTTATATGGGTCTCTAGATTCGGACATATATATGAAGGTCCCGGATGGGATCTCTATACCGAATGGAAACGCAAATCGCAACATGTATTGTGTAAAACTCAAAAGATCACTCTATGGTCTTAAACAGTCGGCAAGAATGTGGTACAACCGGCTAAGTGAGTACCTTCTACAGAAGGGTTACTCCAACAATGATGATTGTCCATGCGTCTTTATCAAAAGATCATCCACGGGATTTTGTATCGTATCAGTGTATGTAGATGATTTGAATATCATTGGCAACACAAAAGATATTGATGAAGCCCGCAATCATCTCATGACGGAGTTTGAGATGAAGGATTTGGGTAAAACCAGATTTTGCTTAGGTTTTCAAATCGAGCACCTTCACTCTGGAATCCTAGTGCATCAATCTGTTTATGTCCAGAAATTATTGGAGAAATTCAATATGGACAAAGCCTATCCAAGTAAGACTCCCATGGTGGTTCGATCTCTCGAAAAAGAAAAATACATTTTCCGACCACGGGAGGAAGGAGAAGAGATATTGGGATCAGAGTTCCCTTATCTCAGTCTCATCAGAGCACTAATGTACCTTGCAAACAGACCAGGCCTGACATTGCATTCGCAGTGAATCTGTTGGCAAGACATAGTGCTGCCCCAACTAAACGTCATTGGACCAGAGGAAAACAAATCCTTAGGTATTTAAATGGCACTAGAGATCTTGGGTTATTCTTTCAGAAAACTAATGATCCTAGCTTAATTGGATACACTGATGCTGGCTATATGTCTGATCCCCACAATGCCAGATCACAAACAGGTTTTGTATTCCTTCATGGAGGAACGGCCATATCATGGAAGTCATCTAAACAGACATTAGTGGCTACCTCCACAAATCATTCTGAGATAATTGCACTATTTGAGGCATCACGTGAATGCGTGTGGCTCCGCAGAATGATAAACCACATTGAGCAATCATGTGGCATTGGTTCATCAGAATCACCTACCATTATCTATGAAGATAATGCTGGTTGTATTACACAGATGCAAACGGGCTACATCAAGAGCAATATCACCAAACACATTGCTCCTAAGTTGTTTTATCCCCATCAGCTTCAGCAAAGTGGAGAAATAAACATCTTACAAACAAAGTCATGCGATAATCTGGCAGATCTCTTTACTAAGTCCCTACCTACATCCTCATTTGAGAAATGTGTTAAGGGAATTGGTATGAGACAGTTTAGAGATTTGCAAGCTTCAGGGGGAGAATCTCTGAATGATGAGTCCTGTTAAACGCATCACATTGTGTCACTTTTCTTTTATGAGTTTTGCCCTCAGGTTTTCTCATACAAAGTTTTGATGATACAATGATTAATCCAAGCATATGCCTCATCTTGTGTTTTCCCCACCGGGGTTTTTCTAAGAGATGAAACAAGGCATAGTTGAACCTAACAGGTTTATCATCAATCAAATTATTCCTATTTTTTCCCATAGGGTTTTTAAAGGAACTAAATAACATATTGATCTCAAGACGGACTCGATCAAAAGGGGGAGTGTTAAGAAGCCCAAAGGTCTGCAATATTTGATCTCATCAAATGCAGCCACAACTGCCCAAGTTATGGCAATAATCTCCATAGTGGCAGCCACAATTATCACTAGTGGGAGAAACTGAAGAAATTGAAGAAACTCCACTAGCTATGCAATGAATCAGATTGTGTAGTGCTTTGTACATTCATGTTGAGGCTATTGAGCTACCCTGTAAATGTCTCTATAAATAGAGAGCTGAGATCAATGGAAAGGATAACCCAATTCACCTATCTACTATGTCCTTGTTACATTTCCTAACACTATGCAATACAAACACAAATGCAGGCCCATGGACATGGTGAAAGCCGGCTAGAACGGGACTGAATAATTAAATACGCCAGTTCCATTTCCACCGCGTCCAAAACCCTCGCTTCGGATCGAGTTCGGTCGGATCCTATGGCGCCGCCGCCGCCGCGCTTGTCGCCGGAGCTGATACATGACGTCGTCGGGGAGATCCTCCTCCGCGCCCCGCTGGACGAGCCAGCTCACCTCCTGCGCGCGTCCCTCGTATGCAAGCTCTGGCTCCGCATCGTCTCCGACCCCGCCTTCATCTGCCGCTACCGCGCCTTCCACTCCGCCCCGCTGCTCGGCTTCTTCTACAATTACAAGCCCGTCTCCGCTCCTCGCTTCGTCCCCACCACCACTGCGGCCTCCCCTTTCCCCCAGGAGGCATGTGCGAGTGACCTCTGGGTCCACGACTGCCGCCACGGCCGCATCCTCCTCGAGAACATCAGCAGGAACTTCGTTGTTTGGGATCCGATCAGCGGTCATCGGGAGGAGCTGCCTGTGTCCTATATGCCAACCACGACCTTCTTGGCTGCGGTGCTCTGTGCAGTCGCCGGCTGCGATCACCATGACTGCCGCGGTGATCCGTTCCATGTGCTCTATATTTGCATTGACGATAGGGACGACAACAAGTATGACACCCGCATTTGTCTCTACTCATCGGAGGCTGGTGCCTGGGGCAAACCAGTTTCTGTTCACTTAGATGGGATAGACTATTTCGACATGACTCGTGCGGCCATTATCGGAGATGGAATCTACTTTATTGTTGAGGCGGGTGTAGTAATCCTCAAGTATGATTTAGTTAAGCATGGCTTCTCTTTTATCGAATCTCCAGACATATACAGAAAGCGTCCGGTTCTCATGCAAAACGAGGACGGGACATTGGGGCTTGCCGGTGTAAGAGATTTAAGACTTCACCTTTGGTTGAGAATGGTGAATCAAGATGGAACTGCAGGATGGGTACAATGGAGGGTCATTGAGCTTGAGAAAATACTTCCTGTTGACAAACCCTTGATGAAAGCTAAGGTGATTGGTTTTGCTGAGGGCACCGAGGTTTTATTCATGAGCACAGATATTGGTGCCTTCATATTGGAGCTAAAGTCAGGGCGGGTGAAGAAGGTAAGCGGGCCTAGGAAATACTACTCCGCCGTACCCTTCAATAGCTTCTTCACTCCAGGTATGGATCCAGCCCTTTGTATATGTTTTGATTTTTGAGAATGCAGCATCGATCACACTTATTTTTTGTTAGTTTCACCTGGTAAGGATTATTCTTAACACGGACAAGATATTTTCATATAACAAAACTCAACTTTGTGAACCACTGAAGTTGCAGCTATTTAGTTATGGCATTTTAGCTTGTGCATTATTTATACTCATTGTAAATATTAGTGGACACTCCCTTCTGTTGAGCTTTGGAACAATATGAACCTGTAGAGACTTAATTCTTTGTGACAATGTAGTGGTTCTGATACTGGATATTATTCGTCAGAAATGATACCTTTGCTTTTGAAAACTGAATATCTAACAATGCCAAGCTTCTGTGCTGCATGAGCTGCTTCTCTGGTTGCTTTGGCCAAAGTAGGTCTAGTTTCTTGGTCAAGGTCGTGTGTTCTTTTGTTGTGGTAAGATGTAATGTATTGAGTGGAAGACTTCATGTCTTCTCCTTTATTTGTTTACTTCCTATCTTAATGAAATGACATGCAGCTCTCTTGTGTCGTTAGAGAGAAACAAAACAATTCTACATCACACCTCATGTGTTCTTGTTCACCTTGTCAAGGATGATTCATAACATCGACAAGATGTGTGTTTTAATTAACTGCAAGTTGTCGATCTAATATTTTGACATTGTGATTTGTACATTCGTTTCCTAAATAGTTTTTCATCTCTGTTGTTTGATCTTGGAGAACTATGTATACTCAGCTGTGGTACAATTTCTGACTTGTATATTTGGTAGTTGGTACTTTCCAGAATGTGCAAGGATCAAATTGCCATTACCAGTGGAGACCGATTGACCACTACTCTGCCCAAAGAATGGCAGTACCTGGACACCATATCCATCAAGATGTTTTGAAATGTTTAATCTTCTGTTGGGTAGTTTAACTTATGGAAGTGTAAGCGACCATGCATGTTCTGTTATGGACCTTATGTACCTGCTCCTTGGTTATGGACTTATGATAATGACTGAAGACTATGCTTAAGGTGCACACTTAATATAACTTTGGTTAACGTTATTTTAATGGTTGACAAACTACTAGGAACTTCAAATGTTTTTTTACTTGAAAATTGAACTGTGTGTGTTGGTTTAAATTTTATTTCCAAAACAGGGATGATTGTTTCTTGTTTTTGAGGAATATACTTGGAGCTGAAAAATCAAATTGCTTCAGTTGTCTATAGCACCGAATTTGTTGCGGCCTTTCAACTAGTTCATGCTGTGCAGCTGCACCCTGAACCCTTTAGAAAACTCAATATATAGCAACGTATTGTGTTGGTTACCTTGTCTGGAACCTTATTGAAGTCGGCCGATCTAGCTAGGAAGTACAAGAACCCCACTATTTTCAAATAAACTGTTATTGTGATATCCCCTATGGTCAGTCTGAAGCTCACCTCAAAACTCACTTTGTAAACAATTGAGGTGCGCCAAGGGATCATCAAATAATTTATATACCATTGTTTCTTACTGTCTTTGTAATTTTCAGTTCTAGGGCGAGGTTAGTTGGTTCAGACTTATCTCTCAGCACTTAGATAACTACTAAGAGCGGTCTCTCTCTAGTTTCTACTGTTTGATCTTCAAAAACATATTTTCTGATCTGTGGATTTACATTCTAGATTGTGCTTGCAGCATATTTCCATGCTAGTTATCACTACCAATCTGAAATGTTTATTTTCCATTGTGTAGTTTAATTTATGGAAATTTAATTTTAGACACCATGGTCATTGGGTCAGTTATATGTATCTTTTTTTTCATCATGCCTATTTAAGACGGAATGGTCATTGGGTCAGTTATATGGGTCTTTTGTTTCATCAAGCCTTGTTTCAGGTAGGTTGAGATAATGAAGACTCTGTTTCAAGTTTGCTGTTAAGCTTATTTAGCTTAGTTCTATACTCGTGGTCGCACATCCCCTTGGAACTGAACTTAGGGTATGTTTGGTTGGTGGAATAGGGTAGAATAGAGCCACTCCATTCTAGTTTTGATAGTGTTTGGTTCATGGATAACAAGAATAGAGCCGCTCCTAGATGAGGATATTCCATCTAGATCCGGCACCGGTCCACTCCTTTTTTCGACCGAACGCAGCCGCTCCAACCTCGCCCTCTCCTCCCCCGCAGTTCGGTCACCGCTTCTCCCATCCGCGCGCCATCTTCCGCTTCTCCCCGCGTGGGCTCCTTCTTCCCACTGGCGCCACCGGCACTGACGCCGCAGCCGCATCCCTCCTCTTCCCGCGTGTGGGGCTGCTCGCGCTTGCGGCCGGGCGCCGCCGCCATGTCGCCGTCCCCCTCCTCCCCTTCCCGCACGGGGTCTGCTGCTCGCACTCATGGCCGGGCGCCGCCGCCCTGCCACCGTCCCCCTCCACCCTTCCCGCGCGGGGGTCCGGCTGCTCGCGCTCGCGGCCGGGTGCCGCCGTTTTCCCGCTCCTCCTCCTGTGCAGGGGAGCGGCTGCTCGCGGCCGGGCGCCGCCGCCCCATCTTCCTCATGCCGCGCGGGGTGCTGGCTGCCTCGTTGTCGGCCGCCACCGCCCCCTCTTCCTCTTCCCGCACGCGGGACTTCTGGCACTCGCGACCGGGCGCCGCTGCCCCGCTCGTGGCCGGATGAAGCTGGCGGAGCAAGATCTCGAGCAAGCTTCTCTAGCAGGATGTCTTGGCAGGTGAGGGCGGCATGGACAAGCGTGGCGAGGCAGGGGAGGTGGAGGAAGATGTCTTGAGCAAGTGTAGTGGCCTGGTGGTACACTCACCAAAAGAGAGAAGTGGGTGATCATAAACATGCACTCGCTCTGGTTCTTCAACCAAACAGGGGACAGAACGACTCCATCCCACGAACCAAACAGAAAATAGAATCGCTCCGTCCCTCCAACCAAACAACTGACCGGAGCCATTCCATTCGAAAAATATAGGATGGAGCCATTCTATCCCACCTCGCTCTCCAACTAAACGAATCCTTAGCATTGGGCCTTTCTTTTGATTCTGGACCTAATCAAATTTAAGCATTTCAGTTCCATTTCTGGAACGAGGCTAGCAGTTTCAGCCTATACAGGAAATTTTTTAAGCAATAGAAGGGTTTAGCCTTTGCTGATTAGATTACGTTAAAATAAAAAAATGGCTATGTGCAGCCAAAACAGAAAAAGGAAAAGAAAAGACTGAAACAAGCCTATACGTACAGGAATTGGGTAGGGACATAGAAATGGGAATTTCAGCATGGTAGTGTTAGTAGTCTACCAAGTTGAGTTAGCTGCTTTGGAATCATGCAGGGTTCATGCTTTGAGACGTGTAGTATTGTGTAGGGCAGCTCTTCCTGTCTTGTTTCTTGCACTACTCCAGGTACCGCCATCACAAACGGTTGGGAAGGGCCATCACAAACGGTTCTCCCAATCGTTTGTGATATACCGTTTGTGATGCCTGGAGCATCACAAACGGTTTGAGACATGATGTAACACCCCGCCTTCCACGAGCCGCCCCGCACAGCCCTTCCGAGGGGCGCGCACGCGTACACATAGCACCCTGCTTACACTTTCGTCCTCGCTTCGTGTAAAAGGGTTAACCCGAAGGTGCTATGGCCGGAAGACAAAGGCTTATAAGTTGTCTCCACCCTTGCTAAACTAGCAATGTGGCACTAAACACGTGCATCCCACACTCATGGGCCACTACTGGGCCATACAAACTGGGCCGGGTGTGACATACACCCCCCCTCAAAGAACCCGACGTCCTCGTCGGCGCAACTCACCCACACGGGCAAATGTCCAGGAACGTTCCCCCTTGGCGCACGACCGTACGTCCAGTGTCGGCGCCATAGTCCATGCCGTATGCCCTACCCGGGCCATACGCGCCATGCGCCCTATGCCCGCACACTGATCCGTACGCGCAACCGCGAGGGTCGGCTCTGATACCATTTGTAACACCCCGCCTTCCACAAGCCGCCCCGCACAGCCCTTCCGAGGGGCGCGCACGCGTACACATAACACCCTGCTTACACTTTCGTCCTCGCTTCGTGTAAAAGGGTTAACCCGAAGGTGCTATGACCGCAAGACAAAGGCTTATAAGTTGCCTCCACCCTTGCTAAACTAGCAATGTGGCACTAAACACGTGCATCAAACACTCATGGGCCACTACTGGGCCATACAAACTGGGCCGGGTGTGACACATGAACCGTTTGTGATGTTCCAGGCATCACAAACGGTTGATGTCTCAAACCGTTTGTGATGTCTCGAGCATCACAAACGGCTTGAGACATCAACCGTTTGTGATTTTCTTTTTTCGATTTTTATATACAGCACGTATACAGCATATATACAGCCCATATACACATCACAATCACATATACAGCACATATACACATCACAGGCACATATAGAGCTCAAAGATATCACATATTCACATCACAAGCACAATTCAACAATATTTGACAAGTTTTGAACTTAAACCAAATTCGAAACTTATTACAAGTCCAACGAATCTAAAAGTTCAACGTATGCCATGTGTCTTACACCTTCATAATGTTAAACTCACCTTGTTCGCTCACAATTTCATCCAGAATGAACCCAGCTAGTTGTTCTTGGAGTGCCAGTACCTCTCCTGCAAGCATCTCCTCAGCACCTAGTTCTTTTTCCTGCATAAATGACATTAGAATCAAAGGAATGCATTAGCATATGGTTTCAAAATAATGTTCAGAAAGCAAAAGTCATGATTAGATTGCTAGATTAGTACGAACCATTTCTTCTAATGCAGAAAAGTCATCTCCGCTGTATTGGTGGATGTAGTGCATTGCATAGAACCCGCATGTGCAGGTATCCGGCCGTTGTCTTTT
Organism: Echinochloa phyllopogon; assembly: GCA_033239725.1. Lineage (NCBI taxonomy): Eukaryota > Viridiplantae > Streptophyta > Magnoliopsida > Poales > Poaceae > Echinochloa > Echinochloa phyllopogon. The sequence continues at coordinate 2,703,382 of BTCW01000002.1, forward strand.
AATCCACTTGGCATCATCTATGGTGAACCTTTTCTGATAAGGTCTAAACATCCCCGGGTGTTTTTTACAGTACATTGCGAATATCCTAAACAACATTAAATAGTAATTGAGGGTGGGTTGATGAAATAAAACATAATACGACTCGATACAACGAACCAACACAACATTAAATACTTACATGTCAAGCACTTCGAGCAGTGGCTGGATGAGTTCCCGATGCCTTCTTAATGAGTCGAGAACCGTTATGTGGCTCTGTAGAAGGGAGATTTCCAAGACAACAAAATGCATCCTGTAAACATTTCACACATGCTAGAAAATAGAAAAATGATTCATGTTATTGTATAGATGCATGTAACTACGAACACACTTACGAGCAGTTGTACGGTAGAATTATGCATTCTTTCTCTTTCAGTGCGCAAAAAGCAGTGTACAGATAACGGTGTGTGTCAGGGTTATGCAAGGCCTTTTCATTTACCGCGCATGGGTCCAAGAAGGCTACATCTTTGCATATCCCTCTTCGCCTAAAAGTTTGGGCCTCCATCCTACAGAAAGATCAAGTTATGAGAGTTTATGTCGTTAACAAAAGAACGGAAGAGATTTAGTTACGATACTTACAAGCACCAAAGGAAGACGATGCTGACATTGAGGTAGTCTTGTTGGTACATCTCATATAGATGAAGAAACTCAATCCACAGTATGGTATGAGATTCTTTCTCATCGTTCTTGCCGAACCATTCGATTGGGTACCTGACCCCAAATTGTTCAGAATCCCCTTGAGTTTTGTACCATTGATGCAGTTGCCTCAACCTCGTTGGTAGATTACGGATATCCTCTGGGCGAACCAGGTCATTCCCCAACACAAACGGCCATTTTGGTGGCGTGAGTGGCGCAAATGGTAGATCCACTCGAACAGTGTCTTGTTGCAACATATGAAGGTCTTGTGCTGAGAGACCAGTTTCTTCGAGGAATTTCTGCCTAGCTGCTTCCTCCCTTTCCGCAACGGATTGTAGGAGCGCTTCCTTGCTGAAGGAACGTGTCGCCCTTTTGGACGTTATACGCTCAAATTCTTACTTGCGCTATTTGTTATTCCCTGTCTGTTTTACCAATGCCATCTTGGTAAAATGATCAATTACAAATTGGGGTACCACTACATCCTCCTTAGCAGGGAGCAGGGATGTTACGCTTCCACTCACCGGTTTTTTCTTCGACTTTCTCTGAGGCGGGCTTGAAGCGGTTTGTCGCCGCTTCAGCGTCTAAGGTGTACTCTGGTCCTTAGGAGGCGGACTTGGTTCCCTAGGTGGCAGACTTGGTTGCCTAGGAGACGAACTTGGTTCCCTAGGAGGCGGACTTGGTTGCCTAGAAAGTTTGCTAGGATCATTGATGTCGCCGTCGTCATCTGACTCCGAATCAGAATCGCCAAAGGATATATAGCGTTTGCGCCACCCGACAATGCAACCAAGGTTGTCTCTCAACTGTACGGCGTCGTCCTCCGCCGGAATTTCCAACTCCACTCTGCCGTACCACTTTTTGACTAGTGCATCAAGTGTGACTAGTGCAAAGCCAGCAGGTAATTCACGGCAATGCAACACCTCTCGTTCCTTGGTAGGCAAAGCTTGACCAATTGCCACCTTGGTCTTAACATCGCATATAACTTGCAACTTCGGGGTTCTGTGATATCATCCACTGGAAATCTCAACTTGGGATCTTCTACGATGGGATGGGGATGCACGTTACTCCCACAGTTGCTCCGATGCACCATTGGGCTAGGGAGAGCTGAGCCGCCATCTAATGCTGCAACAGGCCCACGCTGGCTCATGTGAAACTCTTCACGCAGCTTATCATGTGAAGCCTGCATTTCGTCACGGACCTGTTGCAAAAGCCTCTCGTAGTCTGCCGGCATCTGAGCTTTGCCCCGAGACCGACTTCTGTACGAGCCCGAATCTGCCTCAAAGCCTTTGTCCCACGGAACGATTCCAGGACCTCGTGTGCGTCCGGGATGCTCTTTGTTTCCCAAGGCACGGGTAAGGGCATCATTCTCCCTTTCTGATTGAAAGGAACCTGAGGCAATATCTGAATGTGCTTGCTCGATCCGTTTGACTGCTTCTTCGGCACGAGAATCCTTATGGATAAGCTTTCCATCAGGCCCGTATTTACACCCGTGCCCTAGAGCCCAAGTCATAGACCTTTGCTCCCAGTTTGCTGTCTGCAACTCAACACCACGGCTTTCCAGCTCATCAGCCTGCTTCTCCACTCGGGTATCTTCCTTACGTACCCACGAGATCCTATGGTATGTGTGTGTAAATTTTTCTTTGCGATCTCAGTATTTCTGGCGCTAGCTTTTTTGGCTTCTTCAGAGAGCTTGTAATCCACAAAATCTCTCCAGAAAGGTTGCTAAATTGTGCATTGTGAGAAATCTAGAACAGTTCCTTGCAGGACATGGTCTTTGTATAGTGTATGCTTGTAATATTGAAACCGGCAAGCCATTACTTGCAATGCTTTTTTCTTCAACATGTTCTCCGTATCACGAGGGAAGGTGAACTTTTCTTTCAACTTGGTCCAGCATATCTCCTTGGTCGCATCCGGAACATGCCACTCGGGCTCTTTTTTATTCCTCCACCACCTCCATTTGATGGGAATATTCTGCCTCACTATTCTGCCGATGGCCGTCTTGTAGGGCCCCTGGGCCTCAATAGGATCTGTAGGCTCTCCGGTGTCATTGACCTCGAGGATTACAGTTCGGCCTTCCGGCATCTTGCTTGGCCCTCGCTTGGTCTTTTGTTTCCCTGATGAGCTGGCTGCATTGTCAACTGCTTGCTCATCGCCGGCGGCTTCGTTGTCAACTGCTTGCTCATCGCCGCGGCGAGGTTCATGAATTGGGTCGGGCTTCCATCTGCATGGTATTCGGCCCCTGATCCATCGGCACCTTGATTGGCCACGTCATTGGTGGCGGGTTGGGCACAACGGGTCTTGATTCGTGAGAAACGACCCATTGTAGCTACACAAAGATTATTTTGTGACCAAATTTTAGCGTAAGATCATTTATATATTTATTAAACGTATTGGTCTCAACTTTCTCCTACAAGTTATATAGATCATATCTAAGCCTCTAGCCAAAGCATGGATGAAGATTCAAATTATTTTTCAAGTTATTAATTTAACGTCCTACACAAGATTAAATACAAAACATATATCAAATAATTCCCAAAATCATAAATAGTTCATAAATCATAACTCAATATGTACTCATAAACATCATGTCAACTTTTGCTACAAGCCTAAGCATATCAAAAGGAACAACATATCCAAAGCTCATTGTCATATCTTGAGCATATTTTGAACTACACCAAAAACACCTAAAACTCATATTGATTTAGCATTCAAAAACTACATGGAAAAAACCTATACAACCTTTATAGAAAAGGTAGATCTCTTTACAAGGAATCCAACAAAATTGGTTTGCATTTTTCTGATGTTTCTACGATTTTTAATGATTTTTCGAAGTTTCTGCTAACACCCTAAAGATTCATTTACAGACAGGCCCTTGGAACAAGTTTTAGAAATTATGCAGAGGCCCCTAGGTCACGAAAAAACCCCTAAAACTAACTAAATCATTACAGATAGGTCCTCTGGCGGCCATGGGCCTCGCCGGCGGCAATAGCCGGTCGTTCTTCGCCGAAGTTGGAGAGGGGAAGGTGCTGGGTACTTACCTGCGCCGGAGTTGGGTCGGGGTCGGAGGCGGGCGACGGCGCAGGCAGGGGCGCCGCGGAGAGGATGCCGGGGCAGGGGCGCCGGGGGCAGGGATGCCGCAGGAGGCCGCCACGGGCAGGGGCGCGCCTGGCAGGTGCGCCGCAGGAGGCCGCCGCGGGCAGGGGCGCTGCAGGAGGACGTCGCCGCGGGTAGGGTCGCCGCCGCAGGCAGGGACGCGCGCCGGGGCAGGGGCGCCGCGGAGAGGATGTCGGGGCAGGGGCGCCGGGGGCAGGGACGCCGCAGGGGCGCGCCGGGCAGGGCCGCCGCGGGCAGTGGCGCGCCGGGCAGGGGCGCCGTAGGAGGACGTCGCCACGGGCAGGGTCGCCGCTGCAAGCAGGGACACGCGCCGGGGCAGGGCGCCGGAAGCAGGGGTGCCAGAGCAGGGGCGTCGGGGGCAACAGTGGAGCGTCCTGGCGGCGGAGCGAGAGCGCAGCGGCGGCAGAGCAGCCTGGCGGCGATGCAGTGGAAGCGAGGGGGCGCGGGACTTGAAAAATTTTAGGGGAGCGCGCGCTATATAACCCTGGGTTATCACAAACAGTTCTCCATTTGTGATGGGTACCCATCACAAAGGGTTTTGGTCTGCCGAACCGTTTGTGATGTCCGGCTTTCACAAACGGTTCTGGTTAGAGCCGTTTGTGATGGCTGGCCACCGCCTGCTCTTGGTCGTGGCCTGCTCGTGGCTGTGGCCTGGCCGTGGCCGTGGCCGGGGCCGGGCTGTGGCCCAGCCGGCGGTCGGTCCGGGGACTGGCCGGGCTGGCTTTGTGGCCGGCGGGGCCATAGCCGGGGACTGGCCGGCAAATCAATAGGTGCGGGAGCTGCGAGAATTGCATTAATGGGAATTGTTGTCGGTATTGGAAACGTCCTCGGTACTTTGATTCATTTCATGGCGCGAAATCACACATTATTTAATTCAATATTACTTCACCACACTTTTTTTAGTCTTACAGCATCACACACACATTATTGCAGTCTTAGAATATTATCCCGATAACACACACATGTTCAAAGACATAATAATTAAGGATATCCCCCATGTCGCATCGCAAGGTACGTAGTATGAAATGAGTCCCTGATGTCGACCCCTATAAATCTGTCCACATAGTCTAGTGCATATATTAATGCACTATCTTTTGCCTTATAGGGTGCATCACAGGTCTCACCGTATATTTTCAACATGCCTTGCCTTGACGTCAACGTTACTGAAGATTGAAAACCACCTTGTACTCGACTGTCGTGCGGTGCAACGAATGAGTATCCCAGAGGTGGCATAATCTGACGCAACACTTCTCCCAAACCATACTCTATGTGTAGGCGGCCAGAATACAGGGTGTCCTATATATACAAGAGACATATATAGAAAGATATAAATACATATATAACTAAAGGCATGATTTGCAATAAAAAATCAAAGAAATAGTAACTTACGAATTCCGTTTCATAAAGAGGCCACATCCTGTTTGGAACTTGTCTGACGTCTGGCTCATTGAGCTCGAGAGCCTTCATCTTCAAGAAACTATAGTCTGGAATACAACGGCCCGTATGAATTTCGAACTCTTCCACTGCCCTCCTCACGACATCGCGTGCAGCAACATATTCTTGATGGTATGCTCCAGATTGGATGTGAAAAATAACTGTATCACCAGGATTCGGGTGGCGCAAGGAACGCTCTTAGACTGTAAGAGAAACCACATACATCCCATTGTATAAGCCGCTGTTATGTCTCACCGGCCCAGGAGGGTGGGCTGGCGGTGGCAGTGGAAGGGACGGCAGAACATCGTGCGCGTTGTGTCCACCACGTCTAGCTCTTTGGCGTTCTCTCGGCATTATTTTCCTAAAAAATTCTTAAGAATTAATAAATAAATCTAGAAATATCAAGATTTTCTATTAGTTTTCTCCGGCCTGTTAAGCCACCATCATCTACACACCTGACTCTCCAACTTACAGGCCTACATAAATATCAAGATTTTCTATTAATTTTTCTATATTATTATAGCATTTACTTAAAACTATCAGAAAAAATCATATATATCATTTACGAAAAATAAAACAGCTCTAAAAACCTTAATCTACGTATTATACCTGCGTGTTGCCGTGCGAGCCGGTCTTGCCTTGTGGGCGTGGCCGCGCCGGCCTGTAAGAGGAGAGCCAAGTGTGTAGATGAGTGACAACCAGAGCGAGAGAGCGTGAGCAATGAGAGCGAGAGAAAGAGAGCGACCAGAGTGCGAGAGACTGCGAGAGAGCCACCGGGAGAGGCCTGCTATTTATGAACGAGTGGGAGACAGCGCAGGGAACACGTGGGCCCACATCAATCATAAGTTTTGGCATTTATGCACATCACAAACGGTTCTTAACACGAACCGTTTGTGATAGTGTACATCAAAAACGGTTCGTGTTACAAACCGTTTGTGATGTGAACTATCACAAACGGATCTTCGTATGAACCGTTTGTGATAGTTCACATCACAAACGGTTCATAAGAAGAACCGTTTGTGATTTACCCAGCAATAATTGCTGCATGCACCCACCGACGGTTTTAATTTTTAAAAAATATTTCATTTAAATCATTCGGAAAACCATATAATTCATAGAAATTCCATATAATTCAAAGAAAATTCATATGACTCATATAAAATTCATATGACTCATAGAAAATTCATATAATTCATTCCAAAAACCATATAATTCATAGAAATACCATATAACTCATAGAAATTCATATAATTCATTGCAAAAATCCATATAATTCATTGCAAAAATCCATATAATTCATTCCAAAATCCATATAATTCATAGATAATTCATGTGACTCATAGAAATTCATATAATTCATACAAGACATGGATATAATATAAATTAAATAGTACATGGATGGAGTTATATATGTTTCGATTAAAAAAATAAAAGTAGTGCATAGAGAACTAGCTAGTTTTGGATATTACATGATACACGTATCAATTATTCAATTGACAATGATTGCCTCATCGTGATCAAGCCGCACGTATGCCGGTTCATCGCCATCTTTTTCTTCAAACACAGGAAGGTCGACATCCGGCCCAAGCGGAAGCATGTCGTGGAAGTCGTTCCCTTCTTCCTCGGTTCTATCTTCAACACCGACGATCTTCCTTTTGCCCTAGAGGACGACGTGCTTTCCATGATGAGCGAGGTCCGTTGTGTAGAAGACTTGCACTACATCCTTAGCCCAAACAAATGGTTCGTCTATGTACCCTGTGACGAACCGGATTCTCACCGACGAGAACCCGACTCCCTGTACCCTTGAGATAGTCCCAGGAATAGCAGCTATTTCATACAGAACTGATCTCAGTCGAATATCACATCCACACAATGATAAAAGATCCATTACATGATATTTATATAAAACAAAGCGTCTGGTACAAGCCCTCTGGGCTAAATCGACAATGGGAATCAACTGCGCAACGGTAGCTAGAACATCAGGGACCTCTCCCCCACAGGCATCCTTGAGCATAGCGCGCTCCCTTCAGTCGTACCATCCGTCCTTGTTGAACTCATAGTCGGGATCTTCACCTGAGAACCCAAAGTCTGTCCCCAAGGGAATGGGACAGGTTCACGTCACCAACCATAATATGATGCAAGCTTTAAAGTGGCCTATTCTAAGGTTTAGAAATAATCAAGGTTTGTGCCAGGGTTTTCCTATGCGAGCAGCAACAGTAACCCAAGTTCATCTCATCACCAACTCCTTTCCTCACATGCACATCCACTCCCCAGATCCACCCTTCAGCCTCACATTTTTTCCCATCGGGCTCGTCCTGCCACAGCAGGTTCCCGCAAACATTATCCACCAACACCTTTCTCTCTCTAGTCGACTCGGTGAGCTCCCTCCCCACCTTGACTCAACAGCCTCAGCTGGACCTATCTCTCATAACCCAAATCAAGGATGAGGTAAGAAAGCAGATTCCCATGCTAGCCGGGGCTTCTCAGAAATGGGTCGTCCGTAACCGTGGACACGGCTATACGTATAGTTTACACTCTGCAGAGGTGGCACTCCAGGAATCCATCCGAGCTGCAAGGCTAGTCCGCAACCAACCTGAGACACAGCCCACAGCAAAGACCCTAAACAGTAATGGCGCCAATCCTGTCTCCCTGGGCTCGGGAAACATCCAATCTAACATCTGCCCCAGGGTCGTGAAACCTTCCCACCGGGGCCAGTCGGGGGCCGTAGTAAATCAGGGAGATTACGCCGCAACGAATCCCCCCTACACATATCAAGCTCGATTCTCCTACAGTCTCGGCGCCAAACTAGAGTAGGCTTGCTGGAACCCTCCCCATACTGGGTAGATGGTGAGCACGGTATTTCCCAAGTCCAAAGTGGGGGCACGACTCGGTCCTTAATTATCGGTAAAGCGAGTATCTGCGTCATAAGCGATCCGCCGCAACGGTCCGCAATCGGCACCCATAACAGGTATTGCCGCCCAAACTCCTCAAGTAACCAAGTATCCAATATCCATGTACCCGCAACAGGTACTCCGTAGGGACTGCCCGAGTGTAGTTCCCAAGCACCTCGATCAAACGATCGAGTTGTTTTTACTCGCTTACACCGCCTAGCTGCACTACTCCTTCCCATACCAACCACAACTCACGCCAAGAGATTCAAATCACAACCACCCCAACACATGCATAGCATAGCATATTTCATAAAGTGAGTAGTAGGTAGCAAGGTAACAGGATAATAACAAAGGCAGTGCAGGTTTATCATGCGAGTAAAGTAAAGCGCTAGCATACTAGTTTGCATGTCTAATAGGTATTTCAAAGATGGTCGGGTGTGAACCTGGGCAAAGGTCTTCGTCCTTGTCAAAGTAGTTGTCGTAGTCGACCGGCTCCTCCTGACTCTCCGGAGCTCCTAAGTTTGCGTAAAAATAAAATAAGGCGCGACTACTAGCAAAGAAACACCAAACAGTGACGAGAGAAGTCCCAAATAACACCAAACTCTATACTAACGCGTAGATCATGATTTTAGAAAAATATAGAAACTGGTTTCATATTTTTCTGAGCTACGGTTGATTTATTATTAATTGTTGAAGTTTATATCATTTTCTGAAAATATTAAATAATTTCTGAAAAAGAAAACAGTTAAATAATTAGTCTGCTGACGTCAGCAGTGGGGTCCGCCTAGGATGACGTCAGCAGTGGGCCCTGGTGACGTCAGCGTTGACTGGTCAACGGTCAACGGGGTCAACGGTCAACGGTCAGCTCTGGTCAGTGGGCCCCATGTGTCAGTGACTCGCAGAGTATGACAAGTGGGCCCCATACGTCAGCGCAGTTAAAAGAAAAAGAAAAAGATTAAACGCTGGCTGGGCTGGAATTGGGCCGAAAGTGACTGGGCCAAGAAAGTTTAGGGCGGTAAACGAGACTTTAACGCGAACTTTAGGCCCACGAAGGGGGTGGCTGCTAGATCCGCTCTGGTGGACTCGGTCCACCGTGAACCGAGAGTGCGGTTCACGTGAGCCGAGTGCACGGGATCGATCTGTGGCCGAATCGGGATCGTCTGCGGGTGCGCGTGTGTGATGCTGGTGTGGTCGTTCGTGTGGCGTGGCCACGGCGCGACGTGACGCGCGCGCGGCGCGCACTGGAGCACATCGGCGGCGATGGTCGGCGGTGGAACTCGCCGAAAAGGGTTCGGTCGGGTCCAAGGGTGGTCGGAAAAGCTCGGCTAGGGTTTGGCGAACGCGGACGGGGTGAAAAAGGGGTCGGCTTGGGTGCGGTTTGGCCCTCCCGACGCGGACTGCGGCGGCTCGGCCATGGTGCCGGCGAGCAACGACGGCGGCTCAGGTTTCTGGTTCAACAGCACGCGGATTGGGTAAAGCGTGCGTGCGCACGGCTCGAGCGGCTGCTGGGACGCGGCTAGGTGCACACGCGCGGGCTCGTGGTCACCCACGGCCGCGCGTGGCCTCGGCGTTCGCGCGCGGCGAGCAGAGCTCGGCCGCGGCGGCCTCGGCTGCAGAGCGATCGATGGCGGGTTGCGGGCTAGCCTGCTACGGCTCGACGGGGTCCTGCACAATAGCGACGGCCATGACACGAAGGTCGGGTCCCAGGGGGCTAGCAACGCGACGGCGGCGGAACTCGCCGGAGACAGAGAAGAAAGAAGGGGCTTTCAGCGGCGCTCACCTAGGGGCCAGTAGGGGTACGCTGCAGCTCGGGGAAGGGCTCGTCGTGGCTTTGCGATGCTCGTGCTCTTCCTCCCGTCCCTGGTCCGGCTCCTCCTCGGCGGCTCCACGGATGGCGGCGTCGGCTTCGGCGGCGGCGACGTGGGGAAGACGCTCCGGCTCCTCTCCTTGCTCCTGCTCCCGCTCAACCTCTTCCCCACCTCTCCTCGCACCTCACACCCCTCACGATTGGATCAGATCGAACCCCAAAGGGGCGGCGCGGCTTGGGAAAGAAGAAGGCCGGCGGCGGGTTTTATAGGGGACTGGCGCTAAGCGTCCTTGCCAGGGCCACGCGTCCCGATCGCGACGGGCCGCAACGGCTCGGGTGGTTGGAGGTCACGGGCGTGCACTTGGGAGAGAGAGAGGGAGAGGGAGAGAGAGACGGCGCGCGGGGGAAGACGACCGAGAGGAGGGAGAGAAAGCTGACAGGCGGGACCCGCCTGTCAGTGGGGGAGAAAGGCGACGCGGCGGCGACGCGGTTGGGAAAAAGGATGGGCTGCTGCCGGGCCGAAAGGCCGAGCAGGCCGGCTGGTTCGCTGGCTCGGGGAAGAAAGTTCAGGGTGGTTTGATGGACTTTGTCTTCGGGAAATTGGCCCACGAACAGTTAAAGGATTTGACAATTAATTTAAAAGTTAGAGTTTGAATTCAAATCCAGAATTTGAATTCAAACCAACCAAAAATCCAAATAACTCCAAATCACACTATTTCATCCTTAGCACTTCAAATTGATTTTAAATTTCCAATTTAAATTACTTAAGAATTTGGGGAGCAATTAGAAACAAATTTAAATATTGGTTTGTATGCACAACAATTCACCAAAATTTTTTGAAATCCACATTTTTGCATTCAACAAATCCTAGAGGAATTTTAGGGTTGTTACAGTCTCCCCCCCTCACAAGAATCTCGTCCTCGAGATTTGTGATTACCTATGGTTTAAACAAGTGGGGGTATTTCTCCTTCAGTACTGACTCCTTCTCCCAAGTAGCTACTCTTTCCGAGTGATTGCTCCACTACACCTTACAGAACGGAATAGCTGTGCTTCTGGTCTCTTTGACTGCTCTGTCTAGTATTCTCTCCGGGTACTCCAGATACTCCAAGGTATCTTGTAGGTCTAATGCCTCTGTCCTGACCTCATGTTCTGGTACTCTCAGACACTTTCTCAGCTGGGATACGTGGAACACTGGGTGTACTCCAGTTAAGTCCTCAGGTAGGTCTAGCTTGTAGGCTAGCTTACCTATTCTCTCCAGTATCTGATACGGTCGTACAAAACGGGGTGCTAGCTTTCCTTTCACTTGGAATCTCTTATGCCCTATGAGGGGTGACACTTTTAAATAGACGAAGTCTCCTTCTTCGAACTCTAGATCTCGTCTCCTTTTATCTGCATAGCTCTTTTGTCGGCTCTGAGCTACCTTCAGGTGCTCTCGGATCTTGGCCACATTTTCTTCTGCCTCCACTATCATGTCTGGTCCAAATAATGTTCGTTCTCTGACTTCTGATCACATCAAAGGCGTTCTGCATTTTCTGCCATATAGTGCCTCAAAGGGTGACATCTGTAAGCTGGTCTGGTAGCTGTTGTTGTAGGAAAATTCTGCATACGATAGACTCTTCTCCCAGTCTGTGCTGTAAGCTAGAACACATGCTCTCAACAAGTCTTCAAGAATCTGGTTCACTCTCTCGGTCTGCCTATCTGTCAGAGGGTGGTAAGGTGTGCTATACTCCAAGTTTGTCCCAATGGCTTGATGCAGGCTTTTCCAGAACTGAGCTGTGAATTGTGGTCCTCTGTCTGACACAATACTTCTCGGTGCCCCATGCAGCTTGAGAATGTTGTCTATATATAGTTCCGCTAGTCTGCTCATTGGGTATATGCTTTTGACTGGTATGAAGTGGGCTACTTTCGTCAGTCGATCAACTATGACCCAAATGGCATCATTCCCTTTCTGAGTGTGAGGTAAGCCAACCACGAAATCCATGCTGATATCTTCCCACTTCCACATTGGAATTTCCAGTGGTTTCAGCAATCCTGCTGGCCGTTGATGTTCTGCCTTGATTCTTCGACAAGAGTCGCACTTGGCTACATACTCTGCTATGTCCTCTCTCATTTTCTTCCACCAAAACTTATCCTTCAGATCTTGATACATCTTGGTACATCCTGGGTGTATCGAGTACTTGGACTCGTGAGCTTCTGAGAGAATTGTTTTCCTGATTTCTTTGTCCTGTGGTACACAAATACGGTCTTTCAGCCATACTATCCCTGCTTCATCTATCCGGAAGTCAGGTGCTACTCCACGTTGAATATCCTCTTTTACTTCTTGGATTTCTAGGCACTTCCCTTGAGCTTCTTTGATTCGATCTTCTAGGTCGTACTTCACCCTCATTTCCTTGGGTTTTCCTTCCTCTACTAGCTCGAGTTTCAACATGTACAACTCCTTTGCTAGTTCTGGTTGACTTTCTTCTATCATCAGGTTGTTGCAATAACTCTTTCGGCTCAAGGCATCTGCCACTACGTTTGCCTTGCCAGGATGGTAGTGTATCTCCAAGTCGTAATCTTTGATCAGTTCTAACCATCTTCTCTGCCTCATGTTTAGTTCGGATTGTGTAAAGAAGTACTTCAAACTCTTGTGGTCTGTGTAGATATCGCACTTGTTGCCAATCAGATAGTGCCTCCAGATCTTCAAGGCATGTACCACTACTGCCAGTTCTAAATCGTGTGTAGGGTAGTTTTCCTCATGCTTCCTCAGCTGTCTTGATGCATACGCAACAACCTTGCCCTCTTGCATTAGAACACATCCCAATCCTTGTCTTGAAGCATCGCAATAGACTACAAAATCTTTGCGAATATCTGGTAGGGTCAATACTGGCGTTGTAGTGAGCTTGTGCTTGAGCTCCTGAAAACTTCCTTCATACTTATCTGTCCACTCAAACGGAACGTCGTTCTTGAGTAGTTCGGTCATTGGCTTGGCAATCTTGGAGAAATTCTCAATGAACCTTCTGTAGTATCCTGCCAATCCCAGAAAGCTTCGGATTTCCGTGACACTTTTCGGTTGCTCCCATTCTGCTACTGCCTCAATCTTTTCTGTGTCTACTGCTACTCCTTCGGCTGTCAGCACGTGGCCCAAAAAGGCTACTTTCTCCAGCCAAAACTCACACTTGCTGAACTTCCCGTAAAGTTGGTGCTGCCTCAGATTCTCTAGTACAATCCTTAGATGCTTCTCATGTTCTTCGGTTGTTTCTGAGTAGACTAGTATGTCGTCAATGAACACCACTATGAACTTGTCCAGTTCCTCCATGAATACCTTGTTCATCATGTTCATGAAATAAGCGGGTGCATTGGTCAATCCAAAGGACACAACGGTGAACTCGTACTGCCCGTACCGAGTCACAAAGGCTGTCTTGGGAATGTCCCCTTCCCTAATCTTCATCTGGTGGTATCCCGATCTCAGATCAATCTTACTGAAGTACTTGGCTTTCTTCAACTGATCTAGTAAGTCATCAATCCGAGGTAATGGGTATTTGTTCTTGATTGTCACTGCGTTCAGGGATTGATAGTCTACGCACATGCGCATTGACCCATCTTTCTTCTTCACAAACAACACTGGCGATCCCCATCGTGATGCACTTGGTCGAATCACCCCGCTTTCTAGCATCTCTTTCAGCTGCTTCTTGAGCTCCTCCAGCTCTTCCACTGACATTCTGTACGGTCTCTTGGCAATGGGCCCTGTGCCTGGTTGCAGTTGAATTATGAACTCTATGTCTCGGTCTGGTGGTAATCCTGGTAGCTCTTCGGGAAACACGTCAGTGTACTCACACACAACAGACACTTCTTTGATCGTCTTTCTCTCGATAGAGTATACCAACTGTCTCAGAATACATGTTCTGGGTTCCTTTACTTTTCTTCTCCTTCGTGGCTCTACTGTTACTCTGACTCCGCTAGGGTGTGTCAACTCAACTGTTCTGGGTGAGAAACTGATTACTCCTTTATGTTCTGTCAGCCAATCCATTCCTAGTATCACGTCAATTCTGTCTGACTTCAGGACTGTCAGGTCTCCTGTGAACTCCTGCTCATCTATCATCAGACTAACTGTTGGGCACTCTAAGGTGCACCTAAGCTCTCCTAGGGGAGAAGTAGTGACTATAGGTCTAGCCTTAGGTATTGTCGGGAGAGACTGCCCTTTCACAAACTTCGACGAGATATAAGATCCCGTTGCTCCAGAGTCAAACAGTATCAAAGCTGGAATGCCATTTACTAAAAACTCACCGAGCACAACGTCGGGAGCGTCCTTGGCTTCTTCCTCTGTCAGGTGGTTGAGGCGTCCCCTCTGTACTGAAGTTGGCTGCCTGTCCTGTCCTCCAGGTGCCGGTGCCTTAGCTGGGGTTTGTTTGTTCTTCTTCTCCGGACAGTCAAAGGACTTGTGACCGGGCTTCCCACAAGCAAAACAGACTACTGAGATCCCTCCGCCAACTCTGGGCGTGTTGCTTGGCTTCCAGTTGGGGTTTCCCTGACCTGAGTAGCTACTGTTTCTGTTGCCAAATCTGCTGTAGTTGTTGCTTCCGCTGCCAAAGCTGTTGTTGTAACTGCCTCAGTTACCCTGGTGGTTGTTTCTGCTGAACCTTGAGCCTCCTTGGCTGTTGCTCTGCTGAAAACCTCTCCTGAGCATGTTACTCTGGCCACTCCTCGGCCTCTGACTCAGTCTGTGGTTGTGCATCTATTCAGCCTTTCTTTTCTTCTCTCGCCAAGTATCTTCAAGACCTACTCTTTCCTTCTCAACTGCGATAGCTCTGTCGATCATCTCTCTGAGTGACCTGTGTGAACTCGCTGCGAGTGCTGTCCCCAGACCTCTGTGTAAGCCACACTGGAACCAAAACTGCTTCTTCTTTTCAGTATTGACGTCTTCAGGAGCGTATCTCGACATCTTAGCAAAGTGTCGAGCGTACTCAGCTACTGACAAACCTCCCTGGGTCATTGTCCTGAACTCCATTGCTTTGTGCACCATGACTTGTTCCGGGATGTGGTACTCTTTGAAAGCTTCACAAAACTCTAGCCAGGTGATCTGAGCTGGGTTTGCGTGAGAGTCACAGTAGCTCTCCCACCACGCCTTTGCTGCGCCTTCAAGCTGGTGCGCCGCAAGGGCCACACATTCCTCTTCAGAGTAGTCTGTCAGGTCTAGCTTCGTCTCGATAGTACGCAGCCAGTCATGTGCGTCGAGTGGCTCATCTGAGTAGTCGAAGGTGGGTGCTTTCAGTCTGATGAACCTTTCAATCTTCCTTTGTAGGTCCTCTTCTCGGTGTCCTTGACGGTTCTGGTTCTGGTTTCCCTGAATCTGTTGCATAGCTTGCATGATCTGAGCGTTGGCCTGTGCCATCTGTTGCATCAGCTGTGTTTGAGCAATCATTACTTCTGCCAAGTTAGGCGGTGGCGGCAGTTGCTGTTCGTTCTGCTGGTTCTGCTGAGGCTCCATTGCCGGTTCTTCCATTACCACTTCCTGTTCCTCACCCGGTGCGTTGTTCTCGGGATGGAGCACGCCTGCTACGCGTCCACGACCCCTGCCTCTAACTGCAACTGCTGCTCTTCCACGACCACGACCTCTGCCACGTCCTCTGCCCCTAGCTGCCATTGCTGCCTCTTCTTGCTCAGCTTCCTCAAAACGTGCAAGCAGTCGGTTGGATCTTCGGATCGACATCTTGCTGCATTTTTCATTGAGCAGGTATAGTGGCGGTCAGGTAATGGTTAGGTTAGCGAAAACTAGGGTAGGAGCTGCACACAAGAAATAGACTCAACACTAGAGTACACTCAAGATGAACATCAATGAAACTGCAAGAACAACCATAAAGATCAATCACTCATAACAGCATTACACCCTAGACATGAGTACTTTCCTGAGGCCAGCTCCTGGAACCTTGAGGAATAGTACGTCTAAGCGGTTGCTACATCGTGGTTGAGCCAAAAGGTGGTCATGATCTACTAAGTCTAAACATCTACTCATGATGATAGATACAATTTTCTTCACAGCTACTGACATCTGTCGATACTGTCCACTGCATCTGTCTCATACTGCTGAAAGTGCCTGTGAGGCGCGCTGCCAACCTCACAGCCTCAGTCTCTGTCTGCTGCTTCGATCACTGCCTATCGTTGTGGAGAGTGTCCGTGAGGCGCGCTGCCAACCTCACTGTGCCCATCTCAGGTTCTGTCAACTGCTTCTCTAGGTGTGCCAGTTCTTGTCTCAGTCTTGTCATCTCGGGGGTAAGGGTTCGTGCTTCAGGTAGTGGTATCTGCTCAATCCTGCTTGGTGAGACTCTGTAGTGCTCTATTCTGGGTTCAACTCTGTGTTCATTTGGAAGTCCTTGGTTCAACATGATCATCTCTGCCACTCTCTTCCCGTCTGACCTCACCCAACTACCAAGGGTCCTCCGAGCCTCATCCTTTGCCATAATCTGTTGAAGACTCAGGTACTTCATCAGCTGGTAGTTCCGTCCACTCTTCTCCTTGTAGCTATCCACCTCTTCTTGAAGTTCTGAGTTGTGGCTGTCCAACCAATACACTTCCTCTTTTAGTCCTTCTATCTCTTCCTCCTTGGCTGCTAGTGCTTTATCTTCCTCTGTGAGTTGATCCTCGAAACGGATATCTCGAGCATGGTGAGTTGCTTGGATCAGCCCTGCTAACTGCCTGTTGTTGCGAGCATCGTTCTCCAGGTTCTTGACTTCCCTTGCTTTAGCTTTGAGACGCTCCTCAAGTAAGGCGATCCTGTGATCCTTCTCTAGCAGTTGAATGTCTTGCTTCCATATCCTCTCTCTTAGCTTGGCAACTTTCTCCTCTAGGCCAGTGTTCAAGTACTCTTTCTCGATCATGCACTGAACTGTGGTCCGCAGCGTCATGTTCCGCTCTTGGTCGGCTGCGTGTGCCTGCAAGCTGACTGTGTTTCTGTCTGTTGGATCTTCAAGAGCCCATGGCAAGTACCGAAAGCGAGTGTGACTGAGCTGGTTCCGGTACACAAGTGTGGCGAGACGGAGTATCCTCATGGCAATAGTCTGCACTGCCCGACTGAAAGTGCTCTCGCTGGTTGCTGCCCGTAGCATCAGTGACCTTGGCTGTCCAGGGATACTGGGCACTACCATCTGCAACCGGGTGTGTACTCCCTCACCAGGGCCGTAGGTCCAGCCCTCGTAGAAAACGTTGTCCACGTCTATCCCCACTGTACGCAACACCTCCCTCAGTAGCACTGCCAAACCTCCACAGTCTGCACCGGTGGTCCCGATCTCCTGTCGTTCATCTGCTGATCTTTCTGCTTCCATCTGCCAGTCAGTTAGTGGGTTGTTAGTAAGTTAGCGAGTTAGTAAGGTAAGGTAAGGGTAAAAATTTTGCAAATAGTTGAGATATACTTGTATATAGTTTTCAAATAGTCCAAGGAGTTTCATATATAATAGAGGACTCAGTTAGAGCTTCTGTCTTAAGTTTCTGGTCTAAGGGTTACGCGCTACGGTCAAGTATGGCTCTGATACCAACTGTGACGAACCGGATTCTCACCGACGAGAACCTGACTCCCTGTACCCTTGAGATAGTCCCAGGAATAGCAGCTATCTCGTACAGAACTCATCTCAGTCAAATATCACATCCATACAACAATAAAAGATCCATTACATGATATTTATATAAAACAAAGCGTCTGGTACAAGCCCTCTGGGCTAAATCGACAATGAGAATCAACTGCGCAGCGGTAGCTAGAACATCAGGGACCTCTCCCCCACAGGCATCCTTGAGCGTAGCGCGCTCCCTTCAATCGTACCATCCGTCCTGGTTGAACTCGTAGTTGGGATCTTCACCTGAGAACCCAAAGTCTGTCCCCAAGGGAATGGGACAGGTCCACGTCACCAACCATAATATGATGCAAGCTTTAAAGTGGCCTATTCTAAGGTTTAGAAATAATCAAGGTTTGTGCCACGGTTTTCCTATGCGAGCAGCAGCAATAACCCAAGTTCATCTCATCACCAACTCCTTTCCTCACATGCACATCCACTCCCCAGATCCACCCTTCAGCCTCACATTTTTTTCCCATCGGGCTCGTCCTGCCACAGCAGGTTCCCGCAAACATTATCCACCAACACCTTTCTCTCTCTAGTCGACTCGGTGAGCTCCCTCCCCACCTTGTCTCAACAGCCTCAGCTGGACCTATCTCTCATAACCCAAATCAAGGATGAGGTAAGAAAGCAGATTCCCACGCTAGCCGGGGCTTCTCAGAAATGGGTCGTCCGTAACCGTGGACACGGCTATACGTATAGTTTACACTCTGCAGAGGTGGCACTACAGGAATCCATCCGGGCTGCAAGGCTAGTCCGCAACCAACCTGAGACACAGCCCACAGCAAAGACCCTAAACAGTAACGGCGCCAATCCTGTCTCCCTGGGCTCGGGAAACATCCGATCTAACATCTGCCCCGGGTCGTGAAACCTTCCCACCGGGGCCAGTCGGGGGCCGTGGTAAATCAGGGAGATTACGCCGCAACGAATCCCCCCTACACATATCAAGCTCGATTCTCCTACAGTCTCGGCGCCGCACTAGAGTAGGCTTGCTGGAACCCTCCCCATACTGGGTAGATGGTGAGCACGGTATTTCCCAAGTCCAAAGTGGGGGCACGACTCGGTCCTTAATTATCGGTAAAGCGAGTATCTGCGTCATAAGCGATCCACCGCAACGGTCCGCAATCAGCACCCATAACAGGTATTGCCGCCCAAACTCCTCAAGTAACCAAGTATACAATATCCATGTACCCGCAACAGGTACTCCGTAGGGACTGCCCGAGTGCAGTCCCCAAGCACCTCGATCAAACGATCGAGTTGTTATTACTCGCTTACACCGCCTAGCTGCACTACTCCTTCCCATACCAACCACAACTCACGCCAAGAGATTCAAATCACAACCACCCCAACACATGCATAGCATAGCATATTTCATAAAGTGAGTAGTCGGTAGCAAGGTAACAGGATAATAACAAAGGCAGTGCAGGTTTATCATGCGAGTAAAGTAAAGCGCTAGCATACTAGTTTGCATGTCTAATAGGTATTTCAAAGATGGTCGGGCTTGAACCTGGGCAAAGGTCTTCGTCCTTGTCAAAGCAGTTGTCGTAGTCGACCGGCTTCTCCTGACTCTCCGGAGCTCCTAAGGTTGCGTAAAAATAAAATAAGGCGCGACTACTAGCAAAGAAACACCAAACAGCGATGAGAGAAGTCCCAAATAACACCAAACTCTATACTAACGCGTAGATCATGATTTTAGAAATATATAGAAACTGTTGATTTATTATTAATTTTTCTGAGCTACGGTAGATTTATTATTAATTTTTGAAGTTTAAATCATTTTCTGAAAATATTAAATAATTTCCGAAAAAGAAAACAGTTAAATAATTAGTCTTCTGACGTCATCATGATGTCAAGCTGACGTCAGCAGTGGGGTCCGCCTAGGATGACGTCAGCAGTGGGCCCTGCTGACGTCAGCGTTGACTGGTCAACGGTCAACGGTCAGCTCTGGTCAGTGGGCCCCATGTGTTAGTGACTCGCAGAGTATGACAAGTGGGCCCCATACGTCAGCGCAGTTAAAAGAAAACGAAAAAGATTAAACGCTGGCTGGGCTGGAATTGGGCCGAAAGTGACTGGGCCAAGAAAGTTTAGGGTGGTAAACTAGACTTTAACGCGAACTTTAGGCCCACGAAGGGGGTGGCTGCTGGATCCGCTCTGGTGGACTCGGTCCACCGTGAACCGAGAGTGCGGTTCACGTGAGCCGGGTGCACGGGATCGATCTGTGGCTGAATCGGGATCGTCTGCGGGTGCGCGTGTGTGATGCTGGTGTGGTCGTTCGTGTGGTGTGGCCACGGCGCGACGTGACGCGCGCGCGGCGCGCACTGGAGCACACCGGCGGCGATGGTCGGCGGTGGAACTCGTCGGAAAGGGTTCGGTCGGGTCCAAGGGTGGTCGGAAAAGCTCGGCTAGGGTTTGGTGAACGCGGACGGGGTGAAAAAGGGGTCGTCGTGGGTGCGGTTTGGCCCTCCCGAAGCTCGGCCATGGAGCCGGCGAGCAACGACGGCGGCTCGGGTTTCTGGTTCAACAGCGCGTGGATTGGGTTAAGCGTGCGTGCGCGCGGCTCCAGCGGCTGCTGGGACGCGGCTAGGTGCACACGCGCAGGCTCGTGGTCACCCACGGCCGCGCGTGGCCTCGGCGTTCGCGCGCGGCGAGCAGAGCTCGGCCGCGGTGGCCTCGGCTGCAGAGCGATCGACGGCGGGTTGCGGGCTAGGCTGCTGCGGCTCGACGGGGTCCTGCACAAGAGCGACGGCCACGACAGGAAGGTCGGGTCCCAGGGGGCTAGCAACGCGACGGCGGCGGAACTCGCCGGAGACAGAGAAGAAAGAAGGGGCTTTCGGCGGCGCTCACCGAGGGGCCAGTAGGGGTACGCTGCAGCTCGGGGAAGGGCTCGTCGTGGCTTGGCGATGCTCGTGCTCTTCCTCCCGTCCCTGGTCCGGCTCCTCCTCGGCGGCTCCACGGACGGCGGCGTCGGCTTCGGCGGCGGCGAGGCGGGGAAGACGCTCCGGCTCCTCTCCTTGCTCCTGCTCCCACTCAACCTCTTCCCCACCTCTCCTCGCACCTCACACCCCTCACGATTGGATCGGATCGAACCCCAAAGGGGCGGCGCGGCTTGGGGAAGAAGAAGGCCGGCGGCGGGTTTTATAGGGGACTGGCGCTAGGGTTTGGGCTTGGACGGCTGGGGTGGCTTGGCGTCCGTGCCAGGGCCACGCGTCGCGATCGCGACGGGCTGCAACGGCTCGGGTGGTTGGAGGTCACGGGCGTGCACTCGGGAGAGAGAGAGGGAGAGAGAGAGAGACGGTGCGCGGGGGAAGACGACCGAGAGGAGGGAGAGAAAGCTGACAGGCGGGACCCGCCTGTCAGTGGGGGAGAAAGGCGACGCGGCGGCGACGCGGTGGGGAAAAAGGATGGGCCGCTGCCGGGCCGAAAGGCCGAGCAGGCCGGCTGGTTCGCTGGCTCGGGGAAGAAAGTTCAGGGTGGTTTGATGGACTTTGTCTTCGGGAAATTGGCCCACGAACAGTTAAAGGATTTGACAATTAATTTAAAAGTTAGAGTTTGAATTCAAATCCAGAATTTGAATTCAAACCAACCAAAAATCCAAATAACTCCAAATCGCACTATTTCATCCTTAGCACTTCAAATTGATTTTAAATTTCCAATTTAAATTACTTAAGAATTTGGGGAGCAATTAGAAACAATTTTAAATATTGGTTTGTATGCACAACAATTCACCAAAAAATTTTGAAATCCACATTTTTGCATTCAACAAATCCTAGAGGAATTTTAGGGTTGTTACATACCCGGTGTTTTTTAGATAGATGACAGTCATTCCGTACTTGTCCTCGAAGACCCCCTTGGGAAGTCTGACCTGCTGGCACCGGAATAGAGGGATGTTCAATCGTGGCCCGTAATCTAGCTCCCATATCTCTTCAACGAAACCATAGTATGACTGAATCCGTTGATTGCTGTCGTAAGCATCAATACGAACGCCGCTATTTTGGTTGACACTCTTTTCATCTTGCTTTCTCGTGTAGAATGTGTATGCATTTATGTCATATCCTTGAAACATGGTCAATGTACTTGATGGTCTGATGACCAACAAATCGAGCTCACTACTCCCGGTTTTAGCGCCACACAATTTTAATCTTAACCAGTCGGCAAAGGTTTCTCTATGTCTTTTCTGGACCCAAGATTCTGACCGTCCACTATTCTGGTCATGTAGTTCTTTCACGTGCATATCGATATATGGGGCAACTACGGACGCTTGTTGTAGAACAGTGTAATGTGCTTGCCTAAAAGCATCAATGTCTTTGACAAGTACCCGCCGCCGGCCGATCGTTCCTCTCCCACCTAGCCTTCCCTCATGACGTGATACAGGGACACCAACAGGTTGTAGATCCAAATAGTACGTGCAAAACTCAACCGCCTCCTCTGTCTCCCATCCAGCAGCCATGCAACCCTCCGGTCTGAATCTGTTTCTAAGATACTTCCGAAGAACACTCATTAACCTCTCGAAAGGAAACATCTGATGTAGAAACATTGGTACATCTGATGTAGAAACATTGGTACATCTGATGTAGAAACATTGGTCCAAGGGCTTTTATCTGAGCGACCAAGTGAGTAAGCAGATGCAGCGACATATCAAAATATGTTGGTGGGAAATGCATCTCGAGCCTAGTTATAGCATGGATCAGGTCTTCTTGAAGCTTGTCTAGCGTTGTCGGATCTATGACCTTATGCGAGATTGCATTGAAGAAAGAGCACAACTTTATGAGAGGATCTCGAACCTTAGTTGGGACCACACCCCTTAGAGCAACTGGAAGCAGTTGGGTCATGATAACATGACAGTCGTGGGCCTTCAAGCAGCTCAGGTTGAATTTTTTCTCTTTTTTGTTGACCAGCCTTCTAATGTTGGAGGAGTATCCGGTTGGCACTTTAAGTTCATCAAAGAATTTACAAATCTTCTTTTTCTCTTTGTCACTTAGTGTCCATGCAGCAACCGGAAGTTTCTTCTTCCCATCAGGTTGTATAATAGGGTGTAGTTCTGGCCTGACACTCATCTCTTCTAAGTCCTGTCGAGCTTCCAAGGAGTCTTTTCCTTTCCACTTGGCCTCCATTAACGTGCCGAGTGTGCTCTCAGCCACATTTTTAGTTAGGTGCATGTCATCCAATGCGTGGCGGACATTCAAGATTTTTCAATAAGGAAGTCTCCACAACAAAGAGTTCTTTTTCCATATGGAACCGGTTGGTGCATGTACACTTCCTTTTCCCTTTCCAAAAACCACTTCAACTTTGCTTACTATTTTGTATATCTCACTCCTACGGTACTTCGGAGGCAAGCGGTTATCAAAGGATTTCTTGTTCCGACGATATGGGTGGTCTCGGCGAAGGAACCTACGATGCCCCATGTAGACCATCTTCTTGCTTTTGTTCAACCATCTAGCGTCAGTGTCATCGACACAAACCACACAACCATTATAGCCCTTTGTAACCTGGCCTGATAGGCAACCAAGGCCGGGTAGGTCAGTTATTGTTACGAACAACATTCCTTTTAACGTGAAGTGTTCTCGCTTGTATTCATCCCAAACCTTCACACCTTCATTCCACAACAAAAGCAGGTCATCCACCAATGGCGCCAGATACACATCAATATCATTTCCAGACTGCTTTGGCCCTTGGATCAACAAAGGCATCATAATGTAGGTCCGCTTCATACACAACCAAGGGGGAAGGTTGTATATGCAAAGAGAGATGGGCCATGTGTTGTGTTTGCTGCTAACCATGTTAAAAGGATTCATCCCATCTGTACTCAAGCCGAACCTAACGTTCCTGATCTCCTTTGAGAATGTTTTCTTGAAATGATAATCAATAGCCCTCCACTGTGAACCATCTGCCGGATGCCTAATCTTTCCATCTTTCAGACGCTCTACTGCATGCCAACGCATAAGCTTTGTCGTCTTTGGGTTAGCAAATAGCCGCTTCAACCGAGGAATTATGGGGTAATACCAGACGACCTTGGCAGGTGGCCTTTTATTCCTGTCACATGTCATATGTATAGCTGACTGGGACTTGTACCTCGAACTTTCGCACACTGGGCATGCATCCAAATCCTTATAGTCACCACGATACAGGATGCAATCTTTTGGACATGCATGGATTTTCTGTACCTCGAGCCCCATTGGACATATCATTTGCTTCGCCTCGTACGTGTTCTTAGGCAACCCATTCGGGCTTGGAAGCATCTTCCCCATAAGATCCAACAAACTGTCAAAGCCTGTGTCCGATAGGCCATTAGATGACTTCAACTCCAGTAGCAAGAGGTCAGCTTCAAGCTTGGACATGATGCAGCCATGGTACAAAGGAGTTTTGGCATCCTGCCTCATCTGCTCTAGCTTCTTCAAATTCTTCGCATCAAGGCATTCTGGCTCACCATCACGTATCATCTGGTCAATGTCATCCATCACATCATCATCTGCTAATGTCTCTGCAAAGTTATCCATTAATGATCCAAGGTTGACATTTCCCGTATCATTTGGTTGTGAGGCTTCATTCTGGCCTCTTGGAACATTTTCCGCAATTTCTCAACCACATTTGGTTGTGTGGCTTCATTCTCACCTTCCTCCCCATGCTTGTTCCAAACCCTGTAGTTTGCCATGAAACCCCTACACAGCAAGTGGCGTCGGATTTGCTCGACGTTTCGAAACTGCTTCTGGTTTTTGCAATCAATGCACGGACAATATTGATATCCATCGCTTGTTTGGTACGACCTCGCAACATTTACAAAGGAGTCAACCCCGTTGACAAATGAGTCATTTGAACTGGCAACGTACATGCAACCTCGTTCATCCATTTATTACAAACAAAATGGGTTTGTCCTGAAACCAATATTCCAATAAAAATAATAATGCCAAATTATTTGCAAATCAATCGCACCGCTAGATACAAACCTTGAGTCAAGTGAGTTGATCAAATTGAGCCGAGGACCAAATTGAACCAAGTGGAGCCGAGGACAAATTGATGAAGAAATTGATGACAAACGGCCTAGAGGCAAAAAAAAGAGTTTTCATCACATTCTTCTAAATTTTGCAACCATTCAAGCTTCTAGAAAGTTATAAGCAAAGCAAGCTAGATACTAACCTTGTTGGAATGGAATGAGAACTACACATTTCGATAATCCATGAATAAATTGATGAAAAATTGCCTAGAGGAAAAAAAGAGATCTTTCATCACATTTGTCTCAATTTTGCAACCATTCAAGCTTCTAGAAAGTAAGCAAATCAAGCTAGATACTAACCTTGTTGGAATGGAATGAGAGCTACACATTTCGATAATCAATGAATAAATTGATGAAAATTGGCCTAGAGGAAAAAAAAGAGACATTTCATCACATTTCTCTCAATTTTGCAACAATTCAAGCTAAAGAATCATGGAAGAATGCCTATAATGTGTCCTCAAGCAAGTTATTAATGATCTACCTACTAAATTCGAGTTGCTCCATTGAATTTCATGAGAAATGAGCTCTAGAGAGGATGAACGAGCCCCCTCCATCAAATTCATGTCAAATTTCAAATTTAGTGGTTAAAACAAGCTATAAATTGGAAGAGTTGAGTATTACCAACCTCAAAAAAAGTTGATGGAGAGCTTTCTTCAAAAAACGTGATCTTCCTTGAGCAATTTGGTGAGAAATGGCCACAACAATGGTGGAAGAAATGGTGGGCGTCGTGTTGGAGAAGAAGAGTGGGAGGGGGAAGTGGGGTTTTGTACTGTACGAGCCATCACAAACGGTTCCTAATACAAACCATTTGTGATGAGGTCCATCACAAATGGTTTGTGTTACAAACCGTTTGTGATGGCCCTGCAGGCCATCACAAATGGTTCCTAACACGAACCGTTGTGATGGACCTCATCACAAACGGTTCCAAGGCGGATGGGACATGTAGCCATTGGAACCGTTTGTGATGAGAGCATCACAAACGGTTTCGTAGAACCGTTTGTGATAGACCGTTTGTGATAGACAGTTCTGTAGTAGTGTTGCATCATTACCATGAAGATTGTTTCAGGTTTACAGTTAAGTTTATTTTGGCTAGTGGTATATTCATGGTTAACGAGTCCATCCTGAAATGAAGATACATTATTGCACACTTCCAGTGAAAATGAACCTCTCACATCTTTGGTTTTAAGTACCATTTCCAGAACGAGGAGAGTAGTTTCAGCCCTTTCATGATTAAAACTTGAACTGAAAATGATCATTCTTTTGTTCAGCTTCTGTTGTTGCTCTTTTTTGGATCACATACAGCTTTGAGCTTCATTTTGTTTGTATGAAGGAGCTATATATCTTGTCTATTCTTTGATTGTCTGGAGTACAAGCTAGATCGTATTTTTCAGATTGTAGCTCGCTTCCATTCTGAAAAAGGATATACATATAAAAGAAGACTGATTAAGAGTTCCATTTTTGTATCAGATACAACTGTATTGCACTGGCCACAATTGTTCTGTCATATACTTAGGAGTAAAATACACTAGCGGTCCTCAAACTTGTCTCGATGTGTCATCTAGGTCCCTGAACTCTCAAAATGCATATTTAAGTCCCTGAACTTGCTAAACTGTGTCATCTAGGTCCAAAGTTCCAAAAATACCCCAATGTATGATAACATGACTGCCAATTGATCATGAAATTTTATACTATTTTCCTAACCAAATTGGTTGTTTCTATCGCAATAATTAGAGAACTTTATTTGATTGTACCCTATCGATAATTATAGATCAAGAGATGGACAAACATCACTAATATATGGGTATTTTTGGAACTTTGGACCTATATGATACAGTTTAGTAAGTTTAGGGACTAAAATATGTATTTTGAGAGTTCGGGGACCTAGATGATACCTCGGGATAAGTTTGAGAACCGCCGGTGTATTTTACTCAATACTTAGCATCGTGACACCATATGTGTAGTAGGTATACTGCACACACTGGCACAACCTCACAGCAGATACAACTTTATCCGCCTTAGTTGGCCCACGGTTTTATCGCATCGTGCTATATATATGCCCCTGGATACGCCAGATACAAGAAAACGTGATCGCCACATGTCAAGGACAAACTCTAACCGAGATAGTCACATGCCACTCGACCCTTGCGTTGCTCTCGAGTTGATGCCTCCACGTCCGCCATGGTGGAGTTGGTGACTGATCTGCGTACGAGATGAGGACCCAAACAACAGCCAACCAAATTCCTCATGAGCTCGGACCATGAAATAGGAAGCAGCACGAGAAACAAACCGAGTCAACAAGCTATCTCGATTAATTGGATGCCAACCAAAATTTGAAAATATTGGGTGTGAACCTTAACAGTGAACATGAGAGCGCTCCGTGTAGTAGGCCCTTCTCGTGCCTACTCTCAGCGCTGCCACCGCCGTGCTTCTCCGGCCGATAGCCCGCGGTCGCACAATGCAGTATCAAATCTAATCTAGTTCTTTTGGTCATGTTAGACTTGCTTAGGACAATTCTTGATCTTGGCAAGATTCTCCTAGGAAACAGATGATTTTCTCTTTTTAATTAACCACAAGTTGGTGACTTGAATATTGTGTATATTTACTCATATAAAAAGTTTTAACCAAAATATAGTGAGATATGACACAACTTTTAACTTTTATGCTTGTTAAACTCTCCAGATTCTGCTTGGAACAAACAAATTGACATTGCCAGTAGAGTCAAATTAATCATTGCAATACCTTGTCAGTTTACAAATCCAAGAAGCTGAATCTGCTACCGTTGGTAACTTGCATTTTGGAGGGATGATGCCTTTACATGTTTATTAGTATTCTGTTTTGTAGTTTAATGTCTTGTAGTGTCAGGCAGCATGGTCGAGTCTGCTCCAAAGGCTATGTTGTTCTAGCAGTAGTAGTAGTGTCAGCCATCATCGCGAGTTTTCTATGTTTGTCCTGATGACTAGCTAGTTATTTAAGATCATGATTGTGAAGACTATATTTGAGGTTTAAAGCTAATCTTACTATGGTCGTTGTTATAGTGATGGAAGACGAGTCCACTCGGAACTGAATGTCTATGTGGTTCTTTTGACTGAAAATTAAATTCGATTGGCAATTGCTTGAGCTTATTCTTCACTTCCAGAGCAAGGATCGTTGATTCAGCCTTTTCAGGAATGCACTTGGAACAGATTGCCACCAATTTATGCTTCATATGTTGGACTGTGGGATCTTTGTTGCTCCATTCTTTGTTCAGACGACACTAGAATGCGTCATCTGGTGGTTGCTTTGCTTGCATTGTTTAGAAATAATGAAAATGACCTGACTGTAAGACTGAAAAAGACACCATGTAGAATTAGCTCCCCAAAGTTCGTCTGTAAGACTGAAAAGACACCATGTATGTTGAGAGAAAAAGTTGCGCACCATTGGCACAGTCGAATGGCATGAAATCTGAAAAGCTTCAGCTGATGGCTGATTTTGAATTTATTTCTTATACTAGCTTAGTTGATTAACCAGTAGTGTGGAACTGTAGATTGTGAATGGCTGTTTGTTTGACACATCAGTTAGATGGTAATATTCAGTTAGCGACATCAAGGATATATACAGAGTATTGTGAGTTGTATTGAGGCTACCATTTATGGTGTCATACTCATGTGATACCATTGTTCCTTAGTAAGTTTTATCATGAGATTGTGATTAATGGCGAAAATCTTGGACCAAACCATGTGTTTCTGCATGTTTTATGTGCAACATATTCTTAAAATACCCATTATGCATCCTAGTTATGGTTTTGGAGCAACTGTCATGTTGGTTTGTAGAAATGATAATGGTTGGGCTGGAGATTCCCCAGCTGCAGAGTGATGATGACAAAGTATGCCGCTTTGTGCTTGTAGCCCTATTTGTGTTCTAAGTATGCTAAAAGCACAGTTTTCTCGGCTCATGGTTCATTTTTCAGAAACTATTTGGCGCAACCACTAGCAACTGAATTTATATTGCTATTGTTCTTTTTGAGAACGTGCATAGGACGTATTTCATTAAGCAGAGGAGAATTACAGCTAAGCAACCTTAGAAGAACCTCTAAGGCGCTGAGAGACAAAGAAAACAACTACAACGACCAACACAACGACTAACACAAAAGAAGAAACAAAAGCTAGCTAACCACCGAAACACCAACACGAGAAACGAACGACCAAGAGGCCAAAGGCCCTAAGACAAACCGACATGGCGACACCTGCAGAAAAAATGACACTCAGAGCACCCGCATGTCAACGATTCACTACTAATCTGGAGCCAAAGGGGGCAGAGCGAGAGGGTCAAGCAAGACGATGCCTCCATCGAGAACGCGACGTCGACGCCGCCATCGTCCGACTGCCCATGAAGGAGCAGTCCAAGTCTTCACCTGGCGAAACCAAATGAGTTTGATGTCTGAGATAACGCCCCCGACGGGGTAAGCTACGTTGAAGACGCATCCGTTACCAGCATGGGACAAAGCCATGCAGGGCTTTCGCCATAAGGCCACCAAACCCAACACCACACTGCAACCAACCGCTGAACACCGGATGAGTGCTAAACCAATGGAATTGCAGCGAATAATCTAAGTTGATGACAAAGAAGAACCACAGCAGGCGCCGCACGACCAAAAGAGACCAAAGGACGACCCCACGACCAAGAACGCCGCAGAGGGCACGTGGGCGAGGGGGAGGGCACCGGCCTGCAGCGAAGGCGAAGGCGAGAGCAGGCGGCCGCCAACGGAGGGTGGAGCTGGCGAAGTGGAAGCGGCGGTGAAGGTAGCGGAGTGGGGTGGACGCTGGCAACGGCCACGGCGTGGGCCGACGGCGGACCCGCCAGGGTGGAGAAGACGACTAGGGGAGGGTGGTGGTGGATCCGGCGTTGGCATTGGAGATCCGCGGCGGCGGGCGACCGGGCCCGACATGGCGGTGGGCCGAGGATCGACCGGATCCGGGGCGGGACGCGACCGCCAACGGCGGCGACGCATCCGAGCCGGCGGACGGCAGATCAATGGCGGTGTAGGCCGGATCCACGACGGCAATGGTGGCCCCGGTCGGATCCAGCGACGATAGACAGAGCACTGGCGGCGGCGCCGTGACGACCTAGATCCAGAGGTAGGGGCAGAGAAGACAACCGGGGGGAGGGGTGGCGGATCCGGTGTTGGCGTTGAAGATCTAGCGGCGGTGGGCGGAGCGCCGGTGAAGGACGGCCGTACCCGAACCGACGGCGGCGGCGACGACCTAGGGTTGGTGTTGGTGGTAGTGCATCTCAAGAGGAAGGTGACTGGAGGGAGAGGGAGGGGAGAGGCAGGGGCGGAGCTACGTGTAGCTGTTGGGGTCAGCTGACCCCTATGAATTTTAGAAAACCCTATATAAATTCACTGTTTGCTAGTGTATTTAAGTGATAATTAGTGGAGCTGACCCCGATGATTTGATTGGCTGGATCCGCCCCTGGGGAGAGGGTAGGCCGCCGCCGCCGCCACGAGCCGGCGACGACGGCGTGTCGCCCTCGAGTCGCCCCTCTAATCCTTGAACTGAAAGAAATATTGCTATTGTTCCTGGATGACAAATCTTCTACCATCTAAAGCTGTGTCAGTAATGAATTGCTATGGCTCAGTAGTTTTCATTTGATTTTGGAAAAAGGTTTCCCAAGTCTAAAATCACGATGAGTTGATGACTAACGGTTCTGGCTGGTTGAATTCATGACGATCATGGATTCCCAACACTTTCCATGTTTATGCGACGATGCTGGCCCATGGGCTGCCTTGGGGCTAGACAGCATCCTGGGCCCTATCTGGGCAATCGGCTGTGTGGTCGGCCTCCATTGGACTAATTCAATACTGGCCCATAACTTTGCTTAGGAATTAGATTGAAAAAAATATCCTGTGCATGTCCGTCCATGCGAAATGAAATGCAAATGCATGCGGCTGCCGAACAGCCCTGCCAGGATGCTAAGGCCTCCTTCAATAATTTAATATGAGCTAGCTCATAGAATATTTTCACATGTTTTAATTGAAAAGGAGGAGATAGTCTCGTACAGACGTTTCGAGATCACATTTCAAGATTATACGAAAATGACGTGTCAGATCATTCATATTATGAGCTATATGTTAAGAGCTAGATTATTAGACGAGTTATATCTTGAAGTACTTAGAGCTAAGTGCTAGCTCGTATCATTGGAGAATAGGAGAAGGCCTAACGAGCTTATAGGAGGAAGCCACAGCGCGCAGTGCACTGAGCCACTGAGCTTGGTTCCGTACAGGTGGAGGGGCTTGAAAAGTCGATCGTCGTCAGCCGTGGGCAAGAAAATTTCAACTCATGCTAAATCATCGTACCGCACTAATAGAGGATCAATATGATGCAAAAGAATAGTTAATTTCTAGGTGAATTTCGACGCGATGAGCTCAACTTTAGGTCGTTTCAGTTTAATTTGGTTTATAATTTCTTCGATACATCGTTACAGTACTGTGTATTGACTATTGAGTATAATAAAGGTAACCTGTACGTGATATTTTAATTTTTGAACGAATTAATTTTTTTTGAACGAATGTACGTGATATTTTATTATTACTTTGGGTGAATATTTCTTGTACGCCAATTATCAAAGCACCTTATCCGCTACTGTACCTTTGCATGCATCGGTCGGCAGCGATCACTGACTGAACGTGATAGAACTCACATGCATTTGTCTGAGCATGCTGACAATGACTACTGATTGAACCCAGGAAAATTAAAAGATGTGCGAGCTCAGCAAACGACTGGATGCCACAACGGCTATATTTAGTTTCCGCAAAAAATGTAGTAGAAAAGTGACATTAGGTCAAATATAGCAATATAGCACTTTTGTTTGTTTGTGATAATTATTATCCTATCATGATCTAACTATGCTTAAAAGATTCGTCTCGTCGTATGCATCAAAATTATCTAATTAGTTTTTTTATTTACTTACATTTAGTGTTATATGTATGATGAGAGAGATTTGACGCTTTGTGATTTTTTGTATAATGAAATTGTGGATGGGATTTTGGGATAAACACAGCCCACTACCAGAATGATCAACATCTGCACCGAGTGGGAAAGCCCTTTAGCACCGGGTTTCCCACCCGGTGCAACTAAACCGAGGCTAAAGGGATACCCCTTTAGCACCGGGTTGAATAACCGGTGCTAAAGGGTCCCTTTAGCACCGGTGGTTACTATTTGGGAATCTTATAAATATAGTTTTTAATATATAGTTATTAATACTTGTTTTAA
This sequence comes from Echinochloa phyllopogon, assembly GCA_033239725.1. NCBI lineage: Eukaryota > Viridiplantae > Streptophyta > Magnoliopsida > Poales > Poaceae > Echinochloa > Echinochloa phyllopogon. The sequence continues at coordinate 2,735,115 of BTCW01000002.1, forward strand.
TTCAGTTATTAATACCTATTAAAAATATATATTAAATAAGAAAATCTTATAAATTACTAGAAAATCAATATAAAATGCTAGAAAATCTTATAAATTAATAGAAAATCTTATAAATTACTAGAAAATCAATATAAAATGCTAGAAAATCTTATAAATTAATAGAAAATCTTATAAATTAATAGAAAATCTTATAAAGTACTAGAAAATCTTATAAAGTACTAGAAAATCTTATAAATTACTAGAAAATCTTATAAATTACTAGAAAATCAATATAAAATGCAAGAATTAATAAAAACAATCTTATAAATCAATAGAAAATCTTAGAACATAGGTGGAACATAAATGCAAATATAGTCATTACAAATTGGGTGGAACATAGTGCAATTAAATTACATGGCATCATCGTTTACTCGGACACTAATAAACTTCCTCTTTACAAATGTTCGTTGATTGTGATCACGCCGTAGATACGGTGTCTCCTCCGCCGCTAACAGGATGCTTGGGTCATCAGCCACTGAGAATGGAGGCCGGCCATCGAGTATATCATAATCTTCATCCGTCTTGTCCTCAACTCCTACGATTTTTCTCTTTCCAGGAAGAACTATATGACGCTTTGGCTCGTCTTGTGATGGGTCCAATTGCTTACCCCCACCTTTCTTATCCGCCCCTTTCTTCGGTCTGCTAGCCATGTCCTTCACACAAAAAACTTGTGTGACAGCTTTGGCCAGGACGAACGGTTCGTCTAGAAAGCCAATCTTGTTTAGGTCCACTAACTTCTTCTTCCACATCACGGCACGACCATCCTCGCCCGTCGGAGCAGCCTGGCTTCCGTCTCCCTTGCCAAACACCACATGTAGGTCCTTCACCATATCAAATAGCTCTTCTCCACTCCGGTGTCTCGGCTTTGTACGGCGGTCAGCATTCCCGCCAAAATGCACACATTTCTTTCGTAGCTCATGCTTCGCCGGAAGGAATCGACGGTGACCCATGTACACAACTTTACGACAATGTTTCAAATACATGCTTTCGGTTTCCTCTAAACAGTGAGTGCATGCTTTATATCCTTTGTTTGATTGTCCTGATAGGTTACTTAGTGCAGGCCAGTCGTTGATGCTTATGAAAAGCAGTGCTCGAAGGTCAAACTGCTCCTGCTTGTCCTCATCCCACATGCTAACACCTTCATTCTTCCACAGCTGCAAAAGTTCGTCAACCAATGGTCTTAGGTACACATCAATGTCGTTGCCAGGCTGCTTTGGGCCTTCGATGAGCACTGGCATCATAATGAACTTCCGCTTCATGCAGAGCCAGGGGGTAGGTTGTAGATACAAACAGTCACGGGGCAAGTGCTATGACTACTGCTCATTTCACCGAAAGGGTTCATGCCATCGGTACTTAAACCAAGCCTAACATTCCTCGCATCAGCATCAAACTCTGGGAATGCTTTGTCGATGTTCCTCCAATGGGATCCATCGGCGGGGTGTCTCAACATGCCATCCTGCTTACGTTCTTCTTTGTGCCAGCGCATCAGTTTGGCATGGTCTTTGTTCCTGAACAAACGCTTCAGATGGGGTATCAGAGGGAAATACCACATCACCTTCGCAGGGATTTTTTTCTTAGAACGCTCTCCCCCAACATCACCAGGGTCGTCCCGCCTGATCTTGTATCGTGCGCAGGTGCAAACCGGACAACGATCCAAGTGTTCGTACTGTCCGCGATAGAGGATACAGTCATTAGTACACGCATGTATCTTCTGCACCTCCAAACCGAGAGGGCAAACAACACGTTTTGCTTGATACGTCGTCGATGGCAATTTGTTACCCTCTGGAAGAATCTTCTTTACGAGTTTCAGTAGCTCCTCGAAACCCTTATCAGTAACACCATTTGCTGCCTTCCACTGCAGAAGTTTAAGTGTGCTACCAAACTTCTTTAGCCCCTCTTTGCAATCTGGGTACAGGTCAGTCTTGTGGTCCTGCAACATGCGCTGTATCTTTTTCAGTTCCTTATCATTGCCGCAGTCTTTCTCGGCATCACGCAACATTTGCCCGAGTCCATCAGTAGGTTCATTTTCCTGAGCAACATCTTCCTGAGCATCGCCTTCCCGAGCAACATCTTCCTCATCGGCATCACCCATTGCAGCATATGCAAAGGAACCGTAGTATTGAGCCAATAACGGAATGTTTTCATCGGCCTCGTCTTCTTCATCTTCATCCATTAGAATTCCTCTTTCACCATGCTTCGTCCAAACAGAATAATTCCTCATGAAACCGTGCCTCATCAAATGCACCTGAAGACAACCTCTTTGTTTGTATGATTGTATATTTTTACAATGGGTGCATGGGCAGAACATGAAACCGGACGGCGTCCTGTTAGCCTCGGCGGCATCGAGAAACGTCCTAAGGCCATCACGGAACGCCTGAGCGTGGGGGTCCCCGTACATCCATTGTTTATTCATCTGCATTATTAACCAATAACAAATATACAATACAATTTAAAGATAAAAAATCTAATATATAAATAAATAAAATTATAATATATATTCCATTATATAAATAAATTTCTAAAACTACATTACTATATTCATTAAATAAATAAATATACCTTCCGTTAAATAAATAAATAACTATTCTACCTTTTAATAAATAACTAATAATATATATTTCATTAAATTAATAAATAACTATTCCAACTTTTAATAAATAAACCTCTCTAATAAATAAAATACATAAGCCTTATAACTATTCACAAGTTATACAAAACAAAATACTAACTAGCTTGCCTTCTCTCTCCATTTAAAACACAACATGAACACTCTCTCCACCATGAACTCAAGCTCTCTCCTCTCTCTCCTCCAAGAACACAAGCTCTCTCTAGCTAGCTTTACTTTGATTCACAAATCCCTCTATTTCTAAATCATAGAAGGATTACAAGCTAAATAAAATATTAGAGACTGAAAGAGTGTACCTTGTAGTGCTCCTTAGATGAGTATAATCTTCACAAATTTTGAAAAAAAATTGGGCAGCACCTCCCCTCCCACGGCCGAGCAGCATGAACACAGCGCCCAAGTGTTCAGCTGGCTCGGGTGGGGGAGGAAGAAGCCCCTATATACAAACACATTAGCACCGGGTCGTAGCAAGACCCGGTGCTAATGCTCCACATTTAGCACCGGGTGCAGCCAGAAACCGGTGCTAAATGGCCTCGGGACATTAGCACCGGTTGCTGGCTACATCCGGTGCTAAAGGGGGCGCATTAGCACCGGGTCTTACCACGACCCGGTGCTAATGTCTTCACCCTGACACCCCGCAGCGCCGCCCCCGCTCCAAGCCGTTGGATCCGGTGCTGAAGCCCCATCAGCACCGGGTCCAAAAATGGCCGAGGCGGAGGAGGCGGGCGGATGTGAATCATTCTGGTAGTGGCCGTTACCACGTTGGTCATGCTCATGCTCGCCAATAATTGCTCATGCAGTCATGCTCATGCTCCCCACCATTATAGGTGACGATCATTATTTGAGGATCAACAGTATTAAATAGTACGACATTATTATTATGTATATATACCGTAGCCGACCTGGTCGTTTCTCCTTACCGCGCTTTGTAATGCTATTTACTTTTCCTCTGCTTAATATAACAATGTGTAGTTTTTCTATGCAATAGAGAAAAAAATAGTGCATTAAGAAATTAGAAATGTCTGATACAAGATGTTTTCTTACGTTAAGAGTTAGAGATCTATTATTCTATACTGTTTCCTAAGGGCGTCCACAATGACCGGTTCCATCCTGGTCGTATACCTGCAGGATTCGGGCGTCCACAATGACCGGTTCCATCCTGGTCGTATGCCTGCAGGATTCGGTTCCATCCATCGTGAGACCGCTCCTATGAAAAGCAACCAAGAACCAGCTCCTATCGATGGATAGAGTTCTATAAGGTAAAAAATCTGATTCGCTCTTATCTTTGTCTCTCTCCTCGTGGATGAGAAGAATGGTGGTTGAAGGAATGGATTTTTGTATTCACTTAGTAGGACCTCCTGTAATAATCAAGTTGGTTCTACACAATATGAGATTTTTAACAAGATGAAAATGTTAGAACATATGGGCCTTAATTTGGAAGAGAGTTTGCTAATCTGCAACTCCCCCTTTGATTTTCAATAGACCTTTGCTGTGACCCAAAGGGGTTTTTGGTCCAAGTTCCCTCTGGAAGTATTGCTCTTTGAAGTATTTTTGGTCGAATAGAGACTGTTGCTGCGTTGCGCTTCATTAGGAAAAGTTTTTGTCCAACTTTGCCGAAGAAATAATTTATTTCTTGTGTGATGTTAGTGTCTCGTAATCACGCAATTCGTAAACTGCAAGTGCTCAGTCACATTGCAGCTTTTCCCCAAGACTATTTCTTGTTTTATATCGAACTCTGGGAAACTTTGGATTAAGATTGAAGAAGGAAACGAGCACTCTGTTGCTCGACCTGCTCCCAGGCTTGGCGGCTGAGCACCCCAAACTACTCGACGTGCCACATCAGCTTGACCGGCTCGAGGCTCCGGGGCTCATAGTGCCCAAACCACTTAGTGTGCCTCCACAACTCGACCGGCTCCCAGGCTCGAGGGTTGGGTGCCCGAAACAAACAATCATGCTTGGCCATCTTCCAAGTTCGAGGGCAGGGTGGCCAGAACCACTCAACGTGCCTCCATGGCTTGACCGGCTCAGGTTTGGGGGCCGGGTGCCATAAACCATTATGCGTGCGTCTGCGGCTTGACCGGCTCCAAGGCTCGGAGCTGGGCTCCCCAAACCATTCGGTGTACTTTCATATCTTGACCAACTCCCAGGCTCATTGGTTGGATTCCCCAATACTCAGAGAGCCTTCGAGGCTTGGTTGCCTAAATGTGCCTTCCTTCTTAGTCCCATCTGCATGGACTAATCCACCATGCCTCTCAGGCCTGGTCATGACTATGTTGGCGGAATACTTTTGACCCTCGAGTAAACAGTCGGGCATTAACTTGTACCATCGGCATAAACAATAGCCAAGGGTGTACCGTCGGCAATTTCCCGTCGGCCACTCTTTGTCGGGCATTCCCCCCTTTACCGACGGGTGGTCGGTAAATCTTCGGCCGACGGTATGTTTCTGACGGTGGCAATCACAATCTCGCCGACTGTTCGTTGGCCATTGTATTTCCCCGTTGGATTAGATTGCATTTCTAGTAGTGAAGGAAAGAGAGGAGGAAAATACTTCTAAGAGATGGAAGGAGTAGACGCAGTGCAAGATGAGTGTGCTTTTTGTTAATACGGTTTTATTGCTTGCAGAACCATCAACTTGCACAAGTACGTACGACACACACACACAAGATCCTTCCCTTCATGGACACGATGACTAGCGTAGGTTTCCATTAACGACGCAGGAACAAGACTGCAAGCTAGGAAGGGACATATATAGAGTGCCAGGCCGGTGACACCACCAGTGCGTGTCTGATATATATATATATATATATATATATATATATATATATATATAGACACACACACGACTACATTTATTTCCAGCGTTGCATATATCTCGCAATTGGCCGGTCGTTCTTCATTTCTCATGGATTTGCTGCCATTGCAGTGGCAGGAGCCCGGCGGCAAATGGGCGGTAGTGGACAGTGCCAGCGCCAAACAGGCGGGAGTTCAGGCTTCTGGTCCGCGACTCCGGGTAGGCCGACATCCACACCTGTAAAGCAAGTAAGACGTAAGTTAAACAAATTATTTTAATATAATTTATATAGATAATATATTAGCTTGAAACTAAATCAAAATAATATGTTTGTACAATGGTTTGAATATATATTTATTCTATTCGGATATGGATAATATCGGATATTTCATCCATATCTATATTTATTTTGATCGAATTCGAATATATCCACTTATTTACCACAGTAAATTGAATACGGATATCGATATCGGATAATTCGGATAACCATTTTACCGTTTCCATCTATACACATAATGCGCATTCTTTTGTGAATGCATGGCAGCTAGGAGGTGATTCTCACATATGCATTCTTTTTGTAAGAATGGAGTTGAACTCATGTCCTATAGGATCAACAGGCGCACTGGCGGATCTACCCCTTTTTCTCCGGTGGTTTTTAGAGCTCCGACAGCGATTTTATCATGTATTAGTGCAAGAACCATCAATTTTTTCTTCAAATTTGAGGTAATATCTCAACTTCACATTAAAATTGTGTGATTGTAATGTATGGATGTATTAATGCGATGTGAATTGCAACGTGTTTGATTTCGGTTCAGTCAATCATTAAAAGTTCGCCCCAGCTGGTATTTTTTCCTGGCTACGCCACTGAACAGGAGCTCCCCTACCACTGCGCTATGCGCAAGTACGTTCTTCGGAAGCTATATACTCCGTATACTAGAAGTGTGGTTAAAATGACTCGTCATCTCTCCTACCTACCCTACTGCACTCCTATTTGTGTGGTGAGCAAAGTCAAACACGGGAACTTAATATTGTGTGGCGCTCTTCTCACTAAAGAGACGATGTGCTTCTCCTGATATGGATTCGTTGAGTTGATAATCATACTTTTATTGTATGGGGCAGATGACATGCATTTGGTTCTCTTTTCGTTTTCCAACACAAATGGTCAAATGTGCTGAAAATCAATACTGGTACTACATAGATCTATCTAGAATAAAAAATTGGCATTTAGGTAAGTTACTTACGGCGGCCAGCGCCGTTGTTGCTAAGTGCAACATGGCCAGAGGAAGCCGTCGCCTTGGGGACAGGGACATCACGAGCAAACACCAGTGAGAAGAGCATGCCCTGGCTGGAAAGCGTTAGCAGGCAGAAAACGCCGAGTAAAAAGTACTTCGAGCCCATCATGCATGTAACTACACTGGCTTGCAGCTTTCCTTGCTGAAGTGTTGGATGCATGGCTCATAGACCCTGGGTGCTAATTTATAGGCGCTTGGTATGTTCTTAAACTCCGAGTCCTATCAAAACTGCCGACAATTGATTACCATGTGCCAGAGGTTCAGCGACCGGGCCACATCCTGCAAAGGGGCCATCCTGTTGCCATCAAACTTATATAATTCCTTCATGTCATTGGAAATACTTTTCTTCACCTATATATGTTTTAAATTATAGTGTAATTTAGTTTTACTGTAAGTTAAAATCTCTCTAACTCTGTCTAAATTTTTAGAAAAATATATAATAACATTCACAAGTTCAAATAAGTTCACGATCATGACATGTTTTATGACGAAGTTCATGAAACTAGTTTTCCACCTCATACTTACATGTGCTAGTAATTGTTTGTTTCGTCTCGGATTAGCAAACGGCTGTTAGCAGCTATAGTTCCTGGTCCTCTCTCTTTATAATTAGCCTGATATCCCTGTCATATCAGTAATTTTTTTTGACCGGAGTCATATTAGTAATTTGCTTATATTGCATAGATCTCATTGATTATTAAACTACTCATGGAAATCTTATATTGATTATGAAACGGCTCTTAGCAGCTTCATATTTTTTTCCTCAGCATTCACTGCCAATGAATGCGGAGAAAAAAAAGATTGTAGCTGCAAAGAGCCGTTTCATAATCGAGTCAATTTCCTCGGTATCAAAGAAAATTTTATATCTTCCCTCAGTGTCATAAATTTTTACATAGTTGCGTCGGTGCCATAGAAATTTTACTTTATCCCCTTAGTACCATTCCGTTCATATTTCCATCTATATCTTATTAAGTGTCATATGAAAAGACAATTTTACCCCTCCCTACTCATGGGCACCACCAGTCCAGTGCTATTTCTCTCCCTCTCCCTTTTTCTCTCTCAATCTCTTCCCCTTCAGCGGGGTGAACGACAGGGCGTTTGGCGGTACCAACCCCGGCCTCCGGGCAGGCGAGCAGCGGCATTAGCTCAGGTGCGGGCGGCGGCGGCCACGGGCGAGTGCCTCGGTGTGGGCAGCGGCCCCACCCCCATCATGGGTGAGTGCTGGCGGCGGACCTAGCGCCAGCCCCACCCCTGATCTCAGCGCCAGAGGCAGCGGCCATAGGCGAGCGCTGGCCTCGGCACAGGCTCGGGCGCCCCGGTGGCAGCACGGTTAGGCCCAGCCCCGGCCTCCGCGTGGGCGGCGGACCTAGCCAGCCTCTTGCACGTGTGGACGACCCCCGCCCCAACGCAGGCGAGTCGGCTTGGCCTCGGCGCCGGCGTGATGTGTTGAGAGAGATGATGAAGAGGCCGATAGAGAGTGTCGGACCTTAGGACCGGCAATCCACCTGGGGTACCCGAGTGGTTGATTTGTAGGCGGGCGATTGATGAGCTAGCAACTTGATGGTACACAGGAGGCACTGATTTAGACAGGTTCGGACTACCCGGAGGTATAATACCCTACGTCCTGTGTCGGTGGTGTAGTTTGTATTGCTGTATTCGGATGATCTCCGATGGTTTCCGCCGTGTCCCTCATGGGGGTGACCTAGGCCGCTTTATATAGGGTAGCGGGGTAGGGTTTACAAGTCGGTTTCCATCTAAACCTACTTGGTTCCGACCAGGACTCCAGTCCGGGTCGGTTACAACTTGAATATCCTTGGATATCCGGACGAGCCGCCCGCTGGGTCTTCATCAAACTTGTCCACCAAGTCGGGGTGCCCGCGTTCGCCACCTAGGGGTCGGCCCACGAGCCTGTCATATGTGGGCCCTGGCCGCCATAGTCTGATCTGACAGTGGGCTATGGGTACCCATATCCCACAGAGAGCATGATCGGTGGGGCCCAAGAGCAGGGAGGGGAAAATTGTCCTTTCAAACAACACTTGATAGGATATGGATAACAATATGAATGGAATGACACCGAGGGGATAAATCAAAAGTTCTATAGCACTAAAGTAACTTTATATAAATTTATGGCACTGAGCGAAGCCATAAATTTTTTCGTGGCACTAAGGAAGTGGCTCTTTGTAATCAATAAGAGTTCCATAAGTAGTTTAATAATCAATGAATTCTATGACATATAATGATGAGGACACCACTCCTATGGATACACACAACAATTCTTCATTGATTGTTCAAGGTACAATCACTAGAGCTCGTGCGCGACAATTTAATTTAGAGGTGAGCTCATTTCTAAGTACTTTATGTGATTATGAGAATAGATTGCTACCTAATGATTATATGTAATTAGAAACCATGGAGAAGACCAGGGGATAGTTGGAGAAGAGTTTGAAGGTGGAGAGGATCGGCAAGGGCGTTCAAGGTAAGATGGAGGTCTAAATTAAGTCGACTTCGAGTCCACATCGGAATCCAGGAGCCGCCGGTGATAAAACGGATGCCCGAGCCAAAATATGATGACACAACACTGAGACAGATTCTAGACGTCAACTTCTTTCGTCGATTCCCAATGATATAAGCAAATTACTGATATGACTGGCTAATTATAAAGAGAGAGGACCACGAACTATAGCTGCTAAACAGCCGTTTGCCCGTTTGCTAATGAAAACAAACAAGAGAACTGCCGAAGCTAAAATTTCTGGCTCTGGCTCCTGCATGCTACAGTGACAGAGTTGCAGCCGGTGTTAGCCCAACCAAAAGGGGCCGAAGTGTCTACTCAATATCAAAACAGCCCAAATAATTGCAAGCACGTGAGTGTGAAATATTGCCACCGAATAAACAGGCCAGGCAATAACTCGTGAATATATAGTACGCAGTTATATGGGTGCATGCGCGGACAAAAAACCGACAGTAATGCATGCATGGTGTGAGGCGACGACTAGACCGAAGACTTGCAAGTCATTGCTTTCAGAAAGGCAGTTGTCCAGCCAGCTCCATGTGGAACTTGTGGCTGTAGCCTACGACCCAGGTAGAGCAGCAGGTAGCTAGTAGTATTCGACCTAATTTATACGTGCATGCAAAAGAATGAGAGATCAAAATAATAATGAATCTGTAATTCTCTTGATTGGTGAAATGCACAGTGATTATAAATATTTATAAAAAGGTTGAAAAAGCAAAATAAAATAGAGATATTAACATAGATATAGATCACAACTATATATATTGACACAGCTAGATACAGGACATTAATATAAATATTAACACAGATACATATTATTTAGGTACCATACACGTACAATGCAAATAAGTATTTCAAAAACAATAAACCTCCACTACCAGACTACTTGACATCCGCACCCCTCGTATGCCTCGGTATTATTTGAACCCGGTGCTAAAGGGTGTATTAGCACCGGGTGCAAAGACTAGGAGCGGAGCGATGCGCAGATACAGTACGGGAGAGCTCATTAGCACCGGATCATAATAAAACCCGGTGCTAAAAGTCCCCCATTAGCACCGGGTGCAGCTACCACCCGGTGCTAATCTGGCGAGCCTATGGTCCCTCCTGAAATGGAGAGCAAGCTACGGACGAAGATGCGCCGATTCCATGAGTGGTACTTGAAAGAATCAAGAAGGAATAAACGGCGCATGATCAAAGTAGGCGTGAAGGACCTTGATTTCTACAATGGTGACGACGATTGGGCCTGGTTGAGGTTTCAGGATATATATGAGCTGTACCACCGCGACGCCATGGACGTGGATTTGATCACATGTTGGACACTGTAAGTACTTTGTTGTTGCTTATAATTCACAGTTTGAAAACAATAATTCCAATCTATGCTGACGCGAGCTTTATTTATTGCTTAACATATGCAGAATAGAGATTCAAAAATGTCGAAGATCCTCAATATATGACGTTGGTTTCGTGGATCCTCGAAGGATAAGTGAAGAAATGATATTGATGAATCCTGAGGAAACATATGGAAATCTATACAAGTATATTAAGAAACAAAATTACTGCGACTCCATACTAATCCCGTACAACATCGAGTGAGTACATACACAGGCTTCTTCTTATACTATTTGTGTACTATTTCATTTCTGATTATAATGTATACATGTATACAAATTCCACTGGTTCCTAATAATATTGTGTCCTAACCGCGGTGTCGTGAACGTCTTTGATTCATTACACACTCCAAAAGAAAAACTACAGAACATCATGGACATGATGACAAGGTGATGTATAATTTCCCCTACTTAATTCACCCCTTACACTCGCAATGACTTAACTCAATTTTTTTGTTCGCAGGGCCCAGAATCAATTTCGTCAAGAACACCCGGGTATTCAACATGAAACCCTAAAATGGAACATTGGCTTTCCGGTAAGCAAGTAATTTGTACATGTAGGCCTCGGCTAATATATTATATGAATTTTACTTAATTTCTTTTGGTCGACAGTGTGCCAAACAGGGGAAGGGAAATAATTTATGTGCATACTATGTTTGCGATTACATGTGGAATTGGGGACATAAAAAGCTTACACAACACGATATTATGGTACGTAATAATAAACACATTTCCATTGTTATTAAGTGCACAATTATTGTCTCCAACTCGGCGGATTAAATATCTTTCAATTATTTGTAAATTATAGATGTTGAGCCCGAAGGAAGAGTCTCCAGAGCTAGAAAAAATTGACGCAATTGCAGAACAGCTCGTCAGATGGATCAGGGACGAGGTCGTCAATCCCCGAGGAGAATTCCACTCGCCAGTACTGGAGGACGTGCCGGACACTTCAACAAGTCGTCAATCTTAATTAAGTAGAAAATACAGTTTAAATATATATAACTCGAGTTGACATGCATGAATATCTACTTTTGTAATATATATGTCTTCTATTTTGATGAAATGTCAGCTAATATGAATATAGAGTCGGCCGAATACGCATTAGAATACACGTATTAGAATATATACGTATATACACGTATATAGACGTGCATGCATGGCTACTGAAAAAAGCAAAAAAAAAGAAATCCGGGGCCTTTAGCACCGGGTGCAGACAGCAACCGGTGCTAAAGGCAGGCCCTTTAGCACCGGGTTGTGTCTGGAACCGGTGCTAAAGGCCCTGTCAGCCTCCCTGTGGGGCAGGCCCTTTAGCACCGGGTCGTGGCTGCACCCGGTGCTAAAGGGGTACCCCTTTAGTTGCACCGGGTGGGAAACCCGGTGCTAAAGGGCTTTCCCACCCGGTGCAGATGTGGATCATTCTGGTAGTGTCAGCTTTTTAGCATGATGATCTTGTCACTCTCAATGCAGAGGGTTATGGGCACAGTTTCATAGATATATGTTGTGATCAAATGGAGGGTCATGAGCTTTCAATGGATGATCGTAAGCATTGGTATCTGTGTCGATCCAGGGTCATCACCATGACCCTGAGAACTTCTCTCCCTCCATTAATTTCGTGTCATGTTATCAAAAAAACCTATGTAGCAGTATATTAAATGTTGATGACCCTGTCATTGAGACTGGCCTAATACATCATGCATGGTGATGAATGATTGAAGTGACGATTAGACCATATGACTCGAAAGGCCTATCTAGCTAGCACAATGCACAGTAGTGCAGCTGGCTCCTTGTGTACGGAGTACTTGTCTTTGACTCTTTGTGGCTTCCTAGCTAGGCACGGGAAGCCGCCTCTGCATTTCCTTGTTGTCTTGTTGAGCTTTCTACCAGCTCGTCCTGCATGGATGGATAGATTACAAACGGCTATCGCTCAACACGGAAGGCACGCCTCTACTGGCTGGGGGCGGCTGAGTCAGACCAATAGTGAAAAAGGCAGAAGCAAACATTGGTATAGTACATACATGATACATGCATTATTGCATTGCACGTGGCCAAAACCTTGTAATAAAGAAAAGAACACTACATGAAAGCGGTTTTAGTAACAAATAAGGCCTCGAGGTAACGGTATTCAACAATGCACCTTACAAATAAGGCCTTCAGGTCGGGAGCCGACCTTGGCCACAATAATATATATAATTACCAATGACAGGAAATTAATAATAGATAGAACAATGACAACTACCAATATTATTAGTAATAGACTTTACCAAGGTCCGTTATCAAACATTGCATATATCATTGGTAATGGGCTACTTCTTCGTCCATAACTTCTTCAGGTGGAGGACCGCTTCGGACTTATTAGCCTATGCATGTGGAAGGCGGTTCAGGATGTGGCGAAGAGGATGCACTAGTAGCTTAGGTTTGTAGTATTCTAGGTGTCGAACCTTAGGGCCGGCAATCTACTAGAGAATACCCGAGTGTTAGATTTGTAGAAGGAGGATCCTCGAGTCGAGAAGCTTGATGGTAACACAAGACACAAGGTTTAGACAAATTCAGGCTATCCGGAGGTATAAAACCCTACGTTCTGTGTTCGGTGGTGTTTGTAGTGCTTATACGCGACAAAGCTTCAGGAAGCAATGGCGAGTTTTATGGTTACAAGCAATGGATGGTTCACCCTTCGAAGGACGTCCTAGGCTGCCTTATATATGCCGACAACCTATGGTTTACAAATCGTTTTCAATCTAAACCTACTGGATCAATAAGAAAACGTGTGCTAGTAGATTTCTACTCTACATTTCAAAATATCCGGACTCAATCCGTTGAGTAGACCGCAAATACTTGCTAGCCACATCTTCACCAAGCTTGTCTAGTAAGTCGGCGGTTCCTTGTGGGACAACCCAGGGTCGGCCCACAACCTTGTCAGGTGTGGGCCCAGCACATGGAAATGAGAACAGACAGCAAAAGAAATAAGGGCACTCAGGTCTTTTCTCATGCACACTAAATGAGGACATATAGCCAACCCGAGCAACGTGCAGTATGGTGAACTGTTGGTGAAGAAACGAAGCCAATGTAATAGACTGAAGAAGAAGAAGTTTCAGCACTTCACTCACCACAAGATGGGCGGTGCTTTCAAAAAAGAAATACCATGACACCATGCCGAGTACCAACGTGATAAACATAACCAACCATGCATCATGGTCATATGGAGGGCGATGCAAGACGCACTCCATATGGAGTAGCCTCCGAGCTTTGGGTTGATTAGAATAACTTTTTTTGGAAAATGGAAGCTTTATTGATCTTAGACAATTACATCGAGATGTTACAATTATATAAGATCCAACCCGGCCTCTGCATAACTAAGATGCATACAGCCAATGAAAAAGAAACAAAAAATGATAGCACCATGACCTAGCAAACTACCACAAGCGCCTTCATCTTCATCCGCTTCACAAACCAAAGCAACTCTTGGACTATGAAGTAGGCTCCCGATACAACGCCTCCAACGAGGAAACATCACGTGCACGTGCCGACATTGTAATGACCCAACCAATTAAGACCAGATCAAATATTTTCACGAGGGAGTAATTCATTTTAATCCAAGCAATGCCTTCAACAAGGTCACTGTAAGGTTCAACCAATTAAGGTCGGACCTAAGAATTTCTTCCTGGAACCGATGAATTAGTAGCAATTACCACCACGTCCAAGTCACACCGTGTTGCTTCCCCCTTCTTACCAGGCCAATGCTTCCATATAGACCTGTCCTAACCCACTTTAAACGGCCATGAACTCCAAATCTGGCAGACCATCTGAATTCGTAAACTTAGATATCATGCTACAAAATAACCGATGGGTACCCGTGCATAATCCACCAGGAATAAATTGTAGATGAAATCCATCTTTGAGTAGGAGAATCCGCGAATGAAGTCAAGGTGACTCATGTCTCTTGGTTTATATGAAAAGGAAATGCAAAATTGAAGATGTCATCACCAGATGTAGTTGTAAAGTCCGGAGCTAGCCCTTCCAATACCAGGGCCGAATCCGTCGCGCCAGATCCGCCACCGGCCGCACCGGCGACCAAGCGCCGCCGCCATGCTGCGGGCCGTCACTGCGCCTCGCCTCTGCCTCCGGCCGTGTGCAGTCGTTCGCCGCGCCCCCATGCCGGCCGTCCACGCGCGGCCGTCCCGTCGCGCCGACCGCCCGCGCCGGCCATCCCCAGGCCGAGCCGCCGGACAAAATTGTGATATGCCAAAATTGTGCAGTATTATATATATTTTTGTTGATAAAAATCAATCTACTAGCCTTCGGACATAGATTTAGCTGCCGTATCACTTTTTTTTCTAATACCATTTTAGTTCATTGTAGGATTATTAATAGAAAAAATGGATTGACGTACTACTCTTGCACACATATATACTTGGCTACTATATCATTTTTTGTTAACACCATTTTCCTTGATTGAATAGATATAATTAATTTAACAATGAGATGTAATATATGTTTGGTTTTTAATGGTTTACCTCATTATCTCCATGCTTATTGCCAGTGCGTCGTATGGTCAAAGATTAACTCTGAACCTGGTGGTTGTAGTCCTGCACGTCCAAGAGAGGTGCAGAAGGCCAAGGCCATTATTTGTTTTACGGCTGCTGATCCATCACTGAGTAGCATCTCCGCCTTATACTTATTTGTTTTACTAAAAAAAGGGCTCGCGACATGCCCACGCGTCAGTTTGATGCCAAGGGGGCTCTTGCAAGCTGCAGGCAACGGCCAAGTTTCAGATGATGCTGGTGAACTGTTAAGAACAGGGAGCAATCCGAGGGTAATTGTAACACCCCGCCCTCCAAAGCCGCCCCGCACAGCCCTTCCGAGGGGCGCGCACACATACACATAGCACCCTACTTACACTTTCGTCCACGCTTCGTGTAAAAGGGTTAACCCGAAGGTGCTATGGCTGGAAGACAAAGGCTTATAAGTTGCCTCCACCCTTGCTAAACTAGCAAGGTGGCACTAAACACGTGCATCCCGCACTCATGGGCCACTACTGGGGCATACAAACTGGGCCGGGTGTGACATACACCCCCCTCAAAGAACCCGACGTCCTCGTCGGCACAACTCACCCACACGGGCAAATGTCCAGTAACGTTCCCCCTTAGCGCACGACCGTACGTCCAGTGCCGGCGCCATAGTCCATGCCGAATGCCCTACCCGGGCCACACGCGCCATGCGCCCTATGCCCGCACACTGACCCGTACGCGCAACCGCGAGGGTCGGCTCTGATACCATTTGTAACACCCCGCCCTCCAAAGCCGCCCCGCACAGCCCTTCCGAGGGGCACGCACGCGTACACATAGCACCCTGCTTACACTTTCGTCCTCGCTTCGTGTAAAAGGGTTAACCCGAAGGTGCTATGACTGGAAGACAAGGGCTTATAAGTTGTCTCCACCCTTGCTAAATTAGCAAGGTGGCACTAAACACGTGCATCCCGCACTCATGGGCCACTACTGGGGCATACAAACTGGGCCGGGTGTGACAGTAATGTACCTGCTGCATGGCTGCATCTCGATGGCGACGTACGGGCTGATGGGGACTCATTTATATTGTCTCTCGATGTGGTAGGGCGAATGCCATGTGCTAAGTTTGAGGAGCTGTGATGGAGTGTTGGCGGTGAAGCGGCTCGTGTCGACGTCCCAATCCGACCGAGCGAAACCTCGGCGGTGGTCTGAAGGCTTGATACAGCTCCCGGGGGCGGGGCACTTCCTCTTGCTACCTTGACAACAATTCTTGAAACGAGTCCGGTGCGTGGTGCTGTGTGGCGGGTTGGAGGTCCCCACGCACGAGAGTGAGGCGTGCTGAGTGGCAGGTTGGGTTCCCGCGCACGCGAGAGACGGCGGATGTGGCGAGGCCCCCGCGCGTTGAGTTGTTTCGTACTCGGTGTTTTCATGGCGTCGGGCGGTAGGCTTGAGTGCAGCAGCACGACGGCGGTGGGTCCTGCACAGCGGTGGCTCTCTTGGTGTGGTGGTGTCTGCCCCTCCGGCTCCTTTATTGGTGTTTGGATCGCTTCAGAGGTTTCACTACCCGCAGGTGTGCGGCTGTAGGTGGAAGCTGCGGGCGCCCGTGTTGATGTCCCAATTCAACCGTGCGAGTTTTGTTGTTTTCCTTTTCTTTTATGTTTCTTGCCTATGCCCTCACATGACCGTAGTCTTTTATTTTTTCTGCTATATCAATAGAAACGCACTCGTCGAGTGTTGTTCGTTCAAAAAAAAGATGTACAAAGGCCTTCACCTGTATCCAGAGCCGGTGGTTCAAAATTTGAGCCATCGACGGCAAGGTGATTTTTGTAGCAGTGTAGTGAACTTTTATTCAAATAGAAAAGATCGATTGCACATCATCGATCTTGAGTCGCAACACAACTTCACACACGTACACGTCCTGCAACCCGTCGCCTACCTATAAGCTAGGCGTGTGGCTGCCCAGGATTCACGTACGAGAGCACAGTAAACACCGTCTGGATGATGGTGCACAGGACCGCAGCCGCGCCGAATAGCCACGCCGCCACTAGCCACGGGTTGCCGAAGCGGTGCCTTACGATCCATGCACGCCATCGGTAGGGGCGGTAACTGCAGTGTTCCTGCAGTGCCATCCCAACAGGTTTGAGGTAGTGCTCGCTGTCGGGGTTGAAGAAGAGGCCGGCGGCGAGCCCCCGGAAGAGCGCGCACACCTCGTCGTCGGTGCCCAGGAGGTGCTCCATGACGCCGCGCCTCGACAGCAGCGCCACGTCCTCGGCGGAGCCCAGGAGCTGCGACATGAACACCACGTACGCCGTCACGTAGCTGGTCTTGGCGCTTGTCGCTGTCAAGTACTTCTGCTCGTAAGCCAGGACGTTCCGGAGGATGTAGCCGGTCTTCTCGTCGATTTTCTGCAGCGCTATTGACAGCACGCCGCTGGTGAACGTCACGTCGAGCATCGGGCGCTGCTGCTGCGACGATCCTCCTCCTCCTCCTGCTGCTGCTGCTGCTGCTGTTGATGCTTCCCTGCACCACTGACGGAACTTGACGCCAGCGTCGTAATACTCAGTAGCTCGCTTGAATCGTCCATACTGCTTATTACCCGTCTGCTTCCTGAATTCATTATATATATTGTGTTCATTCATTCATAAATAAAAGGCATATATATGCAGTACACTAGTTTTCAATTAACAGCCGCGTGTGGTGTGTGTATGTGTAGAATTGAATATACTTTGCTCTTACAAAAATATACGTACTGATGTGGAGTTTCCGTGGACACATTTGGACACGTTGGCTTCAAATAAGCATGGCACACATGGACCAAATGCTGGTACTCCAAGCATTGATCATGGTTGGGAGCCGGCGGGATGGTAACCATGATGGCTTGCATGGTATTCCAGGCTAGCTCACGGACGGGTCTCCGCGTTGCATTACCATTATTATTTGTCGACGACGCAGCAGTATTATTAGTATTGCCATAATAGTGCAGCTCGTATATCTTCTCGACCACAAAGAACGGGATCTGGTTCTCCAGCATCAGGAAGTCATGGACGGTCATGCTCAAGTCCCGAGATTTAATGCCGCTTCCTCCTTGAGATGACGCAGCTGTAGTGGCAGTGGCACCACCTGCAGCTGCAGCTGCAGCTTCTGCTATCATCTCCTGCCGGGGCGACCCCAAAGCATCCAACAAAGCTATCAATTGGAATGCATCAAGTAGCAGCATCCTGCAGAATGCATCCCTGTCCATTTTGACATCGCCTTCGTAGCAGATCCTCGCACTGGCCTCCATGAATTCAACTGCTTTCATGTACTCTAGAACCGATTGCCCTCCATCAGCTGAGATGGACGAATTCAGAATGCAAAGCTTGCCCTGTTCGTTGCGCCGCATTTCTTCAGTCGCATTGATGCCACTGTGGTATGGTCCTATGGATAAGAACACCGGCTGATATGTGATCTTGTCGGCAGCGTGCAACCTCTCCTTAGGCACACGGAAGATCGTAGTCTTTTTCTTAGGTGAGTTCTTTTTCCAGGTATTGTTACGTATTTCATGATCGATGCTCTCCGAGAGTTCAACGATGTGGCTGTGAACGTCGTCATCTCTTGTTTGGTCACCGTTGGCACTAGCATGCAGTAGTTGTTCTGTATAAACACATACTGAAGTAGTGATGATCTCCTCATCAGTTCTAACTTCAATTGAATATATTCGTTCTAAACAATGTATTATAGGTAAATAAACAAGTCGCGCGCGCAAGTGATTGTGAGAGCAGACGTTGGTATATATATATATATATATATATATATATATTATATCATCAGCTCTAGAAACGTTAGGGTACTTTTCAGCACCATCAGTTTAATTAATCTTAGCCTCGTGAATCTGCCACCTTGGTGATGACCTATGTATATGTATGACACCATTTCTTTTACTCATATTTAATCCTATTGTTCAACAGATTGAAAATAAAATTGAACAGTTGGAATAAATAAATTTCTACTGTCTGTGGGTTTGACTGACTATTACTGTAGCCAAATTCGTGTGTTTGACTACGCTGATGCAATTGAGTCAAAATAAGATTGAACAGTAGCAATAAACAAACTTTCCAAACAGGAGTCAGGGGATGGAGTTAGACAAATAGGATGGAAACAAGCTAGCTAGGTGATGTTTCCCGATCATAAGAAGAGCTACCAGTTAAAACAAGTCCTCACATGACTATAGGCTATTTACATCTTTAGCTAACTGTGTTTGAGGCTACTACGGCAAAGATCATTCGAATTACGTGATTAATTACCCCTTTGTTTGCTGGTGGCGAACATGTGCAAACAGAGCATGGGGTCGTTCGTTCCGGTAATAAATAAAGAAGATCTGCGTCCTAATTGGCTGTGAATTTTCGGTTCAAGATCGACTTGCATTGCAAGGAGAACTTTTGCTAAAGCAAGAGTTAAACAGGCAGCACAGGGTAGCGGCAAGAAGTATTTTTATAAATTTTTCATATATGTGCAGAGTAAGGGGAAGCTATACTCACCGTCTGTGGAAGAACAACCATTGTCGGGTATGGGAGCTGCAAGCGCACCTGACATTGGAGCAAAGGCGCTGGCAATCGGCCGGCTTAGACGAGCTAGTGGATCGGAGCTAGTAAGAAGAAGGACGACAGAGCTTAGACAACACTATATATCCCTGCTAAGGCCAAGACTGACTAGTTTACCCGGTATATGTTTCACTCCCCAGCTACTCGTACACAGTAATAAACCGGGTGAATCAAACTGTACGTGGATGCATGAACACAGTAACAGAATAATGGAGTATAATAATGCATGGTGGATCCACAAAGCTGAGACGTCGACGGCTAGGTAGGGGTAGCCAGTATAGATAGTAGAGTGCACTGCAGCTCCCTAAACCCGATGATATCCAAGGAACCAACCTTCGGAAGTTCGCATATGCGTTTCCACTTCATTTCAACCCGTTTCCTTGCAGCCGGCCAGGGTCAGAGGGAGCGAGGAGGGCAAGATATCATCTTATGTACACAAAAATTCACCATGTAATTTAATGAAAATATTTAATTTTACCAATCTAACAACTCATCTGTAAGCATTACTTGCCCCTCATTTGTATTTTCTGGCTCTGCCTCTACCAGCAGCCAACCTGTGCTTCCCCAGTTCGCCCTTCTGTATATATATTAGCAAATGTGCCCGTGCAGTGGCGGAGCTATATGCACTCACTGGGGTCAGCCGACCCCGATAGATTTTGCTGCTTCTACAGTAATTCTATAGTAGCATTAGCAAACCACTCTTATATGTGTCTTAGATTGCAACATATAGATCCCGATGACCCCGGCAACATAAATTTCTGGCTTCACCTACACAGGACACATGATTTTAGATGAGGTGCTTTCCTTTCATAGTAAGCCATAGGGGATCCTTTAGTTCCGATTGGTGATTCAACCAGAACTAAAATTCATCCTTTTATGCTTGAGACCATTTAGTCCCGGTTTGATACTCCAACCGGGACTAAAAGTCTTTTGAGGACCTCGGAAAATACCAACCGAGACTAATGCTACATTAATCCTAGGTCCAAATCTATTCGGGACAAATGTGTTGGATGAAAAGTTATTTCTCTAATAGTGATATGTGTTTGTGATATGGATTATGGAAGTCTTATATGTTAGTGAAGCTCATCCTCCATCAACTAGAAATGTGACAATACCCCCAAAAAATCTCACTTTTACACCCGGAAGGATGACTTTATTCAAATTCGGCGAAAATGTCACCTTTTAAAGTTCGTTTCTTTATTTCGCATTTACTTGTATACACCATTTGAGTCACTTCTTCGCCATTGTTCTCAAACTTATTATTTTTGTTTTGATTAACTAACACGAAACTCAATTAAATAATTTCCATGCTGTCTTATGTCTATGTGCAGTTCCGAGACCCTGACCTATCCAAGGCTCCAACTATTTGTTTGGATATGTATCCTTTAATAGAATTAAAAGGTGGCCCAGCAACATTTCTAGCACTTAATTAAAGATGAGTTGATAGAAAAAAATATAGAATGGATTTCTAAGTCTTAACATGAGAAAATATCTTGTATTAGACATTTCTAATTTCTTAACGCATTATTTTTCTTGGTTTACGTAGAAAAACTGTACATCTTATATTAAGCAGAGGAAAAGTAACATTACAAAGCGTACCACATCGGCTCGATGGCCTGAAACGAGGGGCAATCGAAGATTGATAAAATAAACAAAAGACATAAAATAATATTTCCGTAATACTGTTGATGCTCAATTATTATCGTCACCAATAACGGTTGCGAGCATGAGCAATTATTGGCGACAAGTCTCAACACAAATTATTGACAACAAGGAACAGAGAGGTACTGTCGCAACGTGGTTCAGATTTGCTACAATCGTTTTCTAATATAGAAAGCATGCACTGCTTTTAATTTTCGTGAGTTCAATCAGTGTCGTGTCGGAGGGCCGACACACCACACCTCTCGCCCGGCCTTATCCTCTCGCTTTCCACTGGCATCGCGGATTTCCTGTTTGGGCTAAACTTTCTCTCTCCAAACTTCACTATTCACCTATTACATTAAACCATATTAAATCTCTCTCCTCATACGTGGAACACTAAACGTAGGTAAATAAAAAAACTAATTACATAATGCAGATGTACATGATGAGACGAATCTTTCAAGCCTAGTTAGGTCATGGTAGGAAAACGATTACCACAAATAAACGAAAAGTGTCACAGTACGCTACAATGTTCGATGTGACATTTTCACTAAATTTTGTCACCCCATTTTTGAAACTCAACACAGCATTTGTTGGCCCCTCTCCCTAGAACGCCGGCGGTGTGTGTGGGAGAGGTAGGCCAGCCGCCCAGTCCCATCTCCCTTCGCTTGTACAGTAGGTAAGTTTGTTTGCTTTCTTGAAGCCTGTTCGTCCGGATGGGCATCTCGCGCTTCCTTGCCATCGTTGCCTTTGCCGTTGGGCTCCTGCTCGTCGTCGGCGATTTGATCGGCGATAAGGCCTTTGGCCCTCCCCGCTTCCACCTCGCTCTGTTAGATCTGGTTCCCCATCCTTCATTCCATTTTCTCCGGGTCTGTCCTCCCCGCCGGTACTCCGTATGGCGGTGAGCTGCTGCTGGTGGCCTTGACTGGTGATCCAGCCTTCTCTGGCTTCGATCCCATTGTGTCTGCCTCATCACCGGCATACCTCGCTGCTCACGTCGACGTTTTCTCATCCTTTCTCCCCCAAGTCGCGGCATGCCTCCTCTATGTTTTGCCCCTTGCACATTCCGTTTTGTCAGCCGACTGTTCGTCTCCTCTGGCTCTAAAGATGCCTTTCTTCTTCTCGTTGGCGCCGGATTCATTTACATCCTTGGGTCTCCGACGATGGGTTTTGCTAAGGTATTCCCAAGTGAACATATTACCTCCTATAAGATAATATCTGAAAATGGGGAAAATATCTTCTAATAGATCTAACTTCCATGCAATCGGATATAATGTTTCTTTTTTCCTTCCACTACTGCGCTGGCTGTTTCATTTTTGCCCTCACGTGATTATGTCGAGTTGTTCGTTTCTTGCAAGAAAAAAAAGAACGTGACATGGACATGGATCTGGTAAAAAAAGAATGAATGTGTTGCATGTGAAAATATTTTGCCATGTCTAAGCAATTTCTTTGGAATGTATGAAATCATGTCTCTGATTATTTTTTCGACACTGCAAGATAATTGGCTCGACATATCATGTGTGAGTTAAAAAAGAAATAGCTTAGACATGCCTGCGTATATGTTCTGTGTGCATTGATCGCAAAAAACGTACGGAGGATATGAGAGGAGAGAAACCGTCGACCATTCTCCCGTGAGAGAAATTGAGTCATGGATCTCCCGGGAGCATAGGGGATTTTTTTGTTTTTATAAATATTTTAATTATTAAGGGATTTTACTTTTTCTAATAATCAATGGACCAGATTTGTTTAAGGTCTTACCTTCTAGGGAGTAATGGGAGTACCGTAGCAGGGCCCGCCGACGATAGCCTTCTCAATGGCTTCTTTAGCCTCTTAATGCCTCCGTGGTGAGGCATCTCAACTCCGGCCCCAAGTGTCTTCACGGGTCCTTTGCAACACCAACGCCTCTGGTGGCCCTCGCCGACGAGCTCCTCGACGGCGGTGACAGTGATCTGCTGCATCGACGTGTATCCGTTGTTTCGGTGACAGGTGTGTGTGCGTGTCCTGCTGTTTGGGGCAGGAACGTATTGAGGTCCTCCTATAATGTTGCCGCTCATTTAATTATTTGTATGGTCTTTTATATAAAAAAATCAGTGTCGTGTCAACAGTATGTTTTGCATGCGGTTATTCGATATGTTTTGCATGCTGATACTATTCGAGTACATCAAACGGCCCGCAAACACGATAGTGCGATGTCCAATTTTTTTAATTAATATAATTTTAATCAAGAATTACAAATAAAGTTCTATCCTACTCGGAATTACAAAATTGTGGCACGATGGTCCGCTCGGTGGACGAAATTAGTATTTTAGTCGACGAAATTACTATTTTCGTTTGGTGGCTACCGTTTTCGTCCTTTGAGCAGATGAAATTATAAATTCGTCGGCCCACTGGACTATATTGGGCCTCCTGGACGAAAATGGCTCGGGCCGTGTTTTCGTCTGGCCGTTAGACTGGTTGGACCAAAACTATCCACTTGGGCCGGACCACATCGCTTCGTCCGGCCCCGACGTCCCTCCGCGCTTTCTCTCTCTCTCCAGATTAGATTTGAGGGCGTGGGCGGCGGCTTGGAGTGGCGGCGACGAGCAGTGAGCGTGGGCATTGGCGGCCGGCCGTGGGCTTGGGCACGGGCGTGGTTGGGCGGCCGGCTGCAGGGGCTAGCGGCAGCGGCTTTAGGCGGACGGTGGCGGCGGGAGCGGCTCCGGTGGCGGCCGCTGGGCCGGCTGCGCCTGAAGGCCCCGGAGGAAGGCCAGCGTGTACAGGGGTTGCCTTTTCATAGTGGCGATACAACTTTCATTTTACCCTCGATACCTCCTACCTGCTCCACGCACGCCTGGCCTTATTAGACAATGGTCCGGGGTATCGAAGAAATTTTACACCAGAGTACAAACTCAAATTGACTACGTCACCGGAGACCTCCTCTAAACGCGCTCGCGTCCGCGAACGCCATGCTTGTCGTTTCGATTTCCGGGACGAGCACCTTCTCTGAGCATGTCCGCCCCTTGCACCTTGTCTACGAGCACGGAACTCCTCGGGGCGCGTCCGGGCTCCGCACCTTGTCTTCGAGAACGGACCTCCTCTGGGCGCGTCCCGGCTCCGCACCTTGTCTTTGAGCACGGACTTCTTCTGGGAACGCCGTCCAACTGCGTAAGCTGTGTTGCGAACCACCTTTCCTTTAGCGCTACCTTTTTCCAAAGGTCCGTTTCTTTTGGCATGGCACCTATTCGCCACAAGCTCCTACCGTGGCTTACCTTCTCTCAGGTACCTGTTAATTTAGCCTTGTTTCGTTATGGCCCTGCGCCACCTTTCCATTTGGCGCAACCTTTCTTCAGTCTTGGCGCCATTTCTTGGGCCAAATTCGAAGAGCCTTTTCTCAGGCGCGCCGGCGTTGCTGACCTTGTTTGTTTTTGGAGACGGCACACGACCTTTCTAAATTACACGGAGAATAACCTTGACGCTAAAAACAACCCCCAACATCCGAGACTCCGTCTCCTTATAGCACACTCGCACACCATAACATACAAGTTGCATCGTGATGATTTAAGTATGAAGCAAAAACATACTTAGATTAGAGAAGACTTTTGCAACTTTATTACAGATCTGAGGGACTTTGTAATTCCGCAAACCAAAGGATTTTAGTTGTAATTCTTGATTGAAATAACATTATTTAAAAAAATCGCACGATGGTACCAGTTCGTTTAGATCCTACGACACATTTCCATCAGTTTAACTTTTTGAGAAGACCTTTGTTATACAGGATATATAGGAGGTCTGGTCGAGTTTTGCAGGAGCCCCAAGCTAAAGTTTGACCAAGAAAGGAACGAGACCAACACGGCATGCATACAAGCAGCGTGAGCAGAATTTTGTTCCCTACAAGTGGATCACCATTTCAAAAGAATCCAATTAGTAATATGATGGTTCTTTAGGGATGGAAGTGGACGTCTTTTTTCTCTACCCCTAATTATAAAGCAAGGATTGCTTCCGCGGTACTTGGTTCTGCGGTACGTCATAATTTTATGAAAACCCCCGGTACGTCATAATTTTATGAAAACCCCCCTGACCTTTACCATAATATCAAAGGGGTATTATCTCTGCCTAAAATCTCCCATCCTTAAAGACTAAAGACGTATGTTCCGCGTGCTTCTCTGTTCCGTACCCGCGGCTCCCAATTCAACTCGAATACAAGAAAGTGTCCGGCTCCAAATTAAACTCGGATCCGATAGAAGGTCGAAAGGAAATAGAAAAAACAGAAATTCGACAAAGAAAAAGAAATATCACAATGCAAAAGTACGGAGTGTTTCCGTGGCAAATCGTAAGTAAATATACATACACGATCGAAACATCATGCTATAGTACCACATTGCCGATGAAACTTAGGATATGCCTACTCAACCATCATAACCAGTCGAGATGTCAATCAAAGCACCGTGTGGCAAGCGTGATAAGTCGTGGTCCGTCTTTCCCTTGCAAGCATCGTGGTAGCTGATGACATTCATCATTCGGTGTGTTGAACCTTGCGGCTTCTGCTGAGCACACACCTACACACATGATGAACTGAAATCAAGAGGAGCAAATACGCGGAGCTCACCTCAGTCTCACCTCAGTCTGGTGTCCCCAAGTACACACCCACACATGATGAACTGAAATCAAGAGGAGCAATGATGTGAACTGAAATCAACAATGATGAACTGAAATCAAGAGGAACAAATACGGAGCTCACCTCAGTCCGGTGTCGCCAAGTACTCCCTTGTGCGAAGTAGCTAGCTCAGCTCAGTTCATGCGCGCTTGTGCTCCCTAGCATCGAGGCTTGGACGCTGCTAGAGTGCGAGAAGGGAAAATGAAGTGAAAGCGGTCAGAGTCAGATATGAATGAAGCTGGTGGTGGGCGTGGGGGAGAAGACGGAGAGGATAAGCGTGGCCTCGGCAGGCTCTCCCTCCCCTCCAAGCTCCCACGCGTCAATTGTGGGCCTCCACAAAAAATCGGCTGGTGTAGTCGTTGCCTCACAACATAAAATGGCTCCTTACATGCTTGACTTGACGCACACAACAAAAGCCAGTGCCATGTAGGAAAATTAGTATTGTTTTCTCGTTAAGCCGATCTAAAACTTATATTTAGCCAACGTACTTATAAATACTCATTCATGTAACGAATTATATTCTACAAGTTAGTGACTCTAGAAAAAAATCACCAATATTCTAACCTTCGTATCTAAATTTTAAATTAAGAGTACATCCACTTTAATGATCTAAACAAGCTACTTAATTAAGAGTACATCCACTTTATGTGACATGTTCGCTTGGCTTATCAACAGCCAACCATTAGTATTTTTTTCTCAGCATAAATCTACACCAGTCAATCAACAGTATTTTTCTCTTAACATAAATCAACACCAGCAATCATCTACCAGCCAGTCGAACCGATGATCTAAACAAGCTAATTAGACACAATACAATACAATTTGTACTTATCTTAGACAATATCTCTCGAACCGTGTAAGGACCTTTGGCAATGCCATACATGTTATCGTCGTGGTTGACCGGCTCTATGTAGCTTTACCTGCCACGTGGCTGCATCGTCACATTAATATTCCCGATTAGCATACAAATTTAAAATAGTTTTAGAAAAAAATAGCGTGCATCTTAACTCAACTATCATCTGTTTTCTACTATCTCTATTTTAAATTACTATTTGCTATTGATTCTTTTTTCATAATGTTTGACCAATTATCTTATTTAAAAAATTACGCAAGTATCATTTATTTTATTTATGGTTTATTTTAAAATTAAATGTACTTAACATGACTAATTTATAATATATTTGAACTAAATTTTTGAATAAAATAAGTGGTTAAACCTTACGAGAAAAATCCAACAACAAATAGTAATATGTAACGTTCATAGTAACAAATTAGGCCCCCTTTGGAATGGAGGATTGGCATAGGATTTTTGGAGGATTCAACTTCCTAAGGATTTTTTCCTATGGCTCCCTTTGGTTCACAGGAAAAGAAAAGGAAACATTCCATAGGATTGCATTCCTATGGCTCAATTCACAGGAAAAGTACCAAGAGGTCTGACCTCTTGGAAAGTTTCCTATGTCCGGCATGCAGTTCTGTTCAGATTCAAAATGGGTACCAAATTCCTTTGTTTCCGCGTGATGTTGCCAAAGTGGTTCTTATATCTATGAAGGCGACTAGAGGGAGAGCCCTCTCAAGATAGTCTTATCTGGAGAGCCCCCAAATATGACAATTCTATGTATGGACGGAACAAAAAGGGAAAGATAGCTCCCGCGAGGCTCTCTGGTGCCCGCATGCTTGCCACCAGTGCCACGTGAGGGGGTGTGCACCCAAAGCGTGCCACAAAAAGCGATAATGCCCCACAGATACCGATGAGAGAACAAAAAAGCGTGGGAAACAAGCAACGGAGAAAATTTAAACAAAGGCTAAAACTGAGATTGAAGTGGCAACAACAGTACCCAGCCCAAAATAAACATTGAGACAGAAACCCTGGAGATCATAAATCATTTCAGACACCGCCACTGCAGAGGCGATGGAAGAAACAACCATGAATCAAGACAAAAAATTCAAAAGCCCAAGGTAGAAGTGAGGATAATAACATGCACATCCAAGAATCACGGCTGGTTGACCAGCAAGGTCTATATGTGTATCGATTTTGACCCTAATCTCAGACAAATCCATCCAAAACTTTTTAAGAGCAAGGATTACATATTCAGGAAGTTTTACCAGAGCATTAACCACGTAGCATTTCGGATTCTAGAATAATATCTTATAATACAATATACATGCTTATTTTTGCATGTTTTCCATTTTGAACAAGTTGAATTGAGAGTCTGCATGTAAATAAGTGGTCCTTCCCTCTCCTTCTCCTAGGTATCTGATACAAGACAAAAAGGATAAAAAAGTAAGAAGAACTTCAACAGAAAATTAGTGACTTGAATAAACATGACAGAAAGTAATTTGCATTATGTGTAAAAGAAAGGGTAGATATATAGTTACAAAATTTCAACTAGATGCAGAATCTGGAAAACCTTAGATATTACTTACTTGTAAAGGAAAAAAGAGAAAAATTACTTTCCCGTATACTAAAAAATGAGAAAAGTTATTTGATGTTCGAATATAAACTTGAGTAGCTACTTTATTAGGATAGTAAAAGGTGATTTAAGTTACTTTTTATATTAAAGTGTGATTAAAAAAGTTACTTGTAACAAAACTAAGAATATAACAAAGGTACTTATTTAAGATCAAGAAATAGGATAAGTTACTTCACACAGGTGGTACTTCATACCTATCTGAAAAAAGTAATACATACACGCATACTAGATATTTTTAGTTGGATGTTTATGCGTGCAACAAGAAAGATGATATACTTACATGTAAAAAAATAAGAAGCATAGTTACAGAATATGTATTCGAAAAAGGAAAGAAATAAGCTACTTTATATATCAAGCATGGTAGTTGTAAATGTTACTTTGTAATTCATATATTTGGGTTAGCTTTCATTCTTTAAAAACTTCACCATGCAGTTGGAAAGTCTTGCACACAGTAGAGAAAAATAGTCGAACCCCCTCGCTTGCAAACAAAGAACAGTTCATCAGTCAGTTGAACAACACTGTGATGACATAACAGTTCATCTAAAATGTTGAGTCAAGACCATCACACCACCACACGAGAATTACAGGGTCGCAAAAAGCAAAATCAAAAGACAAACTTGTGGTTTTACCTCCATGACCACATACTAGGTCTAGTGGGGTTTTGATCGACAGTAGATAGACCTAACACTACCCATCGAGAGTAATTAATTGATAGCTCTAGACGGTGAAAGGTAAAAATACCAATAACCATAAAGGGGGACATGCGGTAGGTATGGCTTCAGAATATACTAGTTTTAATGTTTGTATATGTGTCATACCCAATATATGTTGACCTGAAAAAGGTATAACTAGGAAAAAGGTCACAAGAAGTAAATCATGGATGCAATAATAAAAAATTAGGTATTGCATGCACACAATCCATAAAATAAGAACAAGTCACCAGATCATGCACAAATAATGTAAATAATCATACATAAATCCAAACTATAGTAATCAGTCACATATGTTACATCCTAATTCACATAGGAGCCAAAAAGGAACATTGAAACTGAAAAGTGAAGCGAATGCGAAACATGGTACCTTCAAGCAGGAGGTCAAACAACTATTGTGAGAGGTGCTACTGATCAAAACGGATACTATATGAACACAAAATAAAGTGAAAACAAATGACCAAATAATGAAGGTACATAGTGCAAGACTCATACATAAATTTAAAACCATTGTGACAAGTCACATATATTAATTTCTAAGACAAACAAGAGCTATATAGTCATATATGAACTAGTAGCACAACAATAGTAAAATTATTCTTTATAGTTCAAATCAGTGACAAGTTACTTTCTATCTCTTGTAAAACACTGGTAAGTTACTTCCTAAAGACACATAAATAGTGACAAGTTACTTCCTGATTGATATTAGAAAGGGATGGGCTAACTTGTCACCAGGTTTAGAAATTACTGACCTACAGAGCGCGAGTGCTACTTCTCGGATTTTGTGTGTTCCTTCGGTAAAATTAGTATAGTTATCTTTCTCAGATTTTATCACACAAGTACTGATCAATCACAAAGCCTTAAGGGCAGCTGATCGCATAGATCAAACAACAACAGTTAAAGACAAAAGGGACTTTTAGGGCCATAGCCTGACTACATTCAATACAGTGAAATGTGAAGAAAATGTGAAACATAGTACCTTCAAGCAGAGTCAGATCAAACAACTATTGTGAGAGGTGCTGATGACAAAAATGAATACTGCATGAACAAAAAATTAAAGTAAAAATAAATGACCAAATAATGCAGGTATATAGTGCAACACTTGTACAGAAATTCAAAATCATAGTGACAAGTCGCATCTATTAATTTTTAAGACAAATAGGAGCTGTTGTAAAGAAAAAAAGGAACAAAAACGAAAAAGAATAGTTACATATTCTGAAATCCAAAAGAAGAAGAAAAGTTACTTACTGTATCATATATATTAATCCGAAGTTACTTCCTCTGTCATATAAAATTGGTGAAGAGTTACTTCCTGTAATATAAAATCAACACATGTTTGTAGTCCATCAAGTCACCCAGGATTTCACAACTCAACAACCATATTCACCATAAAACCGTAGAATACTCATCAAGCAAACCAAAAATAACAGGCTAAATGCATATAAATTGCTCTTGGTTCAAATACACAAACGGTTTAAGGGACAAGGACTTAGGCACAGAAAAAGCTACTATGATTTCACCCATGATTATATACCAATTTGGTGGATTTTTATCAGCCAAGAGTCTACGATTTGCGTGATTATTAGGTTCTATTTTGCTAGTCAGACCTATTAATCACTAATATAACAAGATTCCCAGTGTAATGATTAAGAATATTGTGAAAAGTCAGACTACATAAATTTAAAATGAAATTGACTGAACCTGATATTAGCTGAGAATCTGATCGGTGTATATAATGTAGCAATCTGCTTGCAGAGTTATAGAAGTTGTTGCTGTTGTCATTGTCCTGCGCATAAAAATAACCATCAATATATAGATGTTGTAGTTGCACACGAAATCACACAGTAGCACATGAAGGACTAGTCTCACTAGTTATTAACTAGTCCGACTGCACATACCACTCAAACCGGAAGATTACATCTAGCTGAAATCATCATCAGCTTTGCAAAAAGAGGGAACACATAAATTTGTCAGATTTTGCTTGTTTATTCAGTAAAAAATAATATAGTACTATTTGTCCAATTTTGTTACACATTCAAGAACTGGCCAACAATACAGTAAAATACTATAACGATATAGATCAAAGGACAACAATTTAAAGATGCCCTAAAACCACAGCAAAAAGGATATTCAGGGTAGTAGCATGACTAAGCATATTGTTCTTAATCAAAGAACCAAACATTTCGTAACAACCAACCTAATATGATGATTATCCAAAAAAAATAGGTTTAGTAAGTTCTATTGGTAAAAAGGACATGACATATTCAAGTTATGTTAAACACAGGAAAATTCATATACATGAGCTACCCTATACACAAAGAGTAGATATAAGTTATACGACACAGAATAAAATTCCAGTACAATAATATATAAGGGCAATACAAATCTTAGTACCTTAAAGCAGGGACAGATCCAAGACCTATCATGAGAGGCATGAACAACAAGATCGGGTGCTGCATGAATAAAGATATAGAGTAAAAAACAAATGAGAAAATCATACATGCACATAGTTGGCGCTGTTACAAAAAATTCCAACTACAGTGACACGTCACATAAGTTACTTCCTAAGCTGCATAGGAGCACAACTTTATTGATCAGATTAACAACATTAAATAGTTACTTTCTGTCTCATGTAAAGTACTGATTAGTTACTTTCTAAGTCACATAAGTAGTGAGAAATTACTTCCTAACTCACATTAAAAAAGGAATAAGCTGTGTTAACTTTAAACTATGATTAGCACATTATCAGAAATCACATAGCAATTGTATCTAGATATTCACAAGCGTCGCATCCATGATAGCTACAGGTTTAACTTAGCACTCAGGCACAAATTCACAACAGAGAAAAATACACCCCACATATCCAGTATAATTATGATGATGCTTTCATTTAGAGGACCGCTATATTTATTTGTGCATGATGATGAAAGAAATTATTCACCCCATAATGCTGACACATGAGAACAAAGAAGAATGTTGGGCAGGTTAGTTAAACTATACACATGGACTAGTCATTTAGTTGCTGCAGCCTATTGCTCCAATTCATTAAAATTAATATAGTTTTATTTCACAGACATAGTCACACATAAGTACTGACCTACACAATCACAAGGACAGAGGTGCAACTGATCGCATAAATCAAACAACAACAGTTTAAGATACTTTAAATCTATAACAAAAGGGACATTCAGAGTAGTAGCATCACTACATCATTCATGGAAAAATCACTCAAATCTACAGCAACTGGTACATTAATAAACTGTGACAAAAATTATAGGAATAATTGCCTAGTTGAGTGAATAGTCTAATTGTTGGACTACTTAGTTAGCATCGATGATGATTGAATTCGATGAATTAGCAAAACATAGACCACTCTATGACATGAACTGCAAACCCTAGAGTAGTCAGCCAACAAATCTAGGCAAACAAAGTAGTGCAGACACTAAAATCGAGGCCTATTCCATCGCGTCAAATGGGATCCAAGTAGCAGATGAAATCAATAGACACAACTAGATCTATACGAATACAAAAATGAACAAAACCATGAGTGGGTCTTTCAGCTAACTCGACGCGCCACCTCCCTCGTCGTAGTGGCACCTCTGCTTGCGGGCGCGTCGCCTCCCCCCGCGCGCCTCCTCCGCCCACCGCCGGGCGCGTTGCCTCCCCCCGCGCGCCTCATCCACCCACCACCGGGGCGGCCGGGCGCGTCGCCTCCAAGCACCGAGAAGCACGCGAGGAATGAAAGCTTGGATTAATGGCCTCAACGCACCTCTCACAGGATTTGCTGAAGGAGCAGCCTCCCGTGTCGCATCGACGAAGCCGCCGCCTCCCGCGAGATCCGTCAAAGCGGGCCTCCCGTGCCGCCTCATCCGAGCCACAGAGAGGAAGCCACCGTGGCTTCCTGTGCAGCCTCGACGAAGCCGTCACCTCCCACATCATGCCCACCCAACGGCAGGTCTCACCGCATCACCTCGCTTCTCCGAATTGACGAGATACAGAAATGGAAGGGGAAAGGATATGTTCTCTCTCCTCGATGAACTCTGAAGTCCCCTCGCGTCCACTCATTCACACGGCTCGGTGGCTCTCCTTTGGATATTTAGTATCCAGGGTGTCTGTGTGCGTTGGATTGAAAATGATGGCTGATGGGGAGGGCTCTGGTGACAAGCTTATATGGAGAGCCCTCTCCGTATAGATTTTGGGTATATCTTTTCCTATGTTTTCAGTTCCTATAGGATTGGATAAACATGATACCTCAGTTCCTGTGTTTTTCCTATCCCTGTGATTTTCCTATCTTTGAAAGGAGCCCTTAAAGGGCGAGTGATGATTTTTCTACTCCCGTTGTAATGCACGGGCATATTTACTAGTTAATGAAAACGTGAAAAACGTGCACGTTCGAAAAAAAACTATAAACTCCCCCGACAATTCCATTGCATGGCGGAAGCCCGCCAACACACAACAAAGAAAATCGAGCTAGTTGGTTGCAAACATATATAGACTGAATTGAAAGTTAGAGGAAGAGGACTAGCTAGCTAGCTATAGGTTACCACTACACCATGCATGAAAACATCAAACCTGTGAATAATGTTGCCGATGACGTCGACTTCGACTTCAGCCCCTTCCTAAAACTATACAAGGACGGCCGTATCGAGCGGTTGCTGAAAAGCCCTTTTGTCCCCGCGTCCGACAACCCAGCAGCCAACCGCGGCGTCGCAACGAGGGACGTCGTCATCGACCACGGCACCGGCGTGTCGGCGCGCCTGTTCCTCCCCACCCGCGCCGCCGCCATGGCCGGCGGTAGGAAGCAGAAGCTCCCCCTCGTCGTGTACATCCACGGCGGCTCCTTCTGCACGGAGAGCGCCTTCTGCCGGACGTACCACTGCCACGCCACCTCCCTCGCCGCGGCCGCCGGCGCGCTGGTCGTGTCGGTGGAGTACCGCCTCGCACCGGAGCACCCCCGTACCCGCCGCCTAGGACGACGCGTGGTCCGTGCTCCGGTGGGTGGCGTAGCTCTCGGACCCGTGGCTCGCCGGCCACGCCGACCCCGGACGCACGTTCCTCGCCGGCGACAGCGCCGGCGGGAACATCGTCTACCACACGGCGGTGCGGGCCGGCTGATATGGCGGCATCGGCATCATCGGAATCGAGGGGGTCATCATGGTGCAGCCCTACTTATGGGGAGCCGAGCGGCTGCCGTCCGAGGAGGTCTGGGATGGCACGGCGGTGTTCCCGGCGTACGGCGTGGACTGGCTCTGGCCGTTCGTGACGGCGGGGCAGGCCGGCAACGTTGACCCCCGGCTCAACCCTCCCAACGAGGAGATGGCGACGCTGACATGCCGGCGTGTCCTGACACGCGGGGTCCGGCTGCTCGCCCACATCGGCGACTGCTTCGCGCGGGGCGGCGGCGGCGGCGAGGTGACGCTGGTGGAGTCGGAGGGTGAGGACCATGGCTTCCACCTCTACAGCCCGCTGCGGCGCTGCCTGCTACCAGCAAGAAGCTCATGGAAAGCATAGGGCACTTCATCAACAACCAGGCGGCGACAGAGGTGACTCCCCAGCGCCGTATCATACTAGGGGTACCTCGCAGGCCGTTTACGGACGAATTTGGCTATGCGATGGGCATGAAACATTGCAATGACGACGACTCCACCTGCATGTGCATGGCTCGTGGCTCGGCTCGGCTCGGCTCGTTTTAGTGTTTTTACGAGCTGAGTCAAGGTTTTAGCTCAGTATGTTAATGAGCCAGCTCGAGCTACTCGCGAGCTGCTCGTGAGCTATAACAAGCCAGAGCCTATAGCCTATGATGTATTTTTTTGTTTGTGTGATGTCATGATTCCTGAGTACTTATAATGTTCAACTTAATTCCTGAACTAAATGGTGGAGATCTGGTACTTGATGAATTGGTCTTTGGTGACCTTGTTACGTATTCATGATTATGGTAATAATGAATAGTAGTGGTCATAAATATGCTATGTAATTATAATAATCTATCTATGCTGCCACAACATCATGTTGTGAACTAATATTGCTTCTATTTAGGTTTTTGAGCTTGAAAAATATATAGAACAATTACTTTTTTATTTTAATGTGTCAAATTAAAAATTCATGTGTGTTGATGATAAACTAGCTGGCTCATGAGCTAATCGAGCCAGCTCGAGCTAGCAAACGAGCCGAGCCGAGCAGGTTCTCCAGCTCGCTTCGTTAACAAGTCGAGCCGAGCTAGCTCGATGTCTTAACGAGCCAGCTTGAGTTGAACCGAGCCGAGCCAAGCCAGCTCGATATCCAGCCCTATGCATGGCATATGGTGGTACATCAAAAATTAGAGAATGTGGCAAAGTTATTGCATCTAAGAAGGAAGCTATGGGCTTTTTACGGGCCCATTGAGGCCTAATAAGGCCCACAAGGGCCCATCAGCTCCAGCACTTCCTGTCACTCATGTTATCAAGATCTTTTTAATGACCCCGTTAAAATAAACAAGAACTTCTGGAGCATGATAAAAAACGGAATCCTATATGACTTCTGGAAGATTTTTTAGCTAGGTGGTTTCCACTGTTTGAGATCCGTGCACATCATATGAACGAACCAGATCATTGCGGAAGAGGAGTCGACATCGGTGAGAGAGGTGCACGTGGACAGCTGGAGGTACGCGGCTGCATGCATGCATGAGCTGGTCGGATGTGAATCTATTTAGATCGCCTCGATCTTTAAATTCAATTTTCTCTCAAACTATAAATCATTTTTCAAATCCGGTATTCGTTAGAATTTATATGACAAAACAAGCTCCAATTTAAATATATTTCATATTTTTTAATACTTTTTAAAAATCAACATTATTGAAAACTATTTCAACATTTGTAATATACTATTTCAACATTTTTTGAAAAATGTTGAATTATTTTTCTATAAATGTTTAACCAATATTGTTAAAAAATTGAATTAGGTTGAAAAAAATGTAGAATCTGAAATCATATGAAACTGTTGGAGACTAATAAAATTTCGTGCCAAAAAATATTCGAATACAGCTACGTGTGCGACTTTGTTTTCAACGGAATGAAAAAAGTCTCGTGAAGAATGCGTACGAGTATCGACATGTAGTACTAGTGTGTTGGGTCTAGTTGGGCCTCTAAGCCATGTTGCTTAACTAGCACATGGAAGCCATATAGGAGCCCCCGATAAAAAGAGCCCTGTGCGTAGATATGTCATGATAATTAAGGATCGTTTTCCAGGAATGTGTGGGTCTAGGTGTTATTTTAATAATTTTACACTATCAATAAATGTGTTATCAAGATAATCTACTTGATCTATTGTACACGGAGTATTGTACTCCCTTTGTTCTAAATTACTATTTTTATTGACTTTTCTCACAACGTTTGACCATTCGTCTTATTCAAAAATTTTATCTAAATATACAAAAAATAAGTCATACCTAAAGTATATATGATGATAAACTAAGCCAAAAATAAAAAAATTACACTTACAAAATTTTTGGAATAAGATGAATGGTCAAATGTTGCGAGAAAAAAAATCAATGGTGAATAACAACAGAAAAGTTAAGTAATTATGAGCTAGTCACAATGGAGCTGTTGATGCCACTGTGCGTTAAACTGACAAACAGCATTTGCTTTGCAATTCATATCGTTGGCTAACTTATAAGCTGGTCAGAGAAACTCACGATCTCACCACTAGGTCCCACTGATAACTATGCATCAAGGGATGCACTACAGAATCTTCAAGTTTCAGTCCCAAGTGCATTCCTGAAAAGACTGAAGCAACCATTCTCCTTCCTGAAGTCAAATCTAACCTGAAGCAATAAGATTAATTTTTCAGATAAAAGAACCCCAATACATGTTCTGCTCCGATTAGACTCATCAAGCATCAGCATATATAACTGCCCATGGTGGTTTATACAACAAAAAGATTAAACATTTCATACCATCAACCTTGCCACATGCCATGGTGGATTTATAAATTGCAAGGTATCTCAGTAGTGATTAAATTGTCTCCGCTGGCAATGCCACTAATTTGCTGCAAGCATAATCTGGAAAAGTACAAAGCATACAAGTTAAATCATTTATATATTCTTTAATATTTACCAGATAGCAAAAGAATGTACAAGCCAAAATATTAGACCACCGAACTTGCAGTTCATAAGAAAAGAAATCAACTACTTCTAGACGCATCGTCCCAAGATAAATACTAATTGTCTTTCACATGTCAAACATGACCAAAGAAACAAGGTTAAATGTGATGTTGCATTACTGGCAATTTATATGAGAACAACTAACCTCTCACTTATAAACATTGTCTCTGCTGGGAATTCGCTGCTAGTACAAACATGGAGCTACTATGCATATAGAAGTCTAAAAGGATATATGCAATCGTTTTAAAGGATGAAACAGGTTCATACCTATAATATCTTAAATGACAGCAAAAGAACATACAAGCTAAAAGGCCATTACAAATGGCTCATGGCTTATCCATGTAATTCAAAAGGTTCAGAAGGTCAGGTTTTACAACGTGAGAAAATTTGCCCAAATAAAAAATGTTCCACATGAGCTGGTCGAATCTGACAAATAGTTACATGTGAGATTGCATAGTTTTTTCAAGCACATCTATCTTTTATATTTCCATTCAACAAAAATCTACTAACTCGATTGACATCAGAAGTTCAAAACAACATATAGACGCCATATGACGCAGGATAACAAACAAGCAAAGGACTAAAACCATACCTGGAGTATTTTAGCTCAGGAAGGGTAAAACGGAACTGTAGTTTGCACCGCTCACCTTCCTCGCCATACCTGACTTGAGATCGACAATGAAGGTGCAAACATCTGTGTCCGCAAAGATGACATTGACACCCTCAGCAAAAGCAATAACTTTCGCCTTGTTAACAGGGACGTTAACAGGCAACACCGCCTGTAGCTCGATCACCCTGCGTTGCACCCATCCTGCAACTCCCTCTCCATTCACCGTCCTCGGTTGCCATGAGGACGAAACACTTGCTGTCCAAGTCTGGCAGGTGAATCGTAGACAAACAATGCCTGCCCAACTCATACTTCACTATTCTAGTACCACCACCCACTGAAAGTACAAAGTAAACCTCATCTCCGACAAGAGCGCCACTACTCATGCCCCAGCAATATTCGACATATTCGACATCCATGTCTAAGTGAGAAGAAACCAATGCGCCCCATGCACCTAGTTCCGATGAGTATACCCACACTTCCACACTGTCCTCAAGATCATTGGTGCTCATGAAGACCACAAGGAAGGGACCACCGTGGCAGTCGCAATGGTCGCAGCCGGTGGCGGCGCAGAGTACCACAGCGGAGTTCAGAAACATGTAGGGATCGGGTACCTCCTCCCGTTCTCCGGTGACTGGATCCCAGACAAGGAACTCATCGGTGGCCCTTGATTTGGGGAGGAGGAGGACATAGCCATGGCGGCAGCTGTCGAGTGCCGCCTTGGAGAAGAAGGGGAAGGCTTCCGTTGTTGGGACGAAGTCGCGACCGCCGAAGAAGCCGAGCAGTGGAGGGGTTCGGTGGAAGCGGCGGTAGCGGCGGAGGAAGGCGAGGTCGGAGAGGATGCGATGCCAGAGCTTACAGACGAGTGAGGCGCGGATGAGGTACGATGGGTCTTCCGCCGGGAGGCGGAGGAGGATCTCCACGATGACGTCCTCGTTCAGCTCCGGCGGCGGCGGCGCCATGGCGCGTGCTCCTGGTCGGCGATGGCGAGGGTTTGGCCTGGCGTGGATTGGCGGAAGCGTGTCGAAAGTGCTGAACCAATTATTGGGCCCCGTAGTTGTGTCCGGCCTCCCCCGGCCCATGGGCTTACGTGGAACGGGTAAAAGAAGAGACCGGATGAAAAACCGCCATGAGAGACGGGGACTACCTGTGACGCGCGAGGCCACACTGAGTTAAGAGCCGTGTGAGACGTGTGACGCGCAAGGCCACACACGTCATCCATCCAACCGTCAACAATTAATCAGCTTGACTGTAGTTGAAGAAATCCTGATTGCACTTTGCTACACGGTCGAACGAGGTGTACTCGATCGTGAGTCGTGATAGAAAAACGACTGTAGTTGATGGGTAAGTGCCCTGCTGGCAAGGGAGTCGACGAGACGACCCTTCTTGCGCCGCTTACCCATGCTACGCGGTCGATCGAGGTACGGTGTACTCGCGATTGCACAACGATTTCCTGACGAGAAAAGTAATGAACTAATGGTGACCGATGATTGAAAGAGAAAGAAATTAATGGTTGACAATTGTAAGCCCACGAATTGAAGTCGACAATGACTTGGGCAAATATGCAGATGCAGAGATTATTGGAGACCTTACTGATGATACCACGAACAAAGAAGCGTGTCTCAGTTTTTCCCTCGAGCTTTCCTCGACCTTACTGGTTGACTGCAGTAGCGGCGCATGATTGTATCCCGTCAAAGACCCATCAATTCTGATAATGCAAATTAGTCCTAGTCACCATGATGACAAACGTGTGATACCATTACTGAAAGACGACCCCGTCCATACCACATTCTGCAGACAATATATCGTTTGGAGCACTGCAAATCTGTGCAGACATGCCGTGCGAACAATTCCATAAGAACTCGGCTGCCTACGCCCACAACACCATACACCCTTTCTTTTTCATTTGCTATCTCAAAGCTCTAGTATTTCTCTCCATCAGTAGTAACTAGCTAGCTAGCTTGCTTGCATTGTGTGAATCATTAGGGGGCTGGAACAATCCGCAAGGAACTCAAGGAGGTAGGGATTATGCATATGTTCGTTCTATCAGTAACACAATATTTTGCTACCCTCTTCCCCCGTTACAAAATGTAAATCGTTTTTAATCTTACCTTAAGTCAGACTCTGTGATTTCAACCAGATATATTATATATATGTACTGCGTTTCGAAATAGAAGGAGTATTATTTCACAATAAACTCAAGTGAAACTTGTTTTATTTGTCTCCTCGGATCTGCAGGCAGATTAACTATCCATGGCAGAAATGGTGGGCTCAGTTATTGTTCAGGAGGGTTTGAGCAAAGCTCTCTCCTTCATCATGGGCAAGCACGAGGAGAAGGTGTCTGAAGGGCTCAGCGCCGAGAGGCTCGAGATGGCAGTTTCCGAACTGGAGTTCTCTCTCGAGAGAACCGTGAAGCTGCCGCTCACTGAGGTCTCATTGCTCCACCGAAGGAAGATGATCAAGCGTGCCTACCTCGAGGGCACACAACTGCTTAAGGAGCACAAGTCACAGGCACTGAAAGTGCAAGACAATAAGGAAGAGACCGGCCAAGGGGCCAAGCGTAAACGATGGATTGATCGTGCTAAGAATTATCTTTTGGTCTCATCTTTTGCTGGCTTGAAGATGGATGATGTACGAAGATTTGAATGGTTTGCAGATCACGCGGGCAAGTTTGTAAGAGATGTGGAGTCGGGCTGTTCACTACGGCACTACACCTTTTGCAACCCTCATGTCAGGCATCTTCTTGAAGGAAAAACACTCAGTTATGAGATGCTCCAGGAAAGCAGCAGGCTACTGCTACGCCGTCTGTATATGCAGCCAGTATGTTTGGAAGGGCGTGGAGTGGAGACGGTGCTAATATATCAGTACAGGGACTGGAAGACGCCAAAGAGATCATTCAATCTAGTGTTGATCCTTCGACTCTCGGAAAGCACAGACATCGTTGAGATTGCAATTAGGTGCTTGCAGTCGATGTCATCTCAGTTCAATCTTGTGACCGAAGCTGCAATAGGAGAGCTCACCTTGCTGGCAAATTTACAGCACATTTCCTATTCCCACGCACGTTGTAGTAACTCTGAGATTGACCTAGAGTCGTACAACGACGATAGCCAATATCTGCGTCCAGATCCAATATGTTGCAGAGAAAACGGGGAGGGGCCTTTTGCCAACGGTGTATTCCCGGAAGAAGTCATTCACTTCTTCTTCCGGTGCTCTATTTCCAGCCTAGACTGCAGCTTGCCTAGCTTATCATCTTATGGAGCGGGTAGAAGAGGCGGAGTCATCAAGATAAATCAGAGATCACCTTCTCTTAATCTAACAGTTGGCTGTATGCCTCATCATGTGTATAATGAGAAGCAGCTGCAGGAGAGTTACGCGCTCGAGATATTTGGAGACGATGATGAAGAACGTGGAGATGTTAGCATTCAGAAAGGCGGCGAGACGCTAAGGTCCAAGGCAACCGATTTCTTCTTGCGCCAGCCAGAGCTAACGGAGTATAGGATGCTATGGATCTCCAAGCATGGCGTCGTGGGATTTTTTCTGAACAAGCCAGGCACCAAAAGAGCACCACATGCGCCCAAAGACAAAACCAGCGGCAGATTGTCAAGCCGCGTGGCAACGGCGTGCCATCGATCAATGAGCTTGCAGCAGAGGTGCCTTGGTGCGGAAGGGACCGAGGATGATCAGGGCCATGGTCACACGTGTCCATTTGGGCCATGGGCCGTATAAGCTTTCAAGATGGAGTCTAGACGACCCCAAGACTGCAATGGCCTTGCGAGTCAAAGTCATTGCATTCAGAGAAAGTGCTGTAGTGCGTTGTGATTGTGACCTTGCAGCATCCTATTCCTTTTTTCTTTTGAAAAGTATGTTGCCTCTTAGGATCGTACGGGGAAGCCGCCTCTGCATTTCCTTGAGCTTTCCAGCAGACAAGTACTATACACTATGTAAGAAACCGTTACCGGAGACGCGTCCACATAGACATTGGAGACGCGTTTTTTACGCGTCACTAAAATACGTCTCTAATGTAAAGATATAGGTGACGCGGATTTTACGCGTCACTAATAACTGATATATTGGCGACGCGTGTCTAGCTACCCGCGTCACCTAAGATGGTCATTGGAGACACTGCCTTAAACGAAACGCGTCCACATAGACATTGGAGACGCGTTTTTTACGCGTCACTAAAATACGTCTCTAATGTAAAGTTATAGGTGACGCGGATTTTACGCGTCACTAATAACTGATATATTGGCGACGCGTGTCTAGCTACCCGCGTCACCTAAGATGGTCATTGGAGACACTGC
Source organism: Echinochloa phyllopogon (assembly GCA_033239725.1). NCBI lineage: Eukaryota > Viridiplantae > Streptophyta > Magnoliopsida > Poales > Poaceae > Echinochloa > Echinochloa phyllopogon. The sequence goes on from BTCW01000002.1 coordinate 2,777,336, forward strand.
CTTAAACGAAACGCGTCTCCTATAAGGTCATTGGTGACACGGACTGGCAACCCGCGTCTCCTTTGAGAGGGTTATTGGTGACGCGGGTTGGCAACCCGCGTCTCCTTTGATGAATTAAAAAACAAAAAAGATAAAATTACAAAAATTACAGAAAGCTCCCTAATCATTGATTATCACATGTCTTTTTACAACTAACTCTCTAGACAAAGAAGAAATTACAACACACCTCAAACAGACTATAACACATCAAAAATTACAAACAGCTACATGCCTCAAAACACATGGTCAGCTCTTGAATTCTCAGCTCTTGGTATTGGCAGCAGAAAGCAGAACAACACTTTATTCCTGTCTAGTCACAAAATATCCAAAATTCACTATAAACTCAATCACCAGTCATAAAATGTTACTGCAATCAAGATGTGCTACCATGATAACATAAACCTGTCCAGGTAAGGACCATTTGTAATGTGACAGATACATAGAAAATACACATAAAACTGATTCATGTGCTTTATAGTAGCATAAAGTTCTATGAATATTGGAAATAATTAAGGAAAGCTCAGAGTTAGAACCAGGATTTGACAATTCCCACATGAAAAGGCATCACGACGATATACTGTGCAGTTAATTTTGCCACAAACTCATGCAACTATGTCCTACTTAAGTATAGGAGAGCCAAACCAATAATGCTATAAAAACCAACTTTATTCTACATGAACAGTTGGTCACTAATTACAATGAGCATTTGAATCACCAAGCCTTCCCTAATAGAATGTGTTTACCTAATTAGCTTCCCTGACAGAAAGAGTATAACTCTCAGAAATATTCATGTATCCAGTAATTAAACTAAGAATTGGACAGGTTCCGTCACAATCCTAACCCAACAATCTCAGAAGTGAACTCATTTCTACTGCCTACTAAGATTGAGTTAATTCGGTAATGCAAAAGTGATATGACAATTTCAGTCAAATAATGATATTCTTTGGACAGTAGCTAGTGGATTTGAAATCCAAGCATTCTCATGCTTGCATACAAAGTAAATGTGTACATACAAGTCAATATTTGAAGGTGTACCTCAGGGCAGTGCATCCCTCCTGCTCCTGCTCCTGCTCCTTGGTACAACATGCACCATCATCGACACTACTGCTCCTAAGGCAAACACGTGCTGGTGCAAATGCACTAGATAGAGAAATAGTTCAGATATTTCACAAAAAGAAAGTTCAGAGAAGAAATGACTAGTAGAATCGACCTAGTTTAGTTCACTATTTTATATGCACAGAGAGAAGAAATTACCCAAATAGTGTCTTCCAAGGTGTTGAATTTCTTCATTCAGCGGCTTAACAGCAGCGTCTATGCCATCCTGGCCAGTTAAGAATAGCAAGATAATGGTTAACGTGAATTTTTAGTTTCTAGTAGAGATTGAGATAATGGCTCATAAGTCATATCATAGAATGGAAGCAAAATTCAGTGAAAGTGTCTGTTGCAACCAATGGAAATTGCAAAGTCACCTCCATCCGCAAGTGACAGTTTCAAATATTGGTTTCTACTAGTACCAATCAGCATTTCTAATTGGAGCACAGTGATTGACTGTTGATTTCTAGTACCAATGAGCATTCCTAATTGGAGCACAGTGATTGAATGTAAGTTTCTAGTACCAATCTGCTAGAACTAGAAACAAATCAGATTCACCTGAATCGAACTAGAGAGGCCACACTGGTAAAAACCTGATATGGCCACCAAAGCCATGCTGATTTCTAAGACAAACAATGACTTAGAACAATAACTTATTCATCACAGGGACATACAAAAGGTGTAAAGTATCCTCAAACATAGCTTCCAGTCCTTTGTGATTACAAGCATTAAAATCCTATCTATTGAAGGACCAAGAACATACCTGGAGTAGCGCAACAATTGTACCAAGGAGTGCCATAGCAGCGGGGCAAGATCTTGAAATATCTCTCTTTTCTGAAAAATGGATACATTTAGATATGTAGTTTTGCCTTGCAAAATTCCAATTCATGCTAAAGTCTGGACACACAAATCTATGATACATTTAGAATCAACACTAGCTAGCACACAGACAAAACCAACTATCCAGATAAAAGGGATGGGAGAACTCGTATCCTGATGTTGCATGTGCCAGAACAAGGCGCTATTTGTTCTTAATTATTACTCTTAAATCTCGACGTGCAGCTTCAAGGAACATATAGTCACGAAATTGATCCTGTTATGTCAAAAAAAGCATAGGAGAATTTTATTTTGTGCAAGTGACAATGGCAGGCTAACATCTACTTATGTCAGGAAGCCACTCCAAGTAAAGCATATACTTATTTACAAAAACCCAATATTACTTGAATGGTTGCTGTTGCAGCATGGAGATGGTTTTTGTTGAACATAGTAAGTAAAAAATGGTTAGGATGACATTTCATCGTGCGAATAGAACCAACAGGTGCCATTCATTTCTAGAAAGATCAAACAAGTGCACACAATTTTCTCCGAGCAAGCAATGAACTAATGAACCTACCCTCTAGGGAAGGAGAACAAAATGCATGAACGTTGTCCTCACCCAAATGCACGAACGCGGCAGCTCGAGTCTGTGCTCAGCCGCATTGTCAGCCTGGCCGCCACCACCGTGCTGTACAGCGGCGGCAGCGACAGTCCCGCGCAGCACCCGAGCTCCACCACCATCCTGCACATCGCACAGTCCATATGTTACAGATCCAACCCTAAATGCACCGGCAATAGGGGAAACAGAGGAACGGCAGCCGTCACCTGGAGAAGCACGGGGCGCGGTGGGCAATCGAGGCGGCGACGGAGCGGGCCGCGGTCACCGAGCGGTTGGCGGTGGAGGCCACGCGAGCGGCGGCGCTGGAGCAGGTCGCGAGGCCATCTCGCCGCATGTTCCGGGTGCAGAGACTGGGGAGGAGTTGTGGCGGTGACGCCCTTGCGCTGGGGAGGGGGCGGTGGATCTGAGTAGCAGCAGCTTGAACGGGGACAAGGTGCTCGACGAGGAGGACCCGAAGGAAGTGGCGCTGGAGGATCTGGTCCCACCGCACGGCCGCCGCCGCCGTGGACGCGGGGGACGACGACGGTGTGGCAGGTCCCTGCTGTCCCCTCCTCCTCCACCACCACCAACAGCGCAGCACCACCAGAGAGAGGAAGAGAGGAGCGGCGGCAGCGCCTCCAGATCTGGACGAAGCGGGCAGTGGGGCGGGACGAGGCGGCGCCGGTGGGTGCGCCCGGCGACGTCTACAGCAGCTTGTTGACACCAAAAATTAACACTAGGAAGAGGCTGACATGTGGGCCAGATTTGGTGAAAGGATGCCATTCGGCCAAAGGGCTTTCTCTGAAGCATTCGGCAAAGATGCTCTGCGGTCGGGAACGCGTCGCCATTCGGCTAAGGGGTTTTCTCTGAAGCATTCGGCAGAGATACTCTGCGGTCGAGAATGCGTCGTCATTCGGCAGAGGCATTGTTCCGCAGGCAAAGAGTGGTAGCATTCGGGAAGACATGATGACGTGGATCAATATAAGGAAAAGGCCGGTTCGAACAAGGAACGCAATATGGGCACGAAGATTCGTCATTTATTTTTAGAAACAAGTGTTGTAGTCGTGTCCGACTAGGAGTTGTATCAAGACCTGGGTATAAATATAAACCCATGGCAATTGTAAAGAACAATCAATCAATCTTACAACAAACCGGCCCCGTGCCAACATCGAGTCCTTTAGTCGAGTCGTCGAGTTCTTCGAGAGGAGTCATCGATCCGTCAACCTCCGTAAGTACCGGCAACCTTGTATCATGCTTAGTATCATGCGGTGGATTTAAGCTTTGATGCAAGTAGTCTTGTTACCATGCTTAGTATCATCCGGTGGATTTAAGTTATGGTCTCAAGAAGGTTCCTCTGTTAGGTCATGAGCCATGCGGTGGGCTAAGATCTAGTATGGACCAAGTTATCGGCTCTGTTAGATTTCGGCAAGATTTAACAGATTCATTAAGTTACCCCGTGTTGCTCCGTTTTTACTATGTGCTTAATTCATGCAACACACCTTTGCCCAATCTAGATCGGCTAGAATCGGCTTTACTTTACGGTGCGACGACTTATCCCCTCACAGCCGAATCCGAAACCGATCTGGGTTGCTACGTGTCGCGGGTTCGAGCTTGTCGGCATTGTGTAGATCTTGACAGAACCGGGTATCATGCGGTAGATGCAGGTTTTTGGGTCGTCTTAGAGCTAATCATCCGGTGGATTAGAATTCGATTCGATCTGATAGATTTATCTTTACCGATTAGGCTTGTTCCTTCGCCATGGACCCCGATTCGGCTAAGTAGCCGTATTCGGCAATGTTCTCACGAGTGAACGTGTGTTCGTGGGTTTGCATTAGACAATGAATGCTTTTAGCCTTTCATGATTAGATTGTATCATGCGGTGGATTGATCTAATCTGATTGGTGGTGTGGCCACAAACGAGTTGTATCATGCGGTGGATTAACTCGTTCGTTGCCATGCTTGACGGGTGCTGCTTTCGGCCTATGCATTCTTGTTTCAATGTAAATTCGTGACTGTGTTGTGGGTTCGTAATTAAACATTGAATGCTTTTAGCTTTTCGTGATTAGACTGTATCATGCGGTGGATTAGTTTAATCTGATTAGTGGTGTGGTCTCAAACAAGTCGTATCATGCGGTGGATTAACTTGTTTTGTTATCACGCTTGACGGGTGCTGCTTTCGGCCTATGCATTCCTTGTTTACTGCGAATTTATGATCATGTTTCACCCTTTTATTTATCTATCATGCTCTGTTCCTCGTTAATCGGCTATGAGTATGTGTTACAATGTTCATTCGGTTGAAAGCCGATCTTTCGTCATGCTTACGTCACGCATTCGGCAGTGCGCTCCTTGCGTGCCTTGCCGACTGCCGAATGTGGCTTTAACTGCCGACAGATAGCTTGTCCGTAGCTATATGTCTCTCGAGATTGGCTTCAACGCCGCAAATATGGAACTGTCTGGTCTCACCCGGCACGTTCCAGGTTTTGATTTAAACCTTTTTGTCCCTTTGTTAGTTTTCAGGCAAACTGACTGGCACGCTTCCGGATTCAAAAGCCCGGGTCACGTGTGAAGCCAGCTAATTCGGCTTGCTGTGTGCTTGGCGTGAGGTGCGGATTTTACGTCAACACACTTTTTGGCACGCCCGGTGGGACACACACAAGTTTTCAAGATGCCTGAGTTGAGTGACATCATGGATGTCACTTTGGAAGAATTGTCTGAAGAGCATCAACAGATGGTAAAGGTTGCTGCCAACCAATTCATTAACAAATGTTTACTGTCTTTCGCCAAGAACAGGAGTGGTGCACCTTTTCTCAAGTCCGATCTGCCAAGAGTTCTCCTTCCTGGGCAATCTGATTTTACTGAAGAAGAAGAAAGGGAGAGATTCTCGGGCTTGTTATACAAAGCTTTGGGGGAAGCAATGACCAATCACAATGCTGCGTTCTTGAACAGTTTTCGGCATATAATGGTAAGCATTTTTGGTCAGCATGTGGATAAACCCTTCGAGCAAATACATGGGCAATTGGGTGGTCCGACATACTTCAATGTTCAAGCACCAGTTCAGAAACCACATGGTAAAGGAAATGCTGATGAAACTGGAGGTTCTGGTGCTAAAGATATAAATGGACAACCGATTCGGCAAGATCCTCAGCCTGCACTGCCGAAAACTCGCACATACGGTGATATGGCATTCGGCACCACAGGGAATCCGCCTGCTTCTGCTTACAAGATATCTCCCTTGAACAACAGATTGCAGAGGGATTTATATGGAAACGGATATTCAGAGTTTATGGATTACAATGCTATCGACGCTCTCCCGAATCCTGGATATGTTGGTACTGCAGGCATGCTTGCTGGAAGACCAGGGAATCAAGATACCAGTATTGACCTCATGGTGCAAAAAATGACCGATGTATTGCAAAATCAATTCGGTCTGAAGCCTAAAAATCAGGGATACATGTACTCGTCCCCTTTCCCGGAATGGTACCAAAGGGTATCATTGCCGAATAGAGTCAAGGTGCCTACAGAGTTTAGTAAATTCTCAGGACAAGATGATACTAACACTGTGGAACATATAGCTCGATATCTGATGCAGCTTGGAGAGGCTTCGGCAGATGAGGCTTTCAGAATCAGATACTTTCCTTTGTCACTGACGGGTCCAGCTTTTACATGGTTTGCTTCTTTGCCTGCTCAGTCGATTTGTACCTGGAAAGACCTGGAACAAAAATTCCATGCTCATTACTACATTGGCAGTACCGAGAAAAAGTTGGTTGATTTGACCAGCTTAAGGCAGAGGAATAATGAAACACCTACAGAGTTCCTCAGGAGATTTAGGGAAACTAAGAGTATGTGCTTTTCTCTGAACATACCTGATGATCAACTGGCTGGTATGGCTGTAGCTGGAATGCTGCCTGCCATTCGGGAGAAGCTATTCGGGATGGAGTTTGATGATCTGGGACAGTTGTCGCACAGATTGGCCTTGATGAGTAACCAGGCATATGGTTTCAAGAAAGATGTCAGATTTGCTAAAAATAATGATGTAGCTGACATCTATAACCAATGCCTTGAAAGAGCAGATCAAGAAGATGAATATGAAGATAGCGAGGAGATAGCCGCAGCAGAGATAGTGTGGAGCAAAGAACCAGTTACAATGACTCAAAGATGGATCAAACAGGTGAAGGGAACGTATGATTTTGATGTGACTAAGGCGGACAAATTGTTTGAGTTCCTGGTGAAAGAAGGCCGAATCAAATTGCCAGAGGGGCATTCTATGCTTCGGCCCGATGGAGTGAAAGATAAGAGGTACTGTGGGTTTCATGATAGAAATTCTCATTTCATTAATGAATGCAGAGTCTTTAGGATGAAGATTCAGAAAGCTATCCAGGAAGGACATCTGAAATTCGACAACAAGATGAAACTGGACAGTAACCCTTTCCCTCAGAATATGATCGGGTTCTCGGTTAATATGGTGAATGCTGTTCCATCTGGAGAAAAGGGAAGATTGAAAGTTTTAATCTCAAAAAAGGCAAGACAGGATGGTTCAGTTGATCCCACTCGGCAGATCACAATTGAACAGATTCGCCAGAAAAATCTTCGGTTCCCGAATAGCCGATTTGAAGTGGGGGAATCCTTTAAACCTAGAGTTACTACACGTATTCTCCTCAACAAATGGCAGCGTCAGCAAGAAAAAGAGCGTTTTCAAAAGCGTGAATACGAGGAGGAGAAAAGAAGGCGCGAAGAAGAAAGGTTTGAGGAAGAACAAGAAGAGTATGCTCGACAGCAGGAACGTGCGCATTGGGGGTGCGCATTCTTCAGACACTGTTGGAACGAGGGTTTGAAGCTTCCCACATGGAATAGTTGTCCTGAATGAAATAATAGGTATGATGAATATAGGCAGGGAAATGTCAATCGCCGATCTGTCCATGAAAGAATTGGCAGGGTGCATCCTAGTGATAATCGGCGTTTTAATGATCAACCAAAAAAGAGACATGCTGATTACAAGTGGGTTGATCGTGAAGAAGAAGAAGATCATGCTTATGTGTGGCAAGAAGGACAATGGTGCCCACCTGGTTTAAGGAAGAGCCAGAAGAGAAGAGTACAGCGCCTGAGGAATCGGGAATTGAAGCAAACAAAGGTCAAGGTGAAATCGATATGGCTCCCAAAAGACAGGCCTGACGAGCATGGTCATTCGGCTCCTACATGTATGGTATGTTTTCTGCCGAATGAATTCATGGCTCCAGCTAACCAAATTGTACAGGAAGAGATATTGCCCGATATAGATGATGCCGAACAATTTGGGTTAATGGCACAATTGATGTTGAACAAACAAGCTGTTTTTGAGAAGCCAACCCAGAATCGGCACATGAAGCCACTGTACTTGAAGGGATATGTTAATGGCAAACCATTAACCAAGATGTTTGTCGATGGAGGAGCTGCTGTCAATGTAATGCCATATACCACATTCAGGAAGCTTGGTATGGGCCCTAGAGATTTGACACCAACGAGCATAATTCTGAATGATTTTGCTGGAAATCCTTCGGACACCAAGGGATGCGTGCACGTTGATCTGATGATTGGGTCCAAGACTCTGCTTACGACGTTCTTTGTCATTGAGGGCAAAGGGGCATATAGCTTGCTGCTTGGAAGAGATTGGATTCATGCAAATTGTTGTATTCCATCTACTATGCATCAAAAACTTATTCAGTGGATAGATGATGAGGTGGAGATTGTCCAAGCAGATGATTCAATAAGCGTGGCAAATATGGAACCAGCTTTCTGGGAATATCAAGGCATAGATTGTTTCTCAGGCAAAGACTGGGGAGAAGGTCCTGTGGCACCAGCCAGCAGTGATCAGCAGCCGATCGAAGCAGTCGGCTCTCATAGTAATTTTTGATGGAAAATCCAATTGATGGAACTGATGGAAAATTAGGACGTGGATTTGTGTCGGCCGATAAATTAGAAGAAGTGGACATTGGAGATGGTGACAAGCCAAGGCCGACATTTATCAGTGCTAACTTGGATTCGGTTTTCAAAGAAAAGTTGGTGACATTGTTAAAAGAATACAAGGACTGCTTTGCTTGGGATTATTCGGAGATGCCCGGTCTAGACCGTTCTATTGTTGAGCATCGGTTGCCAATCAAACCTGGATACAAGCCTTACAAGCAACCACCCCGAAAAATCTACAAGGAAGAAGTGTTGGCCGATGTGAAAAAGGAGATTGAAAGATTACTAGATGCAAATTTCATTCGGCCATGTAAATACGCGGATTGGATCTCTAATATTGTTCCTGTCTATAAGAAAAATGGAAAAATGAGGGTTTGCATAGATTTTAGAGACCTAAACAAGGCTACACCCATGGATGGATATCCAATGCCTATTGCTGATTCATTGGTTGATGCTGCTGCTGGATACAAAGTGCTCAGTTTCATGGATGGTAACGCAGGATATAATCAGATTTATATGGCATTGGAAGATATAGTAAAGACAGCTTTCAGGTGTCCTGGACACATAGGGTTGTTTGAGTGGGTTGTCATGACCTTTGGATTGAAAAATGCCGGTGCAACTTATCAAAGGGCTATGAATTATATTTTTCATGAGTTGATCGGCAAGATTGTGGAAATATATATTGATGATGTGGTGATCAAGTCATTGGATCATGAATCTCATTTGGCCGACATAAGGAAAACTCTAGAATGCACCAGGAAACATGGGCTTAAGATGAACCCGAACAAGTGTGCTTTTGGAGTTTCGGCTGGAGAGTTTCTGGGATTTTTGATACATGAAGGAGGAATAGGAGTTGGTAAGAAAAGCATGAAGGCAATTGATGAAATTGTTCCTCCAACTAATCTTAAAGAGTTACAATCGCTGCTTGGCAAGATAAATTTTGTGAGAAGGTTCATATCAAACTTGTCACAAAAGGTGTTGCCCTTTTCCTCACTGTTGAAAATAAAAAAGGATCAAAAGTTTGTATGGGGTGACGAACAACAGAAGGCTTTTGATGAAATAAAGGAGTACATGAAGAAGCCACCAGTATTGGTGCCTCCACAATTGAACAAGCCTTTCAAGTTGTACGTGGCGGCCGATGCCCAAACTGTTGGATCGGCCCTCATTCAAGAATTTGAAGGGAAGGAAAGAGTAGTTGCATACCTTAGCCGAAAGTTACTAGATCCAGAGACAAGGTATTCGGCTATAGAGAAGCTTTGCTTATGTGTTTACTACTCCTGTACAAAATTTCGGCACTACTTACTACATGCCGAATGCATTGTGTATTCGAAGTTTGAAGTGATAAAACACATGTTGTCTATGCCAATTTTGAACGGAAGGATTGGCAAATGGATTTTAGCTTTGTCTGAATTTGAGTTAAGATTTGAATCGGCAAAGGCTGTTAAGGGACAGATTATTGCCGACTTCATTACTGAACATCATGATACATCGATAAATTTGCTTAACATTGTTCCTTGGGTGTTATTCTTCGATGGATCTTCATGCAACAAAGGTGGTGGAGCAGGTATCTTATTAATTTCACCCAAAGGAGAAACATTTGAGTTTGCTGTTCCCATTCAATCTGCTGTTGTTGACGTAAAATCCGCACCTCACGCCAAGCACACAGCAAGCCGAATTAGCTGGCTTCAAACGTGGCCCGGGCTTTTGAATCCGGAAGCGTGCCAGTCAGTTTGCCTGAAAACTAACAAAGGGACAAAAAGGTTTAGATCAAAACCTGGAACGTGCCGGGTGAGACCAGACAGTTCCATATTTGCGGCGTTGAAGCCAATCTTAAGAGACATATAGCTACGGACAAGCTATCTGTCGGCAGTTAAAACCACATTCGGCAATCGGCAAGGCACGCAATGAGCGTACTGCCGAATGCATGACGTAAGCATGACGAAAGATCGGCTTTCAACCGAATGAACATTGTAACACATACTCATAGCCGATTAACGAGAAACAGAGCATGATAGATAAATAAAAGGGTGAAACATGATCATAAATTCGCAGTAAACAAAGAATGCATAGGCCGAAAGCAGCACCCGTCAAGCGTGATAACAAACAAGTTAATCCACCGCATGATACGACTTGTTTGTGAACACACCACTAATCAGATTAGACCAATCCACCGCATGATACAATCTAACCATGAAAAGCTAAAAGCATTCAATGTTTAGTTACGAACCCACAACACAGTCACGAATTTACATTGAAACAAGAATGCATAGGCCGAAAGCAGCACCCGTCAAGCATGGCAACGAACGAGTTAATCCACCGCATGATACAACTCGTTTGTGGCCACACCACCAATCAGATTAGATCAATCCACCGCATGATACAATCTAATCGTGAAAGGCTAAAAGCATTCATTGTCCAATGCAAACCCACGAACACACGTTCACTCGTGAGAGCACTGCCGAATACGGCTATTTAGCCGAATCGGGATCCATGGCGAAGGAACAAGCCTAATCGGTAAAGATAAATCTATCAGATCGAATCGAATTCTAATCCACCGGATGATTAGCTCTAAGACGACCCAAAAACCTGCATCTACCGCATGATACCCGGTTCTGTCAAGATCTACACGATGCCGATAAGCTCGAACCCGCGACACGTGGCAACCTAGATCGGTTTCGGATTCGGCTGTGAGGGGATAATTCGTCATGTCATGAAGTATAGCCGATTCTAGCCGATCTAGATTGGGCAAAGGTGTGTTGCATGAATTAAGCACATAGTAAAAACAGAGCAACACGGGGTAACTTAATGAATCCGTTAGATCTTGCCGAAATCTAACAGAGCCGATAACTTGGTCCATACTAGATCTTAGCCCACCGCATGGCTCATGACCTAACAGAGGAACCTTCTTGAAACCACAACTTAAATCCACCGGATGATACTAAGCATGGTAACAAGACTACTTGCATCAAAGCTTAAATCCACCGCATGATACTAAACATGATACAAGGTTGCCGGTACTTACGGAGGTCGACGGATCGATGACTCCTCTCGAAGAACTCGACGACTCGACTAAAGGACTCGATTTTGGCACGGGGCCGGTTTGTTGTAAGATTGATTCGATTGTCTTTTACAGCTGCCATGGGTTTATATTTATACCCAGGTCTTGATACAACTCCTAGTCGGACACGACTACAACACTTGTTTCTAAAAATAAATGACGAATCTTCGTGCCCATATTGCTTTCCTTGTTCGAACCGGCCTTTTCCTTATGTTGATCCACGTTATCATGTCTTCCCGAATGCTACCACTCTTCGTCTGCGGAACAATGCCTCTGCCGAATGATGACGCATTCCCGACCGCAGAGTATCTCTGCCGAACGTTTCAGCCGAATGGCGACGCGTTCCCGACCGCAGAGCATCTTTGCCGAATGCTTCAGAAAAAACCCTTTTAGCCGAATGGCATCCTTCTACCAAATCCGGCCCACATGTCAGCCTCTTCCTGGTGCCAATTTTTGGTGTCAACACATGCCCCTTCAATTTCGGGATAAGAGGTAACTTTTATCTCGGAATTGACCAAAAGCACTTAACATTTCCAAGTTAGTTCTGCTCGGCACCCGCTTCTCCTTCTGAATCTTCAGAGCTCTCATCCGGATCCGAACCCTAAGTCATCGTCTTCCAAGATCCAACCTTCAAATGGCGGACCAAGATCTTGCTCTCCAGGTAAACTTCAATCCCCTTAAGCATGTTCGGCAGTCTTCTTTCGATTTGCATTTTAAATTTCTTCTTATCCCCTTTCATTCTTGATAGGCCCTAGCTGCCGAAATCCTCATCCCTGTTGAGGAAAAATCTCCATCCTATTTCCTCGGTCCCGTAGGAGATTCAGATCCTTCTGAAATCATTGCGGCCGAATCTCAGCGGATTCCTTTTAAGATTTCACTGACAAAACCTCATGAATGGCAAGACGCCTTCAAGAACTGGCCTTTGCCCCCAATCGCCGGATGGAGAAACTGGTATAAAAGGATGTCTGATGATAAAAGCCCTCAAACACAGAATTGGGACTTATTTGCGTATTTCTCATTGCCTGGAGCTGTCATTAGCTGAAACACCAAAGAATGAGAACCTCCTGATTGCAGCTTGCCACTTCTGGTCCAATGGTACAAATACCTTTCTTTTTGGTCATGGCCCAATGTCTCCTACTTTGGCCGATGTCTACATGATGACCGGCCTGAATGTTACAGGAACTGTACACCCATATGATCATAAAGGTTCCTCCAAGCAGACAGGAGTGAAAACAGGGGTTGGATATAAGAGATACATTCAGAATCATATGTCTGATGGCCCTCTGACCGATGTTGAATACAGGGCCTTCCTGAATATGTGGCTATGCAGATCAGTCTTTTGTGGCAAAGCCAATGAGCCAACCTTGAATCACATTGTGATGGCTGAAGAGCTGGCTGCTGGAAAAGTCATCCCACTTGGGAAATACCTCCTGGGAAGCGTTTACCATATGCTTAACCAAACCACCTACCTGATGCACACTAGCAAGAAGATCCCCTGTGTCAATGGTCCCTGGTGGTTTGTCCAAATGTGGCTGCAATTATACATGCACCAAATCGTTGCTATTGATCTCAACAGCCGAGACTTCCCTTCAATCAACTATAAAGAAGGAGAAACCCGGAGAACCAAAGGTTGTCAAACTTATGGAGAAGCTGCCTCCACTGTTCCTATCAACAAAAACATTGGTGAACTGTTTGAGCTCTTCTTCAGAGGTTTTGCCAATCCTCTTTGGTTTCCTTATTTGGACAATGACAATCTTACTCTCCCTTGCGAATTCAGCTTTGAGACTGGATGCACTGATGTACAATCCGTAGCAATTTTTAATGCCTTCATCCAGCCCTGCATCCTGCCAGCCGAATTCTGTGGAGGGAGGCTAGTCCAAAGCACTTATGAATATTATCAGCCAAACATGATGGCTAGACAGTTGGGATGTGGCCAAGTGCCCCCTAGGCTATTCCTCCATGAATTCCTCAGGCCTAGGGAGATAGTCAAGGATTTCACAGAAACAAGAAGGATTTTCAATTATAAATGCTGTGGAACTATTTATGCACCTGATCCTTTTGTGCCAATAACATCTGCTCATCCTTCCTTCACTCTCTGGTGGCAAGAATTCCATGATCATATCTTCAACATGCCAATTCATCCCTTCTGTCTCGAATTAATGCCTGATTATCAGCCAACTGCAGAGGTAATATGCTCATTCCTTTATCTGTCTTAACAACATTAGCCCCAATTGATTCTGACTTTTTTATTTTGCAGGACATAACACCTGCCCCTCTTGCCAGGGTAATTTTATACAAAACTGCAGGCCCAATCTCTGCTTTGGGGCACCAATCTCCTACCTTGGCTCAGCTGATGGCTAGACAAGCTTCTTCAGATCCAATACTCACTAGACCATCATCTGTCAAGAGGAAAACCCTCCTTATAGCTGCTCCCTCAGTTGTAAAGAAGAAAAGAACAAGTAGCAAAATCAAGGTCAGAGTCCTTTTTCTTTGACTATAATGCTTTTGGTGTTTTTGCTCAGCTTTATTTCTTTTTGATTTCAGGCCAAAGAACAACAGCCAGCAATCAGTACAAGTCCTGCCGATGCTTCAATGATTGGTAAAATTTTCTCACATTTTTGTCTTTAAAGTTCCTCTCCATCGGCATTGATTCCTTTTCAGTTTCAGAGCAAATCTCAATAGACCCAATCTCGGAGAGTCCTCCTTCTCATCAAGAACTAGCTTCAGTTTCTCCTGATGTTCCTCAACTAGAAGCCTCTTCTCCACCAACATATCTTCCAAGCTCTCCTCAGCATGACATACAAGAATCTTTGCCTGAGCTGCCCTCTCTTTCCATCCAAGAGACCAGGAATGAGGTAGAGATAATTACTCAGTCTTCCAGTTCTTTATTCAATGAATCATCAATAATTCGGCATAATCTTCTTTCAGGAGAAAACAACTTCTTCACCCAGCTATTCATTTGCTGTGGATGATCTAGTTGCCGAACAAGGAGAAGAAACCTCTTCTGGTCAAACTTTGTCAGAGGAGAATCAAGCAAAACTGAAGGAAATCCTCTCTTTTCTGCATAAGGACACTCGGGAACAAGTTACCAATGCTGATCTTTTAAGAGATTTGCTTGAATCATTTGACCAAGATCTTCCTGCCGAAATCAAGACTTCTTTAGATCCAATTTCCAGATTGGATGATCATTTTATCGCAGTGAAGCAAGCTCTGAAGAATCAATCGGCTCAACCAGCCTTGGAGCAAAGGAGAACTTTGGTCAAGCAATCTGTAAAAGACCTGCATACTCAAGTCCAGAATGATAAGGAATTATTGACCAAGCTGGAATCTGAACTTGAAATGAAGGAGATCAGAAAAGCTGCACTTGAAGCCGAATTGAGAGATTTATCGGCCGAAATTGAAGCTGACAAGAAGAAAATAGTCGAGCTTCCCAAGTTAACAGAGATGAGGCGGAAGGAAGCCTTAGCAGCTCTAAACGAAGACAAACAACTCAAGGCGAAGCTTGCTGCCCTGACCAGAACCCAAGAAGCTGATAAAAACTTATTAGAGAACATCAGCAACATGATATCAAATGCCAAAAATGTAATCTCAAAGTTCTTGGGTGTGTGAATTATGTTTGATAGCCGAATTTTTTATTAACCCTGTAATCTTGTCATCCCTTTAACTCTGTTTTCCTTCATTGTGGATGACTCATTCGGCAAAGTTGGTCATAATAGTACTTAGACCCGAAAACGCTTCAACTATGACTTAGCCGAATCCCATCCAGTCAAAGCCGAATACGACTCGATAAGAATCCCAAACGACATGAGAACCGATCGGCTGGAAAATCCTTTCCACCTTCCGAACTCTTCGGAATACGTGCCACGATCTTTGGCCACGATTCCCTCTGCGGGTTCTATAAATAAACACCCAGGCAGCCCACAGTTTCTTCACCAAGTTCTTCGCCTTCCAAGTTCTTGCCGGCCCAAGCCATTCTTTTCCCAATCCACAGTAATTCCGAGGAACTTCCAATGGCCGACAACAACAGGAGGCGCCCGGCCGCCGATGAGGCCGAAGGAAGTCGCGCCGGCGCTCGCCGCAGGTGATTGGCTGCTTGCCTCTCTCTGTTTTTCTCGAGATTTCCTTTCTCTTTCTTGACGAATCTCTTTGTTCTTTCAGGGTAATCCAATGGATTGCCGGCGCTGGTGCGCCAGTCGCAGCTCCAGCCGCCGCTCCTGCGGCATCTTCGAGTTCGTCCAATCGATCTCTCGAATCGGACGACTACCGCTACACGGACGGCGATGCTCGCCGATTCAAGGCGGAGCGCGACGACTCTCGTCGCGAACTGGAGGCTATCTCCAAGCAAGCCGGGATTGCTGACCTCGAATGGCAGCACGAGCGCAAGCAACTGCTCGAAGTCATTGATGGTGAGTCCTGCAATCTGCTCAATCTCAATCTTGTCCCCCAACTGATATTACTCTGCTGCCCCTTTTGTAAACTTGCAGCGCGTGATGCTGAACTCGACCGACTGAAGGCGCTGGTGAATGAGCTGGCGAACAAGGTGAATGCTCCTGGGGACACACCAGAAGCTCGCCTCGGCGCGGTGGCGGGCTGCATCGATGAGGTGGCCTCGCACGGCATCCATCTGGGTACTGCCGCAGGCCTAGTCGCCATGTCGACGCACACCAACACCGACTACTCCAGGCTACCGACCGGCTTCGCTAATGGTAACCCGGAGGAGATCGACGACATCGAGACCTCCATAGATCGCCTTGATGCTCATGGCGCCGCCATTGCCGATTCCATTCATCCTCAGTCCGTTTTGAACAAGCTATTCCATTAGTTTGTACTAGGGATTTATGGAATTTCGGCAATAAAACTTATCTTTTGTGATCTTGCATGAACATCTGATGCAATATATTTTGTGCTAAGGGCAATACGTTCAGTACTGGCCATTTTCCTTTTCTGTCAACATTTGTTCTGAAGGCGATTTCTTCCCGAATATCGGCTGTTCGGCAAATTAACATATCAATCACCGATCGATTTCAACACTAGGATAATACCTCTTCAAATATCTTCCATTTATAGCAGAAGCAAATTCTTCTCCCAATAATGTCTTCAAAATATATGCATTTCCAGGCACGCATCTAACCACTCTGAAAGGACCTTCCCAATTTGGAGACCACTTGCCGAATGCTGCATATTTGGTTCCAATCGGCAATATCGCTTTCCAGACTAAATCACCTTCTGTAAATTGCTTAACTTTCACCTTCTTATTGTAATACTTAGCAACTCGCATTTTGTTCTTCTCAATATTCTCCAAGGCCCTGAGACGAATCATATGCAAATCTTCTAATTCGTCCATCATTAAATCATTATAATCTTTAGAACTTAAATCCTTTTGCAACTTTATTCTCCTTGAGTCTAATTGTATTTCCCATGGCAAGATAGCATGATGCCCATACACCAACTCATAGGGAGACGTCTGTGTAGCCCCATGTGGAGCCATTCGGTAAGCCCATAAAGCCTCACTGAGTACCGAATGCCACTTTCTCGGCTTCTGATCAATCTTCTTCTGTATAATTTTAATCATAATCTTGTTAGAAGCCTCTGCCTGACCATTAGCTTGGGCATAATAAGGAGAAGAATTTAACAATCTGATGCCCATACTTTCAGCAAAATCTCTGAATTCTGAAGATGTAAATTGAGTCCCTTGATCAGTGGTGATTGTCTGAGGAATCCCAAATCTGTAAATGATGTGTTCTTTAACAAATTCAACCATATTCTCCGACGTCACCTTCTTTAATGGAATTGCCTCAACCCACTTGGTAAAATAATCGGTTGCCAAAAGCACAAACTTATGCCCCTTGCTAGATGGAGGATTTATTTGGCCAATCAAATCTATTCCCCATCCTCTGAATGGCCATGGCTTGACAATGGGATTCAAAGCCGATGCCGGAACTCTCTGAATGTTTCCAAATTTCTGACAGTCTTGACATCCTTTATAATATTCAAAACAATCTTCCAACATTGTCGGCCAGTAATATCCAGTTCTTCTAATAACCCACTTCATTCGGTAGGCCGATTGATGTGCTCCACACAACCCATCATGTACTTCACTCATCAGCCTTCTTGCTTCTTCATGATTTAAGCAATGTAACAGCACTCCATCCAGGGATTTATAATACAAATTATCATCAAGAAGAACAAATTTTAAAGCTTTATACCTGAGCTTTCTAGAAACCTTTCGGGATGGATTCTCCAGATAATCGGCAATCTCTTTTCTCCAATCATCTTCTGCCAGATTATTCCCGAATGCATATACATCATTAGCAAAAACTTCTCGATGCTCTTTATAACCTGATGCACTTTGGGCCAATCTATTTGCCTCTCCATTATCCCCTCTAGGAATGTGTTGTAGAATTACTGACCGAAAGCTCTTCAATATTTCTTTGCATTCTTCATAGTAATTCCTCAAGGTATCACTTTTGCACTCATATTCACCATTCAATTGCTTTATGACCAACTCTGAATCTCCAAAAATTTCAACCGCAATGGCCTTTGCTTCTTTCAAATATTGGAGCCCTTTGAGCAATGCCTCATACTCAGCTTGATTGTTAGTAACAGCAGATTGAATGGGAACAGCAAACTCAAATGTTTCTCCTTTGGGTGAAATTAATAAGATACCTGCTCCACCACCTTTGTTGCATGAAGATCCATCGAAGAATAACACCCAAGGAACAATGTTAAGCAAATCTATCGATGTATCATGATGTTCAGTAATGAAGTCGGCAATAATCTGTCCCTTAACAGCCTTTGCCGATTCAAATCTTAATTCAAATTCAGACAAAGCTAAAATCCATTTGCCAATCCTTCCGTTCAAAATTGGCATAGACAACATGTGTTTTATCACATCAAACTTTGAATACACAATGCATTCGGCATGTAGTAAGTAGTGCCGAAATTTTGTACAGGAGTAGTAAACACATAAGCAAAGTTTCTCTATAGCCGAATACCTTGTCTCTGGATCTAGTAACTTTCGGCTAAGGTATGCAACCACTCTTTCCTTCCCTTCAAATTCTTGAATGAGGGCCGATCCAATAGTTTGGGCATCGGCCGCCACGTACAACTTGAAAGGCTTGTTCAATTGTGGAGGCACCAATACTGGTGGCTTCTTCATGTACTCTTTTATTTCATTAAAAGCCTTCTGTTGTTCGTCACCCCATACAAACTTTTGATCCTTTTTTATTTTCAACAGTGAGGAAAAGGGCAACACCTTTTGTGACAAGTTTGATATGAATCTTCTCACAAAGTTTATCTTGCCAAGCAGCGATTGTAGCTCTTTAAGATTAGTTGGAGGAACAATTTCATCAATTGCCTTCATGCTTTTCTTACCAACTCCCATTCCTCCTTCATGTATCAAAAATCCCAGAAACTCTCCAGCCGAAACTCCAAAAGCGCACTTATTCGGGTTCATCTTAAGCCCATGCTTCCTGGTGCATTCTAGAGTTTTCCTTATGTCGGCCAAATGAGACTCATGATCCAATGACTTGATCACTACATCATCAATATATATTTCCACAATCTTGCCGATCAACTCATGAAAAATATAATTCATAGCCCTTTGATAAGTTGCACCGGCATTTTTCAATCCAAAGGTCATGACAACCCACTCGAACAACCCTATGTGTCCAGGACACCTGAAAGCTGTCTTTACTACATCCTCCAATGCCATATAAATCTGATTGTATCCTGCGTTACCATCCATGAAACTGAGCACTTTGTATCCAGCAGCAGCATCAACCAATGAATCAGCAATAGGCATTGGATATCCATCCATGGGTGTAGCCTTGTTTAGATCTCTAAAATCTATGCAAACCCTCATCTTTCCATTTTTCTTATAGACAGGAACAATATTAGAGATCCAATCCGCGTATTTACATGGCCGAATGAAATTTGCATCTAGTAATCTTTCAATCTCTTTTTTCACATCGGCCAACACTTCTTCCTTGTAGATTTTTCGGGGTGGTTGCTTGTAAGGTCTGTATCCAGGTTTGATTGGCAACCGATGCTCAACAATAGAACGGTCTAGACCGGGCATCTCCGAATAATCCCAAGCAAAGCAGTCCTTGTATTCCTTTAACAATGTCACCAACTTTTCTTTGAAAATCGAATCCAAGTTAGCACTGATAAATGTCGGCCTTGGCTTGTCACCATCTCCAATGTCCACTTCTTCTAATTTATCGGCCGGCACAAATCCACGTCCTAATTTTCCATCAGTTCCATCAATTGGATTTTCCATCAAAAATTACTATGAGAGCCGACTGCTTCGATCGGCTGCTGATCACTGCTGGCTGGTGCCACAGGACCTTCCCCCCAGTCTTTACCTGAGAAACAATCTATGCCTTGATACTCCCAGAAAGCTGGTTCCATATTTGCCACACTTATTGAATCATCTGCTTGGACAATCTCCACCTCATCATCTATCCACTGAATAAGCTGTTGATGCATAGTAGATGGAATACAACAATTTGCATGAATCCAATCTCTTCCAAGCAGCAAGCTATATGCCCCTTTGCCCTCAATGACAAAGAAAGTCGTAAGCAGAGTCTTGGACCCAATCATCAGATCAACATGCACGCATCCCTTGGTGTCCGAAGGATTTCCAGCAAAATCATTTAGAATTATGCTCGTTGGTGTCAAATCTCTAAGGCCCATACCAAGCTTCCTGAATGTGGTATATGGCATTACATTGACAGCAGCTCCTCCATCGACAAACATCTTGGTCAATGGTTTGCCATTAACATATCCCTTCAAGTACAGTGGCTTCATGTGCCGATTCTGGGTTGGCTTCTCAAAAACAGCTTGTTTGTTCAACATCAATTGTGCCATTAACCCAAATTGTTCGGCATCATCTATATCAGGCAATACCTCTTCCTGTACAATTTGGTTAGCTGGAGCCATGAATTCATTCGGCAGAAAACATACCATACATGTAGGAGCCGAATGACCATGTTCGTCAGGCCTGTCTTTTGGGAGCCATATTGATTTCACCCTAGGCCTTGCTTGCCTTAATTCTTGATTCCTCAGGCGTTGAATTCTTCTCTTCTGACTCCTTCTTAAACCAGGTGGACACCACTGTCCTTTCTGCCAAACATACTCACGATCTTCTTCCTCATGATCAATCCATCTGCAATCAGCATGTCTCTTTCTTGGTTGATCATCAAAACGCCGATCATCACTAGGATGCACCCTACCAATTCTTTCATGGACAGATCGGCGATTGGCAACATTTTGCCTATGTTCGACATACCCATTATTGCACTCAGGACAGTTATTCCTCGTAGGTAGCTTTAAACCCTCATTCCAACAGTGTCTGAAGAATGCACACCCCCAATGCGCACGTTCCTGCTCTCGAGCGTATTCTTCTTGTTCTTCCTCAAACCTTTCTTCTTCGCGCCTTCTTTCCTCCTCTTCGTATTCACGCCTTTGAAAACGCTCTTTTTCTTGCTGACGCTGCCATTTGTTGAGGAGAATACGTGTAGTAACTCTGGGTTTAAAGGATTCGCCCACTTCAAATCGGCTATTCGGGAACCGAAGATTTTTCTGGCGAATCTGTTCCATTGTGATCTGCCGAGTGGGATCAACTGAACCATCCTGCCTTGCCTTTTTTGAGGTTAAAACTTTCAATCTTCCCTTTTCTCCAGATGGAACAGCATTTACCATATTAACCGAGAACCCGATCATATTCTGAGGGAAAGGGTTACTGTCCAGTTTCATCTTGTTGTCGAATTTCAGATGTCCTTCCTGGATAGCTTTCTGAATCTTCATCCTAAAGACTCTGCATTCATTAATGGAATGAGAATTTCTATCATGAAACCCACAGTACCTCTTATCTTTCACTCCATCAGGCCGAAGCATAGAATGCCCCTCTGGCAATTTGATTCGGCCTTCTTTCACCAGGAACTCAAATAATTTGTCTGCCTTAGTCACATCAAAATCATATGTTCCCTTCATCTGTTTGATCCATCTTTGAGTCATTGTAACTGGTTCTTTGCTCCACACTATCTCTGCTGCGGCTATCTCCTCGCTATCTTCATACTCATCTTCTTGATCTGCTCTTTCAAGGAATTGGTTATAGATGTCAGCTACATCATTATTTTTAGCAAATCTGACATCTTTCTTGAAACCATATGCCTGGTTACTCATCAAGGCCAATCTGTGCGACAATTGGCCCAGATCATCAAACTCCATCCCGAATAGCTTCTCCCGAATGGCAGGCAACATGCCAGCTACAGCCATACCAGCCAGTTGATCATCAGGTATGTTCAGAGAAAAGCACATACTCTTTGTTTCCCTAAATCTCCTGAGGAACTCCGTAGGTGTTTCATTATTCCTCTGCCTTAAGCTGGTCAAATCAACCAACTTTTTCTCGGTACTGCCAATGTAGTAATGAGCATGGAATTTCTGTTCCAGGTCCTTCCAGGTACAAATCGACTGAGCAGGCAAAGAAGCAAACCATGTAAAAGCTGGACCCGTCAGTGACAAAGGAAAGTATCTGATTCTGAAAGCCTCATCTGCCGAAGCTTCTCCAAGCTGCATCAGATATCGAGCTATATGTTCCACAGTACTTGTATCGTCTTGTCCTGAGAATTTAGTAAACTCTGTAGGCACCTTGACTCTATTCGGCAATGATACCCTTTGGTACCATTCAGGGAAAGGAGACGAGTACATGTATCCCTGATTTTTAGGCTTCAGACCGAATTGATTTTGCAATACATCGGTCATTTTTTGCACCATGAGGTCAATACTGGTATCTTGATTCCCGGGTCCTCCAGCAAGCATGCCTGCAGTACCAACATACCCAGGATTCGGGAGAGCGTCGATAGCATTGTAATCCATAAACTCTGAATATCCATTTCCATATAAATCCCTCTGCAGTCTGTTGTTCAAGGGAGATATCTTGTAAGCAGAAGCAGGTGGATTCCCTGTTGTGCCAAATGCCATATCACCGTATGTGCGAGTTTTCGGCAGTGCAGGCTGAGGATCTTGCCGAATCGGTTGTCCATTTGTATCTTTAGTACCAGAACCTCTAGTTTCATCAGCATTCCCTTTACCATGTGGTTTCTGAGCTTGTGCTTGAACGTTGAAGTATGTCGGACCACCCAATTGCCCATGTATCTGCTCGAATGGTTTATCCACATGCTGACCAAAAATGCTTACCATTATATGCCGAAAACTGTTCAAGAACGCAGCATTGTGATTGGTCATTGCTTCTCCCAAAGCTTTGTATAACAAGCCCGAGAATCTCTCCCTCTCTTCTTCTTCAGTAAGATCAGATTGCCCAGGAAGGAGAACTCTTGGCAGATCGGACTTGAGAAAAGGTGCACCACTCCTGTTCTTGGCGAAAGACAGTAAGCATTTGTTAATGAATTGGTTGGCAGCAACCTTTACCATCTGTTGATGTTCTTCAGACAACTCTTCCAAAGTGACATCCATGATGTCGCTCAACTCAGGCATCTTGAAAACTTGTGTGTGTCCCACCGAGCGTGCCAAAAAGTGTGTTGACGTAAAATCCGCACCTCACGCCAAGCACACAGCAAGCCGAATTAGCTGGCTTCAAACGTGGCCCGGGCTTTTGAATCCGGAAGCGTGCCAGTCAGTTTGCCTGAAAACTAACAAAGGGACAAAAAGGTTTAGATCAAAACCTGGAACGTGCCGGGTGAGACCAGACAGTTCCATATTTGCGGCGTTGAAGCCAATCTTAAGAGACATATAGCTACGGACAAGCTATCTGTCGGCAGTTAAAACCACATTCGGCAATCAGCAAGGCACGCAATGAGCGTACTGCCGAATGCATGACGTAAGCATGACGAAAGATCGGCTTTCAACCGAATGAACATTGTAACACATACTCATAGCCGATTAACGAGAAACAGAGCATGATAGATAAATAAAAGGGTGAAACATGATCATAAATTCGCAGTAAACAAAGAATGCATAGGCCGAAAGCAGCACCCGTCAAGCGTGATAACAAACAAGTTAATCCACCGCATGATACGACTTGTTTGTGAACACACCACTAATCAGATTAGACCAATCCACCGCATGATACAATCTAACCATGAAAAGCTAAAAGCATTCAATGTTTAGTTACGAACCCACAACACAGTCACGAATTTACATTGAAACAAGAATGCATAGGCCGAAAGCAGCACCCGTCAAGCATGGCAACGAACGAGTTAATCCACCGCATGATACAACTCGTTTGTGGCCACACCACCAATCAGATTAGATCAATCCACCGCATGATACAATCTAATCGTGAAAGGCTAAAAGCATTCATTGTCCAATGCAAACCCACGAACACACGTTCACTCGTGAGAGCACTGCCGAATACGGCTATTTAGCCGAATCGGGATCCATGGCGAAGGAACAAGCCTAATCGGTAAAGATAAATCTATCAGATCGAATCGAATTCTAATCCACCGGATGATTAGCTCTAAGACGACCCAAAAACCTGCATCTACCGCATGATACCCGGTTCTGTCAAGATCTACACGATGCCGATAAGCTCGAACCCGCGACACGTGGCAACCTAGATCGGTTTCGGATTCGGCTGTGAGGGGATAATTCGTCATGTCATGAAGTATAGCCGATTCTAGCCGATCTAGATTGGGCAAAGGTGTGTTGCATGAATTAAGCACATAGTAAAAACAGAGCAACACGGGGTAACTTAATGAATCCGTTAGATCTTGCCGAAATCTAACAGAGCCGATAACTTGGTCCATACTAGATCTTAGCCCACCGCATGGCTCATGACCTAACAGAGGAACCTTCTTGAAACCACAACTTAAATCCACCGGATGATACTAAGCATGGTAACAAGACTACTTGCATCAAAGCTTAAATCCACCGCATGATACTAAACATGATACAAGGTTGCCGGTACTTACGGAGGTCGACGGATCGATGACTCCTCTCGAAGAACTCGACGACTCGACTAAAGGACTCGATTTTGGCACGGGGCCGGTTTGTTGTAAGATTGATTCGATTGTCTTTTACAGCTGCCATGGGTTTATATTTATACCCAGGTCTTGATACAACTCCTAGTCGGACACGACTACAACACTTGTTTCTAAAAATAAATGACGAATCTTCGTGCCCATATTGCTTTCCTTGTTCGAACCGGCCTTTTCCTTATGTTGATCCACGTTATCATGTCTTCCCGAATGCTACCACTCTTCGTCTGCGGAACAATGCCTCTGCCGAATGATGACGCATTCCCGACCGCAGAGTATCTCTGCCGAACGTTTCAGCCGAATGGCGACGCGTTCCCGACCGCAGAGCATCTTTGCCGAATGCTTCAGAAAAAACCCTTTTAGCCGAATGGCATCCTTCTACCAAATCCGGCCCATATGTCAGCCTCTTCCTGGTGCCAATTTTTGGTGTCAACAGCTGTTACTAACAATCAAGCTGAGTATGAGGCATTGCTCAAAGGGCTCCAATACTTGAAAGAAGCAAAGGCCATTGCGGTTGAAATTTTTGGAGATTCAGAATTGGTCATAAAACAATTGAATGGTGAATATGAGTGCAAAAGTGATACCTTGAGGAATTACTATGAAGAATGCAAAGAAATATTGAAGAGCTTTCGGTCAGTAATTCTACAACACATTCCTAGAGGGGATAATGGAGAGGCAAATAGATTGGCCCAAAGTGCATCAGGTTATAAAGAGCTTCGAGAAGTTTTTGCTAATGATGTATATGCATTCGGGAGTAATCTGGCAGAGGATGATTGGAGAAAAGAGATTGCCGATTATCTGGAGAATCCATCCCGAAAGGTTTCTAGAAAGCTCAGGTATAAAGCTTTAAAGTTTGTTCTTCTTGATGATAATTTGTATTATAAATCCCTGGATGGAGTGCTGTTACATTGCTTAAATCATGAAGAAGCAAAAAGGCTGATGAGTGAAGTACATGATGGGTTGTGTGGAGCACATCAATCGGCCTACCGAATGAAGTGGGTTATTAGAAGAACTGGATATTACTGGCCGACAATGTTGGAAGATTGTTTTGAATATTATAAGGGATGTCAAGACTGTCAGAGATTTGGAAACATTCAGAGAGTTCCAGCATCGGCTTTGAATCCCATTATCAAGCCATGGCCATTCAGAGGATGGGGAATAGATTTGATTGGCCAAATAAATCCTCCATCTAGCAAGGGGCATAAGTTTGTGCTTTTGGCAACCGATTATTTTACCAAGTGGGTTGAGGCAATTCCATTAAAGAAGGTGACGTCGGAGAATATGGTTGAATTTGTTAAAGAACATATCATTTACAGATTTGGGATTCCTCAAACAATCACCACAGATCAAGGAGCTCAATTTACATCTTCAGAGTTCAAAGATTTTGCTGAAAGTATGGGCATCAGATTGTTAAATTCTTCTCCTTATTATGCCCAAGCTAATGGTCAGGCAGAGGCTTCTAACAAGATTATGATTAAAATTATACAGAAGAAGATTGATCAGAAGCCGAGAAAGTGGCATTCGGTACTCAACGAGGCTTTATGGGCTTACCGAATGGCTCCACATGGGGCTACACAGACGTCTCCTTATGAGTTGGTGTATGGGCATCATGCTATCTTGCCATGGGAAATACAATTAGACTCAAGGAGAATAAAGTTGCAAAAGGATTTAAGTTCTAAAGATTATAATGATTTAATGATGGACGAATTAGAAGATTTGCATATGATTCGTCTCAGGGCCTTGGAAAATATCGAGAGAAACAAAATGCGAGTTGCTAAGTATTACAATAAGAAGGTGAAAGTTAAGCAATTTACAGAAGGAGATTTAGTTTGGAAAGCGATATTGCCGATTGGAACCAAATATGCAGCATTCGGCAAATGGTCTCCAAATTGGGAAGGTCCTTTCAGAGTGGTTAGGTGCGTGCCTGGAAATGCATATATTTTGATGACATTATTGGGAGAAGAATTTGCTTCTGCTATAAATGGAAGATATTTGAAGAGGTATTATCCCAGTATTGAAATCGATCGATGATTGATATATCAAATTGCCGAACAGCCGATATTCGGGAAGAGATCGCCTTCAGAACAAATGTTGACAGAAAAGGAAAATGGCCAGTACTGAATGTATTGCCCTTAGCACAAAATATATTACATCAGATGTTCATGCAAGATCACAAAAGATAAGTTTTATTGCCGAAATTCCATAAATCCTTAGTACAAACTAATGGAATAGCCTGTTCAAAACGGACTGGGGATGAATGGAATCGGCAATGGCGGCGCCATGAGCATCAAGGCGATCTATGGAGGCCTCGATGTCGTCGATCTCCTCCGGGTTATCATTAGCGAAGCCGGTCGGTAGCCTGGAGTAATCGGTATTGGTGTGCGTCGACATGGCGACTAGGCCTGCGGCAGTACCCAAACGGATGCCGTGCGAGGCCACCTCATCGATGCGGCCCGCCACCGCACCGAGGCGAGCTTCTGGTGTGTCCCCAGGAGCATTCACCTTGTTCGCCAGCTCATCCACCAGCGCCTTCAGTCGATCGAGTTCAGCATCACGCGCTGCAAGTTTACAAAAGGGGCAGCAGAATAATATCAGTTGGGGGACAAGATTGAGATTGAGCAGATTGCAGGACTCACCATCAATGACTTCGAGCAGCTGCTTGCGCTCGTGCTGCCATTCGAGGTCAGCAATCCCGGCTTGCTTGGAGATAGCCTCCAACTCGAGGCGAGTATCGTCACGCTCCGCTTTGAATCGGCGGGCATCGCCGTCCGTGTAGCGGTAGTCGTCCGATTCGAGAGATCGATTGGACGAACTCGAAGATGCCGCAGGAGCAGCGGCTGGAGCTGCAATTGGCGCCCCAGCGCCGGCAATCCATTGGATTACCCTGAAAGAACAGAAAGATTCGTCAAGAAAGAGGAAAGAAATCTCGAGAAGAACAGAGAGAAGTAAACAGCCAATCACCTGCGGCGAGCGCCGGCACGACTTCCTTCGGCCTCATCGGCGGCCGGGCGCCTCCTGTTGTTGTCGGCCATTGGAAGTTCCTCGGAGTTACTGTGGATGGGGAAAGGAATGACTTGAGCCGGCAAGGACTTGGAAGATGAAGAACTTGGTGAAAACTGTGGGCTGCCTGGATGTTTATTTATAGAACTCGCAGAGGAAATCGTGGCCAAAGATCGTGGCGCATATTCCGAAGAGTTAGGAAGGTGGAAAGGATTTTCCAGCCGATCGGTTCTCATGTCGTTTGGGATTCTTATCGAGTCGTATTCGGCTTTGACTGGATGAGATTCGGCTATGTCATAGTTGAAGCGTTTTCGAGTCTGATGCTATTAAAATCAGCTTTGCCGAATGAGTTACCCACAATGGAGAGAAAGCAAAGATTGGTGAAACTACAAAGTTGGTAAGACATTCGGCTAATTAAATATTCAATACAACTACACACCCAAGTACTTGGAGATTACATCTTTGGCATCAGATATCATTCTATTAATGGTCTCCAAAAGATTTTTGCCTGCTTCTTGGGTTTTTTCCAGAGCAGAGAGCTTCGCTTTGAGTTGTTTATCTTCAGTTAGAATTGCCGATGCTTCCTTTCGTATCCTCTCTGTCAGATCAGGGAGTTCGGCTAATTTCTTCTCGTCAGCTTCGATTTCGGCTGACAGGACCCTCAGTTCGGCTTCTAGTTCAGCTTTTCTGGTCTTCTTCAGATCAAGTGTTGACTGCAGTCTAGCTGACAATTCTTTGTTACTCTGAGCTTGAGTATGCAGATCTTTCAAGGATTGCTTAGCTATGGCTCTTCTTTGCTCTAAAGCTGGTTGTAAAGATTGATCTTTCAGAGCCTGTCTGACTGCAGCAAATTGTTGATCTAATTTAGAGATTGGTTCCAAGGAAGCTTGAATGTCAACGGGAAGGTTGTGTTCAATGGGCTCGAGCATATCTCTCAGAAGATCAGCATCCTTGACTTGATCCTGGATGTCTTTGTGCAGAAAGGAGAAAATTTCCTTTAGTTTTGCCTGGGTTTCTTCTGATAAAGTCTGACTAGAAGAAATTTCCTCTGCTTGTTCGGCAACAAGATCATCCAAGGGAAATGAGTAGCTAGGTGACGAAGTTGTTTTCTCCTGGAAAAAGATATTGCCGAATTAATGATTATCCATTGAATAAAGAACTGAGGAGACTGGGAAATTATCTCTACCTCATTCCTGATCTCTTGGATGGAGAGAGAAGGCGGCTCAAGCTCAGGCAAAGGTTCTGGTATGTCATGCTGAGGAGAGCTTGGAAGGTTCTTTGGTGGAGATAAGGCTTCTAGCTGAGGTACATCAGGTAAAGCTGAAGCTGGTTCTTGATGAAAAGAGGAGCTCTCCGAAATTGGATCCATTGAAGCTTGCCCTGTGACTGAAAGAAAGTTAGTGCTGATGAAAAGAGTTTTAAAGGACAAGATGGTGAGAAGTTTTACTGATCACTGAAGCATCGGCAGGTTCTGTGCTAATGGCCAATTGCTGTGATTTGGCCTGAAACCATAAAGAAGTAGAAAATGAGCAGAATAAAATTAGCATTTTCTACTCGAGGAAGGAGAAATTTGACCTGTGCAATCATTTTGCTGCTTGTTCTTTTCTTCTTTACAACTGAAGGGGCAGTTAAAGAAAGAGTTTTCCTCTTGACAGATGATGGTCTAGTAAGTATTGGATCTGAAGAAGCTTGTCTAGCCATCAGCTGAGCCAAGGTAGGAGATTGGTGCCCCAAAGCAGAGATTGGGCCTGCAGTTTTGTATAAAATTACCCTGGCAAGAGGGGCAGGTGTTATGTCCTGCAAAATAATAGAGTCAGAATCGATTGGGGTTAATGTTGTTAAGACAGATAAAGGAATAAGCATATTACCTCTGCGGTTGGCTGATAATCAGGCATTAATTCAAGGCAGAAAGGATGGATTGGCATGTTGAAAATATGATCATGGAATTCTTGCCACCAGAGAGTGAAGGAAGGATGGGCAGATATTATTGGCACAAAAGGATCAGGTGCATAAATAGTTCCACAGCATTTATAGGTGAAAATCCTTCTTGTTTCTGTGAAATCCTTGACTATCTCCCTAGGCCTGAGGAATTCATGGAGGAATAGCCTAGGGGGCACTTGGCCACATCCCAACTGTCTAGCCATCATGTTTGGCTGATAATATTCATAAGTGCTTTGGACTAGCCTCCCTCCACAGAATTCGGCTGGCAGGATGCAGGGCTGGATGAAGGCATTAAAAATTGCTACAGATTGTACATCAGTGCATCCAGTCTCAAAGTTGAATTCGCAAGGGAGAGTAAGATTGTCATTGTCCAAATAAGGGAACCAAAGAGGATTGGCAAAACCTCTGAAGAAGAGCTCAAACAGTTCACCAATGTTTTTGTTGATAGGTACAGTGGAGGCAGCTTCTCCATAAGTTTGACAACCTTTGGTTCTCCGGGTTTCTCCTTCTTTATAATTGATTGAAGGGAAGTCTCGGCTGTTGAGATCAATAGCAACGATTTGGTGCATGTATAATTGCAGCCACATTTGGACAAACCACCAGGGACCATTGACACAGGGGATCTTCTTGCTAGTGTGCATCAGGTGGGTGGTTTGGTTGAGCATGTGGTAAACGCTTCCCAGGAGGTATTTCCCAAGTGGAATGACTTTTCCAGCAACTAGCTCTTCGGCCATCACGATATGATTCAAGGTTGGCTCATTGGCTTTGCCACAAAAGACTGATCTGCATAGCCACATGTTCAGGAAAGCTCTGTATTCGACATCAGTCAGAGGACCATCAGACATATGATTCTGGATATATCTCTTGTATCCAACCCCTGTTCTTACTCCTGTCTGCTTGGAGGAACCTTTATGGTCATATGGGTGCACAGTTCCTGTAACATTCAGGCCGGTCATCATGTAGACATCGGCTAAGGTAGGGGACATTGGGCCATGGCCGAAAAGAAAAGCATTTGCACCATTGGACCAGAAGTGGCAAGCTGCGATCAGAAGGTTCTCATTCTTTGGTGTTTCAGCTAGAGATAGCTCCAAGCAATGAGAAATATGAAGACTGTCCCAATTCTGTGTCTGGGGACTTTTATCGTCAGAGATCCTTTTGTACCAGTTTCTCCATCCGGCGATTGGGGGCAAAGGCCAGTTCTTGAAAGCGTCTTGCCACTCATGAGGTTTTGTCAGTGAAATATTAAAAGGAATCCGCTGAGATTCGGCCGCAATGATTTCAGAAGGATCTGAATCTCCTACGGGACCGAGGAAATAGGATGGAGATTTTTCCTCAACAGGGATGAGGATTTCGGTAGCTAGGGCCTATCAAGAATGAAAGGGGATAAGAAGAAATTTAAAATGCAAATCGAAAGAAGAATGCCGAACATGCTTGAGGGGATTGAAGTTTACCTGGAGAGCAAAATCTTGGTCCGCCATTTGAAGGTTGGATCTTGGAAGACGATGACTTAGGGTTCGGATCCGGATGAGAGCTCTGAAGATTCAAAAGGAGAAGCGGATGCCGAGCAGAACTAACTTGGAAATGTTAAGTGCTTCTGGTCAATTCCGAGATAAAAGTTACCTCTTATCCCGAAATTGAAGGTGCATGTGTTGACACCAAAAATTAACACTAGGAAGAGGCTGACATGTGGGCCAGATTTGGTGAAAGGATGCCATTCGGCCAAAGGGCTTTCTCTGAAGCATTCGGCAAAGATGCTCTGCGGTCGGGAACGCGTCGCCATTCGGCTAAGGGGTTTTCTCTGAAGCATTCGGCAGAGATACTCTGCGGTCGAGAATGCGTCGTCATTCGGCAGAGGCATTGTTCCGCAGGCAAAGAGTGGTAGCATTCGGGAAGACATGATGACGTGGATCAATATAAGGAAAAGGCCGGTTCGAACAAGGAACACAATATGGGCACGAAGATTCGTCATTTATTTTTAGAAACAAGTGTTGTAGTCGTGTCCGACTAGGAGTTTGTTGACACCAAAAATTGGCACCAGGAAGAGGCTGACATGTGGGCCGGATTTGGTAGAAGGATGCCATTCGGCTAAGAGGGTTTTTTCTGAAGCATTCGGCAAAGATGCTCTGCGGTCGGGAACGCGTCGCCATTCGGCTGAAACGTTCGGCAGAGATACTCTGCGGTCGGGAATGCGTCATCATTCGGCAGAGGCATTGTTCCGCAGGCGAAGAGTGGTAGCATTCGGGAAGACATGATGACGTGGATCAACATAAGGAAAAGGCCGGTTCGAACAAGGAAAGCAATATGGGCACGAAGATTCGTCATTTATTTTTAGAAACAAGTATTGTAGTCGTGTCCGACTAGGAGTTGTATCAAGACCTGGGTATAAATATAAACCCATGGCAGCTGTAAAAATAACGAACGGTCAATCATACAACAAACCGGCCCCGTGCCAACATCGAGTCCTTTAGTCGAGTCGTCGAGTTCTTCGAGAGGAGTCATCGATCCGTCGACCTCCGTAAGTACCGACAACCTTGTATCATGCTTAGTATCATGCGGTGGATTTAAGCTTTGATGCAAGTAGTCTTGTTACCATGCTTAGTATCATCCGGTGGATTTAAGTTGTGGTCTCAAGAAGGTTCCTCTGTTAGATCATGAGCCATGCGGTGGGCTAAGATCTAGTATGGACCAAGTTATCGGCTCTGTTAGATTTCGGCAAGATCTAACAGATTCATTAAGTTACCCCGTGTTGCTCTGTTTTTACTATGTGCTTAATTCATGCAACACACCTTTGCCCAATCTAGATCGGCTAGAATCGGCTCTGCTTCATGACATGACGAATTATCCCCTCACAGCCGAATCCGAAACCGATCTAGGTTGTTACGTGTCGCGGGTTCGAACTTGTCGGTATCGTGTCAGTCTTGACAGAACCGGGTATCATGCGGTAGATGCAGGTTTTTGGATCGTCTTAGAGCTAATCATCCGGTGGATTAGAATTCGATTCGATCTGATAGATTTATCTTTACCGATTAGGCTTGTTCCTTCGTCATGGACCCCGATTCGGCTAAATAGCCGTATTCGGTAGTGCTCTCACGAGTGAACGCGTGTTCGTGGGTTTGCATTGGACAATGAATGCTTTTAGCCTTTCACGATTAGATTGTATCATGCGGTGGATTGATCTAATCTGATTGGTGGTGTGGCCACAAACGAGTTGTATCATGCGGTGGATTAACTCGTTCGTTGCCATGCTTGACGGGTGCTGCTTTCGGCCTATGCATTCTTGTTTCAATGTAAATTCGTGACTGTGTTGTGGGTTCATAATTAAACACTGAATGCTTTTAGCTTTTCATGGTTAGATTGTATCATGCGGTGGATTGGTCTAATCTGATTAGTGGTGTGGTCACAAACAAGTCGTATCATGCGGTGGATTAACTTGTTTGTTATCATGCTTGACGGGTGCTGCTTTCGGCCTATGCATTCTTTGTTTACTGCGAATTTATGATCATGTTTCACCCCTTTTTTTATCTATCATGCTCTGTTTCTCGTTAATCGGCTATGGGTATGTGTCACAATGTTCATTTGTTTGAAAGCCGATCTTTCGTCATGCTTACGTCACGCATTCGGCAGTACGCTCCTTGCATGCCTTGCCGATTGCCGAATGAAACTCTAACTGCTGACAGATAGCTTCTCTGTAGCTATATGTCTCTCGAGATTGGCTTCAACGCCGTAAATATGGAACTGTCTGGTCTCAACCGGCACGTTCCAGGTTTTGATCTAAACGTTTTATCCCTTTGTTAGTTTTCAGGCAAACTGACTGGCACGCTTCCGGATTCAAAAGCCCGGGCCACGTTTGAAGCCAGCTTGTTCGGCTTGCTGTGTGCTTGGCGTGAGGTGCGGATTTTACGTCAACACACTTTTTGGCACGCCCGGTGGGACACACACAAGTTTTCAAGATGCCTGAGTTGAGCGACATCATGGATGTCACTTTGGAAGAGTTGTCTGAAGAGCATCAACAGATGGTAAAGGCTGCTGCTGGTCAATTCATTAACAAATGTTTACTGTCTTTCGCCAAGAACAGGAGTGGTGCACCGTTTCTCAAGTCCGACTTGTCAAGAGTTCTCCTTCCTGGGCAATCTGATCTTACTGAAGAAGAAGAAAGGGAGAGATTCTCGGGCTTGCTATACAAAGCTTTGGGGGAAGCAATGACCAATCACAATGCTGCGTTTTTGAACAGCTTTCGGCATATAATGGTAAGCATTTTTGGTCATCATGTGGATAAACCCTTTGAGCAGATACATGGGCAATTGGGTGGTCCGACATACTTCAATGTTCAAGCACCAGTTCAGAAACCACATGGTAAAGGAAATGCTGATGAAACTGGAGGTTCTGGTGTTAAAGATATAAATGGACAACCGATTCGGCAAGATCCTCAGCTTGCACTGCCGAAAACTCGTACATACGGTGATATGGCATTCGGTACCACAGGGAATCCGCCTGCTTCTGCTTACAAGATATCTCCCTTGAACAACAGACTGCAGAGGGATTTGTATGGAAACGGATATTCAGAGTTTATGGATTACAATGCTATCGACGCTCTCCCGAATCCTGGATATGTTGGTACTGCAGGTATGCTTGCTGGAAGACCAGGGAATCAAGATACCGGTATTGACCTCATGGTGAAAAAAATGACCGATGTATTGCAAAACCAATTCGGTCTGAAGCCTAAAAATCAGGGGTACATGTACTCATCTCCTTTCCCAGAATGGTACCAAAGGGTATCGTTGCCGAATAGAGTCAAGGTACCTACAGAGTTTACTAAATTCTCAGGACAAGATGATACTAGCACTGTGGAACATATAGCTCGATATCTGATGCAGCTTGGAGAGGCTTCGGCAGATGAGGCTTTCAGAATCAGATACTTTCCTTTGTCACTGACGGGTCCAGCTTTTACATGGTTTGCTTCTTTGCCTGCCCAGTCGATTTGTACATGGAAAGACCTGGAACAGAAATTCCATGCTCATTACTACATTGGCAGTACCGAGAAAAAGTTGGTTGATTTGACCAGCTTAAGGCAGAGGAATAATGAAACACCTACAGAGTTCCTCAGGAGATTTAGGGAAACTAAGAGTATGTGCTTTTCTCTGAATATACCTGATGATCAACTAGCTGGTATGGCTGTAGCTGGAATGCTGCCTACTATTCGGGAGAAGCTATTCGGGATGGAGTTTGATGATCTGGGCCAATTGTCGCACAGATTGGCCTTGATGAGTAACCAGGCATATGGTTTCAAGAAAGATGTCAGATTTGCTAAAAATAATGATGTAGCTGACATCTATAACCAATTCCTTGAAAGAGCAGATCAAGAAGATGAATATGAAGATAGCGAGGAGATAGCTGCAGCAGAGATAGTGTGGAGCAAAGAACCAGTTACAATGACTCAAAGATGGATCAAACAGATGAAAGGAACATATGATTTTGATGTGACTAAGGCAGACAAATTATTTGAGTTCTTGGTGAAAGAAGGCCGAATCAAATTGCCAGAGGGGCATTCTATGCTTCGGCCCGATGGAGTGAAAGATAAGAGGTACTGTGGGTTTCATGATAGAAATTCTCATTCCATTAATGAATGCAGAGTCTTTAGGATGAAGATTCAGAAAGCTATCCAGGAAGGACATCTGAAATTCGACAACAAGATGAAACTGGACAGTAACCCTTTCCCTCAGAATATGATCGGGTTCTCGGTTAATATGGTGAATGCTGTTCCATCTGCAGAAAAGGGAAGATTGAAAGTTTTAACCTCGAAGAAGGCAAGACAGGATGGTTCAGTTGATCCCACTCGGCAAATCACAATTGAGCAGGTTCGCCAGAAAAATCTTCGGTTCCCAAATAGCCGATTTGAAGTGGGAGAATCCTTTAAACCTAGAGTTACTACATGTATTCTCCTCAACAAATGGCAACGTCAGCAAGAAAAAGAGCGTTTTCAAAGGCGTGAATACGAGGAGGAAGAAAGAAGACGCGAAGAAGAAAGGTTTGAGGAAGAACAAGAAGAGTATGCTCGAGAGCAGGAACGTGCGCATTGGGGGTGTGCATTCTTCAGACACTGTTGGAACGAAGGTTTGAAGCTTCCCACATGGAATAATTGTCCTGAATGCAATAATAGGTATGATGAATATAGGCAGGGAACTGTCAATCGCCGATCTGTCCATGAAAGAATTGGCAGAGTACATCCTGGTGATGATCAGCGTTTTAATGATCAACCAAGAAAGAGACATGCTGATCACAAATGGGTTGATCGTGAAGAAGAAGAGGATCATGCTTATGTTTGGCAAAAAGGACAATGGTGCCCACCTGGTTTAAGAAGGAGTCAGAAGAGAAGAGTCCAACGCCTGAGGAATCAAGAATTAAAGCAAGCAAGGCCTAGGATGAAATCAATATGGCTCCCAAAAGACAGGCCTGACGAACATAGTCATTCGGCTCCTACATGCATGGTATGTTTCTTGCCGAATGAATTCATGGCTCCAGCTAATCAAATTGTACAGGAAGAAGTATTGCCCGATATAGATGATGCCGAGCAATTCGGGTTAATGGCACAATTGATGTTGAACAAACAAGCTGTTTTTGAGAAGCCAACCCAGAATCGGCACATGAAGCCGCTGTACTTGAAGGGGTATGTTAATGGCAAACCATTGACCAAGATGTTTGTCGATGGAGGAGCTGCTGTCAATGTGATGCCATATACCACATTCAGAAAGCTTGGTATGGGCCTTAGAGATTTGACACCAACGAGTATAATTCTAAATGATTTTGCTGGAAATCCTTCGGACACCAAGGGATGCGTACACGTTGATCTGATGATTGGGTCCAAGACTCTGCTTACGACTTTCTTTGTCATTGAAGGCAAAGGGGCATATAGCTTGCTGCTTGGAAGAGATTGGATTCATGCAAATTGTTGTATTCCATCTACTATGCATCAACAGCTTATTCAGTGGATAGATGATGAGGTGGAGATTGTCCAAGCAGATGATTCAATAAGCGTGGCAAACATGGAACCAGCTTTCTGGGAGTATCAAGGCATAGATTGTTTCTCAGGTAAAGACTGGGGAGAAGGTCCTGTGGCACCAGCCAGCAGTGATCAACAGCCGATCGAAGCAGTCGGCTCTCATAGTAATTTTTGATGGAAAATCCAATTGATGGAACTGATGGAAAATTAGGACGTGGATTTGTGTCGGCCGATAAATTAGAAGAAGTGGACATTGGAGATGGTGATAAGCCAAGGCCGACATTTATCAGTGCTAACTTGGATTCGGTTTTCAAAGAAAAGTTGGTGACATTGTTAAAGGAATACAAGGACTGCTTTGCTTGGGATTATTCGGAGATGCCCGGTCTAGACCGTTCTATTGTTGAGCATCGGTTGCCAATCAAACCTGGATACAGGCCTTACAAGCAACCACCCCGAAAAATCTACAAGGAAGAAGTGTTGGCCGATGTGAAAAAGGAAATTGAAAGATTACTAGATGCAAATTTCATTCGGCCATGTAAATACGCGGATTGGATCTCTAATATCGTTCCTGTTTATAAGAAAAATGGAAAGATGAGGGTTTGTATAGATTTTAGAGATCTAAACAAGGCTACACCCATGGATGGATATCCAATGCCTATTGCTGATTCATTGGTTGATGCTGCTGCTGGATACAAAGTGCTCAGTTTCATGGATGGTAACGCAGGATACAATCAGATTTATATGGCATTGGAAGACATAGTAAAGACAGCTTTCAGGTGTCCTGGACACATAGGGTTGTTTGAATGGGTTGTCATGACCTTTGGATTGAAAAATGCCGGTACAACTTATCAAAGGGCTATGAATTATATTTTTCATGAGTTGATCGGCAAGATTGTGGAAATATATATTGATGATGTGGTGATCAAGTCATTGGATCATGAGTCTCATTTGGCCGACATAAGAAAAACTCTAGAATGCACCAGGAAACATGGGCTTAAGATGAACCCGAACAAGTGTGCTTTTGGAGTTTCGGCTGGAGAGTTTCTGGGATTTTTGATACATGAAGGAGGAATAGGAGTTGGTAAGAAAAGCATGAAGGCAATTGATGAAATTGTTCCTCCAACTAATCTTAAAGAGCTACAATCACTGCTTGGCAAGATAAATTTTGTGAGAAGATTCATATCGAACTTGTCACAAAAGGTGTTGCCCTTTTCCTCACTATTGAAAATAAAGAAGGATCAAAAGTTTGTATGGGGTGACGAACAACAAAAGGCTTTTAATGAAATAAAGGAGTACATGAAGAAGCCACCAGTATTGGTGCCTCCACAATTGAACAAGCCTTTCAAGTTGTACGTGGCGGCCGATGCCCAAACTATTGGATCGGCCCTCATTCAAGAATTTGAAGGGAAGGAAAGAGTAGTTGCATACCTTAGCC
The DNA here is from genome assembly GCA_033239725.1 of Echinochloa phyllopogon. Lineage (NCBI taxonomy): Eukaryota > Viridiplantae > Streptophyta > Magnoliopsida > Poales > Poaceae > Echinochloa > Echinochloa phyllopogon. The sequence continues at coordinate 2,815,250 of BTCW01000002.1, forward strand.
GAAAGTTACTAGATCCAGAGACAAGGTATTCGGCTATAGAGAAGCTTTGCTTATGTGTTTACTACTCCTGTACAAAATTTCGGCACTACTTACTACATGCCGAATGCATTGTGTATTCAAAGTTTGATGTGATAAAACACATGTTGTCTATGCCAATTTTGAACGGAAGGATTGGCAAATGGATTTTAGCTTTGTCTGAATTTGAGTTAAGGTTTGAATCGGCAAAGGCTGTTAAGGGACAGATTATTGCCGACTTCATTACTGAACATCATGATACATCAATAACTTTGCTTAACATTGTTCCTTGGGTGTTATTCTTCGATGGATCTTCATGCAACAAAGGTGGTGGAGCAGGTATCTTATTAATTTCACCCAAAGGAGAAATATTTGAGTTTGCTGTTCCCATTCAATCTGTTGTTACTAACAATCAAGCTGAGTATGAGGCATTGCTCAAAGGGCTCCAATATTTGAAAGAAGCAAGGGCCATTGCGGTGGAAATTTTTGGAGATTCAGAATTGGTCATAAAACAATTGAATGGTGAATATGAGTGCAAAAGTGATACCTTAAGGAATTACTATGAAGAATGCAAAGAAATATTGAAGAGCTTTCGGTCAGTAATTTTACAACACATTCCTAGGGGGGATAATGGAGAGGCAAATAGATTGGCCCAAAGTGCATCAGGTTATAAAGAGCTTCGAGAAGTTTTTGCTAATGACGTATGTGCATTCGGGAATAATCTGGCAGAAGATGATTGGAGAAAAGAGATTGCCGATTATCTGGAGAATCCATCCCGAAAGGTTTCTAGAAAGCTCAGGTATAAAGCTTTAAAATTTGTTCTTCTTGATGATAATTTGTATTATAAATCCCTGGATGGAGTGCTGTTACATTGCTTAAATCGTGAAGAAGCAAAAAGGCTGATGAGTGAAGTACATGATGGGTTGTGTGGAGCACATCAATCGGCCTACCGAATGAAGTGGGTTATTAGAAGAACTGGATATTACTGGCCGACAATGTTGGAAGATTGTTTTGAATATTATAAAGGATGTCAAGATTGTCAGAAATTTGGAAACATTCAGAGAGTTCCGGCATCGGCTTTGAATCCCATTGTCAAGCCATGGCCATTCAGAGGATGGGGAATAGATTTGATTGGCCAAATAAATCCTCCATCAAGCAAGGGGCATAAGTTTGTGCTTTTGGCAACCGATTATTTTACCAAGTGGGTTGAGGCAATTCCATTAAAGAAGGTGACATCAGAGAATATGGTTGAATTTGTTAAAGAACACATCATTTACAGATTTGGGATTCCTCAGACAATCACCACTGATCAAGGGACTCAATTTACATCTTCAGAATTCAGAGATTTTGCTGAGAGTATGGGCATCAAATTGTTAAGTTCTTCTCCTTATTATGCCCAAGCTAATGGTCAGGCAGAGGCTTCTAACAAGATTATGATTAAAATTATACAGAAGAAGATTGATCAGAAGCCGAGAAAGTGGCATTCGGTACTCAGTGAGGCTTTATGGGCTTACCGAATGGCTCCACATGGGGCTACACAGACGTCTCCTTATGAGTTGGTGTATGGACATCAAGCTGTCTTGCCATGGGAGATACAATTAGATTCAAGAAGAATAAAATTGCAAAAGGATTTAAGTTCTAAAAATTATAATGATTTAATGATGGACGAATTAGAAGATTTGCATATGATTCGTCTCAGGGCCTTGGAGAATATTGAGAAGAACAAAATGCGAGTTGCTAAGTATTACAATAAGAAGGTGAAAATTAAGCAATTTACAGAAGGTGATTTAGTCTGGAAAGCGATATTGCCGATTGGAACCAAATATGCAGCATTCGGCAAGTGGTCTCCAAATTGGGAAGGTCCTTTCAGAGTGGTTAGATGCGTGCCTGGAAATGCATATATTTTGAAGACATTATTGGGAGAAGAATTTGCTTCTACTATAAATGGAAGATATTTGAAGAGGTATTATCCCAGTGTTGAAATCGATCGGTGATTGATATATTAATTTGCCGAACAGCCGATATTCGGGAAGAAATCGCCTTCAGAACAAATGTTAACAGAAAAGGAAAATGGCCAGTACTGAATGTATTGCCCTTAGCATAAAATATACTACATCAGATGATTCATGCAAGATCACAAAAGATAAGTTTTATTGCCGAAATTCCATAAATCCCTAGTACAAACTAATGGAATAGCTTGTTCAAAACGGACTGAGGATGAATGGAATCGGCAATGGCGGCGCCATGAGCATCAAGGCGATCTATAGAGGCCTCGATGTCGTCGATTTCCTCCGGGTTACCATTAGCGAAGCCAGTCGGTAGCCTGGAGTAGTCGGTATTGGTGTGCGTCGACATGGCAACTAGGCCTGCGGCAGTGCCCAGACGGATGCCGTGCGAGGCCACCTCATCGATGCGGCCCGCCGCTGCACCGAGGCGAGCTTCTGGTGTGTCCCCAGGAGCATTCACCTTGTTCGCCAGCTCATCCACCAGCGCCTTCAATCGATCGAGTTCGGCATCACACGCTGCAAAAGTCACAAGGAGATGACAGATTAGTATCATTTGGGAGACAAGATTGAGATTGAGCAGATTGCAGGACTCACCATCAATGACTTCGAGCAGTTGCTTGCGCTCGTGCTGCCATTCGAGGTCAGCAATCCCGGCTTGCTTGGAGATAGCCTCCAGTTCGCGACGAGAGTCGTCACGCTCCGCCTTGAATCGGCGAGCATCGCCGTCAGTGTAGCGGTAGTCGTCCGATTCAAGAGATCGATTGGACGAACTCGAAGATGCCGCAGGAGCGGCGGCTGGAGCTGCGACTGGCGCACCGGCGCCGGCAATCCATTGGATTACCCTAAAAGAACAAAGAGATTCGTCAAGAAAGAGGGAGGAAATCTCGAAAAGAACAAAGAGAAGCAAGCAGCTACTCACCTGCGGCGAGCGCCGGCACGACTTCCTTCGGCCTCATCGGCGGCCGGGCGCCTCCTGTTGTTGTCGGCCATTGGAAGTTCCTCGGAATGACTGTGGATGGGGAAAAGAATGGCTTGGGCCGGCAAGAACTTGGAAGGCGAAGAACTTGGTGAAGAAACTGTGGGCTGCCTGGGTGTTTATTTATAGAACCCGCAGAGGAAATCGTGGCCAAAGATCGTGGCGCATATTCCGAAGAGTTCGGAAGGTGGAAAGGATTTTCCAGCCGATCGGTTCTCATGTCGTTTGGAATTCTTATCGAGTCGTATTCGGCTTTGACTGGATGGGATTCGGCTATGTCATAGTTGAAGCGTTTTCGGGTCTAAGTACTATTATGACCAACTTTGCCGAATGAGTCATCCACAATGAAGGAAAACAGAGTTAAAAGGATGACAAGGTTACAGGGTTAATAAAGCATTCGGCTATCAAACATAATTCACACACCCAAGAACTTTGAGATTACATTTTTGGCATTTGATATCATATTGCTAATGTTCTCTAATAAGTTTTTATCAGCTTCTTGGGTTCTGGTCAGAGCAGCCAGCTTCGCCTTGAGTTGTTTGTCTTCGTTCAGAGCTGCTAAGGCTTCCTTTCGCCTTCTCTCTGTTAACTTGGGAAGCTCGATTATTTTCTTCTTGTCAGCTTCAATTTCGGCCGATAAATTTCTCAATTCGGCTTCGAGCGCAGCTTTTCTGATCTCCTTCATTTCAAGTTCAGATTCCAGTTTGATCAATGATTCCTTGTCATTCTGAACTTGAGTATGCAGGTCTTTTACAGATTGCTTGACCAAAGTTCTCCTTTGCTCCAAGGCTGGTTGAGCCGATTGATTCTTCAGAGCTTGCTTCACTGCGATAAACTGATCATCCAATCTGGAAATTGGATCTAAAGAAGTCTTGATATCGGCAGGAAGATCTTGGTCAAATGATTCAAGCAAATCTCTTAAAAGATCAGCATTGGTAACTTGTTCCCGAGTGTCTTTTTGCAGAAAAGAGAGAATTTCCTTCAATTTTGCTTGATTCTCCTCTGATAAAGTTGAACCGGAAGAGGTCTCTTCTCCTTGTTCGGCAACTAGATCATCCACAGCAAATGAATAGCTGGGTGAAGAAGTGGTTTTCTCCTGAAAAAAGATATTGCCGAATTATTGATGATCCATTGAATAAAGAACTGGAAGACTGGGTAATTATCTCTACCTCATTCCTGGTCTCTTGGATGGAAAGAGAGGGCAGCTCGAGCTCAGGCAGAGATTCTTGTATATCATGCTGAGGAGAGCTTGGAAGATCTGTTGGTGGAGGAGAGGCTTCCAGTTGAGGAACATCAAGAGAGGCTGAAGCTAGTTCTTGATGAGAAGGAGAATTCTCCAAGATTGGGTCTGTTGAGATTTGCTCTGAAACTGAAAAGGAATCAATGCCGAAGGAAAGGAACTTTAAAGATGAGATAATGAGAAATTTTACCAATCATTGAAGCATCGGCAGGACCTGCACTGATTGCTAGCTGTTGTTCTTTGGACTGAAATCAAAAAGAAATAAAGCTGAGCAAAAACACCAAAAGCATTATAGTCAAAGAAAAAGAACTCTGACCTTGATTTTGCTACTTGTTCTTTTCTTCTTTACAACCGAGGGAGCAGCTATAAGGAGGGTTTTCCTCTTGACAGATGATGGTCTAGTGAGTATTGGATCTGAAGAAGCTTGTCTAGCCATCAGCTGAGCCAAGGTAGGAGATTGGTGCCCCAAAGCAGAGATTGGGCCTGCAGTTTTATATAAAATTGCCCTGGCAAGAGGGGCAGGTGTTATGTCCTGCAAAATGATAGAGTCAGAATCGATTGAGGCTAATATTGTTAAGACAGATAAAGGAATGGGCATATTACCTCTGCAGTTGGTTGATAATCAGGCATTAATTCGAGACAGAAGGGATGAATTGGCATGTTGAAGATATGATCATGGAACTCTTGCCACCAGAGAGTGAAGGAAGGATGAGCAGATGTTATTGGCACAAAAGGATCAGGTGCATAAATGGTTCCACAGCATTTATAGTTGAAAATCCTTCTTGTTTCTGTGAAATCCTTGATTATCTCCCTAGGCCTGAGGAATTCATGGAGGAATAGCCTAGGGGGCACTTGGCCACATCCCAACTGTCTAGCCATCATGTTTGGCTGATAATATTCATAAGTGCTTTGGACTAGCCTCCCTCCACAGAATTCGGCTGGCAGGATGCAGGGCTGGATGTAGGCATTAAAAATTGCTACAGATTGTACATCAATGCATCCAGTCTCAAAGCTGAATTCGCAAGGGAGAGTAAGATTGTCATTGTCCGAATAAGGGAACCAAAGAGGATTGGCAAAACCTCTGAAGAAGAGCTCAAACAGTTCACCAATGTTTTTGTTGATAGATACAGTGGAGGCAGCTTCTCCATAAGTTTGACAACCTTTGGTTCTCCGGGTTTCTCCTTCTTTATAGTTGATTGAAGGGAAGTCTCGGCTGTTGAGATCAATAGCAACAATTTGATGCATGTATAATTGCAGCCACATTTGGACAAACCACCAGGGACCATTGACACAAGGGATCTTCTTGTTAGTATGCATTAGGTGGGTGGTTTGGTTGAGCATATGGTAAACACTTCCCAGGAGATATTTCCCAAGTGGGATGACTTTTCCAGCAACCAGCTCTTCAGCCATCACAATGTGATTCAAGGTTGGCTCATTGGCTTTGCCACAAAAAACTGATCTGCATAGCCACATATTCAGGAAGGCCCTGTATTCAACATCGGTCAGAGGGCCATCAGACATATGATTCTGAATGTATCTCTTATATCCAACCCCTGTTTTCACTCCTGTCTGCTTGGAGGAACCTTTATGATCATATGGGTGTACAGTCCCTGTGACATTCAGGCCGGTCATCATGTAGACATCGGCCAAAGTTGGAGACATTGGGCCATGACCAAAAAGAAAGGTATTTGTACCATTGGACCAAAAGTGGCAAGCTGCAATCAGGAGGTTCTCATTCTTTGGTGTTTCAGCTAATGACAGCTCCAGGCAATGAGAAATACGCAAATGATCCCAATTCTGTGTTTGAGGACTTTTATCATCAGACATCCTTTTATACCAGTTTCTCCATCCGGCGATTGGGGGCAAAGGCCAGTTCTTGAAAGCGTCTTGCCACTCATGAGGTTTTGTCAGTGAAATCTTAAAAGGAATCCGGTGAGATTCAGCCGCAATGATTTCAGAAGGATCTGAATCTCCTACGGGACCGAGGAAATAGGATGGAGATTTTTCCTCAACAGGGATGAGGATTTCGGCAGCTAGGGCCTATCAAGAATGAAAGGGGATAAGAAGAAATTTTAAATGCAAATCGAAAGAAGACTGCCGAACATGCTTGAGGGGATTGAAGTTTACCTGGAGAGCAAAATCTTGGTCCGCCATTTGAAGGTTAGATCTTGGAAGACGATGACTTAGGGTTCGGATCCGGATGAGAGCTCTGAAGATTCGGAAGGAGAAGCGGATGCCGAACAGAACTAACTTGGAAATGTTAAGTGCTTTTGGTCAATTCCGAGATAAAAGTTACCTCTTATCCCGAAATTGAAGGGGCATGTGTTGACACCAAAAATTGGCACCAGGAAGAGGCTGACATGTGGGCCGGATTTGGTAGAAGGATGCCATTCGGCTAAGAGGGTTTTTTCTGAAGCATTCGGCAAAGATGCTCTGCGGTCGGGAACGCGTCGCCATTCGGCTGAAACGTTCGGCAGAGATACTCTGCGGTCGGGAATGCGTCATCATTCGGCAGAGGCATTGTTCCGCAGGCGAAGAGTGGTAGCATTCGGGAAGACATGATGACGTGGATCAACATAAGGAAAAGGCCGGTTCGAACAAGGAAAGCAATATGGGCACGAAGATTCGTCATTTATTTTTAGAAACAAGTATTGTAGTCGTGTCTGACTAGGAGTTGTATCAAGACCTGGGTATAAATATAAACCCATGGCAGCTGTAAAAATAACGAACGGTCAATCATACAACAAACCGGCCCCGTGCCAACATCGAGTCCTTTAGTCGAGTCGTCGAGTTCTTCGAGAGGAGTCATCGATCCGTCGACCTCCGTAAGTACCGACAACCTTGTATCATGCTTAGTATCATGCGGTGGATTTAAGCTTTGATGCAAGTAGTCTTGTTACCATGCTTAGTATCATCCGGTGGATTTAAGTTGTGGTCTCAAGAAGGTTCCTCTGTTAGATCATGAGCCATGCGGTGGGCTAAGATCTAGTATGGACCAAGTTATCGGCTCTGTTAGATTTCGGCAAGATCTAATAGATTCATTAAGTTACCCCGTGTTGCTCTGTTTTTACTATGTGCTTAATTCATGCAACACACCTTTGCCCAATCTAGATCGGCTAGAATCGGCTCTGCTTCATGACATGACGAATTATCCCCTCACAGCCGAATCCGAAACCGATCTAGGTTGTTACGTGTCGCGGGTTCGAACTTGTCGGTATCGTGTCAGTCTTGACAGAACCGGGTATCATGCGGTAGATGCAGGTTTTTGGATCGTCTTAGAGCTAATCATCCGGTGGATTAGAATTCGATTCGATCTGATAGATTTATCTTTACCGATTAGGCTTGTTCCTTCGTCATGGACCCCGATTCGGCTAAATAGCCGTATTCGGTAGTGCTCTCACGAGTGAACGCGTGTTCGTGGGTTTGCATTGGACAATGAATGCTTTTAGCCTTTCACGATTAGATTGTATCATGCGGTGGATTGATCTAATCTGATTGGTGGTGTGGCCACAAACGAGTTGTATCATGCGGTGGATTAACTCGTTCGTTGCCATGCTTGACGGGTGCTGCTTTCGGCCTATGCATTCTTGTTTCAATGTAAATTCGTGACTGTGTTGTGGGTTCGTAATTAAACACTGAATGCTTTTAGCTTTTCATGGTTAGATTGTATCATGCGGTGGATTGGTCTAATCTGATTAGTGGTGTGGTCACAAACAAGTCGTATCATGCGGTGGATTAACTTGTTTGTTATCATGCTTGACGGGTGCTGCTTTCGGCCTATGCATTCTTTGTTTACTGCGAATTTATGATCATGTTTCACCCCTTTTTTTATCTATCATGCTCTGTTTCTCGTTAATCGGCTATGGGTATGTGTCACAATGTTCATTTGTTTGAAAGCCGATCTTTCGTCATGCTTACGTCACGCATTCGGCAGTACGCTCCTTGCATGCCTTGCCGATTGCCGAATGAAACTCTAACTGCTGACAGATAGCTTCTCTGTAGCTATATGTCTCTCGAGATTGGCTTCAACGCCGTAAATATGGAACTGTCTGGTCTCAACCGGCACGTTCCAGGTTTTGATCTAAACGTTTTATCCCTTTGTTAGTTTTCAGGCAAACTGACTGGCACGCTTCCGGATTCAAAAGCCCGGGCCACGTTTGAAGCCAGCTTGTTCGGCTTGCTGTGTGCTTGGCGTGAGGTGCGGATTTTACGTCAACAGAGTTGTATCAAGACCTGGGTATAAATATAAACCCATGGCAATTGTAAAGAACAATCAATCAATCTTACAACAAACCGGCCCCGTGCCAACATCGAGTCCTTTAGTCGAGTCGTCGAGTTCTTCGAGAGGAGTCATCGATCCGTCGACCTCCGTAAGTACCGGCAACCTTGTATCATGCTTAGTATCATGCGGTGGATTTAAGCTTTGATGCAAGTAGTCTTGTTACCATGCTTAGTATCATCCGGTGGATTTAAGTTATGGTCTCAAGAAGGTTCCTCTGTTAGGTCATGAGCCATGCGGTGGGCTAAGATCTAGTATGGACCAAGTTATCGGCTCTGTTAGATTTCGGCAAGATTTAACAGATTCATTAAGTTACCCCGTGTTGCTCCGTTTTTACTATGTGCTTAATTCATGCAACACACCTTTGCCCAATCTAGATCGGCTAGAATCGGCTTTACTTTACGGTGCGACGACTTATCCCCTCACAGCCGAATCCGAAACCGATCTGGGTTGCTACGTGTCGTGGGTTCGAGCTTGTCGGCATTGTGTAGATCTTGACAGAACCGGGTATCATGCGGTAGATGCAGGTTTTTGGGTCGTCTTAGAGCTAATCATCCGATGGATTAGAATTCGATTCGATCTGATAGATTTATCTTTACCGATTAGGCTTGTTCCTTCGCCATGGACCCCGATTCGGCTAAGTAGCCGTATTCGGCAATGTTCTCACGAGTGAACGTGTGTTCGTGGGTTTGCATTAGACAATGAATGCTTTTAGCCTTTCATGATTAGATTGTATCATGCGGTGGATTGATCTAATCTGATTGGTGGTGTGGCCACAAACGAGTTGTATCATGCGGTGGATTAACTCGTTCGTTGCCATGCTTGACGGGTGCTGCTTTCGGCCTATGCATTCTTGTTTCAATGTAAATTCGTGACTGTGTTGTGGGTTCGTAATTAAACATTGAATGCTTTTAGCTTTTCGTGATTAGACTGTATCATGCGGTGGATTAGTTTAATCTGATTAGTGGTGTGGTCTCAAACAAGTCGTATCATGCGGTGGATTAACTTGTTTTGTTATCACGCTTAACGGGTGCTGCTTTCGGCCTATGCATTCCTTGTTTACTGCGAATTTATGATCATGTTTCACCCTTTTATTTATCTATCATGCTCTGTTCCTCGTTAATCGGCTATGAGTATGTGTTACAATGTTCATTCGGTTGAAAGCCGATCTTTCGTCATGCTTACGTCACGCATTCGGCAGTGCGCTCCTTGCGTGCCTTGCCGACTGCCGAATGTGGCTTTAACTGCCGACAGATAGCTTGTCCGTAGCTATATGTCTCTCGAGATTGGCTTCAACGCCGCAAATATGGAACTGTCTGGTCTCACCCGGCACGTTCCAGGTTTTGATTTAAACCTTTTTGTCCCTTTGTTAGTTTTCAGGCAAACTGACTGGCACGCTTCCGGATTCAAAAGCCCGGGTCACGTGTGAAGCCAGCTAATTCGGCTTGCTGTGTGCTTGGCGTGAGGTGCGGATTTTACGTCAACACAGCTGACGCCGACTGCGAGGGGAGAGGAGGGGGCGGCGGTGCACTGGCGGCTGCGAATGGAGGGGGCAGGAGCTGAGGGTGCGGTTGTGCTAGTAACCCTAGCGTCGCGGCGCGCTGCACTGCCTTCTTGGGCCGGCTCAAAGGCCACTGTGGCCCAGGCCCAGGTTGTTGCCAGTTGCCTTTCGATTTAAGACTCGGTCGACTCGGTTATAGGAGACTTGCTTATAGGAGACGCGGTTTACCGAAACCGCGTCACCAATATACCGAGTTATAGGAGACGCGTATTCGTGGGACGCGTCTCCTATAACTGAGACAGTCATAGGCGACGTGGCTCATGAAGAAGTGTCGCCTATTAAGATACATAGGAGACGCGTGTTGTCTCTACAGACTCATTGGTGACGTGTCTAGTCAATCCGCGTCGCCAATGACTTATTGGTGACGCGTCTCAATTCCGCGTCGCCTATTAGTGTGTCTCCTTTGTCGAGTTTTGACATAGTGATACTTAGTACTAGGCACCTAGAAGCGATTCAATCCTGTACCTCCATTTATGTAATATACAGTAGTTCATTTCAGTTCATTTCGAGATTCGAGCTGCAACAGACTGTCAAGTATTATTGCACGTCATGTAATAATAGTTTTTACCTATAGTATAAATACTTTTCAGTTAGATACAGAACTGTACAAGCTTTGGATTCTGTACAACGCCTTGAGTTCCGTTCCCATATGGATCGGTTTTTAATATCCAGAACGTAATTCAAAATCATTTGAATCTCTTGCATATCTCTCTCCTCTCTTCCCACCTGTACTCTCTCTCTCTCCCGCGGCAATTGAGATCCGATTGGCGGCGACGAAGCATCCGCCGGATCAAGCCCCGATAGTTAAGATCCAGCGGCGGCGCGCGGCGTAAGGCTAGGTGGCGCTGGAGGCTAGGCGGGGGTACGCAGGCCATGCAGGGGCGTGCAAGGAAAAGCGGTGCGAACGCTTGACCCCATGCGGCGAAGATCAAGGTCGCAGCGAGGGCGGTAGGCCGATAGCTGTCATGGCGGTGTGGCACGGGGTTGGAGGTGCTGGCGGCGGGTGCTGTTGTGCGCTGGCGGCACACCCGTGACCACCCGCGTCTCAGAGCGGTGTTGTCCCAGAACGCGCATGTTAAAATTCACAAGGTGAACACCGAACAGGTGAAGAATGGAGAACTTTTGCTATTTTCTTCTTCTTTCTTGAATTATGTACAGGGGCCGCCTTTTATAGTGACGCCTCAACTTTCATTTTACACTCAATACCCCCGGCTCACACCGTACACGTCTATCTCTATTACACAACGGCCGAGGGTATTGAAGTAATTCTACATAAGAGTAGAAAACCAACTTGACTACGCAACCCCGTTGAGGCGTTCCACGCTTCTCCTCGGACCTTGTTTTACCTTTTGCGCTTTTGACCTTTCACTTCGGGCTGCACATTTTCTTGCCACGACCTTTCTCGAGGAGTGTTCTCCGAGAGTCAGAGTTACAGGCGCGCACCGTGCAGCTGGTCTTGATTACCTCCTCCTGATCGTGTTCTCTGATCCTTCGTAGCTTCGACCTTTCTCGCCGACATGCAGCCGCTTCCGTGATGGGACCTCTTTTACACTCGCCACCTTTCTTTTAGCCGGACCTTTCCTTGAGACCGCGCTCCCTCGCTCGACCGGACCTATTACGTGAATGCTTCGAACGAGGCTCACCTTTTTTCCACGGGTATGTAACCTCGTGTACGCGATCAACGCCGCCTAGCACCTTATCTGGTTTTCGTGTTTGCTTCGTCTTCTGGCGAAGAGCCACCTTTTCTTTAGAGCGACCTTTCTTGAAGCAAGCTCTCCTGGTGTAGGGAACACCTGTTCACCACGCGCCTCGGACGCTAGTTACCTTCTCCACGGCGAGCTCCTTTTGACACCTATCGAACAAGCTCCCGACCTGCGTTGCTCCGGACAAGCTCGGAGAGCCTTTGTTGGTTACGCCTGCGTTGATGACCTTGTTCGTTCTGAGCTGACGAACGCCCGAGATTTAGATGTGCTTTAGGAGCGCTTCTCCAATCACGTCCGTGACCAGGGCGTTGACCTCTCCGTTGGGAGATGATACGGGACCTTTCCCTATTGTTGCCCGGAGAGTTACCTTGGTGTGAAAATAATCCCCAACAGTAGCCCCTCAATGTTTCGGACCAGATCTAACGGGCCGATTCATCGAATAGATGGAATTTTAAACAAAGCGTCACCTCCGGGCAAGTTGGAGAAAGGTCCGGTCTTAGCTGCGACAGAGACTAGCTACGTTCGATGTTGTTGAAATAAGGTACCGGCCTTGTGATTGGAGACCGATACTTGGTAACCCACGACGTTCCATCGCCCTGAGTTTTTTATGTCGTCGGCTTTCTTTTACCTTGCGATAGTTTAGTTTGGAATATTTTGGAGCGTTATCAGTGCTAGTTACACCGGTTAAGCCCCAACTCCATCACTCAGTTAGTGAAGTTTTTTCTTTGTGATAAAAGGTGTTTCAACACCTTTGCAGAGGACTATGTTTTGCCTGGAACCGAGGTTTCCAGCCCCTGGTTCGGCTTAGGTCGTTTCTAAGCTTAGACCCTTTTTTCGAAAGTGTCACCTCCCTCCTTCAGCTTAGGAGTGATGAGGGCGCTGAAAATTGTTGGCACCTTCAACACCTCTGCAGAGGAGTTTGTCTGGAACCGAGGTTTCTAGCCCCTGGTTTGGCTTAGGTCTCGTCGCTTCTAAGCTTAGACCTTTTTTTTGAAAGCGTTACCTCGTCCAAAACACTAAAACGACTAAGCGCATGCTGCGCAAGCGTCACCTCCTCCCCTGGGTGCTTTTGGGGTTGAGGCCATGGTTCAGCTCCTGAACCTTGTTTAAAAGGTACAAGACGACACACTTGTTTTAGACAACAATAGCGTACATGACGCCTAATTAATTGCGATCATTGAGATAATGTTGTATCGCACTTATGTCATGACTTCATTATAATTTTTATTGAAAAGTTTCTCGTGTTATAAGCTTATAGTAGTAACTGCGCTTCCATGAGCGACCGAAGCCCTGAAACGGCTAAGTGTAAACCGTGTGAGCGTCACCTCCTCCCCCTAGCGCTTTTGGGGTTGACGCCGCAGTTTGGCTCCCGGACCTTGTCTAAAAGGTCCGAGACAACGAACTAGATTAGGATAACAAGAGCTCTGATGGTGCCTGATTGATGATAGGCGCTCATGCGATAACATACTGCGTTTTAAACTGTGACCTTGTTGTAAAGGTTACTTGATGATTTCGTCGAGGCTTTGCAGCCCCTTGCGCTTGCTCGAAATTTCTTAACGCGCGATTTCACGATTTTCGAATTTTCCCGCAACGACACCTGACGTGTTTGCGCTGCGAAAACCCAGAACGGTTAAACGTGCCCTTAGCGCTTTTGGGGTTGAGGCCATAGTCCATTCCTCAGACCCTATTCATAAGGTGCAAAACAGCGACCTTGTTTACAATTGCTGCACAAATGAATGCTCACTAAAAATAAACGAACCCCAGAAGAGGCCAAGCGCTATGAAAGCGTCACCTCCCCCCTTGGCATTTTTGGGATCGAGGTCAAAATCCATCCCTCGGACCTTGTTCATAAGGTGCAAAATGGCAACCTTGTTTAAAATTGTTGCGCAAGTGAATGCTCACGAAAAATAAACGAACCCCCGAAGAGGCCGAGTTCTATGAAAGCGTCACCTCCCCCCTTAGCATATTTGGGGTTGAGGTTATTTATTAGCTTTGTGAGCTTGCTTTTGGATTCATCTTCTTTTCATGTGACGGCACTTTTGTTTAAAGCAGAAAGGTTACTCTTTTGATTCGCAAGTATTTCGTCTTTTTGAGAGAAAATTGAGGTGCAGGCGTTTCGCCCATCTTTGAAAGAAAATAAAGGTGCAGGCATTTCGCCCATCTTCGAAAGAAAATAAAGGTACAGGCATTTCGCTCATCTTTGAGAGAATGACGACCAAAACCTCGAAGCGATGACACCTTTGCTGCGTGAGTGTCACTTCTCCCCTTAGCGTTTTAGGGCTGAGGCAATTGCTCGGTTTCCGGACCTTGCTCGAAAGGTGCGGAATAACCATTTGTTTTGTACCGCTGGTGCTCGAAAGCGCTTAACGTTGAAAATTTTTTGGAAATACAATTTTTCAGAAATACGGGAGAAAACCTGAACACCGAAGTGCTAAGCGCTTGCCGGGAAAGCGTCACCTCCCCCCTTAGCATCTTTGGGGTTGAGGTATAACGGGTTTATTTCCGAACGCAGGGATACCTTGCCTCTTTTTGGGCACGCCACCTTTGAGTAGTTTAAAAAGGTTACTTCTTGGTTTGTTGGCGTTTTAGTTTTAGGATGAGGTGCAGGCATCTCGCCCGTCTTTGGGAACAAGACCTTTCGAACTTTTCATTTGTTTTTGAATGTCCTTGCTAATACTTAGGCACCACCACTTTTGAAGTGGATACCTTTTTAGTTTTAGGTCGCCACAGCCCCTGGGCGTGGAGACCTTGTAAATACTTAGGCTCCACCACCTTTGAAGTGGTGACCTTTATTAGTTTTAGGTCGCCATAGTCCCTGGGCGTGGAGACCTTGTTAATTTTTAAACTCCACCACTTTTGAAGTGGAAAACTTTTTTTAGATTTTGATTGAGCTTTGGTTTTTCAGCCCCTAGCTTGCTCTTTGATCCTTGTCTGTAACCATTTTCAAAACTGCTGACCATGGTGGTCAATATAGAGTGAAAACAAATAAGGTTATGACCTTTGTTGATAACATTTTCTCAACTTGCTGACCTTGATGGTCAACATAGAGTGAAAACAAATAAGGTTATGGCCTTTGTCGATAACCTTTTCTCAACTTGCTGACCTTGATGGTCAATATAGAGTGAAAACAAATAAGGTTATGACCTTTGTCGATAACCTTTTCTCGACTTGCTGACCATGATAGTCAATATAGAGTGAAAACAAATAAGGTTATGACCTTTGTCGATAACCTTTTCTCGACTTACTGACCTTGATGGTCAATATAGAGTGAAAACAAATAAGGTTATGACCTTTGTCGATAACCTTTTGTCAACTTGCTGACCTTGATGGTCAACATAAAGTGAAAACAAATAAGGTTATGACCTTTGTCAATAATTTTTTATTAAAATGTTGGCCTTACAGATTAATGTAGATTGAAAACTCATTAGGTCACGACCTTATCGAGGACCTCTTCTTAAAAAGCTGACCTTAAAGGTCAAAATGAATTGACTTTAATAAGGTTATGACCTTTGTCAATAACCTTTTTCTTAAACTATTGACTGTTGACCTTACAGGTAAATATAGATTGAAAAACTCATAAGGTCACGACCTTGTCGAGGGCCTCTTCTTAAAAAACTAACCTTAAAGGTCAACATGATTTGAACATTAATAAGGTTATGACCATTGTCAATAACCTTTTTCTTAAACCGAAGCTCCAAAAAGGTGAAGTACTTGCTGCAAAAGCATCACCTCCCCCCTTGGCGCTTTTTGGGTTGAGGCTATTTTTCGACATGGTGGGCTTGTAGATTAGTCGACCACCTTGTTTCCTTTTGAGCGAGATGTTTTCTTGCTGAGCAACTTGAAAAAGGTTGCTTATCGACTTAAAGGAATGTAACACCTATGAAAAAGATCGTGGAGACCTTTCGTTTGTTTTTGAATGAGAACGTACCTTGTCTCTTTTTTGAGCAAGGCACCTCTTTCTTGAGCAACTTGAAAGGTTGCTTGTTAGTCTGAAGAAAATTACATCTTTTTGACGAGAGGTTCTTTTCAAAGAGCTAACGAGAGAGAGAGAAAAGGGTACCGAAATCTGCATCACCTGATGCTTTTTCGGTGGTCAAAGTAAAATGAAAATGATTGGTCTTAAATGTTAACATAGACTAAAAATCAATAAGGTCATGATGTTTGTCCTTTTTGAAAAATGTTGACCCTTAATGTCAGATCTGTAAGGTTCCCTCAGTTGCTTGAGCATGGAGACCTTTTCTTGTATTTCTTTCATGCAAGAGAAAGGTAAAGAATTTTCTCAGTAAGGTTCCCTTAGCCTTTTGGGCGTGGGGACCTTTTTTTTTGTTGGCACGAGAGAAAGGAAAAAAAATTTCTCGCAGAGGTTCTCCCGGCCTCTTGGGCGTGAGACCTTTTCTTGCATTTCTTTGGTGCGAGAGAAAGGTAAAGAATTTTCTCAGTAAGGTTCCCTTAGCCTCTTGGGCGTGGGGACCTCTTTTTTTTGTTGGCGCGAGAGAAATTTTTCGCAGAGGTTCTCTCGGCCTCTTGGGCATGGAGACCTTTTTTTGCATGTCTTTCGTGCGAGAGAAAGGTAAAGAATTTTCTCAGTAAGGTTCTCTTAGCCTCTTGGGCATGGGAACCTCATTTTTTGTTTTGTTGGCGCGAGAGAAATTTTTCGCAGAGGTTCTTCCGGCCTCTTGGGCGTGGAGACCTTTTTTTTGCATGTCTTTCGTGCGAGAGAAAGGTAAAGAATTTTCTCGCTAAAGTTCCCTATAGGACTTTTTTGACCTCTTAGGTTGCAGACCTTCGCTTCTACTTTTCAGAAAGCGCAGTCTTTTTCTTGAAGAGGTCATTAACCTCTTGCCCATCTTATGGGTCTTTGTTTTAAGGAGGTCATGAACCTCTTGCCCATCTTGCGTGTCTTTGTTTGGAAGAGGTTATGAACCTCTTGCCCATCTTGTGGGTCTTTGTTTGAAAGAGGTCATGAACATCTTGCCCATCTTGTGGGTCTTTGTTTGTTCGCACATGAAAATAATTTATGCATGCGATGAGATGGTTTGATGTATGCTTTATGCATATGGATAGATGGATACCAACAAGATTAGTTGTCTTTTACCTTTTCCGAATACTCTGTCTCTGTCCTTTTCCAGGTGCCAATATGTTAGAAAAAATCCAAAAAAAACGAGCAAACTTGTATAAAGAGGTTAGCTTAGGCGGGGATAAGTTATGCTTGGTGAAACCCCCGGCGACTTGTTTTTACAAAGGTAACAACTCATCTTCACTTAGAAAAATATTAAGGTCAAAACATTATCTTATCAAAATTAGCCACACGGACAGAAATGGTTAGCTTTGATGTAAATGTGATGAAATTCACTTTCAGCTATAAAGCCTATGAAAACCAAATAGGGACCTTCTCCATTGACCTTTACCGAGAATTCCGACCATGATAGATCAGTGGCCTTCTTTATTAACCTTTTCCGAAAAAAGGAAGTCCTAACCTTCTCCTGAGATCCGCAAGCTAGACTCAAAATTAACAATGTCGTAAACTTTGCCATTAATGTTTCCGAAAGCCGGAAGCTGTTTCGAGGTTAAAAAGACTCCGTACTTCTGTGAGTTAAATAACTTTCGTAGACAGGTTAGATAATCAATTTTCACATATTCAATTATCTTAGGTATGTAATGATAGACATCTTAGAGATAACCTGACAAAGGTAAATACTACACCTTTCAAAGGATACATTCTGGAACCATGAAGATTAGTATACGTTAAGCATAATACTTTTGTTACTATTTGATGATTGCGTAAACGTCCCAGCACTAGGTGATACATTATTTTTGACATTGAAAAGAAATGCAGCAGACTATTTTGCGTTGAAGAGGTTTGGCACTGACCTCTTCGGAAGCTGCTGATTGTAGACAGAAAAACCAACAAAGTTCTGAGCTTCGTCGGTGACCTCTCCAAAAACGCCAGCTCTGACCTTCTTCGGAGATCACTACACCGGGCTCCGTAAGCCCATGACCTTCTTCTTAACCTTTTCAGAACGCCACGGTACTTGTGGGCTTTCTCACGTACACACAAACGGTGGCCACCAAACTGTTGGTGTTAAAATTCACAAGGTGAACACCGAACAGGTGAAGAATGGAGAACTTTTGCTATTTTCTTCTTCTTTCTTGAATTATGTACAGGGGCCGCCTTTTATAGTGACGCCTCAACTTCCATTTTACACTCAATACCACCGGTTCACACCGTACACGCCTACCTCTATTACACAACGGCCGAGGGTATTGAAGTAATTCTACATAAGAGGAGAAAACCAACTTGACTACGCAACCCCGTTGACGCGTTCCACGCTTCTCCTCGGACCTTGTTTTACCTTGTGCACTTTTGACCTTACGCTTCGGGCGGCACCTTTTCTTGCCACGACCTTTCTCGAGGAGTGTTCTCCGAGAGTTGGAGTTACAGGCGCGCACCGTGCAGCTGGTCTTGATTACCTCCTCCTGATCGTGTTCTTTGATCCTTCGTAGCTTCGACCTTTCTCGCTGACATGCAGCCGCTTCCGTGACGGGACCTCTTTTACACTCGCCACCTTTCTTTTAGCTGGACCTTTCCTTGAGACCGCGCTCCCTCGCTCGACCGGACCTATTCCGTGAAAGCTTCAAGCGAGGCTTACCTTTTTTCCACGGGTACATAACCTCGTGTATGCGATCAACGCCGCCTAGCACCTTATCTGGTTTCCGTGTTTGCTTCGTCTTCTGGCCAAGAGCCACCTTTTCTTTAGAGCGACCTTTCTTGAAGCAAGCTCTCCTGGTGTAGGGAGCACCTGTTCACCACGCGCCTCGGACGCTACTTACCTTCTCCACGGCGAGCTCCTTTTGACACCTATCGAACAAGCTCCCGACCTGCGTTGCTCCGGACAAGCTCGGAGAGCCTTTGTTGGTTACGCCTGCGTTGATGACCTTGTTCGTTCTGAGCCGACGAATGCCCGAGATTTAGATGTGTTTTAGGAGCGCTTCTCCAATCACGTCCGTGACCAGGGCGTTGACCTCTCCGTTGGGAGATGATACGGGACCTTTCCCGATTGTTGCCCGGAGAGTTACCTTGGTGCGAAAATAATCCCCAACAGCGCCAACCACGTGGCTCGCATCCCCAGCACTTCTCCTTTATGGTCCACTCCACCAGGTGCGGGCCGGCGCTTCCCTGGGGGCGGTGACGGCGACGACAGTGGGATCTACCGTGGGGAAGGGCGTCATGACCAGATATGACAACGCACCGGCCAGCCAACGTGCTCCACAGTGTCCCACCGCGATGGTGCAACAGCCCGCGAGTGGCACGTTGTCAGACCCCTGACACGCTCAACTCGCCCATCCTCGAGGTGGTGGTGGAGGCTGTCATATCCGTGTGTGTGGCGGAGTATGCGTGCCGCCGGTGCCACGGCATCCGCGTCCTGAGCGCTCATTAGCTGGGGTGGTTGGGGATGCTACAGCTCACTTGGGAAGTTGAAACCCGTTTTCTATATTGTCAATGTCATCCTTTTGTACCACGTCTATACTCTATACACCTCTTCTTCTTCAGGGATGGGATCAAACTCTGGTATTGTTCGGTACACCTGCAACTGGGTGCTTTCCCCCTCTCACAACAAAGTGGCAATACCATGTTTAGTGACTCCCTGGTCATGTACATACTCCATGTCTCCATAACCTCTAGCTCACGTAAAAAACAATTGATTGCCTTTGATCTTACTATATCCCACCCAGTTGTCGTATGGTAAATTGGTAACATCTCTACGCTCTTCATTGTCTCAAAAAAATTCGTACAACTGGATCTAGTCGCTATGGAACCAATAAGGTCCTAGTCGGATGATTAATGATGATTAATCGGGCGGTAAGTCTGACTAATCGATGTTTTATCTAGTCACTTTAGTACTTAACTAGTCCAACTAATTAGTCAGATGACTCGAAAACATGGAGGCCCATGGAGGCCGGACACAACGGGCCCAATAATTGGTTCAGCACTTTCGAGACGCTTCCGCCAATCCACGCCAGGCCAAATCCTCGCCATCGCTGACCAGGAGCACGCGCCATGGCGCCGCCGCCGCCGGAGCTGAACGAGGACGTCATCGTGGAGATCCTCCTCCGCCTCCCACCGAACGACCCATCGTACCTCATCCGCGCCTCGCTCGTCTGTAAGCTCTGGCATCCAGGGGCGGAGCCAGCAGGGGGGCTAGGGGGGCTGGAGCCCCCCTACCACCTTGCAACCAATGGAGCCCCCCCTAAGCCCCCCCTAAGCCCCCCCCCCCCTACATTTTGTAACCATGGATGAAGAGGAAGAAGGAAAGAAGGAGGAGGAAGAAGAAAAAGAAAGGAGGAGGAGGAAGAAGAAGAAACTCAGCCCCCCCAAACTTTGATTGCTGGCTTCGCCACTGCTGGCATCGCATCCTCTCCGACCTCGCCTTCCTCCGCCGCTACCACCGCTTCCACCGAACCCCTCCACTGCTGGGCTTCTTCGGCGGTTACCTCAAGTACAACTTCGTCCCAACCAGGGCAGCCTTCCCCTTCTCCATGGTGGCAGTCGACTGCCGCCATGGCTTTGTCCTCGACAGCCGCCACGGGCGTGTCCTCCTCCTCCCCCAATCAACGGCCACCGACGAGTTCCTTGTCTGGGATCCAGTCACCGGCGAACGGGAGAAGCTACCCGAGCCCAACATGTTGGTGGACTCCGCCGTGGTACTCTGCGCCGCTGCCGGCTGCGACCATTGCGACTGCCACGGTGGTCCCTTTTGGTGTTCGTGAGCACCCATGCTTTGTTGGACAGTGTGGAAGCGTGTTTGTACTCATCGGAAGTAGGTGCATGGGGCGCATTAGTCTCTGTTCAATTAGACGTTGATGTCGAATATTGTTCGGATTCGGACAACGTCAACCTGTGTAGTGGCGGTGCTCTTGTCGGAGATGAGGTTTACTTTGTACTTTCACTGGGTGGTGGAACTAGAATTCTGAAGTATGAGTTGGGCAGGCATTGTTTGTCTACAATTGATGACCTGCCAGACTTGGGCCGGCATGGGATAAAACTCCAACCCCCCTATTTGCCGAGTGCCAGATCCTTTTGCCGAGTGTCTAGGCACTCGGAAAACACATCTGCCCACGTGGCTGCACGCGGGGCGATGATGTCCAAAGAGCTAATGTCCCAAAGAGCTAACGTCTCAAACGGCCGCCAACGGCCGTTGGCGGCCGTGGCACGTGTTGGGCACGTGCGTGCTCTTTGTCGAGTGTCAGGGGTTAGATACTCAGCGAACCTTAATATTTGCCGAGTGTTTTATCTTTGCTGAGTGTTTTATCTTTGCCGAGTGTATTTATTGTGGACACTCGGCAGAAGCCTACGCTTTGCCGAGTGTGTTTTTGTTGGCACTCGGCAAATGCTATCTTTGCCGAGTGCCCGACGAAATGCACTCGGCAAAGAGTCAAGCACTCGGCATATACGGGGTTTCCCGTAGTGTAAGTAGAATCAGTAAAATGGGATAAACACTAGCACTGTGAAATGACCCTCGCTAACTAATAAACAAAACCCCTAAATTAACGTCCACAAACACTATGGGAAACAGGGTGTTTGACGCGGCACTCGGCAAACCCCGATATACACTCGGCAAACCCTTTGCCGAGTGTTACACTCGGCAAAGGGGACTCGACATAGCCAGTGTCGGCAAACAGCCCCTTTGCCAAGTGTCTTTTATCGGGAACTCGGCAAAGGCTTTGCCGAGGGCAGAAGCAGACACTCGGCAAAATAAAGCACTAATAGACGGCCGCGAACGGCACTTTGCCGAGTGCTATGGCTTTAACACTCGGCAAAGAGGCAGCCTTTGCCGAGTGTTAGGGGAAAAACACTCGGCAAAGCCCGCACACTCGGCAAAGAAAGTTCCAAAAATGACAGAAACAGCCTGTTTGCCGAGTGTTTTGGCCAATACATGTTGGCGGTCGTTACAACCCAAATCCGACCACCAATACTCAGGAATAAATGAGGATTTATGTAACATTCCATGTACTTAGGTTTTATTTCTAATAAAGTTCCACGAGTTTTGGTGAGTGTCACTTGTACAGGTACAATTACGACAAATACGCGCTATTGAAGCCGAAAATGACCGAATCGGCCGAACGACTCCGTTCGGCCGGTTACCCCCCTTAGCCATACACGCCATCGGAGGCCGTCCACGTCAGCAATGACCGAGCGGCGACCGTGCAAGACACCTCATCCACTGCCACATCACCTCTGGGCCAGAAACACATGAAGACCAACACATGCAAGCAACCTAGGAGGTCCAGGAAGCAAAGGCGGTGCATGGGAGGCGTTCTGGGCTGGAGGCCCAGTTCGGCCGAACTACCCAGTTCGGCCGAACCGCCCCTAAATGCCAACCGCCTTCCAGAGCTCATCCAAGGCGTCCAGGAGAAGGTGGTGCATCCAACGGCCTTCGGCCGAACCGACCTGTTCGGCCGAACCCGGGGTGTTCGGCCGAACGGGTCCCCAACCGCCTCTGGTTGCCTTGGCGGTTACCCAGCCTCCAACCGCCTTGGGACACCTATAAATGCAGCGGCATACCCCTTGTATCACACACACCACTTGGGAGCAAGTCTCCATTCTCCACTTTCAAAATGTAGAGTAGGCTAGTCCTGTTGAGGGTTATAGTCAGGGTCGAGCTTCGTTCGGGGTTCCGGAGTCGTCTTCTGGAGTTCTGGTAAAGCTCTTGTATCTTTTCCTTTTCTTTATGTTCGACTCTGAGTAATCAATATATTTCCTCTGCATTTACTTGAGCTATTTGTTCTGCATTTATTTCGCAAGTAATTGTGGAATGTCTAGCCTTGGTTATAAGCTGTTGTAGTCTGGTTCTATAAGTTCTCTCTTAGTCCTTTGTCTTAGCTGGTTCCTCGTTTCTGCTCAATACTTGCGGTGAATTGTCACTGGGGTATTGACAGGATTGCTTGCTCTTTCTAGAAGAGTGAGTAGTTACTGCCTAGCATAGGTGTGGTACCTAGTCTAGATGGTAACCTTGGTTTGTCCCCGTCACAACGGAGGTGGTAGCCGTGAGGTGGTGACAGCCCTTTCGGTCTTCGTAGTCCATCACGTTAGTTCCGGTCTGCAGGCACCCTGTAAGAGCACGGAGTTTGTGGCACCCCTTCTCATCCCTTTCTGTGTGTCACGGGCTCCGTCCCCGATGTTGAGATAATAGAACTAGGAATAGAACCATAGATGCCATTCTTCATGCTAGCCGTAACCCTTGCCAGAGGTATCTCAAGGCCAGTGGAAGTATATAGGAATCCTTTCCTGTCTCGTTGTTCTCCCACTAGCTAGACCGCTCTTCTATTTCTATCCTGAACTTCTCCTTGTGTGTGTCAACTGAATATCACTCATATCCTATCCTTTACCCCCGCCTTGTTAGCCGGTACTTTAATTAGTAGTTATATCCTTGTCAATAGTCGATAATCTTTATCCAATGCTTCCCTGCGAAAATATAAATACGATACCTAGGAATACTCCCGGGTGAAATGCTACATCGGTATCCGTGCGCTCGCGGATTTATATCTATATCATAAGAATACCAATGAACACTACTTGCACCATTACTGGGATTGGCAATCCTAATAGTGGACCGTAAAAAGTGTCAACAAGCATTTCTGGCGCCGTTGCCGGGAAGCAATTGACGAAAGATATTGATGATTGACACTGGTGTCTACTAATTTAATTTACCGCTAGCATTAGCGGGATCACCCCTGTTTGTTTGAGTTTGTTTCAAACAGGAAGAAAGCAGAGAGCCCAGGGTGCCCAATCATGCATGATTTATCAATGTATGCCCCTGTCTACTGCAATGAGTACCGTACGGAAGCTTCTGAAGAAAATTTGCACAGGTATGTGTTCATACATATACATATTTTATCATAACCACGTGCAGAATGGAAGAAAGATCGTCGTCAAAGAAGAAAAAGGAAATCAAATGTGACGGACGAATGACGCTGCATCACCGCAATTCCGTCTCAAATTGTTGGTAATGGCGAGAAAAATCAAGGTATGTGAGATAGTCCAGCTCTTAGACTTTAAATTTTGAGCTTTATCCATTAAATTATTGCATTATCCACTGCATGATTACATTGAATCACTTAATTTAGGAATTCATGCATACTATTACCCCATTTTTTTCCTAATTCACTGCATATTTCCCATTCTTGCATTTGCATTCATTCGCCCCATCACTGTTTTGCATAAAAAACACTAAAAGAAAAATAAAATAAATATCCAGCGACCACTAGTGTTAGGCCAAGGTGTCTGTATGTCTGCAAGCCTTAATCCAAGGCTAGTGGCCAAACATAACCTGGCCTGACCAGTTTTCGCTTGTCCTTTGCGCTTCGCGCGAGAGAGGAGGCAAACTCTACGCCTCCACTCCTTTGCCGCTCCACTTGCTTGTTTTTGGGACCCATTGTTTCAACATTCGCATACTAGCTAGTTCCGCGGCATTCCACTAGTTGGTATATTTGAGTGCCGATCCCCTTTGCCACATCCATAACCGTGTATCCGTACATGGAAACATCAACGCGGAGGAGGACTCAGCCAACTTCGTGCAGTCACGTTGGCGTTGTAGCATCACCGCTGCATTAGTTCTGAAAGTATTCATCATCAGATGCCAACGGTAGGCACGCTCAGGTGTTTCCATGCCCCCTTCATCTATTGCGGTTTGCTCTGGTTTGAATGTGTTGCTAGCTAGAATACATTCATAAGCTCTTTAAATTAAGCATGGTGCTTAGGTTAATTAGCTTGCTTTAATCGAACTAGACATCGTGTCAAGTTTGATTAATGAACCTTTAAAGCAGTACTTCTATGGATATTGGTTGTATGTGTGGACTAACCCCTACAGAAAAAAATAAAAAAAGAGAGAAGGGGGAGTCCCAACATATACTTCACACCGGATATGGAGGCTATGGATACAGTTGAAGCCCAGGGTGGAC
Source organism: Echinochloa phyllopogon (assembly GCA_033239725.1). NCBI lineage: Eukaryota > Viridiplantae > Streptophyta > Magnoliopsida > Poales > Poaceae > Echinochloa > Echinochloa phyllopogon. The sequence goes on from BTCW01000002.1 coordinate 2,839,990, forward strand.
AATCATTCCAGGTATGCACATATTGCAGTAAATTATAAGTAACCTGGAACAGGAAGTTGCATCGTCCGAGACATTCTCTCCAGATCGGACGGTGACAAGAACAATTGAAGACAAGAGAAGTCCCGCTCGCGGACTTAAAAGCTGAGCTCTCGCCGCGAGGAAAACCGGTATGTATCCCATATTTCCCTTCCAATTTTTAATTTTTCAATTGCATTTGCATGTTTCCCTTTTCAAAATAAATGAACCACTTGAGTAATTAATTTGAGAGAGAGTAGAAAATTTTGCAAGCTTGGTTAGAAATAATTGGACACATGCTGAAATTTTACCTAGGGTGGATGTAATTGGTAACTTTTATCATTTTCATCCCCTCTAGAACATCTCCAATTATTCACCATCACCACCAACCAGCACCAAACATGTCTACCCCACTAAAAATGGCTGCACACTCACCAATTATCACAAACATGGCAGCATGGGGGTGACTCCACTAAAACCAACTTTGGTCATGTCAAGTTTGCATCTCACCTACCACTAAAAACCACTCACATGACCTTGGGAATTGTTGGCCACACAAAATTTCGTGGAATCAAAGCAAGGGGAGGTGCTCCACTCAGGGAGGAGTGGCCTAGCCACCAGGGCCTGGTTCGCCCGAACCACCCAGTTCGGCCGAACCAGGGACCTACCTCCCCTCGGCCTATAAATGCTGGTGCAAGCTTGTGAGCTCTCACACACTCATACACTCTGAAAAATTTCTGTTAGAAGCTCTCCCTCTCTCATTTCTTGCTCTAGCTTGTGCTCAAGTCCTTCCCAAAGTTCTTGCTCAAGTTTTGGTTCACTTGCATCACTAGAAAAAAAAATATTTTGCTTTGGTTGTGATCTTTGTGCTGAATTTCTGGACGATTTTGTGGTGGTCACCGACACCCACAAGAACGACTAACCTTTTGTGGTGGTTTTTATCCCCGCAAGAACGACTAACTATCTCAAACGACTGACTTGATTTTCTTGTGCTAACCATATATATTCAGTCCTTCGGGTAGTTGTTGTTGCACTAACCATTTGCAGGAATCATGTCGAAGTTCTTCACGTCGCTCCGTCGTTCCACCCGGCTAGGCCGACGATCGGACGATGCTGGGAGTTCCCCAGCTCCGTCCCGAGGCTCGAGCCGGATGGACACGGACGAGTACGGAGCAGCCGGCTCGGGATGGGGCCATGCCACGCCCCCGGCCAGGCAGCTCCTGAGCGAGAGTGACATCAATCTCAGGACAGAACGGGAGCAGAACACCTTCAACGAGCTTCGGCTGAAGGAGTTCGAGCACACCCGTGTGTTTGAGCAAGACTTGCTCAGGGACACGGGGATGGACGTAGAGTTCACGGAAATCTTCTAAGCCGTTGGCTGGGAGAATTTCTGGCAGATCAACGAAGAAGGTTCGTACCTGCTCACCCTTGAATTCCTCTCGACTTTGGTTTCTGAAACTGGGGGGATTCATTTCCGATTTTTCAACCAAGAGTTTTTCTGCTCTTGGAGGGATTTTAGTTCGGGTCTCGGATTTTCAAGCCGTTGTTCCTTAGACCCGAACAAAGCGCTTAAAAGATTTGACCGGGTGACATTTTGGATAAAGATTACGGGGAATACCAACTGTCATGCGCCGCGCACGAACAGCATACATAACCCCACTTTGCGTTTCATGCATCGTTGGGTGTCTATGACGATATTCCCCCGGGCAGATTTGTGCCCTGTCAACACCATCGAGTTGTGGGTTCTTTTTGCCACGGTCAAGCAAATTCCCTATTCACTAGTGAAAGACATGGTTGGTCACTAGCTGTCTCATATTTCTCGTGCGGGTAGCATGGCGATGACTTCTCTAGTCACTCGCCTCACTAACCATCTGGGCATCCTCCAAGGCGCCCGGTTCACGTACATCGAGACAGCGCGTTCCGTCGTGGATGCCAAGCACTTCGTGCAAGCCCACATGATACGGCGGACGCCTGACGCAACGCTAGCAATGATTTACCATGGATATACAACTGAAGTGCCTTTGCCTTGTGCATCACTAAGGTTGTATACCACGTCGAAACTAACTCTTCAGTTGAGGACCGAGTCGGACGATTCTCCACCTTGGAGAGAGCCCGCTCGGCACAGCGTTGCAGGTGACGGACCCGTCATGAGGGGACGAGCCAGGCGTGATGCTGGGCTCGCCACCTCACAAGAGCCGAATGATGCACCACAAATGCCGCACCGACACACTTCCGCTTTTGAGGCCACCTACGACATGTACACCGGTGCTGGGACGTCTGGAGCAGGAGGCTCCGGGCAACACCAGGAGCCGAACTACTTCACCTCAGGACGCTGGGACTACGGCCAGGACACGGACTCTGAGTGGTCCAGGAGCCGGTATGGAGGGGGGTACGATAGTGCCTCCCAGCCATATTACCCCGGATACTCACAGTCTGCACGCTTCGACTACGGCCGGGAGTTGCCCTACATCTCCGATCGAGTCGAGCTCATCGACGACCGTACCCGAGAGATTCAAGACACGCTAGCCCGCTATTCTCAGTACCATCAAGAGAATAGCGGGATGGTGGCGTCCATCTAGCATGACGTCCACGAGCAAGCAGAACAGCTGAGCCAGTACTTTTCAAGGCTCAACCCCTACCAGTGAAAGTCCAAGCTTGGGGGAGGACCCCCACCAGGTATGTCCCGATTTATCCAGCACAAAATCTTTTAATTTCCCGTTCATTTTCCTTCATGATAATTTGCATTTCAAAAAAAATGAAAATACCAAAAATATTTCCCTTAAACAATATTTCCCTTGAATAAAAATAACTCCCAACTATGCATGGAATGAATCATATGCCTCTCACCTTGGAAATGATGAATAGTTGCTCTGTCATTAATTCTGCAAGTACTTTGTTTCAACTAGTTGCTAGATTGTGCTTGAGTTATTTGGCATGAGTAAAAATGATCCTGAAAACCTTGTGGGAGCACATGCTTTATTCCAAGTTTAAGTTGTTGTGGGGGTTGATATAGTGAGAATTTGGTTAAATTCTATTCTGCTTTTAGTACGGGGAAAATCTCGGAAATTTATGCTTTCAAAATGAAACAAGTTCCTCATTGGTCAAAATACCTACCAGAGCCATATGATAAGCTTAGTTGAAAATTCCTACTCATATGCTGCTTGTTATCTTAGTGAGCTTTGTCAAATTGTTGTGACCTTTGAGTGAAGCTTTCATATTCTTAAAGATCGAGACCCACGTACACACACCACCTCTCACTTGCAATTCCTACACTGGGAGTTAGCAAACATTTTCCATCATCCATCCACAAAAATAAATGCTCCATGTTCTATGAGTTCCCTCTCCAAATATTCTTGATAGAGACATGGGCTATGCAAAAAGAAAAGCATGCCAAAGAAGCATGGCAAAAATAAGAGAAAAAGAAAAGCATGCCAAAGAGCATGGCAAAAAGAAAGAGAAAAAAAAAGAAAAGCATGCCAAGTGGCACGGCAAAAATATGAGAATAAAAGATAGCCCATGTTCTCGAAAATAAATCAAGGAGAGGGAGTTTCATCCAAGGAGTTCCACCATATTCCATTCCACCATTCCACCGTATTCCACTCCATTCATATCCACACACTTGCACGTCTCGATCTTAAGATGTGATTTGTCTCCTCAGAGGTCCGGTCTTTGACTTAACAAAATATAAGATGCATGCATGCCTTCATCATTTGTCCCTGAGCCACACAAAAAGCCAGATTAGATGTTAGGATGAAAAAGAAGGCACAAGCCTTTGGCGAGGATTCAAATACACTTGAGTGATTGAGTGTGCCATTGAGGAACAATTTGAAGCTTTCAAAACTTGTCAAAAACTCCGAGATGGGATCCTGAAAAGAGTAGAGTGGAATAAAACTGAATTCAATCTATTCATCCTTTCAACCGCCCAAGATAAGGAGATTGCTATAAGCCCCATAGGTAAAAAGGCGAATTAAAAACTTTGCATATGATTCAAGTATTTTTGAGCACTAGTTGTTTATAAAGTTACTTGCAAAGTAAATGACATTGTAGCAACTCCTGATCCACCGAGCCTAAGTTTATATCTTTGCTCGAGGACGAGCAAAGAGCTAAGCTTGGGGGAGCTTGTTGGCGGTCGTTACAACCCAAATCCGACCACCAATACTCGGGAATAAATGAGGTTTTATGTAACATTCCATGTACTTAGGTTTTATTTCTAATAAAGTTCCACGAGTTTTGGTGAGTGTCACTTGTGCAGGTACAATTACGACACATACACGCTATTGAAGCCGAAAATGACCGAATCGGCCGAACGACTCAGTTCGGTCGGTTACCCCTCTTAGCCATACACGCCACCGGAGGCCGTCCACGTCAGCAATGACCGATCGGCGACCGTGCAAGACACCTCATCCACTGCCACATCACCTCTGGGCCAGAAACACATGAAGACCAACACATACAAGCAGCCTAGGAGGTCCAGGAAGCAAAGGCGGTGCATGGGAGGCGTTCTGGGCTGGAGGCCCAGTTCGGCCGAACTACCTAGTTTGGCCGAACCGCCCCCAAATGCCAACCGCCTTCCAGAGCTCATCCGAGGCGTCCAGGAGAAGGCGGTGCATCCAACGGCCTTCGGCCGAACCGACCTGTTCGGCCGAACCCGGGGTGTTCGGCCAAACGGGTCCCCAACCGCCTCTGGTTGCCTTGGTGGTTACCCAGCCTCCAACCGCCTTGGGACACCTATAAATGCAGCGGCATACCCCTTGTATCACACACACCACTTGGGAGCAAGTCTCCATTCTCCACCTTCAAGATGTAGAGTAGGCTAGTCCTGTTGGGAGTTAGAGTCAGGGTCGAGCTTCGTTCGGGGTTCCGGAGTCGTCTTCTGGAGTTCTGGTAAAGCTCTTGTATCTTTTCCTTTTCTTTATGTTCGACTCTGAGTAATCAATATATTTCCTCTGCATTTACTTGAGCTATTTGTTCTGCATTTATTTCGCGAGTAATTGTGGAATGTCTAGCCTTGGTTATAAGCTGTTGTAGTCTGGTTCTATAAGTTCTCTCTTAGTCCTTTGTCTTAGCTGGTACCTCGTTTCTGCTCAATACTTGCGGTGAATTGTCACTGGGGTATTGACAGGATTGCTTACTCTTTCTAGAAGAGTGAGTAGTTACTGCCTAGCATAGGTGTGGTACCTAGTCTAGATGGTAACCTTGGTTTGTCCCCATCGCAACGGAGGTGGTAGCCTTGAGGTGGTGACAGCCCTTTCGGTCTTCATAGTCCATCACGTTAGTTCCGGTCTGCAGGCACCCCGTAAGAGCACGGAGTTTGTGGCACCCCTTCTCATCCCTTTCTGTGTGCCACGGGCTCCGTCCCTGATGTTGAGATAATAGAACTAGGAAGAGAACCATAGATGCCATTCTTCATGCTAGCCGTAACCCTTGTCAGAGGTATCTCAAGGCCAGTGGAAGTATATAGGAATCCTTTCATGTCTCGTTGTTCTCCCACTAGCTAGACCGCTCTTCTATCTCTATCCTGAACTTCTCCTTGTGTGTGTCAACTGAATATCACTCATATCCTATCCTTTACCCCCGCCTTGTTAGCCGGTACTTTAATTAGTAGTTATATCCTTATCAATAGTCGATATTCTTTATCCAATGCTTCCCTGTGGAAATATAAATACGATACCTAGGAATACTCCCGGGTGAAATGCTACATCGGTATCCGTGCGCTTGCGGATTTATATTTGTATCGTAAGAATACCAATGAACACTACTTGCACCATTACTGGGATTGGCAATCCTAATAGTGGACCGTAAAAAGTGTCAAAAATACACTCGGCAAACAGGCCCTTTGCCGAGTGTAACACTCGGCAAAGCATCAATTTGACCCCTGTTTTTATTTATTTATTGTGTTAAAAGGACCCCTCAACAAAAACAGCACAGGCAGTTTATAATAGGCATCACAGGCAATTCATATATATATATATATATATATATATATATATATATAGCCACTAAACCATCACACAACCATAAACAAACACATATAAGTCACTAAACCATCCAACATCACAGAAATGTCACAAATTCAACATCCAAACATCCAACATCCATCATTCACTAGTTTACAAAGTCCAACATCCATTACTCACGGAGGAGGGGGTCCGAACAAGTATCTAGCCGCCCGCCCCGCAACGTCTTCGTCTTGAGGGCCGTCATTCGACGCCGCCGAGCCAGGAGCCTGCCCAAAAGAGATTAGTGGTGTGTGTTACAAGATTTACGACAGAAATGAGTTGTGAAATGAAATTATAAGGTTCTCAAGTGACTCACGGGTGAAATAGGAACACGTGGTGGAGGCAGTGGTGGCATCACCGCCGGCGGCGGCAGACCTTCAACCACCCGTTGGCCAATGCTCTGAAGGTAGGCCATTACCTGCTCCTGCCATGCTCGGTTCGTCCGCTCGGCCTCCTCCTTCTGCCTCTCTTTCTCGGCCTCCGCGTCCTTCATCCGCTGCACCTCCGCCTCCAGGAAATCCCGCCTCTGCGTCTCTTCCTCCAACCGGGTCTGCAATATTCAATCACAAAGTTACAATACATTGCAAACGTAAGTAAACTTCATGTACGAAAAACAAAACAGAAATAACCTGGAGTGCCTGCATCCCGAAGTGTGAACCGGGAAGAGGCTGGCGGATAGCCGCTGAAGAGCTCGTGCTCCTGGCTCGAATCTGGGAGAGTGTGGGGGTAGCGGCAGTGTCGATGGTGCTGTTGGCGATCAAGTACTGCCCGTGCTTCTTGCCTCCTCCCGCCCTCATCACCACTTCTCCATCAATGTCGTGGGCGGTCGGATCCCAGTCTGGCCCGTGGACCTCCCTCGCCACCTTTGTATATGCCGCGAGGCGACTGTGGACGCTGGCATTGCTTTATGCCGCGGGCCCGTCCTCCGGGTTGTACTGGACGTCGGAGGTCTCCTTGCCCTTGTGGGCCATAGCAAATGCCTTGAGCTGTGAGCAAGACGCACCACCATGTGACGCCGACTGAAAAAATAAACAATAAGAATTAGCAATTATACAGAATTGAGTGGGCGAAGATAGAAATGACTCGGCGTACCCATTTTGCCCTGTACTCCTCGAGGCTAAGGCTGCCCTGATGGTGTGCTATACCGGGCATAAGCAAACGACGCTCCTGGCAAAGGTCGTGCTGAGCCGCCCACTCGTCGCTGCACCACTTGTCGACTATCACCTCCCAGCATCTGGGATGCGGGGCGCACCACCACGGAATCGCCTACAAGACATCAAGTGTACGACATATAACAAGATCGAATTTAAAGTACATAATCTTAGAATAAAATATTATTGATTTTCATACCGCCATGTATTGCTCCTTGGTCAACTTTATCTTTCTTGCCTCCGGTTTCTTCACGGAGATCTTGAGTGCAGCGTAATAATCAATTACGGCCTGCATGCACGCCTCGTAGTGCAGGTCATAGTCACAAAGTTCCCAGGTCGATTGGGTCGAGGAACGGGATAGATGGTCGAGGGTCAATGCTTTATAAAATTGTGGTACGGAGGGAGTATACCTCTTTGAGACGAAAATTCACAACATGCTACGTGAACCAAGGAGTATCGGGTCGATGACCCCGGAACGTGGTATAGAAGAGTCAATGAAAACAAAGAAAAGGGAGAAAAGGATAAAAGAAAAGAGCTAGATGAGCTGTCTCAAAGCCCTCGCACATATTCATTGCCCAATCTATGCTACAACATCACGCCTGCCTCATGTTGGAGCTTCTCCATGGCGACCTCCACGACCTTGACCAGAGTTTACGACCCTACGGGGTGGGGACGATGATCCAACGAAAATTCGGACGATGACCCATGGTGACCCCGACCCACGAATTGGGACGACGTTCCCGGGTCATGGAACGTGGCACCGACCCCGTTTCCTGTTACTATGGTGCAGGTCCTTGACGAGCTTCCAACAGGCTGCATGTGCCACAGCATCCGCCAAAGCCTCCTGTCCCGGGATGCATCTGTAAAAGTCCTGCGCATATATACACGATGGATGTTGCATTATTTGTAGATTGTTAATGAATGTGTTGTGTTGAGCAATGTAGTGCAACGAATACTTACCCATAACTCGCCCTTTACCCAATCGGCCTTGTTGTTGAAGATCCTGCGGTCCCGGTCCTCCTGATCGCGAGCGGCGACATAGTGGTCAAAGGTGTAGGCCGGCTCCTCCCTGCCGCCAATGGTCACCAGACCCGGAAACAACTCCCTGCAAAGAAGACCCAGGATGCCGTTGACTTTGCGGTCGTGAGCAGCGCCCGAGGTGACACTCACCCAATTCCTGCCCAAGTGATTAAGATAAATTGTTAGTCCATATTGTGATTTCCAACATATGAATATGAAACGAAAAGGTACTTGTAACATCTAAAATTACTTACCTTGGAGGGCTGGGTGCGATCACGGGGCGACGCTCCATGGGTATCGGGCGCTTCGGGAGTTGCGAGGGGCCTCGCTGCCAAAGGGCCGAGTTCTCAGAGGAGGTGGACCCCTCTACGTCCTCGCCCTTGGGGTCCTCGGCCCCGTGGTCCTCGGTCGCGTGCTCCTCGGCCACGTGCTCCGCTGCCTCGTGCTCCTCGTCCTTGCGGTCCTCGTGCTCCGCGGCCCGAGTGTCCGCCGCCGAAGGAACAAAGTCCTTGTCGGACGAAGACGATGAAGGTACGGGGGTCCGCTCTCGCCTCTTGCCCTTGCCTCGCCCCCCGCCTTTGGCCTTCTTCTTTCGCCCCTTGCCCTTGGCACCAGACGACCCAGCTGCATCGGACCATCCATCTTTGAACTTCCGGTACAACGACATGACGTTCCTCATTGCACCGCCCCGACCAACCATCTTGGTTCAATCACCTGCAATCAACAAAAACATGCATTTATTAGATTTCACATATAAACATAAATTATTAGAAAGACATGTAATATATAAGAAATATGAACCGACATAAACTATTAGAAAGAGATCATGCAATATATAAACGTACTTTTATTAGAAATAATCATCCAAATCAGGATTATCTGGATCAACGGTCGCATCATCACCATCGTACATTTCGAGATGTTCATGGTCGTCCTCCAAAGGCGGAGGAATGTCATCGGCTTCATCATTGCCTAATTGTAATCGCTCCAGTAACTCTACCTCCTTAGCATTATGAACCACATCTCCAGTGTCCTCGTCAACCAACATTTCTGAGTCTAAATCCATTCCGACCGCTTGGGTTAAGTCTATCTCTTGCCCGTTTTCTTGGAAGAACTCTCCATCATAGGTGTTTGGATCTATGTTATAATCTTCATTGTTTGGGACTAGTAGTTTACCGCGTGGCGACACTTTGTATACAACGTCCCAACCCTCAAGCCTTTTGTCCTTTTTGCATGGGTATGGCAAATAATACACCTGGGTGGCCTGTTGAGCCACTATATAGACATCGTCTCCAGGTAAGATAGATGACTGTCGAATTTCGACTAGCCCAAAACTAGGGGTCTGTCTCACCGCCGAAGGATCAAACCAATGACATTTGAAGATAACATGAGAAAGAGGTTTGCTTCCACCAAAATTAAGCTCGTATATTTCTTCAAGTCTCCCATAGTAATCGAACCCATCAGAGCCTGGAGTATAAACTCCGGTATTTGTAGTCCTTCGATTGGGCATCCTCGCCTCATGACTTGTTGTGCGAAAACGATAACCATTCACGTCATATCCGGTAAATGACTTGACCTTATACGCACAAAAATTCGGCAGCACCTCCCCTGCACGGGGAGGTTTCTGAAACCACAAATCCTGCAAAAAAACACGGCACGAAGGCCGACAACCACATACACAAGGATACGGCACGAAGGCCGACAACCACATAACAAGGATATCCACGGTACGAAGGCCGACAACCACATAACAAGGATATCCACGGCACGAAGGCCGACAACCACATATATATATCAAAATTCTATCATCCATATGAACGGGGTGGCTAGCATTCATTGATAAAAAAAATTCTATCATCCATTCATATACATATATATGTTTCTATCCTATGTATGAAAAACAACAACTACCACATCCTACCACAAAACAACAACTAAGTTGACATGTATTGTCCAATTTTTTCACAAACAGCAACTAAGTTGACATGTTTTTTCATGACAATTTTTTCAAGAAAAAATTACCTCAAGGGCTTTGCAGGGGAGGCCGGCGAGGACGCCGGCGGCGGGAAGGAGGCCGGCGACGACGCCGGCGGCGGGGAGGAGGCCGGCGGCGTCTCGGGTTGGCGACCGAGGCGGCGGTGGCTCGGGGCGGCGTCCCGGCCGGCGGCCGGCTGATGCGGCGCTCGGGGCGGCGGACGGCCGAGGCGACGCTCGGGACGGCGGCTCGGGGCTCGGCCGCGGCGAAGACGGCCCTGGGCGGCGGCGGCAGCGTCGAGCCGGGGCGGAGGCGGCCCGGGGCAGCGGCAGCGTCGGGCCGGGGAGGAGGCGGCCCCGGGCGCCGCCGGCCCTGGGAGGCGACGGCGGCAGGCCGGGGCAGAGGCGGCCCTAGGCGGCGGCGGCGGCGGCGGGCCGGGGCGGAGGCGGCGGCGTCGCGGGGCGGAGAGCGGGCGGCGGCGGTGGGCGGAGTACGGAGGCGGCGACGACGTGTGTACGGGCGGGGGCGGGGGCGTGTGTAGATAGGCTAGGGTTGGGGGGCCGCGTGGGCGGTTAAGTCCCCCCGGGCTCCCCCTGTTTGCCGAGTGTCCCAGATCGGGCACTCGGCAAATAGATCTACCACGTGGCCGCGCGCGGCCGAAGGTGATGGCCACGTGGCCTGTTTGCCGAGTGTCTAGCCCAGGGCACTCGGCAAACATGCCCTTTGGCGAGTGTAGGCACTCAGCAAATGTGCCACGTGGGCCAATGACGTGGCCCCCGCGTCTGCGGGCCGGCCAGCCCACGTGTCATCTTTGCCGAGTGTCTCTGAAAATACACTCGGCAAAGGTTCTCTTTGCCGAGTGTTTATGACCCGACACTCGGCAAAGGTGTTGTTTGCCGAGTGTAGCACTCGGCAAACATTTACCAGAACATTTGCACCATACCAATTTTTTCAAATTTGAACAAATACACATCAAAATATCTTGTCAAATACATTCAACAATGCACATTATATGCTTCAATGAAATGTTTTCATTATTTCATGCCTATATAGCTCATAATTCCTTCATAACTTTCATTATTTCATGCGGAGAAGGGCGTAGAAATAATTTAAAAAATATCAAATGGGTCCATAAAAATATGATAACTTCAAATGAAGCAATCTACGTCGTCTATTGCCTATAGAAAAAGTTACGAACTAAAACTCTAATTTAACTTCACTTCGTTTCGAAATCCAGTTGTCTCCTTCTCAACTCTCCGAAACTTCTGTGGAGATATGCTCCGATTGGACAAGGCCGTATATATAAACTTTTCGAAATCATCTCAACTTTTTTCCACAGGCTCCACATAAGATATAAAGAGCCTTTGACAAGCATCACAGAAAAATGATAAAGTTTGGAGCCCAAAAATATAAGTTTAAATAAAAAGGGCCAGCCTTTGCCGAGTGTTTATTGTAGAACACTCGGCAAAGGCATGGTTTGCCGAGTGCTGCCAGCTCAGCACTCGGCAAAGAGGAAGTTTACCGAGTGTTTAACTGGAAACACTCGGCAAACCCACCATTCAATCCCTGCAAAAAACCTTTATATTCAAAATTTTCAAACTTTTGTGTTTGAATTCCAAGTTTTTTCAAAAATATATTCAAATTTTTAAAATGTTTGCCGAGTGTCTACCTTGTACACTCGACAAAGCTGTGGCAGTCCAACCGGCCGTTGGCGCGCGCGGCACGTGACATCTTTGCCGAGTGTCAGGCCGGTGACACTCGGCAAAGAGTATGCAGCCCAAACGGCCGCCAACGGCCGTTGCTGGCCGTCTCACGCGCCGAGCACATGCGACATCTTTGCCGAGTGTCTGGCTGGTGACACTCGGCAAAGAATCTCTTTGCCGAGTGTCAAGCCGATGACACTCGGCAAAATAGATGCAGCCCAAACGGCCGGCAACAGTCGTTGGCGGCGGTGTCATGCGCCGAGCACGTGCGGCGTCTTTGCCGAGTGTCCCGTGCCCGACACTCGGTAAAGCGCTTCTTTGCCGAGTGTCGGCGTCTTGACACTCAGCAAAGAGATTCTTTACCGAATGTTCGCTCTTTGCCGAGGGCCTTCTTGTAGACACTCGGCAAAGAGGATCTTTGCCGAGTGCCCGATATTATACACTCGGCAAAGACAGAGACACTCGGCATGTGCCGGGTTTCCGTAGTGACAGGGCTCGTTGAACAATATCTCGAGGAAACAAACAGGGATGGAGCTGTGTCCACCTTTTTGGATCGAGCTTGAGGAAACTGAATACACGCGTGACAATTCATTGACGCGTGTTTTTTTGGTCAAGTTAAACTACTGTTAATGGGACAACTCGCTTGACAATGCTTTTGATAACTGTATATCTTGACGCGGTCGCCGACGCCAACCTCGCCGCCAAGCTTCTCTGAACCACCCACGCACGACTGCTTCCCCCAAGGGGTCGGCCGACGCGTCGGTGCTTCTCGACGGCCGGGGCACGGCAGAAGGCGGCGAGCCCGAGACTGTGGCTGGGCGGGCTGGACCTGGACGTGATCGACGCGGCCAAGGCGGCGCTCGAGGCCGCCGGCGTGCCCCGGCATGGTGTCCTGCGCCTACTCGCCACCCGCGACGCCGTCGATCTGGGACGTGGTGCGCCGCGCGTAGCAACACGGCGCGGCGGCCGTCCGGTGATGATCCGCAGGAAATGGCTTATTTGTATTAGCAGACAGTTTGAAGCTTCTCACATCGCAGACAACATCGTTAAACAGCTGCTGCTGGTAGCTGTTCAACGATAAAGCCGACAGCACCATGTTTAGCGACCCACATGATCGCGTACTTGGTCACCTTTGGCTGACGCAAGAAACAATTGATTGCCCTTGTTCTTGCCATCTCGCCTCCCAGTTGCTGTATGCTAACATCTAGACGTTCTCCATTGTAGCAACTGTCTCCAATCACCTCGGCTGCATAACTGGCCTGCTGCCGCTCGTCGTGCACATGATGAGGCACCAAGCAAACTCCCAGCTGCAAAGGCGGCCGCCTCCTGTTTCTCATGACGCTTCTTCTTCGTCGTCGTGTACGTTCACCAGCCGACGACGATGAGCTACGCAAGTTATACTGATCTGGTGCTGAAATGTAGCAATTGAAACGGAAATAATTAATATCTTCCTCCGGGACTATGTGCGATAGCTCTGATGATGAGACGACGTTGTTAATAGCACAATGTTCGCGCCCTTTCGCTTGGCAACACCATGGATCTGGGCGACCCATTTGAATAATTTCACAATGGTGCTCTTGAATGCCAACCCAGGAAGGAGCATGTGAAGGAGAAACATCATGTAAATTACCAGCTAGTAGGGTGAGTTCTCCCACTGCAGTATCAGCCACAAAATTAAACTGAGATGCCAGTGAACGCAGGCAATTCATAGCAACCCCAAGTATGTCTGTGCTTTCCGAGACGCGTAGCCCTAGCCAAAGGGAGAAACTTTTCTCTGCCCTCTTGCGATTCAAATACTTGTAGTACATGTGCACCTCTACGCCATGCCCTTCTTCCAAACGTGCAGGCCACACGTATAAACCGCGTGCTTCATCTGCTTGCTCCGTTCTGTAGAGGAGAGTTCTCTGGTCATCGAAAAGGCGCCTGACAAGAGGGCAAGGAAAGAACATGTAGCGCCGAAGTGAGCAGCCGGACTCCACCCGGCTAAGAATGCTTCGAGCAGAATCTGCAAACTGCTCAAATCTCTCGACATCGTCGCAGCTCAGGCACAGCTCGTCGTCCTTGCTCATGTCAGCAACTAAAGATGAGACTGAAAACATGGCAGGACGAGCAAAAAAACCTTGAGGGGATCGGGAGCAGGAACCTGATGATACAGCTTGCGGCATCTCTTGTTGGGCTTGCCTTGCCTGTCGCTTTTCGTTCCTGCTGCTAATTAGCAGGCATGCAGCATGGATGAAGTCACGCCTCAACTCAAACCTGTCCTGAAGCAGAGAGAGCTCTGTGATCGGCAGCTTTGCGGTTCTCTCCAAAACAAACTCCACCTCTTTGGCTGCCTTCTTGAGCATCTCCTGATACTGCCTTTGGGACGCCTTCTCCTTGCGCTTGCCCAGCGCCATGGCGACGCCTCTGCTCAGCATCTCCTCAAGAATAGCTCCATCCACCACTTGTGCCACAAATGTCATGAAGTCCTCCATGTGGGGAGTGGGGACGGAGTTGATCTAGCTAGCTGCTGATCTGATCGAGGAGAAGAGAACAGGAACTGCATATAATATATTACGGTGACTTGGTGAGCTTTGTCTGGTACTGATATGATGAAGCGTGCACATATATATAGATAAAATCAGGTAGGACGAGTGTTATCTACAAGCGCTTGTAGCTACCGCCATGCACATATTCTAACATGAGATACACAGACGAAGGTAGCTACATGCGCATGTAGAAAAAAAATTATATATATATAGTTATCCTTATCTTAGTGCTTTTTGTGTGATATGTGTCAAGTGAGAACTACCCCCAATGGCCCAAAGGAGCATGGAGGGTGTCAGTGTCACAACACAAATTATTAAAGCAGCGTTATATTCTTGGCACGCGGTGACTTTCCAGGCCTTGCGGGCTCGTAAGTCACCAAACAATTTTGACTCTTCATCCAAGTCCTTGTCGTGTGGGCTCACCATTGTTGACTTGCGGGCTCACAATTATCCACCACTCTTTTTTCTCCTGATGGAAGCTTCTCATGATCAATCGGTGACTAATCTTACTATTACTAATTGGAGGCTCCTTTTGAAGGCTTCACGTTAATCCTCACGAGACCCGCTAGAAAAATAGATAAATCTAAAAAATTCTCACAAAAAGCGATAATAACCATTGAATTTATTTTGCTACCTAAAAATTACCCACTTCTGCCATTATGAAAAATAAGTGTAAAGTAAACCCCAATACTTGCTTCCAAATTACCCACCTCTGCCATTAAAGAAAATAGAACTGCTCCACCAATCTCTCGATAAACCATCCCGTCATCTACATGACCGTGGTTGGATATGTTGCCTTCACGAACCCTAGCTAGCCGTCAATGGCCAGGTCTGTGTCATCAAACTCGACACCAGGCACGCCCCTGGTCTCTGGCAGGAAGAGCATGACGATGGTCATGACCACGAGTCAGCGACCCAGGCGGCATACTCGAAGCGGCAGACCATGGTGACCGGCTTCACATCGCACGTCCGCACCTCTGAAAGGAGCCGACTGATGCTGCAAGCAGGATGAATGTGCGTCACGTGTACGTGTTGCAGATGGCGTGGAATAGTACTTTTATTGTGCAGATCGCGATGATCAAGATGGGATCTGGTCTTGCTCTCGAGCCATTGCTAGATGGAAGAATTTATGATTACAGTACTGTCGTGCATGGACAAGATAATTAATTAGCTCCTATAATTTCAGGAGTATTCTGAGTTGATGGCCAGTATGAATACCACTGTACCTGTGCATTCGATTGCCAAGTGGCTGAAAAGTTCGGTGTATTGGTAACCATTCTAGCCTCTTCTCTCTATTACGTCTTTTTTTACATTTGATTCTATGGGTGAATAGCTGGTATATTAGACAACACAAAACAGTTTGTGTGCATGATTTGTTGATTCTTAGTTAGAGATACTTATGAGAAGAATTACTATTCATGCACATAGTAAATTATACATCAAGGTAAGTCATGCATCCAATGAGAGTTTAAAAGCCTCCAGTATTTATGCATATATGTGAGATATGCGGGGGAACAAGGATACATAGTTTTATGCAAACAAGTAAGATTATGTGTCAATTTATATAGACAAGTAAGGATACTAACAACTTATATAGATATTATGTATCAACCTATGTATATATTAGGTGTCAATTTATGTGTATTAACTTGTCTTAAGATTTTTATATTTACGGTATTGAGTTTCTTATGATAAGTTCTACAAAACAAGAACCATTTTATATATATTTTGCGGTTATTTTATTTGTACCATCAACTTCTATATAGTAGTACTAACAACTTTATCGATATTCCTTATCAATATATGCTTATGTTAAATTGTTAGATGCTAAGTTATATGTATCAACTTTCTACATAGACAATCTATCAACTTACCGAAGTACCGTGTTGCGTTATGTTTAAAAACTATTATCGACTTACACATAGTAACTGTCTTAATTTATATATCTGATAGTACTGTTAACTTGTGTAGATATAAGTTAGTACTATCAATTAGTGTGGCAATTAGTGTCAATTAGGGGGCGTTTGGAAGCTTTGCCGCGGCTCGCTTTGCCAGGCTAGGCAAGAAAATACGCATTTGGATTTCTTGCCCGGGTGCCTTGGGGCCCATGCGAGCAAGATTTCTCTTTCTGCAGCCAGAGAGCCGGATCGGCTCTCCTCCGCGAGCAAGGCAAGGCTCGCCTGGCAAAGCGAGGCCAGGCCAGCCTCACTCGAGAACCGAACATGCCCTTAATGTAAGTCGATAATAATTTTTAAACATAATTGACAAGTTATGATATAAGTTAGATGCAACTTATATATAATTAGTGTGGCGACTTATATACGTAACTCTTTGATCATAGTTTTTATATAAAATTAATAGAATAGCTATATATAAGTTGATGGTATGTATAAATATAATAAGAAGTACTATATAAATATTATTTGATATATTTGGTAAAGGGCATTATGGGGTGAATAGAATAAAAAAATTACAAATAAAAACATGTTTACTTCTGTAAGCAAGCATGTAACATGTAAAAAAATAGAAGCAGCCCAACTAAATTTGTGCGCGCATGAAATGCCAAAAAAAATATAGAAGCAAACTCGGCCCAACTATTTAGGGAACAGACCACGTTCACGGGTCGGCGAGCGCGACTCCGCGTGCTTTAGACTTAACGTGAAATGAACTGTATTCATTACCTTAATTTCCTCCCTCTTGCATATATATATATACTTATATGGCCGATGGCCCAAATGACATCGTAACCACGGCCCTGAATCCCTGAGGCCCACGGGGCCCACGTAAGCCCATGGGGGAGGCCGGACACAACGGGGCCCAATAATAGGTTTAGCAATTTCGAGCTTCCGCAAATCCACGCCAGGCCAAACCCTCGCCATCGCCGACCAGGCGCACGCCACGGCGCCGCCGCCGCCGGAGCTGAACGAGGAAGTCATCGTAGAGATCCTCCTCCGCCTCCCACCGGACGACCGATCGTACCTCCTCCGCGCCTCCCTCGTCTCTGTAAGCCCTGGCATCTCTTCCTCTCCGACCTCGCCTTCCTCCGCCGCTACCGCCGCTTCCACCGAACCCCTCCACTGCTCGGCTTCTTCGGCGGTCGCGACTTCGTCCCAACAAAGGCAGCCTTCCCCTTCTTCTCCAAGGCGGCACTCGACTGCCGCCATGGCTATGTCCTCGACAGCCGCCATGGGCGTGTGCTCCTCCTCCCCAAATCAAGGGCCACCGACGAGTTCCTTGTCTGGGATCCCGTCACCGGAGAACACGGGAGGAGGTACCCGATCCCTACATGTTGATGAACTCCGCCGTGGTACTCTGCAGTTTGCACCGCCGCCGGCTGCGACCATTGCGACTGCCACGGTGGTCCCTTCCTTGTGGTCTTCATGAGCACCAATAATCTTGAGGACAGTGTGGAAGTGTGTGCATACTCATCGGAAGTAGGTGCATGGGGCGCATTAGTTTCTGTTCACTTAGATGTGGATATCGAATATGTCGAATATTGCTGGGGCATGAGTAGTGGTGCTCTTGTCCGAGATGAGGTTTACTTTGTACTTTCACTGGGTGGTGGAACTAGAATTCTGAAGTATGAGTTGGGCAGGCATTGTTTGTCTACAATTGACCTGCCAGACTTGGGCTACTGCGAGTGCTTCGTCCTCATGGCAACTGAGGACGGTTTGCTTGGTCTCGCTAGCACTAGGGCTTCCAGCCTTTACCTTTGGTCGAGGATGGAGTCGTGGGATGGGTGCAACGAAGGGTGATCGAGCGGTGTTGCCTGTTACCGTCCCTGTTAACATGGCGACAGTTATGGCTTTTACTGAGGGTGTCAATGTCATCTTTGTGGGCACAGATGTTGGCACCTTCATTGTCGATCTCAAGTCAGGTATAGCGAGGAAGGTGAGCGGTGCAAACTACATTTTCTTCTTACCCTTCGTGAGCTTCTATACTCCAGGTATGGTTTTAGTCCTTTACTTGTTTGTAATCTGCGTCATATGGTATATGTTGTTCTGAGCTTGTGATGTTGATTTGTTTGTAGATTTTTGTTGAATGGAAATGTAAAAGATAGATGTGCTTGAAAATACTCTACAATCTCACATGTAACTATAAATTCTCAGATTCAACCTGTTCATGTGGAACGTTTTTTATTTGGGCAATATTTTCTCACGTTGTAAAACCTGAACTTCTGAACCTTTTGAATTACATGGATAAGCCATTAGCCATTTGTAATGGCCTTTTAGCTTGTGTATTCTTTTCCTGTCCTTTAAGATATTAAAGGTATGATTGTATGAACACTGTTTCATCCTTAAAAGAATTGTATATATACTTTTAGACTTTTTGCATGGTAGGTCTCTGATTGTACTCACAGCAAATTGCCAGCAGAGACAAGTTGTTTCCAAGTGAGAGGTTAGATGTTCTGATATAAATTGCCACTTATGCAACATCACATTTCACCTTGTTTCTTTGGTCATGTTTGACTTGTTGAGGACAATTATTATATATCTTGGGAAGATGCGTCTAGAAGAATATATTTTCTTATATTAACTGCAAGTTTGGTGGTCTAATATTTTGGCCTGTACATTCTTTTGCTATCTGGTAAATGTTAAAGAATATATAAATGATTTAACTTGTATGATTTGTACTTTTCCAGATTATGCTTGCAGCAAATTGCCGTTGCCAGCAGAGACAATTTAATCACTACTGAGATACCTGGCAATTTATAAATCCACCAAGGCATGTGGCAAGGTTGATGTTACTGTTGGATAGTTTAATCTTTTTGTTGTATAAACCACCATGGGCGCACAGTTATATATGCTGATGCTTGATGAGTCCAGTCGGAGCAGAACGTGTATTGGGTTCTTTTGTCTGAAAATATAGTCTTATTGCTTCAGGTTAGATTTGACATCCGGAAGGAGAATGGTTGCTTCAGCCTTTTCAGAATGCACTTGGGACTGAAACTTGAAGATTCAGTGCAGTCCCTTGATGCAAGGATGTTTGTCAGTGGTTCCTAGTAGTGAGATCTTGAGTTGCTCTGACCAGTTTATAAGTTAGCCAGCGATATGAATTGCAAACCAAATGCTGTTCGTCAGTTTAACGCACAGTGGCATCCACAGCTCCATTGTGAGTTGTGACTAGCCTATCATTACTGAAGTTTTGTGTTGCTATTCTTCAATCTATTTTTTAAAAAAAATTTAGATTAACTCTTCTATATGAAATTGAAACATTTGTAATCACATCGAGTCAGAATATATCTCTTATACAAGAAATATTGTGTTTACTTGTGTTTTTAGTTGGACAGGCCGTAGTTCACAAATCTTGGTGCCTCAGCATTGTGATGGCTGTCAAAGGGATAGAGAAAATCATGGAAATCCAAACATCTTTCTTACGTGCATAAGAAATCTATTTGATTGGTTATGGAAACATATTATCTGGCTGCAAACTGACGTTCTTGAAAGAAAAAAAAAGAGCATGTTATTGTATTAGCAAAAGTTTTAAACAAACAAAATTAAGTTGTTGTAAAAATTTTGAGCAATCATCTCTCTGCTTGCTCTCCTATGGCGACATTCCAAAGCTCACACACCAAAATTCAAACCCAGTAAACCTTTGTGTTGCCCAGATAGTTTACTCTCCTGGTGATTGTCGTTCTCGAACAAAGATGGTTCAGACCTTTCAAGAACACAACTGGAACTGAAAACGCTCAAGTCTTAGTTCATATTCTGTTAGATGAGGTTGCTAGATACTCCATCGGCACTTGAAGTGAGGCACTCTGGTACTCTTCAGATTGTGCTTGCAGCATATTACCATTGCCGGCAGATCGCGTTAATCACTAAGAGTTCTTGGGCAACTAATTTACAGGTCTATCAAGCTGACTTTGTTGATGTGGTAACCCTGCAGTATTGAAATGATTATTGTTGCATTGCGTCACTGGGCCACGTCGGCACATGGCCATGCCCATTCTGGGCCCCGCCCAGATCTTGCTGGGCCAGGCCGAGCAAATTCCACGTAGGCCCATGTCCATTGAGGCCGGACGCCATTCTTCCCCGTCTGCCTGGCCTGCCCCCCAAACATGGCGCCCCCGCCGGAGCTGATCGAGGACGCCGTCGCGGAGATCCTCCTCCGCCTCCTGCCGTACGAGCCGGCGTGCCTCGTCCGCGCCTCCCTCGTCTGAAAGCCCTGGCGCCGCATCGTCTCCACCCCCGCCTTCTTCCGCCGGTACAGCAGCTTCCACCGAACCCCTCCACTGCTCGGCTTCTTCGACAATACGTTCTACTCCGCTCAAACCGCCGACCGCTTCTTCCCCACCACGGCATCATCCTCCTCTTCTCCACGGCGGCGGCACTCGATTCCCACCCTTGGCTCGTCGTTGACTGCCGCCACGGGCGCGTCCTCCTCCACTGGAAGGGCACCCGCAACCGCAACCTGCTCGTCTGGGATCCATCCACCGGTGCCCGGGAGGAGCTCCGCGAGCCCGGCGCCCTTGCCCTCTGCTTGTCCGCCGCCGTGCTCTGCGCCGTCGCCGGCTGCGACAACGACGACCATTCCGACTGCCACGGCGGCGCCTTCCTTTCCTTGTGGTCTGTATGGGTATGCCTGATGAGGACGGCCTCGCGCTTGCGTGTGTGTATGTGTACTCATCCCAAACTGGCGCATGGGACACGCCCAGACCCGTTGATGACAACGAATGCTACCTTCACCTCACTCGTGCTGCCATTGTTGCTGATGAAGTCTACTTCACATATTCCGATATTCGTTCGGTTCTATTTTCAAGTATGATTTGGGCAGGAATTACTTATCTATGATAGATCGACATGCCATACTTGTACAGAAGGGGTGTCCTCATGCCAACTCAGGATGGTTTGCTTGGGCTTGCCAGCACCAGGGGGTTCCAGCCTTTACCTGTGGTCAAGGATACTGAATGCAGAAGGAGTTGCAGGATGGGTACAATGCAGGGTGATCGAGCTACAGACAGCATTACCCATTGACAAGCCTGTTAACCAGGCAGATGTTGTTGGTTTTGATGAAGGTGTCAATGTCATCTTCGTGGCTACATATTTGGGCACCTTCATGATCGATCTCAAGTCAGGACGGGCGAGGATGGTAAGGAGTCTGCAATCCACTACTCTTATGTTGTTGTACCCTTCATGAGCTTCTACACTCCAGGTATCACTACGGGAAACCCCCTATATGCCGAGTGTGAGTCTTTGCCGAGTGCTATATGTCGGGCACTCGGCAAAGAAGGGCTGTGCCGAGTGCCCAGACACAGGCACTCCGCAAAGAGCCAACACTCGGCAAACACAATCTTTGCCGAGTGTCGGTAAACATACACTCGGCAAAAAACAACTTTGCCGAGTGTCAGGCCAGGGACACTCGGCAAAGGCGTCGCACGTGAGCATGGCAAGAGCAGGTAATGGCCTACCTACAGAGCATTGGCCAGCGGGTAGTTGAAGGTCCGCCGCCGCCGGCGGTGATGCCACCACTGCCTCCACTGCCTCCACCACGTGTTCCTATTTCTCCCGTGAGTCACTTGAGAACCTTATAATTTCATTTCAGAACTCATTTCTGTCGAAAACCTTGTAACACACAACACTAATCTCTTTTGGGCAGGCTCCTGGCTCGGCGGCGTCGAATGACGGCCCTCAAGACGAAGACGTTGCGGGGCGGATGGCTGGATACTTGTTCGGACCCCCTCCTCCATGAGTGATGGATGTTGGACTTTGTAAACTAGTGAATGATGGATGTTGGATGTTTGGATGTTGAATTTGTGACATTTCTGTGATGTTGGATGGTTTAGTGACTTATATGTGTTTGTTTATGATTGTGTGATGGTTTAATGGCTATATATATATATATATGAATTGCCTGTGATGCCTATTATAAACTGCCTGTGATGTCTATTATAAACTGCGTGTGATGTTTTTGTTGAGGGTCCTTTTAACGCAATAAATAAATAAAAATAGGGGCAAAATTGATGTTTTGCCCCTGTTTGCCGAGTGTATTGGACTTAACACTCGGCAAACAGGTTGTTTCTGTCATTTCTGGAACAGCCTTTGCAAACAGGCCCTCTTTGCCGAGTGTTAAGGCAAAAACACTCGGCAAAGAGGCTATGCAGGGCCTGCGCGCTCGGCAAAGGCTGGTTAGGGGCAGGCCCTGCACAGCCTCTTTGCCGAGTGTCAGGGCGTTAACACTCGGCAAAGATCCCAATATTTGCCGAGTGTGGCACTCGGCAAACACCTTGTCAGCACTAACAGATGGCTGCGAACGCCGCCGTGCCGTCCGCGGCCGTCCGTTAGTGCTTTATTTTACCGAGTGTCGGCTTCTGCACTCGGCAAAGCCTTTGCCGAGTGCCCGACAAAAGACACTCGGCAAAGGGGCTGTTTGCCGACACGGGCTATGCCGAGTCCCTTTTGCCGAGTGTAACACTCGGCAAAGCCTTTGCCGAGTGTATATCGGGTTTGCCGAGTGCCTGGGGCACTCGGCAAACACCCGGTTTCCCGTAGTGTATGGTTCTTAGCCCTTTGCTTGTTTGAAACCCCTTGCACTGTATGGCCTGTATATGGTTGTTCTGACCTGTAGATTGTTAGTTGAATGAAAATATATGATGCACATGCTTGAGAAAAGTGAATATAATGTATGTTTTTTTCAGGTTCAAACTTGTTCATGGGGACAATTCTTGATATTGCAAATGTTTTCTCCCATTGCAAAACCCAACTTTGCAAACCTTTTGAATTGTATAGATAAGCCACTAGTCCGTCTTCAGTGGTCCTTTAGGTTGTGTGTTATTTACTAAATTTTTTAATATTCCCTGATATTTCATCCTAAAAAAATTCTATACATACCCTTTTAGACTTTTTGGCTAGGTAGTTTCAGATTTGTACTAGCAGAAAATTGTTATTGCCAGCACAGAAACATTATTGCATTTCGAAAATTAGTTCTGATTTGTACATGTTAGTTTATGAATAAATGATATTTTGTTTGAAAGCTTTATATCGGTCAATGCAACATCAAATCTAGTTTAGTTCTTTTGGTCATTGGAGACTTGCTAAGGATAACTTTTTACATTGGCAAGATACGTGATACGATTAGGAAGCACTTGATTTTCTTTCTTTTTATCAACTGCAAGCTGATGATCTAATATTTTGGTTTGTGTGTTCTTTTGTTAGTATCTTTGTAAATGTTTCATGGTTGATACTTTTCAGGTTGTGCTTGCGGCAAATTGCCATTGCCAGTGTAGACTAATTAATCAGTAGTGAGAGACCTGGTTTGTATCCAACAATCTGTTGCTGGTGAGTTTTTTCAGGGCTAATGCTTTGAAATATTGGTTAGTAATTTCTTCTACTCTCAGCCAACATGCCCAAGCCTACCCCAACTTGCTTGGTACTAAAAGGCTTTGTTGTTTTGTCATTGTAGCAGAGTAGTGTAGGCCACTATGGTCACAGTTCTTATGTTCTTCCCTTACTAGTTATTTAAGATCATGAATGAAGAGTGTTTGAGGTTTAGAGATAATCTAACTATGGTTAGAGTTATATTGAAGGTTGCTGAGTCCACTCGGAACTGAACGTTTATTGTGGTTTTAACTGAAAGTTAAATCTGATTGCTTCAGCTTAGTTAACAAGGATAGCCATTTCAGCCTTTTCGAAATGCACTTGGAACAGAAAAATGCTGAAATTAAGTGCGGTTTAATTTCTGTAGCAAGGATGCTCATCAGTGGGATGGTGTACCTACTTAAGCCTCATATTGTTGTACTTTTTGAGCTATGTTGCTCCATTCTTTGTTTGTACAATACTAGAATGCATCTGATGGCAACTGGTTGCCTTGTTCTGAAAGACAAAAATAGCCTGACTGGCTGTTCCAGCATGTCCCAGTTTGCCTTGTTCAATGTAGTCCTCCTGTTTTTTGGTGTGGAAGCCATGTATATCTGTATGTTTTATCTTGAAATATTATCATTCTTCAAATACACTATGTAGACCTTTCACCCTAGTTGTGGTTGTCAAGTTAAAGTGGAGTAAGTGGAGATTTATCTATTGCAGAGTGATGATGACAAAGCCTACCCATTTTTAGTTACAGCCCTCCCCTGTTCTTGATTCCTCTTTTTTTTGTGAGAGATTTATCTGTTTTTTTTTTCTTGATTCCTCTTAACAGGGGAATTGTTGTGAAAGGAGGAACGACAAGGAGGAGCATTTCCAAGAAGCATAGGTGGACAATACATTGTTAGCCATAGGGACCTTAGAAATACGCAGCTCGATTTACATGTTACAAACAAAGACCAACCAAAAACCGACCAGCACTTAAGAGACACATTCATTGCTAGTTCTGAATGATTTACATGACTTTGGGTAGTAGCAGTAGGACACTCTTCTAGCTAGCGCCGATGTGATGTCATCCATTGTTGCTGTGCACTTCTAGCTAGCACCTTTGCCTTTGCACTTCCTCCGGATTTGGACCTGCCGCTGGTTTTGAGCGCACCTGCTCTTCGCTTTTCCACAAAAAAGTAGGCAGCACCATGTCTGGTGGCCCACCCGAGCGAGTAGTCGGTCACGTCTGGCTGATGTAGGAAACAATTGATTGCCCTTGATCTTACCGTCTCGCCCAGTTGTTGCATGCTAGCATCTGTGTGTTGGTCATCACTGTCGTCTCCAATTGCCTCGGTTGCATAGCTTGTCTGAAGCCGCTCCTCAGGCACATAGTGAGGCACCAAGCAAAATGCCAGTTTTAAAGGTGGCATCCGGGTTCTCATGACGCTTCTTTTACCCGCAGCATCAGCTGAGCTTCGCAAGCAGCTGCTGTACTCTGGTGCTGAAACACAGCACTGAAAATAGAAATAAATAACTTCCTCGGGGAATATGTGTGATAGCTCTGACGAGACGACATTGTTAACATCAGGAGGTCCGTGCCCTTTGTCTTTGCAACAAAGTGGATCTGGGCGGTACTCATGAATAATTTCATTATAATTCTGTTGAATGCCAACCCACGGAGGAGCATTTGAATGGGAAATGCCATGTAAATTAGCTAGTAGGGTTAGTTCTCCCAGAATTGTTGCAGTGTCAACCATAAGATTGAATTCAGATGTCATGGACTGAATGCAATTAGTAGCGATCCCAACTATGTCTGTGCTTTCTGAGAGTCTTAGCACTAACCCAATAAGGAAGCTTTTGTTTGGCCTCTTGTGATCCAAATACATGTGTCCAATCCATGCCTCTACGCCACGCTCTCCATGTAAGCATGTGGGCCACATGAAAAGATGTCTTTCTTGATCTGCTTGCACATTTTGATAGTGGAGAGTTTTCCACTCAAGAAGATGCCTAACAAGTGGGCTAGGAAAGAACATGTAGCGCCTGAGTGAGCAGCCAGACTCCACACGTCCTATAATGTTTCGAGCAGACTCTGCAAACCGCTCAAATCTCTCGACATCATCGCAGCTCAATTCTCTCGACATCGTGGAAATGAAAGATGAGACGGGAGACATGGCAGCCAAATCTTGAGGAGGGGAGGAGGAAGAACATGTTACCGCTTGCGGGATCGTCTCTCGCTGGCCACCTATATGTGTTTTCGACTTCTTGTTCTTGTTGAGCAGGCATGCGGCCTGGACGAAGTGACGCTTCAGCTCAATCCTGTCGCGGAGCAAAGAGACCTCTGTGATTGGAAGCTTGGAGGTCCTCTCGAGAACGAACTCCACCTCGTGAACTGCCTTGTTGAACCTCTCCATCAGGTAGCACTGCTCTTGGGAGGCCTTGTCCTTGCGCTTGCCCAGCACCAAGGAGGCGCCTCTGCTCACCATCTCCTGAAGAACAGCTCCACCCACCACTTGTGCCACAAATGCCATGAAGTCCTCCATGTGGGGAGTGGGGAAGGAGTTGATATATCTTGCTGCTGATCTGGGGAGAAGAGAACAGACTTGGTGAGCTTTGTGTGGTACTTATATGATGAAGCGTGCATATATGATTGTCTTTTCCTTGGTATTTTTCGTCTTATGGTGTGATATGTACCTGTCAAGTGAGAACTGCCCCAAAGGCCCAAACGAACATGGACGGTGTCAGTGTCACAACACAAAATTATTAAAGCAGCATTATTTTCTCTGCACGCCATGACTTCCCAGGCATTGTGGTCCGCACTCCTGACCAAAATTTTTTGACTCTTTGTCCATGTCCTTTTGTGTGGGCTCACTATTGTTGACTTGCGGGCTCACAATTATCCACCACCCTTTTTTTCTCCCGAAGGAAGCTTCTCATGATCAATCAGTGACTGATCAACCACTTAAACCTCGACACAAGCAAACCAATTAATATATTAGCAAAACTTGGAATTTAGAATGATTAGAAAATTAGAAAACCAATTTTCCATCTCAACTGGGAAGCAAAATAAACAAATAAAGGGTTCATACCTAATACAATTAATAAATAACTAAATTTATACTAAAAATAATAGAAAACAAGCTTCTAATTATAATTTATTTGGAAAGAAAAATACAATAAATATCTCATGCTATTGTAACTAACAATTCAAAGAGGCTATAGAAATAAATACGAAAAATAGCATGTAATTTCCCAATGAATTTCAATGCAAAATACATAATTAAGGAATCAATATGAAACACAAATAGTAAAGAGCAAATTTAAATAAAAATTATGGAAGCAAAGTAGTTTGAGTATCAAAATAACACACCACGTTCACCGAAAGAGACTAGAAATTGCTATATTAATCATATAAAAGAGAAAAATCTACATTGTTGGATTTTGTGATTATCTAACAATCTATATCAGATCAAAGAGATAATGTCTAATACAATTACTAAATAAAAATTGTGAAGAAAAATACCCAAATAAGGAATCTTTGAAAACACAATTAGTAAAGCTTGAATTAGAATAAAAAATATAAAAGTTAGTATTTTGATGTACAAACAAGATTGAGAAAGAAACTAAATAAATACTTCATGAAAAATAAAACATACTATGTAGAACCATTATGTGCATTTTGAGAGTATCGGGACCGGGTTGAGAACTCAGGACAAGTTTAAGGACTGAGATAAGAGCACGGGACAAGTTGAAGGACCATTGTGTGTATTTTGAGAGTACCGGGACCAAGATGAAAACTCGGGACAAGTTTAAGGACCGTTGATGAAATTTACTCATTTGTATTTGTACTTGTGTTTCTCAAGAAAAAAAGGCTTGTCGCTGTAACAAAAATCGTAAGCCTTTGTCCAACTTGTGGCATGGGCTCACCGTTGTTGACTTGGGGGCCAGGCTCAAAATTATCTGCCACTATTTTTACATCGTCCCGAAGGAAAGCTTATTGTGATCGATCAACATCAAGTCACCAACATCACCTTTCGGTTTGACGTCCCCACGCCATGTTAGTTGCACATGGGAGGGGGCTGGCCCTGCCCAGTGGCCACCCGGAGATCACGCCCGGGCCCCGCCTATCATCACCGCTGATCCTCCTTATGAGTGATGATGCATGCTTTATAGGAATGCCGCGATAGTACTGAGGCATTTGAATTTTGAACTCCGGTTTTCCCGGAGACTGGCGATCGGGAGGCGATTCTGCATCCGCGACTCCGGCGCCCGCCGGCACCTTCGTCGGTGGGCATCACCGGCTGGCCGAGGCGGTGGGAGTAGCAGGTGAGACACTGCTGGCGGTACGTCCATGGCACTCCGCTAATGGAGGACTGGACACCGGTAGTGTCGCGGGCAAACCGACGGCGAGGGGTGCCTGATCCCCTTGCGGACAAGCGCGTCTCATCGAAGTTCTGGAGTTGCAATGGGGATGAGCCAGCAGCTGAGAAGATCGCATCGGAGGAGCCGATCACCAGAACGTCGGTCGGTGCACCGTCTTCGCCTACATCATCACCTGCATACTGTAGCCGATACGACAACATCGGATCTTCTTCAGAAGCAGTCGTCATTGGCCGCCGTCATCGTCTCACATTGGCACCAATGCAGGTACGTTCTCTGTTTACAGATAATTTGGCAAACTTAGAACACGAGGGTTGTCGGGAAGATGACATCTCGGTGAGATCCACAGTGACTGATACATTACAGTCTTCTCCGGCTCAAGAGTTAGCCTCCCATGATTGTATCAGGGCGGATTTGCCTTCTGACAAAAGTCCTGCCAATGAGTTTAGGGGAGAAATATCTCCTAGATCTCTGGCAAATATGACGAAGGAAAGTGTTACCACAGTTGATTTTGAGGAGGCCTATCATGAATGTATCATGGCAGGATTCACCCCAAAGGAAGCGAGTGATCATATCAAACAGAAAAAGAATACATTACAAGGGGGTTCCAAGCGGGAGTCAGATGAAATGATCATCGAAAGCTTCTGGGATCAAGTTGGCTTCCCAAAAGGAACGAGATGGTGGGAGCACAGTCAGGTGTCCGGTGAAAAATCGGCGTCCATTGATCGTGGGCATACTAACAATGGTGCTAGCACCATGGATAAGAAATCCAAAGGTGTCAAAGTGAAACCTTGGAAAGGTCCATTACCAAAACGAAAACCATCTCAAATTACCCTAAATGCTTTCCTCCCAGAACAATTGCAGGATGTTTTGGGAACCAATGTGCATATGCCAATGCAATCCAATAGGAAATTGATCCAGCGGGCCCGTGATTGTGGGCGCGAGCCTTGGTGGGCCGTCTTTCCGGATAGGAGTACCAAACCATCGGCAAAATCAATCTGTCCACACCCAATGCCGCCGCCGAAGGGTTCTGGCGTGGACGTCGTCTCAGCGCCGGTTCGTGAGGGTCGCCATTCTTTCGCTGAAGTCGCTGCTGCACCCATGCCGCATAATCACCCAAGGGCGCCGTCCCATGGTCGTCGGCCCTTCGGGCGCGATGGACATGCAGACCGATCTGAGGGCGGGCGGTGGCCGGCCGGGCGTGGTCCGGCAGGTCGTGGCGATGGCTTCGGGCGAGGGCCGGCTGGTCGTGGTGGGCATGGCCGTGGGCTGGCGGGACGCGGTCAACCCGACGATGGTGGCGGCCGAGGGCCGGCTGGACGTGGAGATCGGCACGGGCGAGGGCCAGTAGGGAGCGAAGGTCATGGTGATGGTGCTGGACAAGAAGGATAGAACCGGGGTCGAGGTGATGTAGAAGGCAGAGGATCCGGAGCACCGAACAATGCTGCAGGTCAGGAGGCTCGGCGTGCATGGCAGCTGGTACGTCCTGTCCCGCACGCTGAAACCAGTGCAGAGGGTGAGGCAAGACACCAGCAGAATGAACAGCAGGGGGCAGATCAAAATTTGAAGAAGAAACGGGCCTTCTGCTTCATATGTAAGTGCAATGGTCATGTTAATGATGATTGCAAGGCAGATTTAGATTGTGTTGTTTGTAACAAGAAAAATTCGCATATGTCTGCTAAGTGTCCAATTTTGAAGTGGCCTAGAGATATTACTTCGTTTTATGGGTCAGTCAAAAAGGAACTAGCCTTCGTGCAAGTGGCTGAGGTTGACTACAAATTGGAGACACCAGAGCAAGCCCCCACAGGGCTGGTGACTGTGACTGGACCTCCAATCTCAGCAGAAGTGATACAGACGGAAATAGCAAGAATCACCCGGATGGAGTGGGGTTGGGAAGCTTTGCCTCATGGAGAGAATTCTTTTCTGGTGGCTTTCCCTAATGAGGAGACTTTGCGCAGTATGGTTGACATCGGATATCAGCTGAGGAATCATGGTGTCACCATCACAGTTTCTGAATGGCGGATTGATCAAGATATTGTTCCAGCCTATGAGCTAGATGTAGTGTGGGTGCACATTACCAATGTACCACATAAATACAGACATTTTCTAGTTTTCTGGGCATTGGGCAAAGAGATTGGGAGCACCAGAGAGGTCGACATGTTAACCTACAGAAAGAAAGGAATTATCAGGGTGAAGGTGGCAGTTGTCGATAAAAAACTTTTACCAATCACCACCGATGTGGTGTTTGATAATGTCGGCTACAATCTCACATATACTTTGGAGGATGAGAGTTTTCAGCCTGCTGTTGCACCCCCTGATGATAATGATTCTATGGATCAGGACGGGGCTGGAAAGGACAAAGGAAAGGGGGACAATGAAAATGAATCCTCTGCTGCAAAGAAAAGGAGGAGTGACGGGGCAAAGGATGGCTCAGCTAGCACTGAAAAAAAAAATAATCAGACCGGGACTGGTCCAGAGCCAATGCAGATGACGCTTACACCACTGGGGAAAAATAGACCTTGCCCATCATGGAAGCCACTAGTGATGTTGAAAGAAGGAGAAAAATTGCCTACTGTAGCAGTGACTCCATCGAAGGGTGGGTTTCGCAGTGACGGCAGTATTAAAAGTACAACAATGACACAGACAGCAAGCCGAGAGGAGGGGCCTAATTCCCTGTTAGCAACAAAGGAGATGGCAGTAGGAGCTGAAAAGTATGCTGATAGTGGATCAACCGCACATTCTGATTTGCTGGTGGTGGATGTTGTTCAGCAGGTGGGCTCTGAAATTCCTACAGTGATTTCTCTGAGTCATGATGAGGTGGTTCTGGTGGGCGCAGAAAAAGATCTGCTGCCGGCAGGTGACGGCATGGTGGCAGGCGCAGAGGCAACAGATGTTGGCGCTACGGCGGCAGTTTCAGCGGCAAATGCTGCTGCAACTTGGACAGGGTCTGCTAACGTCGAATTGATGACAGCTGTGAACGGGCTGGCTAGGCCAAGGCCAGCATCTCCAGACGTATCTAATGCAGGTGATTTCTCAAACGATCATGATCTTATTTTCACTCCGGTACGGAATAATTATGATAAGAGTTTCTTACATCAAACCTCCTCATCACAATCTGTGTTGGTTTCAGCTGGCCCAGTGGAGTCAAACCAGACAACGCCACCGGGATCGATCTCTACAGGTTCAGGAATTAATAAGGAAGTAAATGGCTCAATTCTTGTAGATGGAAAACGTCGTAGCGCGAGAGTTAATCATACACTGTCTTATGATGGATTACCTATTGCAGATGAGTTGGTTTTGGAGAGAGCCATAAAGCGTACAGCGGCTAGGAACCTAGATGGTACCCCAGCATCGCAGCCTGTGGCAGCTCCGACACACTCCAGCAGTGGTAAGATATCTAAAACCTCGTGTATTACTAATTTAAATGCCATCGGGGTTTCTTTAGGCAGGGATACGAAAACAATTAATATATCATATAGTGCACTAAAGAGAATTGAGATTGACAAAACGGTGGTCCAACCTAAGGCCAAACGCCTAGGAAACGTAAATGCAGAGGTTAATCCGTTCGAGGATAGTGATGGAGAAGATATTGAGAATAACAATGATCTTTTATCGCACTTAATAAAGGATTTAACTGAAGTGGACTTAGATGACTTGGACCTAGATACTAAAATTTGTGATTTACAGGTGTCGGGTCGTAAAACTAAATCATTGTCCAAGAAAAACAAGGGCCGCATTAAGCAGCAAAAAAATAATAATAATAGGTTTTCTCCATGAAAGGCTTTTACTGGAATAGCAGAGGTCTTTCAGACTTGGCTAAATACCGGTATATTTTTGAGGCAATCAGAGAGCATGGTTTAGATTTTGTCGCAATAATGGAAACGGGTAGGCAAGACATGTCTCGAACTAATCTTAACCGTTTATCTGGGGACGTGGATTTTGTTTGGCATTGCTTGCCACCCAGAGGACGATCGGGTGGAATCCTCTTAGGGATAAATTCACTAGTTCTCGATCTTTCTATTATCGTTGAGGGGGAATTTTTTATTAAATTTCATCTGCGAAATAGACAAGATGACTTCAAATGGATTTTAATGGCGGTATACGGTCCAGCTCAAGACAACTTTAAGTCGGCCTTCTTAGCGGAATTAGTACGGACTTGCCAACAGAATCCACTGTCGGTCCTAATTGGGGGGGGGGGGATTTTAACATTATGCGACACAGTAGAGAAAAGAACAAAAATAACTTTAACCCCAGATGGCCTTTTCTTTTTAATGTTGTTATTGATAGTTTCGATCTTCGGGAGATAGAGTTGTTGGGTAGACAATTCACTTGGGCAAATTCTCTCCCGGAGCCGACTTATGAAAAACTTGACAGGATCTTGATGAGTACTGAATGGGAATTTAAATATCTGTTGGGAATTTAAAACTTGACAGGATCTTGATGAGTACGTGCGCTTGACCGAGGGGTTTCAGATCACACACCTTTAGTTCTAGAAACGGGCGATGCAGCCTTTCATGGATAGCCTAAGCAGTTTAAGATGGAACTTAGTTGGTTGGCGAACGATGACTTCAAAGAAAAAGTCATAGAGATTTGGAATCATCCGGTCAACGGGCAAAATACAGTCCAACGGTGGAACAAGAAAATGGGGGCCTTGAGAAAACATCTCCGGGGGTGGGCTCGCCACCACCATGGGGTGTACAAGGCTCAAAAACAGCACCTACAAGATGTGGTGACATCGCTGGACATACAGGCTGAAAATAGAATTCTATCTGAAGGGGAGAGAGATCAGCTTGAAAGAGCTCGGGATGATCTCATAAAACTTCTGAGAGAGGAGGAATTGAGATACTATCAACGAGCCAAAGTAAACAAGGTCCTTCTTGGAGATGGTAATACTAAATATTTCCAAATGGTGGCCAATGGCAAGCATAGGAAAAAAAATTTCTCTAGATCATGAAGGGGACAAAATAGAAGGGCAACAACACCTCAAAGATTATATCACTCAATTCTATAAAGGTTTGTTCGGCCCTGCGGATGAAAGTCACTTTAGTATGGAAGAGAGAAATGATGACATACCACAAGTTAGTGAAACAGAAAATGAATTTCTCACGGCCCCTTTCACTGAAAAGGAGATTCGAGAAGCAATTTTTAGTATGGAACATAATAAAGCACCAGGACCAGATGGCTTCTCTGCTGAATTTTATCAGCATTTTTGGGAAACAATTAAAGGGGACTTAATGAATATGTTTCATGAGCTACACGCTGGGGGCCTGCCGCTGTTTAGCCTCAATTTTGGAGTGATAACACTGTTACCCAAGATCAGAGAGGCTAATAAAATCCAGCAATACAGACCCATCTGTTTACTGAATGTTAGTTTCAAACTTTTCACTAAAGTGGCAACAACTAGAATTAATTCGGTGGCCGATCGCATTGTTAGCCCCACACAGACTGCCTTCATGCGAGGAAGGAACATCCTGGAAGGAGTTATAACCTTGCATAAAACAGTCCACGAATTGCACAGGAAAAATCTTAATAGGGTTATATTTAAAATTGACTTCGAGAAGGCGTATGATAAAGTCAAATAGGATTCCCTGATACGGACACTGCAATTAAAGGGTTTTTCACCAAAATGGATTGAGTGGATTAAATCCTTTATTTCGGGTGGTAGTGTTGCTGTCAATGTTAATGATGAAATAGGTCCATTCTTCCAGACAAAAAAGGGGCTTAGACAAGGTGACCCATTATCTCCCATCCTTTTCAACATAGTCGCAGACATGCTCAATCTCCTGATCACCAGAGCTAAAACAGATAATCAGATACAAGATGTGGTGCCCCACTTGATTGATGGAGGCCTTTCCATACTACAATATGCTGATGATACAATTCTGTTCTTAGATCATAATCTGGAACAAGCTCAAAATATGAAGAATATTGTTTGTGCGTTTGAGCAACTATCGGGGCTCAAGATTAATTTTCATAAGAGTGAAATCTACTGTTTTGGTGAAGCCATGAATTTTGAAGATCAATATAAAGAACTGTTTGGGTGTAATCCTGGAACTTTCCCTATCCGTTATCTAGGTATCCCGATTCATTACAGGAGATTGTCTAATAACGACTGGTTGAGGGTCCAGGAACGATTCGAAAGTCGCCTCAGTAGTTGGAAAGGGAAAAGCCTTTCATATGGAGGTCGTTTGACTTTAATCAATTCAGTTCTTAGTAGTCTACCGGTGTATATGATGTCCTTCTTCTAAATTCCAAAAGGGGTTCGTAAGAAGTTGGATTACTACCGGTCGAGATTCTTTTGGCAAAGTGACGAACATAAACGAAAATACAGATTGGCTAGATGGCACATTATGTGTATACGGAAAGATCAAGGAGGATTAGGGATACATAATCTAGAACTCAAAAACATCGCTTTGCTCAGCAAGTGGCTTTACCGTCTGTTAACATCAGATGGAACCTGGCAACAGATCTTGCGCAACAAATATCTAGGGACACAACCGCTGGTTCAGGTCCAGTGAAAAAGTGGGGATTCTCACTTTTGGGCTAGCCTTATGAAGGTTAAAAATGATTTTCTAAAATTTGGATCCTTCATTATAAAGGATGGAACCCAGATAAGATTCTGGGAGGACAAATGGTTAGGAAACAGTCCTCTTCGGGATTAATATCCACAGCTATATAACATAGCTCGGAAAAAATAGGATACAGTGGCTGATGTACTTAGTACAGAGATTTCCAATATATCTTGGCGTAGAGATCTGATTGGACCTAAGTTGATAATGTGGAATAATCTAGTGGATCGAATTAGAAATATTGATCTTACTGAGGAACAGGATGAATTTAAATGGAGTTTGGACCAGGCAGGTGTTTTTTCAGTTAAAACACATTACATGGCTCTCATTTACCAAAATGTCCCAAGAACAAATAAAAGATTATGGAAATCGAAAATCCCATTAAAGATTAAAATTTTTATGTGGTTCCTCAAACGAGGGGTTATTCTAACCAAGGATAATCTGGCTAGACGAAATTGGAATGGTAGTAAACAGTGTAGTTTCTGCCACGAGAATGAGTCAATTCAACATCTTTTTTTCGAATGTAGGTTCACACGGTTGGTATGGGCCTCGGTTTTTGCGGCTTGGGGTTTACCTAAACCAGATAGTGTGAATAATATGTTAAATGGTTGGCTCAATCTAGTTCCATCAAATGTTAAACCTCTGATGTTTGTAGGCGCGGCAGCCTTATGTTGGGCTGTCTGGCGATGCAGAAATGCAGTGGTGTTTGATAACAAGACTCCAAATTTTTTGCAGGTCATTTTCACAACTTCGCACTGGATCCGTACGTGGGCTATTCTACAACTGCCGTCATCGCAGGAGACTCTTGTAGCGGCGTCGCATTGCTTGGTCCAAGTGGCCAAGGTTATTTTTGCCCGGGCGTTTGGGTGGCAGTCTAGTCTTAGGATTGGCAGCTATTAGGGTCCTGGGTTTTTGATAAACATTTGTTGGGCTGTGTGTCGTAACGGCAGAGGCCGGGAGTGTGTTTTTAGGTGGATGTATCACCTCGATGTATCTAACTGAAAATTAATAAAGCATCCATTTTCAAAAAAAGGAATTTAATTGATGCCCACTTTGTGTCATAGTATGAACTGCATATTTGATGTTCATGCACGTGACACACGGTGACCATATCGTACGCGTGTTTAATAATTGATCGATGTAATGTAACGACACACAGGTAGTTCACCTATCTTTTTTTATTGTCATCGCAACAAGACAGACATTCCATGTCTATGCCGCGTCTCTCTCTTCACTAGTTTACCTTATTTCTCCCCACATATTCTTATTCATCTTTCTCGATCTGCAGCCAAAGACGATCGAGTCGCCTCGGCTCCGCCCAACTTGTGCTCCACGGGCAAGATCGAGTGTGGCCGTGGCCAACGACCGATGAGATGCGTCGTGGAGCGGCAGCTGCGTGTCGTGCTCTCTGCGGCGACGAGTCCGATCCCATCCTAGGAGATCGAGACAGACACCAGCCCTCGACGTGTGGGCCGGGTGAATAATCCTATCCGCGGTTGAGCCGCGAATTGAACATGCCGACGATCGACTCATGTGTTCCAATCTTTGGACGGGTCAATAGACCAGAGGCCACGTTTGTCCTGGAGGAGATGGTCATTGGATTGCGGATTGGGTTGTCCTCCGAATTATTGGTGGAGAAGTATATGCCGACGACTCATGCATGTTCCGGTCTTTGGACGGGTACGGTACGTCAATGAACCAGAGACCACGTTTGTCCTCGAGCCAGGATCGTCGTTAAATTGGGTTTGTCCTCCGCGAACAAAGCATGCAGTCGTTGCCAACAAGCTAGTGTTCCCACGCAAAGCAAGGGAATCCAGTGCAAAATACCAGCGAGAGCGAGATAGAAGAGGCCGCCGGCCGGAGCGTCATGCCGACCTTGCTATGCACTATCATACTGATGATTGTGTTGTGCGTCAACGACAACGCCGTTGTTAGTGCCCAGCAATTCATATATAATGGATTCGCCGGCAGCAACCTCCACCTCGGCGGCGGGGCCTCCATCACACAAGACGGCGTCCTTACTCTAACAGCCGGTAATTCCGATGATTCCGACACCGTCATTGGCCATGGCTTCCATCCGGAGCCTCTTTCCCTTGTTCCAGAACACAGGAGGCTCGAGCTCGCCTGTTTCTCCACTACTTTCGTGTTCTCTATCACTCCCAGAAACACCAGCCGTTACGGTATGGCGTTTGTGATATCCTCGACCCCGGACTTGTCTCGTGTCTCAGAAGATCGGTGGATTGGCGGCTTTGCCCATGGGTACCGGTACCGTGCTGTCCCTTTCTTTAGAATAGAGCTTGGCACCGTGGCTGACAGCTTGTTCGAGGTCGAAGATAACAGTGTTGGGATCTACTATACCGCAATGATCAGACGTCACCCGTGATGTCAAGCCCAGCAGGCTATCGTTACAACGTCGACGCCGACAACCTGCTGAATTTTGAGGCCCTGAGGCTTTAATTTCCAGTGGCAAGCCGATGCAGGTGTGGGCGGACTGCGATTGCACAACCATGGTGCTCAGCGTCACCCTGGGCCTTGTCCCCATGGATAAGCCATCTGCACCGCTGATGATATCTCACGTCATCAGACTGGACGAGGTGCTGGGGGATTCTAATGTCACCCAAGCTTACATGGGATTCTCATCTTGGACTGAAGATAAGGGTGGCACTGGCACTGCCGCTGCCCATCAGATTCTTGGATGGAGCTTCAACGTCGGTGGACAGGCTCAGCCACTAAACTACTCATTGCTGCCAATCAAGAGACCTGCTCAACAGAAACAGATACAGCATGGGGACGAGAAGAAACTCACCAAATGGTTGCCGGGAACTATTGTATCTTTGTTTGCCTTTCTTTGGTGCACAGAGTGGCAAGAGGACTGGGAGGACGAGCTGGGGCCCCGGCGGTTTTCGCACAAGGTCCTTCGTGCAGCAACCAATGGGTTCGTCGGCACACGGCTGCTGGGCAAAGGTGGCTTTGGGAGCGTCTATGGAGGCGTCCTTGCTGCGTCCGGCCTGTGCGTAGCGGTCAAGCGCATTTCCTCCGCGTCAACGCAGGGTTTAGCACAATTCACGGCCGAGGTCATCATCCTTGGCCGCCTCCGGCACCGGATCGAATCTCGTCCGCCTAATTGGCTACTGCCGCCACAAAGACGAGCTCCTCTAGGTGTACGAGCAGATGCCCAATGGTAGCCTGGACACCTATTTGCACGGCCAGACTAAGCAGCTGCTCATCTGGTCCCAGAGGTTCCGCATCATCAAAGGCGTCGCATCTGGCCTGCTCTACCTCCACGAGGATTGGGAGCAGGTCATCATACACCGCGATGTCAAGGCAAGCAATGTGCTCCTCGACGGAGAGATCAATGGACGGCTTGGTGACTTTGGCCTGGCAAGGCTCCACGACCATGGTGCCGACGCTCACACCACACACGTCGCTGGCACCAGGGGGTACCTCGCCCCCGAGCTGATGAAGTTCGGCAAAGCCACTAAGGCGACCGACGTGTTCGCGTTCGGCGCGTTCATCCTGGAGGTGGCCTGCGCGCGGGCGGCGGCCCGTTGGCCTCAATGCGCGTGGCGAGCTTTTGGTGCTCATCGACTGGGTGCGACAGGAGTGGGCATCCTCTAGCTGCATCGCCGACACTATGGACCCGAGGTTGATAGACTACGCTGCTGAAGAGGTGGAGCTGGTGCTCAAGCTTGGGCTGCTGTGCTCGCACCCGCTGCCAGCCGCGAGGCCCGGCATGCGGCTCGTCATGCAGTACCTCGATGGGGACCTGCCTCTGCCAGAGTTCTCACCGGACTATCTGGCTGCTACAGACGTCGACCAAGTCGTTGAGATGACCCCGTCGGTGGCAACTACGATTACAAGCTTATCTGGAGGAAGGTGATCTCAAATCAACCTGTAGACAAATCCCAGTGCGTTATTTAAGTTTCTGTACTAAATTGAAGATATGTGTAGTGTCTCAGCGTACAACTGGAATAATATATAAGTGTTGACACTCAAATTGGGCCAAAGGCCAAACCGGTCTGACCGGTTTGCCAAACCGGTCAGACCGGTTTCGTTCTGTAATTCGAGTAGGATTAGGATTCCGAGTTTAATTCCATATTGTAACCTATTCGAAAGGGGTAAGACTTCCCCGGCCTATAAATATAAAGGCTAGACGGCCGATTGAGGTATTCCCAATCGAATCAAACACTTTTATCTTCTATTTGTGTATCTCTCAAACCCTAATCTTTTCCAATCCCCATATTCTGTTCTTTGCTCGTCTCTACGGCGTTCAAGGACGTTCTAGGTGGCCTGCCGACCCTAGAGCAACCCTAGATTAGCTCGAGCTCCGACGGGGTCCCTCCCGAGCTCGAGTTTCTAGGTCTTCACGACCTCCCGACCAGAAGCGGTCAGACCGGTTCTTGTAACCGGTCAGACCGGTTTGCCCGGGGAAGTCAGGAGTTGGCCGTTGTGACGGCCGTGCTGTGTGTTCGATCGATCTCAAGTGTGTTGGCGCATTTTTGTGTCAACATACTTTTTGGTGACTCCGCTGGGGAAGATTAATCTGGTGCCAAGACCGATTCAATCTACTCCGAATATGTCTGGATCGACGTGCGACCTCGACAAGGACAACATCATCGCCGCGACGATGGAAGAGCTCACGGATGAGGAGCGGAAGCGGTACCTGATCGCTGAAGAGCACTTCAGGACGCAATTCCTGAAGGGCTTCAAGAAAGATCGCGGTGGCCTTGTCAAGAGGGTAGAGGAATTCGTCATGCCAGCTTTCAAGCTGGCAAATGATCAAGTGGAAGAACTTCCTAAGGTAACTGGCGAATCCTCTGATTTGATGCAGCAAATTACTCGCATGATGGATGATAAATTACTTGCTGCACAAACTGTTACTAGTGAGTTGATTGCTAATATGTCGGGTAATTCTGATAAGGATAAAAATAATGTAGAATTTAATGAATTGCCTAACTCAACTCCTAGCTCATCAGGCATGCCAGAACATGTTTTAGATTCTAATTTGGGCATGCCGTTGAATTTCTATACGGGACAAACACCTTACCCTAGTTCGGTCCACGAACCGGTCAGACCGGTTTGTACAACCGGTCAGACCGGTTTGGCCCCCTCTGGTGGTCAGACCGGTTCTATGGGTGCAGGAGCATCCGGTGCGATGGTTTTATCTAATACGATTGCTTCTGGTCCTGTTTATACTATTCCACGTCCAGCAGTTGTTGGAAGTATACCCCACGGATCTGGCGCGTCTCATGGGCCGATTCCGAGTACTTCCCAAAGTGCAATGTACCATGTTCCCCGTATTCCACAAAACAGAGGTGATGGGAACTATCAAGCCGAGTTGGCTAAGTTCAAAGAAGACATAGCAAATACACTTAGAACAAGACTCGGGCTTGAATTGGGTAGTTCACGCTTATATCAGAAACCGTATCCGCCTGAATTTGATTTGGTTCCTTATCCTAATGGTTGGCGTGTTCCTGATTTTATTAAATTCAGTGGTGAAGATAATAGAACTCCTTGGGAACATATTAGTCAATATGTTTTGCAATTAGGAGAGGCATCGTTTTATGAGGCATTGCGTATACGGTTGTTCTCATTATCTTTAACTGGAACTGCCTTTTCATGGTTTTCTTCGCTTGCTCCTAACTCTATTCAAAATTGGACTCAATTGGAGCGTAAATTTCATGATCATTTCTTTAGCGGAGAAAACGAAGCTAAATTATCTGATTTAACATCGGTTAAGCAAAGCCGAGAAGAATCGGTTCTCAATTATTTTAAAAGATTTAAAGATGTTAAGAACCGATGCTTCAATATAACTGTTTCTGAAAAGGATTTAGCAGATTTGGCTTTTGTAGGCTTACGGTCTCATTACAAAGAAAAATTAGAAGGCTCTGATTTTCTCACTATTAATCACTTGCAAATGAAGGCCATGAGTCTAGAATTGAAATTTAAAAATGCAAAAGAATCTGCTAAACCTCATCGTTCGAATGTGCATATTATTGATAATGATTCTGATAGTTCGGACGATGATAAAGAAATTTATGCTGCTGAATTTGTTTGGTCATCAAAAAGTAAACCTGGTTCTTGTCCTTCATTGAAGCCGATTCAGAAAAATCGGCAAGAAGAAAAATTTACTTTCGATGTAGCCAAATGTGATCGTGTTTTTGATGAATTGCTTAAGAATGGCTTTGTTAAACTTTCTCATGCAATTCCACCAGCCGATCAATTGAAAAATCGTGCATATTGTAAGTGGCATAATTCTTTTTCTCACGCAACGAATGATTGCAATGTTTTTCGACGACAGGTACAATCGGCCCTTAATGAAGGTCGATTGGTGCTCGCTGAAATGCAAGTTGACAAGGCTCCTTTCCCTGTTCATACCTTGGATGTGAACACCAAGATGCTGATTCGGCCGGAACAAGCCGATGGAGCTAAAGGGAAGAACGTGGTGATTGGAGATCCGAGGCCGGAAATAGTTAATGACAAAGTTCCGGCCAGAACAGTGATGATTGGGAGGACTCTTGATGGAAAAGAGTCTCTGAAAATTACAATTAATACATCAAGGCCCGGGGGGCAAGGAAGTTCTTTGGAAGAGAATCGGTCCGCTAACCAGGCGAAACCGGTCAGACCGGTTTGTCTCCAGACCGTCCAAGAACTTTCAAGCCTAAGCGCCCGGAAGTGGGTACTTGGAAATTTAATGAGCCAAAGATTCAAGGGAGGGTTCTGAAGCAAGGACCTACTTTTTCGCAGCTCATGAACAAGTACACAAAGGCCGTTCAAGTTGATCGGCCGACGAAAAAGAGACAGAGGTCACCACAGCATTGGAATGGTTCTACAGATTATAAACGTCGTGGTGGTGCTACTGGAAATTCGGTGCATAACCGATTGAGCTCGTACCAACCAGGTCACTTGACCGCTTTTCAAAGCGGTCAGACCGGTTTTATGAACCGGTCAGACTGGTTTCGGTCTGAGCCAAGATTTCATGTTCCTCCTAAGCAAGAATACCGTATCAAGGAGAAAAAGGAGGATGTGCAAGCCCAAGCCAATGAATTCATAAAAATTGGTGATATTCCAGTGGCTATGCAAGACTTGGGTAAAAAGCCGATAGTCATTGGAGATTCGGCTCCTGTTCCAGCCAAGAAGCCGATCATGGTTAATGATCATGAAGCTAGCAGTAGCAAGGGCGTGAAGAAGATCTTCCAGCCAAGGTGGTGTCCTTCCGGCTTGACTCACACGCAAAAGCGGAAGCT
Organism: Echinochloa phyllopogon; assembly: GCA_033239725.1. NCBI lineage: Eukaryota > Viridiplantae > Streptophyta > Magnoliopsida > Poales > Poaceae > Echinochloa > Echinochloa phyllopogon. The sequence goes on from BTCW01000002.1 coordinate 2,881,858, forward strand.
ACAGCGTTTACGGAACAAAGAGAAGAGGGAACAGGAAGCCGAGAAGCTGAGGGATGAACATTTCAACAAGTATAGACCCATGATTCCTCAGATCAAGACCTGGCGAGTTGTGCAGCCAGCAGCACAACTGGTCAGACCGGTTTCAGAAACCGGTCAGACCGGTTCTGATCAGCCCACCGCTGCAGAAGCAGTCAGACCGGTTTCTGGAACCGGTCAGACCGGTTTGTCGACAGAGGCAGGGGCCAAAACTACTTCAACCATTGATGCTATTCCGCCAATTCCTCCAGTGGTTGAAGATGAAGAGTTAGTTGATTTTGAGCCTTCTCCAGAACGTGACAACATGGAAATTAATGTTGTCTATTTATCTTCTGATTATTATGTCGTGCCGGAGGAGGAAATTTCTCATCTTCAACCTGGGCCTCGAGATGCTGTGTTTCAGAAGCCTAGTGAATCAGAAAATCATCTCAAGGCTTTGTATATGAGAGGGCACATCAACGGGAAGCCAATTTCTCGTATGTTGGTTGATGGTGGAGCCATTGTGAATCTCATGCCATACTCTCTCTATAAGAAGATTGGCGGGAAAGACGAAGAACTAATCAAGACGAACATGACGGTCAGTGGAGTTGGTGGAGGTGATCCCATTGGTGCCAAGGGGGTGGCTTCTATGGAGTTGACCGTCGGGAGCAAGACTATTGCTACGACTTTCTTCGTCTCCGAGGTGCAAGGTAACTTCAGTTTAATCCTTGGTCGAGATTGGATTCATGCAAATAAATGCATTCCATCTACCTTGCATCAATATCTTATTCAGTGGATCGGCGATGAAGTTGAAGTTGTCCATGGTGACAATTCTTCCTTTGTTGCAACGGCCGATTCCGATTCTCTTAGTGCAAATGAGAAGGTCCAATGTTTGTCGGGCATGGATTTGACCGACTATGAGTTGATCAGTTGCACCAAGGATGGTTTTGTTCCTGCTACATTAAAGCCGATGGAAAATCGGTTGAATTACTTATTGTAATTAATGGAGCAACAAAATCAACAGAGACAAACCGGTCAGACCGCTTCTGGAAACCGGTCAGACCGGTTTGGGTCTGAACAGCGCCGATCGAGCCAAACCGGTCAGACCGCTTCTGGGAACCAGTCAGACCGGTTTGCGTCTGGACAGTGGCTTCAAGACCGAATTGATCATCATCGAGCTCATTCGGCCGGCATGTTTGAAGCTATTGAAGATCTTGGTGATATGGACAAATTGGGTCAGGGTTTTACATCAGCTGATCCTTTAGAAAAAATAGATATTGGTGATGGTACTATTCCTAGACCTACTTTTGTAAACAAAAATTTATCGACTGAGTTTAAAGCCGAATTAATAAATTTGTTGAAAGAGTATGTCGATTGTTTTGCTTGGGAGTACCGTGAGATGCCTGGTTTAAGTCGTGACTTAGTTGAGCATCGTTTACCAATAAAAGCCGGTTTTAGACCTTTTAAACAATCGGCTAGACGTTTTAATCCCGCTATTTATGACCGAATAAAAGAAGAGATTAATCGTTTATTAGATGCTGGTTTTATTCGGACTTGTCGTTATGCGGAGTGGATTTCTAATATTGTTCCCGTTGAAAAGAAAGATTCAGGAAAACTTAGAGTTTGCATTGACTTTAGAGATCTTAATAAAGCCACTCCCAAAGATTCGTATCCTATGCCTATAGCTGATGTCTTAATCAATGAAGCTTCTGGACATCGTGTTGTTAGTTTTCTTGATGGTAATGCCGGATATAATCAAATCTTCATGGCCGAAGAGGATATGCACAAAACGGCCTTTCAATGTCCGGGATTTATTGGTTTATTTGAGTGGGTGGTTATGACATTTGGATTAAAGAACGCCGGTGCAACTTATCAAAGAGCTATGAATTTAATCTTTCATGATTTACTTGGTGTTATTGTGGAAGTATATATTGATGATATTGTAGTTAAATCGGATGGCTTAGATTCTCATTTAGCCGATTTAAGACTTGCTCTTGAAAGAATGCGGCGGTATGGTTTAAAGATGAATCCACTCAAATGTGCTTTTGGTGTTTCGGCTGGGAAGTTTCTTGGATTTGTTATTCATGAGAACGGCATAGAAGTTGATCCCAAGAGAATTGAGGCTATGAAGAAAGTCGAAGCTCCTACTTGCAAGAAAGACTTGCAAAAATTTCTAGGCAAGGTAAATTTCTTGAGAAGATTTGTAATTAACTTGTCTGGAAAGGTCGATGCTTTTACTCCTTTACTTCGGTTAAAAAATGAAGCCGATTTTACTTGGGGGGCAAAACAGCAAGAAGCTTTTGATAAGATCAAAGAGTACTTGTCTTCACCACCGGTGCTTCGGGCGCCTAAGCGAGGAGTTCCGTTTAGACTTTATGTGGCGGCCGAAGATAGAACTATTGGAGCTGTTTTGACTCAAGAAATCGGCAACAAGGAGTATGTGATTGCTTATGTAAGCCGACGGCTCATTGATGCAGAAACAAGGTATACTTTCATTGAGAAGCTATGTTTATCCTTGTATCATGCTTGTACTCAATTGCGGCATTATCTACTATCTAGTACTTGCATCGTGTTGTGTCAAACCGATGTGATTAAACATATGTTGCAAAAGCCGATATCTAGTGGAAGAGTCGGCAAGTGGGCTTATGCTTTGGTTGAGTATGATTTGACTTGTGAACCTTTGAAATCAATGAGAGGTCAAATTGTAGCCGATTTTATTGTTGAACATCGGATTAATGATACTTGTGAATTCGACGTCGGCTATGTTACTTGTACACCATGGAAGCTATACTTTGATGGATCGGTTTGCAATGATGGGCAAGGAATTGGTGCTGTTTTGATTTCTCCAAGTGGCGCTGTTTTTGAGTTCTCAAACCGTTTGGAAGAAAAGCGAACCAATAATCAAGTTGAATATGAAGCTCTTCTATTTGGCTTGGAATTTTTGCAAGACATGGGAGTAAAACATGTTGAAGCTTTTGGTGATTCGCTCCTGGTGGTACATCAAGTATCAAAGGTATGCCAATGTTATAATGGTCCATTAAATGCATATCTTGATAGATGTCTCGGTATCATTGTTTCTTTTGATAAATTTACTATAAGACATATTCCGAGAGAAGATAATGATAAAGCAAATACTCTGGCTCAGAAAGCATTTGGTTATATGGTTGCAAAGAAATATTTCTATCTCCAAAAACCGATGCGAACAAAAGCCGAGGTTCTGGTTCTGGACGAACCGGTCACACCGGTTTCAGAAACCGGTCAGACCGGTTGTACTGCCAGAACCGGTCTGACCGGTTCTGAAAGCGGTCAGACCGCTTTGTCCCTTGACAGAAGCGAAAATACTTTGGATAATGCTAATCAATCCAAAGTTAAAGATCAGGATTGGAGAGTGCCTATTATTACTTATTTGAAAGATCCTGGTCGTGGTGCAGATAAAAATATTCGGCGAATATCATTTAAGTATATTTTACTTGGCGATGAACTTTATCGTCGAAACGCCGAAGATTTGTTGTTAAAATGTCTTGACTCGGATCAGGCCAAGGTTGCCATGGCTGAGGTTCATGAAGGTATTTGTGGTACACATCAATCGGCTCCAAAGATGAAGTGGTTACTTAGACGAGCCGGTTTTTATTGGCCTACTATGATGGCAGATTGTTTTAAGTATTACAAAGGATGTGAGGAATGTCAGAAGTTTGGAAATTTGCAACTTGTTCCTGCTACATTGATGCATCCTATCATTAAGCCATGGCCGTTCCGAGGTTGGGGATTGGATTTTATTGGACAAATTAATCCTCCATCATCAAAAGGACATCGTTTCGTGTTGGTTGCTACTGATTATTTTACTAAGTGGACCGAAGCGATTCCTTTGAAAAATATGACGCACCGAGAGATAATTGAGTTTGTTACACAAAATATTATTCATAGATTCGGTATTCCTCAAACTTTGACAACGGATCAAGGTACTTCTTTTATGTCTAAGGAGGTACGTGAATTCACCGAATCCTATAGAATTAAGTTGCTCAATTCATCTCCATATTACGCTCAGGCTAATGGACAAGCCGAGTCAAGTAATAAGACTTTGATTAAATTGATCAAGAAAAAGGTAGCAGAAAATCCTAAGAGATGGCATGAAGTTTTATCCGAAGCATTATGGGCTCATCGTATATCTAGACATGGTGCTACTAAGGTTACTCCTTTTGAGCTTGTATATGGTCAAGAAGCCGTTTTACCTGTTGAGGTAAATCTGGGCGCTTATAGATTGGCTAAGCAAAATGACCTTGATGCTGTTGATTACCACAATTTGATGTTGGACAATATTGATGAGGTAACCGACAAAAGATTGAAAGCTTTGAAGGAAATTGAGAAAGATAAACTTCGGGTTGCTAAAGCTTACAACAAGAGGGTGCGAGGAAAGTATTTTCAAGTTGGTGAGTTTGTGTGGAAGACGATCTTGCCTATTGGATCAAAAAGTAACAAGTTTGGTAAATGGTCGCCAAGTTGGGAAGGGCCTTATAGAGTTGTCAAAGTCATCTTTGGGAATTCTTACATGTTGGAGACACTGAAGGGAGATCCTTTGCCTAAAGCTATCAACGGGAGATATCTGAAGAAATTCTATCCAAGTGTTTGGCAAGATGCGTAAAGATCAAATGGCCGATATATTGTTAAATATCGCCCTTAGTATAAATTTTTAGCTCCTGAGTTATATTTACTTGCTTTTTAGTTCTCAAGTTCACTAAAAACGCAGGGGGGCATGTGTTGACACTCAAATTGGGCCAAAGGCCAAACCGGTCTGACCGGTTTGCCAAACCGGTCAGACCGGTTTCGTTCTGTAATTCGAGTAGGATTAGGATTCCGAGTTTAATTCCATATTGTAACCTATTCGAAAGGGGTAAGACTTCCCCGGCCTATAAATATAAAGGCTAGACGGCCGATTGAGGTATTCCCAATCGAATCAAACACTTTTATCTTCTATTTGTGTATCTCTCAAACCCTAATCTTTTCCAACCCCCATATTCTGTTCTTTGCTCGTCTCTACGGCGTTCAAGGACGTTCTAGGTGGCCTGCCGACCCTAGAGCAACCCTAGATTAGCTCGAGCTCCGACGGGGTCCCTCCCGAGCTTGAGTTTCTAGGTCTTCACGACCTCCCGACCAGAAGCGGTCAGACCGGTTCTTGTAACCGGTCAGACCGGTTTGCCCGGGGAAGTCAGGAGTTGGCCGTTGTGACGGCCGTGCTGTGCGTTCGATCGATCTCAAGTGTGTTGGCGCATTTTTGTGTCAACAATAAGCTACCTATTTTTATCTTTTTTTTCAGACAAACGTGCACGACATAGCACCTATTTCATCATACTAGATGGAAGGAGAGCACTTCTACTTCTATCTAGCACCTGGTAAAATGAAAAGAGAAAATACAACGCCGAAAGCCTGGCAAAGCTTTGTGCTTACAGCCATATCCGGCCTGCTGTTCTTGATTCCTCTTGTCTGCGCTTAACTGAGACTAGTAACCTGCTAGTATACGAAGCAGAAACATTGTGGAATTGTAATGTCAGTTGTCAGCAACTGTATTTCAGTCTACTATTATGGCTAGTAGTCATTTTCATGTACGGTGTTTTCTTTGCGCGGAGCGGCCACTGTCTGAATGTACGGTGTTTTCCTTGAAAAATGAATCATGACAGCCGAGAGCCAATTTCGGTTCAGTTATAGGTCATCTGCACAAGGCCACAAGCTAGGTTCCCCAGTATGAAATAACGATCACCAATTTCTGTTGAAGAACTTATATATCGTGATCGTGATTCCAGAACTGTGTGTTCATGTAATCATGTGAAGAACCCAAGAACAATGAGCCGTGCATCTTGAACAAAGGCTTGGTGATTATCAGCAGAATATGCAATGATGCTCATATGCAACCTGCTGGTTGTGGTTGAACCAGATACGAACCTGGTTGCATATATGTAGATAATAAAACAACTAAAGAACAATGAACCAAGTAATTTTTGAAGTCTGAAATTCTGAATAGAAGTTCTCAATTTTTGAACCGAACCAACCTGGTGGAAGTGGAACCCAACCAACCTTCCCGTCTTCTCCTCCTTCCTGTCGCTCGCTGTTTCCCAAATCCCAATCCCCAACAAAACCCTCGCCACTCGCCTCTCCGCCGCCCACCCACCGGAGCGATATGACGGCGCCCCGCCAGCCGCCGGAGCTGACGGCGGACCTCATCGACGAGATCATCCTCCGCCTCCCTCCCGACGACTCCGCGTGCCTCGTGCGCGCCTCCCTCGTCTGCAAGCTCTGGCGCGGCATCATCTCCGACCCCGGCTTCCCTGGCCGCCACTGCGAGTTCCACCGGCTGCCACGCCTGCTCGGCTTCTTCCACAACCTCGACTGCGGCAGCAACTCCATCGCCCGCTTTGTCCCCATGGCGGCGGCGGCGGCTTCTCCCTTCCCCAAGCCGGAGCCCGATCCCCGCGGCTGGCGCGTCCTCGACTGCCGCCATGGCCGAGTCCTCCTCCGTGACATGGACAGCCGCAAATTCGCCGTCTGGGATCCGGTCACCGGCCACCGGGAAGAGCTCCACGGGCCCGGCATCGCCTACAAGTACATGTCCTACTCCGCGGCGGTGCTCTGCAGCACCGACCGCTGCGATCACCTCCATTGCCATGGTGGCCCCTACCTTGTGGTCTTGGTGTGCCCTGATTATACTGCTGGTTTCACACGCGCCTGCGTGTACTCTTCGAGGTCTGATGCATGGGGAGCACCTGCCTCTGTAGACTCTGGTGCTAATTACTTTGACACATACAGAAAGCGTGGTGCTGTTGTAGGAGATGAAATATACTTCATACTTGGAATAGGTGCGAGAATTGTCAGGTATGATGTGGGGAAGCATTGCTTGTCCATGATCGACCCACCGGACAATTACGGTGAGGACACTGTCCTGATGCCAATGGAGGACGGTTCGCTTGGGCTTGCCGGCAGTAGAAACCGTAAGATTTACTTGTGGTCAAGGAAGGTGAATTCAGATGGTTTTGCGAGATGGGTGCGATGCAGGGTCATGGAGGTAGAAAAACTGATCCCTGCTTTCAAGTCTGGTACCCAAGCACGTGTGGTTGGCTTTGCGGAGGGTGTGGGTGTTATCTTCGCGAGAAATAGTGCTGGCACCTTCACGATTGAGCTCAGTTCGGGAAGGGTGAGGCAAGTAAATGAATTGCTTGACTTTGCTGTCTTCCCCTTCTTGAGTTTCTACAGTACTCCAGGTACATTCCAGCCCCTTTGCCTGATTGTAACTTTTCAGGGTACAGCTTCTGTATGTGATTCTGCTACATATGTAGATTGTTAGTTTTATGGAAACAGATGGTACCTGTAACAGCAAAAACTGAATATCTAACAATAACAAATGCAACACCACAAATAATCTTTTTTGTCAGCTTCAACCTTTTCATCAGGACTGTTCTTGGTAATGACACGATTTTCTTAGCTTATGAACCTTTGCAGTTGCAATCATAAGCCATGATCTAAATAAATTTCAATAGCATTTTAGCTTGTTCTTATTTTTCTGTCCTTTTAGATATTAGGTGTGAACACCACCTACTGTTTTATTTCATATCCTTTATACTGTATATATTGATCTATGCAACACTTTTAAGTTTTAACTTTTATGCATGGTACTTCTCAGATTCTACTAGAAGCAAATTCCTCTGGTCCATGGAGATACTCTTTGTGACAAGTGACAACTTGGTTGTTCTGATATATAGATATTATAGTTCTCTAAGTAAATGATTCCTTTGTTTCTGAAAACTGAATAAGTGGCAATGCCATTTCGCGTCTAAATTTAAAATATCTAATCTAGTGTTGGTCATATCTACACTTCTAGTTGTTAAGTAGGCATTTCTTCTGTTTCATCTTATGAAGCTGTATGTAGTGAGCCATGAGACAATTTTAATGCATATGTATGGTACTTTTCAGATTGCACTAGCGCCAGGTTGCCATTTCTAGCGGGGTCAGATTGATCACTATTGCACACTTGCACTGAATTATGGTATTTACTAGCCAATTTACAAATACTCCAAGCTGAAGCTATTGCTGTTGGAATCTTACAGGGTTGATGCTTTGGAACGTTTAGTATTCTGTTTGATAGTTTCATTTATGCAAGTGTAAGATACCATGGAGCAGCCCGCTATTGACCTTCTGTTTTTCCTCTGTTGTTGTTAGAATCGTGACTGTGCTCAGAATCCCTAGGTGCTGTGTGGTTGTCTGTGTTGGGTGAGTGTGTGTGTTGAGTGAGTGTGTGTGTGTTGTGTGGTGTCTGTGTTAGTATTTTCAGGGATCTATTCCCTTTTCATCTTCTTAATATAATGAAGAGCAGTTCTCTTGCATCTTATTTCGAGAAAAAAAAAAGAATCGTGACTGTGTGAAGATTATGTTAGGTCCAGCTAATCATACTTTGGAGATTGGACAGTGTTCCTTTGATGGTTGACAGTCAATTTGGACTGGAGATATATTGTTGTTTTTTCCCTGAAAACTGAAGAGTGTTTTATTTTTGGAATGAGAATAGCAGTTTCAGGATTTCCGCGTTTCCACGGTACATTTGGATCTGAAAATAAGGCCAACTTGGGACTAAAAGTTGGTGGCGTTGTCGTTATGTAAGCCACCATGGCCCGCTGTTATCTTCCATCTAGTATGATGAAATAGGTTGTTTCATTCCTTGTATGCTGAGAATGTATCTGCAGGCTGTTGCTTGCTTTCTTCTGTAAGTGAAATCTGGCCTAAGCCTAACAAGTAACTGTTCCAACTTGTCCCAGAATCAACCAGCCATGTGAACTTGTGAACTGTAAAGCAGAAATTTGGCTTGTAGCAAGCATAGGTGGAATTGCCACAAACTTGTTAATGACCATGCACAGGCGAACTATATAGCATAAGTATGCTTAAGTGTAACGGCTGAGTTGGAACTTGGAAGTTTGTTGTGAGTTGTGCTTGATATTTTTTATCGCTAGTGAGGGCTCACTGTGATCTCTAATGAGCCCAACCAACCAGCCTTGTTGAATTCATCCGGAGCTTGCAAAATGGACAGAATTGTTGTCATGTCTCCTGTTGTTGGCTTCTTGAAGGGCTACTACCAGGTTTCTTTTCTGTTAGTTCTGTTGTCCAATCCATCCTGATCGTTGAAAAAGCTTACATTACTGCTTGGTTAATGCTCAGTTTCACCTAGCTACATGGAACTAAAAATTTCGTTGAGTCTAATTTTGCAGCTTCTGCTTTTTTTAAGCCCTTCCCTTCCCAAACACATTGCTTTTCACTCCGGTTAAACATCATCAAGTCCCAATCTCCAAAAAAAAACATCAACGAGTACCCAAATTGCACTGCGCAACCCCGTCCGCGAAAAGCCGTGGGCGAGCTGCCTTTTTGGGCTGCAGCTCGGCTTGTTTCTCCAATGGACCGCGCTAATGCGCGACGGGTCGCGCGACCCGCCGCCGCCGCCGGCCCCTTCGCCCCCGCCGCCATCTCCTCCCCCGGCTCCGGCTGCCTCCGCCGCCTTCGCCGCCGCCCACTGCCGCGGCCCCGCGCTAACCTCGTCGGCGTCGTTTCTCCTCCGCCTTCTCCGCCCCCGCCACCCGCACCGCCCACCGGGGGTCCCCCACCGCCCGGCCGGCGGCGCCATCGCCGCCCAGCCCTCCGCCCGTCGCCCCCGCCAGGCCGGCCGCCGCCCCAGCCACCCTTTCTATGTCCGCCGGCGACTGGAGCCCCTCCAGGTAACCCCGGAACCCTAACCCCGGCACCGCCCTAGCCTTCTTCTCCGCCTCCGGCAGCGCCGCGCGGCGGCGCGAGTGGGTCGCGCGCAAGCGCGTCCGCGCGACCCATCGCTCCATAAACTTAGTGTTCTCCAATGCCTCCTGATGCCCGCGAATGTGCCACCCGTGCCTAGAGATCTCTCACCGCATATATACTTTCCTTGTTGAATTACAAGCAGGTCCCACGGGATATATCATCCAAAAAAAGCTACGTTGCCAAACATCCAACTTTTCATCTCCTGAGCTTCTCCAATAATCTGCTTTCTGGGCAGCTAGCAAGAAATCTAACTAAAATTAATTTTAAGCTGTGCCAAACAGAGCCTATACTGGGATTGGGAGTGTGAGCGAGGGAACATGTCAACTGGTTATATGCATGCTACTGCTAAGCTGCCACTCATGACAAAGGGCTCGTCCCATCAGTTATCTGATGATTGTTTCATTACATTGAGATTTCTGTTACCTGTTTGCATATGGCAGAAGCAGAACTGATGCATGCTGTTTTTTCTGTTGGAACCGCCCGGGAACACGCGTTCCCGCTGCTCTCCCCTCGCCTCGCTCACTCTAACTCGCTCACACGTTGGGAGCCCGAGGTTGAAGATGAACAGTGGTTTGCCGGCGATGAACGCCGCGGCGAGCACACCTCGCCTGTATCTTGACTACATTAATTCAGACGGCTCACTGTTGAACTAGGAGTACATAGCGTTAACCACCAGGGACGCACCGTGGAGCTCACCTCCACTCACCCGGTCTTCACGCCAGGATCAGCACGACGCGCTCAACAACCACCGTGACAGCCATCCGCTCCTCTTGGACTATGCGGCTTCCTCCGTGCTAACCGGCTCCATGCACACATGCACTCCACAGCCTTCTAACTACCTACGACTCTATCCACACAGCAGTCACGGCGCAACAAACTTGCACACGTTCTGCACCTGACCAAACTGCCGCACATACGCGCTAGACACACACACGTGCATGAACGCACACGCACACGAACACTCGCAGCTAGCCTACGCTTACAGACCGGAACGAACTCAACTCCAAGTCATGATTATCCTAACAAATTCCCCCTAATCTTGACTTGCCGTTGCCGGAGTTGCTGCAGCTCCCGTCGGCGTTGCCACCGGCCGCCACTACGGCCTCCCGACATGACGTGGCCATCTCTGCAAGCATCGCCTCCGCACACACCCAACGGCTTTCCTCATCTCCTCAGCGACACACGCTTCTCCGGACACTTACCGAGCCCACCGCAGCGCTCCTGCTGGCCCGAGCTCGATCCAAAACACCGGAACGCGACTGAACGCATACACACGTTATGGTCGCAACACAACTGCAGACCACAGCCATCTTGGCGACACACGCCCTCTTTCGCAGCACCCGCTCAGCGTTGCCAGGAGCCTCTTGCTCGCTCGAACAACGCGGCCTCACGCGCGGATATTCATCTTCTTCCTCGGCGACACACGCCGAGCTCCATCGACGCCGGCGACACACGCCTGACATCGGCACATCATGCCCGGCAGGATCGACACACGATCCACTGCCACGGCATCACTATCGGCGACCACGCACAAGCCGACACACGGCCCGGCGACTTCGCCTCGCCTCGCCACCAGCGCGCTCCTCGCCGCTGCCTCGCCAATCGCGCACACCGCTGACCAGCGCACGTACGGCACCCGCGCTGCGCCTCACGCGCGCGCCATGCCGCGCTCGTGGCTCCGCCGGCCCGGCCGGCGTGCCGCCGGCCGCCTCCCTTTCTCGACCAAGCTCTTGATACCAATTGTTGGAACCGCCCGGGAACACGCGTTCCCGCTGCTCTCCCCTCACCTCGCTCACTCTAACTCGCTCACACGTTGGGAGCCCGAGGTTGAAGATGAACAGTGGTTTGCCGGCGATGAACGCCGCGGCGAGCACACCTCGCCTGTATCTTGGCTACATTAATTCAGACGGCTCACTGTTGAACTAGGAGTACATAGCGTATTTAACCACCAGGGACGCACCGTGGAGCTCACCTCCACTTACCCGGTCTTCACGCCAGGATCAGCACGACGCGCTCAACAACCACCGTGACAGCCATCCGCTCCTCTCGGACTATGCGGCTTCCTCCGTGCTAACCAGCTCCATGCACACATGCACTCCACAACCTTCTAACTACCTACGATTCTATCCACACAGCAGTCACGGCGCAACAAACTTGCACACGTTCTGCACCTGACCAAACTGCCGCACATACGCGCTAGACACACACACGTGCATGAACGCACACGCACACGAACACTCGCAGCTAGCCTACGCTTACAGACCGGAACAAACTCAACTCCAAGTCATGATTATCCTAACAAATTCCCCCTAATCTTGACTTGCCGTTGCCGGAGTTGCTGCAGCTCCCGTCGGCGTTGCCACCGGCCGCCACTACGGCCTCCCGACATGACGTGGCCATCTCTGCAAGCATCGCCTCCGCACACACCCAACGGCTTTCCTCATCTCCTCAGCGACACACGCTTCTCCGGACACTTACCGAGCCCACCGCAGCGCTCCTGCTGGCCCGAGCTCGATCCAAAACACCGGAACGCGACTGAACGCATACACACGTTATGGTCGCAACACAACTGCAGACCACAGCCATCTTGGCGACACACGCCCTCTTTCGCAGCACCCGCTCAGCGTTGCCAGGAGCCTCTTGCTCGCTCGAACAACGCGGCCTCACGCGCGGATATTCATCTTCTTCCTCGGCGACACACGCCGAGCTCCATCGACGCCGGCGACACACGCCTGACATCGGCACATCATGCCCGGCAGGATCGACACACGATCCACTGCCACGGCATCACTATCGGCGACCACGCACAAGCCGACACACGGCCCGGCGACTTCGCCTCGCCTCGCCACCAGCGCGCTCCTCGCCGCTGCCTCGCCAATCGCGCACACCGCTGACCAGCGCACGTACGGCACCCGCGCTGCGCCTCACGCGCGCGCCATGCCGCGCTCGCGGCTCCGCCGGCCCGGCCGGCGTGCCGCCGGCCGCCTCCCTTTCTCGACCAAGCTCTTGATACCAATTGTTGGAACCGCCCGGGAACACGCGTTCCCGCTGCTCTCCCCTCGCCTCGCTCACTCTAACTCGCTCACACGTTGGGAGCCCGAGGTTGAAGATGAACAGTGGTTTGCCGGCGATGAACGCCGCGGCGAGCACACCTCGCCTGTATCTTGGCTACATTAATTCAGACGGCTCACTGTTGAACTAGGAGTACATAGCGTATTTAACCACCAGGGACGCACCGTGGAGCTCACCTCCACTCACCCGGTCTTCACGCCAGGATCAGGACGACGCGCTCAACAACCACCGTGACAGCCATCCGCTCCTCTCGGACTATGCGGCTTCCTCCGTGCTGACCGGCTCCATGCACACATGCACTCCACAGCCTTCTAACTACTTACGACTCTATCCACACAGCAGTCACGGCGCAACAAACTTGCACACGTTCTGCACCTGACCAAACTGCCGCACATACGCGCTAGACACACACACGTGCATGAACGCACACGCACAGGAACACTCGCAGCTAGCCTACGCTTACAGACCGGAACGAACTCAACTCCAAGTCATGATTATCCTAACATTTTCTAGCTAGACGTACGAACGGCAAAATCGAATTTAATGCTATGTTTCAGACTTTCAACACTACAGTATAATATCATAGGCCACCTGATAAAGCAGGTCAAAATTTCATGAGTTTGTCAAATACAGTAAAGTTGACAGATTATTCAGTGCATTGGTTATCTGCTCATTTCGCCAGTTGCAACAGTTAGCTCCCTTTTAGAAGCTGATTCTTGGACAAGCTGGAACGTTTAGCTTCCTTTGGATGAAAGCAAGCAACAGTTGCAGATGCATTATAGAATTCCATAAACAGAAAAGGGTGCAACATGGCTCCAACAGTAGTAGACAAAGGGCTCGTCCCATCAGTCATACTAATATTCCAGAAATGAAAATTAAACCAAAGCACGTACTAATATTCATATTTCAGAAAGAGCCATAAGATATCATCAGCTTAAGCCTTTAAGTGGACCTGGCAATCATAGATATCACACTAACAAAAGTATAGAGATTGATTTTAAACCTGAAACGATATTTGCAGTAAATCTAAAACATAGTCTTCATAGACACCAACTAGAGAAAAACAACATAAGCTCCCATTACCCCATAACTGGCCATGGTGGCTTACATTTTCACAGATTTAAATAGCCAACAGAACAAACATTCGAAGCATCTATCATGCCAGCAGCAAACTCAGCTTGATGCCATGGTATTAATATACTTCAGCTCGCTCTCAATAGTGATTAGTATGCTTCTGCTGGAGATGGTAATAAGCTGCTAGCACAATCTGAAAGAAACATGCATACAAGTCAAAATTGTTTCATATCTCCGCGTTTTATGATGAAATAGTGGAGAGTGCCAATTGTGTATTATTCAAAAGCATATCAAAACAATGTAGAAGGAAAAAGGATGTTAATCTTTAGCTTAATTATGATTCCTTGGTGCAATTCCAAAGGGTGTGACAATAGCCAGAGGAGATATTAAAATGATAGATCAATAACTTCTGGTTTGTGAAATAAGAAAAATTAAAGTACTACTACTTCATGGCGTATCCTGCCGATTTCAAAGACGGTGTCTAACAATTCAAACAAAAGAAGTGTGATCTGATGTCATACATTCAGTTTGCTCTAGCATCTACCAACATTTTCATGGATATTTTCAGTATGCGACTGTAAGTTACATTCCACGATATATTGATACCTACTATCTCCGTTCCAAATTACTATTTGTGTTGACTTTTTCGTTTAACGTTTGATCATTCGTCTTATTCAAAAAATTTCACAAGTATCATTTATTTTATATATGACTTGCTTTAACATCGTATATACTTCAAGTATAACTTATTGATTTGTATATTTGAACAAAATTTTTGAATAAGACGAATGGTCAAATATCTTGAAAAAAAGTCAATAACGAATAATAATTTAGAAAGGAGGTAGTACAAATTAGAATTAAGAAAATGTATACAAGCTATACAGTATTACAGTTCATATTGCAGCTAGGATTATATTACTTTTAAGTAAAGGGCCAGCACAATACCTGGAGTGTAGAAGCTCATGAACGGGAAGATGTTACAGCATTGGAGAGGCCGCTCGCCCACCTTCCTCACCTGGCCTGACTTGAGCTCTATTGTGAAGACACCAGCATTTGTGTACATAAAGACGATACCAAAGCCTTCTGCGGAACCAACCACTGACACACACCTAAAGGGGATCAGTGTCTGAAGGTGAATGACCCTAGATCGTACCCATCCTGCATCTGGATAAGCATTCCTCGACCACAGGCAAAGCTTTGAACATAGAACACCGGCGAACCCCAGCGAGCCATCCTCCATTGGCATGAGGGCACTGCCCCCATGGCTAGCGCTATCGTGCTCCTCCGGAGGGTGGGTGATGGACAAGCAATTCTTGTCCAAGTTGTATTTCAGAATTGCGTCATTTGGGACAAGTACAAAGTAGAGATTATCTCCGATAAGCACGCTATTCTTACGATGGGCAAGATAATACTGATCGGGACCTAGATCGGCAGATGCATTCCAAGCACCTGCCTCTGATGAGTAACAGTGTACCTGTAGACCATTGTTGTAACCCACCAAGACCACCAAGAATGGGCCGCAGCTGCAGTCCAGGTGGTCGCAGCCGCGCACGGCACAGAGCACCGCTGCGTTGTAGGCACCAAGCTGGACAGGGGCCTCCGGCAGCCGCCGGCGTCCGCCGGTGATGGGGTCCCAGACGAGAAGCTTGGCGCCTGGGCAGGAGGCAGTGTCGAAGACGGCACGGCCATGGCGGCAGTCGAGGGCGCACCAGCCGCGGCAATCATCTGGATCTAGCGCCCGCTAGGGGAACGGGGAGGGTGTTACCGTGGGGACAAAGCAGGGCCCGGTGGCGTACTGGTCGTGGAGGAAGCTGAGCTTGGGCGGCGCTGTTCGGTGGAAGGCGCGGTAGCGGCGGCGGAACGCGGGGTCGGAGAGGAGGCGGCGCCAGGTCTTGCAGACGAGGGCGGCGCGCGCGAGGCACGCGGGGACGTCCGGCGGGAGGCGGAGCAGGATCTCCTCGACGATCTCGGCGATCAGCTCCGGCGGCTGGCGCGGCCGCGGCGGCGCCATGGCTAGCTGGATCGCAGCTGCTGGGAGGCGAGGGTTTTGGTGGGCAATCGAGCGATATATATATCTGGATTGGGGAACAGAGAGGACGAGGGAGTAGACGGAGTCAGAGCTTTTTTTTTGTGACCATAAAAATAATTTCTGGTACAAAGCATGAAGAGTCAGTTAGGAAAATATTTTTCCCTTTCAGAAAAATACAAACAAGGCAACGGAGCAAGATTGCTTCCACAGTCCAATACAATGAAGCTTAAAATATTACGTGCTCTGACAGACAAGAGAGCAATCTTGCGTGCAGAAACTGAAATTTTCGTTTCAACATTTTCTTCCCAGAAAAGCTGAAACTGCTATCCTCGTTCAGATATCAAAATCAAACTGAAGAATTCAGATACATTTGTCAGTCAAAAGAACCACACTATATTTTCAATTCCGACCAGTCTTGTGCACCATCACTGAAAAACGAACCAAGATTCACTATAACTTTGATTGAAACATAGTCTTCACAATCAGTCATGATCAACCAACTAGAGGAAGCTTAAGGATCTACCAAGTACCAACCACTGGATATGGCCATTTTCTGCTACCGCAATCTGAAAACCGAAAACTACCCAACACCCCAACACAAACATACCAACATTGTCTGCTAGATATTAACATTAGAAGACTCAGCTTGATGGATTTGTGAATTGGCCAGATTCTACCATAATTATGGCTCAGTAGTGATTGATAATCTGCCTCTGCCAGGGATGGTCATTTTCTGCTAGACAATCTGAAAATCGAAAAGTACCAAGCAAACAGGTCAAAATTGTTTCAAGCTCTATATAGAATATTTTAGGATGAAAGAATAGATATAGTGCCTACACGTACTGTATGAAAATACTTACATGGAGAGCAAACAAATAAATAAACCAAAAATACTAAAACTAAAATTAGCCAATGATTTCTCAGTGAAATTTCCACCCAAGGTTGGGTTTTGTGGAGAGCTTCAGATTTGTCAACTTGTAGTTAATTAAAAAATCAATTACCAATTCCTAGGCACATCTTGAACGATATATCAAGAATTGTCCCTAGTAAGTCGAACTTGACCAAAATGAGATAGGGTGTGAATGTATGATTTCGCACTGTCAGATATTCAGTTCTCGCAAGTATAGGCAGTGTCACTTACTATGTACAGCCAACTATCGAACAACATAAAGAAGCAGAGGCTGTACACTGAAGAATTACAGTCGGGCAAAGAGCTAGAACCGGACCTTGGTGTGTAGAAGCTCATGAAGGGGAAGACGGCGTCATACTGCCCTTGCTCAGTTACCTTCCCCATCCTTCCTGATTTGAGCTCAACTGTGAAGACTCCGGATCCGGCGCCACTGCTCACGAAGATAACACCTGCATCCTCTGCAAAACCAACTACACGCGCTTGGCTACACCACATGGGCATCAATGCCTCAAGCTCGATGACCTTGCGTCGTTCCCATCCAGCATTATTATTTACCTCCTTTTCGACATTCTTTGACCACAGGCAAAGCTCTGAACCCCTAATGTCAGCAAACCCTAACGAGCCATCCTCCATTGGCATGATCGCAGAACCCCATACATGCTTGTCCGACGGTGGCGTGTTGATGGTGGATAAGCAGTTCTTGCCCAGGTTGTACCTCAGAAGAGCTGCGCTGCTACTTGAATCTGAATCTAGTCCGAAGTAGATATCATCTCCAACAAGCACGCTCGGCATCTGCGAAACATGGTGACGCAGATGTTCATCTTCATGAGCATATAGTTTCCATGCACCAGACTCCGACGAGTAAACCTGTGCCTGCATCACCATGGCGGCATCGTCCAATGCCATCAACACCACGGCGAAGAGCTAGAACCGGACCTTGGTGTGGCCGCCGGCGACGAGGTCCCAGACGACGAGGCCGACGCTCGAGCCGAAGACATCGAAGAGGACGCGGCCATGGCGGCAGCCGATGACGGACCAGTCGTAGTAGCCGAGGACTGGCTTGGGGACGGGGCAGGGCGCTGCGGTGCTGGAGAAGAGGGGCATGGTGAGGCCGCTGAAGGGGTAGAAGTCGTAGAAGAAGCCGAGCAGCGGCGGCGCTCGGTGGAAGGAGCGGTAGCGGCCGGGGAAGCCGGGGTGGGAGATGATGCCATGCCAGAGCTTGCAGACGAGGGAGGCCCGCACGAGGCACGCGGGGTCGTCCGGCGGGAGGCGGAGGATGACCTCGCCGACGAGGTCTGCTAGCAGCTCCGGCGGCGGGCGAGGCGGCGCCATGGCTGGCTAGCTCCCCGGGGGCCGAGCGATCGAGGCTTTTTGGTTGGGTACTTGGACTTGGATTTGGTTGGGCCGAGTTTCCGATAGTTTGGTTTCGTAGAATAGTAGGCTAGCTCGTTTCGAACTTTCGATTTTAAAACAGCACCAGAACTCCAATGGCAATCTCCGTGCAATTCGATTTTTGTAGATACGTACTGTCTGAACTGTCACTTATAGCCGACGGTTATCACAGGACCACCCCCGCGTCGCTCTCGAGAGGGGCGACACGTGCGGCGCTGCCCTGCTCGCCGAGCGGCCGCCCTCCGCATCCACGGTTGGTCCCCCTTCTTCCCACCTCCGGCATCTCGCCGGAGGCCGGAGGGAGTGGGGATCCATCTCTTCCAATAGTCTTCACACTACCAGAATCCTTCACATCCACCCGCCTCCTCCGTCTCGGCCATTTTTGGACCCGGTGCTGATGGGGCTTCAGCACCGGGTCCAACGGCTAGGAGCGGGGGCGGCGCTGCGGGGTGCCAGGGCGAAGACATTAGCACCGGGTCGTGGCAAGACCCGGTGCTAATGCGCCCCCTTTAGCACCGGGTGCAGCCAGCAACCGGTGCTAATGTGCCGAGGCCATTTCGCACCGGTTGCTGGCTGCACCCGGTGCTAAAGTGTGCACATTAGCACCGGGTCTTGCCACGACCCGGTGCTAATGTCTCCCCCGGCCGAGCCAGCTGAACACTTAGGCGCTGTGTTCATGCTGCTCGGCCGTCACCGGGCGCACACGAGCCACGTCATTTGATGAACAAGAACAATTTTTCTTTTTAATCTCTGTATAAAAGTTGTAACTAGTCGTTCTCCCTCGTACAAACTTCAAAAAAGATCATTTTTCTTCCTAAAAATTCCTAAAATCATACTCTATCAAGTTATGAAACTTATTAATGTTATTATTTTGAAAAATCTTCTCGTGCGAGACTGTTTGAACAATCCAAATTTTGAATTAAAAATGACAACTACAATCAAGGTTTTTTTCACACTAGGTGATGTCAAATGAAAAAGTGATGAATACCAAAGTTTCATATTTCATCATGATCTACAATATTTATTTAGGTCATTTTGTCATTTTCAGAAGTGGTAATAACATGTAGTACAAATTTGACAAGTCTCTAACAAAGTTTTAGAATCTATGCGAGTGAATCTAGGATTAATGAACAATGTATACTACTACTTTCTCAAATGCAAAAATGACTTAAATAAAGATTGTAGATCTTGATGAGATATGGAATTTTGGTATTCATGACTTTTTCATCTGAGACCATTTAATGTTCCAAAATCTTTCTTTTAGTTATCAATTTTTGTAATTTATAAGATTTTCTAGTAATTTATAAGATTTTCTAGTAATTTATAAGATTTTCTAGTAATTTATAAGATTTTCTAGTAATTTATAAGATTTTCTATTAATTTATAAGATTTTCTATTAATTTATAAGATTTTCTATTAATTTATAAGATTTTCTATTAATTTATAAGATTTTCTAGCATTTTATATTGATTTTCTAGTAATTTATAAGATTTTCTTATTTAATATATATTTTTAATAGGTATTAATAACTGAATTTAATACAAGTATTAATAACTATATATTAAAAACTATATTTATAAGATTCCCAAATAGTAGCCACCGGTGCTAAAGGCCGTTTTGGAAATTGGCGCCAAATGAAAATTGGGGGCCTTTAGCACCGGGTTGATCTAAAATCCGGTGCTAAAGGCCCCCAATTTTCGTTTGGCGCCAGTTACGGCCTTTAGCACCGGGTGCTGTATAGACCCGGTGCTAAAGGGCCTTTAGCACCGGGTCGTGGCTGCGCCCGGTGCTAAATGCCCCGGATCAGCACCGGGTCGTGGCTGCACCCGGTGCTAAATGCACCGCATCTATATAGCCCCCACCCCCGCAGCACTTTGTCTTCCCCCAAACCGCCGGCCCTCCTCCTCGCCTCGCCCCCGCCGCCGTCGTTGCCGCGCCCGCCGCCCGTCGCCCTCGCCCACGCCGCCGTCGCCCGCGGCCTCGTCCATCCTCCCCACGTCGCCGCCCGTCCTCACCGGGCCGCCGCCCGTCCTCACCGGGAGCAGCAGCATCCGATTGGATTTGGCTGCGCCAATTTTTTTTTCGGGTGCTTCCATTTCGATTGGAGTTGGCTGCTTCTTCTTTTTTGCTTCAGGTTGGTCCTTTGCTTGTTGACGTCTCCGTCCGTCGATTGGATTTGGCTGGAACGAGGAAAGGAGAGAAGAGAGTAGCTCGTCTTGTGATTTGTCGTCAGCTGGGGCTAGTTGAATACGAGCACATGCATCTACGAGGCACTGGAGCCTGGCCTTGGAGCTTATGGATATTTCTCATCTACTGTTGTAATTTAGAATCTTGGATGTTGTAATCTCCTTCCCTCATTCTTCTTTCTCTGTTTTTCTATTGGATCTCTAATGTTGTAATTTAGAATATTGGATATTGTAATCTAAATTAAGTTATTTTTACTTTTAATCTTTTTATTTATTTCTCATCTTATTTGTCTGGTCGTCATCTTCCTTTTTTTTTGTTCTTGAAGTATCCTTTTGTGCTTGAATGTTCTTTGAGAACAGGAGAGAACGAAGATGCCATGATGGGTGCAAAAAGAAAAAAAATTCTAGGCCCTTTAGCACCGGTTGCAGATACGACCCGGTGCTAAAGGCCCTGCCATCCCCGCTACGGGGCAGGTCCTTTAGCACCGGGTCGTAGCTGCACCCGGTGCTAAAGGGACCCTTTAGCACCGGTTATTCAACCCGGTGCTAAAGGGGTACCCCTTTAGCCTCGGATTAGTTGCACCGGGTGGGAAACCCGGTGCTAAAGGCATTTCCCACCCGGTGCAGATGTTGATCATTCTGGTAGTGTCAATAGATAAGTCCATGTTAGGGTTAGGGTTTCTCCATGCCGCAGTTCGTGGTATGGGAGATTTGTTTCCTCCTCCTCCTCCCCGGCAACGGCGACGAGACAGGGTGGTTTGTGTTTCTCCATGGCGGCTCCGATGAAGTAATTGGCGGCATCTACGACATCGGCAACTTTCTTTGGGAGACGACATGGAGATTTAGGATTCCGGATGGCGACATCGAGGTGGAGATGGTGCCGTCATCGTGGAATAATTTTCTCCAGCCACTTCTCCGTTTTGTTGTGGTTAGATCCAACCACGGTGAAAGGCTTGGGAGAATAGATCTGTCCCCCGAGCTGATGTCGATTAGTCTTGGGTCGGATAGATTGGGATCAGTCTCTCTTCCTCATCGATGGCAGAAAGATGAAGAAGAAAGACGCAAGAAGGAAGAAGAAGATTGTGCTCGTTCCAGCCTACAGGAATGTTGGTCGTCGTTCTTTAGGCGATTGTTCTCAGCCGGTTTGCTGAGCGTATGCCTGTGCGGCCTTCTAGTTGCTTTTTTACACAGGTTTGGAATTGAGATTTAGAGTTGTTTAGAGTGTGAGTACTTTGAGAGTGCTTGTAACTTGATGATGTACTCGACTTTCATATAATACAATTCTTCTTTGATCTCAAAAAAATGTCACTTATAGCCTGACAGAATTTTCAATATGATTGATGTCGCTAACTGAAAATATAATTTACAGAGTGAGTATTGCTAGCAGTGTGTACGATACGAAATCTGACAGTTTAGATGCAGCCTGCAGCGATCCCTCTTGAGTACTGCAGAAACAAGATATTCATGTGACAGCATAAAACCTTATGAATGTAATGACAATAATGTAGACTTTTAGTTCAAGATTATTGAGCTCCATGTCTGTTTTAGATACTATGTGTTCTTTTCTTCTACGCGTACAGCCTTGTGTAGATATTCTCCATCCAGATGTTGTTCTATATAATTAAACAAGACAAATAGTGAAACCTATAGGCTTGAAATGGTATTTTGAACTGAAAGGCGATTTCATTCAGGTGCACAGAATTTCAGTTCATACATGAGCCCAGAGGCCAGAGCCAGATGAACACCGCCTCTACTACTGGTAGCAGGAACAAATTAAAACTAAAAATAGCACCCACTTGATCAAATCCCCATTGTACAATACAGATTCGTGGATGAGGATCGGAGGAGCGCCGACGGGATCGGAGTCGGAGGAGACGAGATGTGGCGGCGGTGGAGGGGGAAGCCAGATATACGGAGTATGTTGTAATTGGACCGAGGGTGGCAGGTGTAATTTGAACTAGTGGGCCGGGCTAGACACTTCATACTTTGCCAGGAAGGCCTATTTTCCCCGTTTGCAAGGAGGAGCTGAGTGTGTTTTCTAATGAAAATTGGAATGTTTCTTTCAATAATCCTCCGGCTTAATATACTGTGAAAATTGGAAGGTTATTCTTATCTGTCGGAGCACACTAAACCATTGTTAAGACAAGGTAGTGCTCTGGTTTTAATTAGTTAAGGTATTGATTTGCATCAATTAAAACGTATCTATCTACGGAGTATACTATAAGGATCCGATAGAATTGAAAACGCTTCTCACCCAAAAAAATCCTACCCACCCTTCACGAAGGACCCACATGTCAGGTCCAATGATGGAAACGACGTGAAAAGTTTAAAAAATGATGCTTTTAGAGAGTTTTTGCCTTTTGGGCATTACTTTTCTTACCTTAATTTTCTTACCCACCCCGTGTACCCACCAATCAAAGATTTTGCAGAAAAAGAAACTTGCGTCGTTTTAGCTTATATCTTTTGTCACGGTGAATAAACTTTGCCCACCCTTGTACCTGTTCAAGTCTCGGCACGTCAATCATGCATGGGCTTTCTAGCTATGTCCGTTTTTTCCATCTGTGCATCTATCTTTCCCTACGCGCACTACGGGAAACCGGCTAGTTGCCGAGTGCCTGGGACACTCGGCAAAAGCCAAAAACACTCGGCAAAGTCTCGGCAAAGAGCACTCGGCATATCAGGTGTCGACAAAGAGCTATTTGCAGCCATTTGCCGAGTGTTTTTTGTCGTACCCTCGGCAAAGGGTTCGCCGAGTGTCCAAGCCAACACTCGGCAAACAATTTTTCAGAAATTAAAAAAACCAAACTGCCGACACTCGGCAAACATGATCTCAAAAAATTAAAAAAAAACAGCCGACGCCGGCGGCCGCGCCTTGCCGCCCGCGCTAGCAACGCCGCGCCGTCTACGTCGGAGCCGCGCCGCCGCCCGAGCCGGGGCTCTGCCCGCCCAGCCGCCCTTCCCAGGCCCTGCCCGCCCGGCCGGCCACCCTCGCCGGGGCTACGTCGCGCCCAGCTGGCCGCCCTCGCCGGGGCCGCCGACGCGCCTCCACCGGGCTGCCCGGCCGCCCTCGCCAGATGAGAGGGAGAGAGATGAGAGAGAGGGGGTGAAAGTGCATCTAGGCATTTAATCAATTTTGGTGATTAATGACAATGAAAGTTTGGATATGATGCTTTGAGTAAGTTGTGCAGGAATAAAATAAAAAGAAAGAAAGAAGAATGTGAAAGGAAGGTCCCCAATTCTTAGTTTCATGGTGGTGGATCCAATTGATAGATTTAATTTATTTTTGGTTTGAACTTGAGTATAGGACCACCGTACTATCAAGGGGGACGTCTTTGATAAATCTTAGTTGTCAATAATGCTATGCTTGAGATGAAAATCAACTTGAGAGACACAAAAACTCACTTCCAAAGCCTTTCTGCCGGGCCGGAACTTAGGACGGAAGATCCGGCCAGGAAGTTCCGGTCGGCTCGGTCTCGAGTTTTTCTGGGCCGGAAGTTCCGGCCGTAGCATCGGAACTTCCATGACTTGGTCGTTTTTCAGCCTCTCAAGTGTCCTGAGTGCAAGTTCCGGCCCCTGGCCGGAAGTTCCGACAACAAGTTCTGGCCAGCTCTGTCTTGGTTATTTTCTGGGCCGGATGTTCCGACCCCAGCCGAAAGATTCGACACTGAGTCGGAAGATCCGGTGAGGGAAATTTTTCTGGGGTGTTTATAACACGTTTCTGTTACTTGTCGGAAGATCCGGTACCCCTTCGCAGAGAACATAACGGTCATATTTTGGGGGGTTGGTATTTATACCCCTTCACCCCCCTCATTCATAGCGGCTGCCTCTCACGACTTAACACAGCACTTGAGCATTCATTCCACTCCTCTACTCCATCCCAAGCTTAATTCTTGCAAGGATTCACCTAGGGTTTGAGTGTGAGAGAGGATTTGAGGTGTGAGACTCGAGCCGTTTGGAAGCTTTCCCTTGTTCATCTCAAGAAGCATTTGAAGCAACTTTGATTCATCGATTCGCGTTTGTTACTCTTGGAGCTTTGCTCCTAGACGGTTAGGCGTCGCCGGTAGCTCCCATTTTTTGTGGTTTGAGCACCGGAAAGTTTGTATCACCCCTCTCTTTGTGAGAGTCAATAGTAAGTAACTCAATCTTCCTTTGTGGTTGATTGAGAGAGACTTGGGGCTAGGTGTGACAGCCCGGCTCTTTGTGAGCATATCAACGGAGACGTAGCTCCTTTGTGGAGTGAACTTCGGAAGTAAATTCTTGTCTCCGTGTCTCATTTGCATTTATTGTTATTTTCCCTCGATTTGGCCCGATCTACTTGTTTACTGTTATACTCTGATATTGATCATATTTAGAAGTCTCCTTACATCATTTGTCAACTTTGTATTCAAGTAGAATCATCAAAAGGTCTGTAGAATTCAAATCTCGAAGTAAGTTTTTCACCTCGTCGGAAGATCCTACACAGTGTCGGATCTTCCTGGCCGGAAGATCCGAGACTGCGTCGGATCATCCGACAACTGACAGATTTTTGGAGAAACTTTGCAGAATCTTATTACAGGCCTATTCACCCCCCTCTAGGCCTAGTGTTGATCCTTTCAATTGGTATCAGAGCCTAATCCCTTGCTTAGGCTTAACCGCTAAGGGAAAAACACTATGGCTGGTCCGGGAGATGAATCCGTGATTGCTTCCGCTCACCATAAACGTCATTCAACGTCCGTTGATTCAAGCTCGAGCGATGATGACTTCAACATTAGTGATGTGGATGAAAGCTTGGACGAGCAAGAGAAGAAGAAGCAAAGAAAGGAGAAGATGAGAAAGAAGATCAATGAGAAGGCCGAACGAAAGGCACAAAAGATCCTCAAGGCGAAGCTTCGAGAGAGAGATGTGCTTGATGGGCTTCACTCCGTGTCTCATCGATATGAGACATCATCTTCTAACAAATCCCTTGATCCCAATAGTCTTTCTTTTTCATCGGTGCCAATGGGCAAAGTCCCTAAATTTGATGGAGAGGACTATGCTCGTTGGAGCGATGACATGAAAGTTTATTTGCATGGTCTTCACCCATCCATTTGGACTATTGTGACTATAGGTGTGGACAAGACCGCGGAGCCAAGTCGGGAACAAGAATACGACATCTTCCGCAACTCTCAAGCCGTGACCGTGCTTAGAAGTGCTCTAAGCTCCTAAGAGTACAACAAGATTAGAGGAATCAATAGTGCCAAGGAGCTATGGGATACTCTTCAAATGGCACATGAAGGATCGGATGAAGTCAAGGACGGCAAAGTTGATCTCCTACGAGGAGAGCTTGAGGCTTTTGTCATGAAGAAGGATGAATCTCTACAAGAGATGTATGATCGGTTGAAGCTTCTTGTCACCGAGATTGGAATGCTTGGAAGCAATGATTGGGGCGAGAGTAAAGTAACAAAGAAGCTACTTAGAGCCTATGCACCCAAGAATCCAATGCTTGCTACAATGATTAGAGAGAGTGACAAGTTCAAGACAATGGTGCCTATGGAGCTATTCAACAAATTGCAATATCATGAGATGAATAGTTTGGATGTGACAAGGTCAACACAACCAACCGAAGTCAAGACCATTGCTCTCAAGGCTGAGCCAAGCAAGAAAAATGAGTCAAGCGAGAAGATCTCAACATCCAAGAAGGAAGAAGGCTCAAGTGACAATAATAGCACTGATGATGAAACCGCAATGGTGGTGCGGGACTTCAAAAGGTTCATGAAGAACACGAATGATAAGAAAAGATCCTCTCAACGAAGATGCTATGAGTGCGGGGAGAAGGGTCATTACATTGCCAAATGTCCTCGCAAGAAAAATGACAAGAGCAACAAAAATGACAAGGATGACAAGAGATCAAAGGACAAAAACTTTGATAAAGAGAAGAAGTACAAAGAGAAGAGTCAAGAGTACAAGAAGAAGTTTGGAAGTGCTCATGTTGGTGAGGGATGGGATTCATCAAGCGATGACTCCGACAATGAAGGAATGGCCACCCTTGCCATTCAAAATTCTACACCAACCCCTCGACTCTTCAACAACATTGATGAGAGTGATGATGAAGCTCCCTTGTGCCTCATGGCTCAAGGAACCAAGGCATATTCCTCCGGTGGACCTTCATGGCTACTAGATAGTGGGTGTTCAAATCATATGACCGGAGAAAGGAATATGTTTGCCTAGTTGCAAGAGTATGACACACCCGTCAAAAAGATTACATTTGGTGACAATAATGATGGTGATGTCATAGGTCAAGGTGAAGTTGCTATTTCTCAAGACTCATCACTTTCTAATGTTTACCTTGTTGATTCTTTGGGATACAATTTGTTGTCCGTATCACAACTTTGTGAGAAGGGCTACAATTGTCTCTTTACAAACGAGGGTGTGAGCATCCTTACAAGGGAGGATTCCTCTATTGCCTTTACGGGTCAACTTAAGGGAAAACTTTATTTGGTTGATTTCACAACAAATAAGGTGGAACCGAAGACTTGTCTAGTGGCAAAATCTAGCTTGGGTTGGCTTTGGCATCGCCGGCTAGCTCATGTTGGGATGAGGAACTTGGCCAAACTTCAAAAGGATGATCTCATCCTAGGACTAACAAATGTTGTGTTTGAGAAAGATAGATTGTGTAGTGCTTGTCAAGCCGGAAAGCAAGTTGGTGCTCCACATCCACCCAAGAACATGTTGACTAGCTCAAGACCATTGAAGTTACTTCATATGGATTTATTTGGACCGGTTGCATATGTTAGCATTGGTGGAAACAAGTATGGACTTGTCATTGTGGATGACTTCTCTCGCTTCACATGGGTTTTCTTTTTACAAGACAAAAGTGAAGCTCAAGGAATCATAAAGAAGTTCATAAGAAGAGCTCAAAATGAATTTGAGTTGAAGATAAAGCATATAAGAAGTGACAATGGAACGGAGTTCAAGAACACCAATGTTGAAGAGTTTCTTGATGAAGAAGGCATCAAGCATGAGTTCTCCGCTCCATACACACCTCAACAAAATGGCATTGTTGAGAGGAAGAATCGGACCTTGATTGAGATGGCAAGAACCATGCTTGATGAGTACAAGACTCCGGACAACTTTTGGGCCGAGGCGGTTAGCACGGCATGCCATGCCACTAACCGTCTCTATCTTCAAAAATATTTGAACAAGACCCCATATGAGATTCTAACCGGTAACAAACCGAAGGTGCATTACTTTCGAGTCTTTGGTTGTAAGTGTTACATTCTTAACAAGAAAGCCAAAAGCTCAAAGTTTGCACCTAAGGTGGATGAAGGTTTTCTACTTGGTTATGGTACTAATGAACATGCCTATCGCGTTTTCAACAAAGCCTCCGGTTGTGTTGAGATCACGGTAGACGTGAAATTTGATGAATCAAACGGCTCTCAAGTAGAGCAAGTTGTAAATGACCTTGTAGATGAAGAACCGCCAAGTCAAGCCATTAAAAAGTTAAGTCTTGGAGAAGTGAAACCTCAAGAATATCAAGAAGACGACGAAGAGCAAGACCAAGTCTCGGGAATCATGTTCAACATTGATCCATCATGTTTAACGAGAGTTGTACCACCTAAATCTCCACAAGATCAAGACCAAGCTCATGGTGACGATCATGATCATGGCCAAGATCAAGGGGGAGTTCAAGGCAATGACACTCAAGATGAAGAATCTCACAAAGAAGGTGATAATGATGGACCCATTCAACGTCAATCAACAATTCCTCACCCAAGAGTTCATCAAAGTGTACAACGGGATCACCCCGTTGACAATATCCTTGGGAGCATCCAAAGAGGGGTAACCACTCGTTCACGTTTAGCAAATTTTTGTGGATGTTACTCGTTTGTTTCTTCTTTGGAACCTCTCAAGGTGGAAGAAGCTCTTGGTGATGCCGATTGGGTCATTGCAATGCAAGAAGAGTTGAACAACTTCACAAGAAACGAAGTGTGGGAGTTGGTTCCAAGACCCAAGCATAATGTGATTGGCACCAAGTGGGTTTTCCGAAACAAGCAAGATGAAAATGGAATTGTCACTAGAAATAAAGCTAGATTGGTGGTTCAAGGCTTCACCCAAATTGAAGGACTA
The DNA here is from genome assembly GCA_033239725.1 of Echinochloa phyllopogon. Lineage (NCBI taxonomy): Eukaryota > Viridiplantae > Streptophyta > Magnoliopsida > Poales > Poaceae > Echinochloa > Echinochloa phyllopogon. The sequence goes on from BTCW01000002.1 coordinate 2,910,437, forward strand.
GACTTTGGTGAAACATATGCTCCGGTGGCTAGGCTTGAATCTATACGTATTCTTCTAGCTTATGCCTCTCATCACAACTTCAAGTTATATCAAATGGATGTGAAGAGTGCATTCTTGAATGGGCCTCTTGGTGAGCTAGTGTATGTGGAGCAACCGCCGGGTTTTGAAGACACCAAGCATCCCGACTACGTCTACAAGCTCCATAAGGCGCTCTATGGGCTTAAACAAGCACCTAGAGCATGGTATGAATGCCTTAAGGATTTTCTTCTCAAGAATGGCTTTGTAATGGGCAAAGCGGATTCTACTCTCTTCACTAGAAAAATAGACAAAGATTTATTCGTTTGTCAAATATATGTTGATGATATAATCTTTGGTATTACTAATGAAAAATTTTGTGAAGAATATAGTAGGATAATGACCAAGAGATTTGAGATGTCAATGATGAGGGAATTGAAATTCTTTCTTGGATTTCAAATCAAGCAATTGAAGCATGACACTTTCATATGTCAAACTAAATATACAAGTGATATGCTCAAGAAGTTTGATATGGTCGATGCTAAACCTATGAAGACTCCAATGCCCGTGAATGGTCATCTTGATCTCAATGAAGATGGAAAATCGGTTGATCAAAAGGTATATCGCTCCATGATTGGTTCTTTGCTTTACCTTTGTGCATCTAGGCCCGATATTATGCTTAGTGTGTGCATGTGTGCAAGATTTCAAGCCAATCCTAAGGAATGTCATTTGATGGCTGTTAAAAGAATCTTTAGATATTTAGTGCATACTCCAAACCTTGGCTTGTGGTATCCCAAGGGCTCCACTTTTGATTTACTTGGCTACTCCGATTCAGATTATGCCGGTTGCAAAGTAGATCGAAAGAGTACAACGGGGACTTGCCAATTTCTTGGTCGGTCCTTGGTGTCTTGGAGCTCCAAGAAACAAAATTCCGTTGCGCTATCCACCGCCGAGGCCGAGTATGTTGCAGCTGGTGCTTGTTGTGCTCAACTACTTTGGATGAGGTAAACCTTGAGTGACTTTGGTTGTGAGTTCAAAAATATCCCACTCTTGTGTGACAATGAGAGTGCCATCAAACTAGCAAACAACCCGGTCCAACACTCAAGAACCAAGCACATTGACATTAGACATCATTTCCTTAGAGATCATGAAGCCAAAGGAGATATCGCCCTAAGCCATGTTGGAACCGATAAACAACTAGCCGATATCTTCACCAAACCCCTCGATGAGCAAAGGTTTTGTTCTTTGAGAAGTGAGCTAAATATCTTGGATTCTCGTAACTTGGCTTGACTTGTTGCATACACAATTGTTTGTTGCCTAGACTAGAAGAAAAATTGTTTTATCTTATTTTTGTGTGAGTTTTTCAAAATATTTGATCTTATGATCTTTGGATCATTCCTTGTCTCAAATTGATCATAGTTGTGTAATGTTGTTTGTTGCTGATCAATTTTGAGACAAGTTTCTTACATATTCATAGGCTATATCTCTCAAAATCATCAATCATATCTCATCTAGTCTTCTTACTGGAATCTGCTGCCCCGGATCTTCCGACACACCATCGGAACTTACCCCAAGAAGTTCCGGGGGGCTCTGTCTCGCCTCTCCAACTCTAATCTACCATCGGATCTTCTGGGAGCCGGATCATCCGACGGTCTATCGGATCTTCCGGGTCCTATTCATGTCAGAACTTCAGCTGCATCCTCCGATTTTTCCCAGGTCCGGAACTTCCAACCCTTCCTCGGATCTTTCGGCCTGTGCGTGAACTATAAATACCGGGACTCAACCATTACCTCCTCTCCTCTTTCTTTTTCAACACAGCCAGCCTCTCTCTCTACCTCTCAACCCTGTGCGACGATTTTGGAGTTTAAACGTGGGATTGTTGATCTTTGGACTTCATTTGTTTTCCCAAGGCTCCAAGACTCGATCTCTATCGGATCTTCCGGTGTTTTCGTGGGAACTCTCAAAGGTATTGATTCAAAATCCCCATCGCCCGATCTCTCAATGCAGGAGGTTCTAGTGGATTTCCCTTGGTGAATCATCTCATATACATGCCTAGAATACTTCCCTATGATCTCATGATTTTTGGTGGGCTAGAAGTTCGTATCCTCAATTTCTAGGTCATACCCGATTCTATCGGATCATCCGACCATGAGCCGGAAGATCCGAGCCTTGGATCATCCGGCGCGTGGGCGGAAGATCCGGCAGAACTAGGTTCTGACTTTTTAATTGCTCTACAACTTCTTGTTTCATGTGTTGACACCCACCTTCCTGTATCTTTCTAGATGGTTCGTGAGAAAGTTTCTGAGAAGAAGAAGAGTACTTCACAAGCTAGACCAAGCCGTGGCAGAAACATTGGTTCACCCTCTGAGTCAGAGACAAATTCAGATGAGGAGATCAGAGAGCAAGGAAGAGGCAAGCGCTCAAAGAAGCAATCTGCTGCAAGGACAGTTAGAGGAAGAGAATCTTCTAGTGGTCAAGGGCGTGGCAAGGAAATTCAGTCTTCTTCTCCTCCACGTCCAAGAACCAAGAGAGCAGCTCGCCAAGATGTTACACACATTCCGTAGAATGATGACATTGATCTGTCCTCCCTTGCTCAACACTGCCTATCCACTATCATTCCTTTTCGTGCTCCGGAAGATGGATCATTGGTGAGTTTCAAGTCCGCTCAAAACAGCATGAAGCATTTTCGGTTCAGTGTGCACGAGTGTAACACCCAAAAATGCTCAATTTAAAATTTTTGGCATTTAATTAATTATTTAATGCTCTCACCTATGTTATAAAGGCTAAATAATAATTTTTTAAAAAATTTAAAATCAAATATAAGTGATAGAAACATTTATTGTTGCATTCATGCTGCTGCATTTATTTTTGTATTGCTTGTGATTCAAACAAGAATTTAAATTTATTTAAATTCAAATTTGAATCACTTTGTTTGGAGCTCTAGAAAAGTTGTTGGGCCCATAGTTCGTTTTTGCTCCCCGAATTCTTTCTCGGGTTCGCTTTTGCCCCCTCTCCTCTTTCTCCAGTTCGGCCCAACAGCTCGCGCGGCCCGCGGATAAAAGTCCGTTCCTGCTCCCCGAGCTTTTTCCCCAAGCTCGTTTTCCCACCCTTTTCTTTCCTTCCGGTCCGGCCCAGCTCCTCCTCTTTTTCTCTTTTCCCGGCCCAGCTTTTTCCTTCCGGCCCACCTGGCCCAGCCTGCAGCCGTCTCTCTCTCTCTCTCCCTCCCACTGCCGACAGGGCCCACTCGTCAGGCCCTTCTTCCTCCTCGCACCCGACGCGCCCCCCTTCCCCGCCGCCAATCTCGCCGCCCGCCCGGCCGTCCCCGCCGCGCCTCACACTCCTGGACCCACCCAGGAACCTTCCCCGCGCCTTCCTCCCTCGATCCCCTTCCTTTCCCGGCCGCGCCATACATGGCAAGAGCCATCCCCGTTTGGAAACCGAGCCCGCCGCCGCCCACCTACCATAAACGACGGCGAGCCCGCCCCCGACCCCTCAGCCACCCCCAAGCCCCTACAAAGCTCGCCTGAGCATCACCGAGCCTCCCTTAACCTCCCCAGCACACGCTAAGTCCACCAGAGCCTCTACGTCGCCCGACCCACGTGTCGCCCGAGCCCCTCCGCGCCGCCGCACGCCGCCAAGGTGCCCCGGTGCACCTCCCGGCCGACCACCGCCTCCAATCGAACCGCCAGAAGGTATTGAAGATCCACAAGCCCTTCCCATCCATGTTCCTGCCTCGAGTCCGGCTAATTTTCCCCGACGATCACAGCGCCGCCGCGGAGGAATCATCGCCGCCCCTGTCGACCAAGCCATCTCCGGCCGATTCGACAACCCAGGAGCTTCCCCAGGAGGTAAAGCAGCTCCTCCCTTCAATTCTACCGTAGCTGCACCGTAGGACCCCTCCCCTCGGCCGCCGATGGCGACTCACCGCCGGGCACCGCCGTCCGGCCAGCACACCCCACCACACTGCACATTTTCACCACGGGTGCACGTGCGACCCTCCCCAACAGCTCCAGAGCCGAGAAACCGAGCCCCAAACCACCCGAAACGCCCTCTCAGCGGTTCACCGGAGTTCCACTCCGCCGCCCATCGCCGTCCGACCCCCTCGTCGGCCGATGCTCGACGTGATCACCCTAGGGCGACTCGCCTGGGTCCCCTGAGTCCATAGGACCAACACGCGCCGCAAACCGAGCCTCCTAGAGCGAGAAAACCTCAACTCCGGCGAACTTCGCCGTCGGCCAGGGCGGCACCGCCGCAGCCCTTTCGTCCCCGGCAAGCCCCACGTTCTGAGCCGTCAGATCCAGATCTGACAGTCCACAGCGCGAGTCAACCCCTGTGTACCGGTCAACTCTGGCAGATTTGCTAAAGAGCCCCTGAGTTTAATCAAAATTAACCCGCGGTCCATTTTCAATTCAAAAATAATTACATTTAGGTCCTGTTTTATTCAATTAGGCCCCTGGAAATTTTAAAACTTTGCCAGCAAGCCCCCGAATCTTAGAAACGCTATAACTTTCACGTTTTAGCTCCGATTTGCGTGATTTTCGCGCTCATGTGTTCGTAGCGAAGCGTAGATTATTTCTAGCTCCTGTTTTTGTACTCCGAGGAAGGCAAGTTATAGCACGGACAATCCTTGCTACCTATCTCACTTTTAATACACTGTTCATTACATACGCATGTGTCCAATATTGTTTACCATTAAGGTTATTCCTAGCATTTATTTCCCTGTCCTTGTATTCCTATGGGTTTTTGCATATGGGTAGTATTTTGCTAGGCGCAACTACTGTCACCTTTACTTAATTATTAATATTGATTTAATGGTCCACTTCAACTTTAATGTTAAAACTTGTTTTTTTAGCAACATGGATTAGGGAGCTAAAGCATGTGCTGTGTGCTTTGCTCTAGTGTCTCCCTCTAAGGACCGGTTCTTAAAGCGGCAACCCAGGAGCCTGTCGCCACCGCCGGAACTATATGGGCTCTGGTCTTGGTCAAGTAGCTTGTACGTCTCTAGCTTGGCAGTAGTTACCGAGGGGCCAACGGCGTTGTGGGAGGTACGGTGTTGGGTGTTCTCCGATTCCACCGAGGACGGTAGCCCCGTCGGCTAGGTCACGTTAGACCCAGTCCCGTGTAGGAGTCTCAGCGATTGAGAACTCTGCACGTTGCGCAGTATGGGTGCGATACCCGCGCTCCGGACGCCATCGACCCCCTCACGGTGTGACTCCGTGGGCGTACGTCGATCTCGGTGCCTAAGTTTTCACCGCCGTATAGTACTCCAGCGGCTACTGACTTGTTAGGGTGTCTTGTGAAAGCCTCGTAGCGTCCCTATGCAGTCACACCTCGGAAGTGTTGATGTGCGTGGTTGGGTGCAAAGTTCTTTTGAACTTTTACGCGACTGGTGGGTAAAGGGCGAAACCTCTGCAGAGTGTACGATCTATCATGATAGCCTTGCTCAGGGTCACGAGCGGCCTGGATCCTTTTTGATTAGAATATGGTATTTATTCCTGTTTAATGTCACTTACACCATTAAGTGGGTTACAACCGGGATTCTCATTCACTTGTAGTAACTTGGATAAAGATAAAACGAACCAACTAAAAGTGCTAATGCAGTTAAGCCAGTGTCAAGCCCTTTTGAGCCTTCATAACCCGTGCTATACTTGCTAAGTAATTTCCACTACTTACACTTGCTGTTATTACTATTTTTGGGCAAAATCCCGGACGGGTAACAGATTGGAGTCAGGCTGATTATGCTGTGGAGTTTCCCGAGGATCTGCCGTACTTCTGAGTTGGCGTTCTCCCAGTCAGAGTCCCTGTGGGATTGCAGCTACGCTTAGAGAGATGTATTAGTCTTCCGCTGTCCATGTATTTTATTTATGCAAAACCCTGATGTACCCGCTAGTTTATGTTGAGAATTAAGCATTGTACTCTGATTTTTACCATATTTGTTCGCTATATGTGTCTGTGGACTTCCTGGGCACACATATGGCCACATTTGGGTTTTGTGAAAATCCGGGTGTGACAACGAGGATCCTAGAACCATCACCTACAAGCAATTCAAGGGTGATCCTCGCTTTTGGCTCCCACATCAAGCGGATTGGTATGAATCAGTCATTCTCTCAATGAACTGTCCATGCACTCCAATGTATTGGATTGATTGGGAGTACTTGATGAAATTGCCACCACCTCTCAAGCCAATTGTTGATGATGTACATACAAGATGTGTGGAAATGGATGTGGACAAGATCATGGCATTTCAGTGTCCATACAATGAGGAGGTTGTCGCTCAGTTCTACGCCACTTTATGGGTAGATGAGGAGAGGGATGAGATGCATTGGACCTTGAGTGGCAAGCGTTTATCCATCACCTTGCACGCTTTTGCGGGGTTATTTGGCCTTGCTGAGGACACAGCCTATGCTCACACAAGGAATGATAACAGCAAGGTAGACCTTCATAGTGGACTTGAGCTTGATGATATGAAGCTATCTTTCATGTATAATGGTGCCTTTGGTAAAGTTATAGTTGGGAAGTACTCGGGCCTCACTCCTTTCTACAAATTGCTCAACCATCTTTTTAGAGGGACATTGTCTCCAAGAGGGGGGATGCGAACAATATCTCTAAGAGAGCAAAGAACTTGTTCCAAATGGCACCTGGCAAGCCCAAGTTTAAGGTTTTCAACTACATTTGGAATGAGATAATCGCCTGCTCTCATGATGCTACCAGTGGTTGTCACTATGCTCCTTATATCTTTCATATGATCCTGCATGTGACTGGGGTAAATATCAGGGGCGACAGGCCTCACATGCCATATCATTCTCCTTGTGGTAAAATTGAGCAGCTTCTGAAACTCAAGGGCAAGGCGACTTATGTGAGTGTCTTTTCACAGCCCCCTCCTACTCATGGTGCATCATCCTCGCGTGCTCCTCCTTCATCACACGGTCCCTCCTCCTCTCATGGACCACCTTTGCAAGGGCTAGGCAAGAAAGGCAAACTTGATTTTTCTTCTTCAAGGAATGTTTGCTTGCTTCAGCGCCTGGTCTTATCAAATCAAGAGATCTCATGAGCGTGAGAAACGTTGGGAAGAAGACATTTGCAAAATGGACAAGCAGCACAAGGAGGCCCTTGATCTCCTTCAAGTGCCCCACTCTCCTGTTCGTCAGCCTAGAGAGCTCTCTCCCCCTCCATAGCTCTACAATCCTTGGGAAGACTACACCCAAGAGTATGATTTTGGAGCTCCTCAACAAGTTGAAGAAGAAGAGGAAATTGTTGAAGAAGAAGAGGAAGACACCGAGCCGAAGGGTTCCTATCATAGTGAGCCTGAAGATGATGATGATGATGATGATGGCGACGGCAATGGAGATGGTGATGATGACGACAACGATGGTGGTGATGACGATGATGACGAGGCAACCGAGTAGCTCCCTTTTTGGTCTTTGATGACAAAGGGGGAGTGAATTTGGCCATTGGAGACTCTCACCACTTATCTACTCACCACTTATCTATCTTTTATTCATGTTTAGCTTGTGGACTTGTAAGAACATGAATTTGTGTTATGCATGGTGTGCCAAGTGAGAACTTTTATTTGTAAGACTTATTTATGGTTTATGCTAGTGTGATGTTGAACTATCTTAATTCATATTATGTGATGCATATGTGGATTGGTGAAACATTTTTTCTCTTTTTAATTGATGTGAACCTTTTGTCATATGCATCTCAATAATGTTGTCATTGCACCTATATTCTATGATTTAGGGGGAGTTCTTACAAAAACATGTGCATAGGCATTTGAGGCCATTTGAGTTGAACATGCACATGTTTAGGGGGAGCTTCTCAAGAATGTTATACGGTGCTAAACATGTATTTTATTCCTATCTTGTGAAACCAAATTTGTGTTGTCATCAATCACCAAAAAGGGGGAGATTGAAAGTGCATCTAGGCATTTAATCAATTTTGGTGATTAATGACAATGAAAGTTTAGATATGATGCTTTGAGTAAGTTGTGCAGGAATAAAATGAAAAGAAAGGAAGAAGAATGTGAAAGGAAGGTCCCCAATTCTTAGTTTCATGGTGGTGGATCCAATTGATAGATTTAATTTATTTTTGGTTTGAATTTGAGTATAGGACCACCGTACTATCAAGGGGGACGTCTTTGATAAATCTTAGTTGTCAATAATGCTATGCTTGAGATGAAAATCAACTTGAGAGACACAAAAACTCACTTCCAAAGCCTTTCTGCCGGGCCGGAACTTAGGCCGGAAGATCCGGCCCGGAAGTTCCGGTCGGCTCGGTCTCGAGTTTTTCTGGGCTGGAAGTTCCGGCCGTAGCATCGAAACTTCCATGACTTGGTCGTTTTTCAGCCTCTCAAGTGTCCTGAGTGCAAGTTCCGGCCCCTGGCCGGAAGTTCCGACAACAAGTTCCGGCCGGCTCTGTCTTGGTTATTTTCTGGGCCGGAAGTTCCGACCCCAGCCGGAAGATCCGACACTGAGTCGGAAGATCCGGTGAGGGAAATTTTTCTGGGGTGTTTATAACACGTTTCTGTTGCTTGTCGGAAGATCCGGTACCCCTTCGCAGAGAACATAACGGTCATATTTTGGGGGGTTGGTATTTATACCCCTTCACCCCCCTCATTCATAGAGGCTGCCTCTCACGACCTAACACAGCACTTGAGCATTCATTCCACTCCTCTACTCCATCCCAAGCTTGATTCTTGTAAGGATTCACCTAGGGTTTGAGTGTGAGAGAGGATTTGAGGTGTGAGACTCGAGCCCTTTGGAAGCTTTCCCTTGTTCATCTCAAGAAGCATTTGAAGCAACTTTGATTCGTCGATTCGCGTTTGTTACTCTTGGAGCTTTGCTCCTAGACGGTTAGGCGTCGCCGGTAGCTCCCATTCTTTGTGGTTTGAGCACTGGAAAGTTTGTATCACCCCTCTCTTTGTGAGAGTCAATAGTAAGTAACTCAATCTTCCTTTGTGGTTGATTGAGAGAGACTTGGGGCTAGGTGTGACAGCCAGGCTCTTTGTGAGCATCTCAACGGAGACGTAGCTCCTTTGTGGAGTGAACTTCGGAAGTAAATTCTTGTCTCCGTGTCATTTGCATTTATTGTTATTTTCGCTCGATTTGGCCCGATCTACTTGTTTACTGTTATACTCTGATATTGATCATATTTAGAAGTCTCCTTACATCATTTGTCAACTTTGTATTCAAGTAGAATCATCAAAAGGTCTGTAGAATTCAAATCTCGAAGTAAGTTTTTCACCTCGTCGGAAGATCCTACACAGTGTCGGATTTTCCGGGCGACTGCGTCGGATCATCCGACAACTGACAGATTTTTGGAGAAACTTTGCAGAATTTTATTACAGTCCTATTCACCCCCCCCCCCTCTAGGCCTAGTGTTGATCCTTTCAGGGGGTGAGAGATGAGAGAGATGGCCGGCCGGGTGCCCGGACGTGCGCCTCTTCGGTGAGCCGCTGCGCCGCCATGGCCTCATGCCTGCTAGGAGAGCGTGAGGGAGAGAGATGAGAGAAGACAGAGGGGTGAGCGTGAGTGAGAGAGAAGGGAAAAGATTGCTGTATTTTATTTGGATGGGGGAGGGATCCATGTGCTTTCACTTTGGACCAATGAGATGCCTCTATTTTGAATAGTGAGGATTCATGAGGTGGCGGTGTGTTTTCTCTTATGTTTTCTCTTTACTCTTATATCGAAATTTTGGATGACTAAACAATTTCAAATGAAAAAGTTATAAACTACAAACTTTTACATCTCTTAAAGAACTACAACTTTGATTTAGAACCTATTTACATCCGAGGTCATTTAAAAATTTTAAACATTCAAGATTTTAATTTTAATACATTAGTATAATATTTTTAAGTATTAAATAATCACAAATTAAAACGTTGTCAACTACAAAGTTTTATAGTTCGTTGAGCTGTACAACTTTGATATATAACTTTTTTACGTTCGAGGTCATTTAAAAAGTTTGAAATTTCAAATTTCAAATTACATAACTTATAATAATATTTTAAGGTATTGAACAATCTCAACCATAAAAGTTGTCAACTATAAAGTTTTAGATTTTGTTAAGGCGTACAACTTTGGTATAAAGTTTTTTTTTCATATGAGATCATATAAGAAAGTTTGTATTCAAAACATACATCCACTAACCATCTCATATACAATCACACATACACTTCCTTTAAGATGTTTTGATTTTGTACACATCCTTATGGCAAAATATGTGAAATGTTCTCAACTTTTTATCACATCCTTTATATGTGATACCATCACTTCATGATAAATTTCATAATTTTTAGACTTAACTTGCTTATTTTAAAATTTAAAAATCATTTATACTCACATCTTTGCCGAGTGTCAAAGAAAATATACTCGGCAAAGAGCTTGTTTGCCGAGTGTATTTTTTTTGACACTCGGCAAATGACATGCATACAATTTTTCTACTCCTTATATTTTGTTATTTGAATCACTTGCGATTTAAAAATGAAAAAAAAATTAATTCTTTGCCGAGTGTCAACTATAATACACTCGGCAAAGAGCTTCTTTGCCGAGTGTATTTTTTTGACACTCGGCAAATAACATGCATATAATCTTTTTACTCTTTGTATTTTATTATTCGAACCACTTGCTGTTAAAAAGGAAAAATACTTAATTCTTTGCCGAGTGTCAAATATAATACACTCGGCAAAAGAGATTCTTTGTCGAGTGTTTTTTTGACACTCGGCAAACAACCTCTTTGTCAAGTGTTTTTTTTTTACACTCGGCAAACGAGTTTTTTGCCGAGTGTTTTTGTTTTGGCACTCGGCGAAGAGTTTGTTTGCCGAGTGCCCGAAAAAATACACTCGGCAAAGATAGATGCACTCGGCATACATGGGGTTTCCGATGCGCCCCTCTCTCGACTTCTGTCCTCCGGTCTCACCGACGTCGCCCCTAGGGTTTTACCTACGCCGCCGTAGGCTCCTCTCCCTGAACGTGAAGCGGTGTGAGAGTGGGAGGTCAGCCACGGCCGCCTGCTGGAGGGCGTCGCCGATGAGTACGTACGTGCCGCGCGCCTCGCCGGCGCGCCTGGACTCCTCGCTCGCCATGCGCCGCTTCTTCTACAACGGCTACTCGCGCTGCATCGAGGGTCTGCATCGCGCTGGTGTCCACTGCGCTCGTCGTGTCTGGCTGTTCTCTATTGCCGAGATGGTGGTTGAGATACGGTGGATGGGCGCCATGGTGGCGGCTGATCTCACGGTAACGCCCAGCATGCATAGCCGGTCGAAGATCGTGATGCCCGCGTCAATTCGTGCTCAGGGCCACAGAGGCCCAGCGTTGCTTCTGGTAGGTGGATAGCAATTCTTTTTTTATTGAATGCATGCAGGGCTGGCGATATGGATGAACGGGTGCTACTAACTAGCTTGAAGTCATTGCTGCTTGCATAGGCAAGGTAGCATCACAAGGGTAATTTTTTGTATTTATTTTATTTCCTATCTGAATCCGGCACCTATCATCCAAGCAAAGGAAATTAAATACAAGAGTATATCCTTATCGATCAGATATTCAGTAGTTTATAACCTACAACATTTTTGGTAACAGTAAAGACAATTGTGGGCTTATGATCGACTTCTCATGCAGCTGTGGATGCAAATGTCTCATCCAATGGGAATGCTTATGTCTCTAAGCACAATTTATATCACTGCTGGGGTTAACTTCACCGTCTGTTAATTAAAGGCCTCTGTTGCACTCACGCTCAGTCAAGGACCATAGAGTCAATATCGAATTAAAATGTTAGCTTGTGATCTTGGTCATTAAAAGTTTCGCAAGTCAATATATTATCCTTTTTTGCTTTGTTTGCCTCTAATCCAGCCAAACTTATGTACTGCAGAATTTTTGGGAATTTTTCTGGAATACTCATGGAGCTTTTGGATGCTTTGCAGTACGTGGTATTGTAGCTTGACCTCTAATTTTCTTAATGCACCACTATTACTATTTCCTATCTGCATGTTCTAAGTAGTTCAGTCTTTTCCTTCAAAAGGGTTCAGAACAGAAAAACAATATAGTAACTTCCAAATGTTTATTTCCTATGTTTGATAAAAAGAACATTACTTACTAGCAGTATTTGTGTTTTCCTTTGAATCATTTTGGAGAAAATATTTTAAATCTTCTTTTATATGATTTATTAGATCTCTGCTTCTTGGTTTTTTCTAGTTTAGACAATAGAACTTTAAACTGGTTCAACTATTGGACATACGGAATGCATTTTATATCAGTGAGTTAATATGTTCTGCGCGCTGGATCTTCTATGTGATTAAGGTAAGCCCATTCATGCTTTAAGGATCATAGTTTTTTTCAGTCACAAACTCCGTAGGCAGCTAACATAGATCATATGGGTCTTTGCCTGAAGTTTTGCATTAACTGTGGTGAATATTGAATTCCAAAATGTATATTTTAATTGTCAGCTCAATTTTGAGTGTAAAGAGCTAGAAAGTATACATCGTTTTCTACATCACAAAGTTGTATAATCCTATCCTTCTCACTCCGTTTGTATATATAAGAGATCACCATCAGATGTGCCAAGGTAACCACGGGTGTTGTTAACAGTATGAGCTTTATTCCTACATTTTTTATGCCCAACCATTGGAACTTTCATTTAAATATCATCTTCATATTTGGCAGTGTGTTGTCACTATATGCTTGCGATATATGCATGTTATAAGTTGGCTCAATTTATGTAATGGTTTCATAGGTTGAATTGTCATCCTAATGGATTTTGGAGATTGTTGTGGCTGTAGAGGCCTCATATACTGATGTGACAAATATAGTGGACTATGGAGATGATCGTATACCTAGGAGGATATAAAAACAAGTACCAACCCGCCGCTTGGGCGGATAAAGAAGCATTGAACAGCCGTTTATATATCATAATAGCTGTTTTTCACATGTAGAATGATGTACTAATGGTGTGTCTCTAATATGATACCTACTTGGCAACTTCTTTGTTTTTATACTATATATACAGTACATAGAGATGGCTTACAAAGGAGGGCTGAGATGTGCATGAAACAAAAAATGTATCTATGTTCCCTGGAAATACAGGAATAGGTATGCTTGACAAGGTTCTGATAATTTTTCACAACGAAAACACATATTTTTTTGGGATTTAGTCTCTGTTGTGTTTATTCTTTTTTTTGTAAGGATTGTAAATTTTCGGAATTCTATGCAGCATATTTCCTTCAATCATCATGTTAATAACTCTCTTTTTAATTTCCAACGCATGTTATGTTCTTTGTTATTGTATAATTTGATATGTGGTGCTAAATTGTTGGTTATTGAATTTAAATTGTTGCTTATTTACTACGTTTATTTAAAAAAACATGTGCGTGTCGCACGTGCATTCTACTAGTAGGAATAAAAGTCACACATTTGCAATACTTTAGAGATGAAAAATATAATTTTTCAGATATAAAACAAAACCAAAATTTGTCTTTAATGGCTTAATTATTACCTTGGCAATTCACTGCAGTTATTTGTTTGAAGTTTGTATCCACCAATACAAGCCTTTAGGCTTGAAATTGAATTCTGAGCGAAAAGTTAAAATGCACAGAGTTTCATTCATGTATCAATTTATATGAAAACCACAATTCACCTAGTAGTATCGTACTCCCTCCGTCCCAAAGACGTAGTCAAACTCGGCATAGTGTCTAATATGTACTAACATTTGACTTTTAATATATATCTTTCATACTATAATGTTTGCAGTAGTAACAAAATCGTAATTATATGAAAGTACTACTACTGTTAAACACTAATGTAATGGTATTATTTTTGTTAGAACGGTCTCAGTGGGGGTTTTATGGGAGTTTCATGGCATTAAATGTACTGATGTGGCAGAGGAGAGAGTGTGAAGAGTTTCATGGAATGTGAGAGGAGTTTCATCACCATGAAACTTATCTGGCACAGTTACCTAGTTTCTGGTCTATGTAATCGTGTGATGAAATCCTGCACTGAGACTGGCCTTAGAGAAAGTAATCTTAAACAAGATGAATTAAAGATAAAAAAGTTTAAAGGTTGAATCTTGAATTGTGTGCATGCCAAAAGTTAAAATTACAAGTGAGGGAGGCGCTCAATCGGCCAAATAATAAATAATAGTGATCTATAGCCCAAATAGCCAAGCTAATTCTGACCGTCCATCGCCGATCTAACGCCTGTAATCGCACCTCTGTAGTATAAAACAAGTGGAAACCCTGACTCTCCATTCATTCTCCCTTCTCCCTCACCTCCCGCCGCCCGCCGCTCCGCTCCCCTCGTTCTCCCTCGAGGCGACGAGCCCCTCCGCCCGCTCCATCTCCTTGCCTCCCCCGGCCCCTCCACGGCTCCGCCGCGAGCTCCCTCTCCTCGCCTCCCTCGTCTCCCTCAACGCCGCCGCTCTCTCTCCTCACCTCCACGCGACCTCAGGCGAGGACGAGGGCGAGCGCTGCCGGATCCTATCCGTGCCGGCCTCGCCGCCGCCGCGCCGACCTCGCCGTGCGGCCACTGGCCCCTCCTCCACTCCTCCATGGCTCGAGCGCCCTCGAGCACCCTCTCCGCGGCTGGCGTCGCCGGCCGCGGTTGCGGCGGCGGTCGTGGCGGCCGCACATGGGGCGGCTCCTTCGACGTGGATCTGGCGCCGGTCTCCGAAAAGGGGCTCGTGCACCCTGCTCCGCCGGGCGTTGGGGCCGGGTGTCGTGACGGGGTGGAGATCCGCGCGAACCACTTCTTGCACTACGATGTGAGCTAGCCCACCCTCTTCCTCCATCTTCCCTGATCTACTCGTTTCTGCTCGTATACATGCATGGTTGCTTAGATCTTGTGACCTTGTATGAGATATATATGGATGTGCGTGTAGTATATGTTCGTCATGCCTGTTTGTATTCATGCTTAAATCGATCAGACTAACTGCATCTAGGTAGGGAAGAAATTTGGGAACATGTTGGTCTCTAAGTCTAAATGGTAATATTTAGTCCAGTTACCTGTTTAGTTCTGTGTATCCCAGGAAGAATGACACTGATAAAATCCATGAGTAACGGCATAAAGAATCATTATCTGGCACAGTAGAACTTGGGGTTTTTGTTGAAAAGTTTTTTTGGTTCTAGATGTAGGCCTCACTTGATGATGCTTGCTATTAGGGATCTTATTATTTGCTCTTCTAGCTACAACCACTAAAAACAGTATAGCTGATTTTCATTTTTCTCTAACATTCCTGCATTGATATTAAGGACCGCAATATGTCCGTTCAGAGGCTCAATGTATACCTGCTCATAATGGGGATGCAAAGAGAAGGCTGCACTGCACTAAGAGATAATCAAACAACATCGTCAACACAGGTATATATTTCATGACTCGTCCTCCCCTTTGCCGCCGCGCATCTCCTCAATGTCAGCACCTCTCATCCCCTTTCTCCTTGCAAATTTAGAAATGATGTATGCTTATGCGTGCTTGGACTTGGTAATGATGTATGCTTATGCATGCTTGGACTTGGTAATGATGTATGCTTGTGCTTATGATATTAGAACCAATAGTCCTGAATGTTTCAGTTTGTTCTATAAGCAGGCCTGTAGCAGTAGTTCGTTCTTGTGATTTCAGTTCTGCTCAGCACTAGTACATCCTGAAACTTGAGTGACAATTCAATGATATATCTGCTCTTAGCTTTCGTGTAGTGATTACCGGAGCACCCTCCCAGCGGTTATACAAGTTAACTAAACCATGATATTTCTGCAATTGCATAGTGTAGAGCTGTAGTATGCAAGTTAATGGTATATGGCTTATTAAGTATATTGAGACATAGTGTAGAGCTGTAGTATTGATCTATTTAATTTGATTTGTGTGGCTGAAGTTAGCCATCAACCCGGAGCATGTCGGTTAATATCCTGCTCCCACCTTTGTCTGTCCCAATGTTTACTTCTATTTAGTTTGATTTGGGCCACCTGAAATTGGATAGGGCCTTCGGGTGTCAAAGGATTTGGGGGGGAATTTTTGGGTTTCATTGCCTGATCTGATCTACTCATTTTAGTATGGTTGATGGCTATTCTCTGATCTGCTAATGAACAACGTCGCTGTTTACTGTTCTTTGGAACCATGCTATCAAAATCCCTTCTATGAGAGATCGATGTGGAACGACATGGCGAAACTATTATATTCTATGAGAGATGTGTTGTGTTTATTGCTAAAAAATGAAAGTTGATATAGGTTCTCTGTGTCCATCATTTGCAGCTGATTTCGTGCAGCTATTGCCGCGAGGATAAGGACATAGTTTTCAAGCCCAAGGTATTGCTGCCTCGTAATTACCCAGTGCTTTGTTTAGTCTCTTTTGCCTCTGCTTGCTTGGGCCTGCCATCCCAGTCTTCTAGTGCTCAATGACTAATTAATCCGGTTAGCTGGTGATTAATAAATAAAAGTAGTTAGTGTACTTTCGTTACTTGCTCATCTCATCTTGAGAACAATACCATTTTATTTCTTTATGCAGTGTTTTCGGTTTAGTGATCTGGATGCAGGGAAGATGGCCATGGTAGCAACTGGGTATGTATAAATCTCATCTTCCATCAGCTAGGGTTCTTTGATTTGATTGATCTGTTTTCTAATTGCGAATTTAATTTGTTCCTATTATAGATGGAACAATAAATTTGTTATTAAGTAATTAGCTTTACCAAGCAATTTTTTCTTTGCACTTTTCCTGCTGATCTGGACTGAATAATTCGCTGACTAATTCCTGAGTCTGTAGCCAGTTCATGCAATGTTTCTACCAGTACATGCGCCTTGCAAGCAGATTTGATTGTCCCTCTGAGTTTAATTTGGTCACAGTCCTTGTACTCTGTTTATTGTTGCAATGAAGAAAGTACATCTATTTTTGTGTCAGGTCATACTTTCTGATGGAGCTGTAGTTGTACAAATTAAAAAGGAATTTAGTATAGGCACTGCTACTTGTCTATATTAAAAATATTGTTGGCAGTATTTGACATTTTGGCAATGTGTTTTTTTCAGGTTGAGGATCATATGCAAGGAATAAAGATGTTTTTGACCGAAGAAGGAATAAAGATGTTTATCTCTATATTTTAATAATGATTCTAAGTTTCACATGTAATGCTAGATGTGTCTGTGTCCCTGTATAACTTTAAGTGATCTGTTAAATTTGAAAATGTCATTATGGGCTTTTCTGCTAATCTTGTGTTGGAATTCTAAATCTGAGATAGGCTTTGTGGCCTGAAATTATAATTTGAAATGGGCTGTGGTGGGCAGAATTGTTATGGGCCATGAATATTTAGTGGGCTAGCAAGTTGGCCACGTCATCATCCACGTAGACTGCCACATCATCGTCCACGTAGATTGCCACGTCATTGTCTGACCCTCTACGTCCACGTAGACTGCCACATCATTGTCATGGTAGACTGCCACGTCATCGTCCACGCAGGCAGCTAGTCCATGTAGGCAACCACGTCATCGTCCTTGTAGACAGCCACATCATCATCCACGTAGGCAGCCACGTTAGCGTCTATGTTAGCAGCAATCTGTGACGGTCATTTTCGTCACGAACACTGGGCTTTGGGCTGGGCTAAGTGGGCTTCGGGCTATTTTGTAACGGTAAAAAACGTCACAGATCTGTGACGTTTCTAAACGTCACAGATCTGTGACGTTTCTAAACGTCACAGACGCTCATTCCATTACGAAAATCAAAATCGTCGCAGACACAATATTGTGACAGTTTTTTAGCAATCCGTGACATAATATTTTTGTCACAGAATAAATAGTTTCGTGTAGTACTTCCTTGAACATGTAACGTACGGACTTATGAATGACAATCAGGAGCCCTTCTCGTTTATGATTATCATCGCCACTGCTGCCACCGGTAACAATCAGCTCAACGCCGGTGAGCACAGCAAACTCATCGCCAAGTGAGTCCATGTCCTGGATGATGAAATCGTTTAACTCCAGGTCCTCCCATTCGTCTTCGGTGTCCATCTCCATCACAACTTCTTGGAACACCTTGCCAACACAAAACCTGCCGCCGCCGAGGTTGAGGAGACTGAACCTTGTCACGAACCCGGCCGTACGTTCTTGGGCGTGTCAAGACCTTCCAGGACATGCTGCACCTCCGGTGGTTGATCCATGGCAACGGGTTGCTCCATGGCAGAGACAGAGAGCTCCGATGTCGCACACAGGTGGTGCGGCTTCGTCGGCGAGAAGCCGAGCCAGAGCCCGAGCTCGGGGACGTGCTCTACGCCGCCGATGAACGGCAGCTGCCAGTATCCGGCGAACCGCCATTCCTGTCCCACCGTGTCGAAGCAGTAGGTGCTACCGGCCATGACGACACGCAGATGGTCCGGCCGCCGTCGATCACCGCCGTGGAACGGAAGCTGTGGATGATGGGTGGCGGTGGAAGGCGATCCCAGTGCCAGACCTCGTCGTCGCCGTCACCGGACCGGCGGAGGACGTGGAATCCGCGGCGGTGCAAGACGTAGAGGTCGTCGTCGTCGTCTTCCACGGCGCCGGGCCGGGGGGCGGAGATAGCGGTGGTCATGACCCCGGTGTAGCCGTCCATGGTGGGCATGGCGTGGGTGGAGTTGGAGCCGGCGTCGTAGAGGAGGGAGTTGCCCTGCTTGTTGCAGGAGAGGATCCTGCCGTCGCCGCGGCGGGGTCTCACGAGCGCGAACAACGGCAGGTCCGATCCGCCGGGTCCGGCCGGCCCGAGACGGCGGTGGCGGACGGCTGGAAGCTCACGCATGGCGGAGGCAGGCGATCCCATCGCGGTATCTCTTGTGGCTTGCCTCCACCATTGCCGTGCTTCTTGCTCGGCGCCGCCGCCGCCGCCGCCGTTTGTGCTTCGGCTGTGGACGGGTAGAAGAGGTGCTTGGAGACGTCGAGGCGGTGGAGCGAGTACATGCCGCTCCTGTAGCTTTTCACCACGAGATTCACAAACCGCCGCCGGATCATCGTCGGCAAGACTTGCTGATCGATCGAACTGAGCGAGCTCCGACGGGATCTATCGGAGCAGACGATCGACGAGCTGTGGCGGCGGCGGTGGCGCAGCGAGATGTTGTAATTGGACCGATGTCAGGTGTAATTTGCAGTAATGGGCCGGGCTAGCTTATCTCGTACGTACATTGCCGGGGCCGGCTAATTTATTTGGGCCTGACAAGAAAAGTAATTATAAATTACTAATCCATGTGTATCGAATTACTGAATACATCGCTATAATCAATCGGTAAATACCATTCTTCTAAAAGACACAGTACAGCATGCATATTCATCTCAGACTGCTCCATCTTCATTGCTTGTAATCATTTCAATTCGTCTCAAGTTTGTAGCCCAATATTTTACAGCTTTTTTGTTTCAGTCTTTTTAATCAATGTGCCTGTTTCCAGTTGGCGAGGTTACACTTACACACATCAAATTTTTACCAAAGTAACTTACTCATACCTTTTGTGCAATTTTAGCTGATGATATTTGACGCTGAAAAAAATTATATGTACCTTCGACTGTCCTTTCAGCAGTCGAAAGAGCGGAAGGATTCCAGCATACACACATAAGTTACTTTTCAGATCACCAATAGGTTGCTGCATTGCAATTGTGAAAACAAATTATAAGCAACATAAATATCATTCTTCCAAAAATACAGTACACCTCATAGTCATCTAATGTATACGTTATTTTGATGTTCTAGCTTCCGCAGTTCCACATTGATAACCTTGATCTGCACGGGAAATCACCACTTTACAGCACTATGACTAATCATTTCTGCAATGGTATATAGCATATATAATCTGTATTTATTGATTAGAGACGATGGTTTGGTATATCGATCAGTTTGCGCTATTGGAGAGCTGGTTCAATTCTTATATTCTTATTATATGATGTTCGCCGAATTTAAAAATATTTACTTGCATTGTGGAGACTAACATTATCAAAATTACAATATGGTGGACTAGTCATAAAAATGCCATTCTTCACTTTTATTTGTTAATATATAATACTCGGTAATCGGTATACAATAGAGCAAGTACACTATCTTGATAACACATTTATTAATCCTGAAAAATTACTGCGAACACAACTAGACCCACATTCCAAGAAGATGATCCTTACACACGGCTCTTTCATGCCCTAGAAGTTCTTGTTTATTTTAAGGGGGTTATTAAAAGTTCTTGATAACATGAGTGACGGCGAGCGCTAGTGCTGATGGGCCCTTGTGGGCCTTATCAGGCCTCACTGGGCCCGTAAAAAGCCCATAGCTTGCCTTCTTAAACGCAGCAGCTTTGCCACGTCCACCAATTTTTGATGTACCACCATATGCCATGCACATGCAGGTAGGGTCGTCGTCACTGCAATTTTTCATGGCCATCCCGTAGCCAAATTCGTCCATAAACGGCCTGCGAGGTACCCCTAGTATGATAGGGCGCTGGGGAGTCGTCACCTCTGTCGCCTCCTGGTTGTTGATGAAGTGCACTATGCTTTCCATGAGCTTCTTGCTTGTAGCACGCAGCGGGCTGTAGAGGTGGAAGCCATGGTCCTCACCCTCCGACTCCACCAGCGTCACCTCGCCGGCGCCGCCGCCGCCGTAGTAGTCGCGGATGCGGGCGAACAGCTGGACCCCGTGCTCCCGCAGGGTGTCCTTCTCGGCGACGGCAACCAGGACACGCCGGCATGTCAGCGACGCGATCTCCTCGTCGGGAGGGTTGAGCCGGGGGTCATCGTTGCCGGCCTGCCTCGCCGTCACGAACGGCCAGAGCCAGTCCACGCCGTACGCCGGGAACACCGCCGCGCCATCCCGGACCTCCTCGGACGGCAGCCGCTCGGCTCCCCAGAAGTAGGGCTGCACCATGATGACCCCCTCGATTCCGATGCCGCCGACGCCGCCGTCTCGGCCGGCCCGCACCGCCGTGTGGTAGGCGATGTTCCCGCCGGCGCTGTCGCCGGCCAGGAACGTGCGGCGGGGGTCGGCGTGGCCGGCGAGCCACGGGTCGGAGAGCGACGCCACCCACCGGAGCGCGGACCACGCGTCGTCGTAGGCGGCGGGTACGGGGTGCTCCGGCGCGAGGCGGTACTCGACGGACACGACGAGCGCGCCGGCGGCCGCGGCGAGGGAGGTGGCGTGGCTGTGGTACGTCCGGCAGAAGGCGCTCTCCGTGCAGAAGGAGCCGCCGTGGATGTACACGACGAGGGGGAGCTTCTTCTTCCTGCCGCCGCCGGCGGCCATGGTGGCGGCGCGGGTGGGGAGGAACAGGCGCGCCGACACGCCGGTGCCGTGGTCGATGACGACGTCCCTCGTTGCCACGCCGCGGTTGGCTGCCGGGTTCTCGGACGTGGGGACGAAAGGGCTTTTCAGCACCCGCTCGATACGGCCGTCCTTGTATAGTTTTAGGAACGGGGTGAAGTTGAGCAAGATGTCATCGGCAACGGCAACATTGTTCACTGATTTCTTGTGTCCATGCATGGTGTAGTAGTGAGCTATAGCTAGCTAGTTCTCTTTCTCTAACTTTTAATTCAGTCTATATATGTCTGTAACCAAGCTAGCTCGATCTTTGTTGTGTGTTGGGCTTCCGCCACGTAATGGAATTGTCGCGGGATTTTATAGTTTTTAGAACGTGTATATAGCATGTTTTTTCATTAAAAAATAAGAGATAGCATGTTTTTTCATTAAAAATAAAGATGAGATGTTCACTTCAATCCCCTTAGGTACCATCGTATTACAAATTGGATCCCTTTTGAAATGGTGATACACTTTTAGTAGGGAAGAAAATTCTGCTCATGGTGCTTTGTATGCATGCCGTGTTGATCTTGTTCGTTATTTTATTAGCATGGGCGCCTGCAAAACTCGACCAGACCCGCAGATCCCCTGGTGAAAAGAAAAAACTCGATCACCACCTATATATATATATATGCATATCCTCCTATACAAACCAGCTTCGTGTGCAAACTATGTAAACTCTTACCACAGCCGCTAGATCCCCATCCAATGGCTATATAGAAAGGTGGAAAGTTTTAGCACTTAAACCCTCTCACTATTGGCTTTTCTAACCATAATTTGTCTAAAGCCCCCCTCCTAACCCCCTCCGTGACGGACCCTGACATGCACCGTTCTTTCCCTTGCGACCCTGGGCGGCTGGGCGTACGTTCTCCCATCGCCGGTTGGTCTCATCACCGGGCCGCCGTCCTTCGCAGTGCCGCGCCGCCCCCTGGACATGCGAAAATGAGCTATCCGGGCTACAGGAGAGGGACACCAAGGGGAGCGAGATCGAGGAGGAAGACGACGAGGAAGCGAAGCTGCCGGCGTGGCGTGGCCCCGAGCACGCAAGTTTCGTAGCCACCGAGTTTATGTTTGTCTCGCGAAGGTTATGTTTAGCCACCGAGTTTATGTTTAGCCACCAAGCGTGCTCAAGAAGATTAGGACTGAACGTACTCTATGGATAGCTACCCGTTCGAGTTACGTGCATGCATTTGCAAAAGCAGATAGATCATAAATTCTATATCCCGTGTGCATGTACGAACAATCGAGTGATACCATAGGGAAATGGAGGACGGTTTAGCGCGCGTGTGAATGTGTGATTGATCTATCGATGAATGCAGGTGCAATTCAAAATGAGAGACAGGGAAAACTCATCATGATTGATTTGCTAGCTTTGATCACGTACGCAAATGAATGATATGGCAGTTGCTTACGTTTAGCTTTAACAATCCTATGATATGTTTCGCTCGGTGGCCACGAAACTTGCGTGCTCAAGCTTAAGACTGAACTCTATGGAATATGGATAGCTACCCGTTCGACTTACGTACGTGCATTTGCACAAGCAAATAGCCAAATTCCGTATCCCGTTTGCACGTACGAACAATCGAGTGATACCACAGGGTACGTGCAGCTAGCAAACTAGAGGCAAGATTAAATGTTTGAAGAGTTCAAGTATACGTTCCTCGCAAAAAAAATAAAGAAAGTATACATCTCTTAATAAGTTTATGTTGTTGCCGGCATAATAAGCCTCAATTTTGGGTCCCTTTCACTTGCCAATCTACAATGTAAACGGGAAGGTTTCTGAGTAAATCTAAATCTTGTGATGGTTACGATTGACACATGGATATGTAGAAAGCTCGATTGCACGCCTCATGTGATAGATAACGTCGACATGTGAAGGGGACATGCTTCTTTATTTTTCCTTTATAGATTAATCGAACTAAGCATTTTTTCCCAGGAAATTCCAACAACGGCTGCAAGTGGAAATTTTTTGCATCTATGAGTAAGAAGTATATTGGTTGTAAGGTAAACAACACATGCTTATGTCATTTTCAGCAAGCAATTTGCACATGCTTATCTCATTTTCAGCAAGCAATTACCACACGCTAATGTTATTTTCAGCAAGCAATTAGCACATGCTATGTCATTTTCAGCAAGCAATTAGCATATGCTTATGTCATTTTCAGCAAGCAATTTGCACATTTAACATGTTTATACCATTTTTAGAAAGTAATTTGCATATGCTTATGTCATTTTTAGCAAGTAATTTGCACATGTTTATGTCATTTTCAGCAAGTAATTTGCACATGCTTATGTCATTTTCAGCAAGCAATTAGCACATGCTTATGTCATTCAGCAAGCAAGGACCATGATGGGTTGATATGTGGGGCGAGGACATCTGAAGTAACTGTGAATAGATTCAGGAATGCATTGAACTTGGAGCAAAATACATGTACTTCTAGGGCTTGGCAAGTCACTTGAAAGCCGTGCACCCATGCTTTAGCTTTCATTGCTAAGCTCAGTAGGGAAGTACAAATGGATGAATTGTCCATGAATACTTCTCTGTTGATAGGTTCAGAAAGACATATGTGAGTACTTTTAACCCAATGACATCCAAAGATAGCTAGCCACGTGTTGATTTAGGCTACAAAATTAAGAAGCCTAAATTGAGAAGGAAACCAGGAAGACCAAGAAACTCTAGGATAAAGTCCTATGATGAGTCTGGCACTAGTAAGAAAAGAAAACCTTATTCTGAATGTAATGAATTGGGCCATATAGCTACGCATCGCCAAGGAGGTCTTAGTGCTATTCAAAATAGGAAGCTCTCATCTTCACAAAATTCATCATCATCACAAATATCAGTGTGAGTAGTGGATTGATACTCAGATCATTTACATTTTTTTGTGCTTATTTAGCCAAGTCGTTCACTGAACCATTTTTGCTTCTTATATAAAGTGCAAGTACAAGTGGAAGAGGAAGGGGAAGGGAAAGAGGAAGAGGAAGGGCAAGTGAAGGTGAAACAGGAACAGGAGGTGTTGGAGAGGGAAGGGGAAGGGGAAGAGGAAGGGCATGTGAAGGTGAAACAGGAACACGACGTGTTGGAGAGGGAAGGGGAAGTGGAAGTGAAACTAGAGTTGCTGGAGGAAGAGGAGGGAGGTTGGCTGCATTGTTAGGAATAGATGCATGATTGTGATGTATGGCCATTGGACATGTAATACATCTGCACTATTTGTTGCTTTTGTTGGACATGTATGTTAGATGGGATCTGGTAGACTATTACTCTCTACTAGTTGTTGTGTGGACATATATGATGGATTGCTGTCTAATTTATGCATGTGGTTTGGATCAACTTTTGTGTCATGATGCTGCCAAAAGTTTGACGAAATTTGTCAATTCTTGCTCAGATTTATAAAGCATGGTTTTTTAATGTGTTCAGTTGGCAAACTTATTTTCAAAACTATTCAAATGTTGTCAAAATAATTGATGTCGAATAGGGGTGAAATCACAATGATCTAAACAAAACAGGGGCATATTCGCAAGGGTATACATGTCCTTTTCCGGTTCTTTTAACACCGTTATGTGCTGATGATGCAGTAGGGGCAAACTCAGTCTTCGTATTCAAAAAGTAGGGGCATAATCATAAAGTGGATGGGTAAAATCATAATTAGAGTACAAAGTAAGGGCAAGAACGCAATAGCCCCAGATTATTAAGGCTTCTCAACAATATATATAGTCCCGCCCCATATCGATTCTTCACATAATATATTCGTTCATCGTCTCTCACTCCCCGAGTCTCAACAACTACTAATCTACTATACTACTTCTCTAGTCCCAAACAATGATGGCAAGCACACTGGCCGCGGTTCAGGAGATCCGGCGTTCCCAGCGTGCCGATGGCCCGGCGGCCGTGCTCGGTATCGGTACTGCAAATCCAGCATATTGTGTGCTTCAAGACGAGTACCCCGACTACTATTTTCGTATCACAAAGAAAGAGCACCTCACCGACCTCAAAGACACATTCATTAAACTATGGACGTATATAAGCCTATATAGATACAAAAAAATGCATGTTACTCCCTTGTTCCAAATTGTAGATTATTCTAGTTTAATTTTATTCCATGTTAAACCTCTTTTACTTCCAATTGAATTATCATCTACAACATCCAAATAGTTTCATCAAATCTGTAATAATCAAGATCTTGATAGTGCATTATTTGGTAGTACACTATATTGCAGAGATTAATGTATTTCTTATTAATATGTTTAGAGAAGTTCCTTCCAATTGAATTATTGATCAGGTCGGATATCAGGTCTGAGGAGACGTTTCTTTCACCACACGGACCAACTGCTCAACGCCCACCCGGGTTTGCTCCAGTCCCTGGACGCGCGTCTCGACATCGTCGCCAAGGCCGCTCCCGAGCTCGCCGCCGCCGCCGCCGCCAAGGCCATCGCGGAGTGGGGCCGCCCGGCCGCCGACATCACCCACCTCATCGTCGCCACCAACTCCGAGGCCCGCGCCCCCGGCGCCGACCTCGCGCTCGCCTCGCTCCTCGGCCTCCGCCCCGGCGTCCGCCGCACCGCGCTCCAGCTCAACGGCTGCTCTGCCGGCTGCGCCGCCCTGCGCCTCGCCAAGGACCTCGCCGAGAACACCCGCGGCGTGCGCGTGCTCGTCGCCTGCGTCGAGCTCACCGTCACCTCCTTCCGTGCCCCGCGCGAAGGCGACGGCTTCGACACCCTCATCCCGCAGGCGCTCTTCGGCGACGGCGCCGGCGCCATCGTCGTCGGCGCCGACGCCGTGCACGCCGCCGGCGAGCGCCCGCTCTTCGAGATGGTCTCCGCCTCGCAGACCATGATTCCTGGGACGGAGCACCTGCTCAACATGCGGCTCGGAGAAGGCGGGATCGACGGCGATGTCTCCACGAAGGTGCCGCACCTGCTTGAAGCGGAGCATCTCCGGCGGTGTCTGCTCGATGCGTTCGGGCCACTAGCGGCGGCGGCGGGCATCGGCGTCGAGGGGAAATGGAAATGGAACGACCTCTTCTGGGCAGTTCATCCGGGCAGCCATAGGATCTTGGACCACATCGACTCGGCTCTAGGGCTTGAGCCCGGGAAGCTGGAGGCGAGCCGCGCTGTGGCGAGAGAGTACGGGAACATGCTGTCGGCGACGGTGATATTTGTGCTGGACGAGCTGCGGCGCCGGCGAATGGAGGATCAGCAGGAAGGAGATGAGGCTGCTGAGTGGGGGGTGATGCTGGGCTTTGGACCGGGATTCACTGTCGAGACCATGGTGCTGCATGCTGCACTCTACTAGTGTAATAGCAACATACGTACGTCGATCAAGAAATAAAAAAGCAGCATGCATGCTTTCTTCCTATCCTATCCTATCCTATCAATGTATACTGTATTCATGCAAGCATGCTAGAATGGCGGGGTCACGACTTGTAATCGGTGAATAAAAGGAGAACATAGCCAAGAATGAATTGTCGAATAAATTAATTAATAATTCTAAATAAAATCATTCATGGTATATATGCATATAGTATATACTATGCTCTTGGCACCAAAGAGACAGAGAGGGGGAGCAAGAGGGACAGCTGAAAATTTTCGAGTCTAAAATTCGCGTATTGTCCCGTCCCATGGGCAAATTATTAGTGCTATTTTTCATGCTAGGCTCAAGCTACCAGTTATTTTTTAAGTTAAAATTATTTCAATTAAATTATAAGGACAGACTCGATTTTGAGCCTGGTTTTCGCTGACCAATCTTGCCCCTGTAGTAGGTGTGGACGAGCCAAAGTTTGATGGGCTTGGACCGGGCCAAAAATGCTCAGGTCTAGAGAAAGACTAGAAGATGGAGAGGAAGACACGAAGATAAAGACAATGAAAGGGAGACATGGGTAGCATTGTACCAACTTGTCTAAGTATTTTCTTAAGGAAAAAAGATGCATAACTAGATGTTGATAAAACTTATTGTGGTGGATGCTAAGTTATTGCTGACATCCCCATGGATCCTCCAACATCATACGTAAACCATGGTAATCAACATACAAACCATGACATCATTACACCAGCTCCTAAAGAATGTGTCAACCAAGGACCAATGATACAAAGTCGTGCAAAGAAGTATTACAACAAGAGATGAACTCACTCCTTACTGAAATTAACTTTAACATAACTAATAATTTTATGCAACAAATACCATGGAAAACCTTTACCCAGCCCCCGCGTTGCTCTCCAGGGCGGCTCGGGCGGCACCTAGATCCCGCCTCCGCCGCCCCTCCCCACCTCGCCCACGCCTCACCGCCGCCTGAGCAGGGCACCGGAAGCCCGTTTCCTTGCTAGGACGGCGGCGGCGGGGTGCTCTCGTCCGGTCCTCCCTCTCCCCGAGCAGATCTGGAAGGCCACGGGAAGACGACGTGTGAGCCGGCGGCGGCCGTGGAAGGGACCCCGGGGCCGGAAGCGCGCACGGAGGAGCTCGCGCGTGGATGCTTCGGAGAGGATCTCGAAGGCCATCGGGGAAGCGAGCGACGGGAGGCCAAATCCGGCGGTGCAGGACCCTCGTCGCTGTCCCTGGCGGTATGGAGGCTATGGAGGGTAACAGATCCAACGTCTTCATCGCTCCGCGTCACCCCCACGGGGGCAATCTGGACGGATTTCGCTAGCTGTCGTGCAACCGCCTTCCCCACGGGTTGGTGCCGTCCCTTTGCCGGCGGAACCTTGCTCCGGGTGGCGGTGTTCGTCGACGGCAGCCGGAATGCGTCTTTCTTGCGGTGGCGGCATCCTGTGCGAAGATGGCGGTGTCCTTCCGATGAGGGTGATCTCTTCGTTGGCCGGGCGCAGTGGTGACGGTGGTGGCGGCGATTTGGGTGAAATCCTTGTCTGGCATGTTTTGCCAGACCGGCGGCGGTGACGTGTCCGTGACACACACCTTGTTGAAGGCGCTGCTGAAGTCGCTGGTCGGACCGTCCCCTGATGCGTCCATGGATGATTAATAACTGGGTGAAAACCTATCCTGGTTTCTCCAGGCCGGCGGCGGTAGTGTAGGCGCGTCGTCGAAGTTCTTGTTCATCAAGGCCGGACAGTTCTCCCGTGTGGACACTATG
Source organism: Echinochloa phyllopogon (assembly GCA_033239725.1). Lineage (NCBI taxonomy): Eukaryota > Viridiplantae > Streptophyta > Magnoliopsida > Poales > Poaceae > Echinochloa > Echinochloa phyllopogon. The sequence continues at coordinate 2,938,789 of BTCW01000002.1, forward strand.
TTCGGTATTCAGCTCAGGGCGGAGGAGGCATTGGATGGTGTAACAGTTCAGATGTTAGTTGGCAGTATCTGCACCAAGTCTTCGTGCTGTTGCCTAGAAGAAGCATCAATGGTGGTTGGTGTCCGGCGTTTTCAGTTCTTTGTAAGGTCTGACAAACGTGTTATAGCGATCTTGGTAGTCGCGTAGGACTACTAGAGCCCCTTGATGGATGCAATTTTCATGTTTTTGTTTGGTCGTAGCCGTTTTGGTCAAGGCCGGATAATATATTATCCATTATCTTAAAAAAGCCGATCGGTTGAGACTTCAAAAGAATTATCTTCACCTTGTTAGTTGAGTGGTCAAACTCACTCGACGCACCCGAAATCTCAAGAAGCTAAGGACCTGCATTGTGCACTGGAGTAAAGCAAATCTCTCAAGTCTTCATGTGTGGCGAGTGAGGAATCATCATCGGACCAATTTTTCACGGCAACACAAAGTTTATTACTTTTTCTCTCCAGCTTTTTTTTTTGCATGCGTGCTCTGGACTCTACATGCATACGTGCCCAACGGGTCCGCCTCTCCATTTTTTCTTTTTTCCTTCCCTTTTATTTTTTTACCTTCTTATTTTTATTTGCCAGATATCTTTTTTCTTTCTTATCCTCTTTTATATATGCTCCTTGTCTAAATTTTATGTTTAATCCTCTTCTTGATCTGCTCATTGGTATAGATTTTGTATTTCTTTTTTTACCTTGTTTAATTTTTCTTTCTCTTGCTTTTTCTTATTCATGTTCTTTTTTTACTTTTTATAACCCTAGTAAGTGTTTTCCTTGTGCTTCTACATGATGGTAGTAATGAAAGTTATTATTGGGTATTATATTTTAAATTATTTGACCACATAAATTTAGTTGTGGTCTAGTATATTAGTTGTTCTAGGCATGTGAACTTATTTTGCTATCTAAAGTTTTTCTTTTATCCTTTTATTTCTTATTCCATTCTTTCATATCCATTATTGCTTTAGCTATTCTTGGATTTCATTTTTTGTAGTTTTCAATCCTCCTTTACTTAATTTTTTATGGATTATAATAGCTGTTTTATGTCCGATGTGTTTGTCCAGATGTATAAATCTTTGTCCCGTGAATTAGTATAGTTTGTTCCAAGATATAAATTTTTGTTTTGTGAGTTTATACAAATATATGATCCATGAATTTTCGCTTGTGCGGGTGTGATTGGCTACGCCGCTGCAATGCTCGCATGGTGCATTAAATATTGTTATGATTTGTTTGGATTCATCTTGCTGATTATGAGGCCAATCTCAGTGGTGGAGTCATGGACACAGTTACCAAGTCTGTCACATCAGCTTTTTAACATGATGACCCTGTCACTCTCAATGCAGAGGGTCATGGACACAGTTTCATAGATAGAATGCAATATTTAAATCTTACATATGTTGTGATCAAATGGAGGGTCATGAGATCTCAATAGAGGGTCGTAAGCATTGGTATCTGTGTCGACCCAGGGTCATCACCATGACCCTGAGATCTTCTCTCCCTTCATTAATTTCGTGTCATGTCATCAAAAAAGCCTATGTGGCAGTCTATTAAATGTTGATGACCCTGCCATTGAGACTGGCCTGAGTACTAGCTCAAAGTTATCTGAGAATTTATTTGAATCCTCAGCTAATAGCTAGGTCAGCTATTGTCTTACCATCCGGTTAAAAATTACACGTTGTTAACTAGGTGCCAAATAAAAGGGGGATTAGCTAGTACTAGTAACATCAAAATTACAACAAATAGTTACTGTAGTAATGCAAGGCTTTCAAGCCTTGTCCTTTGCTATTAGGTGCCAATCTTTATCACGTGTAGGATCATGTCAAAGTGTCCATACCATGTCCGCTACCTGGGTGCATACCAATCTTTATGGGTACCAATCCATACCAATATAATCATGAATATAGGTAGCTCTATTAACTCTAGATTTGTATCAACATCTGCCAGATGTTATCACTGCAGAGGCATTGGCGGCAAGGGATGGGGTGGTGCTCATGGAAAGTTGTGGCAATGAACGAGTCGTCTTGGAGCTCGACAATCTTATGCTGGTGAAATTTCTTCATAATGACAGCAGAAGATTGAGTGCTGTTGCAGGTATCTTGCATGAGATTCAGGAGCTGAGCAGGAACTTCGTGGCTTTTGAAGTGTCCTTTGCTCGAAGGGAGGCGAACAGGGTAGCACACTGCTGTGCTAGGCAGGTGTCTTTAGATATTTCTAGACGGAAATGGTTTGGTGATATATATACCCGAGTGTATAATAAGGGTGATTGCTGAACGAGATTGTAACCCTGTTATCTAATTAACAAAGCTCCGAATTGCTCAAAAAAAACTAGATTTATATCAAATATAGTATTGGCTTGCTACCTAGCTATATTAATCTTAAACCTTCTTTTTTTGAAAGCATCTGAAACCGAATTGTAGATACACATCAATATATGGCTTTGGATAAGATGGTTGGTTGAGATCGGTCCGCACGAGACAAGCTATATCATTGATGAATGACACGCAACCACACGGGAGGACGCAGTCAGCCAGCTGGGAATTATGACAGTGCACATGCCAAATTATCGAAGGAAATCTCAAGCACTAGATCAAAATCCAGGCGCACAAAGTCCTTCACGTGTAGACCTCAAAAAAAAATCCTTCTCGTGCGTGCATGTGCATATATGCACGGTAAGCTTCATATGTGCACGGTAAGCTTCATACATGCAGATCTGGATTTCTCCCTTAATGTTTTCGTCTTTGTCTTCCTTTTCCTCACATGAGCAATCAAAACCACGTATAACCAATCATGTTTTTTAGGACTATGATGGAATGCGTTCTATTTGGTTATTATTTGGATATTGTATTGAATATGTGTTGAAATACGGAGTGTGAAATATATATCAACTTGGGTTTGGGGGTAAAATGTCATGTTGGTGCTAAATTCTCAGGTCAGCACCGAACAGGTGAAACGAGGAAGAACCTTTCTATTTTTTCCAATCTCCCCGAATTATGTACAGGGGTCACCTTTTATAGTGACGCTTCGACTTCCGAATTACTCTCGATATCTCCAGCTCACACCTTACACGCTTACCTCTATTAGATAACGGCCCAGGGTATCGAGGTAATCTTACACAAGAGGAGAAAGTCAATTTGGCTACGTAACATTACTCACGCGACCCACGCTTCCTCGCACCTCTTCTCGTTGTACAATCGTTTCAATTTTGCTGAACGTCACATCTCCTTTGCCGTGACGTTTCTTGCGGCACGACCTCTCCTGAAAGAATGTCGTCAGGAACAAAGGCCACCCGTTTTCTACGTGCTTCCGGTGAAGTTTGCCTTCGATCAGGTGCACCTCTCTTGGCTCCCGAGCTGACCTTTCTTCTCGGTTACCTTTCCTTTTAGCCGACCTATTCTTTTAGCGCACCTGTTCTGCTCCGAAGGTACCTGTTTATAGCCAATGACCATTCCTTTAGCTCCACCTCTTTTTCAAGGTACTCTTGCTAGCTAAAATAACACTTGTCCAACCATGTGCTTTGGGTACCAGGAACCTTGTGTGCTATAAGACCACAAGATTCGAGTATACCTTTGGGAATTCTTTACGAACACACTCAAATATGGTACTGAACCTTTCGTTTGTTAGGCGTTTCGGGACCTTTCCCAATTGTGGCCCGAGGGTACCTTCATGACGTTAAAAATAATCCCCAACACTCATGCACCTTTCCTTTACTGTTTTGCTACCATTAACCTTGTTTTGGTCGGTGGTGACCTTTCTGCTAAAACACTCCCCAACATGTCCTTATGATCACCATGTGTGATATTCTACTTACATCAGACGGTTATTACTTAAGTGAATCTCGCATATGGAAATCAATTTGCATTGGCAGAATAGGCATTTCATTTTTTTAGGAAGAATAGGCATTTATTAGGTGGTTCCTTGAGTAAGCACATGTGCAAATTCAGCATCCAACTATTTTAATTAAGCACTTAGAGAAATTGCCTATTTCCGCAAGACTTAGCCTATAGGTGGTTGGCTAAACACCCATGAAAATGTGTTACCACCTGCATGTAAAAATGATTCTTTTTTTGTAGTAGTGAAATACCAAATTCAGTGCACTATGTATCATCTATTGTGATACTAAGGTAGTGCTTGGTTTTGGAGCGGGACGGGACGAGACGGGGTATCCCACTTTTTCGTGGCATTTGGTTGGGAGATAAGGTGAGATGGAACCATCCCATGATAGAATATTCTCTCTAGCTACGGGACCAAACTATATCATCCCACCTGGGATGGCATATGTTCGCGCGCTTAGGGGGGTCGTGTGGAGTAACGGGTGCCGGAGACAAGATGTGTATGGGCTGAGCTCGGCGAAGCGAGCCACATCAAGCTCAGATGAATCAAGTGGTAGTGGCCATCAGAGCTCGGCAAGGTGAACCGCATTGAGCGGTTGGCGGTAGGCATAGCCAAGCCATAGCAGGCTAGAGGCGACAGCAGGAGTAGTGCCGAGCAGCGACTGGAGGTGCACGAAAAGGGAAAAGAGGAATTAAGGCTCATATATGGGACCCACGTGTTAGATTCGTTGTTCCATCCCTTGTCTCTCCAACCAAACAAAAGAATAGGATGAACTCATCCTATCTAGCTCAACTAAACATCAAGATGGATTATCCCATCCAAAAAATCAGGCACAAGATTGTCCCGTTTTAATTCGTCCCAAAACCAAGCACTACCTGAAAGGCGAGTATAATACTCGATATGAGCTCCCTACTGGAATTCTTGCCTCGGGAAACCTTTAAAAAAGTGCACAAGTGAAGAGCTAGAGATTGAGGTAGAAGAGAGACGTGAGAGAAACTTCAAGATCGAATTGAAGGAAAATATTAAATCTTGCTGATACATCAGGGTTCACCAATCCAGTGGAAGACTGTAATAAGCAATGGAGCCTAAGCCTATCGACAGTGCAACTAATATAGCCAACTAGGTAAAATGAGGTCACAAAGCACTACATTTTTTTTTCTCATCTAATACCATGAAAATCTTGTACGTCGTCTTTAATTTGCAAGAAAAATTATAAAGCGCGTGCTTGCTTTACCATGAATGGCAAGCATCTAATAAGAGAACTAACAATGCAAGACCAACACTTCATACAAGAGGCCCAAGCAGATATATCTTCCCTAAGAGTAGTGTATCACCACTAATTTTAAAATGGATCCAATTTGCAATATGATGGTACCTAACGGGCTGAAATGAAATAAGCTCCTGCTCGGGTCCAGCTATAAAAACCCCCACAGGGGCAGCTGCAACCGTCAGTGCCACAAAAGCGCCCACAACACAACAAAGAGCATCTGCAAACATAGATAGACTGAATTAAAAGTAGAAGGAGAGCTAGCTATAGCTCAGCACCATGATGCATGCAAACAAGAACTCCGTACTAGTGAATCATGTTGTCGGCGACATCAACGTTGACCTCTACCCGTTCCTTTTAGGGTACAAGGACGGCCGTATCCAGCGGTTGCTGAGCAGCCGCTTCGACCCCGCGTCGGAGAACCCGGCAGCCAACCGCGGCGTGGCAACCAGGGACGTCGTCATCGACCACGGCACCGGCGTGTCGGCGCGCCTGTTCCTCCCCACCCGCGCCGCCGCCGCCATGGCCGGCGACGGCGACAGGAAGAAGAAGCTCCCCATCGTCGTGTACATCCACGGCGGCGCCTTCTGCCGGACGTACCACAGCTACGCCACCTCCCTCGCCGAGAGCGCCGCCGCGCTGGTCGTGTCGGTGGAGTACCGCCTGGCGCCGGAGCACCCCATTCCCGCCGCCTACGACGACGCCTCGGCGGCGCTCCGGTGGGTGGCGTCGCTCTCCGACCCGTGGCTCGCCGAGCACGCCGACCCCCGCCGCACGTTCCTCGCCGGCGACAGCGCCGGCGGGAACATCGCCTACCACACGGCGGTGCGGGCCGGCCGAGACGGCGGCGTCGGCGGCATCGGGATCGAGGGCATGGTCATGGTGCAGCCCTACTTCTGGGGAGCCGAGCGGCTGCCGTCGGAGAAGGTCTGGGACGGCGCGGCGGTGTTCTCGTCGTACAGCGTGGACTGGCTCTGGCCGTTCGTGACGGCGGGGCAGGCCGGCAACGATGACCCCCGGCTCAACCCTTCTGACGAGGAGGTCGCGTCGCTGGCATGCCGGCGTGTGCTGGTCGCCGTCGCCGAGAAGGACACCCTGCGGGAGCGCGGGGTCCGGCTGTTCGCCTGCATCCGCGACTGCTACGCGCGGGCCGGCGCCGGCGAGGTGACGCTGGTGGAGTCGGAGGGGGAGGACCATGGCTTCCACCTCTACAGCCCGCTGCGCGCCACGAGCAGGAAGCTCATGAAGAGCATAGTCAACTTCATCAACCAGCCACCGCCGGAGATGAACGACGGCGGCGGCGTGCGTTTCCATGCGCGGGAGGCAGCCGGTAAGATTAATAATAACAATAAGAAGGCGTCAACAAAGATGACTCCCGAATTTGTCATGCTAGGCGTGCCCAGCAGGCCGTTTAGGGACATATTTGGCTATGGAATGGACATGAAACATGATGGTTGCAACAGCATGACGACGACCTGCATGGCATATGGTGCAGCAAAAGTTGGAGGACGTGGCAAAGCTGCTGCTACTGCTGCATCCAACATGAAGACAAACTATGGGCTTTTTATGGGCTCAGCGAGGCCTAATAAGGCCTACATGGGCCCATCAGCAGCAGGAGCACTTCCCAGCACTCATGTTCTCAAGAACTTCTTCTAGCGCAACATAAAAGAGCTAGCCGCCTCTTCCACAAATGTGGGTCTGGTTGTGGTTTTAATAATTTTTCATTACTAATAACCGTGTTGTGAAGACAATGTAGTTGTACTATTATGTATATTATATTAATAATAAATAAAAGTGAGGGATTACATTTGTATTATTACTAGCTCCTCCATTTTGGAATTTTGGTCATGTTGGACGCTCCGCAATGCAGTAAATCATTTTAAATTCGGCGAACATAACATATTTTCAAAATAACAACCTCTCCAACAGCACAAACGGATGCCAAGGATTGGCCATTAATTATCTCTTTTGCACATGCTGATATGCATTCATTTTAGTGTATTACAACAATCACGACTCCATAGCACTTCATCCATACGGGCCCTTGTTTAGTTCTAAAGTTTGGACACCCAAACTTTGAAACACGCCATAAATGCTACACTGTAGCATTTCGTTTGTATTTGTGAATAATTATCTAAACATTGATTAATTAGGCTCAAAATGTTCGTCTCGCAAAGTACAACAAAACTGTGCAATTAGTTTTTTATTTCATCTATATTTAGTACTTCATGCATGTGTCGTCGTTTTGATGTGATGGAAATCTTCCTTTGCATAGTGGAATTTAGGATGCAATTTTGGAACTAAACAAGGCCCCGGCTTAGAAAGGCTCATCAGTGCCGATTATAGGACGAAGCACGAAGCCAATGCAGATACACAATGCATATCTATGTTGTCAAACCCTAAAATTCTTGAATTTTGGGATGTGAATTTTCAACATAATTAATACAATATTTTTCTCAATTTTCTAAAATTTTTCAAGCTTTATAAATTTACAGGGAATTTAGTAAAGGAAAAATTGTTTTTCTAAATTAAATTAAATCAAAATAGGTTTAAATTTCGAGTGTGTTGCATTCATGCTGGCTGCATTGAGTTTTATTTGTTTGTAGTTCAAATCGGAATTTAAATCCAATTTAAATTCACATTTGAACCGTGTGTGTTTGAGCCCTAGAAAGTTGATTCGACCTGAGTTCGATTTTGCCCCTCCAACTTTTCCGCGGCCTGTTTTCCCCCCTTCAACTCTGCCTCCCAGCCCAGCTCGGCAGCTCTCCTGTTTCCCTCCTGGCCCAGCTCCCTGCGCGCGCGGCCGCGGCCCACCGCTCAGCCCAGCTCCCCCTCCCCGACCGAGCCGGCCCAACTGCCTTCCTCTCCTTCCGGCCCAGCTGCCAGCCCCGCACCGCCCCGGCCCGCTCTGCTCTCCCGGCCCAGCCGGCCCACCCGCGAGCACCTGCTCCCGCTCCCGCCCGCAGCAAGCAGCGTCGCCGCCGCCGCTGATCTCGGCGTTTGTGCCGCCTCGGCGATGGTGCCACCCTACCTTCCAAGCTCCAGTTGCTCCTTCCCTCGGGCTACTTAAGCCGCTGGCCACCACCGAAGCTGAGCACCATCACCACCGCTCTCTTCCCCCTTCGCCTCTGCCCACCGCCGCCCTTTGCTCCCCTGCACGCAGCGCCGCCGCCGGCCATCCTCGCCGCGATTCGTCGCGTCCAGTGGCCGCCGGGACAAGCCGCCACCACTACGAGGACCACCACGTCAAGCCGCGCTCGGAGCACCTATCCACGCCGCCAGACCACCGCCAGATGCGCTCCTCCACGTGAAGCCGCCACCACCGGTCGTGGGCTGCGGGGGACGGCCGCCGCAGTTGCCGCCAGCAAAGGAGGTCACCACCGCGAGCATCCCCACGACGAGCTGCATCTCCCCCGCCGGTCCTCGTCGTCTCTTCACCCCCGGAGCGCCTCCCCCGCGAAAAGCCGCCGCCGCCGACCCCCTGCCCCGCTGCGGGCTGGTTTCCGGCCGGCCTCCTGCGCCTCTGTCCGTGGTGAGCACACCCGCGTGATCCCTGTGACCTCCTCCTTCCCACGCGCTAGCTCCCCGCCGCCCTACACCGCGGAATCGCCGGCGAGCAGAGCCGCCAGGAACCGCCGGCGAACTCCCCTCTGTGCTCAGAGGAAGGGGATGACCAGTTTTGCGTTTAGGCCCCTGCAGAACGGAGTAATTCGTAGATGTATTCCTGTGTCTTGCACATTTTCCGGATAACCCCCTGTAATTTTTCCGCTGTCGCACATAAACCCCACCCGAGCCACTTTACAATGATAACCCCAACGTTTACCTGTTTTGCGAGCACTATTTATAGTGTCTTGCTAAAGTTTGCTGCCAGTCCTCCAGATCTTTGGTTAATTACGCATAGGTCCTTACAAACTTGTTTTATGCATAAAATCCATGTTTTAGCTCCGATTCAATCCGTTCTCGTCGCGTTGGGTTCATATCAACGTAAACTACACGTTAGCACTGTCAATTACTATGTGATCTGTTTCTGAATTTTTATTTAATATTAAGTTGATTAAATGCTATCTAATGTCTTTATTAATTAAAATCTAATTAAGGTTATTCGGTTTTTCATATTAATGTTAACATGATTAATATTTATTTAATTAGTTTTTCTGAATAAAATATCATTAAGTTCCATCTCGGTTTTTATAAAATAATATTAATTTGATTAATGTTTACCTAACTAGCTCTTTCTAATAAAAGCAATTTAGAGTTAAACTCCGGCTTTCATAAATAAATGTTAATACTGATTAATATTAACATAAATGTGTTTTTAATTATAATATTGATTAGTTCAACGCGGTTCATAAAGTTATTCGACTAGATGCTCTCACATCCTTCATTTCAAGTTGGTGCTTTAAATTGAATAAATTGTACTTGAATATTTACAATTAGAATATGACTAAGTTTACTTCGTATTTTCTAAAGATTAAAATATAATCTATATTCATAATTTATACATGGTTTTATTTAAATTAAAATAAATGAAGCTTATAGACTTTCATTAAATACAAATCTTCCGATAGCTGTATCTCTTCAATCGTTGTTCCATTTTCAACGATCCTTACGCTCTCGCGACCATCGAACCAAGCCCTATCCTTTAGCGCGCTCTTTTAAAGTTTTTCCTCTGATTGGTGTATTGTTCTTAGTTGTATTGTTTGCTTGCTTGTTTAGCTATGAATGTTGCGAGTAGAGGAAGGTCGTTCGAGAGATTCAAGATGAAGAACTGAAGACTTTGAGCAGCTATTAAATGGATTTAAGGCAAGTTATAGCACGGACAATCCTTGCTACCTATCCCACCTTTAATTCACTGTACTTTACATACGCATGTGTCTAATACTGTTTACCTTTAAGGTCGTACCTAGCATTTATTTCCCTGTCCTTGTATTCCTATGGGTTTATGCACTTGGGTAGTATTTTGCTAGGCGCAATTACTGTCACCTTTACTTAATTGTTAATATTGACTTAATGGTCCACTTCAACATTAATGATAAAACTTGCTTTTTTTAGCAACTTGGACTAGGGAGCTAGAGCATGTGCTGTGTGCTTTGCTCTAGTGTCTCCCTATAAGGACCGGTTCTTAAAGCGGCAACCCAGGAGCCTGTCGCCACCGCCGGAACTATATGGGCTCTGGTCTTGGTCAAGTAGCTTGTACGTCTCTAGCTTGGCAGTAGTTACCGAGGGGCCAACGGCGTTGTGGGAGGTACGGTGCTGGGTGTTCTCCGATTCCACCGAGGACGGTAGCCCCGTCGGCTAGGTCACGTTAGACCCAGTCCCGTGTAGGAGTCTCAGCGATTGAGGACTCTGCACGTTGCGCAGTATGGGTGCGATACCCGCGCTCCGGACGCCATCGACCCCCTCACGGTGTGACTCCGTGGGCGTACGTCGATCTCGGTGCCTAAGTTTTCACCGCCGTATAGTACTCCAGCGGCTACTGACTTGTTAGGGTGTCTTGTGAAAGCCTCGTAGCGCCCCTATGCAGTCACACCTCGGAAGTGTTGATGTGCGTGGTTGGGTGCAAAGTTCTTTTGAACTTTTACGCGACTGGTGGGTAAAGGGCGAAACCTCTGCAGAGTGTACGATCTATCATGATAGCCTTGCTCAGGGTCACGAGCGGCCTGGATCCTTTTTGATTAGAATATGGTATTTATTCATGTTTTAATGTCACTTACACTATTAATTGGGTAACAACCGGGTTCTCATTCACTTGTAGTAACTTGGATAAAGTAAAACGAACCAACTAAAAGTGCTAACGCAGTTAAGCCAGTGTCTAGCCTTTTTGAGCCTTCATAACCCGTGCTATACTTGCTAAGTAATTCTGTTACTTACACTTGCTGTTATTACTATTTTTGGGCAAAATCCCGGACGGGTAACAGTTTGGAGTCAGGCTGATTATGAGGTGGAGTTTCTGGAGGATCTGCCGTACTTCTGAGTTGGCGTTCCCCCAGTCAGAGTCCCTGTGGGATTGCGGCTACGCTTAGAGAGATGTATTAGTCTTCCGCTGTCCATGTATTTCTTTTATGCAAACTCTTATGTACCCGCTACTTTATGTTGAATTGTTGAAGCATTGTACTCTGATTTTTACCATATTTGTTCGCTATATGTGTCGGTGGACTTCCTGGGCACACATATGGCCGCATTCGGGTTTTGTGTAAATCCGGGTGTGACAGATTGGTATCAGAGCTGTGCTGACTGTAGGAACGCAGCCTAGATAGTACTGGCCATCCATTAAGATTCATTTTACCATATAACCCTTGCCTTCTCTCTCCTTGATATTTTGATTCATAAAAAGTGCTATCCTTGAGCATTTCCCCTCCTTGACAATTTCTCTTTGGTCATTATATCCTTGGATGTCTTACCCTCTCCTTGATAATTTACTTCTCATCCTTGACTTCTGATTATTTATCTCCACCTTGTATTGATTGCTAATTTTCGACTATTGTCTATTTAACTCCTCCTTGTTGCTTTCCATGGATCGCGTATCTTTTATTACTGTTGTGAGTCTCCTTGTTTACTCACACTTTCCTTGATACTAATTCCCCTTCCCCCCTCCTTGTTCTTCAAATATTGTCACCTTGGATTCGTTCCTTGGCTTTTGATCTCAAAGTATCCTTTCGACTCTTCCTTTATCCTTAAACACTTAGATTGCCTGTATCGTCCCGATGCATTTTCAAGTCACTTGAAGAATGAATATATCGTCCGCCTGCTACAAGAAGTTCAAGCCGAACGACTTCAGAGTACACGACGACGTCACCCTCAGTGCCACTACAACCAAGAAGTTTGACACCACTCAAGACGCGTTTGCCAGGTGAAGAAGACCGAAGTGATAACCTTGCATAGGAGGATTCCCTTAACATTATTGACAACGTTTAGAGTCGCTTTTGTGTCTAACCCTGGTTGAGAGTGTTTGTAATGCCTGTCCTTGTGCCATTGATTGATTTGGATCTTTGTAATGATTGTGTAGTTGGGCTCTCTCTATTTTCCCCGTACCTCCTTGTTTTTCTTGCTATCTATTCACGTAAATCAAGTGAAGAACACCAAGAAGAAAGACGGAAGACGATCATCGTAATGAAGAAACGAAGCTAAAAAAAGATTTTGGAGTACAAGCTCCGCAACTATATCAACACAAGAAGATGAAGAAGCCTGGTGATCCAACTCCAGAAAATCTATGTCTTCCGAATCTTGTTGTTTCGTCCCCTCCTTGCTCCTAGTCTCTGCGAATCTCGGGACGAGATTCAGTTTAAGGGGGGTAGCTTGTCACACCCTAAAATTCTTGAATTTTGGGATGTGAATTTTCAACATAATTAATACAATATTTTTCTCAATTTTCTAAAATTTTTCAAGCTTTATAAATTTACAGGGAATTTAGTAAAGGAAAATTTGTTTTTCTAAATTAAATTAAATCAAAATAGGTTTAAATTTCGAGTGTGTTGCATTCATGCTGGCTGCATTGAGTTTTATTTGTTTGTAGTTCAAATCGGAATTTAAATCCAATTTAAATTCACATTTGAACCGTGTGTGTTTGAGCCCTAGAAAGTTGATTCGACCTGAGTTCGATTTTGCCCCTCCAACTTTTCCGCGGCCTGTTTTCCCCCCTTCAACTCTGCCTCCCAGCCCAGCCCGGCAGCTCTCCTGTTTCCCTCCTGGCCCAGCTCCCTGCGCGCGCGGCCGCGGCCCACCGCTCAGCCCAGCTCCCCCTCCCCGACCGAGCCGGCCCAACTGCCTTCCTCTCCTTCCGGCCCAGCTGCCAGCCCCGCACCGCCCCGGCCCGCTCTGCTCTCCCGGCCCAGCCGGCCCACCCGCGAGCACCTGCTCCCGCTCCCGCCCGCAGCAAGCAGCGCCGCCGCCGCCGCTGATCTCGGCGTTTGTGCCGCCTCGGCGATGGTGCCACCCTACCTTCCAAGCTCCAGTTGCTCCTTCCCTCGGGCTACTTAAGCCGCTGGCCACCACCGAAGCTGAGCACCATCACCACCGCTCTCTTCCCCCTTCGCCTCTGCCCACCGCCGCCCTCTGCTCCCCTGCACGCAGCGCCGCCGCCGGCCATCCTCGCCGCGATTCGTCGCGTCCAGTGGCCGCCGGGACAAGCCGCCACCACTACGAGGACCACCACGTCAAGCCGCGCTCGGAGCACCTATCCACGCCGCCAGACCACCGCCAGATGCGCTCCTCCACGTGAAGCCGCCGCCGCCGGTCGTGGGCTGCGGGGGACGGCCGCCGCAGTTGCCGCCAGCAAAGGAGGTCACCACCGCGAGCATCCCCACGACGAGCTGCATCTCCCCCGCCGGTCCTCGTCGTCTCTTCACCCCCGGAGCGCCTCCCCCGCGAAAAGCCGCCGCCGCCGACCCCCTGCCCCGCTGCGGGCTGGTTTCCGGCCGGCCTCCTGCGCCTCTGTCCGTGGTGAGCACACCCGCGTGATCCCTGTGACCTCCTCCTTCCCACGCGCTAGCTCCCCGCCGCCCTACACCGCGGAATCGTCGGCGAGCAGAGCCGCCAGGAACCGCCGGCGAACTCCCCTCTGTGCTCAGAGGAAGGGGATGACCAGTTTTGCATTTAGGCCCCTGCAGAACGGAGTAATTCGTAGATGTATTCCTGTGTCTTGCACATTTTCCGGATAACCCCCTGTAATTTTTCCGCTGTCGCACATAAACCCCACCCGAGCCACTTTACAATGATAACCCCAACGTTTACCTGTTTTGCGAGCACTATTTATAGTGTCTTGCTAAAGTTTGCTGCCAGTCCTCCAGATCTTTGGTTAATTACGCATAGGTCCTTACAAACTTGTTTTATGCATAAAATCCATGTTTTAGCTCCGATTCAATCCGTTCTCGTCGCGTTCGGTTCATATCAACGTAAACTACACGTTAGCACTGTCAATTACTATGTGATCTGTTTCTGAATTTTTATTTAATATTAAGTTGATTAAATGCTATCTAATGTCTTTATTAATTAAAATCTAATTAAGGTTATTCGGTTTTTCATATTAATGTTAACATGATTAATATTTATTTAATTAGTTTTTCTGAATAAAATATCATTAAGTTCCATCTCGGTTTTTATAAAATAATATTAATTTGATTAATGTTTACCTAACTAGCTCTTTCTAATAAAAGCAATTTAGAGTTAAACTCCGGCTTTCATAAATAAATGTTAATACTGATTAATATTAACATAAATGTGTTTTTAATTATAATATTGATTAGTTCAACGCGGTTCATAAAGTTATTCGACTAGATGCTCTCACATCCTTCATTTCAAGTTGGTGCTTTAAATTGAATAAATTGTACTTGAATATTTACAATTAGAATATGACTAAGTTTACTTCGTATTTTCTAAAGATTAAAATATAATCTATATTCATAATTTATACATGGTTTTATTTAAATTAAAATAAATGAAGCTTATAGACTTTCATTAAATACAAATCTTCCGATAGCTGTATCTCTTCAATCGTTGTTCCATTTTCAACGATCCTTACGCTCTCGCGACCATCGAACCAAGCCCTATCCTTTAGCGCGCTCTTTTAAAGTTTTTCCTCTGATTGGTGTATTGTTCTTAGTTGTATTGTTTGCTTGCTTGTTTAGCTATGAATGTTGCGAGTAGAGGAAGGTCGTTCGAGAGATTCAAGATGAAGAACTGAAGACTTTGAGCAGCTATTAAATGGATTTAAGGCAAGTTATAGCACGGACAATCCTTGCTACCTATCCCACCTTTAATTCACTGTACTTTACATACGCATGTGTCTAATACTGTTTACCTTTAAGGTCGTACCTAGCATTTATTTCCCTGTCCTTGTATTCCTATGGGTTTATGCACTTGGGTAGTATTTTGCTAGGCGCAATTACTGTCACCTTTACTTAATTGTTAATATTGACTTAATGGTCCACTTCAACATTAATGATAAAACTTGCTTTTTTAGCAACTTGGACTAGGGAGCTAGAGCATGTGCTGTGTGCTTTGCTCTAGTGTCTCCCTATAAGGACCGGTTCTTAAAGCGGCAACCCAGGAGCCTGTCGCCACCGCCGGAACTATATGGGCTCTGGTCTTGGTCAAGTAGCTTGTACGTCTCTAGCTTGGCAGTAGTTACCGAGGGGCCAACGGCGTTGTGGGAGGTACGGTGCTGGGTGTTCTCCGATTCCACCGAGGACGGTAGCCCCGTCAGCTAGGTCACGTTAGACCCAGTCCCGTGTAGGAGTCTCAGCGATTGAGGACTCTGCACGTTGCGCAGTATGGGTGCGATACCCGCGCTCCGGACGCCATCGACCCCCTCACGGTGTGACTCCGTGGGCGTACGTCGATCTCGGTGCCTAAGTTTTCACCGCCGTATAGTACTCCAGCGGCTACTGACTTGTTAGGGTGTCTTGTGAAAGCCTCGTAGCGTCCCTATGCAGTCACACCTCGGAAGTGTTGATGTGCGTGGTTGGGTGCAAAGTTCTTTTGAACTTTTACGCGACTGGTGGGTAAAGGGCGAAACCTCTGCAGAGTGTACGATCTATCATGATAGCCTTGCTCAGGGTCACGAGCGGCCTGGATCCTTTTTGATTAGAATATGGTATTTATTCATGTTTTAATGTCACTTACACTATTAATTGGGTAACAACCGGGTTCTCATTCACTTGTAGTAACTTGGATAAAGTAAAATGAACCAACTAAAAGTGCTAACGCAGTTAAGCCAGTGTCTAGCCTTTTTGAGCCTTCATAACCCGTGCTATACTTGCTAAGTAATTCTGTTACTTACACTTGCTGTTATTACTATTTTTGGGCAAAATCCCGGACGGGTAACAGTTTGGAGTCAGGCTGATTATGAGGTGGAGTTTCCGGAGGATCTGCCGTACTTCTGAGTTGGCGTTCCCCCAGTCAGAGTCCATGTGGGATTGCGGCTACGCTTAGAGAGATGTATTAGTCTTCCGCTGTCCATGTATTTCTTTTATGCAAACTCTGATGTACCCGCTACTTTATGTTGAATTGTTGAAGCATTGTACTCTGATTTTTACCATATTTGTTCGCTATATGTGTCGGTGGACTTCCTGGACACACATATGGCCGCATTCGGGTTTTGTGTAAATCCGGGTGTGACATATGCTGGCACGGAAAAGTATCTGTTCCAACCATGTTATGAGCCAGCACTGATAGTTGGAACATGAATTTGCAAATAAAAATAGCAAAAAGAAAATGTTTTTTTCTAGGCATGAAGGGCCACCAAAAAGCTACCCTCATGCATGGCCGCCAGTTACCTTGTTTACTGGGTGCATTACCACATCTCTATGAGCTACATATACATCCATACCAATATAATTATGAATGTAGCTAGCTCTATTAGTTCTATCCATAGTTCATACGAGTTATAATATGGCATGCTCGGTCAGATGAAAAAATCCACTCCTACCAGCGACCACGGGGCTTAACGGGCAGCTGTGAACCACGGAGTACAGCAGCCCCACAGTTGCATGCAACCTTCTCAGTTTTTTATTACGTGGCCCACATCTGCATGCAACATGTTGATTCCCGAGGCCAGTGTGCGGTTGGGATAAGCCCCGCAGCCGTTGGTATACGTGGCCATGCATTTGTGTATGCTCGGTATGCTGTCTATAGTTCTACATCTTTATCTTAAACCTACTTTTCTTTTTTGAAAGGATCTTAAACCTAATTCTAGATACGCATCAATTATATATGGCATGGATAAACGTTCAGGTCGGTGCGAGATCGACATGCTTGTTGTTATCGTTGGTGAATATAACAACGCAACCACATTCTCGCACACGCGCTGTACGTGTACAGCAAAACGTGCATGTGTTCGCAAAGCCCATGGGGTACATGCAGGCCTTGTTGTCTGACCACCCTTTCAGCCCGGTCCATTTTAGTGCAAGCAGGTTCATCTCCTGGCCTGGCCCGAAGTAAAAAACGTGGCCAGGCCCACGGGGTATATGAGCACACGTACCGACAGGAAGTTAGAACTTGCCGTATGAGATTATTGCAAATGCGATTGTGCTCGGGGGTTCGAAAAAAAATGGACGGACATGACAACTTCTTCTCATCCATCTGTGTGAATTAACAAGCGACAAATTAAAGCGTGTGAAGTTCTCTTGAATATTATGGGTAGATACACATCGACATATATATAATTGTGGCTGTGGTGGTCTGATCGAGCTGAGGTTTTTTGCCCAGCTGATGAACCTGCCGAATCCCAACTCTCGGTCTTCGGAACTACCATGCACAAACGAGAATCTTTAGTGGATTTCAAATGAAGCGTCTCAGGAGTAGTCTTAGCTTGCTAATTTTCTTTTGCCTTTTCTCCTCCTACTAGTTATGCTATTAGCCGTGACCGGCTATTGGACCTCCTCTTTATTTTTCTTCTGTGGTTTCGCTTTTGGAGTTTTTTCTGTCAAGTTGTAATTCAGAGGTGTTCTTGTTCTAGGTTGTTTTTCTCCTCCTATAGGTTTCGCTTTATTCTAGGCTGTTTTTGTTCATTTGTTCCTGATTTTTCTCTTCTATAATATAATTTTGACAACTCTATCTTGGCTTCCTTTCAGAAAAACAATATTTAGTGAATTTCTTCAGTCTACATGAACTATGACCAGAGCTCCCGGAGCTGATTCTGTGGTGAATTCAGGAGGAGCTCTGCCAAATAGTTTTCCAGAGAGAAACGATTCTTTGTTGATTATTCTCTGAAATGAACTAAAGGGCTAGAAGCTGAAAAAAGTAGCTTCTTCTGATTCTGTGAAGTGATTCTCTATCCTGGTTTTGAGAGTTTATGACAAAAAATCACTTTCAACCATAGAATCAGTTCTCTCAAAAAATCAGCTCTCATAGAGAATCGGAATTAGATGGAGCTACAAACAGGCCCTATATCTGCAGGCCAGCGAAGATCCTATGGTGTAGCAGGCAGGATATGCGCAGCACACCACGTTGAGTAGAGACGACAAGAGCATGGAATGCGGCACGTGGCTTTTTATTTGCATTTGCCCCGCCCCTGCAACCTCTCTGATGAAAGCGAGGCCTACTTCTCTGGCAGCACGCGCGTTTAGCTGAACGACGACGAGGTGGGTTCCCAGGCCAACCGGTCCGACGGAACAGGCCCCTCCTGGAATTGAATGCATTGTTTTTGTTTTGGTTGTCCCGCGAGGAAGGAGAGACAATAATATAGATTTGTCAAAACGACTAATAATTTGGAACGGAGAAAGTATATAATAATGATAATAAATAGTATCTAATAATTTGCACGACCTAGTTTCTTTTATTTTATCTTTTGATACTTGCACGAGCTAGCTTCGCGTGCGTTCTCGGCTCAACTTGCAACAACACACCTCCTCTCCTGGATAATATTCATTCATCTGCTCATCTGCAGCAGGTCGGTCTCGTGTGCATGCATGTGATCCCAGTTCAGCCACGTAGCCTCTCTGCATGAGGTCTCCGTTAACATTTTTGTGATGAAGGCGGTGGAGCCGTTGAGGGTCGCTCAGGTGTCGTTTCACTCGCATCTCATCTGTCTATCCATTGGAGGATATCCTTCTGTCTTTGGGTTGAATGCCTTATTATTATTTGTGTATATATATATGCAATCCAGCCGCAAGTTGAGAGAAGAGAAAAATACTCAAAAAAAAGCCCAATGATGACGATGCAGCAGACATGTCGCGACAAGGGTTAGGGCAACTCGTACGTACTGAGAAGCAACTGTTTGGCTGCCAGCGTGTGCCGCGTGCATTGGCACTGGCAGTTTACGCTTTCCAGGCTTCCAGTCTGGGCGTGGCGCTGGGCCGGGGCCCAGGCCACCAAACGGGAGACGCAAGTTGCGGGCACTGCTTGCTGGGGCGTAGTTGGCCCATGGGCCAGCATGGTGTCGCGTCCGCGCATGGACGATTCGATCCCTCCAAACCTGCCGAGCGATTCAGGTGCCCGATTTAGATCATGCTGTTCCCGCGAATTGGCTCCGGTCCAGCGGGACGCTACCCACCAGGGTTCAAATCCTGGTGCTCGCATCTTTTCCTGAGATTTTTTTAAGATTTTCCGGCGCTATGCGTTAAATGGTAAGCGGCGTTCCCGTCGACAACAAGGCGTCAATGGTGACTTCGGGAATCTCTTGTAACACCCTAAAATTCATCACAATTAAATTGTAGCAACCCTTTGAATTTTTCTAGGATTTATTAAGGCTTAAATAAATTTTCTAGGATTTAATTGGAATTTCTAGCCTTTTATCAATTTAAATATCACATTAAATAATTATTTTAGTCAAAATAAGTTTTTGTTGCATTCATGCTGTTGCATATATTTTTGGTTGCTAGTAAATCAAGTTGGAATTTAAATTCTGTTTAAATTCGAATTTAATTTGCTTTTGTTTGAGTTTTAGAAAAGTTAAAATAGGCAGAGTTCGTTTTCGCCCCTCCAACTCTTGGCCCGGTCCAAGTTTGCCCCCTCTACTTTCTTTCTTTTCCTCGGCCGATTCCTTTTTCCTCGGCCTGCTTCTCCACTTTCGGCCCAGCAACGGCCCAGCCGTGCGCCGCTCAGCTCTCTCTTCTCTCTCTCGCCGACAGGTGGGCCCCACCTGTCAGCTTCTTCCTCCTCCCTCCCGTCGCCGACCCGGACTCCACCCGAGTCCGAGTCCGAGTTCGATCCCGAGCGCCGCCGTGTCCGGCCGGGACACGCACGCCAAGGCGTGGCCTGTGCCCCCTCCGCACCTATATAACGCGGCCGCCGCCTTTGCTTCCCCTCCAATCAAGCCGAGCCCGCAACCCTAGCGCCCGCGCCGCCACCGTTGAAGCTTCGCCCGCCGCCGTCGATCTTCGCCGTCGTGAGCCGAACCTCGCCGAGTTTGCCTCTGGTGAGTTCGCCGTCGCCCACTCAACCCTCCCGTGCTGCTCGTGCTTCGTTTCCCCGCTCCGGCCGCTCTAATCTCGCTCGTCGCCGTCGCAGTAGCGCCGCCGCCGCCATAGCTCGTCGCCGGTCGTCTCCGTCGCGTGACTGTCGTCAAGAACCCCCGAAGTGAGTTCGTCGTCTTCTCCTTTTGCTTCCCGTCCAAGTCTCGTCGTCTTTGGTGCATCGTAGTGCCGAATCGCGCTCGCTCCGGCGAAGCGCCGCCGCGGGAACGGGCGGCGCCGTCGCGTCCGTCGTCGCCGACGTCTCCCCTTCGCCCGAGCTGTTCCCGACCGTCCGTTCGAGATCCAACGGCCCAGATTAGATCAAGCCCCGAGTCAAACAGATCCATAACGGTCAGCCTTGGTAATTTTTTCTAAAGAGCCCCTGAGTTTTCTGGAAATCAACCCGCGGTCCTAGTTAGTTCAAAAATAATTATGTTTAGGTCCTGTTTTCTTTCGTTTTAGCCCCTGCAAGTTTTAAAATAGCACCCGCAGTCCAGCCCCTGTTATTTTATGGTTTAGCCCTCGTAGTTTTTACAAAATTATCTTTTAGCCCCTGGTTTTTCGCAGTTAAGCCCCTGGAACTTTTAAAACTTTGCCAGCAAGTGCCTGAACCTTAGAAAAGCCATATCTTTTGCGTTTTAACTCCGATTTTAGTGATTCTCGCGCTCACGCGTTCGTTGTCACGTGTAGATTAGTTTTGTGCTTTTGTTTTCTTCTGTTGGAATTATTTGGTGTACTGTTTCTTATTTGTTGTATTGTTTCCTTGCATGTGAATGTGTGATGCGATTAGGAAACGACCAGTTTGAAGATTTCTCTGAAGAACCAACTGTTGGAGAAGGATTTGAGCAGCAACAGAGTTGGAAAGAAGGCAAGTATATTATGTCATGCAAATGTCCTAATAATTATTGATTTCACCACCCGTGCATGAGTCTTAATTTGATGGGTTCCTATTTAAGGATTTGCCTAGCCACTATATTTTCCTGTCCCTGAAACTGGGTTATTTAATTAACTTTGATGGTAGATGATGCTTAGCTTGCTCAACTGGGATTGGTTAAATGAACCCCTACTCTATGTTCCATATACTATTTTAAATAATTAATTTGCAAGATCATATCTTTTTAATTGGAACATGGAGAACCACCCAGGAAAACAGTGCAACCATAAGTACCATATGGCTCTGGTATTGGCTAACTAATTAGGGACTTTAGTGGATGGTAACCTTACCCGAAAGGGGCAAGAGGCGCGGCGATTGACGGGGTATAGCTCGGTCCTCTTGAGCTGTGGGCTTTGGTAAGAGACAGATCTCATTAGGGAGGGTTATGCTTTGCTTCTGAACCGGAAACCTTAGCGGGTTACTATTTACTAAGAAATCTTTGTAAAGGCCTCGTAGCGTCCCTATGCGGTCACACCTCGGTAGTGTGATTTAAGAGGATTGGCCCCCTCGGCATGGTTGGGTTTAAAGTTCTGTTGAACTTTTACGCGACTTATGGTGAAAGTGTACAACCTCTGCAGAGTGTAAAACTGTTATAACAGCCGTCCTCACGGTCAAGAGCAGCCTGGACCCTTACATGATAATCATACTTGAACATGATCTAAATCGTGGTTATATGAATGTGTTGGGAATATGACATTCATTAATTTGTGGGTGGTATATACTTTCATTTACTAGTAAATAGTTGCTTAATAAAACTTGACCAACTAAAAGTGCTTACTGCAGTATGGTCAGCCAACCTATTTGCCTCAGCCTTGTATGTCATATTACATTTGCTGAGTACGTCATGTGCTCATGCTTGTTTTCTTTCTTTCTTTTATTGCATCAACTACACCCGGAATGCTGCTCAGATTGGGAGAATTTTGAGGATTTCACTACTGATTTTGAGGAGTTCTAGGCGAGTCTCCCCCAGTCAATGCCTGTGGAGTTGGAGTCACTAATCCTGGCGCACATATGAGATGCACCTGGTTTTGCCTTGAAAACCGGGTGTGGCATCTCTAGATCCGCCAGGCCGATGCTCAGTCCTTCGGATGTGCTCATATGGGTAGGGTTTGCGTACGTGTATTCATATGGGTAAGTGTGCGTGCGTGTGTGAGCGTCTACGTTGTACCGTGTAATTCTTAAAAAAAAAGATCCTACTGTTCCCCTGTCATCATTGATACTACCAAATTAGATTAGAACCGTGTGCTTCATCGTCCCCGGCGAGCCCGAGCGCCAGGGCCGTCCGATCTCAGATCCACGGCCCAGATTAGAACCTAGGATACCCCTTCGCATTTTAAATCTGAGCCGTCCGATCTCAAATCGATGGCCGAGATTAGATCAAGCCGATACCCCTTCGCGTTTTAAATCTCAGCTGTCCAAATCAGATCCAACGGGCGCGTACCGGTTCGTTGAGGCGCTTTTGTTAAAGAGCCCCTGAGTTTTATCGAAATCAACCCGCGGTCCAGGCCAGTTCAAAAATAATTACAGATAGGTCCTGTTTTATTCGTTTAAGCCCCTGATCTTTTTAAAAATTGAACCCGCGGTCTAGCCTTTGCGTTTTTGCGCGTTAGCCCTCCTGTTTTAATACGAAATTACGTATAGGTCCTCGGTTTTTCACAAATGAGCCCCTGGAAGTTTCAGAAACTTGCCAGCAAGTCCCTGAACCTTAGAAACACTATAACTTTCTCGTTTTAGCTCCGATTAGAGTGATTCTCTCGCTCACGTGTTCGTAGCGAATCGTAGAATACTTCTAGCTCCTGTTTTTGTACTGTTTTCACTGTTTGGTGTACTGTTCTAATAGAGTTAATTTTGCTTGCATGTAATGATTGCTATGCATGCGTGCGTGCTGATCGTGTCCAGTCGGCGAGCCCGTAGCTTTGGACTTCGAGTACGTTGAGGACGTGCCGGAGCAGGACTCACAGCAGCAGCCGTACTCCGAGGAAGGCAAGTTATAGCACGGACAATCCTTGCTACCTACTCACTCTTTTAATACACTGTTCATTACATACGCATGTGTCTAATACTGTTTACCTTTAAGGTTGTACCTAGCATTTACTTCCCTGTCCTTGTATTCCTATCGGTTTTTGCATATGGGTAGTATTTTGCTAGGCGCAACTACTGTCACCTTTATGTAACTGTTAAACTTGTATTAATGGTCCACTTCAACTTTAATGTTAAAACTTGCTTTATAGCAACTTGGTTCAGGGAGCTGGGGCTTGTGTGTTTTGCCTGGCCCCAGTGTCTCTCCCTAAGGACTGGTTCGTAAAAGCGGCAACCTGGGAGCCTGTCGCCGCCGCCAGAACTATAATGGCTCTGGTCTTGGTTGAGTAGCTTGTACATCTCTAGCTTGGCAGTGGTTACCGAGTGGCTTACGGCGTTGTAGGAGGCAAGGCGCGAGGTGTTTTCGGATTCCACCGAGGACGGTAGCCCCGTCGGCTAGGTCCCGTTAGACCCAGTCCCGTGTTGGGAGCCCCCGTGAGTGCGGGAGCTCCGCACGTTGCGCCATTTACTGGTTGGCATGATTTGCCGGCGCGTGGACGCCATTGACCCCCTCACGTTGCGCCCTGAGGGTCAGTCAATCTCGGTGCCTAGGTTCTCACCACCTTGTAGTACTCCAGCGGCTACTGTCTTGCTAGGGTGTCTTGTGAAAGCCTCGTAGCGTCCCTATGCAGTCACACCTCGGAAGTGTCGATGTGCGTGGTTGGGTGCAAAGTTCTTCTGAACTTTTACGCGACTGGTGGGAAAAGGGCGAAAGCTCTGCAGAGTGTACGATCTATCATGATAGCCCGGCTCAGGGTCACGAGCGGCCTGGATCCTTTTATGATTAGAAGATGATATTTATTACTGCTTAATGATGACTTACATTAATTAATTTGGGATACAACTGGGATTCATCTAATGTATTAGTTATGATTAAAATGAACCAACTAAAAGTGCTAATGCAGTTAAGCCAGTGTCAAGCCTCTTTTGCCTCATCACCCGTGCTATACTTGCTAAGTAATTCTGTTACTTACACTTGTTGTTATTATTATTTTTGGGCAAAATCCCGGACGGGTAACAGATTGGAGTCAGGCTGATTATGCTGTGGAGTTTCCAGAGGATTTGCCGTACTTCTGAGTTCGCGTTCTCCCAGTCAGAGTCCCTGTGGGATTGCGGCTACGCTAGAGAGTTGTATTAGTCTTCCGCTGTCCATGATTTTATTTCTGAAGCACTCTGATGTAAACGCTACTATATGATGAGAATAAAGCATTGTACTTTGATTTTTACCATATTTGTTCGCTATATGTGTCTGTGGACTTCCTGGGCACACATATGGCCACATTCGGGTTTCGTGTAAATCCGGGTGTGACATCGGGCAAACCGGTCAGACCGGTTCCTGAAACCGGTCAGACCGCTTTCAGGCAGGAACTCGTGAAGACCTAGAAACTCGAGCTCGGGAGGGACCCCGTCGGAGCTCAAGCAAGCTAGGGTTGCTCTGGGGTCGGCAGGCCACCTAGAACGCCCTTGAACGCCGTAGAGACGAGCAAAGAACAGAATATGGAGGTTGGAAAAGATTAGGGTTTGAGAGATAAAAAGTAGAAGATAAATGTGTTTGATTCGATTGGAATACATCTCAATCGGCCTTAGCCTTTATATTTATAGATCGGGGAAGTCTTACCCCTTTCGAATAGGTTACAATATGGGACTAAACTCGGAATCCTAATCCTACTCGAATTACAGAACCAAACCGGTCTGGCAAACCGGTCTGACCGGTTTGGCCAGAGCCAATTTTGACTGTCAACACCATGCATTCTCTTTTGACGTGGTTATATAAATACCCGGGAGGAAACTGGCGCTGAACGTGTACGTAGTACATCCTGTGCATGGCATGCTCCCTTGCGCGCGTGCCGGTGTACAGTGTGCATGTTCACACGCGCGCACTCTCGTGTCCGCACATGCATGCATGCATGCGCGAGGAGAGACGACATAGATCGAGGGGCACCATGTTATTGTCCAGTCCCGCGGCACGCGAAAGAATTGTCTGACGAAGTCCAGGTAGTGAACCAGCGAGCTGAGGGTCAGAAAACCATGCTATCAGGATTCAGGAGCGCCGAATCCACTGCACCGTGTCCCACTCATCGTCAGTGTCGTTGCATTTTAGGGTCGGGGGCGGTGTTTCTTGCCGTGAAGCACGGGATCGCCGGATCGGACCCGGCCGGGCGCTGATTTCTAGGCACGCGTCTCATGGGCCCACCCACCCAGGTCTTCCGCGCGCGAACCGTACCGGGTGGCCTGGGTACTGTGGATGTGGATGTGGCGAGATCGTCGTCTAGCTAGCTTAGTTCGTCGTGACACATGACATAACGGACGAACTGCCCGGCCGTCTCGTCCTGACGTGCCCATGCATATGCATGCATGCTGCATGCAGTTAAGCATGAGCATTCACATGGCGCGATTATCGCAAGCGTTGCGGTGCGGTGCACTGCACTGCACACCCCGGTCTCTCTCTAGCTCGATCCCACGCGTCTCGGCTCGCCCCCCTCTTCCCAAGGAAACAAACCGCTGCAGATATTTTCCCCTCATTTTCTCTGCAAGAGGAAACGACAAACAGAGTAGAGCACGTCATTATCTCCTAGCTATACAACGATCAGAGCTAGCTCAACCCCACCGAGTTTGTGCGAAAACCGTTGGCCTCCGATCCTCCTATTGCCTTGCCGCTTTTCATTGCCGCTTTTCAAAAAGCAACTCCCAAATACACTACTCCCTCTGTCCCGTGCACTTTTAGGATTTGAACATCAAATTAGCACTAAAGATAAATTACAATAATACCCCTATATGTATAGGTAACAGGACAGATGAGTCTTGCCGGGGGTGAAGCGTCAGACGCGCGGAAGGAACCAAGCGACGTGGAAGAGACGAGAGAAATCAAGAGTCCGCGGGAGAGGGCATGTTTTTTACCAAATGGGCCCTACGAATAAATGGTGCACGGGCTGAGGGCCACGTATACTCAGCGCAGGGCTCAGGCTTCTGGACTAACGAGAGTACGCGCTATTGATGCGTTTATTTTGGGAAAACTTTTGAATCGTAGAAATGCAATTAAATTGGGACGGAGGGAGTATGTAAAAAGAAGATTCTCATCACATCAAAATATTATAATATGCATAAGTACTAAATGTAGATGAAATCAAAAACTAATTACGCAGTTTTGTTGTACTCTGCGAGATGAACATTTTGAGCCTAATCAATCAATTTTTGAATAATTTTTCACAAGTACAAACGAAATAGTGCTACAGTAGCGCAATGATTACGAATTGACATATTACTCATAAATTCAACCTTCCAATTCTAACGTCTAAACGAGGCCTTATTCATATTTGTTGCGCTAGCGCTGGGACGACAGACGACCCACTGTTTTTGTTTCCTGGTAGCTAGCCTTTTATGTTCCTAGCTCGAGAGCATTGGCATATCATGAAGCTAGATAACCTACTGCCATCCACCACCACGCGGTAAAGTCCGATCCGTGGCAGCTTGCATGCCCGCGCCCCAAAACTTCGTGATATTTTGCCGGAGAAAGCAGGCCGTGACATTTCGCCCTCACAGTGGAAAAAGTGCACGAAGCAAGTCAACCGGTGGCCGCCTGACCTCAGCGAGCTAGCTCGATCGCGTGTTGCACCCAAACACGTCGACGCAGTCACGACGTAGCCGCCGGCCCCGGCCGGCCAGGTGCGTGTATTACACTCCTAGTTTCCACTACCTGCCTGTATGTCTTTTGGCGCCGCTACGTATACACATGTAGTACGCATGTACATATACGGTGTATACCCTACGTATATATGTAGTACAGTAGCTGCTCTCGCAGCACTCCTCCGTCGTAGCGAGCACAAGAGCGCAGTAAATACTAAATAAAATCTCATCTCATAAATCGAACACAGCAATCGCAACGGAAAAAAAAAGAATCACGGGGTCCACGTACATACGCCAGGCTGTCATGCTCCCCCCCTTCCCCTTCCTCTCCAAGCCACGCCAGCTGCGGCTGCTCCTCCCATCCGCTTCACGACAAGCCCTTCCTGCCCTCACATCGCGACGCCTATAAAATCACCCTCCCCTTCCACCTCCACCCCCATCGCCATCTCGCCTCATTCCCCCTCTCCTCTGCTCTCCCACCAGATCATAAACTCCATCGCCGGCGGCGGCGACACCAAATCCACGATCTCTCCAACGACAAAACCGGATCGCACGAATCGATACCGACACGTACCAATGGGGCTGTGCCTGTCGAGCGGAGCGGTGGGCGAGGCCGCGCGGGCGGCGGTGACCAAGGACACGGCGCTGGTGCTGATGCCCGCCGGCGAGCTGCGGGAGTACCCGCGCCCGGCGACGGCGGCGCAGGTGCTCGACGACGCCTCCGTTGGCGGCGACGGAGGCAAGAAGGCAGGGTGGTTCCTGTGCGACGCGGACGGGATGGGGTTCGAGGGCCCCGTGTCGGCGGTGGGCGCCGGGGAGGACCTCCGCGCCGGGCAGATCTACTTCGTGCTCCCGGCCGGCGCGCGCCGCCGCGGGCTCAGCCGCGAGGAGGTCGCCGCGCTCGCCGTCAGGGCATCCGCCGCGCTCACCAGCATCAACGCCGCCAGCGCCGCGGGAAGCCGGAGCCGCGGCGCCGTCGCGCCCCTCGTCTTCGCGCCGCCGCCGGAGGACCAGCAACAGCAGATCTTCGGTGATGCGCGTAAGACGGCGGCGCTGCCCAAGCGGCGCCCGGTGGCTCGCCGCGGGAGGCGGCTCGAGCGGTTCGCCTCGGATCTCACCGCGATCCCCGAGTGCGACATGACCAGTGAGTAGCAAGCTAGCAGCTGCCTGGACGAACGGGACTCGATCGATCGATCGACTGAATCATCACCGGTGACTCGCCGTGCCGGTTCCCGGTGCCAATTCGCCGGCCGAAGGACTCGGACGGGATTGTTGCGAAACGCGGACGCTCTGTACCTGGAAACTTGAAGCAGAGGAAGACGACGACGATGGCGGCGGCGGAGGTAAACCCGTGCCCAGGTGGGCCCGGGCTGTCGTCGGACGGAAGATGTGATTATGCCAGGGATTTGGGATGGGGCTGGTGAACATTCGTGATTTCTACAAAATTTGGCCTGTGTAAGCAGAGTTGCTGCTCGAAATTCAGAGGCGTTGGTTCTGTGTTTGTGTGGACAGAAAATTCTCAGCAAGTACATATACGGGAATTATGTATTCAGAGGTTACTTGAAAACACAGAAATTATATCTGCATGGAGGAACATTGTTTGCCTGTCTGATACTCGCATCTTGTAATGAACCTCCTGTCAGGTGAGGTTGTAGTGTGTGTGGTTCAGCGAGAGATTATTGCTTCCGCGCTAATTGCTGCATCCACCGCAGAAACTGGGCGAATATGATATATTTAGGCCATTTCGTTCTCCATTTGCTAGCTAAAGTTTAATTGTAGTTTCTTTAAATCTAACAACTTTATTTGATCTTTTAGCCAACTATTATACTAGTCATTTCTTCCAAAGATATCCGTAGAAATACTACCCTTTTTGTGGAACGAATTTTATATGAGGTGACGCTCCTAGTAAAGCCCTTCACTACCAAAGACTACAGTACTTTGCTGAGCCTCCACTACCAAAGTTCGCTCCACCAGCATTTGTTGGATTGGATCTGTAATCGGTACTGACACAACACTTTAAAATGTTTCCTGCTCTTGTTGGATTTTAAATACTTGCATGCTACTACATAGCTACAGTTTCATATGATTTGGTTCTAAATAGGCCGACTATAACAGGCTAACACAGGTTCGTAATTGTTTAATTTGGCTTAATTAGATTATCTAACTAATGTACTAGAGGTACGATCTTCCGTATGAAGTATGATTGCAGGTTCCAACAGCACTATTGGAGTACATACTAACCTCAAAGTGATCTAAAGAATAATGGACCTAAATTAAAGGTATGTATTGCTACCAGCTCGGAGCAATTAATTATCTTTGGAACACTACAGGAACACTACAGCTCAGGCTTTTTAGTCTTTTGGAAGATTCCTCCAAAAGCTAGAATATTTTCAAGTTCACAAAACCGGTTCCACTGGATATGCATTCTTCAATTCAATGTATCATATTTAATTCTTAGGAAATTCAGTAGAGATTTATAAAGTCGTTGGCTCTAAATACCGTCAGCAGATACGTATGTCTCCCCGTACATACACTACGTGCACATTTGGTAGACAGTACAGCGCAGGATCTCTGGAGGTAGCTGAAAGATCCCTGAATAAATAGTAGAGTAATACCACAACAAGCATAAGATTATTGTACATTCGTATATCATTGCCTCGCTGTAGCGAGCATAGGAGTACGGGTACGGGTAGAATAAGCAGGCAGGAGTCGTCGCCAGTCATGGACTCATGGGTATTCTGCTATTCAGTCAATGATATACGGAGTACAGACAGACAGGCAGCAGGATCCAACCGCAGGCATCTCATGTGTGCTGCCGCGGCATCCATGACAGCCCGAGAGTGATTGTCTGATTGGTCGGTTGTTGTTTGCTGCAGTCAACGTCTTAGTACTTTGTTATTGTGTATTGTATTAATTTGTGCAGTGATTCTACGGATTAATTTTGTACGTAATGAAATTTGAAAGGCGCGCCGAAGGTCCGGGCAGCTGGTCCAGTGTCATGCATTTCGACAGCATCCCTGTCTTTATATGCAATTGACAGATCGATGGAGGTGTTATACATACTAGAACCAGTCTGAAGACGGTGGCCATGCATCGTCGCACCGTGTGCGTGTGGTAACAAAGCATATCGTCGACGATGCACGTACAATTAGCAGATCCGATCCCGTCTTTCAGAGTTTCAGACGATGTCGTCCTAACGCGCGCATGCATGCATGCATGTGCATGGCATGTATCCTAATTCGCGTGCCTAGCTTCGTACTTACTCCGTACGTCGGTGTCGCACACGTCCTGATGCGCGCCAGCTAGTAGAGTACTCGTAGTAGAGCTAGCAGCTCCGGATTGGGCTGTGATCGAGAAGACAAAACGTTGTTCCAGCTGCATGCATGCGAATACGACGGCCGGTGTTCATTCGCGCACTCTTGTGTCCGCATTATGCACGAGAGCGAGCGACGGCCGCACACACCATTGGGCGTTCACGTGATGGGCATCCGACGGTCCTCACGCGCCCCGCCACGCGTCCCATATGGGCACATCACCATGTTTCCCCGCGCGCCGGGCCGGGTGAGGTCGTCGCCGTCGACGACGACGTCGTCGTCATACAACGGACAAAGTGGCCGGCCGCGCCGTCTCGTCGTGACGCGCCCATGCGCGCGCGCAGATGCATGCATGCAGTTAAGCATGAGGCACATATATATGCATAGGGCGGCGCCATCGCGATAAGTTGCGTCGTTGCGGTGCACTACATACACTACACGTACGTCTGCACCCCCGCCCGGCCTGTCGTCTCTTCTCGATCTCACGCTCTCGTCTGGACTCGCTCCCTCGATCTTCCGGCCGGTACGTACGTCTTCCCGAGGGAACAGATATCGATTTCTTCTCCATCTTCTCTGCAAGAGGAAAGTGACAAAAAGTAAAGTGATCTCATAGCTAGAGCTAGACCGATATGATAGCTCAACGCCACCGAGTTTCTCCATCCGAAAGTAGTAGAGCTATTATCTTATCTTCTAGCTTGATGAGCTCGAACGAACGGTGGTAGCTCAACGTACTACGCGGTACGTACGCCACCGAGTTTCTGCGCGAAAACCACTGGCCTCCTCTCCGCTATCATTGCTTTATCTGCCGCGCACAGACAGACTCTCAAGCCCACTGTTTGCATATACAGTATGCACTAGACAAGCTGCTATCTAACCTTTTTCCTTTTCTCGAGAGAATTGGTCACGAAGCTAGCTAGCTACCTCTATACTGTACGTACATAATAACTACATATACCGCGCACTAAGAAAAAAGTTCGTTCGCGGAAGCTAGCACAAGTGCACAACTAGTTCTCCGCCCCGGAAAAAGTTGTTGATTGATATTTCGCCCTCACGGTATCGATATGATGATCGGAAAGTGCACGAAGCAAGTCAACCGGTAGCCGGTAGCCGCAAGTCAGCCTCAGCGCGTGCAGTGCAACTAGCTAGCTAGCTAGCTTACTGCTACTGCTAGCAGGCGTGTTCCACCCAAACACGTCGCCGCCAGGACCCCGGCCGGCCAGGTGCGTGTGTATTATTTTTCACTGCTGCTAGCTTCAGGCTACGTACTGTACACGTTGAATAATCCAGCGTATGCATACTTTCAAAACTGCAAAATTAGCACGACGACAGCGATCGTCGCGTCTGATTGTGTCTGATTACTCTGATATTAGGGGTCGATGCAGCTACACGACACGCACTGCTCCTTCCGTTTAAATCCCTCTCCCTGTCTTTATTTATACGCCGTATGCCGCTACGTATATATACCTACAC
Source organism: Echinochloa phyllopogon (assembly GCA_033239725.1). NCBI lineage: Eukaryota > Viridiplantae > Streptophyta > Magnoliopsida > Poales > Poaceae > Echinochloa > Echinochloa phyllopogon. The sequence continues at coordinate 2,970,228 of BTCW01000002.1, forward strand.
TGCCGAGCCCATACGCCTGCGCTCGTATGTGTACTGTATATCCTATCCTCCCGCCGCCCACCAGCTGCCTTCTCCTAGTACGGAGTAGTACTCCGTAGCGGGCAGTAAATAAATTATAAACTGCAGTAATAATTAATAAAGGAAAAAAACAAATGGGAACGGAAAAATTCCCGGAGTCCACGCAGGTCAGCTGGGGTCGAATGCCTTGGCCCCAGCGGCACGCCAGGCTGTCATGCTCCCCCTTCCTCTCCAAGCCAGCTGCGGCTGCTCCGATCCGCTACTAGACGACAAGCCCCCTCCCCTCGTTGCGGCCACGCCTATAAATCCCCCCTCCCGCCCCGCCTCCACCTCCATCGCCATCTCACCTCATTCTCCTCTTCCTCCTCTCCTCTGCTCTTCCATCACGACGCCGGCCACCACCGGCGGCAGCGACACCAAGTCACGATCTCTCTCACGACGAAACCACACCACCCAATGGGGCTGTGCTTGTCGAGCGGCGCGGTGGGCGAGGCGGCGGCGCCCAGGGACACGGCGCTGGTGCTGATGCCGGCCGGGGAGCTGCGGGAGTACCCGCGCCCGGCGACGGCGGCGCGGGTGCTGGAGGACGCCTCCTCCGGCTCCGGCTCCGTTGACTGGCTCCTGTGCGACGCGGACCGGATGGGGTTCGAGGGCCCCGTGGCGGCGGTGGGCGCCGCGGAGGAGCTCCGCGCGGGGCAGATCTACTTCGTGCTCCCCGCCGGCGCCGCGCGCCGCCGCGGGCTCACGCGCGAGGAGGTCGCCGCGCTCGCCGTCAGGGCCTCCGCCGCGCTCTCCAGGACCGCCGCCGCCAATGCTGCGTCGGGGGCGGGCGGCAGGCGGAGGCGCGGGGCCGTCGCGCCCCTCGTCTTCGCGCCGCCGCCCGAGGAGGAGGAGAAGCGGGAGGTGGGCCTGGCCTACAAGGCGGCGGCGCGCCCCGGCAGGCGGCTCGAGCGGTTCGCCTCGGATCTCACGGCGATCCCCGAGTGCGAGATGAGCAGTGAGTAGGAAGCAGCTGCCTGCCTGGACGGACGCACGGATTGGATCGATCGACTGGGTGAATCATCACCGGATCGACCAGGAGGAATCGAAACGAGACTTTCCTGCCGGCTGCCGCTGCTGGCTTCCCGATCCCAAATTATTTGCCGCCGGGCTCGACGAACTGTTGCGAACGCTCTGGAAGCAGAGGACGCCGGCGACGGCGACGACAGAGGAAACGGGAGCCAGGTGGGGCCGCCGCGGCGATGCGCCGCCTGCATGTGATCGGACGATGGACGAACAGATGGGCGTTGCTGCGCTTTTGTCAGTGAAAACCGATCCTCATCGGTTGGCAATTTGGGATGACATTCGTAGTGATTCGTAGGGATTTTGGCCTGTGTTTAGCAGATGAGTTGATGCTCGAAACCCAGAGGCTGGTTGGTTGCATTTGCACAATTGCACGTGAACAAGGAAGTCTGAATAGAGAATTCCCGGGTCCTGTACTCGTGTTGTTCTGAGCAAGCAATTGTCCACATGACATATCTCTGTTCACAAAGTGCAACTGTAATGCCATGAGAACCTCAAAACTTCATGGACTCTGCAGAATTCTTTCAGGCTTGCTAGTCTGATGAATCGTACTACTTGATACCTGTACACTTTTAAGTTGGCTCACTGAGCTCGAACAAGTACGATTCAGTACATGAAAACCACATGGGTACCTGTACCTCTGTATTCTTAAATATCTGAGCCAAACATGCAGTCAAAACGGAGCGAATGTGTCCTCCTCGCTAATGTTCACACTTGATATCGTAGTACATGAAAGGTGTTCATATCTTGTATTCATATCTTTGATGCGTGGTGCGCGCGATTTAAGGTAAGAAAATATCAACGGTGTTTGAGAAGTAAGTGAGACGCGGCGGGGCGCTTGCCTCTGCCATATTTCGATGAGGAGACGTCTGAACGCGTCTCCGTTTTAGAAAAGTGTCTTTTCTGTTCTTTTGCCCCTCCCGATCGAGCAAATACGTGCGTGGTTTTTTCATCAGAAAAGAGACGTGCGGTTCCGTCTCGTGGCTGCGCGCCTCCAGCTCAGCTCACGCTTGCTTGGCGTCCCAGCCGTGGGGTGGTAAAGGGCCCTCACTTTTGTACTAGAAAATTTAAGGATGAGGTCGGATTAGGGCCGGGTCAAAATAGTACTATTTTTTAAGCTAAACTTTGTTAGGACCAAGTTAGATTGTAAAGGAACAAACCGGACGTGATCCGTTACCACGTCTGCCTAGCCCCCGCCTCGCCCCCGCAGCGGCAGCGCACTCGAGAAGCCGAGCAGCATCAGGCCGGAAGCAGAGGAAACCCGAGCATGCTGTGCCTTTGGCACGAGATCGAGCTCCATCCCAAGATGCTGTCTGGGAGGAATTTGCGGCGCGGCTAGCTTGATGAGCGTACGTAATCGGGAGAGATTATATTTTGGCCTGACTTGGCTGAGTTATTGGTGCTGGAAATTCAAAGGTAGCATGGTTAATGGGACACGAACCAGGAAACCGTGGTGCCATGTTGTACATCTATTGTAATTTGGAACTTCATTATTTCTAGAGAGTAGAATATATATACGGTCTCTAAATTATGATGGTGTCATTTAAGTCCCTAAACTTTTAAGATGCATCTCTGGATTCTAGGTGTGTCATCTAAGTCTTTAATCTTTCAAAATTCATTTCAAGTCCCAGAATTTGTCCTAACGTGTCATTTGGATACACAAAGTCTCAAAGTGCGGTGGGAAAGAGAGATATAGTGTGAGAATACGGATGGGCCCTCATCTTCTCGCATGTTTGTACTAGTGATGATACCCATTATGAGTTTACAAAAAATATAATTTATAGAGTTTATGGACCCAAATGACACCATATACAAGTTTGAGGGTCTAAAAATCCTTTTTTTAACAGTTTAGAGACCCATCATGACAAATTTAGTGACATTAAAATACAGTTTGATAGTTCAGAGGCCTATGTGACACCTCAAAAATACAAGTTTAGAAACTGCCTGTATATTTTAGCAGTGCTCTGTATCTTTGCAAAAAAATAAAAATAAAAATTTAAAGTTGTAGTGTGTATATATATGCGGCCAGATTTTGTATCTAACGTCAATAATCGTGTTAGTACCGTGATCAGATGAAAGATGTTATCACTAGATTTATTTGTCAGAAAAGGTAACAGGGAATTTTTAGCCAGCCACACGCTCGAAACAGGTTGGGCACTCGCTTGCCTTGGCGTCCCGAGCCGTCTGGTTTGGCCTCCAGCTCACTTGCTTGCCGTCTCGTCTCGTCCCGCACTCCCGCCCCGCACACGCACTGCAGGGCGAGCTCGAAAAGAAGCTTTGTCTTGTATGCACATGGCGGCCGGCCGTTGGTTGCCGCAGGATCGGACGCCGGCCGGATCGAGCTGAGGGCATTCCCGTCCGGCGGCCGGCCTGAAGCTGCCGGCCGGCCTTCTTCTTGCTTGCTTTACAGCTAGCTAGCGAGCGTGCACACACTAGCTTAGCTGACGAGAGAGCTAGCTGGAGCTGTGTGTGCTGCTGGGATATATCGATCGGCCAGGGAAAAGAGAAGATACGCGGGGGCACGAGCTTCAAGTCAACCCGGCCGATCGATGGGGTGTGCAAGTCCAAGGCTAAGGTGTAAAGCATGGCCTCTCGCATCAGAGTGTTCCGGCCTCTCCATCCAGTATTACTATCCTCTTGCTTTCATATCATCACAAGACGTAGCTAGCATTCCAGGAATCAAATAGATCATGGGAATCATCCGTCACTGCAGGCGGCTACGGGTTCAGGTTACGTAGCTCGTTAGGGTGCGGCGAACAGACGACGCATCGTTCGTCGTCCCACGGCCTACCAAGACGTAGTAGCTGCTACATCATCAGCTTGGTAGAAGAAGCGTGGTGAACCTGGCTTCCATCCATCGCACGGCTGGCAGGGGCGCTACTCGCCTACTCTATTTACACACTACTGCCATAGACACGGGGAAAAAATAAATTGAAAGCAAAAGCTTATTCCGGCATAAAGTTTTGTAGATGCTCATCCCAGTTCGAGTACCGTGCCGGGTTCAGGTTACAGTGCAGCGCTCATCTCTGAAATAATCTGAATACGCCCACCGGAAAATCTTCCTGGCATCTCTCGAAGCAAAGCTGTTCATCATCTAGAGGCGTGACGGGCCTGTGTACCGAGGAGGAGAAAACAAGATCACGCACGCGTGCGTGTTGCCGTCGACGTAGCTGTCGCGCCTCACTGTTCCAAGCAACTCGATTTTCATTCACACATGGTCCCACGCGGTTGCTGCTAGCTTTGCTGTACCTGATCGATCGATTATTTTCGCAAGGCCTGTGTCCAGCTCCAGGCCACCAGCAGCAACCGGCCAAGCCAAACGAAATCCCTCGGCAGCCACGTCTTCTTCGAGCGATCCCCTGGTCATCATCGCAGCCTTGGTGTCATCCTCCCTTGCCTCTTTCCCAGCGACTATCAAAAGCTTGAGGAAAGGAACCCTTGAATAAAGAGAACAACCAGAGTATTCCACGACGCAACAGAGTGACAATATATGGAAATGAAACAAGCAAACCACCAATGTACTTGTACTAACATAGGTGCAAACGGTAGGGCAGTGCAGTCGTATAAAGGGTTCGCCTACCCAACGATGCTGATGAACGAAGGAAGGGATGATTTCAACATGGGCATCATACACAGCTCCAACATATTTGAAGACAACAATGTCCAGCACCGCAGGCATGAAGGAAGATCCAAGCATTCACATTTTACAAAAACCACTCACAGTTTCCTACAGACCGCCTCTCGGGGCCAAGCTACACCCTAACATAATATTCACATCAGCCGGCTTCAGCCCAGACCATAGCTCGCGTCCGGGGACGCCAGGTTGGTGTCGAAGGGTATCTCCACCCGTTCCTTCACGAGGCAGTGCGCCCTGCCGTCCTCGAGCACCATCACTTGACCTGGAGGGCAGCGGCTCATCCTCTGTTCTTCTTTGCCGGTCGCCACTTTGCCAAACAGCCCTGAGATGTCCAGCTTCATGCTGTTTGTCCCGATCACGGGCTCGTATCCGGCAGCCTTCATGATGGACACAGCACCAACAACCATGACTGCCGTCTTAGCCACCCATCCGACGAAGGACCCGATTCCTCCCAGCAATCCACGGTTCAATGTGCCAGGGTTTCTGTTGTCTGTCCCGTTCATTGTTGTGCTGTCTTCTGCCGCTCTGTTGGCATCCAGCCCATTATGCAGGCGCTTGGGCTTGGACACGTAGTTCAGAGGATACAGATCATCGAGCACGAACGAGTTGGTGACATGGTTTGAGTAAGGAGGCAGGATGAGGCCATCGTCATGCTCGATTTTCTCGCCAGCAAAGGCAGCAGCCTCGTGGATCACCTCACAGTCCTGCCCCTTGTATTCTTTGAGCTTGCCAAGAAGGGACCTCCGGCTGCGGTCGATCTGGCTCAAGATGGTTTCTCGCTCATATCTTTGTTGGTGCTGGAGGTCCTGGCAGTGGTAGTTAAGGTGTTAAAGATTGTAATAATAGGTGCTAATTTAGAAGCAGTCTCTCAACACTAAGAATTCAATGTGCTAGAACAGTAGGGAGCATGTTGTCATCTCTTTTGGGAACAGGCAACATAATTTTCTTGCTGTCAATTACCCACACAGCCAGTAGTTTACTGGCATGGTGCCCAAAAGGAAGTCACGCTAGGTGAGATCCTAAGCAGTACATTAATTAAAGCAACACAATTGATTAACAAGTGCTGTTAGTAATTAAAGCACGTGTAACATTTTTTAGCCTTTTTCTGTATTTTGCCCCATTGCGTTTCCTATCTGTGAAAGGGCAAAACACAGGAAAGGGATCCAACTAGCAAGGCTGTGAGCAAAATTGCAAAAATCAGCTGAATCTCACAATTTAGCAGCAACCAGAAATTGACCTATTTAGATGGCTACATGGCAATTCTGAGCATCGCCACCCCTCTCTAGGTCAATTCCTTACCAAAATTAAATCTGATGCGAACTGGAGACCACAGGACAGCAAAATCTGCTACCTGCTTATCCTTTGTTCACCCACCATTTCTACCTACATCTGGTACCCACATATTTCTTGTTAACAGGCAGCATACTGAAGCAAGCAGTGCCCGATTTCTAGTCTGATTATCCCTCCACAACCACGAGCCAGCAATTGGGACGAAATCGGGCCAGTCACTCGCCAGGACCAGGCAATCATTTCCGTACCACAAATCCAGGATTAAAAAGGATTTGCTTCCAAACAGGTAACAAGGGTCTACCAAACCATTCACGAGCTACCATATATAAGCAGTCAATCGCAGTACTACTCCGTATTACTTTAGATAATAAAATGATAAAGTGATTAATCCACAGACAGACCTGCAGGGACGCGAGCTGCCGCTCGAGCGACTCGAGCGCGTCGCTGATGCCAACCAGGATCTCCTCCTCCCCATCCTCGCCTCCCTCCTCCTCCTCCCCCACCGCCGCGCCCAGCCGCTTCACCGCCTCCTCCAGCCGCGCCGCGGCGGCGCAGGCGGATATCCTGGAGCGGAGGTCGGATGCGCGGGCCAGGACGAGGCCAATCTCCTCCCCCTCCATGTGCTCCTCCTCCTCCGCCGCCGCCTCCGAGGAGCGGAAACCCTAGCAAAACCCCCAGCGGTGGCCGACACAGTGGTGGTGTGTGGTGAGCTCCGCCCGCCTTCGTCGCGAGGTGCGCGCTGCTCGTGGCTGTGGAGACGCCGAGGCGTATCCGCAGGCAGGTGGGGCCAGGCGCAATCCCAGCCGTCAGATCCGTCGAGGTGGTGCGCCGTGCGCGCGGGTCACGTGTCCTTCTGGGCCCCGTTAGCTCAGATTGGGCTTGTCGATGTGGACCCGCCGCTTGAGCAGGGGAAGCGAGCTGGGCTGGGCTAGAGCTGCGCGGGTCTCGTGTACGTCTGGGCCTCGCTTAGCTTTTTAGTCTTGTGAACCCGGGCGCTTCGGGAGCGGACGGACGGACAAGCGAGCGAGCTCGGCCATGCGTTAAGGTTTGTGTGGGCTGGGCCGTATCTTTCATGGAGGCTTTGCTATTTCTTATTTTCTTCTCTCCCTTTTCCCATAGCTTCTTTGCTTTCTCAAAAAAAAAAACAAAGAAAAAAAAGAAGACTGCAGTGCAGAGTCAGTTTAGGCTAACAGACTTAGGATGTTGATACTCTTTCCAGTCAAAAGTAGGCTTGTTTGTTTAGCACTACTTTGACCACCACTGTTCTCTAATATATTTACCACATCTATCAAATTTACAAGATTACGAAGATATTCTTTGAAAAGAAATTTGTATGTAACTAATGGCAAAACGGCAACGCAGTAGTAAATGTTCCTGGCGTCACGTGCATAAGGTGCACTCAACTCAAAGCACACGCCCTTACTAATCTGTCATCCTTTTTCATTTTTGTGTTGCTATCTACAAATTCCCTTTACAGCGCGCAGATTACACACTGCGCAGCTTCTTTCTCAAACACACCCAAGACAATACCCATTAATTCCTACAAGATCACGGATGCAATCATCATGCTAGAATCAAATCTATCAACACCACCTAATTAATCACTGTTCTAATTAATAACCAACAACTCCGATCACTCCATGCATGCAGTTAACGAGCAGCATCATCAGCTGAGGTGAGGGAAGGCGAGGTCCCTGGCGAGCAGGTACCGGAAGCTCTGCCGGTGCGGCACCCACTCGACGATCTTCCCGGCGGACCTCCCGCCGCCGCCGCCGCCGCCGCCCCGACGGCACCGCTGCACCGCCGTCCGCAGGCTCTCCGGCAGGCACCGCTGCACGGCGTCGACGAGCTTCTCCGGCGAGAGCTTGGCGTCCCGGGCGTAGGCCTCCACGAGCTTTGGCAGCAGCACCCGGTGCTCCTTCCACACCCCCACCGTCGCCCGGAGGTACTCCTCCCTCGCCGCCTCCAGCTGCTGCGACAGCCGCTTCGGGAAATACACCCGGACCTGAACAAGATGATCAAGCACAAAGCTCTCAGTCAGTGAACACGGAACATGCGAAAGAAAGAGTGGTTGCATGCAGGCAATGATGCATCGAGTACTTTGATGAACATTCTTGTATAGTGCTACTACTGAACATGCGTACTCCAAATCTCCAATACGGTTACAGTCCCATACGAAGGACACAAAAGTGTATCCTTGTCGAGCTCCTTTTATCATTGTGTTCATCCATGGCATGGTTTCAGTTTCTGTTTCTCCATGCATGCAGCTTTACCACTTTCAGAAACATCTCTAGATCACCTTTTCTTTTTCTTTCTTTAGGGAAAATGATATAGTACACACCCCTTCTCCACCCAAGGTGACTGTTTGCTACATGAATTTAATCACACTGTCCATTACTACCAACCAATCCATGGTTTTATGGCTTTGTGTTTCAATTTTTGTCAGCTGAAAGAGTTTCAGAAAGCTAAGGGCGTGTTCTCACCGCGGGATCGGAGTGGCTGCCGGAGCAAAGCGCAAAGCGCAAAAGAGGCTCCGACTGATGAACGGCGAAGGCTTGCCACTCCCCGCTCCCGGCTTTGCTCCCCCTGCTTTTCATCCTTGGGTGCAGCAAAGTCCGCAGCCACTGCGCGCATCAAAAGCACCAAACGGATTCATCAACTTCTACCTGTCAAAAACATTCTCATCGTGTTTTCAGGAACATTTTCGCATTGTGCTTCATGTTCTTTGACCCAACCCAATGATGTTGTAGCAGCCACACCACACTTACATGTCCGGGGCAGTGAGTGCTGCAACCAAGAACAAGACCCTGGATGACCGCCGCGTTGATGGTGCGCCCGGCGATCTTGCACTCAGCCTGCAGAGGAACATTCTGTCAGTCGTTGCCAGTTGCCCTGTTCTTGAGGAATTGTCCGTCTTCTTCGAGACGGTTTCGGTGATCGATGAGGAGTGGTAGTGAGGTTGTGCTTTACCTTGACAAGCAGTGATGTCTTCTTCAGGTGGTTCTGTGGGACGCCGTACTTCAGGTATGCCTGTGGGAGTTTGCGCCAAGGATGATCATTAGCATTCAGAGACAGCATGACCAGCCAGAACAGTAAATTACTACTGAAACGCAGAGGATTCAGAACTTACATGCATCAGCAACGCATTGTGGATGTTGATCCAGAAAGCGAGCTTCTCCTCGTTCGTCATCCGCCTCAGATCAACAGTCTCCAACCGGTAAAGAATCAACCTGAACGAAACTCAAATGCACAATTAAACACATGTCATGGGACTGACAGAAGAACTGAATCCCCCCCCCCCCCCCCCCCCCCCCTTCACCAGTTTCAGTGCATAAATAAAACTGTAAGAACAGAACAGCTCGAAGCTCTTACTTGTAAGTCTGGAGCAAATCTTCAGCTTCCCTGAGCCTGCGCCGGTCGCGGGAGATCGCCGGGACCTCGACCATGGCGTTGTAGGGCCCACTGAACTCCTTGAGACCCTCGACGCGGAACGGGTTGATGAGCCGGGAGTCGAGCGTCGCCTCCCTCCTGCAGTTGGGGCTCCACATGTCGCCGAGGTACTGCGGGGACACCACGCTCGCCGCCGACGAGAGAGACGACGACGGCGACGACGACGGCCGGTGCTGGACCAGCGGAGGGTCGGCGAGCTTGCAGAACACCCCGGCCATGCACCTCACCATCTCCTCTGAAAGGTTGTTGGGGGTTTCAGGGATGTGGTCGGCAACGTTCGTCCCCAGGTAGTCTGCCAAGCTCACCACTCCTGACGTTGCTGTATCCCCTTCCTGCTCACCAACACGAATCAGAAAAAATGATCTCAGAATTGATTTGAAATTTTTTAAATGTATCAGAAATAAGCTGAAATTTGCAAAGACGACTTCTTCTGAACATTGCACTTGTTAAATTGTACTGTAATGTTAGCAGAACAGACGAACTCAGGATTCATTTTTAATTTGACAGACACAACCTGAATTTAGCAGAAATCGGTTCTTCGTGTTATAAACATTGCAGGTGTTAAATTATACTGTAATGTACCATTTTGCAACAAGTAGAGCATGTTATGGACTGACTTACAGTAACTGAAAACTGAACAAAGGGAATTTCAGCATCTCTAGAAGTAACAAATTCTTTTGGATGAAAAATCACCTCCAAGAATGAGAAAGGTTGAGAATGGCACGATCGAAGGGCCCTGGCGAGGCTGTCTTCAGTGGGTGATATCCTGGACGAACACACTCCCCTGAACGACAGCGCCGACTGGCTGCGGAGGCCATGATCGAAGTCTGCAGTCCTCCTGGGGCACGTCGACGGCGAGGAATCATCCGCCGCGCCATTCCTGCCCTTGCTGAGCGGAGGGCAGCTGTAACCAAGCATCGGATCGCCTCCCCTCCTGACAAGACCCTTCGTCTTCGGCGTCTCATCCAGCTGCCCTGACCGTGAGCTCACCGACAGCTTCGGCGGCGCTTCCCGGTGAGCATCTGAAGCCGGCAATGTGGGGCCCTGCTGCTGCTGCTGCTGATCGAATGCTTTTCTGTAGAGTGTTAGAAGGTACTGCTCCAAGTGCTTGATCTCCAGCTCCAATGTCGCAACCTCCCTGATCAGCTGAGTCGCCGGCTGATTTGAAAAATTAAAAAAAAATCAGTTTTTTGGGAGCAGATTAAACGAGAACTGGTGTGGTGATTAGGTAAAGGAGGCACCTTTAGCATTGGGCTCTCGTTTTGGAGAGTGATGGGTGCAGGGTCAGGGCCCAGGGCTTTCTCCAGTGCGCCGCGCACCACCTGCTGATCCTTGAGGTGCATCTCGAGCTGCAGAATCTGCATGTGCACATCATGTCAGACCGAGAGACAACAGATAAACCAGCTAATCCTAGTACCATATTCAGGAAGAATTTATCCTTTTGGGTAATTGTTTTCGAAAGAGGAGGGCAGGAAGGAACTTTTTCAAACTGTGACTAGAAGAGAACAAAAAGGTCAATGAAGAACAGTTGCGGATTCCAGGCGCTTGCCTCTTTCTTCAGGGAGTTCTGCGCCTCGCTCCTGGGCTGAATTCCCTTCTTGGCTTCACATTTCTGCTGAGGGTTTGGATTTTTACCTTGCTGGAACGAAACACGAGAAAACCACCGAAATTTGTCAGATATCAGTAAGCAGATGGCAGATGAAATCAAATATACAGAGGAGAGAGTACAAGGAAAATTAAGAACTTACCAGCTTCGTTTGATTGGATGGTTTCTGCGTAGAACGCAGGGCACCCTTAGCATCTTTGTCCTCCAAATCACTGCCATTATGCAACCATGAACCATCAGAAGAAATTCCTCATGAACATTGCAGAAAGATGATAGAACAGAAGAAATCTGCAGAATCAAGCTTGTTGTGCATCCAACCTCTTGGAGCGCTTGAGCCTTGCCGAAGGATTGGAGGGCTTCGCTGCTCTGGGGAAGGGTGCATGTGCTTTCTTCTCCAGTGCCGCCATGTCTGTTCTTCAGACACCTTTTGAGGGTGAAACCAATCAAGAACTGGAGAAGACATGGAAGAACCAAACCAGTCAAGAACTGAGACAGAGAAACTGCTTGTGCAGAGAGATAAACAATGGAAATTGCAGGACATGAAACAAAAGAACTCACACAATTTGCTGGACCTGGGTCAGAACTGATGGTTCAAGCAGAGGAGAGAGAGGGAGGGAGAGAGAGAGAGAAAGGGAGAGGGGGGAGGGAGGGAGCTCCCAATGATGCAAGCAGAGAGCAGAATGGTGCCTTCAGAAGGCAGAAGCCACACTAGACTCCAACAAGCATTGCACTGTGTATATCTACCAGCAGCCAATGTGGCATGTGGGCATCTACCACCACCAACTCCTCCCCAGGTCAAAGACCTAACTCAGTGGACATTTTGCAAGAGGAAAAGCCCCTTTCCCATCTTCACCTCCAACTGCAGAAACTCCCCAATGAATCTCACACACAGCATCAGCAGTAGTAGTGTTTAGTATGTGTGTGTGCCTACCTGCCAAAAGGCATTGACCATGACACCTCATATAAAAGAATATGCAAAAGGCCAGCCTTTTGCCTTGTTTTTATCCTTGTTGTGAGCAGTAGATGATGCAGTATTAAGACTGTTAACTACTACCATTGCACCTTTTAGGCCAAGGTCAGAGAAATTTATTCCTGCTTGGCTCTAGTTCTTGAATCTTGCCTGATTCACGGAACAGCTATGGAATCGAAAACTAGGAAAAGTTTGCGACTTTCTAAACCAGCTTTGGTTATTGCTGTGTCGGTTTTCCCTCTCTCACTTCACTGACCTTGATAGAATAATAGTTTCAGGTACTGTTAGTCTGAGACAGGCAAGGGATTTTACCAATTAATTAATGCGAAATCATTGTCTGCTGGCTGCTGGTAATACAGCCAAGGTTTCCTGCCAAATGCCAACGCAAACGTCAGGGTTACTCTCTCTACCCTGCCAAACTATCTGCGAGACCTTTTTTCTCCGTTTCTGCAGCAAACTACCTGCAAGATTTCAACCATAGAATAGTCGGCATCACTGTATGGGCACATCGACCTATGGAAATATAAGCCAGAAATTATTAGTTTAAGTGGAATATTCAAATCATGTCGGTGCTTATCCTGGTAATCCTGGTAAGCAGCAGTTGAGCTGATGAGCTGCTAGGTTTCCAGATATGACAGTATGAGCTCATTCAAAATACTCGTACTACAGGAGGGATCTTTTTGTGACAGTGATGCGCAGGTGAACAATATGAATGCAAGAGATATGCTAGTACTGCATCATTTACAGCAAGTCACAATGACAGGATATATCTTTGACTGGGCACTAGCATACCATGAAAAAAATTCTCCCAAAGAGCTCAATTATATTCATATGGAGTTTTTAAGGAAAAAATATTCTCATGAAGTTTGAAAGTTCCAAATTGCACTCATAATGGCGCTGCATTATTTTCCCTTTAAAAAGGTTTCTGCCTTGCTTATCAATTTGGGGACATTTTAAAGCAACAAAAAGTATGTACTACCATATGGAATCCCTTTAAAGCATGCATGTACCCCCATATTTATTTATTTATTTATTTTTCACAGTATATCCCCACTCTCTTTTTCCTTTTTAGAGCATGCATGTACCCCCAAAGATCCTACTCCAATAGCAGCTTAGTGGTATAAAGCCTCCATCTAGAACTGTGAAAAATAAATAAATAAATAAAGGGATTCCAACACGATATGAATTTGGTGGACCCCACATACACCAAGGGACTAACCAGCCATTAGAGACAACACCCTGTTTTGTCCTAAGAATGTTTAAACCTTCTTGAGGCATACAAACCTAAAAGAATGGAAGGGGGTGGCCTCAAAAGTGGAGAAAGTGGGGATAAAAGGAGGCTCTGGTTGTGCCCCAAGGAAAACAAACCTTGTTTTGCTTGGGTGCTTCCTCTTGTTTTGGGCTGAAAACCACTAGCATGTCTCTCTACTCTCTCTTGTGTCTTCTCAAAAGGAAGCGCCAATGCAACCAAGTATCATTTGTCCTCTGCCCTAAGCGAGCTTGTTGCTTGTCACAGGAATAATCCATCTTGTGGGATGGTGCCTCTGCATGTCTCATTTGGTCCGTTAGGTGTGGGGCTCTTTGCATTTGAAGCATGGGCATGGAAAAGGTGAGGAGGAAACAAAGAAGAACAAAACAAAATTTGAAGTGCTAGGTCTAGATGAAATTTGTTCTGCTCTAATTGTTGCTTACTTGCTTGGCCTAAGTAAGCCTGGCCTTATTAGGATTATTTTAACCCATCAAGTCAAAGATACGAGTCTAAACTAATCATCTCACTCTAATTTTAATAATCCATTAATGTTCATCCCAAATTGAAATTCTTACATGATCTTGAATTGTTCAGAGACCTTGTTGATTCTATTCTATCGTCTCTTATATTTTCAAAGAAAAATTTACATGCCTAGCGCAGGATAGGACCAGATCGACAGAATGAGCCCAAAAACGCCAGTTAGCATTCACGTTGCCGGTTATGTCTAATTGCCCTAATAATCATAAGATGACGCAAAATTTAATATTTAATCTGTCCAACATCAACAACCACAGCAAGATAACAAGATTGACAGACAGCAAGACAGCCGGACATGCTCGCAGTCTGATGAGGCTTGGAATCTTGGCGATTTATAAAATCTCCAACGCTGCAAATCCCACATGGATCTTCTCAGATCTGAGCTATATATGTTTCATCTCTCCACAGAAAGCGATTTACTGATGATCTTGGTCAGATGATCTTCAATCTGTTTTTTTTTTAAAAAAAATTCAAGAGACTGGCTGACGTAAAATATTAACTTGATTTCAGTGACTGACATAAGAACAATTGATCTGACATACATCATCTTGCCTAAAGTTTGAGGTAGTTTTGTTATTCTGAACAAGAGTGAAAGCTAACTCCAATGTAGTAACATTTAATGCTGAAGAACTGATATGCTACTTAACAATCTAAAAATGTGCCTAAGTCCAAGTGTGCAATGTTTAGTCACTTCAAGGTCTCCTCCTAGGTTATGCCGCTGTTCTCTTCTTGTTTATTGCAAGGTCAAAAGACAGGAGAATCCAATGTCTTCTACCGAAGTCCACAGTGATTCCATCTACGCAAAGTTGGTAGAGCTAGTAACCTCTCTCTAGCAATACTTCTTTTGAATCTCCTTTTTAACCAAGTTATTATTCCTTAGCATTCAGCCGACAAATGAAAAAGCAGATGCCTTTTTGTCCACTTTGCAGTGGCAGTTGTTATGGATGGTTCAATAACAGGAGGAAATATTATCCCACCATTGGGATATCGCTTTACTTAATAAAAAAGGTTGAACACTTAATACTTGTAAAGTTGCCCTAGCTCTCGCTCTACCTATACCAAAGTAGGTCACAATTATCTTATTGTTTTCTTGAAATTTCTTTAGCTAGCTAGATCGATCTTGAACAAGTATATTTGGCTTTGATTATACTAGCATATTGAGTTTCATACACCAACCAGTATACCTACAATCAATATCTATTTACAGTTTAGACAAATATACATCCTTGTCTCGATATTGAAATAAAATTAAACCATACAAAGAGGAGTGAGACACATGCAGGCTTGAAGCAGCGCCTTGAAAGCATCTCGATTACAAACACACAAAACATATTTCACCGGGGCTCGTGCGCCCTAGTGTGCATGCATGCACGTAAAAGCACAAAAGGTCAATGATACGTGCGCCCTCTAAACCTTCTTTTTTTCTTTTTGGGTGCACACACACTACATCAAAGAACTCGAAGGGTGAAAAAAATCAAAACGAAAAGGCCATGCAACAAAAGCCAAACAAAAGGGGATCACCAAGCTACAAAAGGGCGGCAAACAAAAGGGGCTTCAACTTATTAGCACACACGGCAGGAAAGAGAATTTTGTGAGAAAGGCGAAAAAGGAGAAGCAATGCGAGGAGAAAAGGCCGGGTTTTGCAATCATCTTTTCACCAAAAGATGAGACATACATATAGTACAATACAGAAGATAAGAAATAGATCAGGTTTGGAGTTGGGCGCGGCACTATTATTCATCGCTCAGTGCATAGTTTGGGTAGGAAATGTGCATGTGTCAACTAAAAATGAGAGAGATTATGTGGCATATTCGGATGTCCGTGTATAATTCAATAGCAAGCGTTCCTCATGTATAAATAAGCATGAATGAGTGGATTACTACAATCATATTTGAAATTGTGTTGGGGTTTTAAAACAATGAACACAAACTTGTCACCTTTAGCATCTTTGTTTGATTGAACTCGGTCATTGTTGCTTCAAAAACTAGACGTGTTGATCCATGCTCAACCTCATGCATTGAAATTGCCAATCCTGAGTACTGAAATTTTCATCCAGATTAAGGCCCCTTTTATTTCAAATTTAGGTGTCTAATTCTTTTTAACCAAAGAATGCCCCAATATAGTTCTTCTTATATCCAGATTCAAGTCGGTGAACATGCAGTTAAATTTGATAAAAACCTGTTAAATTTCAGTAAGGCACCTAGCGGAGGCCAAAGGTCTGCCTGTCTCCAGTTTGGTTGCCAAAATTACAGTAGGGTCGGTGAGGTAACTGCTGTAGGGAGTAGGGTCAAAAGAGAGTTGCTGGCGTGTCACACGGCTCATCAGCCATCACCGTTTCTTTGCTTTCCCCCACATTTTTTCTTTCAACAAAATAAAAGCCTCTTGGAACTGGGCGTCTGGGCCTTACAAGTTGCAAGTACTAAGCTAAGCAAGGGCCCCCTTGGGTCCATCATCATCCTCAGTACTAGACACTACTACAAGTATACAACAACATTTGCTTTTGGTCGATGCTCACCGAAATGTTGACATTATGGTACAAGATTGATCGACATGCATGCCTACCTTTGCAGCTTGTTTGATTTGACCACGCAAAACGTAAAAGACAAAGCACCCATCCAAGAACAATGTAAAGAAGATGGCTTTGCATATGGACGGTGGTGAAAACCTTTCAGTCCTCCACTAGGCCACTACACACAGTTTGTGTGCTCACTACTCCAGCCATACAGATACAAGTGTACGGTGTACTGTATTTGTTTACCAATTGCCTGACGACCAAGCTGAAAGCCTGAAACATCTTTTTTTTTGGAAGCTATCATCTTACCAGCACTGCTGTCTCCATGCTTGCAAAATACTTCATCTCAAATTCCAATTTCAAAACGAACGGTGCTTGACGATAGCACTGGAGAGTGGAGACACTGACGAAACAAGAGATGCTGCGTCTCTTCCAGTCCCAGCAGACTCTGCATCCAAGCTGCTGCCATTCACGCGTTGCCCAGGGATTCATGGCGATTCATAGCGTCTTCACCAAACCTCCTGGACGCAAGGGAGGGATTCAATGCACGCGTGCAGGCGGAATCGCGACAGAATTCAATGGCTGACTGCTCCTCTTGGCTGCTTGCATTGCATTGCAGCCTGCCAGCCTTGCACAGGAGATTCAGAAAAAGCCAACGCAAAGTGCTGGGCACTGTGCTGTGCACGTCTTCCGGGACACTGGTGGGTCCCATCTGTTAACGACAGCAGCCATCGGCAGCTACTGTGTGTACAGTGCGGGGCCATACGTATGCAGCAGACATGCAGTGTAATTGCTGTACCCCAGCTAATCTCAGCGAGCCACGTAAAGCATGGTGATAACAATGTGATTTGACTGGTTGCCATTGATGAGCGCTGGATGCTAGTGCAGGTGGAGCTGCTGTGGCTGTTCTTTGGGGCATGGCAAATAGCTCTGCAGCTATCACTGGACGAGTGTGCAAACTTGCAAAGGTTAACAGGTTCATGATCCATTGACACATTTCACACATGTTCACTCACATCTTGTGCTTCTAACCATTTAGGCACTAGGTTTGCAGTGGACAAGCAAGGATTTTCATTCACATTCACGTACTACTGCAGGAACTAAACCAACCTCAATTTTTACAGTATATGGTGGCGCATGTCACTCCACATTTACACAAAAGGAAAACACATGTAATGTGCCACCCATATGGTTCCAGTAGGTCTAATATATATAAACACCAAACCCATATTACTGGCTACCATGTTCAAACTAAAACACTAGCAGATTGAAATTAAAACGGTATGCTCAAATCAACACATATCCAATACAGGCATATAGGTGTCGAAATCAACATTTTCAAAAAGAGAAGAATCACGGTTTGTTGTGTGCATGGATCGATGCCTGTGCAAGATGATGAGGAGCTGGAGATTTCTCGTTAATTAGAATTTGTTCTGGGAAGTCCACTCGTATTGATTTGAACTGATAGCGCTGTATGACGTCAAAGAAAATAACAAGTTAACTGGCATAACTATCACAGATATTGTAGGTTGTCAATGAATAAGTCACTTACCATACAAGTCATTTTATTAGAAATAAAAAAGAGCGGATGCATTAATTGGAAAGAAGGAAACTTTGTTCCAACTGAAGCACATAAAATTTCCTTCCAGCACATACTATAAGATGAAGAAGCAACTTAATCGATATTTTCAACAACATGAATTTATTGGCCTGATTTTAACCAAATATTTAGTGTAGCTCATTGAAGTGCGAGTTAGATAATGGCTACATTAAATTTGATCAATTCTCATTTTTGTATGTTTTTATTAGATGTTCTTCAATGTACAGTAAAGAAAACACTAGTGATATGAATTGATAGACTTGTTATTCTTTTATAAAATGGTCATTGCACAAGTTACTCTTTTATATAAAATGGTGATGGCAGAAACTAATATATTAGCATAGCATTAGAAATTCCAGATGTAAGGGCATTATTTGACAATGCATGACACAAATACTATCCATAAGTTAAAATCAGTAGTAATTTATAGCCAGTATGCAAGGGAACATGAGTAAGATGGGGTTAGGAAAAATGTCCCTGGATAACATATTTTTTTTTACTGGAAGTAGAATATCATGTTATCAAAGGTGTACCTTGTGTTTCCATGATGCATCCAGAATTCTGTAGTATGGTTCGTATAATACCACTTGATCGCCCTCTTTAATCTATGGTAGAGAAGACCTAAATTATTGCATGGTACAGCAGCTATCACAGAAGAAAAGGATGTGGCAATCACAAAATACATTTGCTAAGTTGCTAATCTTGCAACACAAAGAATTCAACAAAACAGTTAAGTTGACTATTATCAATGATTGACAAATCCAGTGGTATTCTTAGACAATGAACTTGAATCACATTGATCGCCTTAATGTGAATAACTTGTCAATTGCACATGCAGAACATCTTTACTGCATCAAAAGTTTAATTGGCGGATGGTAATCATGGTCATAACGTCACCCTCTCCAACCTCTCCTTCCATCTCATAGGAAACATCTAACAAAAAAGAAGCATACAAGGATATGTGTGGACACTAGACTGCTGAGAATGTGGAGGATTTGGAGTCTTTGCTACATCCAATGAGTTCAATTAGGAGATTGCAGTTGCAGCTGTATAGAAAATTTTGTAAAATGAACTTAGTCCAAACTTTTTGTTCCTGCTCTTGAGACTTGCTATTCCTCCTAGAGCTTTGTGTTTCAGTCGCTTCACTTCTAACAACAAATTGATGATGATATATTTTCTTTGTCGTCTTTTAAAGATATAATAATTTCTGCTCTCCTTTTCCACAATGGTGGCAAAAATTGTGGTATGAATAGTTAGACATGTGAGGTAAAGTCTCAAGTTCTGACCTTACATCAATTGGTTCAGTTTGTCTACGTGATGAGAAATACACGACGAAAAAGAATGTTCACGGGTATTATGGATTCTTTGGAAAATACATGATGGCATGTGCTTGCCATATCTCTTAGTAGAGTGTACAGGAACTTTGGAGGCATGTGGAGGCAATGGGCACCACGCTGTTAAAGATTGACTACTTTATCATACAAGTGGGGCAGTAGCTTTTGGACCCATGCTGGTGTTACTAACCTGGAGAAATTATGGGTAAAGGCACTATATAGAGTCCTCATGTGCCATATGGACCTTAGTTCCAATATTGCTTGGTAATTCTAGTTGTAGTTCCTTCTGATTATTTTGTGTGTTCTAGTTACAGAGTTGGCAGAGAAGTAGTGTCACCATTAACTCAACCTTTTTGGCCTCATTTTCATCACAAAATCAAATAAGATGGGGCTGCATATGCCTTTAATTGCAAACATTTCACTAAAATAGACCAGTTCTTGATAACAATTAACTGAAAGTAACTAATTTAACTAAAGCCGAAGTTAGTCCGAAACCAGTTTTAGTAATCAGAGCTATATCGATTTTGTCCAGACGTTACACAACCATGTGAAACAAAGATACAAAAGGTAACAATCAGGAATTCGGGATAATCAAGTAACACAGTTCACATTTTTACTATGTGAGCATTCACCAGAGTTCTAAGGTCTTACTGCATCATTCCGTAGCCCATAGACTGAAAGTATAAAATAGGACTGATCCAAGTCACATGTTAAATAATACCTGAAAAAACCATTAAAAGAAAAAATTACATTACAAACAATACTATCAAGATGAAGAAACAAGTTGCATTTCTAGTAGGAACACTGTAAAGGAACAAAAATCAGCATACACCTTTACTCATCTGCATGATTATGTTGTACCTAGCTTACGGTAACCAGGTCATCAAATAAATAGAAACAAAATTATAGACAGATATTGCAAGATACTCGATTGACTGTTTGCATCTTTTTCCTCCCTGGTTTCAAAGTCCAACAAAGAAGCTTACAGTAAAACCATTCTCGACTATTATTTCACATATATTCGGGTACACACTATTACCATTCTAATAATGAAATGCAGACAGGATAAAGATTCCAGCCTATCTAATACACTGATGCGCAGCTCTCCTGCTTCTTTTGTGTGTGGTGGGGCGGGATTTTGTACTAGAAAATTTAAGGATCGGGCTCAATTAGGGCCGGGCGTAAAATACTACTAGTATTTGAGCTAAAATTAACTAGGGCCAAGTTGGATTTGAAGGTGACATAACGGTCATGGGGGAGGGGATGAAGCATCCCAATCTTCAACACATAGGAGAAGGGAACCTAGTAACCTACACATCCCACCAACTGAACTAGGCACTGTTCCTACCTATATACAAACTACCAGAGATTCATAACTGCTTACTGAGTTAAGTATAATTCACTTACAGTGGAGCAACATTGTCATGTCTTATCATAAGAATAATTTTTCCCAAAACAGCAACCGCTTTGTTCAAACCCTCTGACAGATCGTCGACGGTGGCTTTCTTGTGCAATGAATTCACTGCGACATAATAAAGGTATAAAGCATAAACAAGAAGTTAACAATAGTACTCATGTTTTTTGAAAAGAAAATATAGAACTTCAACATTTGCAGTGTATTAGACCATTACAATGGACTTTATTCAAGGATGACACCATTGATGCTAATCTTTTGGATCGTAACTGTCCCTGTGGAAGAATATTATCACAAGTCAGGAATTTTCCCATAAATAAAGAAACTATAATTTTCAATAGCACAATACTGTGTTGTTTCAGTCACTGCGTTCTCATTAAAACACCTACTTGAGAAAATGGAAACTGAATAGTAAATTGATTAAATACATCTGCTACAAATACATGGGTAAGATCTCTCCATGCAAGTCACACAAAAAGAGAGTTAAAATAACTCTGTAGATTACTTATCCCATGAACAACTTCATTAATGCAGTAGGGTTCAGCCTCATCACATGAACAAACTAAAATTCTTAAGATAACCAACTAGACCAAGAGAAGTGGCCATATGATGTATACCTGTGGCACTGTTATCGAACAAATATGAAGTTCAACTTTTAAAGAAAACAGAAAATGTTGTGTTTGCATCACTACAGTTGCAGAAAAAAGAGTAATGTCATTTAAGCTTCCAGTATATATTGACAAATATGCATATCCATTAAGTAGCAGCCATTCTGTGAATGCGGTACAGGATAAGTTATGTACCAGGGCAATCTAAATAACATAGTTATGTACCAGGGCAAGTTCTATATATTACTTACCTTCATTGCATTCTCTAGCTTATCAAGGAGACTGATGATCTTCTGAACTTCTCTATCAGCACCGAGGCCAGGATCTTTTAAAGCTGCAGCATCAAATCCACGAAGGGCCCTTTCATAGTTCTCCAAATATTTGTCAGCCTAAGAGGATCAGGGTTCAAAAGAATCACATGCAAATAATTATTGCACTTAACTGTTGTTTAGATATTGTTATTTTTTTCTAAAAGGGTCGCCATGCCACCAGGTAGCATGGCCAAAAGGCATATTTTTAAAAAATATATATACATATACTTGAGTTGTTTCAAAAATAAAAAAATATCAAAATTAAAAGGGAAAATTTAGTTTACTCTAAAAGACATTGAATATACAGGACTCACTGTGGCACAATTATAGTAGAGGTCTGGATTTAAACTCATAGTCTCATCCTTCTCCTGAAAACAAAATAAACTCAACAATATCAATTAGTATTAAATGAGTCATACAGAAAAAGACTAGAAATGGATATAAGAACTAGTGCATGGCATACTTCTCAACAATTTTAACCGAAGAACAATAGCAAGAAGTATAAACTACCAACTTACAGCATTTTGATATGCTTTCACTGAATGATGAAGCTTAGTGTGGTCCCAAGCTCCTCCCACAAAGAAGCTAGTGAGATAAGCATTACCCATATTGTCTGCAGTCAAAAGGATAATATGAACAGCCATTTTTGAAGGAATATTTGCTTTTATACTGCTGATTAAATTTAACTTCCGCTGTGTGCCACAGCTTAAGCTTAGCCAAATGAACTTTGGAAAATTTATGGGATATGATAACATATTGCATGTTTAAACTCACAAATGGTAGCATGCACATGGATCCCATTAAGGCATCTTGGTTATGCATCCATACAACTAAAAAATGGGGCAAAACAAGTAGCGATCCCATAATGCAAGAAAATGAACCAATAGATCCCATCGTGCAAGATCCAGGGTATCTATTACTCTAATTAAATCATACAATCAACGCATACATTCTCCAGTGTGATGTTGTAAAAAGAAAGAATGCAGCGATGTTAAATACTATAGACCGCAGATATTGTTATGAATTCCTAATCAACAAATGTGAACTATGTACAAAAACAGAATTCTGCAACTACACAAGGAAAAGAACTCTTACACCACGAATTGCCATCTTTAATGTCCAGCATAACCGCCTCTTTTGCGTGCTTAATGCTCTCTTCCACTAAAAGGGTCGGGTCTTCACTACCTGAAAATAAGAACACAAAAAATGAGAAGTAACTGAGAAATCTTCAATTGAAAAAAAAACTATATATTTTTATAGTACAATGGTAGGTGCAAAATTAACATTGATTGGAGATGTATTATTGATAGCAGCTGAGAGCTTGTTTCTGCAGCAGTTCTCTTCAATATTCTCACAGGCATATTAGGCAACAGAGATGTGACAAAAGGAAGTTTCATGCGCGTAGACAGAAAAGAAGATAATTGAAAGCATGATTGATTCAACAGTATGCATGATTTGACACATTTAGTAAGGAAGATGTAGATGAGGCAGGGAGAATCAATTATGCAAAAATATTAGATGAGGAACTACTAATATTATAAAGGTACATCCTCACCTTGAGCCATACTTCTTTCAAGCATGGAGAGCTGGCACAGTATTTTCTTATCTGAGCCCTGCCCAATAAAATCATGCTGGAGAATTCAGAGATATAGAAAAGGATACT
Source organism: Echinochloa phyllopogon (assembly GCA_033239725.1). NCBI lineage: Eukaryota > Viridiplantae > Streptophyta > Magnoliopsida > Poales > Poaceae > Echinochloa > Echinochloa phyllopogon. Next base: position 2,993,489 of record BTCW01000002.1, read on the forward strand.
TGGAGGTACTTCCAGGTTAATATTTACCTTGCTTAGTGCTAACGAAAAGCAATTCTTTGCTGCAGACAGATCCCCCTTCTTCCAAATGCAGTTACCCAAACATAACCATGCATCTACAAGAGACGGATTCAGCTTTACCTAATATATACAGTAGCAAAAACAAAAACTTAATTTCTTATCTGAGGAATTGTATACAAAGAGTTGTTTAGTCTCTGCTACATACTGCTTTGGACAAATGATCTTCAGCCTCCTTATTGTAGTCAGGAAAGACATCCAGTACCTTTCCCCTCAAAAATTCAAAAACACCACGTTGCTGTGGAGATTTCTTTTGTTCTGAGAGTACAAGAAACAAAAAGGGAATGGTTTAGGATCATGCCATGAAATAATTCTGAAGCACGAGGCATCATAGGTCAGGTTGCACCAATAACAAAAATGCTAAAGCATACAACAAGCGCGTCGAAACCCTGATGCAGCTCGCCTTTATGTCCAGCTTGGGAGCAGAGATGTTAAGGCACATTTATTTGATGTACACGACACGATGACGACGCTAAAATTTATCGAAATATCCAAGGTCATCAGGACAATACGACACCACCCCATATGTTCAAAAAACAAAGGAACAACATTAGTTTCGCTACTTTCTGCATATGTTGGGAACACCCGATTTTCAATTGCAGGCTAGCTCCCAGCCTCACGGGTACAGTCATTAAGATTTTGCTGGCCATCCAAACACTGTGTGACCCATCCCATTGTTTGTTTGAACTAGTTCCAGACACACTAACAGTGAGATTTGCTGGCCATAAACCCAGAATCCTAACATGGCGATCAACATCACTCACACCTAGGCATTTCCAAACTCCATACCTACTGACCAAACAAATGGTGAAAACAGTGTGTGCTTACTGACCAAACCAGTTGCAAACAGAAAATGGATACCGGGCGGGAGCGCGTCGAGGAGGGCGAGTGCGGCGTCGGCGCGGGCGCGGAGCGCGGCGGTCTTCTCGGCGGGGTCCCGGGGGAAGAAGGTGTCCCGGAGGCGGTACAGCTCCGCCGCCGCGTCCGCCGCGCGCTCCAGCGCCGTCCTGCCCGCTCCCTCCACCTCCCCCGTCTCGGGCCGCGCCGGGCCGGGCGCGCCTGCCGCCGCCGGCGCCTCGGCGGCCATGGGATCTAGTCTAGTGTTCCGAACTCAGGAGGGAGGAGGGAGGGCGAGGACGGCGATGGGGCTCCTCCACTGCACAGGAGATTTGGGAAGGAAAAAAAAATATCGGAAATGCGGCGAATTCGGAGGAAGGAGCTGTGCTGGACACGGGGAGAGGACACTGGTCGGTGGGCCCCAGCGGTCAACGATACCTGGGATGGTAGGCAAGAGTCGAGTGGTCACTTGCGGTAATTTCGGGAGAGTGCGGTAAAGACGGTGTTTCGACGTTAGAATTGGGAGGTTGAATTTGGGAGTTGGATGTCTTTTCGTAATCATTGCGCTACTGTAGCATTTTCGTTTGTATGTGCAAAAAAATTATTCAAAAATTGATTAATTAGGCTCAAAATGTTCGTCTTGGAGAGTACAACAAAACTGTGCAATTAGTTTTTGATTTTATCTACATTTAGTACTCCATGTTATGACATTTTGATGTGACGGTGAATCTTCTTTTTGCATAGTGTATTTGGAACCATATCTTGCCGTTTCCAAAAGTGGGTCAGATCTGTCCATAAGCAAGTTTCCAAAAGTTTCAGAAGATGGTGTTCAACTCCTTTTACGGTTCAGATCAGATCCGTCCATAAGCAGGTGTTAAATTTGTTTTATTGTTACCAAAAAGATGTGTAATTCCTATATATTCAGATTCAAGTCGACGTGGACGATGTTAACAAAATTTGATGCAATCTGTCGAAATTCAGCACGGCGCCGAGTAAGGGCAGGAGAGGTTGCTGTGAACAGGGAGCATGTTCAAAAGAGAGCGGCCTGTCACACGCAGGGCTCATCAGTCATCAAGGTTGCTACTCTGAAAGCAAAAGAGCGAAAGCCATGCAGCATGCAATGCAAGATACGCATGCATTTCACTCCCACCTTCATCTAAAATTTCGATTTCTTCGTTCTCTTTTAACGAAAAGCAGGAGCACTGCTAAGTGCTAAAAATCTCGATTCCGAAAACAGCTGCATAGCCCCCGAGACACTGACGAAACAAACAGCAGATGCGGCCGGCCTGTGGCAGACCTTGCATCCACAGCCGTTGCGCTGCCATGCCGATCCTGCAGGAGATTCATTGCAATTCATGGCGTGCTCACCAAACCTCCTGGACACAACGGAGTGACTGGAACTGGAATCGCGACAGGATTCAATGCGGATTCTGCTGGGGACTCTGGAAGTCTGAATCGCTTGCACAGGAGGTTCAGAAAAAGAGGCCAACGCATGCCGGTCAGTGGTCACTGCTCGGTCGGTCCGGGCTGTTAACGACAGCAGCATGCTACACAGTGCAGACATACGGTTGCAGGCATGTCAAAACCACGGTGACACCGATGTGATTTGTGTGATTACCATTGTACATTGATGAGCACTGGATGCAAGAGCGGGTGCATTGCTGTTCTTTGGGACATGGCAATAGTTCAGGTTCAGCAGCTCTCTCTCAATGGATGACAGAGTGCAAACTTTGCATCAGTAGCTGCATGCGCCTGCTGTTGTTGCCTGTTGCTTGCAAAGGTGTGCAGGCCACGAGCCGCCATTGACAGATACCACATTTCTAACCCTTTCATACACGATTTGTGATTTTGAAGAGCACATTTCAAAAATCCTTTGGTATGGTAGCCAGTAGTCATGGCTCACATCTGTTGGGATTTTCTTCAACCGAGTTCACAAAGAAGGTCACTTAACTCGCAAGCACTATAGCAGTAAAAATTACAGACAGTTTTCACATCCCGAAGCATTACAACACAAGCACAACCCTAACACAAAATTAACCTCAGTTAAATATCACCCCACTAGTGAACCTACACTCTACTCCTCTCTTCTCCAACATCTTGCATCTCCTAATCGAAAGTAAATTCTCTCCTTCTACCTTGTAAGAACAACAACCATCACTGCTAACTTCTTGCAACCTTGCAAACTGCAATAAGCTGCAAAAGCCTGCAACCATCATCTATCCCACACTGTTATTCCCTCCCAGCAAACCTTTCGTTCGCCGGCGATCAGCCGGATCACCAATCAGTGCCGCCCCGACCGCGCCGCCGACGAGCTCCCCGCCGGCTGGTCGGCGTAGGGCCTGACGAAGGTCCTCCTCCACCACACCTCGAACGCCCTCTGCAGGTTGGGGCACCCGTCGCCGGCCTTGAGGAACCTTCCCAGCCACGCCAGCAGCACGGCCTGCTGGTCCTCCAGCGGCAGCGTCAGGATGGCCTGCCCGACGCCGTCCTCCACCACGCCGCGATCGAACCACCGGCACCCGTGCTGCAGCCACCGGTAGTCGTCCATCAGTGGCTGCAGCCACACGTCCAGCAGCCGCCGCCGCGTCTCCCTAGACGGCAGCGCCTCGCCCCTCCCGACCGCCACCAGCAGCCGCGCGCTCACGCAGCTCACCAGGTGCCGGTGCATCACCGGGATCCTTGGGTGGAGCTCCGCGAGCTCGCCCTGGCTCGCCCAGATGACCGTCAGCTCATCAGCCGCATGCCTGTCTGATAGAATCTCAGCTAGCCATAAGAGGTTATCAGCCTCCAGAGTGATCTTTCTGAACACCTGCTCTTTGCTATCTGAAGATTGTTCGGCAGCCTCTTCCGGATCAGTAGCCTGACGAAACAATGCCAGCAAGGAATCCATGCAGTTTTGGAAAGAACTGTACAGGGTCATGACACAGGAGGAGTCTGCTGAAGAGCCTGCATTGGTGGTACAGATGTTGTTGTTCTCCTTGAAAAGCTTCAGGACAAGGGATTTCATCTCGCGGCGGCCTTTGTCCTCGCTGCTCTTCAGCACCAGGTCAATGATGTGGGCGAGGGTGTCGTTCGGCGGATTTGCTAGGGCGTCAGATGTGATCACTCTCTTCAGCAAGGGGCTAGCTCTGTGATCCTCGTCCTGCAGTTGCCGTATGGATGACACGACGTTTTCTTCCTCGTCTCCAACCCAAGGAACTGCTTCCAGGTAATCTAAGCATGACATGATGCATGCCCGGAAGCCTAGTGATTCTGCGACCTGTACACAGAACAAATTGCAGAAAATTCATATGCTAAACATGAAAGGAACAAGCACGTTAATAAGTCAAATTTGCTTTATAGATCCAGTCAATTATTCCTGAATAGCCATTTTCAGACAGTCACGCTACAGATCACATTCAGAGAACTTGTCAGCCTACCTAAATAGAGACTGACCAACCTACAGAAACTGAGGCTGACAAATTATCTGTTCACAGAATTGCTTGATGATCTATCAATATGCAATGTCTGTCAAAGTGGTTGTATCAGAAGAATATTACTGTACTAGAGATGAAAAGGGGTCCACAGTGCAATCGCATGAAATGGACATCAAGATAGAATCAGTGTCATCTAATCAGAATTCGCATTTTTGCAAGAATTGAATCCCATTCAACGATGTCTGAATTAGTAGATTTCAGTTGGCAAAGGGGCATTATTTCTGGTGGTTTGGAGAAAAGCACCATAAATTCAACATTTTTAATACAAATACAGTTTTGTAAAAAAAATAACTTTTAGCTGATGCACCTAAGTAATATCAAAAAGTACCCACAGGTTACAAAGTAACCTGATGTATGACCATATGGACATGTGGCAAAGTAGATTATATAAATATTACTAGCCCCCAATTGAAAAGAGAAACATTACCTGATTCTAAAACCCCTTTTATAAGTAACAGAAAAACAAGCCAATTATTTTATTTTTCTTCCAAAACAAATTAATTGCTTTACAATTCCAAATCCAAATTAGGATGCAGTTTAAACACCCCTAGTTAGATGAGGACTTGGTGATATATCGGTCCAAACTAGCAACTGTTTTCAGTTAGTACGGTTCATATATGCTTCAGCATCTGAGAGTAATATGCATAGAGACAGGTTGATTATATAGCATAAAATCAAGTAACTATCACAGGCACCAGTAAAAACCTTCAAGATTCGCAGAACTCGTGGAACATTCTGTTTGATCAGCCTCTGCTTGACATCCTTGCAGTACATCAACCCAACAGTCTCGACATAAATCTCCACATCCTCACAATCCGGCACCTCAATGCATGACACCGGAGACTGCCTCAAGATTCTATCGGCGAAGAAGGTACTGTTTTCAGCAAGGATGTTCTTGTGAACAATCATCTTCACAGCAACCCCTTCCTTGCCATAAAGTACAACCTTCAGATCACTTGTGGCGATCTGCCCAAATCCTACCGAAATCTTATGTTGCTTTGGCCGCTTCTCTGGTGCCGGTGCAGGTGCTACCTTTGGTGGATCAGGGGCAGCAACAGCTTCCGCTGGAGGGCATATTTGCTCATCTGAATTGTTTCTAGACCTGTTAGGAGTAGACTGTGCTCTCCTCTCTGAAGAAATGGTCGGCGCCCTCTGAACTGAGGATGCCTTTGATGGAGCAGGGGATGCTCCCCCTCTAGGTCTGCCCTGCTGGTTTGGGTTCTTTGTGGTCTTCTGAAGCGCAGCCTGTGATGGGCAGCACCAGAATCCTTCCGGTGTGACGGCAATGGGGACATTTCTGATCCTTGGTGGCTGGCCATCCAGCCTTCCAATCTTGAACTCTGCCATGCTTATCTTATGAACAAGCCTGTATCCGAGATGGCTAGCTTAAACCACCTTTAGCCTTTATGAGGTTTAGTTGTGCTTTGTGAATTGTGCTTGTGTGCACACCTGAAACACAAGAATTGAATTGTTCAGTTCACATTTCACAGAAACCACTGAATCAGAATATTTATCAAGAATCATAACTAAGAAACAAGAGCATGACACTATTTTTGTAGCGGTTTGTGAATGGCACTTATGGGCACACCTCAAACACAAGAACTGAACTACTTAGTTCAGATTCCACGCGAACCACTGCATCGGGGCATGTAGTCAAGAATCCTAACTAAGAAACACGAAAACATTGGCAGTCTTCAGGCCCTTCTGCTGTTACTTTCCCTCAATAAGATTATTAGAAGATATATGGATATTTCCATCTCCTAAATGTGAAACAGAGCTTGGACAGTAAACATCAAACATCTGCTCATGCCTGAAGACTCAACTGACAACTGCATATTCGAAAGAAAAATGCCCATTCTGTAAGAATGAAACTTTAGCTAGCCTGGCGCTCATTTACCAGAGCCTCAAACCTTTGAGCGACGAAACTGAAGAATAATTTCGCCATCCACACAGTTGCAAACCACCAAACTTAAGCAGGACACTACAAATTTCTAAACCCACAAGACCAGGAACATAGAAGAACATACAGGGATGCCCAATCACACGCACAAATGCCCAAATCTCCCATCAAACCAAATTGACTCAAAACCGGACCAGAAAGCACCGGAAACACTACACTACAGAAAGCATAGACGAGCAGCAGTAAGATTTGAGCAGAAACAGGGTTACCTCACTCGCATCCCAGCTCAGTCCTCGCCGCACAAATCAATCGGGAAGAAGGGAAAGTCCTCGCCTCACAGCCACAGCATCCCTCACCCCGTATACTCCCAAAGCTAACGGCAGCCGGAAGAAAGAAGCCAAGGCGAGGAGCACAAAAGGCTACCCCTGCCCATCAATCCATCTCCATCTGCATCTCCTTTTCCCCATCAGCAATCAGTGGTGTCCTCCCTTTAGCCCGCTAGCACACCGCGCCCGCCATCATGCCTCCCTCCCCCGTCCCCGTCCTCCTCCGGCCCTCGCCCCCCTTCAAGATCTCTTTTTTATCCTTTCTTTCGCCCCCTCCGCTCCACTTGGTCCCTTTCCCCCTTCTTCCTTCCTCCTCAACACTCCAGGCTAGTCGCAGTCACAGACTCACAGTGACTGGTTCTCACCGCGCTGTGCTTTGCAGCAGCTGCTTTTACTGGTCGCCCTGCTGCTGCGTCGCCATCGTAGCAGCAAGGGGGTAGAGCTCAAACAAAGTGGTGTTTCTTTGGCCCGTCAAAGAATTGGCCTGGCAAAGAATTGTCGGTCCTTTAACCAACAATTAAAGGTATTAAATAAAGTCAGTTTACAAAACTATATTCGTAACATTGTACCATTTTGCGAGACCTATCTAATGAGGCCTTTGACCGTACGATTCGAAGATGGTTACTGTAGCACTACTGTAGCAAAACATGGACTAATTAGGCTCATTAGATTCATCGCGTAAAGTTGTATTCATCCTTAAAGTTTTACAAATGGACTTTATTTAGTTCTACATGAGAAGATTCCTTTTAGAAATAAATTTCCAAAATCTAAAGAAACACCGCCAAATATGAAATATGGGGCGTGTCGCTTCCGGCGTTTTGCTCCCTTGGGTTGATTGGGTTCAGACTTCAGTGTAAACTCGAGATGCCTCTCTCTCGCTCAACTCGAGCTTTCTCTACGGCGTCTGCCTCCTTGTCCGTCCTGAGCTAACTAGGATTCGCCTGTCTCCGGCCACGCCGCTGGTTAAAGTTTTCTTTTTTACTGCAGGTTAAGCTTTCTCATCATCGGACCCTAGTTTACCGTGCTGATGCGCGGGTCCTACATGTCAGCGTGAGGCTCGTACGTCGTACCTGGCACTGGTGATAGATTACACGGTGGTGCGCGTGCAGCGCGGCAGGAGTCGGTTTCTCGAATCTGGAGGTGCTTGGACTTTGACAGAGTGTTTGACTGCTGCCGGAAGGTAGAGCTTTTCTTTTTAGTATGTGCCAAGTGACACATTTGGGATTTAGATTAGCTTAAAAGGAGTAGAATTTCAAACTTGTGTTTGGAGAAGCTGTGACTGTGCGCGGAAACAATGTGTCAGTGTCAACTACTAGCAAACACTAGCAACCGGGGGCTGAAAGGGATACCAGATGTTCAAAAACTTCTTCAGAATCGAAGAGAAAAGCATGTGGTTGTAGGTGCTCCTTTGCCATCTTCTGGCCTTGGAGTCTTGGACACTTGATTCTTGATATGTAAACTATGGCCCCTCGGTTTCATGTTTTTTATTTTTCAAAAAGAGAGAGATAGGATCACGCCAATGCTGCTTTTTCTTTTTCCTCATTGTTGGCTCTTTGTTCAACGAGCACACGTGGTTGGAGGAGTCTTGTACATGATGAATTAAGCTCCTCCGTTTGAAAGTTGAGCCGCTCTCTAAGATTGAGGAATTCGGGGATAGTAAGGCCCCGTTTGGAATGGAGTTTTTCCATAGGAATTTCGCAGGAAGACCATTCCTATGGTTTGCTTACGTCACGTAGCGTTTGGAACGGAGGAATGCATCTGCCCGTTCCACCGGAAAGGATTCGCTTCCTTCACAAAACGCAGGAAATAAAACATCCACCCTGATCCGATGTTTTCGTGGAAGCCCGAGGCAAACCAACGCGTGCTTGCGAGAAGCAGCAGAAAGAAAGAGAAGAGATAGGCAGAGAAGCAAGGGAAACAAGAACATATGGGCGTTAGAGCTGCCGAAACGCCGAGCACAAGCATCTTTACCTTTGGCCCCGCCCCCCAAGTCTCCGACCAAGCCCCAGCTGGGGTGCAGCCCGTAGCTTGCTTCTCGTCTTTTGCATGCTCCTAATAGGGATTATACAAAGAGAGATCGAATCGAGGGATTTGTTTGATGAGAAGAAGAGAAGGAAGAAGACCAGAGAAGAGCGATAGAGAGAGAGCCGGAGAAGGAATAATGGTCGAGTCGTGAGTGGATAAGACCAACGGAGAAGCCAAAGGTTAATAATCAGACCAGGTTCACATGTGGGTCCATCCAGCTTGGTAGATCTTAATACAGTTTCACAATAAAAATTGGAGATACTTAATCTAAGTAAAGAAGATCAGTACTGAATTCCACAATTTCTATTCCTCCATTCCAAACACTTGCTCATGCAAACTTCCTGTGTTTTTTCCATTCCTCTGTTTTGCCACAACATATCTATTCCGTTCCTGCGATTCCTGTCATTCCTATATTTTCTATTATTTTGTTCCAAACAAGGCCTAAGCTTGGCTATGCGTGGTTTGTCGCCATTCGGTCGCCGATGATTAAAAAAACACAATTTGCATATTGTTGGGTTTGCCTTGAGCAAATGGACATGCTTGTCCTTAAGCAACTGATTAGGCATAGTTATGCGTAGTTTATGTACGCTACCATGGTCCAAGATCAGCGTCAGTCTAATTATATTTGTTGCCACACAACTAGTGTGGTTTTGGTTAGATCATGGGAGATCGGATGGCTATGCCTTTAGGGAATGTATCAAATATTTGGATTTTCTCTTCCAATGTACTATGTTTTCCTTCTCTATTAATTTGGATTTTCTCTTCCAGAGTAATATTAATGTATTTAGCCACAACATCTTTTTCTTCTTCACAAGTTACATCAGTTGAGTCCTCTCATTTTTTTTAATTGAAGTTCTCTCAATTTAATTTCGGAAACACATGGAACATGATTTATCTAAGAAAATTGAAACAAGTAAAAGCATGAGTCAGTGATGGCCTTTTCTTTTCCTTTTGTTTTAAACAAAGTGATGGGGTTTCATTGCTTTTTAAGCCTTGTGGCTATCTTGATCACATTTCTTTTGGTGGAATCTTGATAACATTATAGGAGTGCGTCATCACACGACTGCTAGGGATTAGCCTACAATATACTACGTACATCCTTGACCAGAAGAGTTTCACACCTTTTCGGTTCCGGTCTCGGCCGGACTGATGAAATGAAGGACACGAAGTAAAGTTGATTGATTTTATTCCCCCATCTTGCCTTTCTCGCAAGAAAAAGCTGGTCGTTGAAATGGTGTAACGAAATGGGACTTTTTTTTTTTGCTTAGGGCGCTGGCAAGGCAATGCTATGACATTGACAAACTTGCTTTCATGTTTTGACCCATAGGACCGTCCCTGACCCTGGCTCACATTGAGGTGAGTAGGTGACGCATGCTGTCGGTTTGGTGAGTGAGATATGTTGGAGCACATGCTGACAGACAGACACGAGTCAACAGTGGAACACTAGTAAAGAATCCAAGGGGAACAACCGATAAGTAGTAGTTATGTCACATGCTGTCATCAATCCATTATCGTCTAGTCCGGTTAGGATACCTGGCTTTCACCCAGGCGACCCGGGTTCAAATCCCGGTAATGGAATAATATTTTTATTTTTATTTGTTTTATTTTAAACATCGTTTACCATTTTACCATATGACCTGACCATCCTTTCTATTCTATCCTATGGTGAAACGTTTTTATTTTTCTGATATCTGCTGATACGTTTGGGAGGTCTCAGGTACGTCCCGATTAACAGATGAAATTTTTGTGATGCAATCTGAAAAATTTCGAATCATCGTTTACTTTTAATTACGAGTTTTATCTCTCTGTGAGATCTACTTATTTGGATCTATTAGTCCTGCACTGGAACTGTTTGTTATGCATTCCATACTGATGGATCTAAAACCCTGCAATGGAACTGTTTGTTATGTATTTCCTACAATCGCCATACTGATGGGTTAAACATAACACAGCCGATGCACAGCATTGCGCTACCAGCTCAACCGGCCAACTGGGGATAAGTATAAGAGCAGCTGCAACAGTGTGCTTCAAAACCAATCCGTGCTTGTCAGAACTCAGAACGTGCCGAACTCAACCGCCTCCCCAGCTCAATAAAATAGTATGCTGGCATGCTGGTACACATAGCCAGCGATAGTTTCCTGTGACCTGAGGACGAGGACGAGCGGTTGCTCCTGGGACCAGCATACACTGGAGCTAGCGAATCGAATGCTGCCAGTTTGAGAACGCAAACAGAAGCATGCCGGGCTGTCAACGAACAGGTAAACATTCCTTGATCGATGCAAGTAGACAGTTACGGAGTATTTAATTTACAAAAAGCTATCCGCAACCACCCAAAATGCACACCTTACCTTCCACATACTTCCATGACATGGTTACAAGGTGAAACAATAATCATAACCCAATGCTCATCACGAGGAAAACCGTGGTAGCTCCAGGAGTCCGTCTGAATTGGCTAGCCGCGTGGGACTTCGGCTCCACGGTTAAATTATGCGCAATGGCACGCCTCCAGAGGAGGAATTTCACACCAGCTGCGCAGAGCCCTCTTCTCATCTTGTTAGCAGCTCGATATCAGCTGCGACTTCAGCAATCTTCGAGTCCATAGAAGACTTGGCGCTGCTTGCAACACTCTTAACATCAAGGTCGAGAGCAAGGGACTTCACAAGGCCCTTCAGCATCTAAGTTGAATTAGGTTAAGGGCAGCATGTGCCAAAGCATGGAAAATTTAGAAGAAGTAGTGCAAAGCTATGGGATCAAATCACAGAGTATGAAACACTGCAATAAATGGAACATTGAAAAAGGATACAAGAGAACCAATTGCAACGAGTGCCCGGTATTTCGAGTCAAAATCTTGAGCATCATCTTCTGCGATCTGTAAATTGAAGAAAGAAATGTAAGATGGGAAATCCCTGAAAATTGCAATTGGCTGTGTACTAGGGTGGAAAACTCACCTCGAGGGCAGCAGAAAGAATTTGTGCCTGACTCTGTTCATCCTTTGATTCAATTGAAAGAACAGCGTAGCTGCGTGAAAACATAGGGAACATCAGCATTCTCAAAAGCCATTGTTTCTTTATAATAATGTTATGAAAGCAAAATTGCAATGCACAAATAGGTACAATTCAACATGAGACTTACTTCAGCAAAAGCGTGGCATATGCCAAGTGTGCATTCTTGCTGAATGAAGACTTGCAGTTGGACATGGAATCAATGATCTGAAATTAGGAAAAAAGAATTATCAGTCCACAAAAGCAAGCTTAAATAACAGGTACAATTTGTGTCATCAAAGTTTCAGGTACCACAAAACATTCAAGAGTTTAGTAATTTATAAACCAGAGGCTACTTGCATGCACAATGGATAAAAAGAATTCCAGGGAAAAGAAATAAAAAACTTGAGAACTAACCTCAGCACAGTGGGTCCTCAACCATTGGTGCAAGCATGAGTTGTCAAATAAGTTTGTCACAGCTTTAAGGATTGTAAGTAAATTTGCTGGTTGCACAGGCGGTGCTACAGCTTTTCGAAAGGTCTCCAGAAGTACATCTGAACAAGGAGGGAAGCTTTATTCAGTACCAAATATTAAATGTTTGATTTCCATCTCAGTAAGAGTCAGTTCCGGTGGTGAAGAGAAATAGTGTAGAGAATGAAACAATTTAAGCTTGCAGATAATTCAGATGTGACATAATGGGGGTTAGCAGAAAGTGTGTTATCCAAACCCTACCATTTCCAGTTTCAATGGTCTTGAGAAGTAAAGTAGCTCCATCAGGATGCAACACGAACATTCTCAGAAAATCAATAACTGCAAGGTAGACAAACACCTTTCAGATGGACTGAAAACCTTTGCCATAGAAAAAAATAGAACTTCAATATTTTATACCAAGAACATAAGTACTAGTTGTCAGCCCAATGCAGAATGTAGCTGCTTGGGATTGACATGGATATAAACTGCTAAGTATAATGGCTTTATTGCTATCTTTATTTGTATTTATAGTCAAACCATACGAAATCTACAATTCTACATTGTACTGTCTCAGCCAAGAAATTTAACAAACATAGCTCTTGAATCTGTGATTTGTTTCGCCAAAAGCTTAAGAAATTTACAAATGTCCATCCCCAATTCGCGGGTACTATATGACTTTGCTTGTTTATATTCTAACACTGAAATTTGGCAAAATAAGAGAGATCCAATTTTGACAATTTAATTGAACTTATCACTGAAAAAAGGAAAATTAGCATTAACATATTTGATTGTATTCAAATATTATAATACAAATGACACAATCGCAACTGTAATCAAGGATTTTTTTATTATACATATTGGAGCCAACTAGATGATTGAACTACCCGGTTTGCAACTAACATGTTCTAGCAATCATTCAGTTCCAACTAGTCATTGAGCAAGAGTTTCTAACAAGTTGATGGATCTTCTTTTTCTTCTGATTACAGTGAAAATTCAATGGGGGTAACCGAACCAATCACTATGGTGCTAACTAATTTTGTGGGGGGTATAAAGAGGGTATATACCTGGAAACAACATTTTTTGTGGCCAATCCTTCAATATTTTTGCCAACAATGCCATGTCCGCATCCGCAAGCTTGCTTGTGTGATAAAATGATGTCTCTTTCAATACTTTTGCTATGGCAGGCAGTCTTGACATCTCAGTCTCAGATAGAGATAATTGTTTCTGTTCCTGCGCATATATAAGTTAAAATTAAGTAAAAATGAGATGCTAATAATATGCACGGACAGGTGAAATACCATTGAAATTGTGAAAATGGTTATAAATTAAATATCTGGTGAGCCTTCTCTTTTCTTTTCAAAGGATTATGATTCTAAACAACACATGTGGAGGTATCACCTACAAGACTCTCACCTAAAAGGTACATCACGGCCAAATTTAAAAGCTTTGAGCCAGATGAATGACAAAAACTATTGTCAATAATGTGTTCCTAAAGGTGTTTTAAAGTCACAAACTAGTTTAATCCACAACATACTGAAAGTACAAGGAAAAAGTCATTAAGCATATTTGCTTGGTACTTCGAGTAATAGATATGCTATCATGCTTCCAAACATGCTTGACACATTAGCCTTCTATCCTGATCAGCTTGAAACTACTTAATGCAACAAATTCATGCTTGCGACTTGGAACTTGGAACAAACTTTAATCAACTCCCTTCATTCCGGTTATTTAGTAATGTGTTGTTCCCATTCTCTCTACGTCCCCAATTCAATCCATGCCCTCTCCCTACATACTTCTATACATTATTTCTCAGTGTGCAGCTTGAAAGACAAACAATCCAATTAGTGTGCAGGGGATAAAGGTTATTAAAACCCATTGCTGAAAACTCAGTAACACAAGAGATAAAGCATGGATATAATAACAAAACAACATTTTCTAAGTTCTGAAAAGAAATATTCAGATGTTAAATTTTGAGGCAACAAAAAGCCACCAGGAAATAAGCTTTTAGATTACCGAGTCTGATGAAAGTGTGGCATTGAACTCTGTAACTTTCTTCAGGATTCCATCGAACTGAGCCGTCTCAAATGACAGCATTCCACTCTGCAAATCAAATAGGCCAATTCTGGGTTAAGTTGTAAAAAGGCTGAAAGACAACTCGTATTTGTTTAATGGCAGCTTGTTTCTAGTAAAAATAAAATTTTAAAAAGGGAATCAATCACCAACTACTATACAAAGATCGTATAGATGTTATACTATCATTTTATACAATCTACATTATTATACTATCATCAATATTGTTGAAAGTTCTATGAACCTATCACATGTAAGCTTGGAAAACTTGTACTGAAAACTTGAGTGTTTTACTCTCTGAAGTGTGTGGGCACCATATAAAACCAAGGGAGGAAATAAATATCCACCACAACCAAGGGATGCAAAGGGAACAATTGATATAGTGCAACAGTAATAGACTAATGTGCACTTGCAAGTAAGGTTCACCAATAAACTCCGTTTAACAGATCAGGTGGACTGAGTATCAAGTCCAAGTACCAGCGTTATTTATACAAAACAGTAGTTCATAAATAAACGTAATAATTGTTAAGGTCGATAGTACCTTAGGTATGTGCTTGAAAATTTGTTTTGGAGCATTACCTGCAATACAAGTATGTATAGTGTATTCAGACCATTTAATCGGAGGAAATAAGGAGGAACTGAACTAGCCCGATTTCTAATATTTAGGCATGGAGATTGAATACGTACCATTAGATGAAGATGGCTGCCCACCAGGTACATATGCATTAGCTGATACATAATCAACTTGGCTGTCAGCAGCAACCAACAGCAAATACTATGCCAGTATCTAAAAAGACATGCTTACCTCCAGTATAGGGATCCCGAAAAGATGGATCTGGAACAAAGTTATTCTGGCCAGAATTCTGCAGTATAAATTCAACAACCTGTTGGCGATAGGTTAATGGCAGATTTTCTTTCAGGAGCCACTTGTCCGCGACTGCATATGGATCATCTGCAAGAAAACAAACATGAGTGTAGCAGATGCATAAGATAACATTGAGTATAAAAAGTTAAAAACTCTCGCTTGCGTGCATGTGAAAGATACAAAAAGATTTCATGATGTATGGACACTTGAAAGTTGTATCATATTAAACAAAGTATATGAATCATATTCGAGTTGGTTTACTCAAGAACCAATAGTAGAGAAAATCACAGAAATAGAAATACACGTGTTACCTGAGCAATTATAGGGTAGTTTTCGTATAGGTTCTCCATCTCCAATATCAACATTAAAAACTGTAGAAATTTCATAATATCGTAAGAAAACCAAAAAGGTTAGCACAAAACACATCCAATGGAACCAACTTACCAAAATCATACCGAACTCCATCGTGAACCTGGCCTTGTGCAGCATCCCCAGGTCCGTCCACTACTTCACCAATCTACCAATTTGGTTGGGAAAATATATCATTAGATAAACTCGAAAATCTAGCAAATAACTCTATCAAAATCAAGTAGCAAAATCACCAATATTGCACTATTCCTCGATTTTGCAGATTCCCTTATGTGATCAGGACATAAACTTAGGTAACTGTAACGGAAAGATGGAAAAAGTCTAAAGCGCAAAGAGGGCTTACTTTGTCCCATTTTAACTCTGCTAAATTCCATGAATATGCAACACCATTGTCCCCTTCTCTAACAATCAATGTTTGGCCATCAGAGTTCCCTGCTTGATCAAAACGTTATAAAAAGTGTAAGTATAAAAAATATATAATATCGAACCACACACTAAACTAAGACAGAAATATATTTTGAAATACAATGCAGATTGTGAAATGGACCATTTGAAGCCAACCAGTCTAGATATTTCACATTAGGTCATAGTGTCAATAATATAAGGATAAAGAATTTATATACCTGGAACTTGCAGTGCCTCGACCCCTGGTAAATCCATCAACTTGAGTCCACCAACGGTCTTTCTGTTATAGCAAGGAAAAGGCATATTATGTATGAGTGATTCCAGGATTCAAATTTCATAATTTCAGAAAACAGCAATAACAGACAGAAGTCTATATACAAGCAGATGAGTGAATAATCCTAGTGTCTTAATTTTCAGAAAAATAGCAAAATAATATTGTATCACTAATTAACAGTACATACCATGGCCAGTTGGTACCAAGCAGATGCTCTAATCTACAAAAAAGTACAAAATTTTGCAGAAAATAAGTATATGAAACAGGAAATGCCAACCTGCTAAGAGTGCATTGAGAAATAAGATCTGTATAAGATGCAAGTTCCTCATCACTGCAGAACTTGTTACTATCAGTCGTCCATATCCTCGCAGTACCATCAGAACAAGCAGTTACAATATCTCCATTTTCCAAGAATTTAGCATCCCATATGCACCCTGGGTGTTCAATGCTTTGAACACAAACTCCATCTGCAATATTATACTTGAAAAATCAGAGGACAGAAGTACAAGAAGAACTTACTGGACTACACATGTTTGGTTTGTACCAACAGAATTTTCCTCTTCTGTTGTACAATTTCAGCAGGTAAGTAAATTAGTTTCAGACTTTCAATTTTCAGCATACTAGAGAGCGGGAAGTGTTTAAACATTCAGTTCAACATAGCTTTACATTTCTTTAGACAGGACAGTATGTAGAATGGGTTGTACCCTAATTTAGTCAGGTTTCAGGAGTTGCTCAGAGAATATAGGTACAAGTTCAACATGAGGAATGAGAATGCATTTATAGAATGCAAAATACATCACCTTTCCATATCTTCAAAGAGCGATCCTCGCTGCCACTAGCAATTAGACCCGAAGAATGTGCATCCACAGAATATACAAGAGAAGAATGTCCAATCATCTCCAGCAGCGGCTGACCTGTCAACGCCCATAACTTGACAGTACTGCAAGAAACGGTAATATCATGTGTGAACAGATAGCAATCACTGACAGTAAAGTATAAGAAACAAAGTTAGTGCATTGATGCATAGATTTCAAAAGATGAGAGGGAAAAGCACTAAATGGTTGGGTCAGAAACATTTTTAGCAAGCCCAAGGCAACATTCCGATGAGATAACTTTCCCCTTCTCTTCTTATCAAATGGTGCGTCTACGCATAAATGAAGAAGGAACTTATATGGGCATTCTCTTTCACTCACCTGTCATGCGAGGCAGAAAGAATTCCTAGACCTGGCATTGGTGCTAAACATCTAACAGTATCTGCATGTGACATAACATTAGGTCAGGTTTGTGTAATCACACTGAAGAAACAACACAAGAAAAGTAATAAAAAAATACAGCATGCTATATAATGAAAGTAAGATTTATAAGATTGACAGATGATGTTTAAACCATTTAGGCTAAGAGTAACATAGAACTCATTAGTGCAAGTGTGTGACTAGAATTTCTAGATGCCTTACTAAAAGTCGCACAATAGACAAAAATAAAGGACAGTGGTAAGCTCAATGCACCAACGTGGCAGATAGTGTTTCACACACGACCTTGAGTCCTTGACAAAGTCTTTTCTGCAGTATAGGAATAAAATAAAAGGAACAAAATTAAACCTGCATGTCCTGAGAATGTCTGTATACAAGTCCTTCCTTTCCAAAGCTTAATGGTAGAATCGCTCGAACCTATAAAGAGGAGGGAATAAGTAAATTGTAATTGTTAATAAAACACTTGAAAATTTTGTCCATGAATTCATCCAAGAAAACATTGAGAACAAGTTTGTTTCTTTAAGAGCACCAAGCACTGTATTATGGAATCTAGATAAGCCAATAACTAAAACAGAGTTCTTAAATAGTTAGTGCATCCAGAATTTTTCTATTTTTTTCTAAAAAAATAAATTACTTTAGCAAAGCCACCATGATTTCAAACTAAGCAATTCTACTTCCAATACGATTTTGGTCCCAGAGTTACAGTGATTTAACAATCACACAAATCACATAATATCAATTGTCAAAAACCGGATGACATAAAAAAATGTCACGTTGCATCAACAAGTTACAAGATACCAGCGCACCAATACAGACTATGTGCATAGGAACCGACAAAATGGGAAGTGGGGAAAATATATAGATAGATAGATAGCAGAAGCTTTACCTGTAAAGAGTTCTCCTGTGGGAAGCTTTAAAACAGTTTGCACTGCAACCTTGTGTGCTTCCCAAACCTCTATAGCATTGCCATTTCTCCACCGTCTTACAGTACTACATGTACAATGTGTATGTCAGTGAAATAGGACAGCAGCACTATATAGTAGGAAAAACTAGATCATCTATTAGGATATACTGACATTAGAACAAACACTTGAAGCACAAAGTAATCACTAAAAGTGCTTGGATAATGAGGCAACAAATAATACAGCTTTTATATATTTCATACAGCATATACAGCTTCAAGCATGATGAGAAGTATACAATATCTTATTTACGGCCACCTCGTGAAAAAAATTAGCAATTCTTAAATTTGCACACAACCAGAGGCTGAGCTCAGAACAAGCAAACAAGCCAAGAAAAGATACCATAAGGACAAGTACCATTAAGATTACAGTTGTGTAAGAGAGCTTACCAATCCATGGATGAAGAGATGATGTCACCATTAGTGTCTACAGCAAGTCCAGTGACCTGTGAATTGTGTCCCTTCATTGTCTCAACTACTTCTCCTTTTTGCAGATCCCAGAGGAAAACAAACGTATCCATTCCACCAGAAACAATTCCTCCTTCCGGAAAGCGGTCCGAAGGAGGGACCCAAGCCAATGGACCAACAAAACTTGAATGTCCCGCGAGCGTCTTAGAGAGAACATATCCACTCTCCTTTTCTGGGTTCCGTGTCCAGAATTTCACGGTCCGGTCTCTTGATGATGTTGCAATCCCAGCATCGCCACATACACAAATGCCACGAACCTGTAGAAGAGCAGCCAGCCACGAAACAAGTGTCGATACAAAATGTAAAATCAAAAGGACATTTTGACAATAATAAGGATGATCAAAATGATACAATTGAACTATACATTGTTGAATAATCTGATCTGGTGATTCAAGGATGATGGACCATAAATAGCACAGCAACATGAGCATCGTGGAATTGCACTTAGAACAGAACACAGGAAATCTATGTCCTCTGTGCTGATTAGATATAGTAAGTGTGATTGAATTGAAGCTAGTTAACTGGCATTCTTCGAATCACCAATCTAGTTGCAATGGCCTAGCAAAAACAGCCAAAGTGCAGTGGTCTGATCACTGATCAGCCAGTAACTAACCAACCCTCTAGATTACTCCCGCACTAAGCCCCACTGCCACAGACTGAAGCCATACACTAAGCATCCGGAATTAAATTACGCCCCGCCAATGCACGAGTACCTGGAACCCACCGCTCCAGGAGAGTAGGAAACGCACCCAACGGGCCGCCGAGACAGGGCAGAGAAACCCACGAACACAACGAAGCTAGATCGAATCACTACACAAACCCCCGCCATGAGAGGGCAGATCGAAAAGCCCAGCGCTCCCGCCGCGACCGAAAACCGAACCCCCACAGGGCGAGGGTTCCGACTTCCGACTTCGGTGCGGGCGGATCGAAACCGAGGGCATCGCCGCAAGCTTGGAGGGGAAGCAAAGTGCGACGGAGCCGGTGGCGGCGGGGGAGGGAGCGGCAGGGGAGAGGGAGAGGGAGCGGCGGCTTACGTCGTCCGCGTGGCCGTGCAGCTGGACGCCGAGGCGGTACTCGGCCATGGCGTCGTACGGGCGCGGCGGAGCGGGCGAGGCGAGGAAGACGACGAGCTGGGAGTTGGGGAGTTCGGGACACGATGCCGAGCAGCACCAGTAGAATCTTCTTCTTTAATTCACCTTTGTAGGCCGAGTCCCTGTGCGTTTTATAAAGGCTGCTGGGCCGTGGAAAGCGAGCTTGGCCCGTATGATATCTGGACTCCTTTATGTTGGACGTTGGAGACAGGAAGATGGCGAGGTGGGGTCACTGTCAAAGCCCACATGGGCGTTCAAATCAGAACGGGCCGAGATAGAGTCAGATAGCTTTGGTGCAGCAGAGTCAGCAGCAATCAACGGCACGTGTCACAGATTTCAGCAACTGATCGATTCATGCCATCCTAGCAACCTTTGTTCACACTGGACTGTTTCGTATGAAAAGCTTTGAAACGTTTTTGAAACAAAGAAAAGGTTTGAAGTGACTTTTGCGTTCCGGCTCTTCAAGTTGTTCAAATTAACCACGAAAGTGACCTAGTGCACTTTGTTGTTTATTGTATCATGTATTCATGTTTACAGTTCCACTTCCACAGCAAGATAATGGCAAACAGGGGTGGACCTAGCGTAGACGGAGCAGCGGCACAGGCCGCCACTCAAAAGCAGCAGGCGAAGTGTAATCTACACAGTAGCACTATAGCTTGCTTCTATAGCAGTACTGTAGGATGCCACTCATTTTTTTGCTGGGTCGGCTACTCATGGCAAATCCATCATGCGTGTGTTTAGTTCCCGCGAAAAGTTGTAGAAAAGTCGCATCGGACACTGTAGCGCACTGTAGCACTTTTCGCTTGTTTGTGATAATTGTTGTCCTATCATGGCCTAACTAGGCTTAAAAGATTCGTCTTGTCATGTACATCAAAACTATGCAATTAGTTTTTTTTATTTACCTACATTTAATACTCCATGCATGCGTCATTTGCTATATTTAACGTTTCGATGTGATGAAAAGTTTGAAAAGTTGGGAGAAACTAAACACAGCCTTGACACTTTCATTGCTAATCAAGTGTGGACTGAAACACAACGTCTGCTCCAGAAGACTTCTTCCTCTCTCATGCTTTGTCTCCAACAACATCAACTCAATGGTTTTCTCAACGACCTATCTGAGTACGTCCGTCTCCCGTTTAAAAAAATTTAACATATAGTGTGCAATAATAAATATTGGTAATCACTGGGCCTCTGCTGCAGCGATTTGGTAAGCTCAGTGGCAGAGCCAGGGGGCTCTAGACTCATGGAGCCCTCCTATAATTTTTGTCATGGAAAGAGGGGAAGAAGAATATAGAGAGAAAAGAGGAAGAGAACTTAGAGGGAGAGGAGGAGGAAGAAGACAGCCCCTAGGGGGCAATCCTGCCTCCGCCCCTGGGGCAAGCTTTGCATGAATATCTGTCGTAAGAGATGAAAGTAGTTGACTCCTTTTATGCAATCTTGTGGCCATTTCTCCGCAGGTACTGACTCCATTAATTTTGCCGCCATCGAAGCTCCACCTGGCGAGCAAGGTAGTTGCAAAAGTGTCTTACGTCCGAGTGTTGGTCAACACCTTCTTCCTACTCATGGACGCTCAAAAACTTGACGCGGACAAGAACAATGGAGCAATGGAGCTCTACGTGGAAGCATCCACTGATAAAGTCAGGCACATCCTAGCTATCGGCATTTCACTATTCTTCGTGGGGGTGGGGGGTAACCGATGTCTGCAGTTGTACGTGTGCAATGTAATAGTAAAGAATGAATGACTTATTGTTGACTATCCTGGTACTTGAATTTGAGATACTAGTTGGGTAAATTTGTCATATAAAAAGTTCTGGTGCAATAAACTACAGACGGTAAGCGAACCACGGTATAAAAAGTTTGGGAGCTTGTACTTTGATGTGTTGCCCGAATTTGTGCTTCTTGTTTTAG
The DNA here is from genome assembly GCA_033239725.1 of Echinochloa phyllopogon. Lineage (NCBI taxonomy): Eukaryota > Viridiplantae > Streptophyta > Magnoliopsida > Poales > Poaceae > Echinochloa > Echinochloa phyllopogon. Next base: position 3,015,241 of record BTCW01000002.1, read on the forward strand.
TCCTGATTGCTGAGATGAGGGATATTGCTTCCTACGTGTCTACTCAAACTGGACCAAAATGCCACGGTGTAAAATTTGCCGCTTTGCAACATCCAATGGAAATGCATAGATGGATCGTTTACCTTTTGCTGCAGTGCAGACTCAAGATACTAAATCATTGGGATGAAAAAATCGGCCAGTGCTCAGTATTGGTGCTTCAGCCAACTACAAGGACAACCCTGCTTGGTCTCCTTAGTCGTCTCCTCCATTTTCCAGATCAGAAGAGTAAGGTTAAGTTGCCAGCAGCAGTGAAGGTTTGCATTATGGATGCGCTAAGAAATGTTGCCAGCAGCAATGGGTGCCAACTAGGTAATGATAAGACATCTCTGCACCGGAGCCAGGTTGGAAAAAGCTTTCATCTGGGTCTGCAATGGCAAGAGCATATATGATATCATACTTACATGGCACATTGCCACATGCATCCTTGAGGTGAGGCACCCTTATTGTCATGATGATGATACAGACCAATGTCCACCACCACCTCATCGGCTTGGATTGCATACAGACCACTCTATGCCACTCTATGCTGATGTAAGAAAATAGGAGAATTCGGCCAGAGTTATTAGGAGGTGTGCATTGTAAACACGATTAAAGAACTTCTATTCCGTTTAAGCCAAACAAACTGAATTTTCTTTCATGTTGCGCCATGTTTACTCTTGCAGCACCGTAATAGCAATAATAACACCCAATTAAGTAGAACATGGACGTGACATGTCTAGAAAAACAATTTTATGGCAAATTGCAGGATGGAGCTGCATATTCATGTCCCCTCCAAAAAAGAAGAAACTTTAAGAATCAAAAAATAGAGAAAAGAATTGAATATAAACACCTACACGAATACAGTTACGCTCTAGTTTAGAGTCTAGAGAGTCCAGAACACTATGGTTATTTTTACATAAAGCTAACGTGGATGGCATAGGGGGGGAGTGAAAAATTGAGGTGGTGGCAATGAAGGGATGAGGGATTTTTTGATGGCATACAAGAGATGGCTACAATTTTTTATGATATACATGGAATTTTCTCTAACTCTGTACCTACACACAGTTGCTCACTTGGTTCAGAAAAACAGAGATGCTGACTTTCTGCACAAGCACGAAACATGGACTGCGATATTCAGAATAAACAAGCTTAGCGGCATGACGGTAAGATATATTCACTGTTTTAACTGCTGACACATAAGGACGTGCTTAGGTGAGATCTTGGTTTAACATTCGTGGTGAATTTTTTTCTGAGAACAGACATTAAAGTATCCATAAGTTTCACAATAAAATAACATAATTAGTATTTCATGATTACAACACAAGAATTCTTCCAAAAGTGTAATACGTCACTAAAACCCCACATAATAGTAGGCTTGTTGATTTTTCTAATATTGATTATAGATCCAATGAGCAAACAGGACATGTACCACCTACCTAGTCCTAGATTCACAGTTTTATAAATATGCACCATCATGAATGGTATATAGCTGTAACGGGAGAACTTTCAATGGTAAATATCTGTCCTTCAATCTTTTGATGGTAAATACCCAAAGTCTGGTTCTTTTGATGGTAGGGATCCAATTTTCCCTTCTGATGGTAGGGATCCAATTTTCCCTTCATTTGACCACCTGAAGTTTCATGTTTTTTTTAACTTTGTCACAAATGTATTCTTGACGCGTGGCATTGTCTCCATTAGTTTCTTTTAAAAAAATACTATCAACCATGTATCTTAATCTTTACATATATTTATTGAAATGTAAAAAAATGCACATACATGTTATGGATTTAATGATTAAATAGGGCATGCACCTCCCTGGTCGATTCTAGATTCACATTTTATAGATATATGGATATTGTCCACTTGAGATTACATGATGACCATCGTCGGGCACTCTAGAATCACATTGATGTCACTCGCGGTCGCGGAGCCCGCATTCAAGATAGTGAGGAATGTAGTGTCGGAGATGATGAAAGTCGTTGGTGGCTTCCATTTAGTAGTGGTGTTGAGATGGTGTTGTTGCGCTTTATCTAGCAGGATGAGATTATATTGCTCGTATTCTTTTAGATAACTTATATCCTTCTTCCAATTGTGGTTTTACTTAGCCCAACTCAGCACGCAAATGGCCGAGGGGGACACATGTCCCCTATGATTTTATTTTATTTTTCTTAATGATACTACTATTTTTTAAACCAAATTATGATGGTTGGACTCATCCCCTGTGATGAACTTTCCTATGTAGTTTTGAGGACTATTAACCATCATAGAAGTATTAGCAAATCAGAAAGCCTATGACAAGGTTTCTTAAGATTTCTTAATTGAAGTTTTGAAGAAGACAAGCTTTGGTGATATATATGGCTAATGTGGATAGAGAAAATTATTTTTAATGACCAAATTAGGATCATGGTTAACAATGACTAGGGAAATGGAAAAGGGTTGAGATATGGTTATCCCCTCTCACTATGCTTTTTAATTTTGTAGTTGGTGTTATAACTAGAATGCTAGAAGACTGCTAATGTAGGATTAATTAAAGGTTTGGGTACACAATACATCCCTCAAGTGTCATTAGCTAACAATACGAGGATGAAACCATTCTATTTCTTGAAAACAACCTAGCAAAAGTTGAGAACTTGAAGCACATCTTAACTTGCTTTGAGCTAATGTCTAGGGTGAGAATCTATTACAACAAAAGTGATATTGTTCCCAATCCATTATTTCCCTTCCATCATGAAATTATCCAAAGAATTTATTGGTGAGGGGTAATTTACTCTCCCATGTGAGTAGATTACTGCTAATTAAACCACGTCTCCCTAGAGTCCCTATATACATCATATCATTTTTTAGGAGGTGTGCCTATAAGTCACGGCCAAAAGAATTCCTTTCCGTTTGAACTAGGCAAACTGAAAAATTTTCATGATGTGCCATGTTTACACTTACATCACCATAATAACCAAAGTAATACCCAAATCAAGTAGAACATGGTCATGAGTCATGACCGGTCCAGAAAAAACAATTTCATGCCAAATTACAGGACGGAGCTGCAGATTCCTGCAGCCTCCAAAAAAAAAAGAAACAGATTTCTAATAAGAAACAAAAAAAACAGAAGAAAGAATCGAGTATAAACGCTGACAAAGAATACAGTTACGTTCTGTTGATCACAAGAAGGACCTCATTGCAGAGTTCGTTGCCCGCGCGCGGGCGAAGCGAAGAAATCATAAATCATGCGGCGAGCGCGGCGACCCTGCCGCCCCTCCGGCCGGCGCCGACGGCGTAGCTCCGGCTCCGCGGGAACACGACGGCGGCCGCGGCGGCGCCGGCGAACTCGCAGGGCCGGTCCTCGTCGATCCGCGCCATGGCGACGCTCTGGCTCCTCGGCACGGCGGCCGGGTGCCGCTCCGCCGCGGCCTCGGCCGCCCTCCGCTGCGAAGCGGCGCGGATGAGCTCCCGCAGGTCCTCCTCGGCGGCGTCCGAGGACCGCCGCGACGACGACGCGAAGCTGTCGACCCGGAACGTCGGCGCCGCCGCGAAGGACGGGTAGCCGAAGGCGGCGTCGCCCGGCATGTGGCCGGCGCACCCGGTGAGGCTGCGCACGTACAGGTCCCGCGCCGCGCACAGCGCGCGCCGGGGACCCCGCCATAGCCAGCTCACGTGGTGGAGGGCCTTGCCGGCGCCGCCGCCTCGGCTCATGGCGACACTGGCCTTCGTTCCGATCGCCGGCAGCGGCAGCCGATTGATCGATCACTGGCACGCGTGCGGTGCGGCCTGGTTGATCGATCCTCTGGCTAATTGCACGGTCGCTTCTGCGTGTGTGTTCTTTGGCAATGGCAAGCGGGGAGGGAGATTAATTAGCAGTAGCAGCAATTAACAGGAGATGGGAGGAGGAAGGAAGCTTATATACACATATACAAGTGGTGAAGAGGAGAGGTGTGGTGTGTATCTCTATCTAATGCATCAGCACACGGTCTTTGTTTTGTTAATCTGCTTTCTTTTCTTTTATTTTCCCGAAAGAATTACTGCCAAAAGCAAGCGACTATTATATAATTACATTACCCGAAAAATGAAAAGTTGTAGCACACTGTTGCTGTCTTGTTCTTCGTTATCAGATGCCTTTGCCGTAATACCACTTGCTTGCGATAGTGAGATGATGGGCCATTGCAGAGACAAGGACGGGGGTGGATGCTTTGGTGCATGCCAGATAACGATCGAGAGATGGCATTGGCCCCCAGGGATCGGCGAAGCGTTCTTCTTAGGTGGTAGTTAGAGCAACTCCAGTAGGGGCCTCTATATGGGCCTCTACTATAAAATTTGAAGGCTTGGAGCAAAAACACAACTCCAGCAGGGCCTCTAAATAGACCTGCATTTTATATAAGCCTTCAAATCTCCCCACCCAGCCTCCATTCCTAGAGGGCCTCCAATTCCCCCACCAAACAGTGGGTCCCACGGTTTTCCATCAGCCGCGTCTTCACCGACGCCGGATTCTGCAGCGGGGATATCAAGCTCGCCATCCTCCGCCCCGCCCCGCCCATGCCGCTGCTCGGTTGCCTCCCCACCAGCGCCCGCCCGCCGCCGCTCTTCCTCTGCAGCTTCGCTGCAGCCGACGACGCCCAGGTCCCCTCGCGGGCGCAACCCTCGGGGAGGACAACCGCCGCCGAATCACCGAGATCATCTCCCGGGGACGCAACCCCATGCTCGTCGGCGTCGGGGCCGCATCCGCCGCTTCCGATTTCGTCACCACGTCCCCCTACCGTCGCACGGCCACAAGCGCCGCGACCTCACCCTGGAGGAGGTCCTGGCTCTGGAGGCGGAGGCCGCGGCCGCGGCTGCCGGGATGGCACCCGAGGACGGCGGCGCGTTCCTCGCCGCGCTCCCCGGAGCACGTCGCCGCGCATCCGCACTCGGGCAGCACGCGGAGCACGTCGCCGCCAGCGTACTCGCCCAGGCACACCGCGTATCACGTCGCCGTGCCGTCGAAGCTGCGCTCCCCGGAGCTGGACCCCGGGGCGGACGCCGGCGCGTCCCAGACAGGGAGGAGGGCGCGCGGCGCGCCGAGCGAGGCGGGGCCGCATCTTCTTGAGGCAGCGCGTGCGCGGGTCGACCTCGGGAGCGCCGGTGGGGAGCACGGCGGAGATGGCGGCGGGGCTGCGGCGCCGGTTGAAGGCGTCCTAGACGTGCTTGTCCACATCGAGTCCATCCAGACCGCCGTCCCGGCACGCGCCGCCGGGTCCGAGCGGTCGCTGCCCATCGCCGTGTCCGGGCCTCCGCTCACCGCCGCGGAGCTGTAGCGCCGCCGGGTCCGGGCGGTCGCTGCCCATCGCCGTGTCCGGGCCTCCGCTCACCGCCGCGGAGCTGCAGCGCCGCTTCCGCGCCGTGCTCTACTACCGCGGCGCCAGCGCGGACGGTTGGCTGGAGGAGGCCGCGGCGAGGGAGCGCGCGGCGCTGGTTGACCACCCGGAGATGGCGGGGTGGCTGCGCTGCCTCGACGACGACGGGCGCCTGTGGGAGGTGAAGCTCTGGGACACCGGCGTGCGGTTGGTCCAGGCCTCAGTGGAGGCGACCATGGTGGCGTTCCTGGAGGCAAAGGGCGCCGACCGGGAGAGGATGGAGGCCGCGCGGGCGGTGCGGATCACCGACGAGCTGGCGGGCGGCGTCGCCGGCGAGGCCGGGTGCCGGTGGCGGTGTTCTCCTTCGGCGGGCTGCGGGTGGGCAACCGCGCGTTCGCGTGCTCCGCGTCGTGAACGCGCACGACGTCGTGCCGCGGTTCCCGAGGAGCAGGTGCAGGACCGTGCGGTTCCTGGACATCGACGGCGAGGTCGCCGTGGCCGCGGTGGTGGAAGTGGAGGAGGACAGCGACGGCGGCTGTGAGCGGGAAGTGCCGGCGCAGCGGCGGATGTGTCCGACGCGGAGGCGACGCAGGAGGATTGGAGATGGGCTGGGTTGATTCACTGACATATGGGGTCCACAACCAAATAGAGAGCTGAGTTGATTTGTTGCTGGAGTTGAGCTCTACTTTGAAGGGCCTCTATTTTTAAGTTGGGCCTGCAAATTAGTTTTGAATGCCTTAATTTGCATAGCCTTGCTGGAGTTGCTCTTAGCTATTGTTTACTTTGTCTTTGGGAAAACGAAAAACAAAAGGACAAGATATTGCCCGTCTTTTTTTGCCATTATCCTCTGTCTTGTCTGCTTGGTCTTATCTGGTTGCATGGCTTCAGCTGTTCCTTTCCATTCCAAGGTGGTGGTGGTGGTGCTGGTGCTGGTGGTTGAGGGTGCTGACTTGGTCTGTCTGAGAGGTCTCGGCATGTCGGATTCCTGAGACTCTGAGAGGGTTCGAGAGTGGCTTTTTTTTTTGCGGTAGTTGATCCGCGCTTTCAGCGTTGTAGTAGAGTCAGAGACCATCGATTTCTAAGCGCATGCCCTTGGTGGCTTCATGGCATCTGGCGTGTGCTCGGAATTGTCCCAAAATCTCGTGCTGACCAAACTGAACGAACCATTGGTGTCCGCAATCATCGTGCCATCTCAAGATTGTCATACAGTATATGAATATGATGATCGTCATCAAGATATGAACCACGAAACCAGTTAAGATGCTTGGCGGGGTTAACTAAAATTTCGTTGACCCGTCTCCCGCCCTTGCATGACCTTACTCTATCCGGATTCCGGAGGCCATATATATATGTATACATGCATATCATATACCGTACGTTGGGAATTGATCGATTCATCGTTGAAGCCACACTAGCGCCTGAACAAGTGAACGGTAGTATGTAGTATACTATACCCGGATGCTCCAGGCCATCTCACACTCACAGGACACGGTTCTAGACTCTAGAGCACTCACATGAGGCCCGTTACGTGGCGCATTGAAGTGATCCTGACCAGGGGTCGTCGTCCCCAATCGCGATCGATCGATGAGCTGCAGACCAGATTTTCTGGCAGGCCGGCTATCTGGTCTGAAACTAACGGCACGTGCCATCTTGTTCCCCGGACGTGGTCAGCCGGTAAGCACATATCGTGTCGTCGAGGAGTACGACGTACACTAGATGTAGCGCACGATCGACACGAAAGCTCTGGAATTTATATGGGATCGTTCGTGTAGCACCGGCCAATTAACTTTTGTGACCAAGCATCGTGTACAGCGACGTAGGTGCCGGTAGGCAGCTGCCCATTATTCAAACACAAGGGGCCTGAAAGGAGGCAGTAATCCCTCGCCGATACTTTTTTTTTCCCTGCGGAGATCAGACAATGCGGACCAATTTTCATTTTTACTATACTATACGTATTATAATATACTCCCGTTTATGTATATGCTCCTGTGCACGTATAGTTGGCCAAACGGGCCGGGCCAGCGGGCTGGCCCGGCCCTATTTAGCACGGCCCGAGCACGGCCTGGCCCGATAGGCTTAGTGCCAGTGCCGTGTTAGTGCCTAGCCCAGTGCAGTGCCTGGGCCGCAATCTCGGCCCGCGGCACTAGCATGGGCACGACACGGCTAAGGTCGGCACGGCCTCGGCACTAAGGCGGCACGGGGAAGGCACGACGGATCTAGTGTAAGCCCTCTTTTCTTGCTTATTTCCATTCTTAAATCTTTCAATCTTGCTTATTTTCTTACTTATCATTTATATAATGGGACATGTAATATTTTGAAGTTGATGTTGTGTTTGAATTATTGTTGATGAAATTATGTTAAGTTAGATAATGATTGTGTTTGTCACCTTAGTGCCAGTGCCGGCACGAGCACTATAGCGCCTTTTGGCACGACACGGCACTAGCCACTGGCCATAGTGCCGTGCCTGGGCCTGCAGTTCGGCACAACGGCACTAGATGGCACGGCACGGCTAATCAACAGTGCCACTTAGTGCCGTGTCATTTAGTGCCGTGCCAAACAGTGCTAGTGCCGTGCCGGCACGGCCTGTTTGGCCATCTATATGTGCACGAGTCGTGATGACGACTAGTGTCGGTGAGACATTAGGGGCGCCCCATGGTAGCAGACAAGGACGTGGAGCTGATTCTGTGCACGCCAAGTGACCATCAACTTGTGGCTTTGGAGACAGGATTGCAAACTGTTGGGAGATGACTTTTTCTGCCATGTATATATTATCCTCTGTCTTATTTGATTGGCCTTATCTGCTCGCACTTTTAGCTCTTGTAAGTTTGTAAATCCATGGCTAGTGAATTTTTAGGACCAGGTCTCAACTCTGAAACGCCGATCGAGCACGTCGGGTTCACGGGAGGAATCGCGAGAGTTTCGGCTGATCCACGCACGCTTTCAGGCTTTCAGCAGCCGTTGGCATGCCGGACATGAAGGCGTTTGGCATGCTCAGACCACCGGTCTCTCTCTCATCTCAGGCCGTGACGACCGACCCTGCTTCGTCTGACTGGGCCCGGTCGTCAGTGTCAGGGGCTCACCATCGATCAGTCATCACCATCACTCCTGCTGACCTTCAAGAGCGTGTGACATGCTGATCCTCTAATCTGGAGGATAATAAAGAGTGGATGTTTATACGTCATAGCTATACAGATACAACTCAAGAATTATTCAAGAGATGCTACACATAGCTGGGCTTGATTTTTTTTTTTGGCTGATTTCCAATTCCAGTCCATGGCCTTATTTCTGCACCTGCACACGGTTGCTCACGGCTCAACCGATCCAGAAAACCGGAGCTGAGACTTTCTTCTAGGCGAGCACGCAACAGAAGTAGCAACACGAGCTGCGATGCATGCACGAAGTAGTAAAACGAACATTCTCAGCAACCTGATGGTGGGTAAGACTGAAGACTATTCTGACTGGTACGGTGACATGTAATGTAAAGCACGAGCCCAAAAGGTGTGCTCGTCTCAATCGCGTGGTGACTTTTCGTCTTCGATCGAGGGCCAATCAATCAATCTATCGCGTGGAAAAATAGATTAACGAAGATACTTACAAGTAGACAGATTATTATCGACATAGATGTGTAGCGGTTAAATAATTAAAAACTCTTGAGAATCGTAGAAAGCGATAGCGACACCAAGAGGAATTAAAAAATATAATGGTGGAAATTGAAAAACATCAATAAGTTTCGGATGAAGCTAAAACTACGACGATTAGAATTTTCGGGTATTGCTTCTGTGAGATTGATGGAGGCACAAGAGTCGCCGAGACGAAGCACATCAGGAATCAGATTACACCGATTTGACCAGTTTTAGAAAACCTGTCGGACTGGTTTTATCCGATCCATAAAATTCGATCAACTCTGCTACTGCCAATTTTGGTTGTCAATACAAGGCTTATTCAAAATTAATTGCTCAAGCTCAGTCCGAATAACAGTGGCAGCCGACCCCAATGCTTTTTATGCGAAACGCCGGCCCGAATGGCTTCAATTCGAGCATAGTACGTACCATCTCGCTAGCTGACCACACTCTTCCATTCATCGATGTCATCCTGTGCCTGCATGCGTTCAGATTGATTGATGGAGAGACGAGAGTCGCCGAGACCAACCACGCACGCATCAGAATCAGATTCCTAATCAGCGTCATCCATGCAATTATGCAAACAGCGCGGACAGCTAGTTTTCTTTTTTTTATGATAATTATTTCTTCAAATGCCTCAAATCAAAATTTGGTTTTTTATTATTTTCTTTAATAAAATTATGTGGATTATATTTTACCATAATAAGAAGAAAAGAGACTATCTTATATAGAAGCATATTTTTTAAATTCATTTTTAAATAAATAATTTTTAACAAAATTTTACTGTTGATGTATGTTTTTGCTTGAGAGTTTTAGTTGTTGTGTATGATATATGATCATATTTTTACCTAAGTTAGTTATTTATTAATTCTATTTAGCATGGACTCAGTATTAAATCAACTACTGTTTTCAGTTTTGAATTTGGCTATTTGCTGATCGTATTTGACGTGGACTATTGGTCAAATGCTAACTTTCTTATTCTTTAAATTTGATTTTTTTCGCCGCCTCATGGAAAAGTTTGCTAAATGACCAGTAGAGATCCACTTGAGCATCAGTCAAGCTACAACCTCGCCAGCTAATCCTCAGTTGGATGTCTAGTTATCGTCCTTCCAACCCAACATATAACACAATCACACATATGTATATGCACATCAGACTTTATGTCGTTGTTTCTCCCTCCCCAAGTTTCCCATCCATATAGCTTACATTACATACACACAAAGATCCGCAAGCCTCGTGATTCGCCTTGTGCCATTGCTACCTCAGCAATAGGACATTGTGACTGATTTTTCTGGCTAGGAAAATACGAACCTTTGGGTGGTCTGAGTGGTGGCTGCATGCGATTGTAGGGGTAGTATATGTATGTATACGTCTTTACTCCGATTTAGGCACCCGTGTTTATTCCTCTCCAAGTATCATGCCCGGAGCATATATTTTCCCCACCTGAGCTACATCTCCTTTGCTGCAATATGAATTCAAGCCACATCAAAAACTGCTCTGCTCCTGTGGCAATGTGACAAAGATGCCGGCCGAATGTGACCCAATATCTGGATTTCCAGCATCCTGGTCCGAATTAAATCGATTTTGATTTTAGCATGGCGGGATATGTGCATGGGTTGCAGCTAGGGCAATTGGCATGTCCCTGTCCTCTTTTCCACGCATCACAATTTATCTCATGGGCAGCATCACAGCCACCTTTAGAGGGCGACCACAAACTGCACCTCTTCAACCCATCTACTGATTTCTACTATCTAACCTCGGAGGCAGCCACAAAGCCAAGAATAACCAAAAGGCTTCCACGAACGTCCATTGTCCGCTCCCGGCACTGACGGGAAGCAATTGATTATTCATCCGACGCAGCTAAGGGCTTAGTCCCTCTTCGGCTCATCTGCTCCTTCGCGAAATCCAAGCCTGATAGTAGACTGGCAATAGTTATTTAGTTTTCAATTTGTATAGTGGATGAATCTTGCTCAAGTCCTTGGATACCTGTTTGCGTGTGTGTGTGGAGGCTATGCATGATGTACCTACACCGTTGTCTTGCTTTGATCCATTATTTTGCTTCCATCTATCTGTCTGGATTGAATCCCTCTTCTTCTTGCTTCCCGACGTGTCTCTTTGTGTTGCCGCGGCGATCCCTTCGGCATGCTAGTTTTTTCTTTCAATGGCTTGGTGGACATATATGTTGTCATGACAACCATATATAGGCTACTGTGACACGATATAGGAAAGAAACACATGGCAGGGTACTTGTATTTTGATATTGGTCACAGAATCATCTTCCCTTTTATTACATATATAGAGTCCATCTATACTAAGATGAATTGAGACCCTTATCTTTTAATTTCGAATTTAGATATTTATCAACCTTATTTAATATGGACTTCTTACATTATTCTCGACTGTTAGATCTTCATAAAATTCGATTGCATTTTTTTTAAATTAACATGAGAATTTCTTGGCCCTCTCGGCGAACGTCCACGCAAACAGCAGGGGTAGCTAGTTCTTATTTCTTATTATATAATATTTAAACTCTTTTTATTTCGAGATAAAGGTATTAAATTAAATTATTTTTATTCTCTTTTTACGATTAACATATTAATTTCTAGACCTTCTCGATGTACATGCTCACGTGGGCAAATCTACACAAACTATCATCTACAATGTTTATTTGGTGCATTTCATCTATAATGACTATATTTCTATGTCACTATTCCTTGGCCTCCTCGATGTATTTTCCTGTTCATTTGTTTTTCGAGCTATATGATAGTGCTCTTCTCGAGACCCATCAAAATACCTATATTGGCGGGTACCTAAATCTGAATTTAGAATAATCATGCACTCTGTTTGATTTGCTCTTTCGCGCATCCATATTTAAGCAGTGAGCACTATTTGGCCGCAAGACACACTTATGTGCTTGAATGAGGTGTAGGCTAATTCGGAGTTGAGCCCATCGAAGTAATCTCGCTAAGGTTGCCGCCTGCGCGTGCCGAGCTCACCAAGATTTAATGATTTACCTTTGCCGAGCACATCTGTTGACACTCTATTTCGAGTTTGCAACTTTTAACCTCGTCTCGGGCTATTATGGAGTCAATCTGTAGTCCTTAATTAAGATCAAGGTTGTATTTACGCTCAGCTGGAAGGAGCAGGGAGGATCAACTCATCAACTTTGCTGTTGTGAAGGGAGGGGACGACGACAGATGAACTGGATAATTCCTTCGCTTTGCCATCTCGTTCTTGTCTATTCTACAAATTAAAACTGTATCGTCGTCGCTGCTCGGTTTTTTATATCTCTTGGTCGGGATCCAATATGGTAGCTTTATTTCATTTGGATTCTTTAATTTTATCACTGATCTTTTTCTTGCCGGAAGTAGACACCTTTTGAATTGTTTTTTTCTCACAGCAAGTAAATAGGACGTTGTATATGTTTTCGCATAGGATCAAATTTACATGGTATATATTATTTTTTTAAAATATGGTAATTTATAGTTGTTTTACCAAAGGTGGACTCTTCAGGTTATTTTAAGCCGTTAGATTTTTATAAAATCCGATGGCATATATCTCTTCTCTTTTTTAGATTAACAGGATAATATGAATCGCTAGATCTTCGTAAAATCCGACGGCGTATATTCTTCTCTTTTTTAGATTAACGGAATAATATGGACCGTTAGATCTTCATAAAATCTGATGGCTCGTATTCTTCTCTTTTTTAGATTAACGTGGAAATTTCTTGGCCCTCTCGGCGAACATGGTGGCTCCTTTTAACTCTATTGTATTAATATAATAGAAGATTATGCAAAGGTGTTTGGGGAGCTTGGGTCATGGGCGGCCATGATCCATTAATGTGATCTTGACCAGTGGGTGACTGTTATCTCTCTGCATGCAGCCGGTTGGTATGAAGAAGTCTGAACCCAACGGCAAAGACAAAGGAGTTGCTTGCTTTTTTGAGTCTGTCTTCCCTCTTACGGACGCTACCTTACTTATTCAGAGCCCATTCCGTCAAGGAAAGAATAACACCAAACAAAGCTCTCATCGCTTTAGGGGTTCCAGTCGAGAGACATGGCAAAAGACGACCAAGGAATGCGATTACTACTAATACCAATTGCTACTGACCGGAATAGTCAGAACACATGGCCTCAACTTTTGCGTCCAAAATCCAAATTAAGCTTGCTCAACACGTGCCGGTGTGTGTGGTAGATAGCTAACCAATTCAATTGGGCAGTTGCAGACAAAACTCCCCTCTACTTTTCAACTTTTTCCCCCCCGAAAGACCTCTACTTTTCAAATTCATCAAGAATCCGGCCAGGAGCTAGCTGCGAGAAGAAGAAGCAGAGGCCTTTCTACGGACGGTCAGCAACACGAGGCGGCGAAAATCAGCTGCATCTGGCCGGTCACCATCCCTCCTGGTTGAGTCATTTTCTGCAGTCCGCTGAGAAGAGCATACAAATATAAAGTCTCGTTTTCATATTGACTTTGTGGATTAATCTTCGTGCTCGAGGATTCCGCGGAGCACACGCGATGACGTCTTGTACTCTTGTGTATATAGGACAAATATATAACTATAATCATGCATGGGATAAGTTGCATATGGTACCAGTATGTATTTAAGTAACACCCCCGGATGTCAAAATTAAGAAAATAGGGGGCGTGTGGTGTGGTTGGAGGAGGAGGGTAAGCAATGTACCTGCCACGGTCAAGCAGCTTAGCTACACTACACGCAAGTGCGGCATGGGATACCACACGTACACAACCACACTATTCAAATATTACTACGTATATTTATTACCTCCCTCTCTCTAGCTCGGTCAAAGATTGGTGCGTTCAACCTTGACAAAATGAACGGATCAATCCTTTGTCTAAAAACTCTAAACCTTCTCAGAGTCAGAGATCATTGGGTCGAGAAGCCCGTTACGGGTTAGTTGATTTTATTTAAGCTACGTACGTGCCTAGCTACTTTTATACCTCTTTGAGTGCTAGGAAGTTGGTGCGAGTCGTATTAAAGGAGTGAAATGGTGAGGAACTGCTTGATGATGATGGGTTGCAGTAGTATTACCTTGCACTATTTTTTTTTAAATAGTACTATTACATTGCACCTACTCCGCTTGAGACGTGGGAGGTGTTCACATAATCACATTGTGGTTGAAGTATTCACCATAAAGGTTTGTCTTTCTTGTAAGGTGAGAGAGAAGGCCTGATGAGGGTAGAACACAAAGAGGAAACATGAAGAGACCATTCGTTTGGCTGGGGCCGAAACTCCAGCCCATCAATGTGAAAATGGGCCAAGTTTCAGTTCGATGATTTAGACATGGGCCGGAATGCGCCTTTCTTAGGGCCTGCTTCTACACTCTGCTACTCCATTCTTCTCCGATCATATCAGAAAGGCCCAGCCTAGCTGCCGAAAGAGGAATAGAAAGTTTGGTGAAAATGTCACATCGGACACTGTAGCGTACTGTAGCATTTTTCGTTTGTTTGTGGTAAACATTGTCCTACCATGACCTAACTAGGCTCAAAAGATTCGTCTCGTCGTGTACATCAAAACCATGCAACTAGTTTTTTATTTACCCACGTTTAGTGCTCCATGCATGATAAGAGAGATTTGATGTGATAGGTGAATAGTGAAGTTTGGATTGAGAATTTTGGGAAGTTTTGAGGAACTAAACACATCCAAAGATGTAGCCAGAATGCCAGATGGTGAGTAGAGCTGTGGATTATTCATCCAGCTTTTATGTCATGGATTAATCGCAGGTGCCCACCGATTTTCCAGAGTCCATACCCGCGTTACACAACACTTGATTTCTAAGGTGTGTAGACGATATACGTGTGTGATGGTATGAACGTATAAGCTTAGTGTGTACTCCCAAGAGTGACAAAGCATTTCCCTGAAGATATATATATTTTGCATAAAAAGACCCCTCCAATCTGCTTCTGCGCTCTGCCTGTGAGATTCAGGTCTGTCTCTCTGACAACACTTTGCTGCTGCAGATGCTAGCAGAGGCCGAGGATTCCAAAAGCGATCCAGGGCCCTGTTTAGTTCCAAAATTCACTCCCAAATTTACTACGTAAAAACAAGATTTCTAATCACATCAAAATGTCATAACATACATGGAGTACTAAATATAGATGAAATCAAAAACTAATTGCACAAAATGTCATAACATGCATGAAGTACTAAATATAGATGAAATCAAAAACTAATTACACAATTTTGTTGTGCTCTGCGAGACGAACATTTTGAGCCTAATTAATCAATTTTTGGACAATTTTTCACAAATACAAACGAAATGCTACAGTGACGCAATGATTAAGAGGTGACTTCATACTCCCAAATTCACCCTCCCAAATCCAACATCTAGCACCACCGAGAGCACACAAGGATCCGCTGCAAATAAAAGGACAGACTGACAACATCATTTTATTCATTAATCACGATTAGAGAACTCACGACGCGCGGCCGGCGAGATCTCAAAATCCTCGTTTTATTCATCCGTGTCTAGCTTATGCTTATTGATTAAAACATCCGCGACATCTCAAAATCCTCGTTTTATTCATCCGTGTCTAGCTTATGCTTATTGATCAAAACATCCGCGACGACCGAAATTTACAGACACACGCGCACATGGTCACGAGAACCACCCTCATCACTCATCACTACCACGCTAATCAAGCCCTCTCAGCTCGATCCATCACTAAGCAAAACCACTTGTAGTATACCAGTACTACGAAGCTAATTAAACCAGTACTACGAAGCTAATTAAGCTACCGACGACACACAGAGCACAACACGCCGTCGTCAGAACTCAGAACTCGGAAGCGTGGATTCAGTTCAGCAGGTGGCGACGCATCGGGTGGTGCAGTCGAAGGTGCAGCCGCCGCCGCCGCCCCCGCCGCCGCCGTTCTTGCTCTTGTAGCTGTAGGACCTGAAGCAGCGGGGCGGGCAGGTGAGGCGCTTCCCGTGGCACGGCCCCTTCTGGGAGCACACCGTCGAGGGCGGCACCACGGCGCCGCGCCGGTACCCGAGCCCGCCGCCGCCGCCGCCCCACCCGCCGAAGAACCCGCCCGCGCCGGGCGGCGCGCCGCCGAACCACGGCATCCCGGCGAAGAACCCGCTCGGGCCGGCTCCGCCGCCGCCGCCGCCTGCTTGGCCGGCGAACGCCGAGGCCAGGGGGACGAGCAGCACGAGGAGCAGGGCGGCGGCCTTGGGCGGGGACATGGCGCGCGCGCGGTGGCTGGGGAAGGGCGCCGGTTGGTTGGGCCTGGGAGTTCGGGAGGGATAGATCGGGCGGCGCGAGGAGGATGCCTGTGGGGTGCTGTGAGCTAGTGGGAGGTAACGCTACTTATGGCGATGATGGCGACGAGAGGAGAGGATGGAGCAAGTGGTGAAATGGAAATGGAGAGACCTTGGGGAAAGTGGAGACGAGTGGTGGGGCGGTGCAGCTGCAGGCGTGGCGACTCGACAGGCGATGCGATGCGGTGGTTAATAGCCTGACCTTCTTGACGGTGAGGATGGGGATATGAGTGCGGTATAGCTAGCTGACACTGATAGCGATGGCTGGCTGGCAGCGTGTAGCAGTGGCCTCGCGCCATCAGCAGTTGACAGCGGAAATTAAAGATGCTACCACTAACCATGGAGGACGTACGTACGTCAGAAGCTCATCAAGTTTACTTTTACCGTGTCAGGTTATTATTATGTATAATAACTCGATTAGTAGTAGTTTACCGTGCAAATGGTCGAGTCAATAAGCTGTGTATCCAGAGTTGGGTGTTCAGGAACCTGACGGCCGGCCTCTTTGTAAAACAAACCGTAGAGTTCGAGGCGGTGCATGCTCATCCTTTAATGGCCAAGTGCGTGTAGACGCAATCGGCGAGTGTGTCGCGGAGTTTATATTTGCGTTGGTTTCTGACCGCGAGCTGCCGCCCAGCTCGGGAGTCCAAAACAAGAGGCTGCGCCCATGCTCCCTTGCCTCTGTCCGTGTGCATGCAGCCCCCCCGTCGTCAGTTCGTCGCACTAGCTAGTAGCTATACACTGCCTCCCTCTGACTCCGATTCTTCTTTACTTGTTGCATACTACATGTCTACAGTAATATACATACGTGCCTGCTGCAGTTGACTTTGCACCTAGTCAGATCATCTCTGGCCGGCCTGCCGCAGTGGTGCTTGCTTTGCCTCAATGCCTAGGCTTTCCTTGATAAAATCCAGGTCTACCCACCACCAGTCCGGGGATAGCAACCTAGCAAATTTGTAGCCAAAATCCAAAGAACAGACATACTGTATAAATCATCGTCGGCAAAAAAAAGAACAAACAAAGCATATACGGAGTTCTAGTAGTTGTAAAGATGTCTTTGAGCCGACGGCCATTCCTTTCTTCTCTTGGAAGGCAAATGGATATAGAAAGTCAAGCTTGCCTGCCGAAAAACCGTTGGACGGGCAGCCGCCGATGGGGCACGCCGTTGACTTGGTGGGACGGCAGGCAGAAGTAAACAAACATCCATGATGATCCATCTACTTGACTCGCCCGGGAACCACCTCTGGCCGCCACGTGCAGTGCAGCTGCCCCTGCATGCATCTCTAGGACAGCAAGGCAATGGATTGGTGTAGACCACTGACAGACAACACCTCTCTCTTTCTTTCCCGCCACACCAACAGCAGCGATTTTACACATAAATATATGATCAGCTTCCTTCTTTAAAAAAAGTCTTTAAAAAAAGGTACATATAAATAGGTCAGCCAACGGGCCAAAATGGGGCCACTACGTCTGCTTCTCATGGGCCCAGGCTGGAACCTGATTTGTATGGGCCTGAATTTGGCCGCGACTGTTCTCCCTCCGACATGGAAGATTTGGGCCTAATCTGTCCTAACTGGGCCTGAATTTGTTCTTGTCCAGCGTGGGTCAAACTGGGCCGTGGTTAAAAAACGATCCATGTCCTCTTCTGCAAAAATTAATTAAAATACAAAAGAAGACCAAGAGAAATTCCGTCGACCGATAAGTAACACGTCTATGTTGTAACGTCTCATCGCGATTCACTCCAAAGCAAACCAAAGGCCAAGACATACTGACACATATTCGTGTGAATGGAAAATGAAGCAAAAAAGTATGTGCTTTGGAGTATGTCCAAATTAAATTTTAATTGCATCTTTAATTTTTTTTACGCTAGGATCTCCAAAACAAAACCTTACATGACTATATTTTGATTTTATTTATTCAGAACATATTTTACGAGTGTGAAACAATTTAAGAAGGTGGAACAATTCCATAAAGCTAGAACATATATTTCACGGTCGAAAATGGAAATTGTTCTAAAACAAATAAAAAAATACTCCATCGAAATTATAAATTGTTCTAAAGAAGAAAAACAAAATGTTCCAAAACGAAAATAAAAAGTTTTAAGATATGCCGTATTGTTGCAAATACAATAACACTCTAGCTGCCAGCAGTCACAGCCTCACTACTATAGTGTTATGCTTGTTTTAGTAGTGTGGTAGTTGTGTGTGAGTAACTTTTTTGGGCTTACGTGTTGAGACTATTTGTGACCATTTCTAGTTTTCTACGTGGCTTGATGATCCGTTGCCATCTGCGAGAAGGGGTCCATATGCACTCCTGTACCATCGCTTGTCGATGTTTTCCTCTCTGCGACAAGGACTACATACTGAACATATGTCCTTGCTTGAGTGATTAGGGGAGAATTGGGTGAAGTGATGGTGATCGGCTGTGGCGGGACGATTAGATGGAGGAGGTGGAACTTCCTCCACTGAGAGCTAGCTTCCACACGATTTAGGGAGGGCAACGATAATCAGCAGACCCACCTAGTGGTGCAGTTTGAAGTGTGCGTCCGGAGGATAATAGGGGAAATCCTAGTCATAAAATCTTGTTCTGATAATGATTATGATGTAGGGGCAGAAGAGTGATCGAGGAGTGTTTCACGGTATTCAAGGGGTGATCTTGGACGCTAGGCAGATAAGATACGAGTTTTTGCGTAATGATTTGCCTTTCCGTTCTTATTAGGAATAGTGATATGTTTGTATCTGATAGCGGGTTGTATGGTTGTGTTGATATTTTCCAATGCAATTCCTCGTTCCATTTACTTTGAGAGCAAGTTTTTAGATTTTTTATGTAGGGGTGTAAGCGGGGGTGAACTGGGTCAAGCCCAACACCTGGAACTCAATGAGCTGATTTTGCTGGTTTTTTTTAGATAAATGAGAGAATTTTTTTTAGCATCGATAAATGAGAGAACTAAGATTGTCCTGATCATACTACGATTATCTTAAACTTCACCACATCCTGTAGAACATTGTCTCAATGCTTTAGGGGAGGCATTGAACTATAATCTATCTTTCTTATACTAAAAGGATCCTAGAGAATTGAAAACACCTCCCACCAAAAAATCCACCCCCACCCTCTCACAGAGGACCCACCTGTCCGGCTTGGGGAGAAGGGAAGAACAAAAAACGCAACAAAAAATTAACTGTTTCAGGCTCTTTTAATTATTTCTCCGCTCAACTTTTTTCACCCAAAAAAGGACCCACCTAAATATACCCACATTTGTACCCACGTCTATACACAATTATCCTGTATTACTAATAGACAATAAATCAGAGAGTTTTTCTTCATATAAATAAACGTGCGTGGTGCATGAGTTGAGACAAATGTATAGAAGAGAGTTTAGCACGCGCGTGCCGCGCGGGTATTGAAACTATATTTTATATGTTATATATTTGATTTATTTTATTCATGTGCGTGCGCACATGTGCCTTTGCTAGTTATCTTAAATTATAACATACCACACCTTTACTAACCAATCTGCAAGGTTTATACACCTCTACATTCCATTTTTTGCTATAATTTGTAGATTATTAATCCACATGAGTTATGGACCTATTTTCTAAAATCCTAGACATAATATCATTGCATGTTGCGAGAAGGGGTACATATGCACCCATGTACCATCACTTGTTTATGTTTTTCTCTCATGACAAGGATCATGTATTGAGCAATATTCCCTTTGTCTAGAGTGATATTCCTAGTTATCACCGTCTTGCCAATTCCTTCTCCGATCAGAATTACATGCTTCCTCTTGATGGTGATGCTT
This sequence comes from Echinochloa phyllopogon, assembly GCA_033239725.1. NCBI lineage: Eukaryota > Viridiplantae > Streptophyta > Magnoliopsida > Poales > Poaceae > Echinochloa > Echinochloa phyllopogon. The sequence goes on from BTCW01000002.1 coordinate 3,035,281, forward strand.
TCCTCGTAAATTCCTTCCTTGATGAAGATGGTGTAACAACCACCCTTGTCCTCAGCTCCTTACAAGGCCTCGTTGATGCTTCTAAAGTGGTCCTTGCCACCGCCGCCTTTGTCAACCACGACGCGCTTCCCCTTCAAGTTGCTAAGGTTGCTTATTGGTGCACTACGGCCCAGCGCCAGCAATTTCTGCACCCATAGCGGCATGGACTCGCCCGTTGGCAGCGACTTCTCCGTCGTGGAGAAACCACCGGCGTCCGTTGGCAGCGCCGCCATGGAGACGCCGCCGCCACTGCCGTCCCTTGGCAGCGTCGCCATGGGGACGACGCCGCTGCCGTCCCTTAGCAGCGCCGCCGTGGAGACGCCTCCGCCGCTGCCGTACCATGGCAGCGCCGTCGTGGAGACGCCTCTTCCACCGCCACGGGAGTGATCTTGGACCTGACAATCACGCTTGACAAAGAGAAAAGTGCAGTTGGGTGTGTAGGGCAGAGGAGCTACGATTTTACGTACCGACTTGTCTTTTCGTTCTTATTAGGAGTGGAGATATGTTTGTATCTAATATTAGCCGGTTGTATGGTTGTGGGTTGAAATTTTCCAATGTAATTTATCACGCCTTTTACTTCGAGAGTTGTTAGTTGTTTTATGTAGGGGTATAAGCGGGGTGAGCTGGACCCAACCCAACACCTAGGCCCACTCTATGAACTGATTTTGCTGCCATTTTTTAGGCCCGACACTGACCGCAGCACCGTCGACATCATCGGCGAAATCGGCACCAAATCCTCCTGATATGATCTCTGAATATCTGATGTGCTAATTAAGCCACGACCCCAACCGTCCCATCTGATCCAGTATCCACCGCGTTCATCATGATCATTCCCAACAATAAGTCAAATTTGGTTTGCGGCATTCATTCTAGTTTCTTGCCGGCTGCTCGCCTTGCATTTGTCAAATTCGTTTGATGAATTCTAATTTGGAGTTATATCTATTGATTCAGTTTGTGTAATTGTGTACTCACTGCCTCTCAATCTCACTCTTGTGAGTTGTGACTGGCTCACGCCATCCCATATTTCCCTCCACCGTAATTGCCCTCCATTTCGATCCCAGTTTAAAATGGATGGGCCTTAATTGGGCCAATCTGGGCCGTGCTTCCCACATGAGAGTTTCGAAAGCGATCCGCCAACGGAATCCGCACGCCACGTCCTCCTCTGCGAAAGATAATAAAATATACTAATAATTAATTAAATAGAAAAATGCAGGAGAAAATCGCACGCCACGTGCCGCCGGCGACTCCTCCCCCCATCCGCACCTCCGACCATGTCCCGCCGCCGCGTCCTCGCCTTCGCCCGCCACCGCCGCCGCTGGCTCCTCTGGGCGGGCGCCGCGGCGGGGTGCTGCCTGATCTACCGCCACCCGGCCGTGGCGGCGCGCCGCCGCCGCATCGCGCGCCTCGCCTCCGCGCTGGCCTCCCTCGCGGACGCCGCCGTGGCCTCCGACCTCGCGGCCTTCCTCCGCTCCGACTCCGACGAGGTCCCCCATACCCTCAAGCAGGTCTCCAAGCTCGCCGCCTCGCCCGAGGCCTCCGCCTCCGCGTCCGCGCTCTCCGGCGCCCTCGCCGCCGGCGTGCTCCGCGGCTACTACGCCGCCGCGCCGGGGTCCAGCTCCGGCGCCGCGCCTGGAGCGGCGTTCTCGGACCGCGTGCTGGACAGGGTGCTCTCCCCCGACGGGGAGCGCATCGCGTCCGCCGTCGCCGGCAGCTTCGGGCGCCACCTCGTGCTCGCCTTCTACTCGGCCCCGCCGCAGCCTTCGACGGGGGAAGACGCCTCGCCGGGGAGCTGGGTTGATGCCCTCACCACACGGAGGTGCCAGAGGGCGATCCGCAGCTGGGTTGAGGTCTTCACGGCCACCGCGGTCGGCGTCTTCATAGACAAGACCATCCACATCAACACCTACGACCAGCTCTTCGCCGCCGCCACCAACCCCGCCTACGCCGCCAGGCTGCAACAGCTTTTCGTTGCACTCTGCAGCGCCTCAGTTGAGACACTGGTGAAGACATCCCATGGACTACTGTACACTGCCAACAGTAACTGTGGAAATGATAACACCAGTGCCAACGACAGCAGCAATGGTGGCGTTGGGGAAGGGTGGGTCGAGACTGTATCAAGTGCACTGGCAGTGCCGAGCAACCACAAGCTTGCTCTGGATTTGACGGGCAGGGCGACATTCGAGGCAGTGCGGTCATTCCTTGAGTTTGTGCTGTGGAAATTGCATGCCGGCGCGAGGGCTGGAGGTGATGCCACTATTGGGGCTGGATTGCAAGCCTTGAGGCATCTGAGCGATGGGTCCATGGTAATTTCCACAATCTGCATAGCATTGTGCTTGCATATCCTAAATGGCACATGGCTCTTGGTGCCAGCTTGAACCTGTGGATATTCCTTAGTTTTGGTTGATGATTGTACAGTTTATATCTTTCGTCGCATTGCCTTTATGATTGTGTGCGACTGACAGAGTATAGTATATATGGAAGATGTAACTTCGAAATTTGGAAGTGGTGAAATGGGGAATGGGAAAGGAATTTGTTCGATACATGATTTCAAGGTTTCTTGTGTAATAAATCTGGCCATACATTGAAGTAAAAGGATAATCTGTCGATATGACTTTGCTCCTGTCATGCTAATGGTTTTGATGAGTTCTATTTTATTTTATAAAAACAATTGTGAATTGGCACTTATTGCCCTAGATGATAGTGAACAGGTGTCTGTTTCCTTCTACTTATTATCAATTAGCTCTTTGCATTTCGTAGCAACTTGCTTTGGCTTCTCTTTGTACTTTGATATAATCTGCTCTGTTCAGCAAGCTTCAGATGTGCCACAGGTGATCAGGAGTTGTACACCTAATTCTGGTTTCATCTGCTTAACTTGTTTGCTTACTAAGCTGTTGTGGATTGCTGAGACAAAGTAATCTACCACTACCAGAGCTTGTATCATCTTTGTTTGCAAATTAGGTAAGAAGACCTCTTTTTGTGCAATTCTACAGTTTCCATACCTTCACTCGTATCTGTCAAAAGAAAAAATTTCCCTGTTGCTAGGTTGGCTTTGAGCCTTTGAGTCATATTGTAAAGCTTTTCCGTTACTCACTTGCTTACTTGTACTGAAGTATTGAGATATAGCTTTTTCGTTTTGTTAGTACTGAAGTACTGAGACACCAGTTATTGTTACTGAAGTACTCTGGATGTTGGTACAGTACCACAGACATTCAGACTTCAGAGTAATTACATGATCTAGAGACCTGATACTGAAGTACTCTGAATGTTGGTTAGGAGCTCAAGAGGGCTCTGTGTGCAATCTGTTTCTGTACTGAGCACAAGTTATTTATGACAAATTGATCAAAAGACCCATCTGTGATCACAGACTAGTGGATATTTACAAGAAAAAAAACAAGTGCTGAGTTGTCCATTATTCTGTCAGAGTGAATATCCTTTTCGAAAGTATTGGCAAAAGCACATAATGGCATGAAGATTGAGATGTTTAATTTATGTAGGTAGCCACACCTAATCCATTGTGTCATCTGTTTGATTTGATTGCCTATACACTGATGTGGACATAAATACACTGAAGTTTATGTCATCCTGGTTGGCAAGTCCAGCCTTTTCCTTTTGGCATAACAAAACAATATATCTACTTGTACTGTATATTTATCATTTCAATTTTCACACCTAGCATTTCACAAGATCGATATTGACCAATTGACAAAGGTTTTGCTTGTATTTACTTGCTGATAGACATGTGTTCAGTACTTCTCAAGTTCTTTATCATGTCTCAAGGAAGGAATGGATTTATTTTGTTTCATCATATCTCTCTGGTACAAAGACAACTTGGTAGATACTAGATAGCATTCAGAGTTCCGACATTTTTTATGCATTACCCTGTTGCAGTTTGTCGTACTATTTGACAGTCTAGTCTGCAGATTTATGGCCTCTGGCTTTCTTTAAAATATACAGTATGTAAAAGATGCATTGGTTGAATTTTGGAGGAGGGCTTCGTAAGAGATCCTGCCGCTATGCTGTTCATATCATATTTCTACGTTTGTTGCTGGGTTTGTCAGGAGACTTGTGGTGCTTTCAAATTGTATTGTCCAACGGCATTAGATCCCATAGTCGAGAAACTCTGACCATACATAACAGGGGGCTGTTTCCTTTTTTTGTCTAATTATATCAGTTAGCTCTATGCATTTTGTAGCGACTTACTTTAGCTTCTCTTTTTACTTCGCTAGAATCTGCTCTATTCAGAAGTGCCATGAGGGTTCAGGAGACTTTGCTTTGTTTTGGTAGTCACACCTAATTCTGATGTCATCTATAAAACTTGTTTGCTTATTAAGCTGATTTAGATTTCAGAAACATGCTATATTGACTTTGAATTGTATTAATAATGTTTTTCAATTTATTCTCTCAACTTAGTTCTAATGAAATTCTGAGATGTAGCATTTTAGTTTTCCTTGTATTGAAGTACTAAACTGTTAATCTTTAAGTGCCTTTGTACTATGGGCGTGTTTGCTTTTCGGCCATGGCTTGCCACTCCCAGGGTGTGCGGCTCTTCTGCAGGTTAGGCGCTAGAATTTGGTGCCACATCTGTGGCTAGAAACATACACAGAGAAGCCGCCACAGCCTAATTCTAATCACCAGCCAAGCAATGTCCAGAGATTTTATGGCGCCGCCACACATGCTGACATGCGGCTTGCCAAGATGTGGCGTGCAACCAAGCACGCCCTACTTTTGTTCTAATACTTTCCTTGTCCTTACCTGTTTGCATCTTGTAATCACTCTGAGTGCTGATTGGGAGCTCAATAGGCAAGAGGGTTTCGTGTCCAATCTGGTTCTGTTCTGAAGACAAGTTTTTTACTGTGAATGAATGGATCGAGAAACCCTTCTGTGATCACAGATCTGTAAATATTTTCTTAAAGGCGTTGAGTTCTGAAGTATCACTGCCCTCTGTCACAGTGAATATCCTTTCTACTTTGAGTATCTGATAGATGTATGGCAACAGTATGTAATGGCATGAAGGTTGAGCTTTTGATTTGTGCAGATAGTTGCAACTAATTCACTGTGTCATCTGTTTTATTTGATTGCCTGTGCACTGATGTGGACCTAAATACACTGGCTTGTATCATCAACGCTTGGCAAGCTTGGCTATTTTTTGGCATAACACTACAATTTATGTACTCAAAACTGCTATTTCATCATTTGCATTTGTCATGTTTAGCGTGTTACAAGTTTTTTTTTGCATGTATTACAATAGTCTGTTTTGATGTACAACGTTGTTGCATGTATTTACACCCTATGTACAAAGTTTTTGCATGTATTTACACTAGTATATGTTGATGCTGATAGACATTGCCCTCACTGGTTCAAAGTTGTATCTCTTCCTTAGGCAACTTGGTAGATAGCCTTCAGAGTTCAGACATTCTCTGCCCATACTATACCCAAGTACAGTTTGTTAGTACTGTTTGACAATGTAGTCTGCTAATTCATGGCCTTTGACAATTTGAAGGAGGGTTCCGTATGAGATTCTGCTGCCGTGCTGTTCATACCATATTCTAACTTTGCTGCTGGGTTCATCTGGAGTAGAAGCAATTAGGTTGGCCAACCTGCGATGTTTTCAAATTGAATTGTCCAACAGCATTAAATTCCATAGTTGAGAAAACTGATCCTTTGAAAATCTCTGTGGCTGCAGGTCTCTTAAAAACTTTCAGGTTGAGAGTTGGAAGAGCATACTGTACATCGGCGTCGCCATGTCAAACTCGGGGTGCCTTTCTGAATCTTCTCAATCTCAGTGTGGACACAGGCCTTGCACGTTACTCTGCCTATTTTTCTCACGTTTCAAGATCTAGAACATCCAGATCTGTACGGAATCAGGAGGGTAGCTACAGGTAACGAAGTTCCAGAACCAAAGACCTTTTGTTTCTTCACGGAGAATCGTATGCTGATGGCATACCTTTCATAATTAAAGATGGTTTGACCTGACACTGTTTCTCTCTAACCTTGCATGAATCAGGCTGCCTCTTCATCATATGCACACTCATCTGATCTGAGGGAAGCTCTTGATCTTAGTCTTTACAGACCGCGATGATCCACGTCAGTCAGTGTGCTGGTCAGAGCCTCAGAGGGAGGGAGAAGATGAACCCAGGTCGCTATCAATCTTCAATCTGCGTGCACTCCTGAATAGCTCTTTGAATAGCTCTTGAAAGAGATGTGCAGGTCTAGGAAGGGCAGGATGCCATATGGCGCGCACGGATTGGCGGTCAACTCTGTCGTCTCCATCACCCCAGTTAATCTGATGGCTCCATATACCATTATCTTCATGTAGATAATACTTGCAACCTGATCTGTCTCACCGATGAATAGAACCAAGACAATTCGCGTCAGTGTCGATACGCTGACTGCTCAGGAAGGGCACACCCGCCCAAGTGATGACACGAACGGCTGTTTGCTTCAGTCAGCTGCTTAGCCAGTGAGCACTTTGTATTAAGAGACGACGGTGGATAAAGTAATGAAGAGAACGGCATCTATCAAATTGTTCTTCTTTTTTTTAGAACAAAATATCAAATTGTTCTAGAGAGAGGCCGTGCTTATCCTGTGCATATCAATCCGTCGGCAGGTACGGTATCGTCAACTTCGTGCTTAGTACAAAACTTCTGATCTGACCCTCCCCGGCCCGGAATACATTTGTATATATGCAAGGTCAATGCTCACTTTGTCATGGTGTCTAACAAGATTCGGACAAAATCTTGTGGCCGTTGTTTGACCTGCTGCGTCTGTCAGTAAGTCTTCGCTGGACATGCTTAAACTCGGGCATCCGGAATGTATACATACAGCCGATGCATCAGCAGCAGGTTTATTACTTCTAATTTGTTTTGAACTGTAGTATGATACGTCATGGCTTCACGAGAGATTTGGCTACTTGCCGTGATTGAATCTTTATTTATTTTGAATGCCGGGTCCCGGAAAGAAGTTCAAGGGATCCGTTGGAGCAGTATTCAGACCTTCAATTAGAAGAGAGCTCTGGAGATTAGCAGAGATTTCGCACGATGTCGTAACCGCGTGATCTGTCCTGACAGCAAGGCCCTTCTCTGAAGGGGCAACTTTTTTCCCCCACACCGAATCTTGCAAGAATTGAACCTACTAACTCGTACGAAATTCACGCGTTCAGAAGTTCCTGTCTGAAAATTCTCTGCATCCGGACAAACACACATCCGACAGATGGATCAAACCCTGGAGATGGGTGGAATCACAGACAGATTCACAATGGCATGGAACGAATCCAAGTTCAAACTGTTTATAACAACAAATCAAACGCATACAACCCGACATGCACGCACTGGATTCACACGACAGATAGGACATGATCGAACACCACGAACGAACGCTATGCATGCGTATACGTTACGACTTACGACAGATCGCATCGACCACTACAGTACTACCTAGGTACTGTATATAGGCTGCAGCTAGCTGTACAGTATCATAGGGATGGGATCGATGTATCAGTTGTGATGCTCCTGTGTGTAGATGTAGTCGGTGTGCGCCGCCAGCGTGCGCCTCATCATGCACTCGTCCTCATCGTTCGCCCCCTCGCATCCGCGCTCCGCCGCCACCGTCGATCCCTCCTGCGCCGCCGGAAAACCAAACGCACGTCATCGGCCGGAGAAATAAACCAACGGGGATGGAGAAGATTGACGATGCCGATCGATCGATGGGCAGGCATGCATACCTGAGAAGAAGAGGCTACCGCGCCGGCCGCCGCCGGGTCGGCACGGCCGGCGGTGGCCGATGAAGACGCCAGGAGGAGCACCGCGAGAGCCGCCGCGAGCACCATCACCGTCGCCCTCGCCATGGACGCCGTGTGCGAATCGAGATCGACAACTGGAGGATGACGCCGGCTGTTCTTGGAGAGTTATAAGCAGAGTCGAGCCGCGAGCGTCGGGTTCGGGTTGGAAATGGTATTTGTAGCCGCGGGTACGGTGGAGACGAGACGACCGACGCCGCGTGGAAATCGCGGGCAGCCTTGACTCCTACCGTCGAAAGGCCCTTGATGTCACTGTGTCAGCGTATGCTCCGCAGTCCACCCTCGCTGCATGTGCGATCCGCTCGTCTGACGCGTGGCACCGTGACATCAAGGGCCACCGCCCACCACCGTCGGATCCGCTGCCATGGCCATCTGCCCCCTCGCCGGCTCGCCTCCGATGTGAGGACCGCCTGCCTCCCACCCTCTTTCCCTCCCCTCCCCTTCCCTTTGCCCGGATCTGAGAAGGATATGACACCGCCGTCGTCGCCGTGGTCAACTTCTTCGTCTCCGGCGAGCTCCCCCTCCCCGACCCCGCCCACCGGTTGTCTTCAGCCACCCCGACCGGGCGGCGCCATCGCCGCTCGGCCTCGCCACCCTCGGTCCACCACCGCCGCCGGGCCAACCGCCTCCCCGACCATCCCTCTAAGGTCCGGACCACTGGTAACCCCCAAACCCAGAACGCTAACCTCGTCGGAGCACCGTTCATCCCCGGAGCGCCGCCTATCACCGGAGTTACTTCTTCTCGACCCCCCCCCCCCTCTGTTACTTTTCTTCTTTAGACTTTCCTTTTTCTAGCAGCACGCAATACCCCACGTGCACAAAATTTCTAAATTGGGATGGCTCTCCATCTAAGCCTAAATGGAGAGGGCTCTCCATCTAGATTTTGGGTTTTCAAAATGCATGTGTATGAACCACATAGATCATATCGTATATGCAACTTGGGCCTATGTGTCAATGATTGTTTATGAGTTACAGACATATCATGTAATGACTAGTTTTCAACATGTATATGTGTATGAACCGCACAAATCTAAACGTTTATAAAGATAATAATAATAGGTAATAATTATGAGTTATATTTGTCTAGTTTTATGCTAGTCTGGTGTCGTATGTATGTAATGTTACATTATATTTTCACATAATAGCGACTGCATGGTTGTGGGAGATGAGCAGAGCAACAAAGCAGTGCGCGTCAATTTGGGGTTAGAAATGGTGTGCGCAACAGGATGGAGAGGTGACCGATGATATTGGTCCAGTGGTGGAGACGACCGACGCCGCGTGGAAATCACGGCCTGACTCTCGCCGTGGCCAGGCCGGTCTTGACGTCACACCGCTCGCTCATCGTGTGGCCAGGTCTTGACGTCACAGCTTGTCTCTGCAGTCCACCATTGTGCATGCGCGGTATTTACTCCACCATTCTGCAGTCCACTAATTGTGAGTATGTTTGCTTAGTTACAGACTTACAGGATGAGCTAATATGTGATTACATATACACATTTGCACATAACAGTGGACTGCATTATGACTGGTCTAGTGGTGTGGTGGTACGTGGGCAAGTTATCTAGACCTTTGACAGCTAATCTGGAACATGTGTAGACATCACATACTGATATCCAATTGTGGGTAAGCCATGTGGATCTGTGTGTCACTTGACAACTAATTTTGAAACATGTGTAGTAGACAACACACACTGATACACACACAATGGTATCCCAACACAGTAAGTTACGCATGCCTAACTTGTTTGGTATGTGGGCAGCACACAGTGATATCCCGATGGTAGTTGATACATTTGTCTAGCTCTATATATACTATAGACAATTAAAAAGGTCACATCTGACATACATGCCTGCTGATTGGCATTCTGTGACTCGTCATGTATCCTATTGTATTTGACCGTTACGCTTGTGGAATATTTTCTTCTGGAATGAGCAGAAGAGCTACACATTATTTGCGTTAAAAAGACGAAGTACGGTTTCAGAAAGTCAAGTCTCTGCTGGATGCCAACCAAGTTGCCAAGTGAACCCGTAAGCCTATGACATATCAGTAATTTTACTGACTTCGTAAGGTTATTTTGAGAAAAGGTGAAGTTTTATTCCCGTAACACCTAGCAAGCTCAGTTAACCTTGCACTGGAACTGGAGGCGTCGAACACTTCCTCTAGAAGATGAGCAACTGTTTTTTTCTCTCCATACATGTGTGGCGATACTCGACTTCTCTTTTGCAAAGCATTCGTCGATGGACACATGCCATAATTGTACCGTGCGTGCAAACATCAGTGGAGTGCTTTACGGCACTACAGACAGACAGTCGAAACAGCTGCAGCTGTTGCTGAAGGAAGCCACAAACGCAGTGCAAGCAACAGAACAGCACGCAGCTTAAGTCAGAGCGCAGCTTACAGGCTACAAGCACTATTTACATGGCCTAATCTACGGCTGCAGGCGCAACACCCAGTTCCTACTTCCAACAGTCATACATCCAAAATATGGCCTGATCAGCGTGGCATAGCAACACCTCATCGTCAGACAGATAGCCTAGGCGCAAGGCAAGCAAAAGATGCACAACAGACAAATCCGCAGTGCCGGAAGGTAACTGTTCAGCTGGTGAGCGAGGAGAGCATGCCGCCGCCGCTCTTCGTCGGCACAACAACCTCCCAGCCAGGGCCTTTCAGAGGTATCAGAGGCGCCACGTCAGCAGCACCAGGTGGGCCAGTGAGGTCGCTCCGGTTCATCAGCTTTAAAAGGTTCTCATCACTTATGTCGGTCTGGATCACCTTGTCTTCATCAGCCTGCTCGTCCCTCAACAGTGCCAGCAACTCGGCCTCCTGCACTCCATGAAGAAAGCGCATCAGCAATTATTTCCAGTGAATATTTACTTGTCATCGTTTGTTATTTTTGATGTTCCAGTTCTTACAAAACAATTGACTGCCTACTATCTATTACACTAGGAATGCATGGAAATATTACATCTAAAGCATTAGGCTTCACTCTGTCTTGTTCAAACTGTCCCTTGCCAATCACCACATGCTCTAGCTTCAACTTCCCAAAAGCTCTCTTAATGATCCGACCCTGCAAAAATGAGAAGATGAGTAGACCTATCCGCTAAGGAATATTTAGCCAAGCAACAGTTCTGAAGATGACTGATCATCCAACCACACCTCGACAGAATGTGAAGTACACAGCCTATATACATGCACTGGGCGGGTTTGACCAATCCGGTGGCATCGATCCATAGCCTGCCAATCCATCTGAGGATTCTGTAAAGCAAAAGTTCAGTGTGTTAGAACTGCCATGGGTAACTGAATGCACATAAATAACCACAGGGAGAACAGGTACACATCTTCTAATGAAAGACTTTTAGCAGATGGATACCATGTATCATGGATTATCAAAAAGAATTACCCAGTCACTGTCATAGAGGATACAGGTATCAGCAGAACTAAGGTTGATGCCGAGTCCACCAGCTCTCGTGCTCAAAAGGAAGACATTCATACTGCTATTCAAGTCATTGAATTCTGCTATCTGCCATAAGCAAACAAACTTGTGAGAAGGCAATGAAAGGACTGTCAACTACTTAATGGAGCAAGATTGTGAGGAGACAGAAGTGCTGCAAAGCAAATTTTAGTTTTTTTAGAAACATTATTTCCACAACAAAATAGAAATGTGCTTTCAAGCTGGATGCACCACCACTCTGAATAAACAATGTCCTCGTAGGACATGACAACCCTCCAATACAACTTCAACAAACATGGAAACAGTAATATTGAGAGAGTATTACAAGGTAATCTGATCCCAAAACAAGAATGCATTTTTTTAGGCTTTTAGTTGTATTTTCAGGACCTGCAGTCTAAAGCATGCCTTCAACGATTTGAGTTAAGATCTAACTGAGGCACTGAGCACATGTTATCCCATAACATGCCAAATTCCTGTCTGCACAGACAATTGTGAAACTAACAGTACGCGCATTCACTAAAAACCAAGCAGGGTTAAACTTTGTCATGTAGATGTTATAAAGTAAAATAGAAACAAATTGTCACAGAATATCACATTACCTGCCTCCTCCTTTCTTCCAATTTAACACTACCATCAATTCGGCAAACTTCAAGGCCTTTTGAATCTAGGTAGTACTCAATAATGTCCAACACTTTTGTCCATTGTGAAAATATTAGAACCTACAAACATAACTACAGTTGAGATGAAAGATAAAAATAGCAGACTTGAACTAGTATGTGCGTATATGACATGAGGATTAGAGAAAACTACATACCTTGTGTTTTTGTGAGAGCAGGGAATTTAGTAACCTGTCAAAAAGCTGGAATTTGCCACATTGTTCCAGAATCTTCTCAACAGGTGGATATAAACCTGCAAAAAAAACACAGCACAAAAGTCAGGAAACGAGCACATCAAAGCAATAGATAACAAGCTGGCCCTGGCCAATATTGGGCAAACCTGTTGATTCAAACGGAGATTCCAAAAGATCAGGGTGGTTGCAATTCTTTCTCAGCTGAATTAACAGATTATGCAATTTTGCCTTAATGCCAGGTCTCTTCAACACTACAGTATAACAAAAAAGGATCAACACTGGTTACTTGGGAAAATACGGGCATACTGCACTCCAAGTCAACAGGAATATATGCACATTATATGCCAGCATACCAATATCTGATTCGCAAGTAGTTGTCAAATGTTTTTTGAACCAAGTGATCCTGGATTTGCTTCTGATGTTCAGTCATGTTAGCATAAATGATTATCTCTTTCTTTCGTGGAAGCATATGTTCTACATCCTCCTTCATCCGCCTTAGAAGGAATGGACGCAGAATGGCATGAAGCTTTGAAACAACATGCACCCTTCGCTTCTCTTCAGTTTCTTCTTGTTGTTCTTCATTTCCTTTCCCAGAAAAATCAAACCTTGAAAAGATAGTTGTCAGCACGACACAAGCAAGACAAATAAAATATAATGTATGGAATATTTATCAGAAAATACACGATGTTATGGTGCCCGAATCTATACAACATTTTAGAAACTAATCATAATATAATGATCAAACAATACAATATAAATCCCTGCTAATTTTCAACAGAGATGACATATCTTGATATCTATCTACAATATAAATCAGCAAACACATATTTGCTACTCCTCATACTTGCATTTCAGCTTGAGCATGCATATAGCCTGAAAACTTCACGTTTAACTGGTAAAGAGAAGTATCTACAGGTTGCAATGAACAGTGCAGCAGCTTCATACACACAGCCACGAGAGTGTTTGTTTGAAGAGTAGCACAATCATTGTGCAGTTACAGAATTTATGGATGCAATACATGGTGATGGAAACAATACAGCACTTTAGTATTTCAATATATTCTTTTTGTGTTGCTTTAATGTGCATGCCAAATTATCAAGACAAGACATGGACCTTAGGCAGAGCAGATGAAAGCTAGCCCGATGCTACATTGGAAGGTTTTACTAACTAGGACCTATACAAGACATTTATGCACTTCAGTGCTGAAGACTGCGACTACAAATTGAATCACATAAATATAAGATTAAAATGTGAAAATAGGAAAGGCTAGTTGACTCATACCACGACTCAAATTCCTGATGTGATGAGAATATATCAGGCAAAATGAAGTTCAATAGTGACCACAGCTCTGCTAGATTATTCTGCAGGGGTGTCCCAGTCAAAAGGAGCTTATTTTCCATTGGTATGCGCTTCATCTCCCTCAATAATTTACACTTTGAATTTTTCAACCTATGCCCCTGGAGAAAGAAGTGTGGAAACGACATGTAAATACAAAAAAACAGGAAAATTAACACGAGGGCAATATTTTAGAGAATATGCTTTTCCTATCACCTCATCCACAACAACATACTTCCACTTATGGACAGCAAGAAATTTCGCATCTGACATGGCCATCTCATATGAAGTTACTACTATTGGAAAATCAGGGCCAACTGTCTTGGGCATAAATTTTCTTCTTATCTCTGCCCGGGCCACCTTATCTCCATGATAAATGATACTGGCCAGAGATGGAGTAAACCTGAAACCAAGTGCTGTGACATTAGAACAATGATATGGACAGTGAACAAATATCTTGGATAGTTACCTTGAGATTTCATTCACCCAGTTTGAGAGAGTGGACAGAGGAGCGATTATCAAGTATGGACCATGCATGCCTCTCCCTTTCAGATGAGCAAGAAATCCAATTGTCTGGATAGTTTTCCCGAGTCCCATTTGATCAGCCAGTATCCCATTTAGCCCATTCTGCCACAATGATATAAGCCACTTGACACCCTTTATCTGGTATGACTTCAACTTCCCACCAGTCAATAATGGTACAAGATTGGCCTGCTCCTTTTCCCACCTTTCTTCTTCTGAAAGAGTACAATCTTCTGCAAGGCGGTCTTCACGAGATCTTGTAAGCATGGCTGCCACTGCCGTCTTAGCCTTCTTCTGAATAATGATTTATTTTTGGTTGTCAGAACTAATAAAAAATTAAAACAAGGTATCCATTAATAGCAAGTATTTGTCAATCTTTTTTTTCCTTATGTATATATTAACTTGGGTATTATCCTCAAAAAATGTTTGAATAGGTTTCATAGCCATTCAATCAGTAGACGCCACCACCTCCAAACAAGTGAAACAAACCATAGAAGACTATCCTTATGATTTTATATATCGTGACCCTTACTGAGGAGAGCACAACATGCTGCACCCATCTTTGAGCAACCTTTTCAACTATACTTTGAGTTTGTGAACAACACCAGGACAATGCTACAACTAAAATGCCGAACAGCACAGCACAGTCCTAAGCTTATAGTCCAGCAGTAGTAGATGTTTACCATTAGTGGAACTGAAAGTTTGAGATAAGCAGTAATAGATCCTTATATCGTGATCCTTACTATAGTATTTTAGTAGAGTAGATATGCCAAAAACAACATCCGATGATCTACAGCAGGGAAACACATACGAACAAACTAAAAAAGATGGAGGATAATGTATGAAATCTGCACTCACATCATTGTACTGTGGCTTTGCTTTCCTCTTTCGTCCACGTCCTTTCTTCTTCTCTTCTTCCTGTGGCTCCTCAGCTTGAGTTTCAACACCTTCCTCCTTAACAACCAGGCAACAACACCATCAGTAGCAAAAGAAGCAAAACACTACAATAATGAAAAACATAAACAGACAACACATAGTGAGATTTTCATACATCAGCGATGTTATCCATCTTCTCAAGTAGAAACTCCGAAAAGAGTTGTGTCTTCGTCAGCAGCTCATCTAACTTGTTATACCGTGTCTCAGGATCAAAAGCAAGTCTTGCAGCTTCTTCCCTCTTCCTGGCTTCCTCCTCTTCCTCTGCCTTGACCCGGGCCTCCTCAAGCTGCTCTTCTTCCTTCTTCATCACTTCAGTGATGAGGGACGCGTCACCATTCTTGGCCTCCAGGTCAATTGGTAAAGACGAACTTGCATCGAAGAAATCATCAGCTTCCTGCTCCTTCACAGGCTGCAGAATCTGTTCTTCCTCGACCTTAACTGGGGGGAGCGCGTCACCTTTGTTGGCCTCAAACTCAAGAGGCAGAGACAGGCTTGCATCGACAAAATCATCAGCTTTCTCCTCCTTGTGCTTAATGGGGTCAACAGCAGGAGAACCTCCCAAATTCTTGGCAGGAACAGAGTTAGCATCGGGCAAGGAAAGCGTCCCCATTCTTTGCAGCCAGCCGTTTCAGGAAAACTTGTATTCGATCGATCACGGTAGGCAAGAGATCTGCCAGAACAAGTAAGCGGTGGGATCAGTTTGGTTCCTGGGAACTGGGAATGAATTTGATGCAAAGGAATAACAGAAGCAATTCGATTTCTCGCTGATTTAGAAATACGCAGCAACCTCACTGGAACGGATTCATCAACCCGACCAAACGGGGCGGCAATGCGACACCCCCATTCGAGATTCGGGAGGCTAGGGTTAGCGAAATGGGGCCCGGTTCTAGGGATTCCGAGGGAGGGCGAGAGGAGCGCGGCGGAGCGTACCTTACTTACACGGGCTGCGATGGGCCGTCGCCGGCTCGCCGCCCTCCCACCCGCGTCCGAGTGAGAGTGAGCTGGGGGAGTGGCGGTTCTTCCGAACAATGGGGAACGGAACGAAATGGGGTTTAGGGTTTGGTTTCAGTCGCCGCGCGGGGGTGAGTGGCTGAGTGAAAGACGGGGAGGTTCCGTTCCGAATTGGGAGGGTGCCCGCCAAAACGGCGGCAGCGAACTGGGCCCCGTGCGCTTCCCGTTCTACGGCCCGTCTAACAGCCCGGTGAAATCGTGGTCAGAGTAGGCCCAAGTGAGTCCTCGCGCGCGCGTATGGGATCCGCAGGGCATTGGGCCGACCAGTCGTCTTCCTTCGTCGTCTCAGGTGCACGTCCTCAAGGGAAGGGGAAAAAAGGGCGTGTCTCGACGTCACCCGGTGATGCGGGGACATTTGTCGCCTGAAGAAATGGACACGCTTTAGATTTTTTTTTATTGGGCTAGTATTGGGCCGATTGTTTGGTCAGCTATTGAATCGTCTTCGTGCGTATGTCTTGTCCGATGAGTGGAGCGGCAGAAAAAAGCAGACATGTGTCAGGTCACTTCAAGTTTAGAAAAAAAGTCATTGCTCTTAAACGAAGCATCCAAATTAAATTCCGATCGCACTATAATGCTTATTGCGATAAAATCTTCTAAACAATATCTCACTTGACTATATTTAGATGATTTTTTGTGAATATTTTTTTATCAAATGAGAATAAATGAGTCCACGTTGCGAACAAATTGCTGGACATGGAGAACAGAAGAATCTATGTTGCGAACAAATTACTGTACATGGAGAACAAAGTAGTCTACATTGCGAACAAATTACTACACAAGGAGAACATGTAATTCCACATGGCGAACAAATTACTGCACATGGAGAACAAATGAGTTCGCGTTGCGAACAAATTGATGGAGAACAAATGAGTCCGCGTTGCGAACAAATTGTTGCACATAGAGAACATAAGAATCCACATTGCGAACAAATTACTTCATATGAACATGTAACTCCACATTGCGAACAGATTACTGCATATGGAGAACAAATGAGTCCACGCTGCGAATAAATTGTTGCACATAGAGAACACAAGAATCCACATTGCGAACAAATTACTGCACACGGAGAACAAATCAGTCCACATCACGAACAAATTACGGCACATAGAAAACATGTAAGTCTACCTTGCGAATAAATTACTGCACATAGAGAACAAATGAGTACACGTTGCGAAAATATTGCTCCGCATAAAGAACAGAAGAATCCACGTTGCGAATAAATTATTGCGAACAAAATTATTCTCCTATGCGAACAGAATATGTATACGCTGCGAATAAATTACTACACAAAATAAAATATTATGGTTACAGTAAAAAATAAAGTAAACACTAAGGAAATGAATAGATTAGTAATCGCAATAAATAAAGTCAAATAGTATAGAAAAAATTATAAAAAAGGTTAGAAACTAAAAAATAAAGTACCGTACATAATTTAGTTCAAGCGAATAGTTAGAAAGAAAAATAGAAATAAAAAGAAAAAGGATAACAGAAGAAATAGAAAAAGAAGAAGAAGGGAACGGAACTGCCTAACCTGCGTCTGTTGCGACTTGCAAGTCACGATCAGCCCGTGGAGCTACGGACGGACAGTTAGGCTGTTGTTGGGCCAAAAATCAAAAACTGGGCCCAAAGCAGCCGAAGCAATCAGGAGCGCAGCGTAGTTGTTTGTATGGACATGAGCGACAAAACGCTATACGTCGCGCGCGCGATGAATAGTTGTTCCGGGAAAAAAGGGTTG
The DNA here is from genome assembly GCA_033239725.1 of Echinochloa phyllopogon. Lineage (NCBI taxonomy): Eukaryota > Viridiplantae > Streptophyta > Magnoliopsida > Poales > Poaceae > Echinochloa > Echinochloa phyllopogon. The sequence goes on from BTCW01000002.1 coordinate 3,052,955, forward strand.
CGCTGCCGACTTGCGTCCATGCACTACGACTGCGTTGCTGCAAATAAAGCGCACAGAAACACCTGCTCTGTAATATTGTTTTTTTTTAAAAAATACATGCTCTTGAAGTATCCATCCCTGAACCGTCGTCGTCGCCAAGGTATAATATAAAAGAATCGGACCGGACCGGACCGACGACCGGAGACGCGTACGTGCGTGTCGAAGCGGCAGCCGGGAGGGGGAAAGGAGATGATCAAGCCATCGGATATCATCGGACATGGAGGATCCAGCCGATGTGATGGGCCTCCAGGAAACGCTGCAGAGCCACACGTAGCGTACATGGACGGGCCCTCCTGACTGGCTGGCTTTTGTACTCCACAACCACCGCTACCTGTACGTCGGCAGTCATGTGCGTCGACATCGCCTTTCTTTGCTCACCTGCATATACAGAGAAAGGAGAAAGGATGGCATGGAACTAGGAGTGTAGGAATGGGAAGAAGCAGCTGCAGAAATGAGAACATTTCAAGGAGGCTCCTTTTGCGTACGTCATCGGAGAACCTTCCATGCATGCATGCTGCTGCTCGATCTGCAAGATTTCTGTAGGACGTACGCCTTTGGTCGGATTGTCACCGACCAGGGAACTGTAGTAAACTCTCCAGCTGGGCTGCAAGAACATTTGAGATCGATCAGTCTCCTGAATTCAAAAGGTTAGCTAGTATGCTAGTACATGATCTGATCTGCATATTCGGGCGAGACTTGCGACTGCATGCACTCCAAAAATATAACACTATAACTACTACGTACGACGTACTATTATTAGAATAGTTCTTTTAATTTCTCAGTGCACTTGCATCATATCTTTCGGCGCTAGGTCTAGTTGCGCTGCTGATCGAAGCTTACTTAGCTTCGGAGTGCCTTCATGCATGCACCATACCGAATTGCTCCATACGGCTAGCTAGCTTTTCACCATTTCAAAATCCGAAATAGGCAAGGCCAAATCCCCAAAGAACCAACTGAATATCCCACAAGGCCGGCCACAACTCGATCTCGAGCAAACTAAAGGTATTCTCCTTCCCAATACGCTCAAATAATCAATTCCGAGCTTTTCTTCTTCTTACAATGATTGTCAGGGACTAGTTTTAGTTGACGAGCAATTATAATTAATTAAAGAACTAAGCTTTCCGAGATCGCGCGCCTTTCGTCTTGCTTCCTGTCTCCTTCTTCAGAGATCGGCATCAACACTGTTCGATTATTCCTCAGCTCCACGTGGCGAACGGCCAAGAGCTTGTCTGCTCGGTGCCATGGCTCCATCAGGCAACAGGCACGCGGGCTTATTACGCTTTTGAGCAGTGCATCGAACTCAGCCAAGTGTCGAGAGCTAGACGAAAGCAAAAAACCTCTCCACTCACCACTCAGATGGGTCGGTGTCGCGCTGCGTTTGGTGAGGAGAATCAAAGGTCGAAAGCAAAGAGTGTCAGTGTCACCTGACGACTCACTTCGCCTATAAATTTGTGGATTCTCGTCGTCTTCGTCCTCCCTGCACACTAGATAGCTCTTGCAGTTCTTGCATTGGCAACAGCATCACCTACACGTGCTCACAGTTCTTGGCAACAATGCTGTCGTCCATGGACGAGGCCTTGCAGCTCGACTTCGCCGCCGGCGCGCTGCCGGACATGGACGTCGGCTTCAGCTTCGATTTCGATTTCGGTGCGGCAATGTCTGGCGATGGCTTCGACTTCGATGCCACGACGTGCGGTGCTGCTGCTGCGGGCACGTCGCCGGCGGACGCGTCGGCGAAGGCCGGCAGCGGCATCGACGACGAGGAGGAGCAGGAGCGGCGGCAGCGGGCGGAGGACCTCCAGCGCGCGGCGGCGGCGCTCCGGGCGCAGAGGCGAGCTCTGGCGGCGAGCCTGGGCGCCGCGGCGTCGCGCGCCATCGCCGTGCGCTGTGAGAACGCGCGGCTCGGCGCGGAGGCCGGCGCGCTGGCGCTGGCGCGGAGTGCGGTGGGCATTGCCGGCGGGCGCGCGCAGGTCGTGCCGCCGCCGCCGCCGCAGCTAGCACGGTGGCCGGGGATGATGACGTCGTGACGCGGGACCGGAGAAATACAAATCGAACTTGTTTTTGGCTTGTCTGTAACTCTGTATACTGTATACTGCGTTGTGCTACCTGCGATTTGAAGGAGCTGCATGCCATTGTTGGTGTCTACGTACATACATAAGAAAATTGTTTTCCTCTTTCAGTTTCAATTCTTGGCAAAGCGTTGGTGCACTGTAATAAGCAGATTAACCGAGTGTAAACTTTACGCTGGAGAGAAGAGATGAGTGTGTGGATAAGGGAGCTGAGGTGTAGATTGCTCTCTTACACTCCGCTTAAAAGGGAGGCTCAGAAGAAAACCTTTTTGAATTTGCAGGTATTATTCAGGCAAGCACATATAGTGACTTTTATTCTGGGCACTATATTATTGGTTGTTGGTTCACGCATGCGTACATTCTTGAGATTGATATGTCAGCTTGGTCTAGACTATTTTTTTTTGAACGAACGGGCACGAGACAGTGCCTATTTCATTGATAGAGAAGAGAGTACAAGAAAGCGGACAGCCGCGGATTTACAACTCAAGGAGCGTTACTCTCGCGATACAAGGTGGGCCAAATCTTTTGCCCCCGCAACAATCCAAGTCGAGGCTTCGCTCCTGATTCGCGCCATGAGCGTAGCCGTGGATGACTCACGTCTGTCGAAGGTTCTCGCGTTACGCTCTTTCCAAATCTCCCAGATGACTAATAAGGTAAGGCTTCTCAGTGCTCGTCTGGGGGATTCCGGCAGCGTGGTGATCATTGTCCACCATTGCAGGGCATCGTGGGTGGGCGCCCATACGTTTGGGGATAACCCAGGCTGTGCCGTCCAAGCGGCGACGAGCTGCCAAATTCTTCTGGTGTATCTGCAGTCCGCTAAAAGATGGTGAGCAGATTCCATAGTTCGACGACAGAGGACACATGAGTTGTTGTGTGGCCATCCACGCGTGGCTAGCCTGTCTGCCGACCACACCCGACTTTGGGTAATGAGCCACGCGGAAAATTTACACTTTGGGGGTGCCCATGACTTCCATATAGAGTTTATCGGTGGACATGTGGTACTGCCGAAGAACTGCGCCATGTACGCAGAGGCGGCGGAATATGTTCCTGAGTTCGTTAGCTTCCAAATGATGGCGTCCTCCAGGTGTGGTTGAAGTTGGATCGTATGCACTAAGGACCATAACTCCACAAAAGCAGCCAGGAGCTCAGTAGTTATGCGGCCATTGGCATTGAGGTCATGTATCCAGTTGTCATTGAGCAGAGCGTCTTGGACAGATTTTTTCTTTTTCCGCGAAATCTCGTATAAAATTGGCGCTATGTCCTTGGGTCGGCGCCCATCCAGCCAACCGGAGTCCCAGAAGCTGGTCCTTCTCCCATCTCCAAGGGTGATTTTTGTGCATGCTGCGAAAAGTAGTTTATCTTCATCGTCGCATGGCGATTCGGTTCCCACCCAGGGTTTGTCGGTTGCAGTCCACTGTTGCCACAACCACCGAAGATGCAAGGCCCTCGCGAATTGCTCTATGTTCGGGATTCCCAATCTGCCGCACTCTTTCGGCAGATAGCTCCGCGTCCAATTGACTTTACATTTGCCTCCCGTTAGCTATTTGTCTCCCGCCCATAGGAATCGCTTCCTGAGTTTGTCGATGTCCTCAATCAGCTCCTTGCTCGGCCTGAGCGCCGTAATGAAGTACACAGGTTGGGAGGACAAGACAGCCTTGGTCAGGGTTACTCTACCAGCTTGTGTGAGGTTGCGACCCGCCCAGCTAGAAAGCTTTCATGTCACTTTGTCCATGAGCGGCTGGAAGTCTACCCTTTTCAGCCTCGTGACCGAGAGCGGGAGGCCGAGATACCGCATCGAGAAGGAGGATCTTGTCACCGGTAGCTCCCTTAGCAGATCGTCGAGGTCAATGCTGTGGCATCTGATCGGGATAAGCTGCGTCTTTTGGAGGTTGGTGCAAAGGCCCGTTGCTTCTCCAAAGTGTAGAAGGATTTGAGTCATGTTTGTGACATCTTTATGCGTCGGCTTAATGAAGATGGCTGCATCGTCCGCGTAGAGGGAGGCCCTGAATCTTGCCACTTTACTCCCAAGTTTGGACAGCAAGTTCTTAGCAGTTGCTGCAGCGGGTCGATTGCTAGGACGAACAGAAGGGGCGAGAGCGGGTCTCCTTGTCGGAGCCCCCTGCCGTGCTGAATCGACTGCAGCGGGGTTCCATTGAGGAGAACCCGTGACGTTGAAGTGGCGAGGAGCGCAGTGATCCAGTTGCACCATCTTTGCGGAAAGCCCCTTCGCTGCATTAGGGAGATCAAGTAATCCCACCGTACCGAGTCGAATGCTTGGAGATGTATAGCTTCAGGAGAAGGGCAGGTGTCTTATTGCGGTGAAAACGGCGGGCAATGTTGCGCACATAGAGGTAATTATCGTGAATATTTCTTCCTTTGATGAATGCACTCTGGCATGGTGAAATGAGTGATCGCATGTGCGGGGTGAGGCGTAGGGCTAGCGCCTTGGTGATGATCTTAGCGATCGCGTGGATGAGGCTGATCGGACGGTAGTCGGCCACACTCTCGGCCCCCTCCTTCTTCGGGATGAGAACAATATTTGCTTTGTTTAGTAGGTTGAGGTCGCCGCATCTTATATTTTGGAAGGAATTAACAGCCGCCATGACATCACCCTTGATGATTGGCCAACATTTCTTGAAGAAGATGCCAGTGTAGCCATCTGGACCTGGTGCTCTGTCCGAAGAGAGTTGAGATATGGCGTGCGCAATCTCTTTCTCGTCAAATGGTTTGTCCAATTGTGACAGATCCACACGGGGCAACGCTATGTCGTCCCAGTTAATGTCGCGCGCGCGTGGCCCTAGGGCACTCATGAAGGTCGCGAAATGCTGCTGGATGACATCGCTTTTATCCTGGTGTGATAGCGCCCATCCGCTCCCCGTCCTCAACCGCTGGATGAAATTTTTCCTTCGGCGCGCGTTTGCCTTGAGATGGAAGTACTTCGTATTGGCGTCGCCCTCATGGAGGTTTTTAATTTGTGAAGACTGTCGCTTGCGCGCCCTTTCAATGACCGCCCATCCCAGGAGCCGCCGTTTGAGTTTCGCTCGGATGTTGGACTCTGCATCAGATAATGGCCGAACATCTTGCGCCGCATCCAGGAACTGGATGACCACTTGCGCCATTTGGAATTTGAGTTTAGCATCGGAGAGTAGCGAGGCACTCCACTTCCTTAGAGCCCTGGCCGTTAAGTGGAGCTTGTGACCTAAGCGGTGGAATGGCTCCGTGTGGAACGTAGGGAGATTCCAGGCGGCCTGCATAGTTTCCTGGAAGTGGGGTAACTTCGTCCAGAAGTTTTCAAACTTGAAGGGTCGAGGCCTCCTTGGCCCAGACAATCGGGCGAGGATTAGGGGGCAATGATCGGAGTGGGAAGATGACATGGCGTGGAGGGTGTGCTCATCGAAGGTGATGTCCCAGGCCGCATTGCAGAAGAAGCGATCAATTCGCGATAAAGTCGGCTGGCGTCTCTCACTGCTCCAAGTGAATTTGCGATTCTGGAGGTGGATCTCTTTTAGCTCGCAAAAGGCAAGGGCCGATCGGAAGCGTCGCATGAGCTGTAGGTTGAGTCGCCGAATATTTTTATCTGCCGCTTTATATATGAGATTAAAGTCCCCCACTATTAGCCACTTGGAGTTGTCAGTGGTTCGCAGGCTCCGTAAATGGTTTAAGAACGCCTGTTTATGTTCTCTCCTCGATGGGCCGTAGACTGTAGTAAGCCTGAATTCGGAGCCGCATTGCTTTATCGTCACCGATGCCGTGATGGAAAAACTTGCGATTTGCACGTTTTGGATATCGATGTAGTTGTCATCCCATAGAATGACAATGCCTCCTCGGGTGCCCTGCGCTGGCTTGAAAACGAAGTTCTTGAGGCGATATCCTCCCAGGAAGGAAGCTAGGGGCGCGTCTATATTGCGCAGCTTTGTTTCCTGGAGGCACACAATGTGGCTTTTGGTGTCTTTGATGGTCTCGTGGACAACCATGCATCTTGCAGCCGAATTAAGCCCTCGAACATTCCAACTAATGAGATTGAAATGACACGCTTGCATGATGAAAGCGTTTGATTGCGAGGTACCCATAACTTAGTCGACAAGGGTGCCCGAAGGTCGAAGCCAGCAGGGCAGAGTCGAAGTTGCGTGCATGAAGCCCGAAGGTCGCAGCCAGCAGGGCCATGCCAAATTTGCAGTCAAGTAGCGAGTGCCCTTCTATCCGTCCGAGGGTCGCAGCCAGCAGGACGGGAAGGGAGCGAAGTGCAGTACTGGAAGCTAAAATAAACATGCCGGAAGACGATCTCAGGCAGAAATAAAGACGTAGGACATGTATCATTCCTGAGCTGCATGGATCTCGTTCTGGACGTCGTCAATGTACTGTCCGACGTGCTGCAGAAGGCCTTCGTGCTCCAGCTCGGCGGCGGCGTCATCGAGGTCGAAGAGCGCGGTCATGGCAGCGATGATGTACTCCGGCAGCCGTGCATGGTGGGAGTCGACGAAGTCCCGCAGGATTTCCTCAATTGGCCGGAGTTCGTCGTCCGAAACCCCCAGCTTGCGCCAGAGGTTTCTCTGGGCGCGCTCGAGCGCTGGCACCACCGGCTTCTTGGCAAGCCTAGCGCTCCGACGAAGCTTGGTCATGTCAAAGACCCGGGCTGGCCGCTGACGGCGCTTCGGCCGACGTTGCACGATCGCCGGGGCCGGGCTCGTGAAGAGGTCGTCGACGCTCGGAGCCGCTGGAGGAGCTGGGGTCAGTGCCGCGGTTGCCAGCTGCTCAGTTGCTGCAGTAGGAGGCAGCTCGAAGGCTAGGGTGACTCGATGGCAGCCTCATGGTGCTGCTCCTCCGCCTGCAGCACTTGGAGTTGCATCAGCTGAAGGGCGTCCTCGACATCGCGGATCGATGGCGACGCCTGGCTCTCCTGCATCACCATCCGGGCCTCGTGGAGCGCCTCGTGCAGCCTGGCGAACGCTTGGTGAAGAGGCACGAGCGGCGTCGCGGTGGCTGCGTGCACGGACCAGGCTCGATTCCCCCCGTCACCGCGGGCCTGGGGCTCGGCCAGCTGAATGGAGTCCGCCAGCATGCACAGCTTATCGACGAAGGCCTGTGCACTGCGTGTGTAGGATCTAGGATTACCGACTAGAGGGGGTGAATAGGCGGTTTTAAAAACTTCAACCACAACACTAGAGAAATTTAATTAGAACCACAAGGTGAATAAATTCTCTAGCTAAACCATGCCTATGTTGATGGTTTTGCAACCTAGGGTGACAAGATAAAGATCAATCTCTATGAATTTTAACTTGCTTCAAATAATTAAATCAAGATACAAGCAAGTAACAAAGGCAAAGAGACACAAAGACTTATCCCATGGTGTCGATGACTTGCCGGTCACCCCTAATCCACGTTGAGATGGATTCAATGTTCAACCGCTCCTCTATCAAGTCTCCACTTGATGTATGAGCCGGCTAGAACCAATGAACCGCTCCAAATCTCGATTCCACTAAAGTTGCTCTTCACCGCTCCGGCAAGGTGAGCACAAGAACCTCTCACAATCAATTTCCACGGCAACTTCACAATCTTCTTGAAGTGCTCGGTGGAATCATGAGCTCCGAGCCGGCTAGGAGGCGGCAACCTCCAAGAGTAACAAATCAACCACGAGCTCGATGCAATCCTAGTGCCACAATGATCAAATCCTTGATGCAATGCACTAGAGTCTCTCTATCTCACAAAGAAATGCAATCCCAAAGCAAGTGAGTGAGAGAGGGGAGAAACAAGGGCTCTAGAATGAGTGTTCAGCTTTTCAAAGTGCCCGAGACCCCCCATGCCCGTGAGGGGTGAGTATATATAGCCCTCTCCCCAAAACTAGCCGTTGGGGAAAAACCCGTTCTGGATCGTGCACGGCGGACCGTCCGCATGGTCCACGCGGACCGTCCGCGTTTGAATTACAACGGCTATGAAGCGCTGTCAGAGTGTGTCAGAGTCGACCGTTGGGGCTCGGTGGACCGTCCGCCAAGCACCTGTGGACCGTCCGCCATCACCACGGACAGTCCGCCAGAGAAGGCCGGACCGTCTACTCGAAACAGCTCTAGCTCCTGGAGAAAATGAGCGGAATTACGGACCGTCCGCGACGCATCACGAACCGTCCGCGAGATCACTCCAAGTCAAAGCACGTGGGTCCCAGTACAGCAAACACACTTGACAGTCCGCCAGCACCACGGACCGTCCGTCAACACTCCGCGGATCGTCCGTCAACACTCCGCGGACCTTCCGCCAGACACGACAGGGCGGAGTTTCAACAGAATTTCAGAGTGCACCCTTCCAAGTTAGTCACCACAAATTCTAAATGCACTACATGCACATCAAAGACCATTGTGGCACTAATATTTTATCGAACCAACGATGTTGATCCCTCTTGATAGTACGGCTATGCAACCTATCAATCCAGTCATTTTTCACCCACTAATCGCCTCATGACCGATCAAATTTAAAAGCCCTATCATATACCTTTGCCTTGAGCTTCCATAATCCCATAGCACACATGCTATCCACACATTGTCTTTTGAAGCTCATTCCAACTCTCGGGACTAACCTAATCTCATTATCTCAAATAAAATTGTTAGTCCACAAGGGTTGTCATTAATTACCAAAACACAATTAGGGGCGTAGATGCTTTCAGCGTGTCCATTGCTCCTGCTGTTCAGGCGAACTGTCAGTACCTATGTGTACCTGCTTGGACTCCAGAGACCGGAGGTTGAGCCTGAGCGCCAAGGCTTGGCCGCGGAAGAGGGCCTGCATCTGCTGGGGCGTCATGTTCTGGAGCTCGTCGGCGTTCGGCGTCGCGGGCGGGAAGAAGAGCGGGCCCTCTTGCGGCGGCGTGAGGACTGGGTCCAGCGTCGTGCGCTGGGTGCCCCTGAACTCGCTCTCCTAGCGCCTTGGGGAGCGAGAGCGTTCCCTCCGGACCACATCATGGCCGCTGCTGTCGTAGATTTTGTTGAGGGAGCCACGACCACGACCTGGGTGCTCGTAGCGGTGTTAATAGCTTCGGCCCAAAATGAATCTGACACATTGTACTCGGCCAACATTGACCTTGCCATTTCAATCAAGGTACTATTCTTTCTCTCAACCAATCCATTTTGCTCCGGAGTATATGTGGTTGAGAATTCATGTTTGATTCCCTTGTCATTGCAAAATTCCTCTACACGAGTATTCTTGAATTCACTACCATTATCACTTCTAACTTTCTTCAACTTGAGCTCAAACTCATTTTCGGCCCTAGTGACAAGTTCTTGAAATGATCAAACACATCCGCTTTGTCATGAAGGAAGAATACCCTTGTGAATCTTGAGAAATCATCCACTATCACAAGACAATAGCTATTCCCACCAATGCTTCTATATGTCGTAGGCCCAAAAAGATACATATGCAATAGCTCAAATATTCTTGTGGTAGACATGACACTCTTGGTTGGATGAGAATTTGCAACTTGCTTTCCGGCTTGACAAGAGCTACATAATTTGTCTTTTTCAAACTTTACATCTTTCAAGCCAAGGACTAGATCATGTTTGATTAGTTTATTAAGCTGCCTCATTCCAACATGACCTAGCCTTCTATGCCACAACCAACCCATGGAAGTTTTAGAAAATAAACAAGTTGAGAGATTTGCTTCTTTAGTTGAGAAATCCACTAGATATAGACTTTCATGTCGAAACCCCTTAAAGATAGTTTCTTTTTCATCAAGAGAGGTTACTACAAAATCATTACTAGTGAAAGAACATCTATATCCATTATCACAAAGTTGAGCAATAGATAAAAGATTGAAATTCAAGGAATCAACTAGCAAGACATTGGAGAGTTTATAATCTTGAGAGATAGAAATGTCACCAATGCCTTGTACACCTCCCTTGCTATCATCACCAAAGATAATATTATCAAAGTCGGAGATATCTTCATCAAGATATGAGAATATTTTCTTTTCACCGGTCATGTGATTTGTGCAACCACTATCAATCACCCAATGCCTTCCTCCGGCTTTATAATTTACCTACACAAAAGAATCACTTCCTCTTAGGTACCCAACTCTTGGGTCCTTCAATGTTAGTGATCATAGCTTTAGGCACCCAAATAGACTTTAGCCTAGTGCTATCCATAGACCTACCAACAAACTTGGCACACACAACACCCTTTGAATCTTTCTTAAGAATGTAAGATGGATCAAAGGATACGGTCTTCTTGCTCTTGCACTTGTGATTCACGTCTACCTTTGTCTTGCAAATATGACATTTCTTGAATTTAGCTTCTTCTTGCAATATCACACTTGATGGCACATAAGTGGTCTTCTTGGGAATGAAAGCCGATTTCCCTTGCTTGGGCAAATAACCAATGCCATTCTTGTTCAAAGTAAATTTTTGACTTGTCCAACAATGATTAAACTTGAGTTGACTTCCAAACCATTTGGAAAGATCCTTGGACAAGCACTCCACTTCTTTCTTCAAAGATTCATTTTCCAATAATAAATGAGATGCATCACTTGAATCTTTCTCACTAGTGCAAGAACTCGTGCTTGTGCTACAAGAGGTGTTAGTTGAACAAGACATACAAGTTTTGCAATTTTCATTGTCAACAACAAGTTTTCCTTTGGCCTCTTGTGCAAGGAGTGAGTTGTGAGCTTCCTTAAGTTCCTCATGCTTTTCCTTTAGAATTCCCAATGAGGTGTTGAGAGTATTGTGGGAATTCTTTAGGTTGGCATGAGAAATCTTTAGCTCCTCATAGGATTTTTGAATTGAAATGTTTTTCAATTCTAAATCCTTTAACTTTTCTTTTTCCTTGTGCAATTTGTCATCGGATTTTATAACCAAACTAGCAAGATATTCATATGAAATAGCATTATCACCACTATCCTCATCACAATCACTCTCACTTTCTTCTTCATCTATTGTTACCTTTGAAGTACTTTTTGCCATGAGGCAATGAGGCTTGGAGAAGAGTGATGGAGCTTCCTTGATGGCAATCCCGGCAAGACTCTTTGATGGCTTGTCATCATCATCATCATCATCATCATCACTTGCATCGGAATCCCATTCAACAAAGTAGGCTTGCCCATTTTTCTCCTTCTTGTAATACTTCTTCTTCTTGTAGTCATTCTTCTTGTTCTTGTTCTTGCCAAACTTGTCTTCTTTCTTGTTTGGACAATTCATTGATATATGCCCATTTTCACCACAAGAGAAGCAATCTTTGTCTTCAAATGGATTCTTCCTTGAGAATTGATTTTTCTTCCCAAACTTCTTCTTCTCAAGAATTTTCTTAAGCCCTCTAACAATGAGAGCCATCTCCTCATCCGAGTCTTTTTTTTCTTCAAGATGAATATCTTCTTGAGTGGCTTGAGCCTTGAGAGCAATGTTGCTTGACCATGAGCTTCTTTTTTAGATTGCTTGAAGATATCATGTGTGAGTACTTCACCAAGCACCTCCATAGGAGTGTATTTCTTCAAGTCTTCTCTCACTAGCATTGTGACAATTGTCTCATATTTCTCCGGGAGACTCCTAAGAAATTTCCTAGAGAAATCTCGATCCGGCACATCATAATCAAGACACTTTAGCTCATTCACAATCTCATTCAACCGATTGAACATGGTTGAAACGTCTTCATCCTTCTTCATAGTAAACTCATTTAATTTTCCTTGGAGTACATAGAGCTTGGCTTCTTTAACCGAGGATGTTCCCTCATAGATTTCCGCTAGCTTGTTCCACATATCCTTTGCAACTCTAATGCCCTTCACACGGTTGAATTGATCACGAGATAGAGCCTCATACAAAATGCACAAAGCTTCCTCATTAAGGTCCTCATTCTCAAGGTCTTTTTCGGTCTTGTTGTCTCTGTCTGGGATGACAAACCTGTCCTCAACAATTTCCCAAATTTTTCTTCCGGCCGTCCTTAGATAGGTAGTCATCCTAGTCTTCCAATAATCATAATCTCCCCCATCAAAGAAAGGAACCTTCCTTTGCTTTATTTTGCCTTCTCTAGCCATTTTAATCCTACTCCGGGATGATTAAATCCTTGATTAGGGAGTACTTAGCTCTGATACCACTTGTAGGATCTAGGATTACCGACTAGAGGGGGGTGAATAGGGGGTTTTAAAAACTTCAACCACAACACTAGAGAAATTTAATTAGAACCACGAGGTGAATAAATTCTCTAGCTAAACCACGCTTGTGTTGATGGTTTTGCAACCTAGGGTGACAAGATAAAGATCAATCTCTATGAATTTTAACTTGCTTCAAATAATTAAATCAAGATACAAGCAAGTAACAAAGGCAAAGAGACACAAAGACTTATCCCGTGGTGTCGATGACTTGCCGGTCACCCCTAATCCACGTTGAGATGAATTCAATGTTCAACCGCTCCTCTATCAAGTCTCCACTTGATGTATGAGCCGGCTAGAACCAATGAACCGCTCCAAATCTCGATTCCACTAAAGTTGCTCTTCACCGCTCCGGCAAGGTGAGCACAAGAACCTCTCACAATCAATTTCCACGGCAGCTTCACAATCTTCTTGAAGTGCTCGGTGGAATCACGAGCTCCGAGCCGGCTAGGAGGCGGCAACCTCCAAGAGTAACAAATCAACCACGAGCTCGATGCAATCCTAGTGCCACAATGATCAAATCCTTGATGCAATGCACTAGAGTCTCTCTATCTCACAAAGAAATGCAATCCCAAAGCAAGTGAGTGAGAGAGGGGAGAAACAAGGGCTCTAGAATGAGTGTTCAGCTTTTCAAAGTGCCAAGATACCCCCCATGCCCGTGAGGGGTGAGTATATATAGCCCTCTCCCCAAAACTAGCCGTTGGGGAAAAACCCGTTCTGGATCGTGCACGGCGGACCGTCCGCATGGTCCACGCGGACCGTCCGCGTTTGAATTACAACGGCTATGAAGCGCTGTCAGAGTGTGTCATAGTCGACCGTTGGGGCTCGGCGGACCGTCCGCCAAGCACCTGCGGACCGTCCGCCATCACCACGGACAGTCCGCCAGAGAAGGCTGGACCGTCTACTCGAAACAGCTCTAGCTCCTGGAGAAAATGAGCGGAATTACGGACCGTCCGCGACGCATCACAGACCGTCCGCGAGATCACTCCAAGTCAAAGCACGTGGGCCCCAGTACAACAAACACACTTGAAAGTCCGTCAGCACCACGGACAGTCCGTCAACACTCCGCGGACCGTCCGTCAACACTCCGCGGACCGTCCGCCAGACACGACAAGGCGGAGTTTCAACAGAATTTCAGAGTGCACCCTTCCAAGTTAGTCACCACAAATTCTAAATGCACTACATGCACATCAAAGACCATTGTGGCACTAATATTTTATCGAACCAACGACGTTGATCCCTCTTGATAGTACGGCTATGTAACCTATCAATCCGGTCATTTTTCACCCACTAATCGCCTCATGACCGGTCAAATTTAAAAGCCGTATCATATACCTTTGCCTTGAGCTTCCATAATCCCATAGCACACATGCTATCCACACATTGTCTTTTGAAGCTCATTCCAACTCTCGGGACTAACCTAATCTCATTATCTCAAATAAAATTGTTAGTCCACAAGGGTTGTCATTAATTACCAAAACACAATTAGGGGCCTAGATGCTTTTAGCGTGTCCATTGCTCCTGCTGTTCAGGCGAACTGTCAGTACCTATGTGTACCTGCTTGGACTCCAGAGACCGGAGGTTGAGCCTGAGCGCCAAGGCTTGGCCGCGGAAGAGGGCCTGCATCTGCTGGGGCATCATGTTCTGGAGCTCGTCGGCGTTCGGCGTCGCGGGCGGGAAGAAGAGCAGGCCCTCTTGCGGCGGTGTGAGGACTGGGTCCAGCGTCGTGCGCTGGGTGCCCCTGAACTCGCTCTCCCAGCGCCTTGGGGAGCGAGAGCGTTCCCTCCGGACCACAACATGGCCGCTGCTGTCGTAGATTTTGTTGAGGGAGCCACGACCACGACCTGGGTGCTCGTAGTCGTCGTTGCCGTCGTCGTCGTCGTCGTGCCGCCGGGGCCATTGGAATGGCTTGTCGTTGCAGGATCCGTATCTCCTGGCGCGGCCCGCTCGCCCACGCCTCTCATCGTCGTTGCGCCTTCCGCGTCGCCCGCGGTCGTCGCGTTCGTGTTCGTCCTGCCTGCGGTCGTTGCGGCCACCATCGTGGCCGCGGTCACCGCGCTCGCGTGTGTCTGGCCCGCGCTCGCCCCGCTCGCGTGCGTCCGGGCCACGTGCGCCCCGGCGGCCTCACGCGTCGCCCAAGTCGCGCACGCGTTCGTCTTCCCCGGCCATCTCCCTCGGCGGAAAGGGGAGCCGATCAGGGAACGAGGAACGCGCCGACGCAGGCGCACCATCCGGGACACCATAGCGCCAGACATAGGGCCGGCGCACCGGCGTGAAGTTTGGGTCGTTGAGCGCTCTGTCGAGGTCGGAAGCCGCCGCAGTGTAGTCCTCCAGTACACCCAGGTGGAGGAAGACCGGGTACCTCACCCCCTGCTGCCAAGGAGCCGGTTTCCTTGCGGAAATAGAGAAGGAGGAGTTGTCACCTGGACCGTGGGTGAAGGTGAGCCAGACGCGCTTTGGGATGGAGCTGGGGTTCTCCGTCCAGGCCCAGAGGTTGATGTGCCTTGTGTCGGTTGGCTGGACGAGGTCCGTCCTGATGATCTCGAGGGAACACCGGTGGCCGATGACCCGTTCGACGATCTCCGGCGTCCACGCGTGGTCCGGGATGCCATCAAGGTAGAGGCGCACCCGGTAGAAGACGCGCATCCCCAGCGCATGAGTCAGGCTTCGCCATGGCCGCAAGCAGATGTCGACGCCGTTGCCTTGGAACCGTCCGCGTTCGCGAGCACGCGCACACATGGCGCTGTCGGCGAACCTAATGAGGAACGGCTCCGGCTGATGGACCGTGACAGCGACGTCCCCCCTCTTGAGATAGAGGCGGTCGAGGAGGAGGTCCTCAATCTCCCTGGCGCCGGTGCCGCGCGGGAGGTGGATGGCCCAGGGGACGAGCGTTGTGCCCTCCCAGTCGCGCGCGTCACGCGTCAGGTCGAAGGAGTTGGGCACGAACACTGTCTCCTCATCCGGGCGGGTATCAGGATCCCCAATCGCCATCGGGGCAGGTTGCGACGGCCGGGGAGGAGGTGGAGGCGGCGGCGGTGGGGGAGGTGGGGGCGGTGGAGGCGGTGGTGGTGGGGGCGGGCGTCTTGTGGTTGGAGCACGGCGGAGGTCAGCTCTGCAGAAGCACTCCCGGTGTCCAGAGCGACGGCAGCGAAAGCATTTGATGGGGTCGCGGCAGGAGGCTGCCCGGTGGTCCCGAGCCAAGCAGATGAAGCAGCGCCTGGCCGTTGCTTGGTTGAAGGCGTCGAGAGCTGAGGTGGGTGACCGCCTTGAATCCCCGCCGCGGCGTTGCCGCATTGAAGCGGCACTGCGGCGCCGGTCTTGTCCACCACGGCGCGGAGAGACAGGCAGCGTCCGTCCCGCCCTCCTGCGGCCCCTGGCAGGTGTCCATCCATCGTGCGGAGAGGCAGCAGAGGCAGCAGCTTCAGTCCGCGGCGTGGCCTGACGCGGCCTCCAGACACGGCGCGTGCCAGCACCCTCGCCGGAGTTAATGCGCCGCGGCCTTGTCACCTCCGGGGGGTAAATGCGGCTCCCTCCCGAGGAGCCGTGGTGGTTGTTGCCGGGGTGCGGAGAGACGGGTTGCTGCAGAGCATTGACTCGCCCCCTACGGACGACATCAGCGTAGCTGTCCTTCGAAATCCTGGCGTCGTCCTTCCGATTTGCAGCGTCAGCGACCGAATCCGGAGGTGCAGGGTGTGGATCCGTCGCGCCCAGTAGCGGATCTGGCGTCTCCGGCACGAACTCGACCCCGACCGAAGGCGGCCGGTCATGGCTTGGCGGCGGAGGCGGGGAGTCGCAGAAGAAGCGCTCCCACTCGGAGCGGGCCCGAGGAGAGATGGGTGGGGAGGGGAACTGAGATGCACGGCGGAGGATGCGGATGGGAGCTAGCTGGGAAGCCCCGGCTGGTTTGTGGGCGGTCAGCGGCGGCGGCGGAGGTGGTGGGTGCGGGAGCTGGTCGGGGGGCATCGTGTTCTAGCGCGCTGCTAAGGTTGAATTATTGGAGCTGCACCCATTGGTTCTGGTCTAGACTATGAAACTATGAGCCTGTTTAGTTTGGAGGGGATTATAATAAGCCCCTCTACATAAGCCTCTTTTTTAACCAAACATTGAGACTTATTTTGCATGAGCCCACGACAGAATCACTCAACTTTGCACTATATGAGTCCAAAGAACCAAACATCATATCTCTTGAGGCTTATTATAAGCCTCTCTATATAAGGGGCTTATAGAGTTTATAATAAGCCCTTCTAAACCATACAGGCCCTATACATTGTAGCAAAAATAAACCTAAGCACCGGTGGCTGATTGACCACAATTTTTAGAGAGTTTATACGTTGAAGTACGTGCTCTTATGTGCAATAAGCAGTGTGGATATGCATGTACGTCCTTCCCAATCCGGTGGATTTATTTTGATATGCGGGAGACGCGTGTCTCAATGGCAGCCTGCAGGGGAAAGGAGATGGAGCCATCAGCCATGGAGGATCCAGCCGATGGACCTCCAAGAAACGCAGCGCCACACGTAGGATTACATGAACAAACAGGCCTGGCCTCCTGGTTGGCTTTTTGCTGCAACCACCGGTCGGCAGTCGTGTGTGTCGACGTCGCCTTTCTTTGGCCACTACACCCAGCTCACCAGCAGCTGCATGCAGAAAGGTGAAAAGATGGCATGAAGCTAGGAATGCGAAGTAGCGGCTGGAGAAAAGGCAAAATTAACATTTCACAGTTCGCAGAACCTTCCATGCATGCTAATACTGCTCTGTCTCGATAGTGAGCGCGATGGCTCCTGCAAGTTCTAATTAACGGCAGGATGGAACACCCATGCCATGATGATGATTGACGATGTTGAGGATACAGGCGCCAGGAGGTCGGCAACACGTACTCCATATGTGAGTGTCGGCCGTGATCTGAAATTATGTACGGTGCCTTTAATTTGGTCGGATTGTCACGGTCCAAGGAACGTACTGTACTGCATCTAGTAAACTTCAGGTGGCCCCTGCATGCAGTAGTGGCAAAGAAATGGCAAAAGCATCTGAGATAGATCGATCTCCAGAATTTTGCACCCAAACAGTTTACTTCTAGATTGGTCCTTTTGCATCATGGGTGTTGCCACTCTGATCTGAAGCAGTCCTAAAATATACTGTACTTGTATCATATCTTTCGGCGCTAGGGTTTAGTTGTTGTTGTGCTGATCGAAGCTTAGTTAGCTTCGGAGTACCTTCATGCATGCACCGAATTGCTTCATATGGCTAGCTAGCTAGCTTTTCAGATTTCACCATTTAAATTGCCAAGGCCAAATCCCCAAATTTAAAGAATCAATTGAATATCACCAACTCGATCGAGGAAAGGTGTGTTCTCGCTCCCAATACGCTCAAACAATCCCGAGCCCTTTTCCTCTTAACAATAATCAAGGACTAGTTTTAGTTGACGCGACGCGAGCAAATACATAATAATAATCAAAGAGCCTTTGCGAGATCGCGCGCCTTTAGTCTTGCTTCCTGTCTCCTTCAGATGCGATGAGCATCAGCAGCGTCCTGTAAGCCAAACATAGCCGGTCGATTTGTCCACGTGGCCAGCGGCCAAGCTCGTCTGCTCGGTGCCATGGCTCCGTCAGGCAACAGGCACGCGGTCTGACGACGCTTTTGATCGAGCAGTACGTGCATCGAACTCAGCCAAGTGTCGAGCGCTAGACGAAAGCAGCAAAAACCTCTCCACTCAGATTGGTCGGTATAGCGATGTATGCGTTTGGTGAGGAGAATCATCACAGGTCGATCGAGAGCATGCAGTGTCACTGTCACTGTCACCTGGCTCACCTCGCCTCGCCTATAAATTTGTGGAGCTCGCTCGGCGTCTTCGTCCTCCCTGCACACTAGTTCTTACAGCGCTTGGCAACAGCATCATCATCTGCGCTCACTATCACTACGCGTGCTCGCACAATGCAGCTCGACTTCGCCGGCGCGCTGCCAGACATGGACGTCGGCTTCGGTCATGATTTCGACTTCGATTTCAACTTCGACACGACGACGTCGTCTGGTGCTGGCGGCGGCCTCGATTTTGATACGTTGATGAAGCGCGATGCTGCTGCGGGAGCTGGCAGTGGCGCGTCGCCGTCGACAAAGGCCGGCAGCGGCGTCGACGACGACGAGGAGGAGCGGCGGCGGCGGCGGCTGAAGCGGAAGATATCGAACCGGGAGTCGGCGCGGCGGTCGCGCGCGAGGCGGCGGCAGCGGGCGGAGGACCTCGAGCGCGCGGCGGCGGCGCTCCGGGCGCAGAGGCGAGCTCTGGCGGCGAGGCGGGACGCCGCGGCGGCGCGCGTCCTCGCCGTGCGGCTCGACAACGCGAGGCTCGGCGCGGAGGCTAGCGCGCTGCGGCGCCGGCTCGGCGAGGCGCGGAGGCAGGCCGTCCTGCTGCTCGCGCTGGCACGAGCCCAGCTGGTGCGGAGTGCGGCAGGCATCGACGGCAGGCGCGCGCAGGTCGCGGGCGGCAGCGCGACTGGGATGATGACGTCGTGGCGTGACGTGACTCGTGAGCGCCCGAAAAAATTGAATGAGTTTTTGGCAGTATAGTGTGCGGTGCCTGCTGGCTTGTGATACATGTGTTTTGGAGGTGTCATTTACGTCTACGGTGCTCACATAAGAAAATTGTATTTTCTTTGTGTTTATACGGTAAATCACACTGTTAAGTCTACGTCCGTCGATTTCTTAATTACACTATACAATTTTCATACGTCATTCGTAGAGTTTTCTTAAAATGCTAGAACGCTGCACATCTCGAGCAGCAGGAGCAGATGCAACATATGGGGCTAGGGGCTCAAGCCCCCATCCCTCCCTCGAGCTATACAGAAATAACATTGAATGAGCATTGAGAAATAGATGAAAGGAAAACGATAAAAAATAGGGGATAAACTAAGAAGATCATATGGTTTTTAAAGTTATTATAACCATCAACCAACTTTTAAAAAATGTCGTCAGTCCGCTAATAGCTGTTGGATTCTTTTCTCTCATATTATTAGACTGTTATGGTTAGTTGGTTATGCTGCCCACCACTTTTTCCTTCTCCCGTCCCCTAGAGCTCATATATAGGAGGAAGAATAGAGATCGAAGAGGTGGAGGGCTAGAGAAAGATGAAGGCGAGAAATTGCCCTAGCCCTACCCCCAATTATATTTCTATATTTACCCCATGTAATTGCTAATATGCTCGTACCATCCATCGTCATCTATCATTATATTCTCTTTCCCATCCTTCATCCTAACCCTTCCACCATCGCATTTTCTTCCACTAAATCCCCCAAACACACACCTCTTGCACTTTGCTGCAACGTGATCGAGGATGGACGTGGCACTAAGTTTGGCCATATGACCGAGATGCTCGCCCTTCGAGATGACTAGCAGACTACATTGGGCACAACAAATCGAAGCCAATTGTAGCTCCCGCTTGCTGATGAAAGTCATGTTCATAATCAGTTGCATCTCTATGCCAGTCCTTCCTCTGCTTCAGGGGCGACGCTAGGTTCAACCCTGTGGGCTGTGGGTGCCCAGGCACCCACAAAATTTTGAAACTCCACTATTGAAAACGATTTTTCACCATGTTTATATGTTAAATCTTCACATCTATAAGAGAAAGACACCCATTTAACTTGTTGTTCTAGCTTCGCCCGTGCTCTGCTTAGATCAGTCCGCGAAACGTGCATGTGTGTTGGTTGTTGCATAGCAGTATAGCATGCACACTCTTGATCATCTGGCGGAATTGTCTCCATCCGTGAGCCGTCGCCGCCGCCACCAGCTACTACTGCAAAAATAAAGGACCGAATTGAAGACGCGTGGCAGAGCAACATCAGCTGAAAAGAGGAAAGAAGCTATATGTGCAGCCGATGATGGATCATCCGACCCGACCTCCAAAATAACTCAACACCATACAGAGAATATATATAAGTGCCCTGTTTAGTTCCCTTGAAAAGTCAAAAATTCTCTCTCCAAACTTCACTATTCACCTATCACATCAAATCTCTCTCCTCATGCATGAAACACTAAACGTGGGTAAATAAAAAAACTAAATACATGATTTTGATGTACACGACGAGACGGATCTTTTGAGCCTAGTTAAGTCATGATAGAACAACGATTATCACAAACAAACGAAATGTGCTCTCTTCATGTATAAAGAGCTTTATGTATATATTTTTAAAACTCATGATAGTTGGCATTTATTTATTTAGCAATACGGGTTAATTGTGTATAGACGTGGGTACAATGTGGGTATATTTATGTGGGTCCTTTTTTGGGTGAAAAAAGTTTTGGGTTTCGAGGAGAAAAACAACACGAAAATGTCCCTCCCCTTTTTTCCACCATTCATTTAACTTCCAGCCTGACAGGCGGGTCCTCTGTGAGGTGGGAGGTGGGCCTAATCTTGGTGAGAATTGTTTTCAAATCTAATTTTCTTTATAGTATAGATATAGATAGATGGCTAGTTTTACTTGACGAGCAAATCCATTAAACAAAGAGCTAGTAGCTAGCATTATTTGTCTCGATCGATCGCCTTTAGTTTAATTTCCCTCTTGCTTCCCCTGTCTCCTTTGGATATCAATATCAGCAGAGTAGGTCGTCCACGCGGCGAAGGGATTATATTGGAAGCTTTTTCTGCTCATTGCCCCCATCCTTGGCATGCATCTGTCAGGGAACTGGCACTTCAATTTTGAGACAAGTGTCGAGCGCATGCAGAACCAAAAGAGCGAGGATACCATACCACTCCACTCATATTGGTCGGCTCCAACGATGCCGCAGCACGTTTGGTGTGGAGAATCGATCAAAGGTCCAAACTCCAAAGAGTAGTGTCAGACTGTCAGCGTCAGCGTCAGGTGAGGTACAAATGACGAAGAGATCGAGTGTCAGTGACAAGTTCCGGCGATGAGGCTGGGCGTCGCGCGTGCTCGCCGTCCTGCTCCTCGCGCTGGCCACTCTCGTGCTCGATCCGACGATGCCTCAACATTCATTCGCCCATGGACATTGATTGGGCTGTAAGGAGCCCAAAATTCTCTGGCCAGCTGATGAAGCCCGGCCCATCACGGGCCGCAACCCATGGCAAAAGACTAGGGTTTCCCTTCCGCGCCGCCCGCCCGCCACTATATAATGACCCAGCGCCGCCGCTTGCTTGCTCATCGACCTGCTTCTTCTCGCGCCGCCGCTTGCTTGCTCCTCCGATCAGCGCTAGCTCTTGCTGTCCACGGGTCGCCAGATCTTTCGTTTTGCGGTTTCCCTTCTCTTCTCCCGCCGTTTATTTATCATTGGGTGGGTGTGCGATTTATTGCGGTGTTGATTTTTTATTTGATTTTGGGAGCGCTGTCCCAATGGCCGGCCGCCGCTCCCCATCGGCGGATCCCGGTCTCTTTTCGAAGCGAAGCTCCCGAGACGCAACCCGGTGGCGCTTTAGAGCCCCCATCCGTTGATACGCAGTCGGGTGAGGGGTTACGCTCGCCTCTAAATTTCCTTCCTTTTCTGCCCGTCCAATCGATCTGTTCGGTGGATTTATTTGCTTTGAATTTTCCCTGTTTGGTTTGATTTGAAGAATATAAGAGGATGGTTGTGTTGTGCCGGTGCAGTGATTATAAAACATTCCTCGTCCTGACGGGACATGCCCCGTGATCGACACCTATACACCCATAGAATCTGAGCACCCGGCATTCGCTCCATCCGTTCTTTGAGGGTTTTTTTTATTTTTGTTTCTTTTGACCGTTTTGATTCTTGTTACCATTTTATATCGGCATTTTAACATTGTTGCCACTCGTGGTTACTGACCCTAGACGGAGCGTCGGTTATCCAATCTGAGCTCCCCACGATCAACATTCAACAATAACATGCCGAAAAAGTATCACAGATTATTTTTTGAGCGAAATATCTCAAATTATCAGCGTTTGAATGAAATATTACAAATTAACAGGAACTGCGAGTAAAGCCCACTCCTGCAATACAATCCGGAAGGGCCCGGAATTTGGAAGTGCGACAAATCCCACTCCTGGGATACAATCCGGAAGCCTGGTGGGCCTGATTTAGGAAGCGTGACTAAAGCCCACCCCTGGGATACAATGGCCCAACACTGTACCCCTTTGGCGGCCTACCTGAGAAGAAATCGAAACTGTAAACTGCAGACTCCCCACCTCGGCAGCTCCCCACCTCTCTGTCCAGCCCCGCCGAGGCGGCGCGCGGAGCGGGCTGCGCTCGGCCGGCCGCGGCGGAGGCAGCGCGGGCAAAAGGTCCTGCTACAAAACTGCTCAATAACTACCCTAAACAACAGGGGCTGCTCCATAAATAGATTTAAGCCCCGAACAGAAAAACAACCGCATAAACAATTGATGTTTTCATGGCAGCATAAACTTGCAATTTTGTCTCTAGAAAATCTTATACTGTAACTCCTTGATAACAACATTGTTAAAGACACCAAATGCCACACTGCTCTTTCAGTAAATGGAAACAACATACTCCACATAGTCAAGGTTTCATGTAGCTGACAACTGAAATACAATTTTCTCATAACATTATCAGGGTGATTTTGAACAAGAACAACCATAAGTCAACAGCTATCGCATGATTTACACCCTCCATGCTTAAACTACTCAGCAGACAACAAAACAACCTGATAGAAGTAGCTCAAAAAAAGCCAAACAGCAGCAGATACAAGGTGATGATTTGTCCATTTTTGCGATGCTTCACTGTCAAGCGGCATATCAGAGATCAGTTAGCCCTCGCCAGCGGCAACATTCTATGTTGCCACGATCTGAAAAGATACCAAGCACAAAACTCATAACCAACTGTTCAACTCAGAATTTAATGTTTGATGTGCTACTGTACTTTGAACAAGTTCGGGTTACAGGACTGGATTTGACATGTGACCTTTAGCTAAGCCAGAAAGTACATTTTAAAGAAAATTTGAAGCAAGATAAGATGATAATACTATATCAACAAGGTCGATTAAATATTTAGCAATCTCTATTTTAACATAGCAGGCCCTTCGCGCTTCATTAGATTGAACCAATCAACAGCACCAGGGAAAAGAACAAATTTGATTCCAGGGGTAGCAATTCCCATCGTCTGGTCCATACAACAGCAATAGATTCAGGCAGAAAAAATAACCAGACCTGAGTTAAGAATTCACAAATAGCCACAGAAACAAGAGGTGGCTTATTTTATGGCAGCATAACCCCTGACACCATTTTCCAAGTTTTTAGTAAAAGGGGAAAACATCAGAATTCCACACCTGTTAGAATCTACATGCAAATGATAAACATTTTTGTGGTGAAACTCATTTATGACTTGTATCCTTGCATCACCAATCGTTTGTCAAAAAAAGTCTGATATTCCTACTTGACAACCCTTTTGAAGATGAGATAAACATTGAAGCCATAATAAAATTTCATGAAAGGGAAATGGCATAGACCACATTTAATTTTTGTTCCAAGTAGCTAAGTCAGGCATTAGACAAACGGTAACTAAAATGTACCTCACATATTAATTTGAATACTTCTTTTCGACAATATGATCATTGAATTCGATGAAGACAAAAACAATTGATCATAAGGACTAGTATAATTTGTATGTAAACAGTGCTAATTAGGAAAAAAACAACAACTTCATAGTAGAGGCTCTGAAAGAAATCAACAACAGACAGAGATCCTACCGGTGATAAAATGTGCCATGATCTGAAAAGACACCATGCACAAAACTAACTAACCCCAAGTCAGCATTCCATTTTGGTGAGCTATGTGCTAGTACCATTTCCAAAGGTTACAGGACTGGGTTCTA
Source organism: Echinochloa phyllopogon (assembly GCA_033239725.1). NCBI lineage: Eukaryota > Viridiplantae > Streptophyta > Magnoliopsida > Poales > Poaceae > Echinochloa > Echinochloa phyllopogon. Next base: position 3,076,963 of record BTCW01000002.1, read on the forward strand.
GATGTGAGCTTCAGCAATGGCGGAAGATAACAGAAAGTCTGAAGCAAGGTAATAGGATAATGCCAGATCAACATGTTTGTATGCTTATTTAGGATTCGACCCATGCATGGTCATGATACTAGTAACATGTAAAATCTCATATCGCCAAGTTCTGCAGTGTCACATATTAAGCTTTCTCTAGCACACAGTCTTTGGCAAGCTCCACATGAACATAACTAGCATATTACTTATATGCAACTAACTGTTCACAAACCGTGAAACCGGAGCCATCTAATTGAGCAAACACAGAGAAGCTGTAGCGAAAGTGCAGGACAACAGACAAACAAGGGCCAGTATAGTACCTGGAGTGTAGAAACTCATGTTGGGTAGGACGCTAAAGTAGACTCCAGGCTCGTCAACCTTCCTGACCTGCCCTGATTTGAGCTCTATAGTGAATAAGCCAGCATCTGTGCTTATGAAGATGACACCTACACCCTCTGCGGAACCAACCACGAATGGTTTCTGATCGGAATTGACAACAGGTATAATTGTCTCCAGCTCGATGACCCTGCCTTGTACCCATTCTGTGGCTCCTGAATCCACCTTCCTTGACCATGTATAAAGGCTGGAACCCTGAATGCAGGCAAACCCCAGTGAACTGTCCTCCATAGCCATGAGGGCAATGCACTTTCGGTGACGGTGGGTTAATCATGGATAAGCAATTCTTGCCCCACTCATACTTGACGATTGCGTTACCCCACTGAATTGTGAAGTAGACTGCATCTCCAACAACAGTGCCTCGCCTAGGCTGGAGATAAGGTGTGTAAGTAGGTCTCAGTGGCCCATCTCTCGCATATGCTGGACATAGGCTTCACATCCATTGTCAGAAGATACTGGCACGTTCCATGCACCTTTCTCCGAAGAGTAGACAGTTGCAAATATGTTGTCCTCAAACTTGAGTGTGGCCACGAACACCACAAGGAATGGGCCGCCGTGGCAGTCGAGATGGTCGCAGCCGTCAGCGGCGCAGAACACCGCGGCGGTGTAGCTCAGCAAATCCATGCCTGGGTCAGACACGGACTGCCGGTCGCCCGTGATGGGGTCGAAGACGACGAGGTAGTCCACGCTCTCGTCCTCGAGCATGTGGATGAGGACGCGGCCGTGGCGGCAGTCGAGGGGGCGCGTGCGGCGGCCGTCGGCGCCCGGGTGGGGGAAGTCCGGCAGCGATGTGGTAGAGGCGAAGCGGGCGGGCGGGTCTCCTTCGAAGACCCGGCGCTTGTGGAGGAGGCCGAGGAGGGGAGGGGCGCCGTGGAAGGCGCGGTACCGGCGGCGGAAGGCGGGGTCGCAGAGGATCCGGAGCCACGGCTTGCAGACGAGGGCCGCGCGGAAGAGGTGCTCGGGCTCGTTCGGCGGAAGGCGGAGGAGGATCTCTCCGATGAGCTCCTCCATCAGCTCCGGCGGCGGCGGCGCCATGGCGCGGTCGTGGTTGGGGGATGCGAGGATTTGGGTTGGGGAAAGGGCCGAGTGCGAGTGCGAGTGAGAGACTGGCAGACACTCTTCTACTGGGTTGGGTTGGACCAGGCCCACTGGACTGTGGACAACGGGCCAGATTGAGGCTTCCTACTGCTGCTCAATATTTGTTTTTCTCCAAAGATGATGATTCTCCTTGATAGCTACTCCAGTTTTCAACATGACAATGACAATAACTGAAAACAATATAGTTCCATGTAGCCGAATGAAGCATTAACCAAACGATAAACAGCAAGTGAAATGTGCCTATACTGATAATATTTTGGCAACATTACGAGGATGAATTCAACAAGAACATCCACAGGACCACAGCTACTTGATCATCCACATCTGAATTTAACAACATCCACAATACTGTATCCTGGAAGAAGTACCAGTTGTGTTTTAACAACTCAACAGAAAACAAAGGATTTCATAGTAGTAGCTCTTCCTCTTGAGCAGCACATCAGACGTCAGTAAGCTTTGTCAACGATGACAATCTACCATGATATGAAAATATGCCATGCACGGAATTAAAACCAACATTCCAACTCTGTACACACAGATTTTCTATATAGAAGTACTTCGGCCAAGGGTTCAGAAAACTGAGCTCAAGATATGCCAAAAATCAACAAAATAATTCTGAAAGAGATAATCTGAAACAAGGTAACAGCATAATATGAGATCAGCAAGTTTGCCTGCATATTTAGCTTTCTACCAATACCTTTTTGTTATATGACAGCATAACCTTGACACCATTTCCCCAAGTTTTTAGTTGTATCGTAAACATCTTAGTTCCCTACCTGCTAGAAGATGTTCTTCAATATATCTACAAATGGTATTATATTGCGTGAAAGCAAATTTATGAATCGAATATTGTATCTCTGATTGTTTCTATAAAAGATCGGACAGAATAACACTTCTGTTTGACAGCCCTTCTTTCGTGAAGGGGAAATGACAGACAGATCGGTGTAAACGACTTGGTAGAAGAAGCTCTGAGGGAAACCAATAGTGAACTAAGAGATCAGTGTTTTTTCTAGCGATAACAATGTGCCATGATTTGAAAAAATAAAATGCACAAAACTCATAACGAATTCCAACTGAGGCTTTCCACTTTGATAAGCTACATGCTAGTACTTCCAATTTGCTATGCTACGTGCTAGTACTAACTCCAAAGACTATAAGACTAAGTGCGAGCTTCGGCTATGCCAGAGAATTAACAGATTTTTTTACAATAAAGTCTGAAGCAAGACTTGAGCCCAGATTTTTTTTAAAAAAAAACTACTGCAGAAACAAGACCTGCTTCTAACGGCTGCATCACCTTCCAATTACATGACAACCTTTAAGACAAGAAGTCAATAATGAATGCAGTTTTAGTTTATAAGGAATTAGAAACAGCATAGAGACCACATACTCCTAGTTCCATGTAGCTGAGTTGCATTAACCAAATTGTAACAGAAATATGGCTGAAATATTCAACAGTCTCTACAACATGTGGTCGATATGATAAGGATGAGACAACCACGGTCGAAAATGATGAATTGAGCCAATTGTGCTTAAACTGCTCAAACAGAAAAGAAATGACTTGGTCGTAGGTCTGGAAAAAGCTCTGGAAGAAGCCAACAGCAGCAGACACAGTGGCGCCTCAGGGATCAGTGAGTCCTCGCTAGTGACAACAGTGTGCCACGATCTGAAAAGGATACCAAACACAAAACTCATAACTAATTGCCAACCTCATAATTTAAAATTTGACGAGGTATGTAATTAGAACTAGTTCCAAAGGTTAAAAGACTGGGTCTGAGATGTGAGCTTCTGCTATGCCAGAAAATAGCATCATATTTTAAAAGAAAATCTGACGCAAGGTAAGAGGATAATACTAGCTGAACAATTTTGTCTAAATATTTAGCAAATCAAATTTATCTAGCAGCCACTTTATGCTTGTCAACTACGCCAGCTATTCAACCAATCAATGATTCAGTGAAAAGGAGATTTTATTCCAGGGTAACGATGCAATAGGCCCTGCTTCCCATGGACTGCTCCATATAACAGAATAAGTTTTTCATGTAGAAGAATAATCAGACTCGAGTCCCGAGTTCACAAAAAGCCAAAGAAACAAGAGGTGCTATTTATGATAGCATAACCTTGACACCATTTTTCTAGATTATAGATTAGTAAAACATTTGAGTTCCACAGACTTTAGTAATGAATTCAAGAAGACTGAAGAAACAAGAGATGCCTTTTATGACAGCATAGCTTTGACATCATTTTTCCAAGTTTTTAGTAAAGCATCTAAGTTTCCAAGTTTCAATATTACAAATCAAAAGGTTTTGTGGTGAAGTTAAATTATGACTTTGATGCTTATATCTCCAATTGTATTTCCAAAAGCCCAAACAGTCAGATACCGCAAAACAACAACAACACTGAGCATCATACTAAAATTTCAGAGAAGGAAAACAGCACGGACTTACACTATAACTGTTCATAAACAGTACCTACACATTACACAAACAAATAAAAGCTGTAAAGAACACGCATGACAGTAGGCAAATCAAAGGCTAGTACCATACCTGGAGTGTAGAAGCTCATGTAGGGTAGGACACTATTGTAGACTCCAGGCTTGTCAACCTTCCTCACCCGCCCTGACTTGATCTCTATAGTGAATAAGCCAACATCTGTGCTTATGAAGATGACACCCACACCCTCTGCGAAACCAACCACTGATCGTTCGTTGTCGAGATTGGCGATGGGTATCTTTGTCTCCAGCTCCATGACCCTAAATTGTACCCATTCTGCAGCTCCTTTTGAATCCACCTTCCTTGACCACAGATAAAGGCTGGAACCCTCAATGCAGGCAAAACCCAGTGAACTGTCCTCCATCACCATGAGGGAAATCCAGAAGTTGTCCACATGTGGTGATGGTGGGTTAATCAGAGATAAGCAATTGTGGGCCCAGTCATACTTGATGATTGCGTTATCCCACCGAATTGCGAAGTAGATATCATCTCCGACAAGGGCAACTCTCCTAGGCTGGACATAGGGAATGTAATAGAGCTCATGTGCCATGGCTTCTTGCCTATGCTTGACATAGGATTCATCATCGTTGTCAAGAGATACTGGCACACTCCACTCACCCGCCTCCGATGAGTACACACTCGCCTTGACGATTTCATGTTTGTCGTCGGTGGCCATAAACACCACGCGGAAGGGGCCGCCGTGGCAGTCGAGATGATCGCAGCCGTCGACGGCGCATAACACCGCGGCGGTGTAGATCAGCCAATCGATGCCTGGGTCAGGCACGGTCTGCCGGTTGCCGGTGACGGGGTCCCAGACGAGGAGATGCACGCCATCCTTGCCCAACATGTGGACGAGGACACGGGAGTGGCGGCAGTCGAGGGGGCGCGTGCGGCGGCCGTCGGAGCCCGGGAAGGGGAAGTCGGGCATCGATGTGGTGGAGGCGAAGCGGGCGGCGGGGGGTCCTTGAAGGACTTGGAGCCTGTGCAGGAGGCCGAGGAGGGGAGGGGCGCCGTGGTGGAAGACGCGGTACCGGCGGCGGAAGTCGGGGTCGCAGAGGACGCGGAGCCACGGCTTGCAGACGAGGGCGGCGCGGAAGAGGTGCTCGGGCTCGTCCGGCGGGAGGCGGAGGAGGATCTCGCCGACGAGCTCGTCCATCAGCTCCGGCGGCGGCGGCGGCATGGTGGGCTCGTGGTCGGCGGATGCGAGGATTTGGGTTTGGGTGGGCCCCAATCCAAAGCCCAGAAGAGGAGTGTGGGAAAAAGGCCACTCTGCTCTGCTACTCGGTTGGGTTCAACCAGGTCGACCTGTCACTCGCTAACTTTAATTTTTTTTTCCGGACGAACACAGATTCCCACGTGGCAGCTGCAAGATTCTGGCCGTGTTTCTTTGCCCCGCGAAGAATTACCAGTCCCTTTGACCAATAATTAAGAGTATTAAATAAAGTCAGTTTACAAAACTACCTTTACAACATTGGATTATTTCGTGAGACCTATCTAATAAGACCTTTGACCGCAGGATTTGAGAATGATTACTGTAGCACTACTGTAGCAAAACATGGATTAATTAGGCTCATTAGATTCGTCGCGCAAAGTTGCACTCATCTCTAAATGGGTTTTGCAAATAGACTTTATTTAGTACTCCATTCATGGTAGATTCTTTTTGGCAATTCTTTGCCTGGGGGCAAAGAAACACGGCCTCTATTGCCAAGAAACAAAAACATCGGGTTCTTGTAAAGCACAACGTAGTTAAGGTAAATTTTTTGAGAATTAGTGCACCTTTGCCTCCAGTTGAACGTGAGGATTTATGAGCATTGATGCTATTTTTTACCACGAAAGAATGCATCCAGACACGAACCAATGTTTACACTAGTCTGGAATGGTCAGATGATAGTAGGTCCCCTTGCAATGTCATCTTGCTTCTGCTGGACAATGGACATAGGATTCTACTCCATAGCATTTCAGCACCATTGTCAAGAGATACTGGCGTGCACTATTCTGTTTTCCATCGAACAGTAATTAACCACGAGATCTTACATGTGAGTGATTAAAAATTTGCTAGGTGGTTACCTACCTCAACCAAAAGTTCAGAAACCGCGATTAAGTTCACAACAACCAATTCTACAGCTGCCGCCTTGGATACATGGCATCATGTTTGCACGTAGAGGATCATTAGCAAGCATAATGCTAAGGGACAATTGGTTCATTCGTGTTACAAATCAAACGAAACTTCCAAATTAAGTCGGTATGGAAATCATTGGAGCCATCATGACCGTGTTGGTGCCCAGTACACATTACAAAGTACAATATTCTGTATTCTGATACTAGAAGCAGGGAAGCAGTAGGGTGCCTCCATCCTCGGATCCATAAGGTTATTCTGCTTCATGTCAAAGAAATAAGTGGAAAGAAAACATGACTTCCAGGTCAATCGATCTTCATCTCCGTTTCATCCTAGCAGCCACTTCATACTTCACCAGCTACAGCAGCTAATTCAACTGATTGATGGCTATAGTGAAGAGGAACAATTTCATTCCAGAGGGTAATGATGCAACAGCTCATGTTTCACAAGACTGTTCAATACTAGACTCAACCCTGAATCCCAAATCGACTGCAGAAATAAGAGCTGCTTCTTATGACGTCCATAAGTTCATAATCCTTCCAATTGTGCGTCCAACAAGTCTTACATTGCTAGTTGGCAACCTTCTGAAGACAAGAAACCAACACGGGCATATTGTTCTCACAAAATAGAAAATCTGAGTTGAATATTAACCAAATAATATCTGAAATGTAATCTGCGGACATATGATCAGGATGGGTTTGACGAGACAACCACATTTTAACAATATGGCCTGTGACATTTGTAGTTGACTGATCAAGAAATAAGAAACCAACATACTGAACTGAAATATAATTTTTCGATGATATGATCAAGATAAATTCCACATGCATAACCACAGTATGCCATAGCGACCTGAACAATTTTAGTTAAACTTCTGAATAGAAAATAAATGACTTGATAGTAGGAGCTTGGGAATAAGCCAGCAGCAGTAGACTTAAGGTGACAGATTTGTCCATTTTGCAATGTACTATGGAGCCGCACATAAGAGATCAGTGAGTCCTCGCCAGCGACAACAATTTCTCGCGGTCTGAAAAGATACAAAGCACCAAACTCATAAGCAACTGTCCAACTCAGAATTTATAATTTTGACGTGCTATGTACTTAAAGCTTGAGCTAGCTCCAAATATGCTAGAAAGTAACATAATACATTTTACAGAACATCTGAAGCAAGCCAAAAGAATATATAATATCGTATCAACAATGATGTTTAAATGTTTAGAGATCTCCATTTTAGCCTAGCAGGTAGCAGGCTGGCCAGGCCCTCTATGCTTCATCAACTATTCAACCAATCAATGGCTCTAGTGAAAAGGAGAAATTTTATTCCAGGGGTAAATGATGCAATTGGCCCTCTTACCATGGACTGCTCCATATAATAGCATATGTTTTTTATTACAGAATAAACTTGACATCACTTTTCCAAGTTGTAAGTAAAAGTGTAAGCATATGACTTCTGCACCTGCTAGAAGATGCTCTTCAATCTACTAAAAAGTTATAAACATTTGCGGTGAAACTAACTTATGACTCGGATCATTGTATTTGCAATTGACTGTCCAAAAAGTTTGACACTGCTACTTACAGCCCTAGTGAAGACGATACCAACACCGAACGCTATACTAAAATTTCATGAAAGGGAAGCAACATAGACTGCACATAATTTTAGTTCCAAGTAGAATAATCGAACACTAGACAAACAGTAATTGAGATATGACTGACATGAATTAAACTGAAATACAACCTTTTGCCATTACATCAGGATGAATTCGATAAGATAACCATAATCGATCATAATGACTTGCACTGTTTGTATATGTTGCTCAAAAGAAAACAAAGGTTGATAGTAGCAGCTTTGAAAGAAACCAACAGCAGAAGACTCAGAGATCAGCTAGTCCTTGCTAATAATGTGCCATGAGGCCCATGATCCAAAAAAATACCATGGGCAAAACCCATAACTAACTCCAACGCAGCATTCCACTTTCGTAAGCTATGGGCAAATACTAATTGCAAAGGTTACAAGACTGAGCTCGATGTGAGCTTCAGTTAACAGTTATGACAGAGAAGTGATCTTTTTTTTAAGTCCAAGGTAAGAAGATAATACCATATCAACAAGTTTGTATGCATGGTCCTTAACAAGTCAAATCTCATAACAACATTTTCACTGTTTTCCTATGAAACATATTCAGTTTTCTCTAGCATACACAAAAATGTCAATCTCTGTAAGATAACTTACAAACATTACTTACACTAAGCAAACATAGAGAAGCTGTAAAGAAAAATGCAGGACAACAGAAAAGGAGCAAGGGCTAGTACCATACCTGGAGTGTAGAAGCTCATGTAGGGTAGGACACTATTGTAGACTCCAGGCTTGTCAACCTTCCTCACCCGCCCTGACTTGATCTCTATAGTGAATAAGCCAACATCTGTGCTTATGAAGATGACACCCACACCCTCTGCGAAACCAACCACTGATCGTTCGTTGTCGAGATTGGCGATGGGTATCTTTGTCTCCAGCTCCATGACCCTAAATTGTACCCATTCTGCAGCTCCTTTTGAATCCACCTTCCTTGACCACAGATAAAGGCTGGAACCCTCAATGCAGGCAAAACCCAGTGAACTGTCCTCCATCACCATGAGGGAAATCCAGAAGTTGTCCACATGTGGTGATGGTGGGTTAATCAGAGATAAGCAATTGTGGGCCCAGTCATACTTGACGATTGTGTTACCCCGCCGAATTGTGAAGTACATTGCATCTCCGACAACCGTGCCTCGCCTAGGCTGGAGGTAAGGTGTGTAGCAAGGATTCACTGCAAGCCCATCTCGCATATGCTGGACATAGGCTTCACAGCCATTGTCAAAAGTTACCGGCACGCTCCATGCACCTTCCTCCGATGAGTAGACAGTTGCAACTATGTTGTCCTCATACTCGAGTGTGGCCATGAACACCACAAGGAACGGGCCGCCGTGACAGTCGAGATGGTCGCAGCCGTCGACGGCGCAGAGCACGACTGCGGAGTAGATGAGCCACTCGATGTCCGGCTCGGGCAGGCCGTGCTTGTCGCCCGTGATGGGGTCGAAGACGACGAGGTAGTCCACGCTCTCGTCCTCGAGCATGTGGATGAGGACGCGGCCGTGGCGGCAGTCGAGGGAGCGCGTGCGGCGGCCGTCGGCGCCCGGGTGGGGGAAGTCCGGCAGCGATGTGGTGGAGGCGAAGCGGGTGGGTGGGTCTCCTTTGACGACTTGGCGCTGGTGGAGGAGGCCGAGGAGGGGAGGGGCGCCGTGGAAGGCGCGGTACCGGCGGAGGAAGGCGGCGTCGCAGAGGATCCGGAGCCACGGCTTGCAGACGAGGGCCGCGCGGAAGAGGTGCTCGGGCTCGTCGGGAGGGAGGCGGAGGAGAATCTCGCCGACGAGCTCGTCCATCAGCTCCGGCGGCGGCGGCATGATGCGGTCGTGATCGGCGGATGCGAGCGAGACTAGTTTTTGACCGTGTCACGCCGGCTGGCTTAACAAAATTTCTACTTGGAAATTGATTAGTGGATGCGAAATTCTATTGCGAGAAACAAAATCTCTGGCATTTTTTTCACGTGGGCCTGCTTATAGACTTATAGTTAAGGTAATTTCTATGAGAAATTCGCGTGATAAAAGAAGAAAATTCTCTGTTCAGAACATAGAATTTTTCTCTGCTTCTGTTCAACAGAGTAAATTTTAGGTACAGTAACAAAATTTTAGGTGGTGCAACAATGAAATTTTAAGGTGACGGAGGACCAACAATGGCCATGGTTAGATAGGGGCAAACATGGCACGGCAGCAAACGACGTTGTGGTATGGGTCAACGGCTGGACCGAGTTTTAGAAGAGGAGAGAACTTTGTACAAAAGGATGAATAAGAAATATAGCATTTGGATTACCTGATCGACAGCCAATTATTTTTTTCAGAAAAAATGCACAAATTGCAGCACCGGATGATCAGGGTTCGTAACTGGATATGCGATCATGTGCAATATTCAATCTAGCAAATATAAAAAATTCAAAATTCTTTCTGGGAACCAAGTTTTGATTTTATTTTTGTATAAAGGACAGGAGCTCTGCCTTCCTATTAAAAAGAAGGAAAAATGAGACATCATGTAACCTCGAAGTGAACGTCTTCCACTCAGTAGCTAACAAAAAAAGTTGCTGCATAGGTTCCATGTTAAGCTATTATCAAGCTATCTTAAACCAAAGTTCAGAAACACTGTTAAATGTGAGAGGAAGCAATATGATGGCTGAGACCTTGAATACATGCCATCAACTCTGCATGTAGACATGCAGTGGATCATAAACAAGCATTATGGTAAGGGAGAATTGGTTCGTTCCGAAAAGAAAAAAAAACATGACAGAGGATTCTGTACTTCCGGTAAGCTGTGCTCCACCCTAAAGATGCACAAGATAAAAGGAATCAAAACAGGGGCAAACATGACCTTCAGGTCAACTTTCATCTCCATCTCAGCCTAGCAGCCACTTTGTGCTTCATTAGCTAGACCAACAACTCAACCTATCGATGGCTATACTCAAAAGTAGAAATCTATTCCAGGAGTAATGAACTAATGATGCAAAAGGTCCTGCTACAAAACTGCTCAATAACTTCGATAAACAACAGGGGCTGCTCCATAAACAGATTTAAGCCCTGAACAGGAAAACAACCGCATAAACAAATGATGTTTTCGTGGCAGCATAACCTTGCAATTTTTCCTCCAGAAAATCTTACACTGCAACTCCTTGATAACAGCATTCTTAAAGACACCAAACTAACACTGAATGCCAGGAATAACATACTCCACAGTCTCGGTTTCATGTAGTTGACTCAACAGATAAGAAGACAACTGAAATACAATTTTCTTATAACATTATCAGGGTGAATTGAACAAGAACAACCACAAGTCAACAGCTATCACATGATTTGCACCCTCCATATGCTTAAACTACTCAGCAGACAACATAACAACCTGATAGAAGTAGCTCAAAAAAACCTAACTGCAGCAGATACAAGATGATGATTTGTCCATTTTTGCAATGCTTCATCGTCAAGCGGCACATCAGAGATCAGTTAGCCCTCGCCAGCGACAACAATATGCCACGATCTGAAAAGATACCAAGCATAAAACTCATAACCAACTGTTCAACTCAGAATTTAATGTTTGATGTGCTACTGTACTTTGAACAAGTTCCAAAGGTTACAGGACTGGATTTGACATGTGACCTTTAGCTAAGCCAGAAAGTACATTTTAAAGAAAATTTGAAGCAAGATAAGATGATAATACTATATCAACAAGGTCGATTAAATATTTAGTAATCTCTATTTTTACATAGCAGGCACTTCGTGCTTCATTAACTATTGAACCAATCAACAGCAGCAGGGAAAAGAAGAAATTTGATTCCAGGGGTAGTGATTCCCATCGTCTGGTCCATATAACAGCAATAGATTTCAGGCAGAAAAAAGAACCAGACCTGAGTTAAGAATTCACAAATAGCCACAGAAACAAGACGTGGCTTATTTTATGACAGCATAACCCCTGGCACCATTTTCCAAGTTTTTAGTAAACGGGGAAAACATCAGAATTCCACACCTGTTAGAATCTACTTGCAAATGATAAACGTTTTGTGGTGCAACTCATTTATGACTTTATCCTTGCAACACCAATTGTTTGTCAAAAAAAGTCTGATATTCCTACTCGACAACACTTTTGAAGATGAGATAAACATTGAAGCCATAATAAAATTTTATGAAAGGGAAATGGCATAGACTACACATAATTGTTGTTCCATGTAGCTACGTCAGGCATTAGACAAACGGTAACTAAAACGTACCTCACATATTAATTTGAATACTTCTTTTCGACAATATGATCATTGAATTCAATAAAGACAAAAACAATTGATCATAAGGACTAGTATAATTTGTATGTAAAAATTGCTAATCAGGAAAAAAGAACAACTTCATAGTAGAGGCTCTGAAGAAATCAATAAACAGACAGAGATCCTACCGGCGATAAAATGTGCCATGATCTGAAAAGATACCATGCACAAAACTAACTCCAAGTCAGCACTTCAATTTGGTGAGCTATGTGCTAGTACCAATTCCAAAGGTTACAGAACTGGGTTCTAGATGTGAGATTCAGCAATGGCAGAAAATAACAGAAAGTCTGAAGCAAGGTAACAGGATAATGCCAGATCAACATGTTTGTATGCTTATTTAGCCATTTGACCCATGCATGGTTATGATACTAGTAACATGTAAAATCTCATATCGCCAAGTCATGCAGTGTCGCATATTATGTTTTCTCTAGCACACAGTCTTTGGCAAGCTCCACATGAACATAAATAGCATATTACTTATATGCAACTAATTGTTCACAAACCAGAACCATCTAATTGAGCAAACACAGAGAAGCTGTAGTGAAAGTGCAGGACAACAGACAAAAAGGGCTAGTATAGTACCTGGAGTGTAGAAGCTCATGTAGGGTAGGACGCTAAAGTAGACTCCAGGCTCGTCAACCTTCTTGACCCGCACTGATTTGAGCTCTATAGTGAATAAGCCAGCATCTGTGCTGATGAAGATGACACCCACACCCTCAGCCGAACCAACCACAAATAGTTCTTGACCTGGTATAATTGTGCCCAGCTCGATGACCCTGCCTTGTACCCATTCTGTGGCTCCTGAATCCACCTTCCTTGACCATATATAAAGGCTGGAACCCTGAATGCAGGCAAACCCCAGTGAAGTATCCTCCATAGCCATGAGGGCAATGTAGTAAACATTCGGTGATGGAGGGTTAATCATGGATAAGCAATTCTTGCCCCACTCATACTTGACGATTGCGTTACCCCGCCGAATTGTGAAGTAGATTGCATCTCCGACAACAGTGCCTCGCCTAGGCTGGAGATAAGGTGTGTAGTAAGGTCTCACTGCAAGCCCATCACGCATATGCTGGACATAGGCTTCACAGCCATTGTCAAAAGATACTGGCACGCTCCATGCACCTTCTTCCGATGAGTAGACAGTTGCAACTATATTGTCCTCAAACTCGAGTGTGGCCATGAACACCACAAGGAACGGGCCGCCGTGGCAGTCGAGATGGTCGCAGCCGTCAGCGGCGCAGAGCACCGCGGCGGATTCGATCAGCCATTCGATGTCCGGCGCGGGCAGGCCGTGCTTGTCGCCGGTGATGGGGTCGAAGACGAGGAAGTAGCCCATACTCTCGTCATCCAACATGTGGATGAGCGCGCGGCCGTGGCGGCAGTCGAGGGGGCGCGTGTCGCGGCCGTCGGAGCCCGGGTGGGGGAAGTCGGGCATCGAGGTGGTGGAGGCGAAGCGAGGCTCGGGGTCCCCTTGGAGGGCCATGAACCTGTGGAGGAGACCGAGGAGGGGAGGGGCCCCGTGGAAGGCGCGGTAGCGGCGGAGGAAGGCGGCGTCGCAGAGGATCCGGAGCCACGGCTTGCAGACGAGGGCGGCGCGGAAGAGGTGCTCGGGCTCGTCGGGCGGGAGGCGGAGGAGGATCTCGCCGACGAGCTCGTCCATCAGCTCCGGCGACGGCGCCATGACGCGGCCGTGATCGGCGGATGCGAGGGTTTGGGTGGGATTTTGGATCGGGGAAGGAGACGACGCGAGTGGAGGGCGAGACTACTTTTTGACCGCACTTGACCCTTGCCACGCTGGCTGGCTGGCTGGCTCAACGAAATTTCTAGATGATCAGTGGCTGCGAAATTCTAATTTCGCGTGGGACTACATATAATTAAGGTAATTTTCATGAGAAAATAAAATGCGTAAATTCTTTCCGTCCAGAACAAAGGACATTTCTCCATGTTAAAAACGGAGTAAATTCTTAATTAGCACAAGTCAAAATCCTGGACACGTGCAATGCCAGTCATGGTCATCAAATGGCAAATGGGCATGATCCGGCAGGGGCAAACATGGCACGGCAGCAACCGAGGCTGTGGGGGAAATGTTGTACAAAAGGATGAGGCAGAAATGTTGTAGCATTTGAATGGTCCGATCCACGGCCAAAATTCAGGTGTCAAGCACATGAGAAATGTTGGGGGTTGCCCTATAGACCTGATTGCACCAAATTGCAGCACCGGATTGTGAGGTTTGGTAGTTGGATTTACGATCATTTGAAATGTTCAATTTCACAAATAAAAAAAATAAATTCTTTCTCGGAACCACCAAGTTTTGATTTTCCTTTTAGACAGAAGGCCAGGGGCTCAGCCTTTTTCATTAAAAAGAAGGGGAAATGACACATCATATAACCTTGAAGGGAACGTCTTACACTCTGTACCACAGCAAATTTCTTTTGCTACATAGGTTCCAGGTTAAACTATTACCAGGATATCTTAAACCAAAGTTCAGAAACAAGTTAAATGTGAGAGCAAGCAAAACAATATGAAGGCTGACGCCTTGAATACATTTCATCAACTCTGCATGCAGTGGATCATAAACTAGTATTATATGGTAAGGGACAATTTGTTCATTCCTAAAAACTTTGTAGAGGATTCTGTACTTCAGGTTTCTCGGAGACAGAATAGGTGAGGAAACAGAATAGCTGAGCATCTACTCCACCCTAGAGATGCATATATAAGGTAAAAAGCTTCCAAACAGAAAATGAAGGGGAAACATGACCTTCAGGTCGACTTTCATCTTCATTTTAGCTTAGCAGCCGCCTCATGCTTCATCAGCTAGATCCCCAATTCAACCTATCAATACTAAGGAGAAATTTATTCAAAGAGTAAGGAACTAATGATGCACAAGTTCCTGCTACAAGTCTCCAGATTTAATCCCTGCGCAGAAAAACTGCAGCAGAAACAAGTGCTGATTTTGGGCATAACCTTGCAATTATGCCCCCAAAATTCTTAAACTGCAACTCCTACTTGATAATAACACTCCTACTTGATAAGACACCAAACCAACACCAAATGTCACATTACCCTTTCAAGGAAATGGAAACAACATAGTCCACATAGTCTCAGTTTCATGTAGCTGACTTGACAATTTAACCAAATAGTAACACAAATATGCCCGAAATATCAAATAGAAATACAGATTGCTCAATATGATCAGGATGAATTCGACATGACAACCACATTTGAACATGATGACTTGCACCATTTGCACTTAAAACACTCAACAGATAAGAACAAGAACAAGTCCACAGCTGATGGCAATGATTTGCACCCTTCATGCTTAAACTACTCAACACAGAACAAAAGAACATGATAGAAGTAGCTCAGAAAAAACAAAAGAAGCAGTTACAAGACGATGGATTTGTCCATTTTGTAATGCTTCACCGTTGAGCGGCACATCAGGATCAGTTAGCCCTCGCTAGCGACAACAATCTGCCATGATCTGAAAAGAGACCAAGCGCAAAACTCATAAGTCATAACCAACTATCCAACTCAGAATTTAAACTTTGATGTGCTATTGTACTTAGAACAAGCCCCGAAGGTTACAGTACTCAATTTGACATGTGAGCTTATATGCCAGAAAGTACATTTTAGAGAATATTTGAACAAGTACAAAAGGTTACAGAACTGGATTTAGCATGTTAGCTTTATCTATGCCAGAAAGTACATTTCAAAAAATTGAAGCAAGATAAGATGATAACACTATATCAACAAGGTTGATTAAATAGTTATTAATCTCTATTTCAACATTAATAGGCACTTCATGCTTCAACCAATCAATAGCACTAGCAAAAAGAAGAAATTTGACTCCAGGGATAACGATTGCCCCTGCTTCCCATGGACCGGTCCATATAACAGCAATTCAAGCAGAAAAATAACCAGACCCTAGTCAAGAATTCACAAATAGCCGCAGAAACAAGAGATGACTTATTTTATGAGACCATTTTCCAAGTCTTTAGTAAAAGGGAAAAACATCAGAATTCCACATTTGCAATTGATAAACACTTTGTGGTGAAACTAAGTTAGGACTTGGATCCTCGTATCAACAATTGTTTGTCACAAACTAAGATATTCCTCCTTGATAACACTTTTGAAGATGAGATAAATATTGACGCTGTAACAAAAATTCATGAAAGAGAAATGGCATAAACTACACATAATTTTTTATTCAAGTAGCTAATTCAGGCATTAGACAAATGGCACCTAAGATGTACCTCACATACCAATCTGTAATTTCGATACTAGTATACTACTTTTGACATTATGATCAGGATGAATCCGACAAGACAATACAATTGATCATAAGGACTAGTATAATTTGTAAAAGGTGGTCAATAGAAAATAAACAACTTGATAAAGGCTCTGAAAGAAACCAACAGACTGAGATCAGTTAGTCCCTACCAGCAATAAAATTTGCCATGATCTGAAAAAGATGCCACGCACAAAACTAACTCCAAGTCAGCATTCCATTTTGGTGAGCCAACAATGTGCAAGTACCAATTTCAAAGTTACAGGACTGGGTTCTAGACATGAGGTTCAGCTATGCAAGAAAATAACAGAAAGTCTGAAGCAGGGTCACAGGATAATACCAGATCAACATGTCAGTGTGCACTAGCAATTCGAGCAATACATGTAAAATCTCATATCACCATGTTTTCCAGTGTCACATTAATTTTACTCTAGCACATAGTCTTTGGCAAGCTCCACATATGAACATAACTAAATTATAACTAATTATTCACAAACCAGAACCATCTAATTGAGCAAACATACATGAGATGTAGAGAAAATGCAGGACAAGTGGACAACAGAAAAGCAAGGGCTAGTATAATACCTGGAGTGTAGAAGCTCATGTAGGGTAGGACGCTAAAATAGACTTCAGGCTCATCAACCTTCCTCACCTTCCCTGACTTGAGCTCTATAGTAAATAAGCCAGCATCTGTGCATATGAAGATGACACCCACACCCTCAGCCGAACCAACCACGAGTGGTTCGAAACCGGGATCGACAACAGGTATAATTGTGCCTAGCTCGATGATCCTGCATTGTACCCATTCTGTGTCCCCTTCTGAATTCACCTTCCTTGACCATGTTAAAAGGCTGGAATCCTGAACGCAGGCAAACCCCAGTGAACTGTCCTCCATCACCATGAGGGCAATGTAGTACACGTTTGGCGCTGGTGAGTTAATCATGTCTAAGCCATTATTGCGCCAGTCATACTTGATGATTGTGTTACCCCGGCGAACTGTGAAGTAGATTTCATCTCCGATAAGGGTGCCTCGGCTAGGCTGGAGATAGGGTGTGTACCAGGATCTCTCTGCACGTCCATCTCGCATATGCTGGACATAGGACTCACAACCATTGTCAAGCGATACTGGCACGCTCCACGCACCCGTCTCTGATGAGTACACCGTCGCAAATATGGTATCCTTGTAGTCGTGGGTGGCCACGAAGACGACGCGGAAGGGGCCACCGTGGCAGTCGAGATGGTCGCAGCCGTCGACGGCGCAGAGCACAGCTGCGGAGTAGATGAGCCACTCGATGTCCGGCTCGGGCAGGCCGTGCTTGTCGCCCGTGATGGGGTCCCAGACGAGGTAGTCCACGCTCTTGTCCTCGAGCATGTGGATGAGGACGCGGCCGTGGCGGCAGTCGAGGGGGCGCGTGCGGCCGCCGTCGGCGCCCGGGTGGGGGAAGTCCGGCAGCGACGTGGTGGAGGCGAAGCGGGCGGGCGGGTCTCCTTCGACGACTTGGAGCTTGTGGAGGAGGCCGAGGAGGGGAGGGGCGCCGTGGAAGACGCGGTACCGGCGGCGGAAGGCGGGGTCGCAGAGGACGCGGAGCCACGGCTTGCAGACGAGGGCCGCGCGGAAGATGTGCTCGGGCTCGTCGGGCGGGAGGCGGAGGAGGATCTCGCCGACGAGCTCCTCCAACAGCTCCAGCGGCGGCGGTGGCGGTGGTGGCGGTGGCGGCGGCGCCATGGCGGTCGTGGTTGGGGGATGCGAGGGTTTGGGTCGGGAAGGGGTGAAGTGCGAGTGAGAGAGAGACAGCTAAGACTCTTCTACTGGGTTGGGTTGGACCAGGCCCAGTGGACTGTGGAAAACGGGCCAGATTGACTGCTGCTGCTGCTGCTGCTCAATATTGTTTTTCTCCAAAAAGATGAATCCCTTTCAAGTTTCAAACATGACTGCTACAAATTCTTATTTGGATAAAAACCATTGGGATCTTACATGGAGCGACATAATTAAGGTAAACTTATTTGTTTCAGGCAAACATCAGGATTGTGCATTCATTCAGTTACTTAACCAGTTTAGTAAAAAGTAAAAACTACCTTTTGGAAACCATGAAGGTTCATATTACTTCACTAGTGGAACTGAATAGGAATGTCACCGTGATACCGTCAGTCCGTCACAGTTGCACCGGAATTTGAAAACCACCATCGGCCGGTAATTTTCGACCGGCAGGGGTGAGTTTCTCGATGCAACAAGAGAAGCAAGCACGGAGCGAGAGGCGTATACCTCATAACCAATGCTCCATTCTTTGCTCGTGTTTATTAGCAAGAAGGCAAAATTAGGTAGAGGACACTGCTCAAGTATGGCTTTTGCTTTTAGACATCTTTTTTTAGTGTCTTAGAGCAAAAGCCATACTTGAGCAGTGTCCTCTACCTAATTTTGCCTAGCAAGAATATCACCAAGTCCAGGACATTTTCCATCACTTGTAACAAGGAAATCTTTACAAAGTGATTTAATAAATATGTTGCTAGCTAGATACTCCTATATATGTTCGGGTCATGCCAAACAAAGCGCGTGAGATCACCGATAAAGTTTAGAGAGTACTGAAAAAGTTCAGAGCACGCCATTAGCATGCAGCGGATCATTGGAAAGGATCGTACTTGGCAATGGGACAACACTGGCTCCATAATTCTTTGGGAAAAAGGCAAACATGGTGACTCCCTACTGAGCTCTGTAATCATCCGAGTTCATCATGGTCATCTTGATGCTCAATAATAAGTATAATCCAAAATACATTAGAAAATATTCTGAATTTCTATTTCTCAGAACCAAAAGAAAAGGGAGCAATGTATAAGAAATTCAGCTGTGTATAGTAGAAATCCAGGTAGCCTCAATTGAGCCCAGTGAAAAGGGTTACTGCCCACTTGAAAACTGTTTTGTGTACTAGTGTCACTTGTGGAGTCATTGTTTGTGACTTTGTGTGGATATAGTACATTTCAGTTTTTTTTGGCCGTGTTGATGTTTTCCCTCTCTTTTTATTTCTTGTAGAAAACGATTTCCAGAGCCAGTCTTGATGATCAGACGGTATAGGCCATCGAACTTCTAGCTTCTTTTCTGAAAAGGTAAGACATGCTAATACTCCATTCGTTGCCCGTGTTCTTTTGCAAGCATATAGTTTTTTCAGTTGAGAAGCAATCATGCGGCTGCAAGTTGAGAGTATTTTTCGTCCGAGTTGTAATAAGACGAGTGATTTTTCGTCCGAGTTGTAACAACGAAATGTCATGGCAAACAATAGTGAGATCGTGGATAAATTTCAGATTACACAGGAAAACTTCAGCACAAGCAATTCCATCGCATCAACTCTGCATGCAGAGAATAATTAATTATCAAGCATTACGGTAAGGGGCAACTGGCCCATAATTCCTGGAACACAAAGCAAACATGACTGACTCCCTACTGAACTCCTTTCACGGAAATCATCAGAGCTCATCATGGTAATGATCAGTATAATCCAGAACACATTAGAAAGTATTATGAATTTCTAAAGCAAACATGACTGACTCCCTACTGAACTCCTTTCATGGAAATCATCAGAGCCCAACAGGAGAAACAAGAGCTGCTGCTTCTTCCTGGTTCTTGTGACATCATAACTTTCTAATTATGTGTCCATAGAATATTTGATAACATTCTTGAAGACCATAAACCAACACCGAATAACATTTTTTCAGGAGGTGGAAATGATAGACCACAACTCCACACAATTATAGTTTCATGTAGCTGACTCAAGTATGTAAACAAATAGTAACACAATGTGCCTGATACAGAACCAAAATACAGTTTGTGGCTGACATGATCAGCAACCACAACTGAACCCAATCGCTCGAACCATTCGCACTTAAACTGCTCAACACATAAGAAACCAACACATTAAACGGAAATACAATTTTCTGGCAACATGATAAGCATCAATTGAACAAGAACCACAACAGATAACAATACATTGGACCCCCATTAATTCTTAACCTGACAAAACAACACGATAAGTAGCTCGGAAGAAGCCAACATTAGCAGACACAACACAGTGGATTCGTCCATTTTGCAATGCATCATTGTTAAACAGCACATCAGAGATCAGCAGCCCTCGCTATCGCCAACAATCTGCCACGATCTGAAAAGATTTCAAACACAAAACTCATAAGTCCAACTCAGAATTTATTGTTGACGTGCTATTGTAGTTGGAACAAGTTCCAAAGGTTACAGGACTGGATTTGATACGTGAGATTCAACTATGCCAGAAAGTAATAAGAAAATCTGAAGCAAGGTAAATGGATAGTACTGCAACATCAACAAGGTTGCCTAAATATTTAGCAATCTCTGTTTTAGCCAAGAAGGCACTTCATGCTTCATCAACTAGATCAACTTATTTGACGAACCAAGCTGCTAGTGAAAAGGAAAAATTTTATTCCAGGGGTAATGATGCAATTGACTCTGCTTCCCATGGACTGGTTCACATGATAGCACAAGGTTTTCAGGCAGAATAATAACCATACTTGAGTCCATAATTTACAAATCCACATAGAACAGGTAATTTTTGTTTTACGACATCATAACCCTGACATTATTTTCCAAGTTCTTAATAGAAGCGAAAAACATATGTATTCCACACTTGTTACACTATGTTCTTCAATCTATTTGCAAACGATAAATGTTGCATGGTGAAACTAAGCTATGATTTGGATAGTATCATAAAGGGGAAACAACATAATTTCCGTTCGCAGTAGAAGATAGCTGAGTCGAGCATTAGGCAAACAGTAACCATATTTAGCAATTTGAACAATGCATGATCATGGTCTTTAACTCTTTAACAAGTCAATATTTGTGCAGCCCTGCATTATGACTAATTGTTCACAAATCAGAACCATCTAATTTAGCAAACAAACAGCAGCTGTAATGAAAATGCAGGACAAGCGACAAGCAAGGGCGAGTACAATACCAGGAGTGTAGAAGCTCATGTATGGCAGGACACTAAAGTAATCACCAGGCCCATCAACCTTCCTCACCAGCCCTGACTTGAGCTCTATAGTGAATAAGCCAGTATCTGTGCTTATGAAGATGGCACCAACGCCCTCTGCAGAACCAACCACAAATGGTATGTCTTCAGGATCGATAACAGGTAGAGTTCTCTCCAGCTCGATGACCCTGCGTTTTACCCAATCTGCAGCCCCTTCAGAAACCTTCCTCGACCACAGATAAAGGCTAGAACCTTCAATGCAGGCAAACCCCAGTGAACTGTCATCCAACACCATGAGGGCAACTCCATATGCATCATGCGGCGGTGGGTTAATCACGGATAAGCGATTGTTGACCCTGTCATACTTGACGATTGCGTGGCCCCGCCGAAGTGTGAAGTAGATTTCACCTCCAATAACGGCGGCTCGCATAGGCAGGACATAGGGTAAGTGGTAGCGATTCTCTTGTATGTCATCTTCCACATGCTGGACATAGCATTCACAATCATTGCCAAGAGATACTGGGGCGCTCCACACGCCTGTCTCCGACGAGTACGCGCTCGCCTTAACGCGTAAGTCATTGTCATCGGTGGCCATGAAGACCACGCCGAAGGGGCCGCCGTGGCAGTCGAGATGGTCGCACCCGTCGGCGGCGCAGAACACCGCGACGGTGTCGATGAGCCAAACGATGTCCGGCTTCGGCACCACGCGCCGGTCGCCCGTGACGGGGTCCCAGACGAGGTAGACCACGCCCTCTTCCCGCACCATCTGGATGAGGATGCGGCCGTGGCGGCAGTCGCGCGGGCACGCGTGGCGGCCGTGGGAGCCCGGGTTGGGGAAGTCGGGCAGCGACGTGGTGGAGGCGAAGCGGTCGGGCGGGGACCCCTGCAGGACCTGGAGCCTGTGGAGGAGGCCGAGGAGGGGAGGGGCGCCGTGGAAGGCGCGGTACCGGCGGCGGAAGTCGGGGTCGCAGAGGACGCGGAGCCACGTCTTGCAGACGAGGGCCGCGCGGAAGAGGTGGCGGGGCTCGTCGGGCGGGAGGCGGAGGAGGATCTCGGCGATGGCGTCGTCGATCAGGGGCGGGGGCGGGCGCGGCGGCGCCATGGCTGGCTCGCTCGCCGGCGGCGGAAGCGAGGGGTTGGGTGGGGAGGGGATTGGGGAAGAATTGGGGAGCCAGTGAGACGGGCACAGCCGCAGAGACTGCTTCTACTGGGTTGGGTTCGACTTGGGCCAGAACCAGCGGATGACTTGTATCACCGTGCCAATTGGGCTCGTGGCGTTTCTTCTCAAAAAAAAAAAAAAACGTGGAGATCTCAATTTATGAGCTGCGTTTTAATTTTTAAAAGGTAGGATTATTCGAAATTAGTTATGTGATTTTTGAGCTCTTTGCGATATAATTGTGGTGCTTTGGCTGTTACTGATTATTGCTGCAAAATTGTCATATTTCTTGAATGATGACATCACAAACCGGGGATTGAATTGATGCTGGACATGAGTTGTTTTGAGTTCCGGGGCACTAGGGTGGATTTATTGAAAATGGTATGTTTCACTCTTGGAAACCGCAGCATAAACTCTTCCCATGGAACGGCCTAAGCTTGAACTTTTGTTTGGTTGTTTCATTCTTTCTACTCTTGATGAATTTCAATCGACTATGACAAGAGACGTCACTGGCATTGGGAAGGAAACAATTGGTCGTCTCGTCTCAAGAGTAAATATATAGTTAACTGATGAAAATAAAAAAAGTTCAGAAAGATTTGGATCTACAAGATGTATGTTGGCGCAAAGGCTATTTCCCCCCCCCAGAACACAGTACATTGTATTTCCAATTCTGTATGCAAAAGGTGTAATAACTGCATTCCCTGCTCCACAATATCCACGAACATAGGGAAATATCTTTTTTCTGAATTTCCTGCACTAGAAATTTCACGATATATATATAGCTAGTTAGCTACTGCTCCCCGCCGGTGCTGGACTCCGAGCTCTCCGTCGCCGGCGAGCCTTGTTGCGCCGTTGGCGGCTTCGCCCCCGGCCCAATGTCGATGCCAAAGAGAAGCACTACTTGTCTTCTCTCCACCGGCGGCGGCGCCGGCGCGTCGTCCGCATTGACGGCCGGCAACGCCAGCGTGAGGTCTGATGCGACGACCTCCGGCGGCGGCGGTACGGGCTGGGCGCCGCCGCGCGGCTTCTTCTTGGGCACGATCCGCGGGCCGTCCCAATGCTTCCTCTTGTGCCCGCCGAGCTGCACCCCGTAGCGGAACTCCGCGCCGCACTGGTCGCACACGTGCCGCCTCTCCGGCTTGGGGTTGTCGCGGCCGCCCGCCGCGCCGGCGCCGGCGCCGTCCACCGCCGGCAGCATCGCCGCCGCCGCGGCGAGGTCCCGGTTCTTGTGCCCGACCATGTGGCCGCCGAGCCCCTGGTGGTTCCGGAACCACATGCCGCACTTCTTGCACGTGTACCCGTTTGGGTCCTGCCGTCCGGCCGCCGGCGCCGGTGCCGGTGCGGCGCGCGGCGGCTGGCGGACGAGGTGTGGTCCCAGTTGCTCCCCTGCAGCAGGCGGCGGCGGCGGCGCGATGCGCTCGCGGTGGACGACGGCTTCGGCGGGCGGGTTATTCGCAGCCGCCGCCGCCGCTGTCACCATCACCATGGCGTCGTCATCGTTCGCCGGCTGCGAGCTGCTGCTCTGGCCGGAGAGATTGGCGCTTTCAGTTGCGGACGCCATGAGCACTGACGACGGCAGATTGGGTGGTGCGAACGCCAACGGTATCGCAACCATGGGCTCAGCATCATCAGCAGCAGCAGCCACAACGTCCATGGATTTCTCCGGCTCGGCGGCGCTCGGCGTCGGAGAGACAGCCTCCGCCCTGGCCGCCGGCGCCGAGCAGCCACGCTTGCCGGTGGCGCCCCACCGCGACGCGACGGTGGAGCTGGTTCCGCAGTCGCTGATGGTCTCGCCGTCGGACTCGCTGGAGCAGTGGTCGTGGCGGTTGTAGTACTCCTCGGTGTCCGTGTCCGAGTGGCATCCGGAGTCGGCGTCGGCGACGACCTCGCCTTCCTCCGGCTCGCCGTCGAGATCGGCGTCGTGGCGCCGCCACCGGTCTTCAGCGGCGGAGCCTGACCCTGACGCCATCACGGGGTGTGCTTTGCTACTGCTCGAGCACCTGCCGGCTGATCTCCAGTGCGCACGGCTCGAGATGAGAGACGAGTCGTGTGTTGGGTTTGGTTCCACTTCCCGGAGCGGAGGTCAGGTCCGCCCCTTTTATTGCCTGACGACGCGTCGGCGGCAAGGGACTTGGGGAGTTCGAGTCCGAGACCGTTACGACTTACGACGACGACAGCCTCTGGATCCCGCGGCGAGATCGGACACGGACAGCCGCGCGCGTCGATCTCGCCCAGTCCTACTCCTACTCCCCTACCCGTTTGTGCTCCTAGTGTTTCTGCACACGGACGGGCACTAGCACTACCAGCTACCAGCTGGCGCCCGAATCCGATTCGGGGAAGAGGTGTGACCTCTGACCTGAAGATGCGGCTGCGGACTCCACAAGGTCAATCAGTAACGCACGCCTGAGCTGAGTTCGGGATCCATGACCGAGTGCTCGAACCGAAAATTGGACATCATATACATTGTGACACATTTATTTTATTTAATCACTTGTCATGCCAAAATACATTGGCACACGAAAGCTAGGTAAGTGTATATGTGTACCTATATGTGTACCTAAAGCAGGTGCTTTGTAACCACTATCTATCTTTTACTGCTTATAATGTCAAAATTACGATACTGCTACTTGATAATCCTTTCGAAGACATGAAAACAACACTGACATTATATTATTATTATTTCTTTTGCAAATGAAAACATGCAGAATACACAGTTTCGGTTCCATATAGCGCTGAGTAAAAACCGCGCTAACAAAAACATTTACTAAAATATGCTAGACATGCTAGACCGCAATACAATTTTCTTACAACCTGATCATGATCTATCTGACAAGGACAAACACAATTGACCATAATTTGTCAGTCATATTTCAATAATCATGACAATGTACTCCAATTTCCTTACGCTGCATAACACCTCAGTAAAAGTTCTGTGTCAGCGTACTGCAATTTTTCGAAGCTTTTATAACAAGGTTTGAGTTCTATGCACATCCTTTACAGAACATTCTAGTTTCTTCACTATTCATAGAAGTAATATGTGGACCGTTTTCAGAACAAAATGCGACGGTTACAGGTGGCCATGTCAAACTGAACCGAAATATAGCACAACTAAGCCATAAAACTACTTAGGAAATCAGGATCATGGTCAATCCAACAGAAGAACCAAATTAGCTATCATGAACCACTAGGGAAAGGGAAACCTTGTTCAAATTGAACTCAAACTGAGACACTGGGATTCAGATTTCAAGAAAAACAGTCTATACTCAGTTCCTGGTGGCCGCGCCAAACACATTAGGATTCAGATCTTGAGTCATGTTTGGAATATTCAATGAGAAAAACACTAAATGGCTAAGATAGCTATTAGTTTCCCACTGAAACATCCTCAAGACAAAACAGAGAACTGGAAACTTGAAACCAGCTCTACAAGATGGTGGATATGTTAAATTGCCGACAGAAAACAATATGCTAGAAAAGCATCAGCATTGCACAATGATCCCAAAATGCCATGACGTCTGACATTGCAACTTGACAACTTCGAATACAAGAAACCAACACTGAATTCCATACTATTTTTTCACGAAATGACATAAGTTATACATAATTTTAGTTCCATGCAGCTGAGGCAAGCATTAATAAAACCGGAACCGAAACATGCCCGGCATATTAAACTATATAAGCTTCAGACAATATTAAGAAGGGCGAGTTTGACAAAGTAACCAGAATTGACGTAGTGTCTAGCACTATCCATACTTAAACAGACCAGCAGAAAATAAATGACTTGATAGTAGTAGCTCCAGAGGAAGCTAACAGCCCAGACTCAAGATGATGGCTTTGTCCATTTTGCAACATACTGCTGTGGAGCAGCACATTGGAGATCAGAGAGTCCTCGCTAGCGATAACAATGTGCCACGATCTGAAAAGATACAATGCACAAAATTCATGACCAACCGTCGACCTCAGCATTTACAATATGATGAGCTATGACTAGAACTAATCCGATGGTAGAAAGAGTGATCTTGAGTGTTGAGCTTCAAATATGACCGAAAATAACATAATATTTTTTAGAAAAAAATAAAATCCAAAGCAAGGTAACAGATAATACTAGATCAACAAGTTCATTTGAGCATTTAGAAATTACACCAATGCATGACCTTGGCAAATCAAATTTCAGAACTCAAGAGAGGTTCAATTTTTCAATACAGTATAACCAATTTGCTCCAATACACAAAAAATTGCCTTTCCTAATTATTCACCTATTATTGATCAGAATTTTCACAAATCAAAAGCAGCTAAACTAGCAAGCATAAAGAAGCTATAAAGAAACTGCATGACAATAGCGAAGCAAGGGCTAGTGCGATACCAGGAGTGTAGAAGCTCATGTAGGGCAAGACACTAAAGCAGACCCTAGGCTCATCAACCTTCATCACCCGCCCTGACTTAAGCTCAACAGTGAATAAGCCTGAAGTTGTTTTCAAGAAGACGGCATCAACACCCTCTGCAAAGCCAACCACATATGCTCCACCACTGAGATTGGCCATGGGAATCATTGTCTCCAACTCGATGACCCTGCCAAGTACCCATTCTGCAGCTCCCTCAACATTCACCTTCCTCGACCACAGATAAAGGGTAGAATCCTCAACACCGGCAAGCCCCAGAGAACCATCCACCGTCGTCATGAGGGCAACCCAACCATTGTACGTTGCCGGTGGGGGTGGCTTAACCACAGACAAGCAGTTCTTGCCCCAATCATACTTGACAATAGTATCCTGTGCGATTGTGAAGTAGATTTCATCTCCGACAAGGGCGCCACGCCTAGGTCGGACATACAAATCACGGTCATCGTCCAGAGACACCGGCGTGCTCCAAATGCCCGTCTCCGATGAGTACACGCTCGCTCACATGCGGTCCCATTTGAAGTCGCTGGCCACGAAGACGACGCGGAAGGGGCCGTCGTGGCAGTCGAGATGGTCGCAGCCGTCGGCGGCGCAGAACACCGAGGCGGTGTAGACGATCCAATCGATGTCCGGCTCCGGCACGCCGCGCCGGTCGCCAGTGACGGGATTCCAGACAAGGAAATCATCATCCGCGCTCTCGTCATCCAGCATGTGGATGAGGACGCGGCCGTGGCGGCAGTCGAGGGGGCGCGTGCGGCGGCCGTCGGAGCCCGGATGGGGGAAGTCGGGCATGGATGTGGTGGAGGCGAAGCGGGGGTCGGGGTCCCCGTCGAGGACTTGGAGCCTGTGGAGGAGGCCGAGGAGGGGAGGGGCGCCGTGGTGGGAGCGGTAGCGGCGGAGGAAGGCGGGGTCGCAGAGGACGCGGAGCCATGGCTTGCAGACGAGGGCCGCGCGGAAGAGGTGCTCGGGCTCGTCCGGCGGGAGGCGGAGGAGGATCTCGGCGGT
This sequence comes from Echinochloa phyllopogon, assembly GCA_033239725.1. Lineage (NCBI taxonomy): Eukaryota > Viridiplantae > Streptophyta > Magnoliopsida > Poales > Poaceae > Echinochloa > Echinochloa phyllopogon. The sequence goes on from BTCW01000002.1 coordinate 3,104,799, forward strand.
GACGTCGTCGATCAGCTCCATCGGCGGCGGCGGCGCCATGGGGAGCTCGTGACTGCCTGTGGAGGAGGCGATGGGTTTGGTGGGCTTTGGGCCTCGGGAATGGGCCAATGGGGAGAGCGACAGTGAAGGAGGCAGCGTTTGTACAGTGGAGTTTCCCACTTCCCTTCGGACGTTGCTTTTTCAAAAAGAAAAAATGGAAAGAAATCTCCCTTCCCGTTGCATTTATTCGCCTAAGTTTCATTTCTTTTTCCCTTTTTTTGGTTATTTTTGTTTCTGTTTTCAGGAGGTTTGCTCGCAATCGGACAGTTAATATTCACCTACCGCGAAAGCTGCATTATATTCTGTTCAACGGGGAAAAACACATCACTTGTGAAATTGAAGGACGACGAGGATTATAATGTTCAAATAGTACTTGTGAAGAATTTTCATTGTGGGTGCTTGGCACAGAGTGCCAGTGATCACTCCTACCGACTGCATCTACAAGAGATTCTTGTGATAGCATACTAACTCAATGAATTTCATCCCAATTTAGGTAAACAATCACTTTCAAGACGGCAAGCTCTTAATCCAAGATTTGAGTTCCACGCCTATGCAAGGCACAATGTCCTTCGGTCTCTTGACTGTTCGAGCAACCTTCTTGTGTGCCACAACTGAACTGTAAAAACTCCGAATTTCAGTTCCAAATGGTGTGCACAGAAAGATAAAACCACTGCTGCTTGTTCACAAGGTCAACGCTGGACAACAACAGAAACAGTAAGTCAGTTTTCAAGAAAAGCAGTGCATATTTCAATTCCCAGTGGCCACACCACGCATTAACTGCAAAAATGGCAAGATATTAAGCTGATACATACTTGTCTGTGAGAAACTGAATCTTAATTTTTGAGTCTTGTTCACCGAGAATCCAATGAGCAGAACCTGACTGACTAAGATAACTAGTACTCCCATCAAAACTTCCACATGAGAAAACAAAGAACTGGAAACTAGAAAGCATCAGCTCAGCAAGATGGTGGATTTGTCGAACTGCTCAACAGAATACAAAACGCTGAAGAAGCATCAGCACTGCAAAATGATGGATATGTCCACATTCCATTTGCCAGGTTATATCCCTAAATGCTCTTAGAAGATCATTGAGTCCCCACAGGTGATGGCAGTGTGCCTCTAGCAAGTGCTGAAAATAAAAGCAATAAAACTTATAATCATGTTATAAATCAGAAATCAAACATACAAGAGCTAAACGAATGTACTAAGCCTTAAGGTTTACAGAATTGTGCTTTTGGTGTGATTTCAGATTGGTCAAACAAGGGTGATAACAGGATGACAAGTCAACAACTTCCTAGGTGTGTATTCAAGGTCTCTGTCACAGATAGTTATCATTTTTCTTATGTATGTAAATCTAAATGCAATGTAGCATACCTAAACGTTTGTATTTCCTTCTTTCATATAACAAAAGTATATGACTACAATGACCAATTCCGAAGTATAAAGCTTGCAACCATGTTATGGATCAGATCAGACTTGAATAGACTAGAAGATCAATGTACTATCTCTGAAGGTTTACATTCTGTTTCGGCGTGATTTTCGATTCACCACACATGGATTAAACATGACACAACAGACCAACACAAGGGTGAAAACAGGATGATGGATCAACAAATCAAACTTACATGAGCTAGAAGATCAACATACCAATTCTGACGGTTTATATCATGCTTACGGGGTGATTTTCAGATTCACCATACTAGGATTGAACAGGAGACAATCACACAAGGGGCCAACAACCTTCTATATCACTGTCAATGTTTTTCTTGTTTCAGTAAATCTAAATCAGGTGTTACCTACCAAAGCAACATGAGTTAAATTCATTCATGCCCTAACAGATGTATTAGTAGAGGCCTGGATAAAATAGTCACACAACACAATTAACCAAACAAACATGGAGAAGCGCAAGAAGCTGTACCAGCTGGAGTGTAGAAGCTCACGTAGGGGAAGACAGGGTTGACCTTGCTCATCTCGCACACCTTCCTAGCCAGCAATGTCTTGAGCTCGATGGTGAAGATGCCATCGTCTGTGCTTACGAAAACAACACTGGCGTCTTCGGCAAATCCACTCAAACATACTGGGCTTTTGAGAACGTCAGCTGGGAGCAGCCGCTTGAGATTGATGACCTTGAAGCATGGCCATCTGACATGTCCGTCAGGTCCCGTCTCACTTGACCACAGGGAAATCAAGTGACCACCAAAGAAGGTGGCCAATCCAAGCCCACCATTCTCAGCCGTCATGAGAACTTGGCTGCTGCCGAGGAAGTTCGCCGGAGGCAGCTCGATCATCGACAGGCCCTGCCCGGCGCCCAGAACGTCGTACCGCGGGATGCCGGACTTGCCGAGGAAGTGGAGCGCGCTCCCCACAAGCGCGGCGGAGTGCTCTTCGAGGTCGGATAGGCCATGATCATGGTGGGTGGAGGTGGGCCAAACGCTCCACGCACCGGTCTCAGACGAGTAGAAGCAGCCATGCGCGTGCAGGAAGCGGCTGGGGCTCTTGCGCCGCAGGCACACGCAGGCCAGGAGGAACGGGCCACCGCCGCTGCAGCCGCTGTGGTCGCACCCCGCGCCCGCGGCGCAGAGCACCGCGTGGTTCGTGTAGACCCGGCGGGGCGTCCCATCGGGGACCCGGCGCTCGCGGCCGGTGACGGGGTCCCAGACGACGAACTCCGTGGATCCGTAGTCGTAGAGGAGGGCGCGGCCGTGGCGGCAGTCGAGGACGCTGCAGGTGCGGTGGTCGGCGGTCGTCGGCGGGCGGAACTCCGTGGTGGGGACGAAACGGAAGGGCTCGCGATCGGCCGGGCTGCGGAGGAAGCCGAGCACGTGGGGCGTCCCGTGGAAGGCGCGGTAGCGGCGGAGGAAGGCCGGGTCGGAGAGCGTGCCGTGCCAGGGCTTGCAGATGGCGGAGGTGCGCACGAGGCCCGCGGGGTCGGACGGTGGGAGGCGGAGGAGGATCTCCGCGACGGCGTCGGGGATCAGCTCCGGCGGCGGCGCCATGGCCGTCGGCGTGGTGAATAGTAGGGAAGAGCCGAGGGAGCGAGTTGGTTTGTGGCCTCGACTAGATTCCTATATGGCTTCCGGAATTCCTATATGGCTGGTTCAGCCACGTTTCTAGCACCCCCACACTAGTCCGGAATTCCTATATGGCTTCCGGAATTTCTTTAGACTAGTCGGCTTCCAATGTTTGAGATTCGTGCGGGTAATATGGGCCACGGGATCTCTTCGTCTTCTACCTCGAGAGGGGCGGCGGCGCTGCCGCGGAGGGGCATGGGCTGGCCGGCGGAGGGTCGGGAGGCGGACGGGGGTGGACGGCGGCGAGGGCGCCGCCGGTCCCGGGCGGTGGGCGAGGCCGGCGGCGGCGGTGGCGGAGGGCGGAGGTTAGGGTTCGGGGTTGCCGGCGTTGGAGCTCGGGGGACCTCCAATGGCCTCCGGCCATAGAAAGAAGAAGGTGGGGGCCGGGGGGAAGGTCCGGCGGCGGTGGCGGAGGCGAGGCGGCGCGGGAGCGCCGCCGACCGGGCGGGGCAGGGCCGGCGGTGGGCGGGGACCCGGCGGCGCGGGGGCGGCGAGGCCACCGGGTTAGGAAGGGCGGGGGCGTGCGGCGGGGGTGGATGGCGGGCGGGCGGCGCGGCGGCGCGGCAGCCGCCACCGGCCGGGGCGGAGGACGAAGGCGGCGGAGGCGGGGCTGTGCGGCGAGGAGGAAGGAGGAGCCGACGGCGGCCCGCTAGGTTAGGAAGGGCGGGGAAGAAGGCGGCGGCGGACGGTGGGCGGGCGGCGCGGCGGTTATGAGATGTAAGACGAATGGCTTCGTAGCATGAATTTGCAAATGAAAATAGCAAAAAACAACTTACGTAATCTTGAAGGTCATTCTTGAGCTAACTTTATGGCAGATGCAAATCACAAGTTAAATATTTTCATATTTTTCACTCGAAATACGCACTAGTGGTATCCAGCCTTTACGACTTGCATTGGGAGTCCTATTCCTTTTAATACCTCTTTATATGAAATTTTATTTTAATATTTGAATATCTAAATGACTTCAAATAAGAAGGCTTTGGAACATAAGCAAACAAGCAAAAGAATAGAGGACAAGAAATCGATTGGCCTAGGAATCAAAGCAATCCACACCACACTCACAGCTTGTTGACCCTGAGGAGCAACAGCAGCTGGAGTTTCTTTGAAAAGGTTCCATGAATTTTGGAGATCATGAAGTTGTTTCATTTTTTTAACCGACAGAAGTGACGGAAATGTCAAATAAATAATGAAAGTTAGAAGTTAGTGTCAAATATAGGAGAAAAAACAAGAAATGAATTGGGATTTGTTTTGGTATCAAATAAGAAATTCCTCAAAGAAAAATGAAGTATCTTATTCTCAGAAGAAAGCAGAGTGAAAGCCAAGGCTGTTGGTAGCACCTAATTCTAACGATTTTGCAGTATCCCTACCAACCTGGTAAGCGCATAGAGTGCAGTGATCATCCTTACATACTGCAGTGACGGGAGAGTGGTGAGATTGCATAGCACCTCGATGGAGTTCATGTCAATGTAGGCAGTTGCCCTTTCCAAACTCTTCCTAAGATTTTAGTTACATAGGAGTACATGTGTATTCAAGAGACAGTTTGATCTAAAAATTATTCAGTATCTTCACCAACAGCAACAGGATCATAAAAACTCTAATAAATTTCAGTTCCACGGGTGTGCAGAGAAAGCTGAAACCACAGGTAAAGCTGGACAAAAACAGACACCTAGCCCATTTTTCAGATAAAAAAAACAGTTACAAGTGGCAATGTCAACACAACTAAAAAAATATCTCAGTTCCACGGGCGACCGCAGGGAACCGGGCGAGGGCGGCGACGCGCAGGCGCGGGCGCGACCGCCGGGCACCGGGCGAGGGCGGCGGCACATCGACGGTGAACTGCACCAAGGAGAGCTTGGCTCCATCTTTTTTCATCATGCTGATTCTTGCTTCTGTCAAAAGTTATTGTGTGTCAGATTCTTGTTTCAGATTCATGCGAGATTGGTCTTTTGTCACATATTTTCCTTTGTGCTAGATTTTGTTCTTTCATTTCTTCTACCAAAGACGAAAGTTCTGACAAATTTGTGTCAGATTGTTGGCAGATTTTGTTCTTCTATTTCTTCTACCAGAGATGAAAGTTCTTAGAAATTTGTGTCAGCTTCTTGACAAAAAAAAGCTATAAATCATTTAGGTTCAAAATTTTTCTTCAATGAATTTTCTGACAAAACTTTTTCTTCACTAAATTCACTTACAAATACTATGAACTCAAGTGTCACGATGGGAAGAGAGAGAAAGGAAGACATTGAGATGAAAAAGGAACATGATGGGTAGATTTCATGTTTCTGGTGCCCACACACACTTTTATGTCAAAAAAGTGCTACCGGCGTCCAGGGGTGGGGGGGGGGGGGGGCATATGCCACCCGATGCACCCCCGGTTTATCGTAACTGGAAACTAGAAAGCATCAGCTTTGCAAGACGGTGGATTTTTTTAACTGCTCAACCGAATACAAAGCACTGAAGATGCATTAGCACTGTTGTGCACAACACTGATGATACTGTTGGCTTCTTCCAAGCTACTGCTATTGTGTTGTTTTGTCAGGTTAAGAATTAAGGGGGTGCAATGTATTCTTATATGTTGTGGTTCTTGTTCAATTGATGCATATCGTCTTGTGCAATGTATTGTTATTCCGTTTAATGTGTTGGTTTCTTATCTGTCGAGCAGTTTAAGTGTGAATGGTTCAGGCGATTAGGTTCAGTTGTGGTTGTCGTGTTGAATTCGTCCTGATCATGTCAGCCACACACTGTATTTTGGTTCTCTATCAGGCACATTTTGTTACTATTTGTTTACATGCTTGAGTCAGCTACATTAAACTAGAATTGTCTGGAGTTGTGGACTATCATTTCCACCTCCTGAAAAAATGTTACTCAAGTATCAACTATTCTATGTGCACAAGACTGATGATGCTAGAGTGCTCAAGTTTTTAAATATTCAGTTCCCAGTGGCCACACCACACATTGACTGAAAAATGACAATATAGTGTGCTGAATGCTGATACATACTTGTCTGCAAGAAATTGAATCTTAGTTTTTTGAGTCTTGTTCAGGGAGAATTCGATGAGCAGAACCTAACTGACTAAGATAACTAGGAGTACTCCCATCAAAACTTCCACATGACAAAACAACTGAAGATGCATCAGCACCGCAAACTGATGGATTTGTCTGTATTCCATTTGCCATGTTATATCCCCCAATGGCTCTTAGAAGATCAGTTAGTCCCCGCAGGTGACGGCAGTGTTCCTCTAGCACATGCTGAAAATAAAAACAATAAAGCTTATTACCATGTTATAAATAAGAAATCAAATATAGATGGGCAAAGACGTACTAAGCCTTAAGGTTTACAGAATTGTGTTTTTGATGATCTTCAGATTGCTTACACAAGGGTGAAAACAGGACGATAGATTAACAACCTCCGAGGGGTGTATTCAACATCTCGATGACATATAGTTATCGGTGTCTTTCCTATGTCTCTGACTCTCAATGCAATGTAACTTATCTAAACATTTTGTATCTCCTGTCATAAAAGTAAGTATGACTACAATGACCAATCTGAAGTATAAAGCTTGCAACCATGTTATGGATCAGCAAATCAGAACTTACATGAGCTAGAAGACCAACATACTGATTGTGACGGTTTACACTGTGTTTATGGGGTGATTTTCAGATTCACCATACAAGGATAAAACAGGACACAAAAGACCAGCAACCTCCTGGTTGTGCATTAATTTTCCCAATCACATGTCACTTTCAACGTTTTTCTTGCTTCACTAAATCTAAATCAAGCAGTACTTATCCAAGCGATTCGAGTTACACTCATGGCCTAACAGATGTATAATATGCACCTGACTAAACAGTCAGATAATTAACCAAACAAACATGGAGAAGTGCGAGAAGCCGTACCAGCTGCAGTGCAGAAGCTCACATAGGGAAAGACAGGGTGGTTGAGCTTGCCCATCCCGCACACCTTCCTCGCCAGCATCGACTTGAGCTCGATGGTGAAGGTGCCATCATCTGTGCTCATGAAAATGACATTGCCATCTTCAGCAAATCCACTCAGAGCTGGGCTCTTGAGACTGCCGACCGGGAGCAGCGGCTCGAGAGGAACGAGCTTCAGGTGCGCCCATCCGGCATCTCCATCAGGACCCATCTCAGTCGACCACAGGCCAATCGAGTGAGGAAGCAAGGTGGCCAATCCAAGCCCACCATTCTCGGCCGTCATGACCATGGTGCTGCTGCCGAGAAGATTGGCGGGTGGTGGCTTGATCACCGACAGGTCCCGCCCACCCAGAACGTCGTACCGCTGTGGTCGCACCCGGCGCCGGCGGCGCAGAGCACCGCGTGGTTGGTGTAGACGTCGGGCACCTCGTCGGGGATCCGACGCTCGCGGCCGGTGACGGGGTCCCAGACGACGAACTCCAAGGAATCGCAGTCGTACATGAGGACGCGGCCGTGGCGGCAGTCGAGCACGCAGCGCTTGGCGTGGCCGTGGGCGGCCGGGCGGAACGGCGCGGTGGGGGCGAAGCGGGCGAGCTCGCGGTCCTCTGCGCGGAACTCCGGGTAGTAGAAGAAGCCGAGCACGAGGCGCGCCCCGTGGAAGGCGCGGTAGCGGCGGAGGAAGGCCGGGTCGGAGAGGGTGCGGAGCCAGGGCTTGCAGACGGCGGAGGCGCGGACGAGGCCCGCGGGGTCGGACGGCGGGAGGCGGAGGAGGATCTCGGCGACGGCGTGGGGGATCAGCTCCTGCGGCGGCGCCATGGGGCCCTCGTGGGCGGCGGCGGCGGCGGATGCGAGGGTTTTGGTGAGGATTTGGGGAAGAGAAGGAGAGCGAGAGGAAGGAGTGGTTCAGCAGCAGCACTCGATTTATCCACTAGTCAACTGTCTCCAAAAGGACGTGGACTTTGTTTGCATTCGCGGTAGTTTTGTTCTTTTTTTAAAAAAAATCTCACAGGATTTCGTTGAGATTTTTTTTATTTCGAATTCAATCGATCCGTTTGGAGCACAATTTTTCTCAGAGCTTCAACTCCTAATTTCACATCCAAAGCTTGTTGAAATTGAAACTGAACCATCGCCGGGATAGTTTGAGATTTAAATGTCGGCCTAACCTAAGCCAAGCTTAAGGCTGTCCGCAGTGGGCTACGCAAGAGCAAATGCCAAACGTCCATGTAGGATATAATGTACGTGTTTCTCATTTTTCGGGCTGCAGCAGCATACTGCATGCCGTCCCCAACCCTTGCGTGTACGCCGTTCCTGGCGTAGTAGCGCGCGTCGGCGCGTTGTCCCAACCGCCCGGCCGGTAGGGTGAAGGAGAGAGAGAGAGCTGTCCGGACGGAGGAGAGGAGAGCAGTCCGGCCGCCGCTGCCACGCCATGGCCCCGCGCAGGCCACCACCGCCCCTCGCGCGGCCTCCTGCTCGCACCGCCACACCGCCGCAGGGGAGGGAGAAGGGAGGAGGAGGAGGAGGGCAGAGAAGCCAGTTGGCGTCGTGGGGCCCGCCTCCGGCCATTGGTCCCCGCCTCCTCCCGCCGTCCACACGGCACCGAGCACGGGGAAGGAAGGAGAGGCCTCGGGCGCCGCTGTTCGCCGCCTCTGCTACTCCGCTCCACCGACAGGAGGCTGCTCGCTCTGCCTTGCCACGCCTCTGGCCAAGCTCCACCGCCGCGGCACTCGACCCGCGTGGTGACGATTCGAGGCCGGTTGGTCCGCCTCCGAGGCGATTTGAGGCCCCACCGTGGCGCGCGCCGACTCACCGGCGCGGTCGATGAGCCGCTCGTCCCACCGCCCCGCCTGCTCCAACTGCTGCTTCCGCCGCGACAGCGGCAGCCCAACACGGTTGGCGCTCCGCTCCACGCTCGTCGAACACCCGCAGTAGCCGCCAGCGCCAGGGTGCTGCCCCGCCGCGAGCTCCTGGACGACCAGGCGGGGAAGCCACACGACGCGCTCGTGCAACAGCGAGTGGACATTGAGTGAGAGCCAGGAAGCAGTACTCGTCGTCTGGCAGCTCCCGCGGGGGCGCAACCCGCCCACGGTGCACGCTCCGGACACGACGACGACGCGGTGGGCGCGCGCGGAGATCCCCGTGAGTAGTCCGGCGACCGGTGCGCGCGCGCCCGCGACGAAGGCCTCGGCTATGGGGATGAGGTGGGAGACACGGAGGAGCTCGAGCGCCGTGGCGGCCCTGGGTGGCGCAGTGGTGCGGCGCAGATAGGTGCTCGAGCGGCCATGGCGGCTAGAACCGCAGGCTGAGCCTGCACATGGCATCGTCACGCCAGAGGCCCTTTGCGGCGGAGGTGGAGAAGCAGCGCGATGGCAGGGAAGCAGGGGAGGGGGTAGTCGGCGCGGAAGGAGACGAAGGCCCATATCCGCCCGCAAGGCCGCCACGCCCACGGCCAAGGGAACCACCGCCGGAGCAGCAGCGGCGGCCAGGGCCACCGCCGCGCCGAGCGCCGTCCAACGCCCAACCGCCACCCACCGCTGCGCCAAGCGCCGCCCAACGCCCGCGCTGCTACTGGAGAGAGGGAGATGGACGGCGGCGGAGGGGGCCGGGGACGGCACGGCCGGGGCCGGGCACGATGGAGGATGCCGGGGTCGGGGGCGGAGAGGGGGCGTCGGCGGCGGGGCGGAGAATGGGAGGAGGTGGTGGCGACAGAGGAAGGAGAGAGAGGGGGAGGGAGAGAGAGTGAGGAAGACGGAAAGATAAAAAATATATAACATGTGGGTCCCATGACTAGTAGTTGGTATAGGGAATGATTATGGAGTATGACGAGTGCAGAAAAACTCGTACTGTACTGTAAAATCTTAATGATCAGGACGGAATATTCTCTTTAGGGGATGTGTTTGAGGTTTGACGAGTGCGGATAGCCTAAGGGCAGGTACGTTGCTACACGTCAGCGGTCTCATAAGTCGTCTCATGCAGTGCCACGTAGGATTTTTGCTGATGTGGAGGGGAGAGAGAGAGGTGAGAGAAAGAGATCGTTGTTTCGCGAAACAACCACCTCATGAGCTAAGTTTTAGGACTATAAGACAACTCTACCATTGCATGAGTTTTGTTGCAATGCAACCAATAGTATTCCTTTATTTTCTCATAAATTAAGGGATATTACATTAGTATGAGACATCTAAAACAACAACATATTGTATAAGTTGTCTGATAAGTCGTCTTAAGATTACGTGTCACCGCATGAGACCGCCTATTAGACGACACATGTACCTGTCCTGAGGAAGTACGATTATTCCTATTGTGGCCATGACTATATACTGCGATCTGAAAATTAGGTACTTGCACCTGGAAAATGATTCCCGAATGTTTGCAAGATTTGCATTTGAAATGTGAGCTTCAGGTCGGACAGACTCAAGATAAAAGATTTCCCAAGCTCAAATGTTTCAGATTTGGCAGTGAAATTCCAAAGGCTCACAAAAAGGTGAGGTCGGTCTTGTAATTTGAGCTTGGGAACTACAAAGAGGAGACATCGCTGGTGTGGTGATGGAGTTCCAGACGGCGAGAGTCCCCTCGGGTCCCCGGCCATGTACCGATCGTCGAGGAGGACGCGGCCATGGCCGCAGTCGAGAGCGCGGGGCACGCTTGGCTCTTCCAGTTCAGCGTCGCCCTGGCGGAGGCGGGGACGCGCGCGGGCGCTGCTTTGTTCGACCTGGCGCGCCGTGGCAAATGGCGACGACATCGCCGTCTTCAACGTGTTCCGCGCGGAAGAGGCGAACGCGCCCGGGGCCGCGAACGAAGGTGTGCGTTCGACTGCTGTTCGTTGGATCACTTCACCCTCCCGACCTGCACAGGCACCACGTATGGAAAGCTCCTCCGATCCAGACTGTGAGGGCCGGGGCTGCCGACATGGCGTTCAAGGTCGGCGGTGAGACGTTGGCCGCCGCACCAGCGTCTGTCCGGGAGCTCGTCGATGTATGCGATGCGGAGCAGGGCCCCGAACACCCGCGGCTTGTCTCGTGCACCGCGTCCACGCGCACGACGCACCACGCCGGCCGCGGCGGCGCCGCCGTCGCCCTGGTTCTGCCCCCACGTGCCCGCCGCGGCGGCGCCGAGGAGCTCGTCGCCGATGAAAGGGGGCCGCGCCGCGAGCACGCACTGGTGCGACGGCGGACCATGTCGAGCAAGAGCTCCCGGTTGGCGAACGTCGGGTACCCCGTACCCACCAAGCGTCCAAGCCACCGCGCGGCGCATCTGCGCCACCACCGGCTTGTTGGCGACGGCGTCCTCATGTAGGGCTAAGAAGAGCGAGACGTGCCCGTGCCCCGCGCTCTCCGTGCGGTCGCCGTTGGGGTCGTACGGGACACGCCAGCGGTGGGCGCCGATTTTTCCCCGAAGGCCGGGGCAGGACCTGAGGATCGGATCTCCACGCGCGCGGCGGCGACGGAGGGCGTGGAGGCGCGCGTCGACCTTGAGGGCAAGACTCGCCGGAGGCCCGACCTGATGCACGGGCACATCCAGATCGAACACTTGTCTGATCTCTGATCGCGCTCGCGCGCGCCACTGCTGGCCACCGTCGCCGGCGAAGCGAGCTAGTCGCTGCATCTCCTCAACCACCGCGGCCGCGCGCGCCTGGCGAAATGGCGAGGGCGACGCTCCAGCTACGCGTCCAATCCGGGCCGCCGATTAGCGATTGGACGACCGATATGGGCCTAGGGGTGGACCGTATTTGAGATACTGTCCACCCGGTCGGTATCTGAAACACCGTCCATCCTTGGGGTCCGGGTCCGCCTGCTGCCCCGCCATGGCGCGCCGCCGCGGCGCCGTCCCAAGCTTCCAGGCCCCTACCGCCATCCTCCGCCGCTACCGCGCCTACCACGGAGCCCCTCCCATATCCTCGGACTCCTCCACACCCGGGCTCCGAAGGCCGCTGCAGGCGCCCCCTCGCGATTGCCGCCACGCACGGCCGCGTCCTCATCCACATGCTAGAGGCCATGGATTTCCTTGTCTGGAATCCCGTCACTGTCGACCAGCTAGCGTGCCCGAGCCGGAGGTCGTCCGAAGTCGCGATTAGTCGTCCTTATAGATCTCCTGACGTCGATTATGGTCACCGATGTGACTAGACTGACTAGACAGCCGATTGACCGATTAATTATCGACTAATCGTGATTAGTCGTCCGATAAGGTAAAGGATGACTAGGATTTTGATCGTTTGGGACTGACCCAATAAGAATTCGGTCTATTAGTTTTCAATGTTGTCACTGTTTGAGACCTTGTTACGTTCCGTACTCATCATACTTAATTATGTGCTTATTGTCTGCAATGGTTTTCTCATTGATCTATCTTTTTTTATCTAGTATATATACAAGACGTCAAATTTCTTGTTAATCCTTTATCTATAGTTGTCGGTGTCGGAAATGGCTGGCACTCCCTACACCGCACAGAAATGCGCTGTGTCTCGTCCCTTGATGGTCGATGCGGAAGCTAACATAAGGACACGGGTTTATCCTGGTTCCGGCCGCGGGGCCGTACGTCCAGCAGGGGCGTGCTCGCGCACTCGTGTTAGCTTTGCACCGGGGTGCTTGTAGAGAGGGGCTACAAGTGGATGCGGGAGAGGAGAGGTAGTCTCCAAGTCCCTGTCGTTGGTGGAGATAATTGAGGCGAATGCCAATATCGGACGTGTGTGTCTGTGCGAGCGAGAGCCAAGGCGATGAACCTCGGGCTGTTGCTCTGTTGTGCTTGTCCCGTACGGGACTCCTCTCTCTCCCTTTTATAGTTCAAGGGAGAGAAGGGTTACAGTTCACGTGTACAATACGTGCTACAGTGTGAGTCGTACGGCGTATCCGTGCCTTGCAGGCCTCGTCAAGATTGCTTCCCGGTCTTGTCTGCTGACGCGGTGTCTCCTCGCTTCCTCTTCGACGGGATCTCGAGGGGTCGCTTAGTCGCCGAGGTGGCCTGGGCGTTTATTCGAGGGCCCCCGACCACTTCGGGGGCTAGCCCGCTGAGAGGCACGGGGCTAGCATGGCGTAGGCTGTCGCCTCAGCGTCAGACTGTCAGGCGTGGTGACAGGATGGACTCGACCTGTCCTACTGTGCCGGTACGGCCGGCTTTTACCCTGGTGAAGGGAGCAGGTCATATTCGTACGGGGCGGCCGCTGCCGGGGTGGCTTAGAGATTTCCCCGTATCCGCCGCGGGGGCCCCCTCCGTTGGAGGACGGGCGTGGGTGGTGTAGGTGAGGCGCCAGCCTACTCCACAGTGCACATCCTGCCGCCCGGAGACGTGGTGGGCAAGGATCAAGGGATCCGTTCCTTGCCTTGCCGGACCAGTAATCTTTGTTTGACCGTGGTGAGCCCCCTGTGCTGGGTCATCTGCTACTGGTGGGGCCCCTGGTAGAATCATGCGAAGGTATGACCGGGGTCAGCGGTGTCGGGGGCATAGTGCCGCACAGGCCCTGCACAGCTTCCGCCTGTCCGTGCCGCAGAGGTCACAGTGCACCGGATTCTGTCAGAGGCGACGTGCGGGGGAGATCTTCCCTTTGACTCCGGCGCCTGGTGCGGGAGTTGAGACCATCAGTGCCTGTGCTGTAGACGTGGCGTTCGTTTCGAGGGGTCGGAGTGAGTCCCGGCGAGGCGGAGTGGAGGTTTGTAGCTCGAGGGGGGAGCGAGGGACCCTCGAGCGAGGCGGAGTTTAGGTGTGAGGGCGACGTGTCTTCGTGGGCCGTTGTTTGGGCCCTGCCGACTGGTGGTGGGCTTCGCGGTTTCGCTGGTATGGGCTCATAGGATTATGGGTAATAGCCTTGTTTTGCGTTTTTTGAGGGTGATTACCCTGGTAGTTGAGGGACCCCTAGTTACGGTCCCCGACAGTAGCCCCCGAGCCTTTATGGGAGCGATTGCTCCCGTAAAGGATCAAGACCGACGCAGTTTCTCGTGGGTGCTCCTTGTCGGGGTTTGATTTGGCATGCGTATGGCTTCCGTGGGGGCGCGCTAGCGCACCCACGGGTGTAGCCCCCCAGCCTTCGCAGGAGTGGTTTCACTCGTGCAAAGGCTATACCCTCGTGCGTTGGGTCTTGGGTTTCGAGGTAACACTACGCATGGGTCCGAGCTTCGCGCTCGAAGGGTGTTGTGTCGCGGTGCGAGGAGCCCCCGAGCCCTCTGTCCTGGGAGGGACGCTCAGGTTAAGTTCCCCGTCTTTTCGTATGGCGACCCTCACTTCCTCTTCGAGGGGCTGAGGGGCGAGACGCTCTGCGCTTCCCTCGAGCGGGTTCGCGAATGCGGCTGTCTCGTTTGAGCTTTTAGCGGGTAATCTGAGTGGGCGCCCGTGCCCCGTTCGTTGGGGGTCGGCTAGTGGTCCGGAGATGCGTCCATCGATGAACCCTCGCAAAGGTTTGCTAGGCAGGGGCTTGGTCCCGTCCGACCGGGGCCAAGGGCGCGGAAGCACTCCCTCGATGGGATCCCTCAACTAGCCGCCTTTGTCTGGCCTCGAACACAACAGGGGCGTCCCCAAACTCCGCGTTCGGGGTAAAGTCATGATGAGCACACCCGAATCGTCCCTGACTCTGTCAATCTGGAGCGCCTGTCGAACCCGTTTGAGGGCCAGGCCTCGAACTCTTGATCAGTAAGGCCACGGAGAGGACGTGCGAGCCTCTCCGCTCGAGGGTTGGGCTAGTTGCCCTATCCTCGTTCGTCTCCGATTCGGCCGGGGCGTCCGCTTGAACCCATTCGAGGGTGGGACTTCGAACCTGTTGACACCAAAAAATTGGCACCAGGAAGAGGCTGACATGTGGGCCGGATTCGTTGAAAAGGTATCATTCGGCAAAGGAGTTTTTCCCCAGAGGATTCGGTAGAGACGTTCTGCGGTCGGGAACGCATTGTCATTCGGCAAGAAAACTGTTCCGCAGGAGGAATTCGGGAGTGCATGATGACGTGGATCAAGTGCAAGGAAAGGGCTGGTTTAACTTCGAATGCAAGACGGATACGGTGCCCCGGCGTTTATCTTTTTTGGGAAAATAAATAATGTAATCGTAATCAATTAGGAGTCGTGTCGAAATCTGGGTATAAATATAAACCCATGGTAATTGTAAAAAAGGGAATCAATCATACAACAAACCGGCCCCGTGCCAACTTCGAGTCCTTTAGTCGAGTCGTCGAGTTCTTCGAGAGGAATCATCGATCCGTCGACCTCCGTAAGTACTGGCAACCCTGCACCATGCCTAGTATCATGCGGTGGATTTAGGCTTTGGTTCAGGAAGGTTCCATTGTTAGATCATGAGCCATGCGGTGGGCTAAGTTTTAACTTGGAACAAGTTATCAGCTCTATTGGATTTTGGCAAGATCTAATAGATCCATTAAGTTACCATGTGTTGCTCTGGATTTTACCTTTGTGTTTAATTCATTACAACACTCTTTTGCCCAGTCTAGGTTGATTTGATTCGGTTCTATCTCGTAATGCACTGCGTTTCCATAGCCGAATTCGAAGTCAATCTAGATTGCCACGTGTCGCGGGTTCAAGCTCGTTGGTCTTGTGTAGATCTTGACAGAACCGGGTATCATGCGGTAGATGCAGGTTTTTGGGTCGTCTTAGAGCTAATCATCCGGTAGATTAGAATTCGATTCGATCTGATAGATCTATCATCATCAACGAAGCATGTTCCTTCTTCACGGAACCCGATTCGGCTATATAGCTGTATTCGGCAGTATCGCCACGAGTGAAACATGTCCATGGTTTTGTTTTAAATAAAGAATGCTTTTAGCCTTCCATGTTTAGAGTATATCATGCGGTGGATTGATCTATTCTTGGTTGGTGGTGTGATTCCAAGCAAGTCGTATCATGCGGTGGATTAACTTGCTTGTTTCATGCTCGACGGGTTGAAAAGTACCTAGACATGCGGTAGACTAGTGCTTTTAGTCTATGCATTCTTGTTTATTATAAGATTATGCTCATGTTTTTCGCCCTTTTATTTATTTATCATGCTCTGTTCCTCGTTAATCGGTTATGAATATGCGTTACAATGTTTATTCAGTCGAATACCGATCTTTCGTCATGCTTACGTCACGCATTCGGCAGTGCACTTCCTGCATGCTTTGCCGATTGCCGAATGATGCTTTAACTGCTGACAGATAGCTTCTCTATAGCTATATATCGTTCGAAACTGGCTCCGTAGCCGCAAATATGGAACTGTCTGGTATCACCGAGTACGTTCCAGGTGTTATCTAAATATTTTTTCTCCCTTTGTCAGTTTCAGGAAAATTGACTGGCACGTTTTCGGATTCAAACGCTCGGGCCACGTGTAAAGCTAGCTAATTCGGCTTGCTGTGTGCTTGGCGTGAGGTGCGGATTTTACGTCAACACACTTTTTGGCACGCCCAGTGGGACACACAAGCTTCGAAGATGCCTGAATTAAGGGACATTCTGGATGTCACTTTTGAAGAATTGTCTGATGAACATCAACAAATGGTGAAGACTGCTGCAGATCAGTTCATCAAGAAATGCTTGCTGTCTTTTGCTAAGAACAGGAGTGGTGCACCGTTTCTCAAGTCAGATCTGCCAAGAGTTCTTTTGCCTGGACAATCTGATCTTACTGAAGATGAAGAAAGGGAGAAGTTCTCTGGCTTGTTGTACAAGGCTTTAGGAGAAACAATGACCAATCATAATGCTGCATTCCTGAACAGTTTTCGGCTCATACTGGTCAACATCTTTGGTCAACACGTGGATAAGCCTTTTGAGCAAGCGCATGGACAACTTGGTGGCCCAACATATTTCAATGTTCAAGCATCGGTCCCAAAACGTCATGGTAAAGGTACTAAAGAAACCGAAGCTTCTGGAACCAAAGACACGAGTGGACAGCCGATTCAACAAGAGCTTCAGCATGCATTGCCGAAACCTCGTACATATGGTGATATGGCATTCGGCACCACGAGAGATCTACCTGCTTCTGCTTACAAGATATCCCCTCTGAACAACAGGCTGCAAAGGGATGTGTATGGGAACGGATATTCAGAGTTCATGGATTACAATGCTATCGATGCTCTCCCAAATCCCGGGTATGTTGGTACTACAGGGATGCCTGCTGGGAGACCAGGGAATCAAGATACCAATATTGACCTCATGGTGCAAAGGATGACCGATGTATTCCAAAATCAATTCGGTCTGAAGCCTAAAAATCAGGGGTACATGTACTCGTCTCCTTTCCCAGAATGGTACCAAAGGGTATCATTGCCGAATAGAGTCAAGGTGCCTACAGAGTTCACTAAGTTCTCAGGACAAGATGATACTAGCACTGTGGAACATATAGCTCGGTATCTGATGCAGCTTGGAGAAGCTTCAGCAGATGAAGCTTTCAAAATCAGATACTTTCCTTTGTCGCTGACGGGTCCAGCTTTTACATGGTTTGCTTCTTTGCCTGCTCAGTCAATTTGTACTTGGAAAGACCTGGAGCAGAAATTCCATGCTCATTACTACATTGGCAGTGCCGAGAAAAAGTTGGTTGATTTGACCAGTTTAAGGCAGAGGAATAATGAGACACCTACGGAGTTCCTCAGGAGATTTAGGGAAACAAAGAGCATGTGCTTTTCTTTGAACATACCTGATGACCAGCTAGCTGGTATGGCTGTAGCTGGCATGCTGCCTGCCATTCGGGAAAAGCTATTCGGAATGGAGTTCGATGATCTGGGCCAGTTGTCACACAGATTGGCCTTAATGAGCAACCAGGCATATGGTTTCAAGAAAGATGCCAGATTTGCTAAACACAATGATGTAGCTGGCATCTATAACCAATTCCTTGAAAGAGCAGATCAAGGAGATGAGTATGAAGATAGTGAGGAGATAGCTGCAGCAGAGATAGTGTGGGGCAAAGAACCAGTCATGGTGAATCAGAGGTGGATTAAACAGAATAAAGGCACCTATGATTTTGATGTGACTAAGGCAGATAAATTGTTTGACTATCTTGTAAAAGAAGGCCGGATCAAGCTACCAGAGGGACATTCTATGCTTCGGCCTGATGGAGTGAAAGATAAAAGGTACTGTGGATTCCATGATAGAAGCTCTCATTCCATCAATGAATGCAGGGTTTTTAGAGTGAGGATTCAGAAAGCTATCCAAGAAGGGCATCTGAAATTCGACAATAAGATGAAGTTGGACAGTAACCCGTTTCCTCAGAACATGATTGAGTTCTCGATCAATATGGTGAGTGTTGCCGAATCTGGAGAAAAGGAAAAGATGAAAGTCCTGACGTCGAAGGAGGCGAAGCAGGATGGCTCAGTCGATCCTAATCGGCAAATCACGATCGAACAGATTCGCAAGGAAAAGCCTCGCTTCCCGAATAGCCGATTTGAAATTGGGGAATCTTCTAAACCCAGAGTCACATCGCGCATTCTCCTCAATAAGTGGCAGCGTCAGCAAGAAAAAGAGCGCTACCAGAGACGTAAGTACGAGGAGGAGAAGAGGAGGTACGAAGAAAAAAGGTATGAGGAAGAACAAGAGGAATATGTCCGAGAACAAGAACGTGCACATTGGGATTGTGTCTTCTTCAGACACTGTTGGAACGAGGGTTTAAAGCTGCCCACATGGAATAACTGTCCTGAATGCAATAATGGATATGTCGAACATAGGCAAAATGTTGCCAGTCGCCGATCCGTCCACGAAAGAATTGGAAGGGTACATCCTAGTGATGGTCGGCGCCTAGAAATATATAAGAATGATGATCAACCGAGGAAAAGACATGCTGATCGTAGGTGGATTGATCATGAAGAAGAAGATCGTGAGTACGTCTGGCAGAAAGGACAGTGGTGTCCACCTGGTTTAAGAAAGAACCAGAAGAGAAGAGTCCAACGCCTGAGGAATCAAGAGTTGAAGCGGGCAGGAACCAGGATGAAATCGATATGGCGTCCAAAAGACAAACCTGACGAATCGGGTCATTCGGCTCCTACATGCATGGTATGTTTCTTGCCGAATGAATTCATGGCTCCAGCTAATCAAATTGTACAGGAAGAGATATTGCCAGAAGTGGATGAAGCCGAGCAATGTGGGTTAATGGCACAATTGGTATTGACTAAGCAAGCTATTTTCGAGAAGCCAGTCCAGAATCGGCACATGAAGCCACTGTACTTAAGAGGATATGTCAATGGAAAGCCACTGACGAAGGTGTTTGTTGATGGTGGAGCTGCTGTTAATGTGATGCCATACAATACATTCAGAAAACTTGGCATGAGCCCTGGAGATTTAACGCCAACAAGCATAGTTTTGAATGACTTTGCTGGAAATCCTTCGGACACCAAAGGATGTGTACATGTAGATCTGATGATTGGGTCTAAGATTCTGCTTACAACCTTCTTTGTTATTGAAGGCAAAGGGGCATACAGCTTGCTACTTGGAAGGGATTGGATCCATGCGAATTGCTGTATTCCATCTACTATGCATCAACAGCTTATTCAGTGGATAGATGATGAAGTGGAAATTGTCCCAGCAGATGATTCAATTAGCGTGGCTAATGTGGAACCAGCCTTCTGGGAATATCAAGGCATAGATTGTTTCTCAGGTAAGGACTGGGGAGAAGGTCCTGTTGAGCCAGTCAGCAGTAATCAACAGCCGATCGAAGCAGTCGGCTCATTTAGTAATTTTTAATGGATAATCCAATCGATGAGACTGATGGGAAGCTAGGACGTGGATTTGTGTCAGCTGATAAATTAGAAGAAGTAGACATTGGAGATGGTGACAAACCAAGGCCGACATTCATCAGTGCTAGCTTGGATTCAATTTTCAGAGAAAAGTTGATTGAGTTGTTAAAAGAATACAAAGATTGCTTTGCTTGGGATTATTCGGAGATGCCTGGTTTAGATCGTTCCATTGTTGAGCATCGGTTGCCGATCAAGCCTGGTTATAAACCTTACAAGCAACCACCCCAGAAAATCTACAAAGATGAAGTATTGACCGATGTGAAGAAAGAAGTGGAAAGATTAATAGCAGCAAATTTTATTCGGCCATGCAGATATGCAGAATGGATCTCTAATATTGTTCCTGTGTACAAGAAAAATGGGAAGATGAGAGTTTGCATAGACTTTAGAGATCTGAACAGAGCTACACCCATGGATGGATATCCAATGCCTATTGCTGACTCGTTGGTTGATGCTGCTGCTGGATATAAAGTGATTAGTTTCATGGATGGTAATGCAGGGTACAATCAAATTTTTATGGCATTGGAAGATATAGCGAAAACAGCTTTCAGATGTCCAGGACATATAGGGTTGTTTGAGTGGATTGTCATGACGTTTGGTTTGAAGAATGCTGGTGCAACTTATCAGAGAGCCATGAACTATATTTTTCATGAGTTGATCGGCAAGATTGTGGAAATATATATTGATGATGTTGTGATTAAGTCATTGGATCATGAATCACATTTGGCCGACATAAGGAAAACTCTAGAGTGCACTAGGAAACATGGGCTCAAGATGAACCCGAATAAATGTGCTTTTGGAGTTTCGGCAGGAGAATTTCTGGGATTTCTGGTGCATGAAGGAGGAATAGGAGTTGGCAAGAGAAGTATGAAAACCATTGATGAAGTTGTTCCTCCAACTAATTTTAAGGAATTACAGTCATTACTTGGCAAGATCAATTTCGTGAGAAGGTTCATATCAAACTTATCACAAAAGGTGTTGCCTTTCTCTTCACTGCTAAAAGTCAAGAAGGATCAGAAGTTTGTATGGGGTGACGAACAACAAAAGGCTTTCGATGAGATCAAGGAATACATGAAAGAACCACCAGTATTGTTACTTCCACAGCTAAACAAGCCTTTTAAGTTGTACGTGGCGGCCGATGCCCAAACTATTGGATCGGCCCTCATACAAGAATTTGGGGGAAAGGAAAGGGTAGTTGCATACCTTAGCCGGAAATTGCTTGATCCCGAAATGAGGTATTCGGCTACCGAGAAACTTTGTTTATGCGTTTACTACTCCTGTACAAAATTTCGGCACTACTTGCTACATGCCGAATGCATTGTGTATTCAAAATTTGATGTGATAAAGCACATGTTGTCTATGCCAATTTTGAACCGAAGGATTGGCAAATGGATTTTAGCTTTGTCTGAATTTGAGTTAAGGTTTGAATCGGCGAAAGCTGTTAAAGGACAGATTATTGCTGACTTCATTACTGAACATCGTGATTCATCAACTAATTTGCTTGAAATTACTCCTTGGATATTATTCTTTGATGGATCTTCATGTGACAAAGGTGGTGGAGTAGGTATTTTGTTAATTTCGCCAAGAGGAGAGGTATTTGAATTTGCTATTCCTATTCAACCTACTGTCACTAATAATCAAGCCGAGTATGAGGCGTTGCTCAGAGGACTTCAATACTTGAGAGAAGCAAAGGCCGTTGCAGTTGAAATTTTTGGAGATTCAGAATTAGTCATAAGGCAACTAAATGGCGAGTATGAGTGCAGAAACGACATCTTAAGGAATTACTATGAAGAATGCAAGCAAATCTTAAAGGAGTTTCAGTCAGTAATTCTACGGCATATTCCTAGGAAAGACAATGGAGAGGCGAACAGATTAGCTCAAAGTGCTTCGGGTTATAGAGAGCTTCAAGAAGTTTTTGCCAATGATGTATACGCTTTCGGGAGTAATCTGGCAGAAGATGATTGGAGAGAAGAAATTGTTGATTATCTGGAAAATCCATCCCGAAAGGTTTCTAGAAAGCTCAGGTATAAAGCTTTAAAGTTTGTTCTTCTTGATGATAATTTATATTATAAATCCTTGGATGGGGTGCTGTTACATTGCTTGAGTCAAGAAGAAGCAAATAGGCTGATAAGTGAAGTGCATGATGGGCTGTGTGGAGCGCATCAATCGGCTTACCGAATGAAATGGGTTATTAGGAGAACTGGGTACTATTGGCCCACAATGCTAGAAGACTGCTTTGAATATTACAAGGGATGCCAAGATTCCCAGAGATTTGGAAACATTCAGAGAGTTCCAGCATCAGTACTAAATCCTATTATCAAGCCATGGCCATTCAGAGGATGGGGAATAGATTTGATTGGCCAGATAAATCCTCCATCTAGCAAGGGGCATAAGTTTGTGCTTTTAGCAACCGATTATTTTACTAAGTGGGTTGAGGCGATTCCATTAAAGAAGGTGACATCAGAGAATATAGTTGAATTTGTTAAAGAACATATCATTTACAGATTTGGAATTCCTCAAACAATCACCACAGATCAAGGGACTCAATTTACATCTTCAGAGTTCAGAGATTTTGCTAAAAGTATGGGCATCAAATTGTTGAATTCTTCTCCTTATTATGCCCAAGCTAATGGTCAGGCAGAGGCTTCTAACAAGATTATGATTAAAATTATACAGAAGAAGATTGATCAGAAGCCAAGAAAGTGGCATTCGGTATTAAATGAGGCTTTATGGGCTTACCGAATGGCTCCACATGGGGCTACACAGACGTCTCCTTATGAATTGGTATATGAACATCATGCTATCTTGCCATGGGAGATGCAATCAGACTCAAGGAGGATAAAGTTGCAAAAAGATTTAAGTTCTAAAGATTATAATGATTTAATGATGGATGAATTAGAAGATTTGCATATGATTCGTCTTAGGGCCTTGGAAAATATTGAAAAAAATAAAATGCGAGTTGCTAAATATTGCAACAAGAAGGTGAAAGTCAAGCAATTTGCAGAAGGAGATTTGGTTTGGAAAGCAATATTGCCGATTGGAACTAAATACAGTGCATTCGGTAAGTGGTCTCCAAATTGGGAAGGTCCTTTCAAAGTGGTCAGATGCGTGCCTGGAAATGCATATATCCTGAAACTTTACTAGGAGAAAAGTTTACTGCTGCTATCAATGGGAGATACTTGAAGAAATATTATCCTAGTGTTGAGATTGATCGCTGATTGAAATATTCAATGTCAGAACGACTGAAACAGCCGGCATTCGGGAAGGAACCGTCTTCAGAACAAAAATATTGACAGAAGAAGAAATGGCCAATACCAGAGTGTATTGCCCTTAGTGCAAATATATTACAAAAAATGAGTTTAACAGAGTCATCACATAAGGATTACAAAAGATAATGCTTTATTGCCGAAATTCCATAGTCCCTAGTACAAACTAATAAAAGAGCTTGTTCAGAACAGACTGAGGATGGATGGAATCGGCAATGGCGGCGCCATGAGCATCAAGCTTGCGCTGGTGTTGCCACTCTAGGTCTGCGATCCCGGCCTGTTTGGAGATAATCTCTAGTTCGTTCGTCGGCGGCTGGGCATCTTCTGCTGTTGGCCATCAGGGTTTCTTGGAGGTTACTGTGCTGGAAGAGGAAGAGACTCAGGCTAGTAGAGAGCTCGAGTTGAAAGATTTGGTGGAAGATTAGGAGCGCTCAAGGTTCTTATTTATGGAACTAACGAAGAAATCGTGGCCGGAGGTCATGGTGCATATCCCAAGGGGTTCGGAAAGTGGAAAGGATTCTCCAACCGATCGATTTCCATGTCGTTTGGGATTCTTGCCGAAGTCGTATTCGGTTTTGACTGAATGAGATTCGGCTGTGTCGTGTTTGAAGCATTTTCGGGTCTGACACTGTTACAATCAGCTTTGCCGAATGAGTTATCCACAATGGAGAAAAACAGAGTTAAGAAATGACAAAGTTACAGGATTGATAGAGCATTCGGTTATCAACTATTTGTTACAATTACAAGCCCAAATACTTTGAGATCACATTTTTAGCATCTGATATCATATTGCTAATGCTCTCTAATAAGTTTTTGTCAGCTTCTTGGGTTCTAGCCAGAGCAGCAAGCTTTGCCTTGAGTTGTTTTTCTTCGTTCAGAGCTGCTGAAGCTTCCTTTCGTATCTTCTCTGTTAATTTGGGGAGCTCGACTATCTTCTTCTCATCAGCTTCAATTTCGGCCGATAGATCTCTCAATTCGGCTTCAAGTGCAGCTTTTCTGACCTTCTTCTTTTCAAGTTCAGATTCCAATTTGGTCAGTAATTCTTTGCTGTTCTGAGCTTGAATATGCAGGTCTTTCACAGATTGTTTGGCTGTGGATCTCCTCTGTTCTAGAGCTGGTTGAGAAGATTGGTTTTTCAGAGCCTGCTTTACTGCAGCGTATTGTTGATCCAAATGAGAAACTGGTTCCAAAGAAATTTTGATATCATCAGGAAGTTCTTGGTCAATGGATTCCAGTACATCCCTTAAGAGATCAGCATCTTTGACTTGATCTTGGATGCTCTTGCGCAGCAAAGCAAGGATATCTTTCAGCTTTGTTTGATTTTCTTCTGACAGAGTTTGGCCATAAGATGTTTCCTCTTGTTCGGCAACCAAGTCGTCCAAAGCAAAAGAATAGCTGGATGATGAGATGGATTTCTCCTGAAAGATAGTTCTTGCCGAATTAGTAATAATCTGCTGTATAAAAGAGTAGAAAAAGTGAATGATTATGTTTACCTCGTTCCTGACTTCCTGAATGGGAGAAGGAAGCCTCTCAGGCTCGATGGAAAGATTCTGTGTATCTTGCTGAGGAGAAGCTGGAAGATTTCTTGATGAAGATAATGCTTCTGATTGAGGAAGAAGTTGCAAAGCTAAAGATGAATCGTGATGAGAAGAAGAGCTCTCCAAGATTGGATCCATTGAGGATTGTTCTGCAGTTAACAAGGGATGAGTGCCGATGAAAAAGAAGTTAAGAGGATAAAGTGGTAGAATTTTACCAGTCAATGAAGCATCGGCAAGATCTGCACTGATTGCTAGTTGCTGTGTTCTGGCCTGAAACCAAGAAGAGATAAAGCTGAGCAAAATACCAATGGCATTATGGTCAAAGAAAAGAAGGCTCTGACCTTGATAACTTTTTTGCTGCTTGTTCTTTTCTTCTTTACAACTGAGGGAGCAGCTAAAGAAAGGGTTTTTCTCTTGACAGATGATGGTCTAGTAAGTATTGGATCTAGAGAAGTCTGTCTAGCCATCAGTTGAGCCAAGGTAGGGGATTGGTGCCCCAAAGCAGATATTGGGCCTGCAGCTTTGTACAAGATCGCCCTGGCAAGAGGGGCAGGTGTTATGTCCTGCAAGATGACAGAATAAAAATCAATTGGGGTTAATATTATTGAGACAGATGAGGGATGAGCGTATTACCTCTGAAGTTGGCTGATAATCAGGCATTAACTTGAGGCAGAAGGGATGGATTGGCATGTTGAAGATATGATCATGGAGTTCTTGCCACCAGAGAGTGAAAGAAGGATGGGCAGATATTATTGGCACAAAAGGCTGAGGTGCATAGATAGTTTCGCAGCATTTATAAGTAAAAATCCTTCTTGTCTCTGTAGAATCCTTGACAATCTCCCTGGGCTTGAGAAATTCGTGAAGGAATAGCCTTGGGGGCACTTGGCCACATCCCAACTGTCTAGCCATCATGTTTGGCTGATAATATTCGTAAGTGCTTTGAACCAGCCTTCCTCCACAGAATTCGGCTGGCAGGATGCAGGGCTGGATGAAGGCATTGAAAATCGCTATAGATTGTACATCAGTGCATCCAGTTTCAAAGCTGAATTCGCAAGGGAGAGTGAGATTGTCATTGTCCAGATATGGGAACCAAAGAGGATGAGCAAAGCCTTTGAAGAAAAGCTCAAACAGTTCACCGATGTTCTTGTTGATAGATACAGTGGAGGCAGCTTCTCCGTAGGTTTGACAACCTTTGGTTCTCCGGGTTTCTCCTTCTTTGTAATTGATTGAAGGAAATTCTCGGCTGTTGAGATCAATGGCGATGATTTGATGCATGTACAACTGCAGCCACATTTGGACAAACCACCAAGGACCATTGACACAGGGGATTTTCTTGCTGGTATGCATCAGGTAGGTGGTTTGATTGAGCATATGGTAGACACTTCCCAGGAGGTATTTCCCAAGTGGAATGAGTTTTCCAGCAGCCAGCTCTTCAGCCATCACGATATGATTCAGGGTTGGCTCATTGGCTTTGCCACAGAAGACTGATCTGCATAGCCACATGTTCAGGAAGGCTCTATATTCGACATCGGTCAGAGGGCCATCAGACATATGGTTCTGGATGTATCTCTTGTATCCAACCCCTGTTTTTACTCCTGTCTGCTTGGAGGAACCTTTGTGGTCATATGGATATACAGTTCCTGTAACGTTCAGGCCGGTCATCATGTAGACATCGGCCAAAGTGGGAGACATTGGGCCATGACCGAAGAGAAAAGCATTTGCACCATTGGACCAAAAATGGCAAGCTGCAATCAGAAGGTTCTCGTTCTTTGGTGTTTCGGCTAGTGACAGCTCCAGGCAATGAGAAATACGCAGATGGTCCCAGTTCTGTGTTTGGGGGCTTTTGTCATCAGATATCCTTTTGTACCAATTTCTCCAGCCGGCAATTGGGGGCAAAGGCCAGTTCTTGAAGGCGTCTTTCCACTCATGAGGTTTTGTCAATGAAATCTTGAAAGGAACCCTCTGAGATTCGGCCGCGATGAGTTCGGAAGGATCTGAATTCCCTACAGGGCCGAGGAAGTAGGATGGAGCTTTTTCCTCAACGGGGATAAGGATTTCGGCAGCTAGGGCCTATCAAGAATGGAAAGAGATGAGAAGAAATTTAAGATGCAAATCGAAAGAGGAATACCGAATGTGCTTGAGGGGATTGAAGTCTACCTGGAGGGCAGGATCTTGGTTCGCCATTTGAAGATTGAATCTTGAAAGTCGATAACCCAGGGTTTGGATCTGGGCGAGAGCTCTGAAGATTCAAAAGGAGAAGCGGGTGTCGAGCAGAACTAACTTGGGAATGTTGAGTGCTTCTGGTCAATTCCGAGATAAAATTATCTTTTATCCCGAAATTGAAGGGGCATGTGTTGACACCAAAAAATTGGCACCAGGAAGAGGCTGACATGTGGGCCGGATTCGTTGAAAAGGTATCATTCGGCAAAGGAGTTTTTCCCCAGAGGATTCGGTAGAGACGTTGTGCGGTCGGGAACGCATTGTCATTCGGCAAGAAAACTGTTCCGCAGGAGGAATTCGGGAGTGCATGATGACGTGGATCAAGTGCAAGGAAAGGGCTGGTTTAACTTCGAATGCAAGACGGATACGGTGCCCCGGCGTTTATCTTTTTTGGGAAAATAAATAATGTAATCGTAATCAATTATGAGTCGTGTCGAAATCTGGGTATAAATATAAACCCATGGTAATTGTAAAAAAGGGAATCAATCATACAACAAACCGGCCCCGTGCCAAGTTCGAGTCCTTTAGTCGAGTCGTCGAGTTCTTCGAGAGGAATCATCGATCCGTCGACCTCCGTAAGTACTGGCAACCCTGCACCATGATTAGTATCATGCGGTGGATTTAGACTTTGGTTCAGGAAGGTTCCATTGTTAGATCATGAGCCATGCGGTGGGCTAAGTTTTAACTTGGAACAAGTTATCGGCTCTATTGGATTTTGGCAAGATCTAATAGATCCATTAAGTTACCATGTGTTGCTCTGGATTTTACCTTTGTGTTTAATTCATTACAACACTCTTTTGCCCAGTCTAGGTTGATTTGATTCGGTTCTATCTCGTAATGCACTGCGTTTCCATAGCCGAATTCGAAGTCAATCTAGATTGCCACGTGTCGCGGGTTCAAGCTCGTTGGTCTTGTGTAGATCTTGACAGAACCGGGTATCATGCGGTAGATGCAGGTTTTTGGGTCGTCTTAGAGCTAATCATCCGGTAGATTAGAATTCGATTCGATCTGATAGATCTATCATCATCAACGAAGCATGTTCCTTCTTCACGGAACCCGATTCGGCTATATAGCTGTATTCGGCAGTATCGCCACGAGTGAAACATGTCCATGGTTTTGTTTTAAATAAAGAATGCTTTTAGCCTTCCATGTTTAGAGTATATCATGCGGTGGATTGATCTATTCTTGGTTGGTGGTGTGATTCCAAGCAAGTCGTATCATGCGGTGGATTAACTTGCTTGTTTCATGCTCGACGGGTTGAAAAGTACCTAGACATGCGGTAGACTAGTGCTTTTAGTCTATGCATTCTTGTTTATTATAAGATTATGCTCATGTTTTTCGCCCTTTTATTTATTTATCATGCTCTGTTCCTCGTTAATCGGTTATGAATATGCGTTACAATGTTTATTCAGTCGAATACCGATCTTTCGTCATGCTTACGTCACGCATTCGGCAGTGCGCTTCCTGCATGCTTTGCCGATTGCCGAATGATGCTTTAACTGCTGACAGATAGCTTCTCTATAGCTATATGTCGTTCGAAACTGGCTCCGTAGCCGCAAATATGGAACTGTCTGGTATCACCCAGTACGTTCCAGGTGTTATCTAAATATTTTTTCTCCCTTTGTCAGTTTCAGGAAAATTGACTGGCACGTTTTCGGATTCAAACGCTCGGGCCACGTGTAAAGCTAGCTAATTCGGCTTGCTGTGTGCTTGGCGTGAGGTGCGGATTTTACGTCAACAGAACCCTGGCCTCCGTGGAACGCCTCGAGGCGGTTTAGCTTACCTGGGAAGCCGTCGTCGTTTCTTGGCTCTTTTGACCGGGGGCGGTTGTCCGCATCTTGCGCGAGTCGTGGCTAACGTGGCAGTGCATCGGCACGTCGACCGGAATCAGCCATTCGTATCCACACGATCTCGGCTGACGTGACGCGACACTCCGCGTGGGAGTAATGGGCGCGCCTTTTTAGGCGGAGTGGCGTGTGCGGGCGGTGGTTGAGGTGACGGGGCGCCCAGAGTTACCGCGGCGTCAGTTCGTTTTACCGTGCCGCAGTTAATGCGGCCGCTCACGCCGGGGCGGTTTTTCCGCTAATGGGGCCCGTGTGTCAGCGACCCAGCCTACTGCCGCGTTTGACACGTGCCTCCCGGTCCAGGCGGCCCAGCCGTTCCTGGTGGAGTGTTTTCTGATTTATATATAAAAGAAATGGGAGGGGATCGGGGGAGACTTACCTTAGCCGTCCCACTCTTGCCTTCCCCGCCGCGGTCCTTCTCAAGTTCCTCGCATTGCTCGTCGAGCTTGAGTGGCTTTCTTGCCCCCAGCAATCCTCATCATGCCTCGCCGTCCTCACCCCGCCGCGGTAGAGCTCGAGGAGCCCGCCGAGTGGGTGCCGTCGACCGTGACGGAAAACATTCTGCTCGATTTGGCGCGTACCGGTCTCTTGTCGCGGAAGGGCGACGAGGCGTCGCCGGCGTGGATGGTGCCGCCCAGGGCGCACAAGCAACCGGCTCCGCCACCCGGGTACGTGGTTAGCTTCGTTCGATTCCACGAGTGGGGCTTTAATGCCCCCGCGTGTGAGTTCTTTCGCGGGCTCTGCGACTAGTACGGCGTGGAGCTTCATAATTTCGCCCCAAACGGGATTTCCCAGGTGGCCGGGTTCATTGTCGTCTGCGAGGGGTTGCTGGGGATCCCAGCCCACTGGGACCTTTGGTTCCACCTCTTCGTCGGCGGCCTTTATTTGGCGAAGGGCTCTTCGGCGGGGAAGTGCAGACCCGTCCGCGCCGGCGGCTTCACGCTGTCGGTGCGCGACACGCGGAAAGACCTCTACCTCCCAAGCAAGATGACCACTAATAATGGTGGTTGGAGCAGCATGTGGTTTTACCTCCGCAATCACGCGCCTGAGCTTCCGGCTTACACCAGGAAGGTGTTACGGGAGGCGGGGCCGAAATGGTCCCTCGGCGTGAGCGGCCCGTCTAATCGGGAGAAGCTCGGGCCTCTTATCGACGCGTTGAAGGAGCTGGCGGCTCAGGGGGTGTCCATGACCACGGTCATCAGACATTTCCACAAGCGAAGGGTGCTCCCCCTCATGGAGCGGAAGCTTCCCCTGTTCGCCATGGGGCCGGGCGCCACAGCCGAGGATCTGGCGGCTTCCCGGATGATGGGGGAGCCGCTTCTTGACGAGCATGCTTTCATGCGGGCGCGGATGGCGGTGGATCAGAAGGAGATGCCGTGCAACCCCAAGGACGTCTGGTCCTTCCATCTTCTTCCGGAGAAAGGCAATCTTCCCTTGGTAGGTCTTTTTCCCTCTTTTCGGGCGTTTGCATCTTGATCTCGACTCCGATCGTCTTCTTGTTCCGGATTTCAGGGGGTGATTGCGACCGCCCGTCACTCTAAGCCCAAGACTATTGCATCGAAGGCGGCGAATCGCGCCAAGAATGAGCAGCTCCGTGCCCAGAAGGTCGTCGAGAAGGAGACTCTGAAGCGGCGGCGTGACCGGAAGGAGGCGCATGAGGCAGAGGTGCGCCGATGTGAGCTGGAGGATCGCTCTCCTCCTCCAACTCCCGAGGATACAGAGGAGGAGGGGGCGAGCAGCGATGAGGAGTTGGTGCCTCAAGAGGCGGCACAAGTGGAGATGCCACTGGAGGCCGTCCCATCGATCGAGAAGGGCAAGGGGTCGGCTGAAGTATCTCAGTCCTCGCCGTCCCCGTCGCGCATGCGCGCGACCCCTGCGACTGCGGTAGGCTCAGCGTCGGGCGAGCGTCGGTCGTTGAAGGAGAGGCTGGGGCAGGTCGGCGGCAGTCGGTGAGTGTCTCTCTTCCTGGTCCCCTTTCATCCTCCACCTTGTCGGTTTTGCGTTCCGGGTTCAATTCCCTTCTTTCTTCTTCTGTTAGGCCATCGTTCCGCCCGTCTCCCGGCCTTGCTCCCCTGAAAAGGCTAAAGAGGGGGCTGAAGGATTCTTCGGGCGCCACCCGGGTCGACCCGGGCGCGGTCGCAAGGGGGACCACTGAGGTCGAGCATGGGCCTACGAAGCCTCCTTCAAGGGATGCGGAGTCCGTCCCCACATCCGCGAGTGAGGTCGCGGTCCAGGAGGAGGCGGCTCGTGTCGGCGAGAAGCACGGGCTTGCAGATGTGGTGGAGGTTGCCCATGACGTGGTGGTGGCGCGTGCGCCAGGTGTCGGCGGAGGCGCGCACACCAGTCGCGCTATCGTCTCTGTTCTTCCTCGAGTCCTCAAGGACCCTAGTGCATGGGACGCGTGGCCCGGGGAGCCGCAACAGTTGCCGGTGGTCCCGGCCAGTGGCGGACCTAGAATCATTTGTTTGGGTAGGCATACAGTGTAGGAACAGTGCTGGACAGTATGCTACAGTTCCCGGTACAGTGATTTGTTACATTGGTCATCAGGAATTTGGGGTAGTCCTGGGACTACCGTGCTATGCTGCTGGGTCCGCCAATGGTCCCGGCTGCTGGGACATTTTCGGATGTCGATCGCACGCTAGGTCAGCCTGGGGTTCCGGGTAGCCTGGTCACCTTCGTGGAGGCGGAGAAGTCGCTGTGGGAAGGTCAGCGTTCGAACGGCGCCGCCATTCTGGGCGCGCTCCGGACCGCCCTCGACTGTCATAACTCGGAGGGGCTCAAGCTTCATCGGGTTGGTGCCGCTGTTCTTACCACTATCTTGTCCTGTTTTGTGCTTGGTGGTTCTACCCTGAGTTGATCTCTTTTCCTTGTTTATCAGTAGCTTCAGCGTGTCTCTGATGAGAAGTCAATCACGTTGGCCAACCTTTATGTCGAACGCCAGGGGCTCTGGGACACCCGAGGGGCCTTCTAGGCTGAGGTTTGCCAGTTGCGGTCGGACCTTGATGCCCAAAGAACGGCTGTTGAGGGGCTGACGGC
The DNA here is from genome assembly GCA_033239725.1 of Echinochloa phyllopogon. Lineage (NCBI taxonomy): Eukaryota > Viridiplantae > Streptophyta > Magnoliopsida > Poales > Poaceae > Echinochloa > Echinochloa phyllopogon. Next base: position 3,136,405 of record BTCW01000002.1, read on the forward strand.
GGAACTGGCGAAGGTGAACCCCCTCCTCCAGAAACAGGACACGGCTCTGAAGAAAGCCATGATGGCGGTGCAGGGCGTTCCCTCACTCAGGACCTCGTTGCAGGTGAAGGCGCAAGAGGCCCAGGAGGCGAAGGCTGCTCTCGAGCTGAAGGTGCAGGAGTTGGCGTCCCTGCAGGGCCGTTACGATGAGGCCTGCAAGGAGCGTGACGAGCAAAGCGTCTTGGCCGAGTCTCGTGCCAAGGACCTTTTGGCCAAGACAGAAGCCCTCACCGAGGTTGAGCGCCAGCTTCGGGACGAGCGTTCTGCCCTTGCAGACGTACGAGCTCAACTCCAGAAGAAGGAGGAGGCACTGCGGGAGCGGGAGCGGGCGCTGGGGATAGAGCAGAAGCTCGTCGAGGGTGAGTCCTGAATTCTCGATCCCCTCCCCTTCGGAATTTTTCTCTCCTTTGGAGCCTGCTATTGAAGCGTTCGTATTTGCTCTTTCAAATCTTCGTAAGATGAACGCAGACTCGTCGTCGAAGTTGACGGCTCTTCGGACTGCCTACGAGCGATCGGAGGGCGAGCGCCAGACCCTCGAGGGTGCCGCTGTGGCTGCTTGCGCGGTGGTCGAGGGTACGGGTGGCCCAGCGGGCGTGAGACTGCTAGATCACCTGGCTGCAGTGGAGATGGTGGTGATCGAGCGTCTCCGCGGCGCTCTTCGTCTTGGGGTCCAGAAGGCCCTTGGCGTGATGACCACTCACTACCAGGTCGACCTCGACCTTGTGTCCGAGGGGTACACCATTCCGAAGGGCGTCGAGGATGATGCGCGGCTTGCCGTGATCGACGAGGCTGACGCCGAGGCTGCCGACGCAGCCACCGTGCTCGCCGCCAAGTTCGACGTTGACCTCTTCCTCGAGCCTGCAGCTGGCGACGCGGGGGCCAGCCCTGACCTCGGACCCGCTGCTGACGACGCTGGAGCCAACCCTTGAAGCACCTCGAGTACTCTAGTTTGCTTTATCTTCCTTGTGTTAGGTTGTGAACCTTGTGATGAAAACTCTTGAACAGGTCGCCTCGTGTGGCGGCGACCTTTTGATTTCCGTGACCAAATTTGTGTTAGTCCATAGTTCGTATGCACCGTGCTTCTTCCTTGGCTCAAGATTGATTTCGGCGGAGGAGGTTCGCTCGCAAGTAACGTTGGCGTCGAGTGGTGAGGGGGATGCCGTAGCCTTTCGAGGGCGTAGGCGGTCCCATGACTCGACCGTCTCTTAGCCGCGATAGACTTGCGCCTCGCTTTCATCTTCCTGAGCGGTTGAGAAGAGGCTCGGCAATGCGTTTTCAAAAAAGAGGCGCATGGAAAAAAGGTTAGGATTCGTTGGGGGGTTAGTCCCCCATTAGCCCCCGAGGGGGGCTCGGCTTTACTTCAAGTTCGTTTCGAGGGTAAAGGCGAGTCACCCTGTTTCATTGTTGTTAGTAATAATGTTTCCATGCCTTAAACAGACTTTATTATTATCATCGTGCGATAAAACAAGATTGCGGAAAGTACGAGAGCTTCTATGGGTAGAAACGACGTAGCTGTTGGATGTTCCAAGCGTTGGGGAAGACCTCGCCCTTTTCGTTCGCCAGCTTGTAGGTGCCGGGCTTGAGAACCTTGGCGATGATGAACGTCCTTCCCATGGTGGCGTGAGCTTGTGTCGGCCTTGGTTGTCTTGTCGTAGCCTCAGCACAAGGTCGCCCTCGTTCAAGTCTCGACGGCGCACCTTGCGCTCCTGGCATCGTCTCAGGGACTGCTGGTATCATGCCGAGTGCAGGGTGGCCACGTCTCGAGCTTCGTCCATTTGGTCCAGCGAGTCTTCACGTGCTCGCTGGTTCTGTGTAACACCCTAAAATAGCCTATTTAAAATTTTTTAGTAATTAATTATTTATTTAATATATTTCTCATAATTAATATAGGCTAACTATAAAATTTCTAGAAATTAAAACCAAATATAAGGCATAGAAATATTTTTGTTGCATTCATGCTGCTGCATTGGTTTTTGTATTGCTGTGGTTCAAACGAGAATTTAAATATAATTTAAATTCGCATTTGAATCACTTTGTTTGGAGCTCTACAAAAGTTGCTAAGCCCAGAGTTCGCTTTTGCTCCCCCAACTATTTTCCCCAGCCCACTTCTGCTCCCTCTACTTTTCTTCCGTGCAGCCCTGCACCCCCTTTTCTCCGCTTTCGGCCCGCTCAGCCAAGTCCACATTTTCCCCCACGCCAGCCTGCCAGTGGCCCGACCCGCTCTCCTATCCGGCCCGCCAAGCCGGCCTGCTCCGCGCCTCCTTCCCCCTCTCTCCCTCTCTCTGCTCGCCCGGCCCCACGCGTCAGCTTCTCTCCCTCCCCTTCCTTTCCTCCTCGCCGTGAATGGCGCGGCCGGCCGCGCGTCTGCAGCGGCCGGCCGCGCGTCTGCAGCGGCTGGGCCCGCACGTCGAGGCCGGCGCTCCCGCCCCTACTTATTCGACGACGCCGCAGCCCCTGCCCCCTCACCCATCGCCCACAACCCTAGCAGCGCCGCCGCACTTCCACCAGAGCCTTCCCGAGCCGCCGAGCACGCGCTCTGCCGCTCGCCGCCGTCGTTGCCACTCCGGTGCACCTCCGCCCCGGCCGATCCTCAGAGCTGCTTTACCGTTCCACGAGGAACACGCCGAGCCACAGCACGACCCCTCTCGCGCTCCGGAGCTCCGTCGCCGGCAAGCACTGACCCCGCCGCTCCGCCGCTCGTCGTCGACCCCAGTCTCCGCCGCTTCCTCGTCGACATGATCACCTCTGGTAGTCTCGCCGTTCCCCCAACTTGCTTCCTGACCAAAACTTGTTGAGTTTGGTAGCCCGTAGTGTCGCCACCGCCTCGCCGGAGTCGGCCGCCCGCCGGCCACCGTCGCGCACCCCCTAGGCCTCCTCCTACCTCGACTTGTTCACCCCTGTTGGACTCGCCTTTCTCCCCTGAGCCCGTAGGACCAAACCCCGCTGTGATTGGAGTCCTATAGCGCCTGTTTGACCCTACTCCGGCGAGCCCCCGCCGCGGGAGCCGGCGGCGGCGCCGTCCCCTGCGTCCCCGGCGACCCCTTTTTTCCCCCAACCGATCCAAGCCGCCAGATCCAGATCCGACCGCCCAGATCCACCCCCCTGAAGTCAAACCCGAGAAGAAAACGGTCAGCCCCGCCTGTTTTGCTAAAGAGCCCTTATTCTTTTCTAAAATCAACCCGCGGTCCACCACCAGTTCAAAAGTATTTTCAACCAAGTCCTTTTTCATCATTTAATCCCCTGAGCTTTTGAAAATTAGAACCCGCGGTCCAGCTCTGCTGTTTTTGCGCGTTAGCCCTCGTAGTTATACGCATAATTACGTATAGGTCCTCGGTTTTTCACATATTAGTCCCTAGATCTTAAAAACCCCATAACTTCTCCGTTTTAACTCCGATTAGTGTGATTTTCGCGCTCATGTGTTCGTAGCGAAGCGTAGATTGTTTCTAAAACCTTATTTTGTATTGTTTCTACTGTTTGATGTATTGTTCTAATAGATTAAATATGTTTGCATGTACTGGCTTGTGTGGATGATTGTGTGGTGCTTCTCGAGTCCAGTCGGTGAGCCGGTAGCTTTGGAGTTCGAGTACGAGGACGTCCAGGAGCCATACCAGCAAGACCAGCAGCAGCAGCACCACCACCTTGAGGAAGGCAAGTATAGCACGGACAATCCTTGCTACCTAAACACATCTTTTACATACTATGTACTACATACGCATGTGTCTAAATTGTTACCCCTTTAAGGTTGTGCCTAGTTTTGTTTATCCTATACCTTTTTTACCTTGGGTTATTGCATATGGGTAGTACTTTGCTAGGCGCAGCTACTGTAACCTTTGCTCAACTGTTAATCTTGATATAATGGTCCACTTCAATTTTATTGTTAAAAGAATGCTTTTTAGCAACATGAATCAGGGAGCTAGGGCGTACGCTTCGTGCTTGGCCCTAGTGTCTCTCCGTAAGGACTGGTTCTTAAAGCGGCAACCCAGGAACCTGTCGCCACCACTGGAACTATAATGGCTCTGGTCTTGGAAAAGTAGCTTGTACGTCTCTAGCCTGCCAGTGGTTACCGATGGGCCGACGACGTTATGGGAAGTAAGGTGCTGGGTATGGTTTTTGATCCACCGAGGACGGTAGCCCCGTCGGCTATGTCTCGTTAGACACAGTCCCGTGTTGGGAGCCTCAGGGGGAGAGAGCTCCACACGTTGCGCCTGTTCGGTCGCGTTGCCCCGTGCTCTGGATTGCCATTGACCCTTCTATCGGTGCGCCCTGGGAGTCAGTCAATCTCGGTGCCTCGGACCTTACCGCCTTATTGTACTGTAGCGGCCACTGTCTTGTTAGGGTGTCTGGTGAAAAGCCTCGTAGCGTCCCTATGCAGTCACACCTCGGTAGTGTTGATGTGCGTGGTTGGGTGCAAAGTTCCTTTGAACTTTTACGCGACTGGTGGGTAAAGGGCGAAACCTCTGCAGAGTGTACAATCTATCATGATAGCCTTGCTCAGGGTCACGAGCGGCCTGGATCCTTTTCGATTAGTGGTTCTTAAATTAAGATGATGTTTATTTCTGCTTAATGTACTTCTACTTTATTAATTGGGTTGCAACTGGGATTCATACACTGGTAGTAATTTGTTTAATGCTAAAACGAACCAACTAAAAGTGCTAAAGTAGTACAGCCGTGTCTAGCCTTACTTTGAGCCTTCATAATCCGTGTTGTACTTGCTAAGTAAATATTTTACTTACACTTGCTGCTATTCAACAAAATCCCGGATGGGTAACAGATGGTTATGAGAATGATGTGGCTGCTGCTGAGTACCAGGAGGATCTGCCCTTTTACTAAGTTGTGGTCAACCAGTCAAAGTCCCTATGGACTGCGGCTCCGCTTAGTAGAGAGAGTTAATAAATAGACTTCCGCTGTTTTATTTACTTATTTATGTTAAACTCTGATGTAAACGTTTTTTTTCGAGCATTGTGAACTCTGTAATACCATATTTGTTTGTTGTATGTGTCTGTGGACTTCCTATATGGAGATGCTAAGAAATTTAGCAAGAGATGCCCATAGTGCCAGAAACACGGGAAAGAGACGCATAGCCGCTTACCAGTAGTCTTCAAGTAGAAACCTTTGATGTATGGGGAATAGACTCCATGGGTCATTTCCCTAACTCAGAGAACTACGAGTTTACTCTGGTAGCCATAGATCCCATCTCTAACTGGGTAGAAGCCAAGCCCTATCGAGCCGCAGCCACCAGGCACGCTAAGCAAATATCCCATGAAAACATCTTTCCTTGCTTTGGCGTCCTGGGCTAGTCGTAGAGGCTCCCATCTCATTGACTCCATCTCCCGGAAATATCTAAGCTTGGGGGAGCCGCATTTTATAGCCACACCTTCTCACCCCCAAACTAATGGTCAAGCAGAACATCAGCACTCACATCAAGAACATTCTGCAAAATCGTCAATGAGATGGGTGTGCAGTAGAGAGATAGGCTCACTGATGCACTCTGGGCATACTAGACCACTTTAGTTGGGCAAACTAGGACAATTCGGCCGAACCATGCTGGTTCGACCGAAGGACCCCTGTTTTGCCCCTTGAGCATCCATTTGGACCCTAGATCCTATCTCTATCCCATCTTGACTCAGAGTCGCTAGGAAAATGTTGGGAAAGTTGCTTGTCAATCTCGAGTCAGAAACCTTCCTCCATCACTTTCCCGAACACGACCAAGTGTTCACATTTCCCAGCCACCATCCTTGACCAAAGACCTTTCCTCACCCAAGGGCTCCCTCTCCATAAGTATGACAAGTCCACTAACGAAGAAAGCCATGGAGGAGGGAGAAGAGAAACCCATGGTTGAAGAGCCTGAAAAAGAACCGGCACAAACCAGCCAGAAGTTGAGCAACCGGGATGAGAAGGTCACTGAAAGCGAGCCTTGGCAGATGGACAAGAACAATGTCCTCTTCCAAGCATTCACAACCAAACTCAAGAGGCTCGCCAAAGCCACATGACATCTATACCTTTACAATCCATCTATAGAGTAGAAGTCGTGTGGTTGTATCTTTTAGAGCACCATTAGTTTCAATTTATTTCCCAATTCAATTTCCCTTTGCTCAAATCATTGTTTAGGAGGTGCTCTAATTATTTCCCTTCCAACACATTTTGTTTCCAACCTTAGCTTGATGAATAAATAAAATTAGAGTTGAATGCAAAAAGAATAAAATTGTCGCTCCGGTTGGTGCATTTGAGCCAACCGGAGATTGCCCTGTTTAACAGAAAGATACATGAGTACAGGCATGACACAGTGGAGGAGCAGGATGAGGACGAGCAGGCCGGCCAGCTAACTCAATACCTTTCAAGGTTGAATCCCTACCAGTGAAGAGTCCAAGCTTGGGGGAGGACCCCCATTAGGTACGATCCGAATTACTCAGCACTTTGGTCATTCAATTGAAAATACTTCCTTTGAATAAACTCCCAACCATGCATGGAATGAAACATATGCCTCTCACTTTGGAAATGATGAATAGTTGCTCTGTCATTAATTTTGCTAGTACTTTGTTGCAACTAGTTGCTTGACTATGCTTGAGTTATTTGGCATAAGTAGAAATGAACCTAAAAACCTTGTGGGAGCATATGCCTTATTCCAAGTCTAGGTTGTTGTGGGAATTGATATAGTGAGACTTTGGTTGAATTCTATTTCTGCTCTTAGTATGGTGAAAATCTCGGTTGTTTATGCTTTCAAAATTAAAACAAAGTTCCTCATTGGTCATAATACCTAGCAGAGCCATATGATAGGATTAGTTCTAAACTTTCTACCATATGCTGCTTGTCATCTTAGTGAGCTTTGTCAAATTGTTGTGACCTTAGTGAGGAATCTTTCATGCTTCTAAGATTGAGATGCACATACACTCCACCTATCACTTGCAATTCCTACACTGGGAGTTAGCAAAACCATGCCATCATCCATCCCACAAAAATAAACTTCATGTTCTTTTATTCCCTCTCCAAATATCTTTGAAGTAGAGGCATGGGCTGTGCAAAAAGAAAAAAAAAAGAAAAGCATGCCAAGTGGCATGGCAAAAATATGAGAAAAAGAAAAGCATGCCAAAGAGGCATGGCAAAAAAAAAAGAGATAGCCCATGCTCTCTAAAAATAAATCAAGGAGAGGAAGAATCATTCCATTAAATTCCGCCAAATTCCACTCCACATATTCCACTCCACATATTCCACACACTTGCACTTCTCGATCTAGAGTGTGATTTGATTCTCCTAAGATCCAGTCTTTGACTTAGCAATATATAAGATGCTTGTATGCCTTCATCCTTTGTCCCCGAGCCACAGAAAAGCCAAATTAGATGTTAGGATGAAAAGAAGGCAAAGCCTTTGGTGAGGATTCAAATACACTTGAGCGATTGAGTGAGCCAATGAGGAACAATTTATCTTTTCACAAAAGGGTGAAAACTCCGAGATAGGATCCTGAAAAGAGTAGGGTGGAATAAAACTAAGTTAAACTGTTCATTCTTTCAACCGCCCAAGATAAGGAGATTGCTATAAGCCCCATAGGTAAAATGGTGAATTAATACCTTGCTAGTGATTCAAGTATTTGTTTGAGTACTAGTTGTTTATGAAGTTACGTGCAAGAAAAATGACATTGTAGCAACTCCTGATCCACCGAGCCTAAGTTTTATCTTTGCTCGAGGACGAGCAAAGAGCCAAGCTTGGGGGAGCTTGTTGGCGGTCGTTACAACCCAAATTCGACCACCAATACGCGAGAATAAATGAGAGACTATGCAACATTCCATGTACTTAGGTTTTAGTTCTAATGGAGTTCCACGAGTTTTGGTGAGTGTCGCCTGTGCAGGTACAACTACAACAAATACGTGCTATAGGGGTCAGAAATGACCGAATCGGCCGAACAACACGTTCAGCCGGTTATCCCCCTTAGCCGTACAGGCCACCGGGAGCCGTCCACGTCAATCAAACGACAACATACGACACGTGGACGACCGCCAACTCATCCCGAAGGATCGACACGTCACCCTGGGCCAATTCGACATGAACGCCAAGCACCAGAACCCAGCCCAGGAGGTCCAGAGGATAAGGTGGTGCAGCAGGGGCAGGCCCGGGCCTTCGGCCCAGTTCGGCCGAATTCTGGCCTTCGGCCGAACCGACCCCGGCTGGAAACCGCCTTCCAGGGAGCAATCCAGACCATAGGGGCTTGGGTCGGTGGATCCATCGGTTCGGCCGAACTGGGCAGTTCGGCCGAACCGGGGATTTCGCCCGAACGGCCCGGCACCACCTCCTGGTGCCTTGGCCGCTGCTCCACTGCTCCACCGCCCTTGGCCACTATAAATTGAGGCCCCTGGTCACCTACAAGACACACAACACAAGAGAAGAAGAAGAGTAGGCGTCGCTAGGTTCTGCCACTCGGTAGAAATAGGGAGAGAGGAGAGGTGAGCGTCCCGGAGAGGAGCCGGAGTGTCGGCCCCTCTTCCCGCTGTACCTCTACGGATGCGGCTCTGCTTCGAGTGACATCCGGGTCATGTCTGGTAACTCTTGTATCCCTCTCTGATTAATTGAGCATTCAGTTCTTACATTTATTTACTTGTCTCGTTCTTCGTTCAATGCTTAGTTGATTGGTATAACTGTATACTGGTTGCTTAGCTTGGGTGCTTATCTTGCTATAGGAGATAAGTAGTTATTGACTAGTGTAGGAGTGGTTCCTAGACTTGCCGGTAACCTTAGTTTCTGCCCGTCGCAATGGAGGTGGTAGCCGTAAGGTGGTGACAGCCCTTTCGGTCTTCGTAGTCCATCACGTTAGTTCCGGTGTCCTAGGACCCAAGGTTTAGGGTAACCGGCACCACTTCTCATCCCTTTCTATGTGTTGGAGGCTCTGTTGTCCCGAAGCAAGTATCTATCTGTATCTTCTGCTCTACTCAGTCAATCGGTAGAATACCCTTACCAGACCTGTACCCTCTCTACCCTCCTACCTCTTCTCTTCTCTCCTTGTTGTCGTCATCCACCTCATCCATTTCATTCATCCACTCCATCTACCTAGGACAACTTAGTTTAGAATTAGTACACTTCTCGTTCCCCGTGGAAATCGATACTTTGGAATACTCCCGGGTGAAAGCTACATCGGTATCCGTCCGCTTGCGGATTTATCTGTAGGCCGTAAGGAGTGCCAACAAGCTTTCCGGCGCCGTTGCCGGGGAACGGTAGCTGTTCTGATTCCGAACCCAAGTTGTCCGTGTATCCCACCACCATCCATATGGATCCCACTCTTACCTTACGCCAACACTCGGCTCCAAAGGGCGCTTGTTTGGAGCCACCACCATCATCACATCCCATATCCACACCCGGCTATGAGCTACGTCCCGGCTTCATAGCCATGGTTCGTGAGCAATCGTTCTCAGGAACGAAGGCCGAGAGTCCATACGCGCATTTGCGCGAGTTTGAGCAACTTTGCTCGTGCCTGACCATTGCAGGCATGACACAAGAGACACTCAAATGGAAGCTATTCCCATTCTCATTAACGGGAGGAGCGAAGAAATGGTACTCTCTGGCTGTCGGTACTATGGAAGGGAGTTGGGAAACTCTTAGAGAGAAATTCTGCCTAAATTTCTTCCCAATTTCCAAGGTAGCCAGCCTCCGAATCGAAGTTCTTACCTTTAAGCAATTAGAGGGAGAGTCGTTAGGAGCTGCCTGGGCTCGTTTCAATCAAATCTTGGCATCCGGACCAGACCTAGGCCTATCTGAACCTATCATTCTCCAACATTTCAGCCTAGGCCTCTGTCCCGTAGCCACCACTTTCTTGGACTCTGCTTCAAAAGGGTCGTTTTTTCATTTGACTCCTAGTGAAGCGAGGATAGTCCTGGAGCGTATCCTGGACGACACTCCCTACATTGGAGTCTATGACGAACTCCCCGATGAAGAAGAGAAGCAGCCTAAACCTAAAGAGCCAGTACAATCCCAATCCAAACCAATTAGCTCTTCCATTCCATCAGAACCCGATGCTCAATTCGAACCACAACCTTACTCTAGCCTGGACTACTATCCTCCACTCTACTCCACTCCCTACGATTTTGACGATGGTCTATTCGATGACATCGACTGTGCCATACATTTCCCACGGGAACAATGTGTAGAGCAAAAGGATCCACCACCCGACAAGGAAGCATTAGAATATCAAAGAGAGTACTTAGGCCGTCTCTCTGCCATCAAGAGTCGGGAATGGCTAGACGAGGCGGAAGCCTCGACCGAGGTAGTTAAAATGCCCAAGAGAATCCGAACAATCTTTTGTGAAGTTATGGGCATGGACAAAGAAATCGGGTATGACCCGAGCCTCGGAATCAACATAATCTCTAGCTCCTTGGTGCGAGCTCAACTTCCCGATGAACCATGGTCATCATCTCAGAAACATCTAAGGTTCATAACGGGAAGGGTCCTCGACTGTTTAGGGATCTTGCGGGTCATACCCGTTAAGATTAACGACCCTGAACTTTTCCTAGATTTCCATATCTTTGACCTACCCAACGATTCCACACACTCCATCTTTATTGGTAGACTTGCCAGTAACCTTAGTTTCTGCCCGTCGCAACGGAGGTGGTAGCCGTAAGGTGGTGACAGCCCTTTCGGTCTTCGTAGTCCATCACGTTAGTTCCGGTGTCCTAGGACCCAAGGTTCAGGGTAACCGGCACCCCTTCTCATCCCTTTCTGTGTGTCGGAGGCTCTGTAGTCCCGAAGCAAGTATCTATCTGTATCTTCTGCTCTACTCAGTCAATCGGTAGAATACCCTTACCAGACCTGTACCCTCTCTACCCTCCTACCTCTTCTCTTCTCTCCTTGTTGTCGTCATCCACCTCATCCATTTCATTCATCCACTCCATCTACCTAGGACAACTTAGTTTAGGATTAGTACACTTCTCGTTCCCCGTGGAAATCGATACCTTGGAATACTCCCGGGTGAAAGCTACATCGGTATCCGTCCGCTTGCGGATTTATCTGTAGGCCGTAAGGAGTGCCAACAAGCTTTCCGGCGCCGTTGCCGGGGAACGGTAGCTGTTCTGATTCCGAACCCAAGTTGTCCGTGTATCCCACCACCATCCATATGGATCCCACTCTTACCTTACGCCAACACTCGGCTCCAAAGGGCGCTTGTTTGGAGCCACCACCATCATCACATCCCATATCCACACCCGGCTATGAGCTACGTCCCGGCTTCATAGCCATGGTTCGTGAGCAATCGTTCTCAGGAACGAAGGCCGAGAGTCCATACGCGCATTTGCGCGAGTTTGAGCAACTCTGCTCGTGCCTGACCATTGCAGGCATGACACAAGAGACACTCAAATGGAAGCTATTCCCATTCTCATTAACGGGAGGAGCGAAGAAATGGTACTCTCTGGCTGTCGGTACTATGGAAGGGAGTTGGGAAACTCTTAGAGAGAAATTCTGCCTAAATTTCTTCCCAATTTCCAAGGTAGCCAGCCTCCGAATCGAAGTTCTTACCTTTAAGCAATTAGAGGGAGAGTCGTTAGGAGCTGCCTGGGCTCGTTTCAATCAAATCTTGGCATCCGGACCAGACCTAGGCCTATCTGAACCTATCATTCTCCAACATTTCAGCCCAGGCCTCTGTCCCGTAGCCACCACTTTCTTGGACTCTGCTTCAAAAGGGTCGTTTTTTCATTTGACTCCTAGTGAAGCGAGGATAGTCCTGGAGCGTATCCTGGACGACACTCCCTACATTGGAGTCTATGACGAACTCCCCGATGAAGAAGAGAAGCAGCCTAAACCTAAAGAGCCAGTACAATCCCAATCCAAACCAATTAGCTCTTCCATTCCATCAGAACCCGATGCTCAATTCGAACCACAACCTTACTCTAGCCTGGACTACTATCCTCCACTCTACTCCACTCCCTACGATTTTGACGATGGTCTATTCGATGACATCGACTGTGCCATACATTTCCCACGGGAACAATGTGTAGAGCAAAAGGATCCACCACCCGACAAGGAAGCATTAGAATATCAAAGAGAGTACTTAGGCCGTCTCTCTGCCATCAAGAGTCGGGAATGGCTAGACGAGGCGGAAGCCTCGACCGAGGTAGTTAAAATGCCCAAGAGAATCCGAACAATCTTTTGTGAAGTTATGGGCATGGACAAAGAAATCGGGTATGACCCGAGCCTCGGAATCAACATAATCTCTAGCTCCTTGGTGCGAGCTCAACTTCCCGATGAACCATGGTCATCATCTCAGAAACATCTAAGGTTCATAACGGGAAGGGTCCTCGACTGTTTAGGGATCTTGCGGGTCATACCCGTTAAGATTAACGACCCCGAACTTTTCCTAGATTTCCATATCTTTGACCTACCCAATGATTCCACACACTCCATCTTTATTGGTAGACTTGCCAGTAACCTTAGTTTCTGCCCGTCGCAACGGAGGTGGTAGCCGTAAGGTGGTGACAGCCCTTTCGGTCTTCGTAGTCCATCACGTTAGTTCCGGTGTCCTAGGACCCAAGGTTCAGGGTAACCGGCACCCCTTCTCATCCCTTTCTGTGTGTCGGAGGCTCTGTAGTCCCGAAGCAAGTATCTATCTGTATCTTCTGCTCTACTCAGTCAATCGGTAGAATACCCTTACCAGACCTGTACCCTCTCTACCCTCCTACCTCTTCTCTTCTCTCCTTGTTGTCGTCATCCACCTCATCCATTTCATTCATCCACTCCATCTACCTAGGACAACTTAGTTTAGGATTAGTACACTTCTCGTTCCCCGTGGAAATCGATACCTTGGAATACTCCCGGGTGAAAGCTACATCGGTATCCGTCCGCTTGCGGATTTATCTGTAGGCCGTAAGGAGTGCCAACAAGCTTTCCGGCGCCGTTGCCGGGGAACGGTAGCTGTTCTGATTCCGAACCCAAGTTGTCCATGTATCCCACCACCATCCATATGGATCCCACTCTTACCTTACGCCAACACTCGGCTCCAAAGGGCGCTTGTTTGGAGCCACCACCATCATCACATCCCATATCCACACCCGGCTATGAGCTACGTCCCGGCTTCATAGCCATGGTTCGTGAGCAATCGTTCTCAGGAACGAAGGCCGAGAGTCCATACGCGCATTTGCGCGAGTTTGAGCAACTCTGCTCGTGCCTGACCATTGCAGGCATGACACAAGAGACACTCAAATGGAAGCTATTCCCATTCTCATTAACGGGAGGAGCGAAGAAATGGTACTCTCTGGCTGTCGGTACTATGGAAGGGAGTTGGGAAACTCTTAGAGAGAAATTCTGCCTAAATTTCTTCCCAATTTCCAAGGTAGCCAGCCTCCGAATCGAAGTTCTTACCTTTAAGCAATTAGAGGGAGAGTCGTTAGGAGCTGCCTGGGCTCGTTTCAATCAAATCTTGGCATCCGGACCAGACCTAGGCCTATCTGAACCTATCATTCTCCAACATTTCAGCCCAGACCTCTGTCCCGTAGCCACCACTTTCTTGGACTCTGCTTCAAAAGGGTCGTTTTTTCATTTGACTCCTAGTGAAGCGAGGATAGTCCTGGAGCGTATCCTGGACGACACTCCCTACATTGGAGTCTATGACGAACTCCCCGATGAAGAAGAGAAGCAGCCTAAACCTAAAGAGCCAGTACAATCCCAATCCAAACCAATTAGCTCTTCCATTCCATCAGAACCCGATGCTCAATTCGAACCACAACCTTACTCTAGCCTGGACTACTATCCTCCACTCTACTCCACTCCCTACGATTTTGACGATGGTCTATTCGATGACATCGACTGTGCCATACATTTCCCACGGGAACAATGTGTAGAGCAAAAGGATCCACCACCCGACAAGGAAGCATTAGAATATCAAAGAGAGTACTTAGGCCGTCTCTCTGCCATCAAGAGTCGGGAATGGCTAGACGAGGCGGAAGCCTCGACCGAGGTAGTTAAAATGCCCAAGAGAATCCGAACAATCTTTTGTGAAGTTATGGGCATGGACAAAGAAATCGGGTATGACCCGAGCCTCGGAATCAACATAATCTCTAGCTCCTTGGTGCGAGCTCAACTTCCCGATGAACCATGGTCATCATCTCAGAAACATCTAAGGTTCATAACGGGAAGGGTCCTCGACTGTTTAGGGATCTTGCGGGTCATACCCGTTAAGATTAACGACCCTGAACTTTTCCTAGATTTCCATATCTTTGACCTACCCAACGATTCCACACACTCCATCTTTATTGGTAGACTTGCCAGTAACCTTAGTTTCTGCCCGTCGCAACGGAGGTGGTAGCCGTAAGGTGGTGACAGCCCTTTCGGTCTTCGTAGTCCATCACGTTAGTTCTGGTGTCCTAGGACCCAAGGTTCAGGGTAACCGGCACCCCTTCTCATCCCTTTCTGTGTGTCGGAGGCTCTGTAGTCCCGAAGCAAGTATCTATCTGTATCTTCTGCTCTACTCAGTCAATCGGTAGAATACCCTTACCAGACATGTACCCTCTCTACCCTCCTACCTCTTCTCTTCTCTCCTTGTTGTCGTCATCCACCTCATCCATTTCATTCATCCACTCCATCTACCTAGGACAACTTAGTTTAGGATTAGTACACTTCTCGTTCCCCGTGGAAATCGATACCTTGGAATACTCCCGGGTGAAAGCTACATCGGTATCCGTCCGCTTGCGGATTTATCTGTAGGTCATAAGGAGTGCCAACAGCGCCGTAGACGAGGAAGAACGGGCTGAAACCCGTGGCCCTGCTCGGAGTGGTTCTTAGGCTCCAAATCACGGAGGGTAATTCGACTAACCACCTTCGGCCGTAGCTGTTTAGCTTGTTGAAAATCCTCGGCTTCAGCCCCTGCAGAATCATACCGTTGGCGCGCTCCACTTGGCTGTTGCACTGGGGGTGTGCCACGGCTGACTAGTCCACCCGGATGTGGTGGTCATCGCAGAATTCCAGGAACTTCTTGCCTGTGAACTGGGTGCCGTTGTCGGTGATGGTCGAGTTGGGCACGCCGAACTAGTGTATGATGTCTGTGAAGAACAGCACGGCTTGCTCCGATTTGATATTGGTAACGGCTCGGACCTCAATCCACTTTGAGAACTTGTCGATGGCCACCAGTATGTGCGTGAAGCCCCCGGGCGCTTGCCGAAAAGGTCCTATGAGATCCAGACCCCAGACCGCGAAAGGCCACGTGACGGGGATGGTCTGCAGAGCATGCGCCAGGAGATGGGTCTGGCGTGCGTAGAACTGACACCCCTCGCAGGTGCGCACGGTTTCTTTGGCGTCAGCTATGGCCGTATGCCAATAGAATCCCTGTCGAAAGGTGTTACCCACGAGGGTTCGTGGTGCTGCGTGATGCCCGCAGATGCCCTCATGGATGTCGCGTATCAGCTGCTGACCCTCGGGGAGGGGTACGCATCGCTGCAGGATTCCCGAGGCGCTGCGCTTGTACAACTCACCGTCGATCAAGACAAAAGACTTGGCCTTTCTTGCGATACGTCGGGCCTCGGTTCGGTCCGATGGTAGGCGTCCCTGGTCCAGCCACTCGAGGTACGGGGTCCGCCAGTCTCGAGGTGGTGGTGGGTTGGCGTCGATCTCCATTGCCTCCGCCCCATCCATCGAGGAGGTCTCGAAGTCGGGGGACCTCGAGATTTACTTCCGGGGAGTCCTCGTTCATGGGGTCACCGTCTCCAGCCCTCGAGGCTTTCGAGGCCTTCCGAGGGGGGTGCTCGGCACCCTCGAGATCGACGGAGGGCTTGTCAAGGTCGCGGGCGAAGACATTCGGCGGAACGGTTAGCCGTTCGGATGCGATTTTCGCCAATTGGTCCGCTTCCTCGTTGTATTTGCGTGGGATGTGGCTAAGTTCGAGGCCATAGAATTTGTCCTCGAGCTTGCGCACTGCGTTACAATACGCCTCCATATTGTCGTCGTGACAACTTGAGGTCTTCATGACTTGATCAACGACCAGTTGAGAGTCACCTCGAACGTCAAGGCGCTTCACTCCGATTTCGACGGCGATGCGGAGGCCGGCGAGGAGGGCTTCATATTCCGCCATATTGTTGGATGCGGGAAAGTGTAGTCGCACAATATAGCGAATGTGCTCCCCTTGAGGTGAGACGAAGAGAAGGCCCGCGCCGGCCCCGGCTTTCATTACCGACCCGTCAAAGTATAAGGTCCAGCATTCAGCCTGGATACATGGCGGGGGAAGCTGCGTGTCCGTCCATTATGCCACGAAATCCACCAGGATTTGTGACTTTATTGCCTTTCAAGGGGCGTAGGTGAGAGTCTGCCCATTAGTTCCATCGACCACTTAGCTATTCTGCCAGCGACATCTGGATTACGGACTATCTTCCCTAGAGGGAAAGACGAGACCACGGTCACCGGATGCGCCTCGAAGTAGTGTCGCAGCTTTCGTCGCGCGAGCACTATAGCATAGAGCAGCTTCTGGATATGGGGATACCTCATTTTGGTGTCGGATAGCACTTCGCTGATGTAATACACCGGCCTTTGTACCGGCAGGGCGTGCCCCTCCTCCATCCTCTCGACGACGATGACCGCGCTAACTACCTGAGTAGTAGCAGCAACATAGAGGTAGAGAAGCTCATTGCCCTACGGCGGCGTCAAGACGGGTGCACGTGCTAGCGACGCTTTCAGCCCGTTGAGGGCCCTTTGTGCCTTGGGGGTCCAAGTGAAACGTTCATGTTTCTTCAGGAGCCGATACAACGGCAAGCCTTTCTCGCCGAGTCGCGAAACGAAACGGCTCAGCGCCGCGAGGCAGCCCAGCACCTTCTGTACCCCTTGAGGTCTCGAATCGGCCCCATTCGTTCCAGGGCCAATACTTTTTCGGGGTTGGGCTCGATGCCTCGCTGGAAGACGATGAAACCCAATAGCATGCTACGCGGCACCCCGAACACGCACTTCTCCAGGTTCAATTTTACCCCGTTTGCCCAGAGGCAATCGAATGTGATTCGAAGATCGTTGTCTAGGTCGTCCGCCTTCCTAGATTTTACAACGATATCGTCAACGTATGCCTCAACAGTCCGCCCGATGTGATCCCCGAAAACGTGCTGCATACATCGTTGGTATGTAGCCCCCGTGTTTCGGAGACCAAACGACATAGTGACGTAACAAAACATGCCAAACGGGGTGATGAAGGATGTCACAAGCTGGTCGGACTCTTTCATCTTGATTTGGTGATAACCGGAATAAGCATCAAGAAAGCATAGCAATTCACACCCAGCAGTTGAATCAACTATTTGATCGATACGTGGCAGAGGGAAAGGAACTTTGGGACATGCTTTATTTAAACCAGTGTAATCTACGCACATGCGCCATTTCCCATTCTTTTTCTTAACTAAGACAGGATTAGCTAGCCACGTGAGGTGAAATACCTCCTTGATGAACCCGGCCTCCAGAAGCTTGCACAGCTCCTCTCCGATCGCGCGGCGCTTTTCCTCATCGAAGCGTCGCAGGCGTTGCATCACGGGTCTGGCTTGAGGCTGGATATCAAGGGAGTGCTCGGTGACCTCCCTCGGAATGCCCGGCATGTCCGAGGGACTCCACGCAAAGATGTCAGCGTTGGCGCGGAGGAAGTCGACGAGCACTGCTTCCTATTTGGGGTCGAGGGTGGAGCTGACTTTGACCGCCTTACCCTTGAGATCGTTTGGATCGAGGGGTACGGCCTTGGTCTGCTCCGCGGCCTCGAAGTTGCCCGCATGCTTGTTGTGGGAGCAGGCGGCCTCGTTGAGCATCTTCTCGAGGTCAGCCACCTGAGCTTCGAGGCAAGCGTGGGCCTCGGCGCGTTAGACGCACTCTACGTCGCATTCGTAGGCGTGCTCGAACGTCGGCCCGACCGTAATGATGCCCTTCGGCCCCGGCATCTTCATCTTGAGGTAGGTGTAGTTGGGGACCGCCATGAACTTGGCGTAGGCCGGCCGTCCAAGTATGGCGTGATAGGCCCCTCGAAACCCCACCACCTCGAAGGAGAGGACCTCTTTGCAGAAGTTGCCAGGTGTGCCGAAGTAGACAAGCAGGTCTATCCGCCCGAGGGGCTGGACCTTCTTGCCTGGCGCAATGCCGTGGAATGCGGACAAACTGGGCCGCAGCTTGTCCGTGCCGATCCCCATCAACTCTAAGGTGCTGGAGAACATGATGTTGAGGCTACTGCCTCCATCCATCAACACCTTGAAGAATCGGGTGTTGCCGATCATAGGGTCGACAACGAGCAGATAGTGTCCACGGTTGGGGATGTAGTCCGGGTGGTCTTCGCGACCGAAAGATATGGCCTCCGTCGACCAGTCAAGGTACGAGGGTGTGGCAGGGCGCGCTGTGTAGACCTCTTGGCGTTCGCGCCGTCGCCGCCGCGCGGACATGTTTGCCGCAGAGCCCCCGGTGATGAAGAAGACGTTCTCCACGAACGGGTAGTCGCCGCCCGCGGTGTCGCCGCCTCCGCCGGCATTTTTCTTCGCGTCTCCCTCTTTCGCAACGAGGCTCCGGTAGTGCTTCTTGATCATCTCGCACTGCTCGAGGGTATGCGAGACTGCGGTGTTGTGGTATGGACACGGCTTTTTGAGCATGTCGTCGAACCGGCCTCCCGGGGGTGGCGGGGGTCGAGGTCCCCGCCGGGTTTGTTCCGCGGCGAAGGCTTCGTCGGGGTCGTCCTCGCGTCGCGGGCCACGCTCGGGTCTCGGGCCTCGTTTGCCCAGGTTGCCCTGCTTGTGTTGCTTGGGCTTCTTCGCTTGATCTTTGGGTCGGCCGCCTTCTGCAGGCGCCTCTTCTGCGCGCTTCCCCTTCTTCCCATCGCAGATGGCGTGGACCGCCTCCTCCCCCGATGCAAAGCTCGACGCGATGTCGAACAGCTTGCTGACGCTAGTGGGGTGGTTGCGGCCGAGCTCGTGCATCAGCTCGCGGCACGTCGTACCTTCGAGGAAGGCATTGATGACCTCGGCGTCACCAACGTTGGGGAGCTCGGTGCAGCGCTTGGAGAAGCGACGTATATAGTCCCTCATGAGCTCGCTCGACCTTTGGCGACATCCCCGCAGGTCCCAGGAGTTTCCCGGGCGTACGTAGGTGCCTTGGAAGTTTCCCACGAACAGTTTGACCAGGTCACCCCAGTCGTGAATCTGGTTCGCGGGTGAGTGCTCGAGCCACTGCCGGGCTGAGTCGGCGAGGTGGAGGGGCAGGTTGCGGATGATCATGTAGTCCTCTGTGGCACCACCCAACTGGCAAGCCAATCGATAATCATTGAGCCAAAATTCAGGGTTAGTCTCACCGGAGTACTTGGTGATGGTCGTTGGCTGTCGAAAACGAGGAGGAATGGCCGCCGTGCGGATGGCGGGGCTGAACACCCGAGTCCCCGCGGGCTCAGGCATCAGGCTCTTGTCTTCTTCTTCGTCGAAGCGGCCCCCTCGTCGTGGATGGTACCCTCGGCTCATCGCGGTGTCGTACTTCTTCTTGTTCAGGACGTTGCGGGCATCGCCGTCGTCGTCGGCGCCACGCATGTCCTGAAGCCGGTCCTTCGCAGGCCTTCGTTCGCCAAGGCGACACGCCACGAGCGCCCTACCGTTGTTCGTTGGACGGTTGGGCGTCCATTTCCCCTAGCGAGGGGTGTGGATGGACTCCTCCTTGTCCTGCCTGCTGGCCTCGGCTCTCGAGTTGGCTTGATGTCGAATGCGAGAGGCAGAGCTCTCGGCCTATAGGACGGCCGCCTGCTCGACGAGGCTCCGCGCCTCGCGGTGCAAGAGCCGAGCCGATGGCATGGAGGGCTCAAGGATGGCGCGTAGCAGCGTTGCCGCGGTGACGAGCTTTTGGCTTGCGCGCGGCAAGTCGGCATTGCCGTCGTTCTCGATGCGGATGCGAGCAAGACGCCCCGCGGCCCTCGCGCGTTCCCCGCGCTGAGGCTGCTGCGCCTCCAGTGCCACTCGCAGCTGCTGTACTTGACGACGCTCCTCCTAGAGCCTGTCTTCCAACTCCTTCACCTGCGCAAGCTGGGCTTGTGCTAACGCCTCATCGCCCTGAGGCGTTGCGGCGTTGGCGTCAGCGGGCGTTGCGGCGCCCGTACTTGGAGGCGGCTCGCGGATGACCCCAGCCGCCGCCGGGGTATTGTCTTGATCGTTGTCGTCGTCGCTTCCATCCTCACTTCCAGTCCCGAGTTCACCGTCGATGACGAAGCATCCCAGCGCGGGGTCACTCTCCCCCTCGCTGGAGATGTCGAAGCAGTGATCGACGGAGTTCAGGAACTGTCGGAGTGCCTCGACGTCTTGGATCCCGGCGTAGTCCCACTCCTCGCTGCTGGAGCCCAGTGGGTACCACTTGTCAAGTGAGGCAGTGCAGTAACGCGTCGTGCCTTCAGACGGTGATGAATGGTCGGCGCGGTTCCGGGCCCTGCGCGGGCGCGCGGGTCACGCCGCCCTTCTCCCCGGTGGCGCGCTTGTATGGCACCGGTACGTCAGCCGGTATCCTCCTCTTGTCGAGGCGGGTTGGTGGGTGGGTTCCCCCAATGCTGTGATGAGCGGCAGTGTGGGGTGCCCCGGGTCGCTCCGGCTGCGTCCGTCGCGACCGGCGGCTTGACTGCCCCTGGTGGGTCGGTGGCAGTTCGGCCTGCGTCGGCGCAGTGGCGTCGCGGCTGGCATGCATGTGAGTGCCCACCGTCGCGGAGATTGTCGGGGCGGTGTTGCGCAGCCCCATCGGGAACCGGGCCGACGTGGCTGCTGTTCTCCGGCGATTCCCTTCCGCAGGGTTCGCCGAAGGCGTCGCGTTCCCTCCTGACTCCGCGTCAGGGGATGGCGCCCGCGGGTCGTCCACCTCTGAGAACGTCACCCGCACGGGCTGGCGCTGCTCCACCTGCACCTGCAGGCCTCGCAGCCGGCGGCGGCTTAGGAGCCTACCTGTCGAAGATGATGACGACGAAGTCTCTACCTCGTCGGTGCGATGAAGTTGCATGAGGTAGTTGGACCCGTCCGACTCGAACGTCAAGCTCCCGAACTAGATCATGAATCCAGGTGGGAATCCGGCGGTGGTCCCGTCGGGGGACCTCGTCGTCGGTGGCTCGTCGCTAGAAGCCATCAAGGGAACTGGCGAGAAAAGCGAATCGCACAGCGCTCCCCCTACCTGGCGCGCCACTGTCGGTGTCGGAAATGGCCGGCACTCCCTACACCGCACAGAAATGCGTTGTGTCTCGTCCCTTGATGGTCGATGCGGAAGTTAACATAAGGACACGGGTTTATCCTGGTTCCGGCTGCGGGGCCGTACGTCCAGCAGGGGCGTGCTCGCGCACTCGTGTTAGCTTTGCACCGAGGTGCTTGTAGAGAGGGGGCTACAAGTGGATGCGGGAGAGGAGAGGTAGTCTCCAAGCCCCTGTCGTTGGTGGAGATGATTGAGGCGAATGCCAATATCGGACGTGTGTGTCTGTGCGAGCAAGAGCCAAGGCGATGAACCTCGGGCTGTTGCTCTGTTGTGCTTGTCCCGTACGGGACTCCTCTCTCTCCCTTTTATAGTTTAAGAGAGAGAAGGGTTACAGTTCGCGTGTACAATACGTGCTACAGTGTGAGTCGTACGGCGTATCCGTGCCTTGCAGGCCTCGTCAAGATTGCTTCCCGGTCTTGTCTGCTGACGCGGTGTCTCCTCGCTTCCTCTTCGACGGGATCTCGAGGGGTCGCTTAGTCGCCGAGGTGGCCTGGGCGTTTATTCGAGGGCCCCCGACCACTTCGGGGGCTAGCCCGCTGAGAGGCACGGGGCTAGCATGGCGTAGGCTGTCGCCTCAGCGTCATACTGTCACGCGTGGTGACAGGATGGACTCGACCTGTCCTACTGTGCCGGTACGGCCGGCTTTTGCCCTGGCGAAGGGAGCAGGTCATATTCGTACGGGGCGGCCGCTGCCGGGGTGGCTCAGAGATTTCCCCGTATCCACCGCGGGGGCCCCCCTCCGTTGGAGGACGGGCGTGGGTGGTGTATGTGAGGCGCCAGCCTACTCCACAGTGCACATCCTGCCGCCCGGAGACGTGGTGGGCAAGGATCAAGGGATCCGTTCCTTGCCTTGCCGGACCAGTAATCTTTGTTTGAGACCATCAGTGCCTGTGCTGTAGACGTGGCGTTCGTTTCGAGGGGTCGGAGTGAGTCCCGGCGAGGCGGAGCGGAGGTTTGTAGCTCGAGGGGGGAGCGAGGGACCCTCGAGCGAGGCGGAATTTAGGTGTGAGGGCGACGTGTCTTCGTGGGCCGTTGTTTGGGCCCTGCCAGCTGGTGGTGGGCTTCGCGGTTTCGCTGGTATGGGCTCATAGGCTTATGGGTAATAGCCTTGTTTTGCGTTTTTTGAGGGTGATTTCCCTGGTAGTTGAGAGACCCCTAGTTACGGTCCCCGATAATAGTCTATATAATATACTATATAGTATATCAGTTCTAAGTATATATACAAGACGACTAGACTACCGACTAGGAATGGCTAGGCTCGACTAATCAGACCGATTAACGACTAATTAACTTATCGGTACCCTTACGACTAAAATCGACTATACGATTTGAAAACATGGAGCCGGACATCGATTCGGTGGCTGTGGTGTTCTGCTCCCGCCACGGCTGTGACCACTTCCATTGGCACGGCGGCCCCTTCCGCGTTGCCTTCGTGGGGGCACTGACGACGACGCGTTGGATGATGGAGCATCTGTGGTTGGTTTTGTAGAGGGTGTGGGTGTCATCTTTATTTGTGAGAACGTTAATTTAATGTAGACATTACATTACAACCCAAAAAAATTATATCAGAATGTTTGGAGGAGTGTTGAGTGCAGCACACTTGCTATAGCTATCAGCAACAGTTGTCTCTTATTCTTCTCCATGACAACACAGAGCGACAGATCGATATATATCGATCTTTCCACACGAGAGCAACGACATTATCCCTGCCGCCGGTCCATTTGTAATGCGACGTGGGCTCGCGTTTGCGTAGCACCAGCTGCAGGGGCGGGGAGGCGACTGCATAGGTCCGAGGCTGCAGGCCTCATATCCGGCTCATCATTGACGCACTCGAAAGCTAAACCAATGCACCTCTCCGCATCCTCAAGGCAGCCGTCGTCATCCAGCCAGGATAAATCCCTCTTCAGCTGCTCGCGGTTTATAGTACGAGGAGTGAACTTCTGGCGAACCTATATGCGAATGAAAATGAGGAAATAATGTTCAGCTGGCCTGGCATAAAAATGACACAGATACATGAGCACGGGTAGCTTAATTTTATCCCATAGAGATCGCTCACCCTTCTGATGAACAGCACACCATTGGGGTCACGCGTAGGCGGAGGTCCTTCTCCCATAACTATGGCCATGATGAGGACACCGAGACTGTATATGTCGCATTTGCGGCCCACTCTAAATTCCTCGTTACTATTGTGTTCGGTAAGCTCAGGGGCCATGTATCCGCTGCAGGCATTGCAACAGTTAAATTACAATACGTGTAATAAGTAAAAAAGAACAGCGGTATTAGTATTTCACACGCTAGAAATGCCGTACAACTATCGCAAAATAAAAAAAGAACCAAAATTCCTTTTCTCAGTGTGGAGGGCAACGAGTTTAATTTGCTTATTATCTAGTTGCATCCAATATTCTGAATCAACTCCTTAAGTTTTCTAGCAGATTAGTCATACACATTGGTTTTGTTTAAACTTTATTTATATTTATTTTCTTTAATTTTGCCTAGTGGACATTGGACTTGTTTGTTGCCTCTCGCCTCTACCTCTAGTATGTAGCACACCATACCTCGCCGAACAACAATAATAATAAAGGCATGGACGTCAGTCAATACACTTACTTTGTACCAATCGCTGCTCTGGTGTAAGTTTGAGTTCTGGTTATAACAAAAGTTCTTGATATACCAAAATCTGCAATTTTTGGCCTCATCTCTTGGTCCAGCAATATGTTGTTGGGCTTTAAGTCCAAGTGCGCAATGGTATTGTTGCAATGCTCATGAAGGTACTGCAATCCAACACAAATACCACGTATAATTTGGTAGCGAGTTGGCCATCCAATAAGTGGCATCTGTGGATTACTCGCCGAAGCTGCATAAACACTCAATAAGCAAATAAGCATATATGTGCATGCGAGACACTATCTCTGTTCTGCTTGACACACACACACACATCCCTTCTCTATCTTAGTTAAAAAATAAACTAATTTGCTTGTCATATTTGAGCTGTATCAACGTGTGACAAATATACGAAGAGCATAACGGGGAGGGAAGCTGACGTACCAAATATGTGTCTGTCAAGGGAACCTTGACTGAAAAATTCATTGCAAACATACAACCCCTTGCGGCGCTTGCCAAACGGAAACCACCTATCATTGTTACAAAACCCTTTAAGTTTCACCACATTCCTATGCTCAAGTCTTGCGAGCATCATTAGCTCACCCAGGAGCTGGTTTGCTGCCAAAGGATTCTCAGTAATGCACTTGATAGCAAGGACGACTCTGTCAGTTCCACCGATTCGAAACGTCCCCTAGATTATAGTAGCAATTTTGAGCTGTAAATATCAGTCTACAAAAAAAACTTGAAAAGCAAAATGCAGTGTATTTTGATCAAGTAATATGTAGGGTTTTGGAGTTTTAAAGGCTCATTTTTGTTTACTCTAAGGTCTCGTTTGGCAGAGCTCCCAGAGCTGATTCTCTAGTGACTCTAGGAGGAGCTCTGTCAAACAGTTTCAGAGAGAAATGATTTTCTGCCGATTATATGAAGTGATTATCTGAAATGAACTAAGAGGTGGGAGCTCAAAAAAAAACTTCTCCTGATTCTGTGAAGTGATTCTCCCTCCTGATATGGAGAATTGATGCTAGATAATTGAAAAGAATCACTTCTCTCAGAAAATCAACTCCCAAAAAGAATGAGAATCAGATAGAACTTTACCAAACAGACTCTAATTACTTTCCAAAAGATACCAGAAGTTATTAAATAAATAAGTTTGGGCCGTTAAATTTTACTCGGATAATACAATTAATAAAAGACAAAAAAGGCACTAGGCAGATGAATTTCCTCCCCAACATTCTTAGAGCAGGTACAATAATGGACTTATAGCCAAGCTAGTCAGCATTTTTACTGATGTGGAGGAGAGAAAAGAGAAGAGAGAAGAGAGTTTGACTCTCATGAAAGCAACAAGCTGAGCACGGGCTCCTATGAAGAAGTGGGGCCACATGAGAGAGGATGTGAGAGTGAATAGAAAAGAGAAAATAATAAATAGCAAAAAAAGTAGTAGTATGTATACAAGTAATAGACTATTATTGTATGGCTTGACTCTTATATCTAATAGCTAAGTACTTGTTTCCATTATTTACCTTACTCTTAATATACGTGTGGTTTATGTATAGGCTGACCATGTCGGGTATAGTAGTGGGACCATGTCCGAACCTTGATTGGCCTATCGGATGTTGTCTGGGCTGTGGTTTTTGGGTAGGACAATTGGAGGCCATACTCTACTTGGTCCAGTGCTCTATGTTGTCTATCTTGAGCCCGTGTTTTAGATGACTGTTTCCTCGGTTGTGTAATACATGGTGTTTAAGAGTTTAAAATTTATACCTACTCCCTCCGTTTCAAAATAAATGTTCATTCGAAAATTTTAAGACAAACTACTAGTCATAACAAATGACCATGTTACCGCTCATTAGAACTATAAAAGTATCATTAACTAACTATTTGATTGGCTTTATAAGTTTCTCTATGTATTTTTATATTAATACGTGCATCCCTAAAAACTAAATGGACACTTTTTGTAGGATAAAATTTAAATGCTATATGCACATTTATTTTGGGATGGAGAAAGTAAATACACGCCATTCTAGACATATTTAAGTTATTCTTCATTTAAATCTGCACAGAAATTAGCAGAGTTAGTTCTCAAATTAGATTTGGACTCGTTATCTGCAAGCGAAGTCTGTGTTTTCGTCCACCAAACAAAAATCTACACATTGGACAAAAACTTATTTTCGTCTAGTCGGAAGACGAAAACAGGACAACTGGACGGAAACGTCCACTGCGCCTCCTATTTTCGTCCTCCCGTTGGACCAATATAACTTTGTCCACCTGTTAGATAAAATTTGGCCGGACGACATCACCTCGTCCGACCTCTCTCTCTACGCTCTCTTTCGCATCTAGAGTTGGTGACAGTGGCGGGCAGGTGGTCGTTGGCGGCGGTGGCGGGCATTGGCGGCGGTCGGGGGCGGGCGGGCAGTCGCGGCGGTGTCGGTGTCGGCGGTGGAGGGTGGGTTGCTGGACGTACTGCGGCAAGCAGTGGGTTGTGGTCGGCTAGTGGCGGGACGACTGCGGGCAGTGCTGGCTGGGTCGGCTGTGGGCCGCGCCGGCTGGGGTGTGCAGTCGGCTGATGCCGTAGCCGCAAGTGGAGGACGCCCGGCCAGCGGTGAGAAATCGCCTTCACTGAGGTTTTCTTTTTGCAATTAATACTTTTAATATTAGCTTAATGTAGTATGGAAAATATTTAAAAAATGTAGGATGTACTGTTTAGGAAATAATATCGGCCGAATTAAATTTTGTCATGCAAATCATCTGGTAATAAAACGAATTAGATTTCGTCTAGCGGCTAGACGAAATATAGCAATCAGACAAAAGCAATCTATGTTTCTGGTGAATACAGTGTGCTACAGTGTTCGATGTGATTTTTCGATCAAATTTTACCCACCTTTTTTACAACTAAACACACCCATTATGCTTGATTTTTGGGATGTAAGCTTCCAATTTGCTTGCGATTTTCTGGGGTGGTAAAATACATCAAAATATACTTATTGCCTTAGAGCATAGTCAATGACAGAGACAAGTCCTTATCTATTAGAGATGCCATTATCAATAATAACCCGTACTACAGGCAGCATTTACAACACTGATCTCTTAGCTTGTCTCTTTAAAATTAGGAAAAAGTTTAAATTACTCCCCTCAAGTATAGCCAAAGTTTGGATAACTCCCTAAAGTATTTTTTGGTTCAGTTTACCGCCTAAACTATGTCATTTGGTTCAATTTACCCCTTAACATAATTTGTCTTTTTTGTTTCTCTATGCACAAGTGGAATTTAAAGTTTAACTTTTGCAAAATTATAGCAGACAATATAAGACATGTTAACAAAATATATCATAATTTTTTTGTCACTGTTTTGATAGGGTAATATATTTAATAATAAAGTTATCCTTAAAATACAATATTATATAGAAAGTAGTGATGAGAAATTCATAAAATATTTTCTAATACTAGCAAAGGCACATGTGCGCATGCACATGTATAAAATAAATCAAATATAACATATTAAATATAGTTGCAATACCCGCGCGGCACACACGTGCTAAACTCTCTTCTATACATTTGTCTAAACTCATGTACCACGCACGTTTATTTATATGAAGAAAAACTCTCCGATTTATTGTCTATTAGTAATACGGGATAATTGTGTATAGACGTGGGTACAAATGTGGATATATTTAGGTCGGTCCTTTTTTGGGTGAAAAAAGTTGAGCAGGAAACAACTAAAAGAGCCTGGAACATGCAAAAAATTTGATGCTTTCTAGTTTTTCCCTCACACTAAAGCCCGACAGGTGGGTCCTCTGTGAGAGGGTGGGGGTGGGTTTTTTGGTGGGAGGTGTTTTCAATTCTCTAGGATCCTTTTAGTATATATAGAAGATAGATAGATTATGATGTTCACTACCTCCCTGCAAAGTCTCAAATTAAAATTCATCTTGTGCATGGAGAAACAAAAAAAGATAAATTGTGTTAAGGGTGAGTTGGACCAAATAACATAGCTTAGGGGGTAAATTAAACAAAAACATAGTTTAGGGGGTTATTCGGACTTTTGCTATACTTGAGGGGAGTAATTTGGACTTTTTCGTTAAAATTATCATAACCATATATACTATTTAGAGATTTTCCTGGTCCCACAGTTTCCTCTAGCCACTACACAGTACACACCAATTACCATAAATAATAGTGGGAGGGAGAGTCAGGACTCTACGCGTTATTTTTGTCTATATAGAGGACTTAGGTGCATTCCATGCGCTCGGCACTGAATGCATCAACAATCTCTCATCAAAATTTGGGAACTCATTCCTATCGGTTTATTTGTGCCAGACATAATAGAGCTGGCACGAATAAGTTATCTGTGCCGGTGTGTGAAATAGAATCGGTAAGGAAAAAACTGCTCTTGCTGATTCTACTAAGCGCCCACACAGATACCCTTCAAACTTTTTCCTGCTGGCTCTCAACAACAGCCGGTAGAAATAATGGATTATATGTGTCAGCTCTATTTAGAGCCGCTATGTATATCCTTAGCATTATGTGAGCCGACTCTTTTACAAATTCAAAAAAAAAATATTCTTGCATATAAAGTCAAACAGAGACAAAAACTTGTATAAAAATGTAGATCTCGACAAGATCTACGACTTTATAGATGAAACTTTTTCAATTTCAAGTCATTTAGATGCCCATAAATATCATTTAAACATGTAGTAGTTTCAGTCTCTATAATTTGAATTCACATTATATTCGGAAAATTATAAGTTTAGGATGTGGACTCACGTCAAGGCAATCTTTATGTGGATTGTATGTTTCAGCTAGATCTATAACTTTAATTGTTGTTAAAAGTATTTTAATTTGAAGTTGTTTAGATGTCCAAATAATGTATATAATTTTGGCTTGTAATCCCTCCCTTGTAATTCGAATTTAGATTGTATTCAGAAACTCGTAGCTTTTGTATATGGACTTGGATAGAGACAAACTTTATATGAAATTGCATAGTTTGACGAGACATACAACTTTGTAGGTGAATATTTCTCTTGATTTGTGGTGATTTAGATGGTCAAATAATTGATTGAAAGTTTAGACAACAAGGCTCAAAAGGAATATAACTTCCTTTTGTGTGTGTACTGTGTAGATATGTCATGTAGGCGTGGGATTGCAATGTGGTATTTGCGAGGGGAGAGTTAGTGAGTTCGAAGGCTTCACACATACATATTTCATGTGAAAAACACGTGACTTGTGACTTTGCTATGCACGGTTGTGGGCAGCTCGGAGGTGGCATTTAGGCATAGAATATATATAGAATATGAGTTTTATTTACACATGCGTGTAGCTACACCCACCATCAATATACTATTGTACGTATGTCGGTATACTCATTTACCATTTTGAGTATGTTCATGTACTAATTCTAAGATACTTGAAAATGAATTACACAAAAAAATTTCAAAATCAACCATATTTTTAAATATATTGTGATTACATCTTTATAATACTATGTAAAATAGTATGTACATATACTCATGCTTACATATATATCATCCCAGACGGTCTAGTATCATCATATACTACATACATGTACATACTCTTCGTTGGATCAATTTCGTCTTGTATCATGAGATATATTGCTATTCTTATTTGTAAATTCCTGTTTTTACTATTTGTTTTTTCGAGGAACACTGTTTTTACTGTCTGTGCCGACTCTACGCAAGTAACTATCCCTATTCGCGTCAGCTTTATGGTGCTCTGGTTCAGCACAAATAAGGTTTTCGTCGCGCCGGCACCAACGAGACACTCAGATCGACTGATCGAGCACATGCATGTCTCGTTGCTTCACTCTGGCACCTTATCGGTAAAAAAGACATGTCCGGTAATGACAACTATTTTACTTTGGTCTTATTGGATGGAGGCGTATAAAGTTCAGACGTACGTAGACGTACCTTGTAGACATTCCCGAATGCGCCTGCTCCAATTGCTTCTGCAAAGTTTCCGGTGGCACTCCTTATATTGCCATAAGAAAACTCTTGCAGACTGGTAACCTTTAGGATAAGAGCTATTTTCCATTGCTTTTGATAATGTCTCATGACTATGAAGCCGACAAGCAGAATTATTATTGAAATGAAAACAGGGATAACCAAAGTCGTCGCCACTTTCTGGCCCAATCCACCTGTACAGCCTGCTTTTGGTTACGGACACACATTCAGATTAAAGTTATTTTTAATAATGTGATTATGCACCCTTTTTTTTAGAAAACACATGAATTTAATAACAAAGTGGATGCGACATGCATGTAGGGCGAACATTTTGCTAGACTTATAGCCAAGTCTTATTAACCTTGCTCTTAGTAGTGTCTATTGCATTGGTATTCTCATAGAAACTGGATCTGGAATGAGATCCAGTTTCTTTCCATTTTTCTTCTCTCTCATTTAATACAATGTCACTTCATCCAAATGTTCTATGTGATACTTTAATTCTATGGACACTATCATAGTGGGAGGGTTGGGACTGCCATGAAACCATCTGGCTCGGTCACCCAACCTTGATAACCGTGCAATGAAGAAACTCCCCACTGAGACCGGTAAAAAGCCAAACAAGAGATGAAAGTTGCCAATGAACTAAAAGGATAGAAAAAGAAAAGGGCTAAAATTAGCATTAGCAATGACGACGCATCATGGGCGCCACACCTCTGGAGAAGTGTAAGCGGCAAGAGGAGGTAGATGAGAGAGGCAACAATGGAAGGCGACATGACTGCAGCTTCAGTTTACCGAGGAGGAGATTAGGCACCTAGGTTAGCTTGTCGCATTGTACGTATATACGCGTGTGGAGTAGAGTGCAGTGGCACTTGGGACGAGAGAAGGGGCGAGCCAGATCTCTGTATTTGAGGTGTGACGACTGACGAGTACATTGTTAAATACTCCGAATTAATTATAGGTAGGGGCTAGTGACGTCGAAGTCGTTGTTCCCATCTTGTGTTAGGGCGTCCCCGGCGGCACGGCCGGCATCAAACAGGCAGCAGTTGTATACATTTTGTAGATGCTCTCATTTGATCTTATTTTTTTAATCCTTATACGCAGAAGTCTACTTGACCTATATTTAGACGTAGATGGAGTACTATATAGGGCTTACATTTTCTTAACTCAACACCAAAGATGGTACCAAAGCGATAAAATTGCCCTTTCTTAGACTTCATTATGTATGCTGACTCAAAAAAAAAAGAAGAAGACTTCAGTATGTATGCTGCTAGCTTTTACTTCAACGTGTCGTTCCTTGCATGCACCAAATAATGCAATACCGGGATTCAAAATAATTTGCCTTACAAAATTTGCCTTATAGTTTAAACTTTTGCATGCACAGTTAACTAGCAGCACCATTTTCGCATAGCGCCCAGTTAATTGTACATGGGAACACCGTACCGAAGTTATTTTTCTTCACCAATGGTGTGTCTGAGAATCCCTAGCATTGCATTATTTATGTGATGGAGCTAGGGTGCATGCCCTTGTGCATATGAATATCATCATGTGCACATATGAATATCCCCAAATTTGTTTGATATCGCGATTGTGAAAAGGCCGGCCAACTGTAGATTGTAGCAATCCGTAAAAGCTATCTATGTTTGGCAACCAAGACCGTAGGTAGGTCGACTGCTGCTTAATTTCGATGCCCTTTTGCCCATATGGCAGCTTTTTTGGTAGCTTTTGCCGTGAAGGGTGCTTCGGTATAAAGCCTATTCACAATGTGCTATACCATAAATTGTTTGGTTATACTCCCTCCAGACCCTTTTGCAAGGCAGGACCTGACGGCACTACTAACATTTTTGGTGAAATTGAGCTAAAAGAAACATTTTTGGTGAATTATATGCATGCATGGTCGCTCTGGTACGAACCGACAGTACAACCTATTTGGAACCACCGATACAAAACATTTTTTAGTAATGATCGAATTTTCAAAAATGATGTGACCATATTCGTATTTAAAAAAAATTATAACGTGATTCTTAAACATATTTTATTTTAAAATATTCATATTGGGATAATTAGTGTTTAAAGTAAAGTGTCGGTGATCGTGTCTGTCACACCCGGATTTACACAAAACCCGAATGTGGCCATATGTGTGCCCAGGAAGTCCACTGACACATATAGCGAACAAATATGGTAAAAATCAGAGTACAATGCTTCATTATCCAACATAAAGTAGCGATTACATCAGAGTTTTGCATAAATGAAATACATGGACAGCGGAAGACTAATACATCTCTCTAAGCGTAGCCGCAATCCCACAGGGACTCTGACTGGGAGAACGCCAACTCAGAAGTACGGCAAGTCCTCGGGAAACTCCACCTCATAGTCAGCCTGACTCCAATCTGTTACCCGTCCGGGATTTTGCCCAAAATGATAATAATAGCAAGTGTAAGTAACAGAATTACTTAGCAAGCATAGCACGGGTTATGAAGGCTCAAAAGGCTAGACTCGGCTTAACTGCATTAGCATTTTTAGTTGGTTCGTTTTAACTTTATCCAAGTTACTACAAGTGAATGAGAACCCGGTTGTAACCCAATTAATGGTGTAAGTGACATTAAACAGGAATAAACATCAAGTTCTAATCAAAAAGGATCCAGGCCGCTCGTGACCCTGAGCAAGGCTATCATGATAGATCGTACACTCTGCAGAGGTTTCGCCCTTTACCCACCAGTCGCGTAAAAGTTCAAAAGAACTTTGCACCCAACCACGCACATCAACACTTCCGAGGTGTGACTGCATAGGGACGCTACGAGGCTTTCACCAGACACCCTAACGTGATAGTAGCCACTGCAGTAATACAAGGTGGTGAGTCCTTAGGCACCGAGATCGACGTACGCCCACGGAGTCACACCATGAGGGGGGTCGATGGCGTCCAGAGCGCGGGTATCCACCCCAACAATGCGCAACGTGCGGAGTCCTCAATCGCTGAGACTCCCAACACGGGACTGGGTCTAACGAGACCTAGCCGACGGGGCTACCGTCCTCGGTGGAATCGGGAAAACACCCCGTGCCTTGCCTCCCACAACGCCGCTGGCCCCTCGGTAACCACTATCAAGCTAGAGCCGTACAAGCTACTTGACCAAGACCAGAGCCCATATAGTTCCGGCGGTGGCGACAGGCTCCTGGGTTGCCGCTTTAAGAACCGGTCCTTATAGGGAGACACTAGAGCAAAGCACACAGCACATGCTCTAGCTCCCTAGTCCAAGTTGCTAGAAAGCAAGTTTTATCATTAATGTTGAAGTGGACCATTAAGTCAATATTAACAATTAAGTAAAGGTGACAGTAGTTGCGCCTAGCAAGACACTACCCATATGCAAAAACCCATAAGAATACAAGGACAGGGAAATAAATGCTAGGAAATAACCTTAATGGTAAACAATATTAGACACATGCGTATGTAATGAACAGTGTATTAAAAGTGAGATAGGTAGCAAGGATTGTCCGTGCTATAACTTGCCTTCCTCGGAGTACGGCTGCTGCTGAAATTCCTGCTCCGGCACGTCCTCAACGTACTCGTAGTCCAACGCTACGGGCTCACCGACTGGACACGAACATCACGCACGCATTCCAAGACAATCATCACATGCAAGCAATAGTAATTCTATTAGAAACAGTACACCAACAGTAAAAACAGTACAAAAACAGGAGCTAGAAATATTCTACGCTTCGCTACGAACACATGAGCGCGAAAATCACGCAAATCGGAGCTAAAACGAGAAAGTTATAGCGTTTCTAAGATTCGGGGCTTGCTGGCAAAGTTTTAAAATTTCCAGGGGCCTAATTGAATAAAACAGGACCTATTTGTAATTATTTTTGAATTAAAAATGGACCGCGGGTTAATTCGGGGAAAACAGAGGGGCTCTTTAGCTAAAGTACCGGCGCTGACCGGTACACGCGGTTTGACCGCGGGCGGGGAAGGAGCGTGGGTCGTCGGATCTCGATCCGACGATCCGGATCAGCTCAAGCGAGGGCGACCGGCGGAAACAGGGGGGACGCGGCGGCGCTGCGCTCGCGACGGCGGCGAACTCGCCGGAGCACACGCGGGGTAGGGCTAGGGTCCTCGCTTTGCCACGCCGATTGGCGCTACGGCACCAGGGAGGAACGGCGAGCATTCGAGTGGGGTTCAAGACGTGGATTGGGGCATTGGGGTGGCGGCCGTCGAGGGCCGGCGGCTCTGCTCGACGGCGTCGCCAGCGATGGGGCGGGGCTAAGGCTCCAACGAGGGGCCCAATAGAGATGGGGAGGGGTAGGGGATCTCAGGGAGGTGCTCACCAAGGCGGATGCGGACGGCGCTGGCCGGAATTAGGCCGAAGGCGGCGAAGTCGGCCGGCGGTGAGGTGCTCTCACGGGGATGCTCCTCCGAAGGCCGTACGACGAGGGGGAAGGGCGGCCGAGGTGCGGTTTGGTGTCGCGGAGGTCGTGGCGGCGTCTATTTCGTCCGGCGTCGACCGAGGCGATGAGTCAGCCAGCAATGGCGGCGGCGGAGCTCTGCTTCGCGTGGGTGAGGCGCTCCGGCGGCTCTGAAGGGGACGGCACGGGTCAGGTGGGTGGCGGTGAGGCAGTGCAAAGGAGAGATAGGAGCGAGGGTGACTCAGGAAGGTGCTCACCGACTATCGGGGAGGGCTAGCGACACCGGTGTTCGAGAACGGCCGGTGGCGGCTCGGGCTCTGTGTGGGCGGGGAGCTCTGGCACCGGGACAACGTCTTGAAGCGGCGGAGAAGCTTCAGCGTGACGAGGAGATCGTCGTGGTGGCCATGGCTTCGCCCGATGGGCTTGCAAGGCAGCGAACTGCCGGCAATGGCGGCGGCCGAGATTGGTCCCCGGCGGCGGCGGTGAAGTGCAGGGAGGAGAGGGCGGCGGCGCTAGGGTCGAGGGTGAGAGGAGCGGAGCGGCGGACGGGCTAGATTAAGTAAGCACGGGGGGGAGGTCCTCGGCGTGCGGGCCCGGCCGCGGCGGGCCGCGCCATCACCGGCGCCGGAGAAAGGAAAGGGGAAGAGGGGAAAGTGACGTCGTGCTGGCGTCATCGCCTGACATGCGGGGCCGGGCCGTCAGCGACACAGGGGGAAGGAGGGGCGAGCGGCTGCGGCTGGGCCGGCCTGTCTGCGCTGGGCCGAGCGGGAGAATGGGCCTGCGCGCGAGCTGGGCCAAGCGGAACGGGGAGAGGAAGTCGGGGGGAGGGAAAGTAGACTTTGCTGGCGACGGTGGTGGAAAGGGCTGTGGGCCAGATCGTCTGCTGGGCCGGCTCGGCTGAGAGAAAAAGGAAAAAGGGAGGAGGTGGCTGGGCCGGACTGAGAAAGGAGTAGAGGGGGAAGAAATGGACTGGGAAAAGAGTTCGGGGAGCAATAGTGAACTATGGGCTTAAAAACTTTTCCAGAGCTCCAAACAAAGTGATTCAAATTCGAATTTAAATATATTTAAATTCTTGTTTGAATCACAAGCAATACAAAAATAAATGCAGCAGCATGAATGCAACAATAATTGTTTCTATCACTTATATTTGATTTTAAATTTTAGAAAATTATTATTTAGCCTTTATAAAATAGGTGAGAGCATTAAGTAATTAATTAAATGCCAAAAATTTTAAAATTGAGTATTTTGGGTGTTACAAACCTACCCCCCTTAAGTTGAATCTCGTCATCGAGGTTCGGATGTAGAAGCGAAGAGCTGTGGGTACTCGGACTTGAGATCTTCTTCCCGCTCCCAAGTCGCTTCATCAGCTGAGTGCCGGCTCCACTGCACCTTGCACATCCGAATGGTCTTGTTCCTCAGCACTCTCTCTAACACCTCCAGGATCCTGATCGGATACTCCTCATACGTGAGGTCCTCCAGAACATTCAACTCCTCAATCGGGATCTGCTCTTCTGGCACCCGCAAGCACTTCTTCAACTGGGACACATGGAACACATCGTGTACTCCGGCTAGTCTCTCAGGTAGGTCTAGCCGATATGCCACTTCGCCCATCCGTTCCTGTATCCTGAACGGTCCGATGTAACGAGGCGCCAACTTGCCTTTGACATTGAACCGCTTTACACCTCTCATGGGTGACACCTTCAGGTACACAAAATCATCAACTCTGAAGCTGAGGTCCCTCCGTCTGACATCGGCATAACTCTTCTGTCTGGACTGGGCCACCTTCAGGTTCTCTCTGATAACCTGCACCTGCCGCTCTGCATCTCTGAGTATCTCCGGACCAAAGACCTGACTCTCTCCAGTCTGATTCCAGAACAATGGGGTCCGGCACTTCCTGCCATACAATGCCTCGAACGGTGCCATCTGCAAACTCTTCTGATAGCTGTTATTGTAAGAGAACTCTGCATACGGCAAACTCTTATCCCAGCTGACACCAGACTGTAATGCACAAGCCCTCAACATGTCCTCTAGTATCTGATTGGTCCGCTCTATCTGACCATCTGTCTGCGGGTGATAAGCTGAGCTGAAGTGCAGCTTCGTGTCCATGGACTCATGTAACTTCCGCCAGAAGTGTGAGGTGAACTGAGTAC
The DNA here is from genome assembly GCA_033239725.1 of Echinochloa phyllopogon. Classification (NCBI taxonomy): domain Eukaryota; kingdom Viridiplantae; phylum Streptophyta; class Magnoliopsida; order Poales; family Poaceae; genus Echinochloa; species Echinochloa phyllopogon. The sequence continues at coordinate 3,172,694 of BTCW01000002.1, forward strand.
CACGATCTGACACAATCTTCTTCGGTACACCGTGTAAGCACACAATCCGCTCCATGTACAACTCTGCTAGTCTGGCGCCTGTGTAGGTGGTCTTCACTGGCAGAAAGTGGGCCACCTTGGTCAGATGATCAACAATCACCCAAATGGAGTCGAATCCTCTCTGTGTGCGGGGCAGACCAGTGATGAAGTCCATGCCAACTTCTTCCCATTTCCACTCCGGGATCTTCAACGGCTGAAGCAATCCAGCTGGCCTCTGATGTTCTGCCTTGACTCGCTGACATGTGTCGCACAATGCCACATGAGTCGCCACATCACGCTTCAGTCCGTACCACCAGAATCTCTCCTTGATGTCCTAATACATCTTAGTGCTGCCTGGGTGGATCGAATAAGCTGAGTCATGTGCCTCTCTCAGGATCATCTCTCTGATCTGCGCTATGTCTGGCACACATATCCTCTTTCCATGCCACAGAGTTCCCTGATCATCAACTCTGAATCCAGGGGTCTTTCCCAGTGCAACATTCCCCACAATCTCTTTGATCTTCTCATCCTGCAGCTGACCTCTCCGGATCTCCTGCTCGAGTGTGGGCTCTACTGCCATCTCGGTGATGCTGGTGACGAATCCCAGACTCATCCTCTCAAACTCTCGGCTGAGCTCCTCAGGCAAACAGTGTCCAGTGATCCTGTTCACATAACTCCTCCTGCTCAGAGCATCTGCCACCAAGTTGGCCTTCCCTGGGTGATAATGGATCTCCAGATCATAATCCTTGATCAGCTCTAACCATCTACGCTGTCTCATGTTCAGATCTGACTGAGTGAAGACATACTTGAGGCTCTTATGATCAGTGTAGATGTCACATCTGTGCCCAATCAAGTAGTGTCTCCAGATCTTCAGGGCATGTACAACAGCTGCCAACTCCAAGTCGTGCGTCGGATAGTTCTGCTCATGCTTCCTCAGCTGCCTGGACGCATACGACACGACTCTGCCCTCCTGCATAAGGACGCAACCCAATCCTAGACGGGATGCATCGCAGTAGATGGAGAAACTCTTAGCCAAATCTGGCAATACTAGCACTGGGGCTGTAGTCAACCTCTTCTTCAACTCTTCGAAGCTGACCTGGCATGCCTCTGTCCACACAAACGGGGCATTCTTCTCTAGCAAAGCAGTCAGCGGCTTAGCAATCTTGGAGAATCCTTCAATGAACCGTCTGTAATAACCGGCCATCCCAAGGAAACTCCTGATCTCGCTCACATCCCGTGGCGGACTCCAGCTCAACACATCGCTGACTTTCTTCGGATCAACTGCCACTCCTCCATTGGACAACACGTGTCCCAGAAATGCCACTTCCTTCAGCCAGAACTCACACTTGCTCAGCTTGGCATACAACTGATGCTCCCGGAGTCTCTGCAGCACCAATCTCAAGTGTTCTTCATGTTCTTCCTCATTCTTGGAGAAGACCAGAATGTCATCAATAAATACCACCACGAACTTGTCCAGATAGTCCATGAACACGCTGTTCATCAGGTACATGAAGTATGCAGGAGCGTTGGTCAATCCAAAAGACATGACCAAGAACTCATACAACCCGTACCGAGTGGTGAAAGCGGTCTTGGGTACATCTGACGGGCGGATCCTCATCTGGTAATATCCCGATCGGAGATCTATCTTGGAGAACACACAAGCTCCTCTCAGCTGATCGAACAGATCATCAATCCTCGGCAGCGGGTACTTGTTCTTGATGGTCACTTCGTTGAGGGCTCGATAGTCCACACACAACCTCTGAGTACCGTCCTTCTTGTCAACGAACAATACTGGTGCTCCCCATGGCGAAGCACTCGGACGAATGTACCCCTTGGCCAACAACTCGTCCAACTCCTTCTTGAGCTGCTCCAGCTCCTTCGCTCCCATCCTATACGGCCTCTTGGCTATAGGTGCGGTGCCAGGTTTTAGTTCAATAACGAATTCAACATCTCGTTCTGGAGGCATACCTGGCAACTCGTCTGGGAACACATCCGGGAACTGGCTCACCACCCTGATAACTTCAGTAGTCGTCCCATCAGCTTGATTGGCTTGGCCTTGCTCTGAGGAACTGGCTGCCTGGTACTCCACCTTGTCACCGGACTCTGCTATCAGCTGAATGGTCCTCGTAGCACACTTGATCACTGCATCATATCTGGTCATCCAGCTCATACCCAGGATCATATCAAATCCAAGGGTCTCCAAGACTATCGGGCGTGCCTCGAAATCTACCCCCCTTATGGTGAGGGTGATACTGGGGCAGAGTAAAGTGGCGCGTTGCTCCCCCCTGGTGAGCTTACTAGCATAGCACTCCTCATGGGCAGCAATGACACTAGATTCTTTTTTACAAAAGCAGCGGATATGAAAGCATGCGAAGCTCCAGAATCAAATAAAACAGTGCGGGGGTCGAATTGACGAGGAACGTACCCACGACAACATCAGTGGCTGTCTCTGCTGTCTCTGCACCGGTGTGGTTGAGCTTGCCCCGAACCGGAGCCTGCGGAACATGACCTCCCTGCTGCTGACCCTGCGGCTGCCCAACTCTCTGAGTACTGCCCTGCTGGTTCTATCCGGCGGCGTTCTGAATCTTCTTGGGGCAGACATTGGCGAAGTGTCCCTGCTCGCCACAGTGGTAGCACACCCTCGGACCCACCGGTGTAGTGTTGACTGGACTGATGCGCTGGACTGGACTCGGCTGCACCTGGCTGCGCTGAACCGGACCCATCTGTGGCTGACCCTGAGGACGCTGCTGCTGTGGCGCCCGAGGAAACTGGGGACGCTGCTGCTGGTACTGGCCACGACTGAGCAAGCCGGACTGTCCCTGGAAGCGCTGCTGGCCTCCCACCTGCTGACTCTGGGGAGGTGTGAAGCGTGGACGACTGCTGCTGCCCACCTGCTGTCCCTGAAGCTTCCTCTTCTTGTCCTCCATCTCACGGCGCTTGTGCTCCAACATCAGAGCGCCGTCCACCAGCTCGTGAAAAGTCGGGAACTTGGTGCACATGAGCTGGTACTGGAGAGCATCCTGCTGACCATCACGGAACCTAGCCTGCTTCTTCTGATCAGTGGCCACGTCCTCTAGAGCGTAACGGGCCAACGAGACGAACTTGTCACGATAAGCCGTGACACTCATCCCTTCTTGCTTTAGTGCCAGGAACTCCTTCTTCTTCAGAACCATCAAGGCCTCCGGCACGTGGTGTGCACGAAAGCTGCTGCAGAACTGCTGCCAAGTGATCTGAGTACCGGCCGGGCGTGAGGACTGGTATGAATCCCACCAATCCAACGCCGGCCCCTGAAGCTGCCCTCCGGCGTACAGTACCTTCTCCCTGTCATCGCATTGGGCGATGTCCAACTGTCTTTCCACTGCCTTGAGCCAGTCATCTGCCTCAAGGGGGTCGCTGGCCTTGCTGAAGGTCGGCGGGCGTCCCTTCAGAAACTCGCCCCTCTTGTCTCTGGGCGGTGCAGCTGCCTGGGGATGATGCTGGTTCTGCTGTATCAATCTCATGGTCTCCGCCATCTGCTGCATCATCTGAACTTGAGCATACATCAGCTGCTCAATGGTGGGGATCTGATGGTTCGGATTCAGGTTCGGGGGCGGATTCTGGTGCGGAGGCTGTCCGCCCGTATTGCCCCCTGGGTGAGCCATCTATAATCACAAAGGTCAGATGTCAGATGATTAGTACGAGGAAATATATATATATACCTCTGCTATCTAAGCAATAAAGTCCTTAAGCCTTATACCTATATCTAGATGGTTGCAGACAGGTGTCTACGCCCATCACATTCATTACAAAGAACCAAATCAAACATATGCATAATAACAATAAATACAAGCAGGTAAAGGCATAAACTCACACAAGACTCGACTGTTAGATTTTCAAAATTTTTAAAACATGGGGGTCTCCTAGTAATTTGTCGTCCGTACTATCTAGGCTGCGTTCCTACAGTCAGCACGGCTCTGATACCAATCTGTCACACCCGGATTTACACAAAACCCGAATGTGGCCATATGTGTGCCCAGGAAGTCCATTGACACATATAGCGAACAAATATGGTAAAAATCAGAGTACAATGCTTCATTATCCAACATAAAGTAGCGATTACATCAGAGTTTTGCATAAATGAAATACATGGACAGCGGAAGACTAATACATCTCTCTAAGCGTAGCCGCAATCCCACAGGGACTCTGACTGGGAGAACGCCAACTCAGAAGTACGGCAAGTCCTCGGGAAACTCCACCTCATAGTCAGCCTGACTCCAATCTGTTACCCGTCCGGGATTTTGCCCAAAATGATAATAATAGCAAGTGTAAGTAACAGAATTACTTAGCAAGCATAGCACGGGTTATGAAGGCTCAAAAGGCTAGACTCGGCTTAACTGCATTAGCATTTTTAGTTGGTTCGTTTTAACTTTATCCAAGTTACTACAAGTGAATGAGAACCCGGTTGTAACCCAATTAATGGTGTAAGTGACATTAAACAGGAATAAACATCAAGTTCTAATCAAAAAGGATCCAGGCCGCTCGTGACCCTGAGCAAGGCTATCATGATAGATCGTACACTCTGCAGAGGTTTCGCCCTTTACCCACCAGTCGCGTAAAAGTTCAAAAGAACTTTGCACCCAACCACGCACATCAACACTTCCGAGGTGTGACTGCATAGGGACGCTACGAGGCTTTCACCAGACACCCTAACGTGATAGTAGCCGCTGCAGTAATACAAGGTGGTGAGTCCTTAGGCACCGAGATCGACGTACGCCCACGGAGTCACACCATGAGGGGGGTCGATGGCGTCCAGAGCGCGGGTATCCACCCCAACAATGCGCAACGTGCGGAGTCCTCAATCGCTGAGACTCCCAACACGGGACTGGGAATAACGAGACCTAGCCGACGGGGCTACCGTCCTCGGTGGAATCGGGAAAACACCCCGTGCCTTGCCTCCCACAACGCCGCTGGCCCCTCGGTAACCACTATCAAGCTAGAGCCGTACAAGCTACTTGACCAAGACCAGAGCCCATATAGTTCCGGCGGTGGCGACAGGCTCCTGGGTTGCCGCTTTAAGAACCGGTCCTTATAGGGAGACACTAGAGCAAAGCACACAGCACATGCTCTAGCTCCCTAGTCCAAGTTGCTAGAAAGCAAGTTTTATCATTAATGTTGAAGTGGACCATTAAGTCAATATTAACAATTAAGTAAAGGTGACAGTAGTTGCGCCTAGCAAGACACTACCCATATGCAAAAACCCATAAGAATACAAGGACAGGGAAATAAATGCTAGGAAATAACCTTAATGGTAAACAATATTAGACACATGCGTATGTAATGAACAGTGTATTAAAAGTGAGATAGGTAGCAAGGATTGTCCGTGCTATAACTTGCCTTCCTCGGAGTACGGCTGCTGCTGAAATTCCTGCTCCGGCACGTCCTCAACGTACTCGTAGTCCAACGCTACGGGCTCACCGACTGGACACGAACATCACGCACGCATTCCAAGACAATCATCACATGCAAGCAATAGTAATTCTATTAGAAACAGTACACCAACAGTAAAAACAGTACAAAAACAGGAGCTAGAAATATTCTACGCTTCGCTACGAACACATGAGCGCGAAAATCACGCAAATCGGAGCTAAAACGAGAAAGTTATAGCGTTTCTAAGATTCGGGGCTTGCTGGCAAAGTTTTAAAATTTCCAGGGGCCTAATTGAATAAAACAGGACCTATTTGTAATTATTTTTGAATTAAAAATGGACCGCGGGTTAATTCGGGGAAAACAGAGGGGCTCTTTAGCTAAAGTACCGGCGCTGACCGGTACACGCGGTTTGACCGCGGGCGGGGAAGGAGCGTGGGTCGTCGGATCTCGATCCGACGATCCGGATCAGCTCAAGCGAGGGCGACCGGCGGAAACAGGGGGGACGCGGCGGCGCTGCGCTCGCGACGGCGGCGAACTTGCCGGAGCACACGCGGGGTAGGGCTAGGGTGCTCGCTTTGCCACGCCGATTGGCGCTACGGCACCAGGGAGGAACGGCGAGCATTCGAGTGGGGTTCAAGACGTGGATTGGGGCATTGGGGTGGCGGCCGTCGAGGGCCGGCGGCTCTGCTCGACGGCGTCGCCAGCGATGGGGCGGGGCTAAGGCTCCAACGAGGGGCCCAATAGAGATGGGGAGGGGTAGGGGATCTCAGGGAGGTGCTCACCAAGGCGGATGCGGACGGCGCTGGCCGGAATTAGGCCGAAGGCGGCGAAGTCGGCCGGCGGTGAGGTGCTCTCACGGGGATGCTCCTCCGAAGGCCGTACGACGAGGGGGAAGGGCGGCCGAGGTGCGGTTTGGTGTCGCGGAGGTCGTGGCGGCGTCTATTTCGTCCGGCGTCGACCGAGGCGATGAGTCAGCCAGCAATGGCGGCGGCGGAGCTCTGCTTCGCGTGGGTGAGGCGCTCCGGCGGCTCTGAAGGGGACGGCACGGGTCAGGTGTGTGGCGGTGAGGCAGTGCAAAGGAGAGATAGGAGCGAGGGTGACTCAGGAAGGTGCTCACCGATTATCGGGGAGGGCTAGCGACGCCGGTGTTCGAGAACGGCCGGTGGCGGCTCGGGCTCTGTGTGGGCGGGGAGCTCTGGCACCGGGACAACGTCTTGAAGCGGCGGAGAAGCTTCAGCGCGACGAGGAGATCGCCGTGGTGGCCATGGCTTCGCCCGATGGGCTTGCAAGGCAGCGAACTGCCGGCAATGGCGGCGGCCGAGATTGGTCCCCGGCGGCGGCGGTGAAGTGCAGGGAGGAGAGGGCGGCGGCGCTAGGGTCGAGGGTGAGAGGAGCGGAGCGGCGGACGGGCTAGATTAAGTAAGCACGGGGGGGGGAGGTCCTCGGCGTGCGGGCCCGGCCGTGGCGGGCCGCGCCATCACCGGCGCCGGAGAAAGGAAAGGGGAAGAGGGGAAAGTGACGTCGTGCTGGCGTCATCGCCTGACATGCGGGGCCGGGCCGTCAGCGACACAGGGGGAAGGCGGGGCGAGCGGCTGCGGCTGGGCCGGCCTGACTGCGCTGGGCCGAGCGGGAGAATGGGCCTGCGCGCGAGCTGGGCCGAGCGGAACGGGGAGAGGAAGTCGGGGGGAGGGAAAGTAGACTTTGCTGGCGACGGGGGTGGAAAGGGCTGTGGGCCGGATCGTCTGTTGGACCGGCTCGGCTCAGAGAAAAAGGAAAAAGGGAGGAGGGGGCTGGGCCGGACTGAGAAAGGAGTAGAGGGGGAAGAAATGGACTGGGAAAAGAGTTCGGGGAGCAATAGTGAACTATGGGCTTAAAAACTTTTCCAGAGCTCCAAACAAAGTGATTCAAATTCGAATTTAAATATATTTAAATTCTTGTTTGAATCACAAGCAATACAAAAATAAATGCAGCAGCATGAATGCAACAATAATTGTTTCTATCACTTATATTTGATTTTAAATTTTAGAAAATTATTATTTAGCCTTTATAAAATAGGTGAGAGCATTAAGTAATTAATTAAATGCCAAAAATTTTAAAATTGAGTATTTTGGGTGTTACAAACCTACCCCCCTTAAGTTGAATCTCGTCATCGAGGTTCGGATGTAGAAGCGAAGAGCTGTGGGTACTCGGACTTGAGATCTTCTTCCCGCTCCCAAGTCGCTTCATCAGCTGAGTGCCGGCTCCACTGCACCTTGCACATCCGAATGGTCTTGTTCCTCAGCACTCTCTCTAACACCTCCAGGATCCTGATCGGATACTCCTCATACGTGAGGTCCTCCAGAACATTCAACTCCTCAATCGGGATCTGCTCTTCTGGCACCCGCAAGCACTTCTTCAACTGGGACACATGGAACACATCGTGTACTCCGGCTAGTCTCTCAGGTAGGTCTAGCCGATATGCCACTTCGCCCATCCGTTCCTGTATCCTGAACGGTCCGATGTAACGAGGCGCCAACTTGCCTTTGACATTGAACCGCTTTACACCTCTCATGGGTGACACCTTCAGGTACACAAAATCATCAACTCTGAAGCTGAGGTCCCTCCGTCTGACATCGGCATAACTCTTCTGTCTGGACTGGGCCACCTTCAGGTTCTCTCTGATAACCTGCACCTGCCGCTCTGCATCTCTGAGTATCTCCGGACCAAAGACCTGACTCTCTCCAGTCTGATTCCAGAACAATGGGGTCCGGCACTTCCTGCCATACAATGCCTCGAACGGTGCCATCTGCAAACTCTTCTGATAGCTGTTATTGTAAGAGAACTCTGCATACGGCAAACTCTTATCCCAGCTGACACCAGACTGTAATGCACAAGCCCTCAACATGTCCTCTAGTATCTGATTGGTCCGCTCTATCTGACCATCTGTCTGCGGGTGATAAGCTGAGCTGAAGTGCAGCTTCGTGTCCATGGACTCATGTAACTTCCGCCAGAAGTGTGAGGTGAACTGAGTACCACGATCTGACACAATCTTCTTCGGTACACCGTGTAAGCACACAATCCGCTCCATGTACAACTCTGCTAGTCTGGCGCCTGTGTAGGTGGTCTTCACTGGCAGAAAGTGGGCCACCTTGGTCAGATGATCAACAATCACCCAAATGGAGTCGAATCCTCTCTGTGTGCGGGGCAGACCAGTGATGAAGTCCATGCCAACTTCTTCCCATTTCCACTCCGGGATCTTCAACGGCTGAAGCAATCCAGCTGGCCTCTGATGTTCTGCCTTGACTCGCTGACATGTGTCGCACAATGCCACATGAGTCGCCACATCACGCTTCAGTCCGTACCACCAGAATCTCTCCTTGATGTCCTGATACATCTTAGTGCTGCCTGGGTGGATCGAATAAGCTGAGTCATGTGCCTCTCTCAGGATCATCTCTCTGATCTGCGCTATGTCTGGCACACATATCCTCTTTCCATGCCACAGAGTTCCCTGATCATCAACTCTGAATCCAGGGGTCTTTCCCAGTGCAACATTCCCCACAATCTCTTTGATCTTCTCATCCTGCAGCTGACCTCTCCGGATCTCCTGCTCGAGTGTGGGCTCTACTGCCATCTCGGTGATGCTGGTGACGAATCCCAGACTCATCCTCTCAAACTCTCGGCTGAGCTCCTCAGGCAAACAGTGTCCAGTGATCCTGTTCACATAACTCCTCCTGCTCAGAGCATCTGCCACCAAGTTGGCCTTCCCTGGGTGATAATGGATCTCCAGATCATAATCCTTGATCAGCTCTAACCATCTACGCTGTCTCATGTTCAGATCTGACTGAGTGAAGACATACTTGAGGCTCTTATGATCAGTGTAGATGTCACATCTGTGCCCAATCAAGTAGTGTCTCCAGATCTTCAGGGCATGTACAACAGCTGCCAACTCCAAGTCGTGCGTCGGATAGTTCTGCTCATGCTTCCTCAGCTGCCTGGACGCATACGACACGACTCTGCCCTCCTGCATAAGGACGCAACCCAATCCTAGACGGGATGCATCGCAGTAGATGGAGAAACTCTTAGCCAAATCTGGCAATACTAGCACTGGGGCTGTAGTCAACCTCTTCTTCAACTCTTCGAAGCTGACCTGGCATGCCTCTGTCCACACAAACGGGGCATTCTTCTCTAGCAAAGCAGTCAGCGGCTTAGCAATCTTGGAGAATCCTTCAATGAACCGTCTGTAATAACCGGCCATCCCAAGGAAACTCCTGATCTCGCTCACATCCCGTGGCGGACTCCAGCTCAACACATCGCTGACTTTCTTCGGATCAACTGCCACTCCTCCATTGGACAACACGTGTCCCAGAAATGCCACTTCCTTCAGCCAGAACTCACACTTGCTCAGCTTGGCATACAACTGATGCTCCCGGAGTCTCTGCAGCACCAATCTCAAGTGTTCTTCATGTTCTTCCTCATTCTTGGAGAAGACCAGAATGTCATCAATAAATACCACCACGAACTTGTCCAGATAGTCCATGAACACGCTGTTCATCAGGTACATGAAGTATGCAGGAGCGTTGGTCAATCCAAAAGACATGACCAAGAACTCATACAACCCGTACCGAGTGGTGAAAGCGGTCTTGGGTACATCTGACGGGCGGATCCTCATCTGGTAATATCCCGATCGGAGATCTATCTTGGAGAACACACAAGCTCCTCTCAGCTGATCGAACAGATCATCAATCCTCGGCAGCGGGTACTTGTTCTTGATGGTCACTTCGTTGAGGGCTCGATAGTCCACACACAACCTCTGAGTACCGTCCTTCTTGTCAACGAACAATACTGGTGCTCCCCATGGCGAAGCACTCGGACGAATGTACCCCTTGGCCAACAACTCGTCCAACTCCTTCTTGAGCTGCTCCAGCTCCTTCGCTCCCATCCTATACGGCCTCTTGGCTATAGGTGCGGTGCCAGGTTTTAGTTCAATAACGAATTCAACATCTCGTTCTGGAGGCATACCTGGCAACTCGTCTGGGAACACATCCGGGAACTGGCTCACCACCCTGATAACTTCAGTAGTCGTCCCATCAGCTTGATTGGCTTGGCCTTGCTCTGAGGAACTGGCTGCCTGGTACTCCACCTTGTCACCGGACTCTGCTATCAGCTGAATGGTCCTCGTAGCACACTTGATCACTGCATCATATCTGGTCATCCAGCTCATACCCAGGATCATATCAAATCCAAGGGTCTCCAAGACTATCGGGCGTGCCTCGAAATCTACCCCCCTTATGGTGAGGGTGATACTGGGGCAGAGTAAAGTGGCGCGTTGCTCCCCCCTGGTGAGCTTACTAGCATAGCACTCCTCATGGGCAGCAATGACACTAGATTCTTTTTTACAAAAGCAGCGGATATGAAAGCATGCGAAGCTCCAGAATCAAATAAAACAGTGCGGGGGTCGAATTGACGAGGAACGTACCCACGACAACATCAGTGGCTGTCTCTGCTGTCTCTGCACCGGTGTGGTTGAGCTTGCCCCGAACCGGAGCCTGCGGAACATGACCTCCCTGCTGCTGACCCTGCGGCTGCCCAACTCTCTGAGTACTGCCCTGCTGGTTCTATCCGGCGGCGTTCTGAATCTTCTTGGGGCAGACATTGGCGAAGTGTCCCTGCTCGCCACAGTGGTAGCACACCCTCGGACCCACCGGTGTAGTGTTGACTGGACTGATGCGCTGGACTGGACTCGGCTGCACCTGGCTGCGCTGAACCGGACCCATCTGTGGCTGACCCTGAGGACGCTGCTGCTGTGGCGCCCGAGGAAACTGGGGACGCTGCTGCTGGTACTGGCCACGACTGAGCAAGCCGGACTGTCCCTGGAAGCGCTGCTGGCCTCCCACCTGCTGACTCTGGGGAGGTGTGAAGCGTGGACGACTGCTGCTGCCCACCTGCTGTCCCTGAAGCTTCCTCTTCTTGTCCTCCATCTCACGGCGCTTGTGCTCCAACATCAGAGCGCCGTCCACCAGCTCGTGAAAAGTCGGGAACTTGGTGCACATGAGCTGGTACTGGAGAGCATCCTGCTGACCGTCACGGAACCTAGCCTGCTTCTTCTGATCAGTGGCCACGTCCTCTAGAGCGTAACGGGCCAACGAGACGAACTTGTCACGATAAGCCGTGACACTCATCCCTTCTTGCTTTAGTGCCAGGAACTCCTTCTTCTTCAGAACCATCAAGGCCTCCGGCACGTGGTGTGCACGAAAGCTGCTGCAGAACTGCTGCCAAGTGATCTGAGTACCGGCCGGGCGTGAGGACTGGTATGAATCCCACCAATCCAACGCCGGCCCCTGAAGCTGCCCTCCGGCGTACAGTACCTTCTCCCTGTCATCGCATTGGGCGATGTCCAACTGTCTTTCCACTGCCTTGAGCCAGTCATCTGCCTCAAGGGGGTCGCTGGCCTTGCTGAAGGTCGGCGGGCGTCCCTTCAGAAACTCGCCCCTCTTGTCTCTGGGCGGTGCAGCTGCCTGGGGATGATGCTGGTTCTGCTGTATCAATCTCATGGTCTCCGCCATCTGCTGCATCATCTGAACTTGAGCATACATCAGCTGCTCAATGGTGGGGATCTGATGGTTCGGATTCAGGTTCGGGGGCGGATTCTGGTGCGGAGGCTGTCCGCCCGTATTGCCCCCTGGGTGAGCCATCTATAATCACAAAGGTCAGATGTCAGATGATTAGTACGAGGAAATATATATATATACCTCTGCTATCTAAGCAATAAAGTCCTTAAGCCTTATACCTATATCTAGATGGTTGCAGACAGGTGTCTACGCCCATCACATTCATTACAAAGAACCAAATCAAACATATGCATAATAACAATAAATACAAGCAGGTAAAGGCATAAACTCACACAAGACTCGACTGTTAGATTTTCAAAATTTTTAAAACATGGGGGTCTCCTAGTAATTTGTCGTCCGTACTATCTAGGCTGCGTTCCTACAGTCAGCACGGCTCTGATACCAATCTGTCACACCCGGATTTACACAAAACCCGAATGTGGCCATATGTGTGCCCAGGAAGTCCATTGACACATATAGCGAACAAATATGGTAAAAATCAGAGTACAATGCTTCATTATCCAACATAAAGTAGCGATTACATCAGAGTTTTGCATAAATGAAATACATGGACAGCGGAAGACTAATACATCTCTCTAAGCGTAGCCGCAATCCCACAGGGACTCTGACTGGGAGAACGCCAACTCAGAAGTACGGCAAGTCCTCGGGAAACTCCACCTCATAGTCAGCCTGACTCCAATCTGTTACCCGTCCGGGATTTTGCCCAAAATGATAATAATAGCAAGTGTAAGTAACAGAATTACTTAGCAAGCATAGCACGGGTTATGAAGGCTCAAAAGGCTAGACTCGGCTTAACTGCATTAGCATTTTTAGTTGGTTCGTTTTAACTTTATCCAAGTTACTACAAGTGAATGAGAACCCGGTTGTAACCCAATTAATGGTGTAAGTGACATTAAACAGGAATAAACATCAAGTTCTAATCAAAAAGGATCCAGGCCGCTCGTGACCCTGAGCAAGGCTATCATGATAGATCGTACACTCTGCAGAGGTTTCGCCCTTTACCCACCAGTCGCGTAAAAGTTCAAAAGAACTTTGCACCCAACCACGCACATCAACACTTCCGAGGTGTGACTGCATAGGGACGCTACGAGGCTTTCACCAGACACCCTAACGTGATAGTAGCCGCTGCAGTAATACAAGGTGGTGAGTCCTTAGGCACCGAGATCGACGTACGCCCACGGAGTCACACCATGAGGGGGGTCGATGGCGTCCAGAGCGCGGGTATCCACCCCAACAATGCGCAACGTGCGGAGTCCTCAATCGCTGAGACTCCCAACACGGGACTGGGAATAACGAGACCTAGCCGACGGGGCTACCGTCCTCGGTGGAATCGGGAAAACACCACGTGCCTTGCCTCCCACAACGCCGCTGGCCCCTCGGTAACCACTATCAAGCTAGAGCCGTACAAGCTACTTGACCAAGACCAGAGCCCATATAGTTCCGGCGGTGGCGACAGGCTCCTGGGTTGCCGCTTTAAGAACCGGTCCTTATAGGGAGACACTAGAGCAAAGCACACAGCACATGCTCTAGCTCCCTAGTCCAAGTTGCTAGAAAGCAAGTTTTATCATTAATGTTGAAGTGGACCATTAAGTCAATATTAACAATTAAGTAAAGGTGACAGTAGTTGCGCCTAGCAAGACACTACCCATATGCAAAAACCCATAAGAATACAAGGACAGGGAAATAAATGCTAGGAAATAACCTTAATGGTAAACAATATTAGACACATGCGTATGTAATGAACAGTGTATTAAAAGTGAGATAGGTAGCAAGGATTGTCCGTGCTATAACTTGCCTTCCTCGGAGTACGGCTGCTGCTGAAATTCCTGCTCCGGCACGTCCTCAACGTACTCGTAGTCCAACGCTACGGGCTCACCGACTGGACACGAACATCACGCACGCATTCCAAGACAATCATCACATGCAAGCAATAGTAATTCTATTAGAAACAGTACACCAACAGTAAAAACAGTACAAAAACAGGAGCTAGAAATATTCTACGCTTCGCTACGAACACATGAGCGCGAAAATCACGCAAATCGGAGCTAAAACGAGAAAGTTATAGCGTTTCTAAGATTCGGGGCTTGCTGGCAAAGTTTTAAAATTTCCAGGGGCCTAATTGAATAAAACAGGACCTATTTGTAATTATTTTTGAATTAAAAATGGACCGCGGGTTAATTCGGGGAAAACAGAGGGGCTCTTTAGCTAAAGTACCGGCGCTGACCGGTACACGCGGTTTGACCGCGGGCGGGGAAGGAGCGTGGGTCGTCGGATCTCGATCCGACGATCCGGATCAGCTCAAGCGAGGGCGACCGGCGGAAACAGGGGGGACGCGGCGGCGCTGCGCTCGCGACGGCGGCGAACTCGCCGGAGCACACGCGGGGTAGGGCTAGGGTGCTCGATTTGCCACGCCGATTGGCGCTACGGCACTAGGGAGGAACGGCGAGCATTCGAGTGGGGTTCAAGACGTGGATTGGGGCATTGGGGTGGCGGCCGTCGAGGGCCGGCGGCTCTGCTCGACGGCGTCGCCAGCGATGGGGCGGGGCTAAGGCTCCAACGAGGGGCCCAATAGAGATGGGGAGGGGTAGGGGATCTCAGGGAGGTGCTCACCAAGGCGGATGCGGACGGCGCTGGCCGGAATTAGGCCGAAGGCGGCGAAGTCGGCCGGCGGTGAGGTGCTCTCACGGGGATGCTCCTCCGAAGGCCGTACGACGAGGGGGAAGGGCGGCCGAGGTGCGGTTTGGTGTCGCGGAGGTCGTGGCGGCGTCTATTTCGTCCGGCGTCGACCGAGGCGATGAGTCAGCCAGCAATGGCGGCGGCGGAGCTCTGCTTCGCGTGGGTGAGGCGCTCCGGCGGCTCTGAAGGGGATGGCACGGGTCAGGTGTGTGGCGGTGAGGCAGTGCAAAGGAGAGATAGGAGCGAGGGTGACTCAGGAAGGTGCTCACCGATTATCGGGGAGGGCTAGCGACGCCGGTGTTCGAGAACGGCCGGTGGCGGCTCGGGCTCTGTGTGGGCGGGGAGCTCTGGCACCGGGACAACGTCTTGAAGCGGCGGAGAAGCTTCAGCGCGACGAGGAGATCGCCGTGGTGGCCATGGCTTCGCCCGATGGGCTTGCAAGGCAGCGAACTGCCGGCAATGGCGGCGGCCGAGATTGGTCCCCGGCGGCGGCGGTGAAGTGCAGGGAGGAGAGGGCGGCGGCGCTAGGGTCGAGGGTGAGAGGAGCGGAGCGGCGGACGGGCTAGATTAAGTAAGCACGGGGGGGGAGGTCCTCGGCGTGCGGGCCCGGCCGTGGCGGGCCGCGCCATCACCGGCGCCGGAGAAAGGAAAGGGGAAGAGGGGAAAGTGACGTCGTGCTGGCGTCATCGCCTGACATGCGGGGCCGGGCCGTCAGCGACACAGGGAGAAGGCGGGGCGAGCGGCTGCGGCTGGGCCGGCCTGACTGCGCTGGGCCGAGCGGGAGAATGGGCCTGCGCGCGAGCTGGGCCGAGCGGAACGGGGAGAGGAAGTCGGGGGGAGGGAAAGTAGACTTTGCTGGCGACGGGGGTGGAAAGGGCTGTGGGCCGGATCGTCTGCTGGGCCGGCTCGGCTCAGAGAAAAAGGAAAAAGGGAGGAGGGGGCTGGGCCGGACAGAGAAAGGAGTAGAGGGGGAAGAAATGGACTGGGAAAAGAGTTCGGGGAGCAATAGTGAACTATGGGCTTAAAAACTTTTCCAGAGCTCCAAACAAAGTGATTCAAATTCGAATTTAAATATATTTAAATTCTTGTTTGAATCACAAGCAATACAAAAATAAATGCAGCAGCATGAATGCAACAATAATTGTTTCTATCACTTATATTTGATTTTAAATTTTAGAAAATTATTATTTAGCCTTTATAAAATAGGTGAGAGCATTAAGTAATTAATTAAATGCCAAAAATTTTAAAATTGAGTATTTTGGGTGTTACAGTGTCAGCATCCCAAGTGTAATATGTCCATCTCAAAGGAACACTCGTATAATTCTACTTTTATACTAAGTCAAACTATCTAAAGTTTGGCCAATCTTCGTTCAAAATATATTTTATTTAGATAGTTTGGCTTAGCAGAAAACTTGAAGTACACTCCTGCGAAATAGGAAATTCTCTCTCCATCCAATAATGTAAAGACTTCCAGGTTTCGAAATGTGTCTGCAATTGCTAGGACTTTTGATCTAATCCAAGAAAAAGCTATCCATTGGTAATATACGTAGGTTCTATATATACATAGTATGGAAGTATAGAAACTATATGGTAGTGTTTTGAGTTAGAACTCTCTTGAAGAGTATCATGTGCATGCAAGCTGCAACAAAATGCCTCGGATGAAACCATGAGGTGCCTGCACCGGCCACACTTTGGGAGAAACATCGACCAACCCACGGATGCTCACATACACACACTTCTTTATGAATACACACATGCAAACACTACCTTGTGAGAACCTGCGAGAGACTGGGTCCATAGATGTCGAGATTGATGAAGTGTCACCACAGACGCTATCGACAGACATGTTGTCTACCACTGAAAGAATAATGTCAATTAAATTATACTAACATTCATGTCGAGTCAATGACTCAAATCCGGGTGGATGATTTTCAAAAAAAAAATCTTACAACAACAAAAAGTAACCAATGAGGAAGACTTCAGCATTGCATTCCTAGTAAACTTTATCTTAGCGATCTTGGCGGCAGTGTGTGCCGGCCGCCCGGCTAATTTTGTTTTAGGAAGATACATCATCTTGAGATCCGAGACGAAGCATCTCAAGATGTGATTGCTGGGGCAGGCCTCTTTTAGGGTGGAGTAAATGATGCTGGAGTATTAGTAAACTTGGGGTTAACGTGTGCCAGTTGGATGTGCATGTCTCACCTGCTGCATGACACTACAATACTCTGTGCGTAACGAACAGATCAGTGTTGGGGATTTGATACTTGGGCACCGGCTCTATTCCCGATCAAATAATAACCTTGGCATTGCAGTTCTGTTCGCGGGCGCCAAGAGGTATTTGTCTTTTTCGTGCATGTGCTTCATCTTAACTCGAGTTACGATTTGCGATGACACCGCGCGCTCTTCAACTTTGAGTCTGCTACCTGGGCGGCGAAGCTAATTAAAGCATATATTGTTCTCGATCTCTTTGATTAGGGATTGCTGTGCTTTCATCGATGAACCGGGAGAAGACAGGCCGCCACATGTGACAAGTTTTTTTTGATGAAACCACATGTGACAAGTTGGCCGAGCGCGGTTCGAGAGCAAAGCCGAGCCAGGAAGAGTGCTTTAAAATGGTATTATAAAATAATGTAGAAAAGTATAACTTATATATATATTATTATAAATTATCTCGGAAAACAATGTCAAAAGTATACTAGCAGGTAATAAGCAAATTAAAACTCGAAGATCGAGTGCTTTAAAATGGCTTTATAAAATGATGTAAAACAGTAAAACTTATATACATATATTATTATAAATTTTCTAAGAAAACAACGTCAAAAGTATATTTGCTGATACTTGCAAGTACTATCTATTTGCCTTCCATCATGGTGGAAAGTACCACTGGGTAGTACAATTGGCCTCTTCGTAGATAAATCCGCAAAGAGCCTATTGAATTGCACGGGCTTTTTCATGCTATATTAGCTTATCTCACATCCATGTTACCTAAGAAAAAATTAGAAAACCAAAATTCATACATTATTTTCCTAAAATATATGAATGTATGAACAACATAAAAATATTAGAAAAACAAAATATATTTTTTTATATACATACTTTATTTTTCCATTCACTAATTGTGAACTTGTCGCCTACAAGGCTATGCATGAACTCACATACGTAGTATCTGCATAGGTTGTTGCCCTGCCCCTGCCTCAAACACTTTAGGAAAAATATGTCATCAAATCTATGCATGATAAATCATCATATCTATGCAGGATAAGTCATCAAATCAAAATTAGTACCCAATGATATACTGAAAAATTGGTCTTCAATACACATTTTTCTTGAACTAGCCCCTCTGTAGCATGCACCACTTTGCCCGAGCCTCATTGAGCACATCAATAAAAGTCTTGGTAGTCTTCTTTGAGTTTCTTCAATGAGTCCATTACTATAGCCAAGATCTTGTCATGAATTATGACAAATAGTATCCAGTGGTTCTTGCACATTGGTACGAATGCTCAACTAGTTAGACTTAATTAAAATATTGATGATCATTATAGAGGTGCTTGTCAACATAAAGCACTCACTCGAAGGGGTCCCCTGCCCCCTAGCCGCTGGACATGGGACTAATGCCCCGAGCCCAATATAACTCGAGACTAATCCCAGATGAAAAATCAGTTCTCTACCCGTGACAGGAAAAAGCACACTGTCAGCGCGCCAGAGCTTATAGTAGCTATAGAAGCTAAGATTCTAACAAGAAGACATATTCATATTTATTCTGCGTATATAGGATGTATACTAGTCACCGTATCAAGTGGCTGAAGAATAAAAGTATATCGATCCATAAATTTTGATTGAACCATTCAAACATTATGTAGTGTATCGAGTAGCCGGTCCGCCGCTCGCTGCAGTTTTGTGAAATAAAGGAAATAAGGCTACAAAACCGGAAATTCACCTGGAGCAACGAGCGTAGGCATCCAACCCTGGTCAAGTTGGACAGAGTTTTTTGCAACGAGGAATGGGACTTAGCCTTCGGCGAACATGGTTTACACGCTCTATCCACTTCAGTTTCCGACCACTGTCCGCTCCTATTGGCAGACCAGGCGGCACCGCGCCGCCCAAGGCCGTTCCGATTCGAGAACTTCTGGACCAAGATCCTGGACTTCCTAGATGAAGTGCAGAAGGTTTGGAGCACCCCAACGAGCTACACTCAGCCTATCAGTGTACTACACTACAAGCTGGCAACCACGGCAGCTCACCTCCGTAAATGGGGTAACAACATCCTGTCAGAGGCCAAGCTCAAGCTTCAAATGGCTAACTTCGCGATTCATAGACTGGATATAACACAGGAAAACAGAGAACTTTCAGCAGCTGAGCACTTTTTACGAAAGGGGCTGAAAAGATGGGTTTTGGGCCTAGCGGTCATTGAGCGAGCAAGGAAGAAACAATCATCCAGAGTGAGGAACCTCAGGGAGGGTGATGCGAATACAAAATACTTCCATCTCAAGACGAATGCGCGAAGACGGAAAAATCACATCCATCAGCTACACCAGGAGGAGGGCTGGGCAGTTTCGCACCAAGACAAAGAGAACCTGATACACGAGCACTTTCACCAAATGATGGCAGCACCGGCACCACGACAGCACAACTTCGATTGGAATGCATTGAACCTGCAACGCTTCAACCTTGCTCATCTGGAAAATCCGTTTACCGAACAGGAAGTGTGCATGGCCATTTCCAAGATGCCTACTGACAAGGCCCCTGGCCCCGATGGTTACACCGGAATGTTCTTCCGGGTTTGCTGGCCGATCATCAAAGGCGAGCTGATGGCGACGCTCAACTCTATCTATGATTTACGATGCCTCAACCTTGACCTCCTCAACATGGCAAACATTATTCTCATCCCAAAGTCAGATAGTGCGGACAAAGTTACTGACTTCCGACCTATCAGCCTCATCCACAGTGTAGCAAAGCTGTTCACTAAACTTTTAGCGCTCCGTCTAGCGCCGGCTATGCGCGAGATTATCTCCAAGAGCCAGAGCGCCTTCATTCGGGGGCGGAGCATACATGATAACTTTATGTATGTCCGAGGCATGGCGAGGCGCTTCCACTCATCACGCACCCGATGCTATTGGTGAAGCTGGACATCTCAAAAGCCTTCGACTCTGTCCGCTGGGACTACCTGCTGTCGCTCCTATCTCATATGGGATTCCCGGCTCGGTGGCGGGACTAGATTGCCGCCTTGCTCAGCTCATCATCCTCGCAGGTCCTCCTCAATGGTATCCCGGGAGCATCAATCACGCACGGCCGCGGTTTGCGGCAAGGGGACCCCCTCTCCCCCTCCTGTTCATCCTAGCCATCGACCCCCTACAACGCCTACTTAGCCTTGCGACCGAGGCGGCCATCCTGAGTAGGGTGGGTCGAAACAGGACACGCCTGCGCATCTCTATGTACGCCGATGATGCGGTCATTTTCCTAAGACCAAAGAAGGATGAGGTTCAGGCCTTCGCACAACTTCTGCAACTGTTCGGCAGTGTAACTGGACTTGTAGTCAACCCGCGCAAATCTTCGGTTATTCCAATTCGCTGCCACCACCTGGACATCGAAGATATCCTTGAGAGCTTCCCAGCTACGCGGGCCTCTTTCCCAACCAAATACCTAGGGCTACCACTCACTGTGGCCCGGCTGAGGAAGGTGGATTTCCAGCCCTTTGCGGACAAGGTGATGGCCAGCCTCTCTCGTTGGCGTGGGCGGAACCTCACCCAAGCCGGACGGCTAACTCTGGTCAAGGCTGTGCTTTCATCCCAACCGGTCTATCTTTTAACTGCGCTAAAGGCTCCGGCAGAAATCCTCGAAGATATTGACAGATGTAGGAAACGTTTCCTATGGGTTGGGGATGACAGCCTCACAGGAGGGAAGTGCAAGGTCAACTGGCCCACAGTGGGGCGACCCAAGAATCTAGGAGGGCTCGGAATCCTAAATCTCCAATTATTTGCATGTGCAATAAAACTGCGATGGCTATGGCAGGAGTGGAGTGAGCCAGATAAATTGTGGACAGGGCTAGGCACCCCCTGTAATGAGATGGACAAGCTTCTTTTTGCAGCTTGTACCTCCGTGGAGATTAACGACGGGGCGACCGCCTCCTTTTGGAGCACAGCCTGGGTTCAGGGTCGGAGACCCCGTGACCTTGCCCCAGACCTTTTCGCTGCCTCGAAGAAGAAACGCTGCACTGTGAAGGAGGCTCTCCAGAACAATCAGTGGATTCACGATCTGAACTTCCGCCCAGGACTAACAGTTCAGCCATCTCCAACAATTCGCTGAACTATGGACGGCTGTAAATGCAGTGCAACTGCGTGAAGGGGCAGACCAATGCATATGGAAGCTGAATGCGATCGGCACCTACACGGCTTCCTCGGCCTATCTGGCACAATTCACTGGCGCCGTGACTAAAGACTTCACACCACTCATTTGGAAACCTTGGGCGCCGCCTAAGTGTAAATTATTTGCTTGGCTAATTGTGAAGAACAGAGTTTGGACTTCGGACAGGTTGGCCCGGCGCGTGTGGCCTCACAACAATACCTGTCCACTTTGTAGACGAGCGCCTAAGACTGCACACCATCTCCTCGTTGCTTGCCGCTACACCCGCCGAGTCTGGAGTCTCATTGTGGCGTGCCTCGCCTGCCCGCAGATTGCCCCGACGGCCTGGCCACCTTCGGATTCGGTCCTGGACTGGTGGCAGACCATGGCTTCATCCCAAGGGGTACCTAAAAAGGCCATCAAATCCTTGCTACTACTGGTAGTATGGGAGATTTGGAAAGAGAGGAACGAGAGAATTTTTCGGCGCAAAGAGCTGTCTGCGATCAGCCTGCTCCAAAAAATCAAAGAGGAAGTGAGAGCTTGGTCCCTGGCAGGCGCTTTGGCCCTGGGGTCCTGGGCGGCAGGGGCGTAGCCCCCCTCTGCTTCAATGCGCCCTGTCTCTGTATAGTCTTTGTATAGCTTTTTTCCTTTTTGCTTTCTCCCTGTAGCTGGCTTGCTCTGGCCGCCTACTTGTAAACTCCTTCTTTTTTAATAGAAACAAGCACGTCGTGCTGGTTCGTTCAAAAAAAAAATTATGTAGTGTATCTATTTCATTACCAGCCACAGGTAGAAAACCAAATTTAATGTAGATATTACAAACTAAAATATATCCAACAGTTTGGAGGAGCTACTTCCTCTGTTTCAAATTACAATTTGCTTTATTTTTTTTCTAAATTTGTAGTTCTTGTTACCCACGTAGATATACATTATGTCCAGCTAAAACAAACCCTAATTTGAAATGATAGTGGTAGTAATTTATTCGTCTCTGGACGACAGAGTGACTGATCGAGACTTTGTGAATTGCTCGTGTTGGTTCACTTGTACGGGTCGGGGAGGCGACGGCATATATTTGTGGCTAGAGGCCTTCTTTCTGGGTCCCTATGGACACACTCAAAGGCTATATCAATGCAGTTTTCCACATCCTCAAGGTTGTCCTCGTCCCACAAAGATGCATCCTTCTTGAGCTGCTTGCGATTCTCAGCAATGAGCCTGTCGCAATCCCCACCACTGAACTTCTCGCGATTCTCAGCACTGAACTTCTCGCGATTCTCAGCACTGAACTTCTCGCGAATCTACATACGAAAATCAGCAAAATGTTCGGCTGGTATATACAAGTGCATGAGCATATATATATGTGCCCCAAGCAATTGCTTACCTTTCGGATGAAACTCGCACCATTGGGGTCATTCGTAGCTGTAGGTTCTTTCCCCATAACTATGGACAAGATGAGGACACCGAGACTGTATATGTCGCATTTGCGGTCCAGCCTCAATTCCTCGTTCATATTGTTTTCCGTAAGCTCGGGGGCCATGTATCCACTGCAGGCAGTACAACAGTTAATTAGATTACAATATTTGTAAGTAAAAAAAATTATGAACAAAATTCCTTTTCTTGTGAAAGGGCCTCTTGCCTAGTGGTTAGAGCACTTGAGTAGCACCCAACATACTCAGGTTCGACTCCCTATGGGAGCGAATTAATTGGGTTTGGAATAAAAAAATATAAAAAAATAGGTAGGGGCTTCCTCTACTGACTTCGGTCAAAAAAAATCATTTTCTTACTTAGTAAGGTGATTTTCCTAAAAAAAGTTTGAAAGGCAATGTATTATTATTATTATTATTTTTGCGAAAGCCTAGTACACATGCAAATGCTCACACGCATATACACTCACTCCTATGAAAACACGCACGCAAACCTTATCCCCTGTGGGCATCCCTGAAAGACCGAACCAGTAGATCCGATCTTAAAATTCATAAAGTCACCATAGGTAACTAGCTGTCGAGTTTTAATTTTCTTATTACCTAGTTGCACCCAATGCAGTATGCTGAATCGATTCATTAATTAAGTTATGTAGTAGATCAGTCCTATACAAAGTGGTTTTGTTTAAGATTTAGATTTATTTTCTTTTATTTTGCATAGTGGACGTTGGACTTGTTTGTTTTGTTGCCTCTGGCCTCTTTGAGCTTCTAGTAGCATAGACAAGTATAATGAAGGCATATGGACCATCAGTCAAGACACTAACTTTGTACCAGTCGCTGCAGCGGTGTAAGTATGAGTTTTTGCCATCACAAAAGTTCTTGATAGGCCAAAATCTGCAATTTTTGGCACCATTTGCTGACCCAGCAAGATGTTGCTGGGCTTTATGTCCATGTGTGCAATGGTATCGTTGCAATCTTCATGCAGGTACTTCAATCCAAAACAAATACCACGTATAATAATTTCGTAGCGAATTGGCCATCTCAGAGGCTGTCGTGGATTAGCCGCCGAAGCTGCATAATTAAACACATTTAGCAAATATATATGCTAGACATGCATGCGAGATATATAGATGGGACTGGACTGTACTATATAGTTGTCAAAGTGTGTGACAAAAATAGGAACAGCATGGCATGCAGGAGAGGAAAGCCAGCATACCACATATGTGTTTGTCAAGGGAACCTTGATTGAAATATTCATTGCAAACAGCATACAGCCCGCATCCGCTCTTGCCATACGAAAACCACCCGTCATTGTTACAGAACCCTTTAAGTCTCAGCACATTCTTATGCTCAAGTCTTGCCAGCATCTTTAGTTCATCCAGGAGATGTTTCCGTGCTGAATCATTAGTAACACACTTGACAGCAAGGTCCTCGGTCTTCCCGTTGATTTTGAACGACCCCTAGATTATATTAGTCATTTTGAGTTGTAAATATTAGTCTACCAAAGAAAACTTAAAAGAACATTATGCAGCATATTTGAGTCTAGTAAAATGCGTGTAGGTTCAGAATTGAAGCATTTTAAGGCCCATTTTTATTTACAGTACATTGGAGTCACAATTATACCATAATTGACAAAGATATTAGGCTCTATTTCTACCATGCAAGAATGGATTGGAAGAACATTTTTTAGGCCATCATAGACAAAAAGGCCCATCTATGATCTATCCAAAAAATAGAGTAAAGTTTTTCTTTTTGCTATTTGCCATAAGCAGCAAAAAACTAAAAAAAAAGCGGGTCAAACAAAAATTAAGTTGAAATAATATATGCGCAAGTCTTGCCCAGTGCAGGCGGTGGGCGTGCCACCTCATTGTCATTCCGGTGGACTGCACCACCATGTCGAGCATGAGGGAATTTATATTGATGGTCAAACTAAAAAAATGTTTAACTAATAGAATGCTAAAATAACCTATAATTTGAACTGGGGAGTAAAATTTAGAAAATATGTATAAATCTTTGGGGTTTAAAGAAAATCAAACATACACCATTGTGACATCTTTTGGGTTCACTCATGAATATCTTTTAATGGCTTAGATTCCATTTTCATTAGCTCTAAACAATACCGAATGTTACATAAATTTTACAAGTGATGAGAAATGGTATAATATATCAACCAGCAAAAGTCAAATTTATTAAAAAAACTACAAAAACTTACAGATAAATTTATTATATGACATGCAAATGGATTTTTTAAAAAAACTGTCATGCAATGACTATATGAAAATTAAATAGTTTTACTTAAGAAAATGTATTGAATTATTATGGATGGTTCTTAAAGAAAATCTGTCAGTGATGACCATACACATTATAGATGGTTCTTACCTAAAAAACATCTATGATGTACTATTGCAAAGGGTTTTAAGGAAAATTCATGTGTGTACTACATACTCCCTCCATCATTAAGGCTAATCCTCACCCTGAACATGGTTTGGTTCAAACCGGACCAACCCGTCCGACCAGCCCGTATTAATCATTTCTAAACAATGTTTGCGGGTTGGTTTGAGTCCGGTCCAGAACCGTCAAAACCATTGAAAGACCAATCCCCAAGATCCGGTGGTGGAGCGGGTGGAGGAGGCGGAGGGGGAGGCGGCGCGCCCGGCCCCGGACCAAGAGCCGCCGGCAGCGAGCGACAGCGGTGCGGACGCGGGGATGCAGCGGGTGGTGCGGCGCCTGGAGCGGGAGGCGGCGGCGGCGAAGCAGACGGAGATGAAGATGCTCGAGTCGCTGGTGCGGCAGACCAAGGAGCTGGAGCAGGCCAAGATCACGCTCGAGGAGGCCAGGCTCGAGCTCGCCGCGCTGCGCCAGCAGCAGCAGCGGGACCAGGGCGCCGCCGCCGCCGCACCGTCGCAGCAGTAGCAGTGGAGCGTCATGGACCTCATGTTCGGCGGCATGGACGAGGACATCAACGGCCTGCGCGCCAGGCTCCGCGCCGCGTCGCAGGGCGAGGAGCGCAGCCGGAAGGCCGCCGACGACCTCACGGCCGCGCTGTCCGCGGTCACCATGGAGGCCAAGCAGGTCAAGGCCTGGCTCTCCGACGCGTAGGCCGATCTGGAGACCTGCCAGGAGGTGGCGGAGGGCGCGGCGGAGGCCTGGAGGCGGTTCTTGACGGCGTCGATGGGGAGGAACGCGGCGTAGGTGAAGGCTCCAGCGGCGGCGCCTGCGCAGACCCCGATGGCGGCACGCGCGAGCGGGGGTGGGGATTGTCGTGGGAGTGGCCGCGGCGGGCGCGGGATTGGGCTTGGGAGTGGGGATGGAGAGGGAGGAGAAAGAGAAGACGGGGGTGGCGGCGCCAGAGGAGGCGGCGGCGGGGGAGTGGAGGTGCGAGATCGGAGACGAGGGACGGGGACGGGAGGTCGTGGTCCGCCTGGTCCGGGTGCGACGAGAAACCGTGGAAACCGCCCAGCCCGTTGGTTTCTAAACCGCCCAACTCCCTTCGTTACGGCTTGGGCCGGGTTCCAACCAAAACCCGGTAAAACCGGACCATGTTCAGGGTGAGCTAATCCCAATCCACAATATCATACTCCAATATCCAAGAATGCCACATAGGATGTAAAGTGTGATACTGTTAAGAAGAAACATACTCCGTACTCAGCAACGCACACAGTATCATACTCCAATATTAAAGACAATTATTAGTGGTTGTGAGCTTGTGTCTATGAAAGTTGATACATGCCATCAATTTTTGTGCCACAACATAAGATATCGTACCAAGCATGTATCTTGTAGATGATATATACAGGTTTGGTACCCTGCCACATCATCAAGAAATCCAATTAATGAGTATGATACAACCCATTGGGACTAGCCTAAATCAAATTCAGTCTAGCTAATATCAGACATAATAGAGGAGAGGTGAAATGACCTGGCTGCCTCACTTTAGTTTGTGTGTTAGTGAATGTGTTTTTGCTTGGGAACACATATATATCTAACAATTAGTTATAAGGACTCGAGCTGATTAGCCGCAATGGGAATACATGCGGATAGGGATCTGTATTGATGAGGTGGGTCCTGCCAAGCTTTCCTGAACCCAAAATAATTTTCTTTATGGGACAAAATTATAATGCTACAGTGACTTTCTTTTAATGCTAAAGTCTTTTAATCCATCTGTTTTGAAAGTCAGCCATAAAAGTATACAATATGTGTATCGCACATGTGAACTAATTATAGGTGGTTCCTTATGATGGAACCTGTCTATCTAGATTTGAGTTCTCGACTCAGCATGGGTGTCACATCTTTTAGTTAGAGGCGATGTCCTCGCGCCAACAAGACGCCTGTGGTGACTTTGACTTTTGAAGCCTTGTGTAATTGCCAACGGGTGCTGCTGGTTGTCACAGGCGGTGGGAAAACCGACCATTGCCCACACCTCTCCTCTCCCCCTTTAAAGGCCACATGGGCTGCCTTTAGAAACAAAGCGACAGGAGGAGAACAAGGAAGAAAAAAATCGTTGCTGATGTAGTTGCATGTTAGTTGAAATTGAAACAAAAAATATCATTTCTAAACCAAGTATCCAAAACAAATTATGAAAAGGTATTTCATACAACAGTTCTTCAAATATAAACCACTCTCGACTATGTTTGGGTTATATTTATTTGGAATATTTTTTTGTGAAAGTGGAACAATTGATCGCGTAGCTGGAGCAGTTGACTATGTTCCTCCTTTACAAAAAAAAATTGCATACAAAAAAAGATTAAACACTTAAAACAAATCATCAAAACTTAATGAACAAAATTTTGTGTAGGAGAAACATAAATAAAACTCCAAGAACAAATTATCTGAACAAAATGTGAACAACTAGAACAAATTGCTGAAACTCAAGGAACAAAAGTTTATTTAAGTGGAACAAAACATTATGCAGGAGGAATAGAAAACATTGGACACTTAGAACAAATTATCCGAACTGAAGTAACAAAATGTTAACACGAGGAAGAAGAAAAATGACACCCAAAACAGATTATTCGAACTCATGGAACATAATTTGTTTGAGTGAAACAAAAAGAGTGCTAGTTTCACGGTTTGGCCTCAATAATCATGGTTGGCGCGGTGCACTAGCATTACTAGACAAAGGCTCATCCCCCACGATTTGTTCCTCTACACTGCCATATGATTTCACATTCGAGAATAACCACGTGTTAGAAATGAGGCATTTTTTGCCGCGTATATATACAGTGATAGAAATAACAATTTATGATGGTTCTTGCCACGACATCAGTCATAGAAAAGTTCCGTAGAACCACGAAAGTTTGTGAAGCGGTTCTGAAATTAGCTAGATCAACATTAAAAAAATCAACTCTTTTGGAGATTCTAGGGATATACATTCAACCACCAGAACCAAACTGGCCTACAAGTAGTTATATAGCCACTTATCCTCTAGCACCTGGATGGCCCACCACTCACCAAACTATACACTGTAGTAAAATTTTAAAAAACGACGTATATGTGGTGCTGCACGTACGTAGGTTCAAAACTGTGTTTATATTTAAAAGCAATGACCACGTACAAAATGGTTCATGAGCCCAAAATTATCTCATATATAAAACACAGAACCACGCTTTTTTGTTTCATATAGAAGTCCGTTGTAGGAACAAAATTTGTCAACAACTTCACATCATTTCACTTAGATGTTAATTAGTAGAAGCTAAGGCTCTATCCACAATTATTCCACGTCAACATAAATTTTAGATGTAGGTGTCTAAAGTTCAAAACTATACGCATAGACGTACCTTGTAGACCTTTCCAAATCCACCATGTCTAATTTCATGATCTTTTGCAAAGTTCCTGGTGGCACTCCTTATTTCTCCATAAGAAAATACTTTAATAATTTCCCATTTCTTTTTGTAATGTCTTATAATTATGAACACCACAAGCAGAATTATTATGGAAATGGAAACAGGGATAACAATAATTGCCACTTTCTTGACCAATCCACCTGTACAATGTTTCACCATTAGCAAAGCTATAAAATAAATTAATCAGCAAGTGCATACAGTTGGTTTACTAGATAGGCTATAGATGATTTATTCTTAAGCATGCACAATATTTCCGTCAACGAATAGATCAGAAACATTATATATGCCAAGCAAGAGATGAATTTCCCAATGAAGTCAAGAAACAAAGAAGAAAATTAAGGTTGAAATTAGCATATAGATCGATGAAGAAGCCAATGGCAGATTGTTACCTGCTTGTATCATTTCCGGCTGGCCACTGCCTGTGGGGGGCTCGTAAACTCTGAAGGGCGTCAGGTCGTTCCTGATGTAGAAGTTAAACCCTGTGATGGACAGCCCCTCCGACCATTGCACTTGCACATCGGGCAAGAAATCCGGGATGCCCTGGGCAATCGACGAAAGAAAATAGGAGCACAATTCCCTCGGCAAGTCCCCCTGTTGCACTGCGCCAGCCCGTACAGGTTGTGCGTGCCGTTGAACGTGCGGTTGCCCGACGCAATCATCAGCGGCGTCACCGCAGCCGCGCTGGCAAGGTCCGCGAACAGCTCCTTGCGCGTCTCACCGAAGGAGGTAGCTGCGTCCGGGGCGACGGCCGCGTGGGTCTTCGTGTAGAACGCGTAGCCGTTGGAGATGTCGTCGTTGACGACGGCGATGATCGGCTCGTCGGAGCACGCAGCCCTGGTAGGCAACGTTGGCGGTGCTGCTCGACGGGCAGGCCCTCGGCGCCTCGGCGGAGGCCGCTTGGAGGCAGCTGCCGCACTGGTCCGGCCACGGTATGTCGGCGTGGCACATGGCCATCCCGAACACCGTGCCCGGCGGCGAACCCGACGTGCCGTTGAAGAATCCGCTGTTGTTGACGGCGTTTGACGGGAGCGCGGCGAGGAACTGGCCGAGGTTCTGTTGGTAGAAGCCGCTGCCGCCGCCGCCGCTGCCACTGCTTAGGTTTCCGGAGGGGGAGCAGATCTTGTATCGTAGGTCGTAAGTCGTGTTGCTGTCGGCAGCGCCACACCTCCGGAAAAGTGTAAGCGGCAGCACGGCGAGGAAGATGAGAGAGGCGACAATGGAAGGCGACATGCCTGCAGCTTCAGCTTCTGTTTACCGAGGAGGGCAACCAGCTAAGCATGAAGTGGGAGTGTGGCACTTGGGACGAGAAGGAGAGCCAGACCACTATATTAGGGCATGTACAGCCCGTCTATGTGAGGCGTCTATATACTGGCAGTTTTGCGAAAAACCCCCCGCCTGCTCCTACCGACGGCTCGCGCGTCGCCGACGCTTCCGTCCCGTTCCCCGAGGTGAAACCGACGCGGAAGGACGCGCTGTACAGCTCGTCGTCTGGCAGCGCCGCGGCACGCCAGATCCCGCGCGCCTCCCCCTTTCCCTGCCCGTCCGGAGGAGCAGAGCTGTGGTCGTGGGCTCGCGTGGTGGAGAGGATGGCGCCAGAAGGTTGACGGAGGAGGCACAGCTCGGGCTCCTCCACCCCTGCCCCTGCCCGGAGCTACGCCGCCGCCGCTCGAGCTGCGAGCTTCATGCCTGAAGCTTCGCCGCCGCCGCCGTGCAGACTGCTAGGAGCTCGGGCTTGACTAGATCTGGCCTCTGGCATCGCTGCACACAGGAGAGGAGGGGCATCCGCCGCGTTGGCCTGGACGCCGGCTCGAGATGCGTAGGGCTGGTTCCCACTGCCGTGTCGGCCTCGCCGCGCCGGACGCTGGGCTGGCCGCCGGGCGCTGCTCGTGCTGCACTGCCTGGGCGCTGGCCCAGCTGCTGTGTCAGCGTGGCAGCCGCCGGCCTGAGCAGTTGGATTCTGCAAGGAAAGATTCCGATCGGCCTTCAGGGATTTTGCTCTGTGGATTCTGCAAGGAAGGATTGAAGGTGAAATGCTTCTTTGGGTTGCTCCGTGAAGCAGAAGAGCATAGAGGAAAAGATGAGCTAGCTAGTTGTGGTTGTGGTGTTGCTTGTTCTGCCGACGGAGAGAGAAGGAGAAGGAGGCGTGGGGTGATGTGGCTGCTACTGCCTATGATGCCAGCTAGTGTGTTGTTTGGACGTGTGAGTGTAGAGATGAGAGAAATAAGTAGATAGAGAATAATGAAACCACCACACAAATAGTATAAAAAATATATTCATATTTCTCTTAGCTACATGTAAAATATTAATTATTGTAATCATGTTCCTATTATTTATGTTTGATATTATTCAATCAAATAGCCACACCACGGTATACATAAAGCATTTGTAGTTGATCTTAAGGGCAATATAAAGCATTAAATAGCTTACAGATAGCCTTTCTGTCTATGGGTTGTATAAGCTGTCTGTATACGCAGTTCAAGATTCTACAGACGACGGGTTGTGGGCTGTACATGCCCTTAGGCGGGGTGTGTAACGGGCAATCGAACTCGAATTAATTAGTGACGACGAAGTCGATCGTATTCCCGTAGAAAATTTAGCATGGATTAGTAGTTATGATAAATAACCATGTTACCTCCTATTAGAATAAAAAAAGTAGCATTAACTAACTATTTGATTGGCTCTATACGTTTCTCGATGCACTTTTGTATTAATGTGTGTATCCCTAAAAGCTAAAAAGACACTATTTGTGAGACAAAATTTAAATGTTATATGGACACTTATTTTGAGACGGGTGGAGTATTTATTAGGGTGATCGCGTGTGAAAGCTTGCCGCAGTCTCCACTGATTCCAAGTTAATTTTCTCATGAATTGTAGCAGTAATTCATGATAATCTGATTATTATAATTAATTAACCGGTCCCCAACCATTTTGTAGAGTTCTATTGGTCGATCAAATTAAAATTAGTGAGTCCATGGTTGGTCGGCTGATCCACGTCTAGGGGAGCCATGCATGTTGGAGCTATATACATGACCCATGAACAACCAACAGGAGTGTGTCCAAATAAACACATACTTACGGGGTTTTTTTGTAAAACATACCTCTAGGGTGCAGAGTGAGCACTAGCAGAGAAAGTGGCTTTTACACTGATTGGAAACTCCCTTTAGCTCACAGCCGGTGAGTGCCCATTCGTCAAAAAATATATGTGTTGCTGTGAGGATTCAAACTCAGGATCTCTTGGCTTACGCGTACTAACCTTTCCATCTTACATACGCAACACATGTGATGGCGTAGAAGATGCTTTCCTTTTGAAGTAGCATGTGACACCCCTTTTAACAACATGTCGTATTTACCAACCGGTACTAAAAGACCTTTAGCACCGAGTCGTAACACCAAGCGGTGTTAAAAGGCCGGGGTCTTTAACACCGGTTGCATTGGTAACAGTGCTAAAGGGTTCCTGAGGGCACCCGAGTTTTGGACCCGGTGTTAATGCACCTTTAGCATCGTGTCTTTAAGGTGCCACGGCATATGCGCCGGGTGGATGATGATTTCTTTGGTAGTGGAGAGTGCGAGGCCGACAATACACATGACGTAGGGGGCTATCAGTTAAACTTGAAGGGTTTTTTTTACAGTTTATTAATCTTCTAGCCAATGGCGACGAAGACTTCAGCGCACTTGTCGCGTAGTAAACTTCATCTATCTCTTTCAGTCTTGGTGGTGCCTGCAGGCTTCGGCACCTTCGAGTTGAAGGTTGAAGCGATTAGTGCAAGCAGAAAACGCCTAGGAAACGACGATGAAGTGCGTGCGCTACGCTTTGAAATTGGAACAAGCCGGAGTAACCAATGACGAAGACTTCGGCGTTTGCCTTAGTAAACTTTATCTTGTCAGTAGAGTGCGCCTGGCTTGCCAGTCTTGTTTAGACTCTCTTTGCTAATTGGATTGGATACATCTCGAGATCCGAGACGAAGCATCTCAAGATGTGATTCCTGGGGAAGCATCTCAAACTTGACGGATAAACATCACACGAAGCGCGGCGGCGCTCAAAAACGAAGTGTGGGAAATTTTCTATGTTTGTGCATGTGAGTGCCAGTTGCATTGGAGTATGCGTGTGCACTCGTATAGAAGCATGTAATTTGAAGACAGCGCAGCAAGACATGTCGGTGGTGTTCTTAGCATCGGTTCGTCTCATCCTGCCTCTGCTATGTTAATTAACTGCAGTGGTACATACGACGCTACCCATTGTCGAGTTAACTGCACTGGTACATACGACGCTACCCATTGTCGGTCAGGAATGTCATCCGACATCAGGTAGCTATGCATGGGAAGAGGAAATTAAATAAACCAGGCTCGAAAAAAATTACTTGCACGTACAGAATGATGTGTGGAGGAAGGAGATCATTTCCAGGTGCCCACCTCACAGTTGAGTGATTGTGCTTAATTAGACTTCGATCTTGTTCTTGCATGGATATATATATTGCTGTCTTGCTGCTGCACTGATTGTTAATTTGCTACTCCAAGTTTCGGCTGATTCCTAGTTTACCACTCTACTTATAGTTATATTCAGGAACGCGGCTTTGTTTATCAGCGCTTGCTCATTTTTGAATCAGCAAGATCCATAAATTTCACTAGTTGGATCTGTATCAGTAGTGCAAATGTGCAACAGTGCTCTGTTCTTTGTAAAGGAGACGCATCACCACCCTAACTGAAGTTCTAAAATAAGAGGGCTGGCAAGACTGAACTTTCTGGGAACCATTATTTTTAGATTGATATGGACACAGATGAAAGATGCATATCATGTAGTGTTTAGTTCCCAGCGGTGTGTATCATTGTTGAAAAATGAGTATTTCGTTTTCCATTATGGTCTGGAACGAGGACAGCACTTTCCGCATTTTCAGGATCATATCTGGCACTACTGAAATGCTTATGGTCTTAGTACATTTTCTGCACGCAGTGTAAAGTTTTTCTGTCAGACTGTCAGTCGGATCGCAGACTGTCTTGAGCCATTTGTTGAACTCTGGAATTTATGCTGCTCCAGTATTTTGTTTGTAGAATTAACTTTCCTCTAAAATAAAATGACTCGGAAGAGGGGGCAATCATAAACTATACGTCAAAACTCACAAGCTTACGCTTTTTATCTCTCGCGTCTGTCTGACATGAAGCTCACAGTTTCAGATGCAGCACGTCTTGTAAACATTTTGGGATGGTTACTCTTTCTCATTTTCCAAGTGCAAATGCTTAGTTGGCCACAAGTTTATTTATGCATGGCTTTGTTTTCAGGTCTTGGTAGATTGTTTGTGATCGCCACGACTCCACCATATATATAGGACTAACTGGAAGCTTTCATAATATGCCAAAATGCCAACTACTAAGACAGATCATTTTTTCTGTCAATGCATGATGTGGCCATTTAATTTTTTTTAGGACAATGATGTGGCCATTTAATGATGCCTGGTTTCGTTTACAATCTAAGCATTTTTGGCCCGGCCCAAGCCCACCGGACTTTGGCCCACCCACAGTTGCTGTGGCGCGCCGGGACGTCTGTCCCTAGCGCCGCCGCGGTGACCTCGTGGAAGATGCAAATGGTCACTACACTAGCACGTGCTTGTTCTCGCCGTCGCCGAACGTGTTCTCCGTCACCACCACCAGCGCATGCACTGCATGTGTCGTGTTAAGTGCACGTACGTACTCGTGGTTGATCTATCGTTCAGTTGTGTTTGACACGTATACGTACGAACAAGAAGCTAGCAGTGGTGTCATCTTTATATTTTTTTTAACGAACGGCACAAGACGATACGTGTTTCATTGATATAGTAGAAAAAATACAAGTCTACGATCCTGAGAGACCATAGCCAGGAAACATAAAAGAAAGAAAAAAAAAATTGTACTCGCCCGGTTGGATTGGGACATCAATGTGAGGTACCACTCGCAACCGCTCACCGGCACAACCGCAGTCCTACACGAGGTCGATAGCGGAGAAGATCAGCCTCAACTCCCACCCTCATGCCGCACCCTTACAGTAATCGAACATCGGCGTGATCCGACTCTTGGTGGAGAAACAAAGGAGACGGACGCCTTCGTTGGACGTTGCAACAAAGCAGGACCTATCTGAGAAACACCGAATCGGAGCAAACACAACGCATGGGGGCCTCGCCAAACCCGCCGTTGGACGCCTCCTCTCACGTGCGCGGGGGCCTCGCCACATCCGCCACGACTCCATGCTCCAGATTCGTTCCTTGTATTGCCGTCAAGATAGCGAGCAAGGTTGCCCCTTCTCCAAAGAAACTTAACCAAAACTACCGGACCAGCCGCCGTGGTTCGACTTCACCACGTTGCTCCCTTCCGCACGATGCCGCTACCTTCAAACCAGCAGACCAAGGTTGTCGCATGTGCCGTCCTCCGACGTTGAACCACACCGGATAGGTTCGGCCATGCCGAAACATACCGCCATGATCCACTACAGGTCGAGTCGTCTCCCGTTGTCGTTGCCGCAAGCACCGTCTTCCGACGCAGTCCCACACCGTACTGACGATTCAAAGGCAACGTCCGCCGCCATTGTCCGCTGCGAGCATTCGAACGGCAACCAATCGACGACCCTTGGGCACCAACACGATGATAGATGCCTCGGCGGGAGGGGTCAAAAACCCTTCTGCATGCCCCACGACGGGATTGCCAACACCGGCCGGGGTCGCCAACGATAGTGGACCGCTCGTGCTACCAACCACGAGGGATCTCTCGAGACGATGCCTCAAGGAGGGCATGACGCCAATGGCGCCACCGTCGCTCGTCTAGAAACTGGACAGGGTTTTCACCCAGAGATCTCGTGCAGTGGGGTTGTAGCTCCACGATGATGCCCCCAAGAGGGAAAGCGACGTCCAAGGACGCCGCCGCCATCCACCAGCATGAAGCTAGCAAGGGATTGCGCCCAGAGCATCCAACCCACCTTGCACGCTCGTGGTGAAGCAAGATTAGCATCACTGCCGCGACCACCCCACCCGAATGATGCCTCCGCCGCAATCCCGCATGTCGGTCGTCTGCTCGTCGCAGCCCGCACGCCGTTGCTGGCCGTCCTCGCCGCACCATGCCCGCGGCCAGCTCCTCGCGCCGCCAGCACCTTGGCGTCGGCTGTCGCTGCCGCGGCAACCACCTGCCGCAGGGCCCACGCCACACGCACGCAGCCTCGCGTGCCGCGCGCCGTGTGCTGCCCTGTGCCGCCTCTGACGCTCGTCGCTGCGGCTTACCGCCGACGCCTCCAGGGCGTCGCGCACCCCGCCGTTGACACTCGTCGCCCCGGCCGCCGCCACCACGGCCCGCTCGTCGCCCCGGCCACCACCACCGCAGCCCCGCCAAAACCGCCCGCCACCGCACCAGATCCGGCAGCCGGGGGCCCGGATCCGGCAGCGAGGACACCGGATCCGGCCAGCCACGAGCCGGCGTCGCCGGAATCCGCGCGTCCACTCCAACGACTGAAGGCGGCCGCACCCGCTTGGAGTCGACGGAGGGAGGGAAGACATCCCGCCGCCGCCGTCCTTGCGAGCGGAGAGGGGGAAGGTGGGTGGGGTGGCGGCGAGGTGGAGGTCCCGGCCGCCCGTGTCGCCCACGTGGGAGCGACGCGGGGGCGAGTCATGTGTGGGAGCTCTTAGTTCATCAGAGCCACCCCACGCTTCACCCATCAAGTGTCATCTTTATGTAGATTGACCGGCGTTTGCCGGCGTTTTTATGGTTTGGTTTGTGTGGCGGCCGGCGCACACCTGCACTGCACTAGAGGTTGCACACGTACAGACGTACAGTGAAGAACGGAAGAGCATCGTGCCATACGAATATATAACTCAAATCTTGCATTTGCATTGAAAGCTTGCTATCACAATGAATTACTACGTGCTGCCGCTTTCGTTTGGTTTCCCGAATTTAGAGACCAGACAAAAAAAAGAAATTTACATTTGGCGAGCAAAGGAGACACACGCACACCCAAACGCAACGCCAAATCAGCTTTGAATCTTTGACTTTGGTTGGAACTTGAACTCAGCTTATGTACCAATGTACGTTATTCCGAAATAGCGATCTGGTAGTCAGCGGAAAAAAAACCCCCGCAGCCCCTCGCGGGCGGACGGACGCGGCCGCCGCGCCGCCGCCGTCTCCCTCCGGTCCTCTCCCTCGCCGCCGCCAGAGCATCTCAACGGAAGCCCATCTTGCTGCAAAGAAGGTGGCGGTGGGCTCCCTTTCAGCGCCCCTCGTGTTGCCTCGCGTCAGTGTGATCTGTGGCCGCGGTGTCGGCGATTAGATCTGATTTCTCTAAACTCAGATCCGTTGTTCCCCCGGTCTGATCTATCGCCTCAAGAGGAGTTCGGATGGGTGGCAAGCGTGGGCGTCTGCCATCGACGCATCATCGCGGACTGCCTGATTTTCAAGGGAGTTCGCATGCATGGCAATCTCTTAGTTGCGGCAAGGCATGGCATGGCATGGCGGCGGCTGGCCGGCTCTAGGGCGATGAATCCAATTGGAATGATTCGTCTTGGTCGGATTTGGTCGTCAGCGAGCCTTCGCAAATTTGGGAGACCAGTGGTGGGTCGTTGCGCGCGGGCTTCTCATGGCGTGTGCAGCCGCCCAGGGCCTAGATCGGCGACGGCCGGAGGCAGTGGTAGCGTCGTTTGATGTTGTTTTCTTCCTGAAGACGTCGCATTGGGAGGATCACTTGTCGGCTGCAGGAGGTCAGTGTCTTCAAACGCTGGTTGCTACACTTTAGAGCTTGATTGCGACTTCAGTATCTGGTGTCTCCAACGGCGGACATGTGTCTTATGGAATCGCTTTTCTTGGTGGGAGGTGAGACCGTTACGGCGGTATATTCTCGGTTTGGTGGTCAGAGTTCGTTCGGTGGTTGAAGTTATTATTTCATCTTCGCTGGATTTGGCTCAAACTCCGGTTCTTCGTTCACCCGCATGTGGAGAAGCTAGTTTTTTTGAAGTCGACGTCACCTAACAAGCCGGAATGCTGCAGAACGACTACATGATAAGTCTGTTAGAGTTTTTTATCAGTAATTATAGGATGTATTAGCTATATGTCTTTTTGGATATGTGCTTTTCTTTATTGTGGTGGCATCCATCTATAAGAATTGTGGTCTAATGCATTCTTAATTGAGGATGACTGAAGCCAGAAATACATTTCATTATTAAAAAAATGTACGTTATTCCGATATAAGACTACTCACAACGTGATCGATGCCGAAAAAATAGATACCCTGACACAACATGTCGGATGCTGAAAAGCCCATGGGTGCACAATGCTTTCATCCATCCGCAGATTAAAGAGGGCCCGAGTTTAGGCTATAAATAAAAAGGAGCAGGTCTACAAATGCCAGGAGAGAAGAGCAAGAGTCTGCTGTGAAATCATTTGTTTATTTAGCGAGCACCGAGTCATCTACATGCCTCGCAGACCATGATTTTTTGTTTCAGTATCACCCTTCACAGTGGCAAACCTCGATGCTTGAACTTTCTCTTTCTTGATTCAAGCACCGGTTTGGGCAACACTGTGTGTAATCTAACAATGCCAAATCAGCAGTAAATGTATCGTCTGCTTGCATAAGAGTGTTCAAGCGAAAGCATTATAACCCACTTTTTTTAGAATTATTATTACCAACTCAAGATTGGTTGCTAAAACTTTGCAGTGAAAAAGATTAAACAAAATCCCTTTGGGAAAAAATGGGACCAGGCTGGCAGCGTGACAAAAACACAAGTGGACTGTAGACCTGTAGATGAAAGCCCCCCTCACTCTTGGGCTCTTCTTCGGCCTGCTCCACAAGCGATCCCCATCCCCACCCAAACGCTCAAACCCTCGCCTGGGCCCGCCGCACCATGGCGCCGCCGCCGCCGGAGCTGATGCCGGATCTCGTCGGCGAGATCCTCCTCCGCCTCCCTCCCGACGAGCCGGCGCACCTCTTCCGCGCGGCCCTCGTCTGCAAGCCCTGGCTCCGGATCCTCTGCGACGCCGCCTTCCGCCGCCGCTACCGCGCCTACCACCGGACGCCGCCCCTGCTCGGCTTCCTCCACCGGCTCCAGGTCATCCAGGGCGATCCCCCGCAGCGCCTCGCCCCCACCACGGCCGCGCCCCTCTCCCCCTACCCCGACTTCGGCCGCACGCGCCCCCTCGACTGCCGCCACGGCCGCGTCCTCCTCCACGTCGGGGACGGGGGCTGGCATCTCGTCGTCTGGGACCCCGTCACCGGCCGCCGGCACAGCCTGCCGGAGCCCGTCATCCCGTGGCTCATCTACTCCGGCGCGGTGTTCTGCGCCGTGGCCGGCTGTGACCACATCGACTGCCACGGCGGCCCCTTCCGCGTGGTGTTCATCGCCACCGACGACGACGACGAAATCGTTAAGGCGAACGTGTACTCATCGGAGACGGGTGCGTGGAGCATGACAGTATCTCTTGACAGTGATTGTGAGTCATATGCCCAGCATAGGCGAGATGCCCGTGCTGAATACTACTACATACCCTATTTGCAGCCTAGGCGAGGTGCCATTGTTGGAGATGAAATCTACTTCACACTTCGGCGGGGCAATGCAATCGTCAAGTATGACTGGGGAAACAATCACATATCTATGATAAACCCACAATCACCGAGTGTCTGCACCAGTCGCATGGCCCTCATGGTGACAGAGGAAAGTTCACTGGGGTTTGCCTGCATTGAGGGTTCCAGCCTTTATCTCTGGTCAAGGAAGGTGAATTCAGAGGGAGCTGCAGAGTGGGTACAATGCAGGGTCATTGAGCTGGAGAAAATTATACCTGTTGCAAATTGTGATGATCAACCGTTGGTGGTTGGTTCCGCGGAGGGTGTGGGTGTCATCTTCATAAGCACAGATATTGGCCTGTTCACTATAGAGCTCAAGTCAGGGAAGGTTAGGAAGGTTGATGAGCCTGGAAAGTACTTCAGCGTCCTACCCTACATGAGTTTCTACACTCCAGGTGCGGTGCTAGACCTTGCTTTCTATTGTCCTGCATTTTTTTTTACAGCTTCTATATGTTTGTTTAGTTAGTTGGTTCTGGTCTGTGAACAGTTAGTGATAATGTAAGTAATGTTGCTCACCTATCTTCACGTGTACAGATTGCCAAGGAAAATTTTGTGTATGCTAGAGAAAACTGAATATGTGGTATTGGAAACAGAGCATAATTTTTGCTATGATATTGAGGAATTGTTAAGGACTAAGAATATACATTGGTCTAATTGCTAAATATATGTGTACAAACTTGTCCATCTGGTATTACCATGTTACCATGCTTCAGAATTTCTTGTGAAAGAATTCTGCTATTTTCTGGCATAGCAGAAGCTCACATCTCAAGTTCAGTCCTGTAACCTTTGGAATTATTTATAGCACATAACCGCTCACCAAAGAGGAATGCCGAGTTCGAATGCTGTATATCAGTTTAATATTTTCAGTTACTGTTTAGCTAATGCTCGCTCAGTTACTTGGAACTAAATTATGTGTAGTTCACCGCAAAAATTTATCATCTGTGAATTGATTGAAGAACAACTTCTAACAGCTGTGTAAACTCAGATGTTTCAAGGTTTTGCTGCCATACTGCCATAGAACAAAAGGCACCTCTTATTTCTACTGTCATTTGCGAGTTCTGGACTCAAGTCTGGTTCTCTTAATAACCTTGTGCTATTATATGGAGCAGTCCATGG
This sequence comes from Echinochloa phyllopogon, assembly GCA_033239725.1. Lineage (NCBI taxonomy): Eukaryota > Viridiplantae > Streptophyta > Magnoliopsida > Poales > Poaceae > Echinochloa > Echinochloa phyllopogon. The sequence goes on from BTCW01000002.1 coordinate 3,212,673, forward strand.
GAATCAGGGCCAACTGCATCATTACCCTGGAATAAAAATATCTCCTTTTGCTAGAGTCGTTGATTGGTCTAATGGTTAATGTAGGTGACTAAGGATGAGGTGGCTACTAGGCTAAAATGGATGTTGTTAAATACTCCCTCCGTCCAAATATTGAGAGCGTCTAACCAAAATTTTTTTTTCCAAGAATTGGAGACATCTAAGCACGGGACCACAGTTTCCACATCGTCCTAGGCGCTCGCGGCTCCTCGTTCCCCGCTCGGCATTAGATGCAGCGCCACACTTCAATTACGTTAAATACTCCCTCCGTTCCCTGCCGTTAGCATCCACGCCACAGTTCTCCACAGCACCCGCCGCCGATACTCCACTCCACGCCGCCGCGCCGCCGAGTTGCTCCACGCCGCCGCGCCGCCGAGAGATGGATCACCATGACGCTCCACGCCGCGCCGTCCAGTACGTGCGTGGTGTCAACTGGGCAGCAGATTCAACCGACGAAGACAGACTACCCCATCACCGAGAGCGACATGCAAGTAGAAGCTGACGACCCCATGTCCAAGAGCGAAATACAGTTCGTGAATGATACATATGCAGGTAACACTGAGGTGCCGGACTCCGAGATAGACATTGCCGAAGTCGACGAACCTGATGATGTCCATGCCCTAGAATCATTTGCATCCATGTTTCATCTAGACAAGGTTAAACATGAAGGCTGCAGTTTGATGCTCCCTGTGTTGCTTCCTCGCTTGTATGGAGACCATGATGAGGACGTCCATGGTGCTGCAGTATCACTACTTTGGATGAGTCATGGGTACTCCAATCCATCCAATGCTGGATTAGATGCAAGGATTCTAGATGCTGAGCCTAAGAAGAATACTGAAGAAGTTAAGATGTCAATGTTTAAGATTATTTTCCCGTTCATGTTCGACAACTAGTGGCACTAGGAAGTTCTGTTCATGGTCCGACAAAACAAGTGATGATCATTTTCATTCAATCCTTCATCTCTAGACTTACATTAGCAGTTCATTCAAAACCAAGCATTACATTTTCGCTAAGAATTGATGTTTCACGCAACAAATTGAATTGCTTGACTATAGAGTTGTTGAGTGCAACTCAAACTAGTAGGAAGACAGCCTTGCATCTCTAGAGTCTTCTTCTTCATGTGAGGAATGTTGTAGTGCTGGCCTCCATTGTGCTTCATGATCTCCATCATGCATCCCTGCTGGGTTAGAAAAATACGGTTGGCCCTTTGCACAGGATATTCCTGGTATGCCTGGCCAACCTTTGTCACAATCTCGTTTATGTTGTTAGGTGTTCCCTTTTCAAACAATGCTTGGATTGCTGCAAAAAAACCGAGGTCCAACACATTAAGGTCAGGAGAATTGGGCGGTTGGCATGTGAGCCTAATGTCATTGCTGGAAAGAGTTTGGTTCAAGCTGAATCTCTGGTGGCGTTTGGGAGCTCATATGCATGCCGAGAGATGACTAATGGGCGACTTATATAGACTGTCTACCGAACTGCACTAGCGGCAATGAATTTGGTTGAAAATTTTGGTTGGAGCCAAAAAGAAAAGGAAGGAAAGAGGTGTGTTATGGCGGGCAGAGTGAAAAGGAAAGGAAACGCACGATCGGGTGGCGGGCAGGGTGAAAAGGTTTCGCGCGCGAGGGGGTGAAACAAACGCGACGGAAATTTCGCCCGGTGAAAAGGAATCGTAGCGCGCGGTGACAGCGTTTGGAGCGCGGTTAGCGGGGTCTTTACTCGGTAAATCAATAACCGTGGCCTCAGTTAAAGCGTTGCGGCGATTTAATGGGATATCACGCATGCGCCGCTCCCCCTTGGTCATCGCGCAAGAGGCTTAGGCGCTCCCAATATTTGGACGGAGGGAGTATGTAAACAACCTTGTTGACATAATATTATAATATTACCTTGCTTTAGATTGTCTTAAAAAATATTAAGTTATTTATGGCAAAGCTGGAGCTCTGCTCATTCAAATGTAAAATTTGATTAGAAACTATTTCTACGTACATAGCTCATAAAATTGTAAATTTTGAGTTGGACAGTTGATTGAGTTCTGTGCTTGGTATCTTTTCAGATCACTGTAGATTGTCATCGCTAGCAAGGATGGACTGATCTCTGAGGTGTCGCTGAATAGAAGACCTTGCAACATGGACAAAGCCTTGAGCCTGCTGCTGTTGGCTTCTTTTGGAACTGCTACTATCAAAAAGTTATTTTCTTTAAGCACTTCAAGTTTGAATGTTCAAGTCATTATGATTAATCGTGGTTGTCCCGGTTCAATATGTTAGACTTGTTTTCAGTTACCCTTTGGTTAATGCTTGAGCCTATGTCGTTTTCCTTTCCTGGAAAAACGAATATGACATTCAGTGTTGGATCCATGCTTTTAAGAGGGTTGTCAAACAGCAGTTTCAGACCATTTTGGTTATACAATTGGGCAACCGTGTTTGCTTTGTTTCCTGGAATGGACCAGTTGCCCATACTTTAATGTTTGCTAATCATCCTCTTCATGCAGAGCCGATGACATTTGGCATGGATACAGATATTTATTCATAATTTAGTTTCAGCAGAAAACTTACGCCATTTGTGAATAGATAAGATATCGTCTTTCAGCAGGTATGGACTTATGATATTTTAATAGTAAAATTTGGAAAACAAAATTCTAAAAAAAGACATGATCTGCATCAGAATAAAAGCTGTATTCATCGGTTATTTGTGGTCGAGGAAGGTGAACGGTGCAGATATTGTGAATTCATTTTGAGCTCAAGTTAGGAAGGGTGAGGAAGCAAGACTAGCCTGGGGTATTCTATAGCGTGATAGCGTCTTACCTAACATGAGCTTTTACACCCGTGGTAGACCGGTACTGTACTAGCCCTTGCTTGCATCTTATAGCTTCTTTATGTTTGCTTAGTAATAAATTGTTTCTGGTTTGTGAACAATTAGTTATACTGTAATCATTTAATTGTTATTTTCTCATATAGGCATTGGCACTGCCAGAATACAATTTTGTTGCTAGAGCGAAACTGAATACATGTCATTGGACAACCGGCCTTAATTTGTGCTCAGATTTGAAAATGGTACAGCACACGCATAGGAGGAATAGCGAAATATGCATATACAATGTTCTTAAGGTGGTATGACATCCTGTGGCCCCTTGGGTAGCCTTATGGCAGGCGGAAAGGCATAACTAGGCCCTCGTGGTGCCTTGCCTTGTCGCCTAGGTGACCCCTTAAGAACAAGTGGTCCAAAATTGCTACTCCAGTTGTCCTCTTTTACCTTGTTTTAGATTTTTTTTGAAAAATATAATTATTCTGTTAATTTGTTGCATAGCTGAAGCTCACATCTGAAGCTATGTTTTGCAAAGTTGGAATCAGTATTGATATATAGCTCATCAAAGTTAATGCTGATGTGGAAAGTTGGTTATGAATTCTGTGCATGGTGTCTTTTAAGATTAGTGTAGGTTGTCAACGCTAGCAAGGATCACTGAGATCTGAGCAATGCTTGACGGTAAGACCTACAAAGCAGACGCATGACCCATCCATCATCTTTAGCCTGCTACTGTTTGTCTCTTTTGGGGCTACTACATTAAAACATCATTTTCTTTAGGCAGTTTAGGTTTAAAGTCTCAAGTCATTGTTATTGATGTTGACATTTTTGAGTTATCCTGACCATGTTATTGGAAAATCACATCTCGGTTTAATATGTCGTGCATGCTTCAGTTACTGTTTGGTTAACCCTTGACTCAAGCACATGGAACTAAAACTATACAGAATCTCTGTTGTTTTCTTTTCCAGATTACAGAATGTCTGTTGTTTTCTTTTCCAGATTTTTTTTTGTTTCATGTGTTCAATTCAAAGAGGTTTGTCAAGTAGCAGTCTCAGGTATATTGTGCATACAATTGGAGACACACGAAGATCCAAGTTATAATTCATTTCAGCCCAAATTCATCCGCATTGTAAATAGATGATGAACATCTTCTAACAGGTATAAAACCCTGACAATTCCTTAAAATTGATGACTCGGTGTGACTGCAAATATTATGGTGTCGTATGAACTCTTTGTTTCTTCTGTATGTATCCAATTCAGTGCCCAAGTCTGGTTTACTGGTGCCTGAAACCCACATTGGCCCTGCTGTACTGTTCTGTAATGTCCCTCTTTCGGCAAGCACCATTGATCAGTTGAATGCCTTAGTTGATGAAGCTGAAAAAGGGTTATGAACGTAGTTGACCTGGAAATGTTTTTGCCTTTTACCTTTTCCATTACCATCCGGTTAAATATTGTGTGTGACGAAGGTTCACCTGAACATGACATTGTGATCTGTGAAACATCTGTTTCTTGTTTCCTTTTTGTTGTTACAGCGGGCACCGCACATGGACATTAATTAATATACTTGATGGCAGTTTCAAAAGGATAAAATTTGGAATTCATGCTTGCTTCGTTTGGTTCTATATAGTAGACGACATTTGGAAATTGTGAGATAGGAGATTCAGTCTGCAAAATTCAGAGTCTTGGATCAGTTTGTGAAGCTGGACGGAGACCCGAACGACGAAACGGCCCGATTCTTACGACGCGCGCGCCCAGGCCGATTTCTCTCACCTACGACGAGCTACCTGGGCCGCGATTAAGCCCACCCGTAGTCCAGCCCAATTAGAGCCTCCAAGCCGGTGGCTATTGCCCGGCCCAACTATCCACTGACCCAGTCAAAGCCGGGGCAACCACGTCACCGGGTCACCGCACCCGAGCCGAGGAGAGCGTGAAGACCCAGGCCGCGGTCAACACGGCGCCCGCGCCGGTCAACGGACGCGTCCCTCTCCTCTCCACCCCAACCCAAATCCAAGTCCACCACGCGTCCAAGTCCAAGTCCGCCCCGTGCCTAATCCCTCAGATCCGACGGCCCGCGCCCCCGCTCCGTTCAATCCCAGCCGTCCGCCCCCCACGCTAAACCCTCTCGCGAACAAATCAAATTTAACTCGGCAAGCGCACACGTCCGCGGCCGCCACGCACGCACACCGCCAGCTCTCGCTTCGCTTGCATCTCCTCATCCAAAACCCTAGCTCTTGTTTGTTCGTCGGCGATGGCGGCGGCGGCGCAGCAGGGGGGCGGTGCTGCTGGCGAGGAGGAGGCGGGGGAGAGCCGGAAGCTCTTCGTGGGCGGCATCCCGGCCTCGGCGCAGGAGGCCGAGCTGCGGGCCTTGTTCGCCCGCTTCGGGGAGGTGCGCTCCGTCATCGTGATGCGGGACAGGGAGACGGGCCACGGCCGCGGGTTCGGGTTCGTCGAGTTCGAGGACGAGGCCGCCGCCGCCGCCGCGCTCGGCGACGGGGACGCGCCCAGGCACTTCATCTGCGGCCGGATGGTGAGTTTTCGAGCGCCTCCCCGATCTGCGCCGTCGCGCTTTGCTGCTGTGTGGAGGGTGTGTGGAGGGTCTGGTTTCGCGTGACCGGGGGTCCGTGCCGCGTGGGTCTGAGCTTGACCGCTGCTATCGCGCGTGGATTTAGTGGTATTTGCTTACGAGATGTCGGTAGATTGTGACATGAGCTCCCACCCACGCGGCTGAATCTGGGGGCTCAATTCGTGTACAGGGCCATGCCTGGGAAAATTAGTTTGATGTTGGTTGGTATTGCTGCCGGGTTGTCATATAATTGCATCATGTAGGCTAACTGTCGCATCATAATTGCTTTGTTTTATCCGCCAACGGACTTGCGCTGTGATAAAGTTTTCGCTTTATGTGGATTGCGCCATTAATTACGGATGATTTATGCTTGTATAGGTGGATGTGAAGAGGGCCAGGACAAGAGCTCCACGGAACCAGGGCGAGCAGCACGCTCAGCCTCAGCAGCATGAACAAGGCCGGGGTCAGGGGCACCAGGACAATCAGCCGCCCACTGGTAACGGTGCTGCGGACAGCGGCAACAACGTGAGCTATGATTCAAAGAAGGTCTTTATTGGCGGCTTGCGGGATAACATCACTGAGGAGGAGTTCCGGGCTTACTTTGAGACTTTTGGCACCGTGACAGATGTGGTGGTGATTTATGATAGCTTGACTAACCGGTCAAGGGGGTTCGGTTTCGTCACCTTTGAGTCGGAGGAAGCAGTGGGGAAGGTGATGCGGCAAAGCTTTCATAACCTGAATGGAACAAAGGTAGAGGCCAAGATTGCTATCCCCAAGGATGACCAGTATTACCGTAGTGGTCGAGGCCGTGGTGCGCGGCCCTTTGGCGGGAGGGGCCCTGCTGGCTACGAAGGTTCCACATACCAACCATACAATTCTAGATATGGCCTCTACAATGGCTACATGCCACAACCTGTTCCTGCGCAGCCCTACTTTCATGCTCCCTATTTTGCTGTGGGAGGCTATCCCTATGGGAGTGGATACCCAAGCCAAGGTGTGATGACAAATGTTCCTGGCATGATGTCAAGGCGTGTTCCTCCAGCCTATGGAGCATTTCCTCAAATGTATCCAGGGTTTAACGTTGTATACAGAGCTGGTTACGGGGGTGCAGCTACTTCTTTTCAGCAAGGAATTAGTGGTGGAAGTGACAACAAAAAGGATCAAATGACTGTAGATATGCAGCAAGTCGACAGCACTGCTAGCGTTGCAACAATGTTAGAACATATGAAGCTAGGTTCACAATGACTTTCTGGTGCGTTTATTCTGATACCCTAATGGTTAAAATTATATCACTTCTTACTGCTAGGATTACTGCAATATTCCTGTTTTATAACTAGGGCCATCATGTATGACTTCAAACTGATAGGGTATGTAAGTCTCCCTGAAACTAGGGGTAGTTGCTTTGTAGCTTCAATTAGCTTTGCAAATTTGCTAATGATAAGTGAAACTGGGGTGGTTATCCTGATTCTGCTATGTTCAGACACGATTTTAAGAACCTATATTCTTCAAATTAAGTATTGTCATGCTAAAATTCTAGTAATGTATCTGGCACCCTAAATGGTATTACTTCATGCTATTAGGAATAAAACCATTTTTGGCATGTAGAATTTATTGTTTATTTGGCACAGCAGTGAATTAGGTATATCAGTTCTTCTTCACTATCTGGGGCATGCATTAGAGATGGTAAGATGAGTGTGGGAGGGTGGATTCAAGGTGTCTTGAAACAGATGGAATATCCAGTTTATGTGTCAATACTGTTTTTGTTATGGGAGTCGTCTCGGAGTCCTATAAATTCTGAAGCTGCATTGATGTAAAACGGAAAGGCATGTTTCCCCATTTGTTACATTAAGTGATGTATGTATTCAACTATTCATGTATACCACTTCTGTCAATCTACAAATTTGATTGGATAAAGTAGTTCTTAGTACAAAAGGTACACTAGTTCGACATGGCACTCAGTTCTGATTATAACTGAACCAGATTTTGAATATATTGGATTGATGCACTAAACATGTGACTGATGTGAGCGTGTTAATAGGCAGTTCTGTGGTAGGTTTTGCAAAATTGTGTCCTGTTGCAAGTTGAATGAACTATGGGAAGCTGAAGCTTGAGCTTGTGTTCGATTTCTTGTTTGGGGTCTGAATGTTTCTCCAGATAGGCAGAATTGCTGGTGCATAGAAGTACAGAACTAAATGCTAGAAACTTGAGCGCACTGTGTTAGTTCCGTTGTTGCGATGTACAGATAGCTTTTCAAATGACATGTGAACAAGAGAATTAGTCTGTGCATTCATCTCATAAGATTTTCATTTCTGGATCAATCATTGTTGATAGAACCTTAGAACAGCACAAATATAGGTACTTTTACTGAACCTGAGTGCTTAAAGATGCAAATTTTGTAGGAATGCCTATTTGTGTTTATTCATTTGATGAATATTAGTTTACTAACTGCTTGTATCATGTTTTGGATTGCCTAAGGTTTGGATGCCATACTATCTGTTTTGTTGCCGTTAGCATAATATTTATGGCGTCATATAGCTAGTACTTGCATAATAGGATGGTAGCTCTTTGAACTGCAGGTATGAGTGTATGACTAAAAAAAAAAGGTTTGCTCATTTCCTTGTTGCTCAGTGACAATGGGATGATCACTGATGCGATGTTTAGCTTGTGAATTTTTGACATGTGGCCTAGGTCCCACTGTTCAGCTTCACATTATTGGTTCTTTTCCATTTAAAATATGCTGTGCATTCTTGCAATTGTCATGTCATGGTTCCATTTTGTTTATAATCCACTGTACTAAAATAGTGTGGTTAATAAGGGATTCATTTACTGCTGTTTTTTTTGTTTTCATTAAACCTGAATCAGATCCCTGATGTAACACATTACTTGGGACATTTCATCTGGTTTTCATCTTGTAACATGCTGTCCTTGTTATTGAGAACAACTCACTGCATCCTTTTCTAGATTTGGTTTTGATGAATTCAGGGTAGATCTCAAACTTCCTCATGTTTGTTGATGCTCTTTTTTTAACATAAATTTACTAACTGGTCATCTTTTGGGAATCAGGACTATTACTTCTACATTGATGACAGTGGAGTACAACAATTGTTTGGGAACCCCAACTGTGAAGTCTTGAGCTGAGATTCTTTGGTTGACAAGTATATCATTGGAATTCTTCAACTTACCCTCCATTCCTTTTTCTTTCTGCCTGTAAACTGAAAACATGCTAGCTGCTGGCTGTTGACCTCACCCCCCTCTCTCTCTCTTCTCTTGTACCAATGTTTAAATTCTTTTGTCGTTTAATCTTCAATGTATCTGAATCAGACTATTCAACCCTAATTGCCTGTGCAACCCCGTTTGTTTTTGTGTGGTTATTACCCTCGTCGAATCCATGGTATACTGGCTATATTAACATTGTGTTACCAAAGCCAGAATCATCTGATGTGTATGTTGGTGTGCTGCGATTTTTGGTGAGATGCGCTTGTGCATATCATGTTGGTTGTTGGCGAGCAAGCTGAATCCCATCTTTGTGGTGGATACCCAGGAGACAGATACACTGAAGTTCCAGATGTGTAAAAGAGGTGTTCTTTCCTGCACATAGCTCACTTGTTTGTTTGATGTGCAAAGTGTGAGAGGGACTGAAGGCTGGTAGGGGAAGCTGAGGCCTGAGGGTGACAAGGGTACTTGCTGCTACAGGTAGTTGTGGTAGCAGCATCTGCTGCTGCTCTAGTGGTAGTAGCCTAGTAGGGGTGCTGTTGGCATGTGAAGGCCCACAGAAGAATGCCACAAACAAAAGATGTACACCCACAATGCAACCAGGGGAGTGAGGAATGACCCCTTGTCATTCTTGTCGCCGCAGCCGTCGTCTTCATGCATGGAATTGAAGAAGCCCAAGGCCGGCCAGGTCCTCTCTCTTCACCACCACAGGCTCCTATCATACTATGCCATGACATGCCATGCCCCATGGTTGATAGATAGGGTAGGGTAGGGTAGGATTTGATGGATGATGGATGTATGCTTTAAGATTGAAAGGGTGATGTGAGGGATGCTTGATAGATGTTTGACACTATAATGGCTTGCTTGGTGTTGCCTTGTTGAGGTGACACCATGATATTTAGTGTGCCACACAACTTGATCCTGATTGATTGCAACTTTGGAGACTCCCTTTTGGTCACTAGCCAAGCACATTGTTTTTTCTTTTCTTTTGGAGCATGCCTAGTGTTCTCTTGCAGAGCAGAGGTGAAGCTTCTTTGGAGGAGGCAGGCCGGGCAGCTTGGACACAAGCTGCAAACAGGGGATGATGGCCACAAGCCCTCACACCTCTGGTGTATCTATCATCACTACAAAGGTTAATATTCCCTCTTCTTTTGATGCCCAGTTTGGTAGGGTAAGTTTTGTGGGAAAAAGACGCAGGGGAGGAGGGGCAATGTTTTGTTTTGCATGGGCTCTCCATGCAGGGCAGCCCCATCAGAGGTCTTTTTGCAGAAGGTGTAGGGTTTTGGAGCAATAGCAAATGTGATTGCCTTTGCTCTCTGGAGAGCAAATAAAGTGCAGCCATTAGCTTAGGCAATGAGTATGTTACTATGTATGTATGTGCTAACACCAAGCCTTTTGTGCATTTTGAGAATGCAAGAAAGTTAGCTGTGCTGACTCTGTTTTAGTAGGATCGTGCATTCATGCCTGAAGTATAGCAGATCAGCATATATTAACCAGTATAAGCATGCAGCATAGTATGAAAATACCTAGCACATACAGAGTATAGAGGATCATTATTTCTCAGGTTTATTATTGGACTTCAAACCCAACGGTCAAAGAACCTTTGTGTATCATTGAAAATCCTCAAGGATCCGAGATGGTCCTGAAAGATTTCAGCAGGCATTCAGCACTTGTCAGAGCATAAACGAAAGTCTACTCTTACCAGAGCAACTTTAGCTATCAACAATTTTCATCACGGATTTTGCTTTTCTGAAAAAGCTCTTATTACAGATTAAAGATACCGGCAATACGGTCAGTACCCTGGAGCATGGTATTGATGGAAATCATGATATTTACAGGGCCACTTCTCTTTAGCAAACTTTACTTTTTGCAGGCTGTAGAGTTAAAAAAACTTTATTATCAAGTAACAATAATATATACAAACAAGTGATCAGTCAAGGTTTATATATATAATAATATGTAGGTAGGATAAGTTTCTCACTGCTGGGAGATAATGACTCATCATAGGAGAAGGCTCAAGTTGGTGGAGACCAGGTCTCTCCTGGTTTCAGATTATGTAATAATAATCTGGTAGCAGCTACAGGATATGGTCAATCGAATGAGCCATGCATGTTATTTTTTCCAGTGAAATATCATGTGTCCATGCATGCATAGATGCATAACAGTGGTGGCCTAGCTGCCTGCCACTCTTATCACCATCAGCAGCAGCAGCATCTTTTGAGCAGTATATATACACAGGTTTTGTCCTCAGCTAGAAACTCTGGAGCAGTCTGCTAGCAATTAATTGACAAATGTACAAGGCAACCTACTGTTTCTCCTTGGCAGCTTCAGGCACTGTTATTTTCTCTTTCTTCCCCTCTTTTTTTTTGCAGTGGTCAGTACAAATATTTGAACGACTTGATCAGCTGCTCCCTATTTCTTTGACATTTCAATTCCTTTTGACCATGTGCAGTACGTACTACTACGAATATATCTGTTCTCATCCATTGAAATGAATACATAACTGGTATAAACACTTGATGGAAGCAGGAACTGTGACTTTTGTAGTGATTTTTTCTTTTTACAGTGGCTGGTGGTTCACTGATTAAAAAACATATAGATGATGCAAGGCTAATTAATCTAACTTTAATAAGACAGCAAATTGCCATGCACAAAATGATAGGCAGAATGGAACTGCCATCAAATCGATCTAGCAGCTTTATGTGAATGGAATATTTGACGCAAGAATTTTTTGTGGGGTTGTTATCCTCGGTTGAGAGTGCTTTCCGGGTTGCAGAGAATGAACAAGGCCTAGTGGCATGGGAACTAGCTTGTCATCTGTATCCTGCAGTAGGCCATGGCGTGCCAACTTCGATTCCTCTCCTTTTTTTTACCTCATTCTCTTACGCCAAAGGAGAGAGAAAGTATACCAAATTAGTGAGATGAGAGGGAATATAAACAGAATTAGCAAAAGAGGCAGCATAAGGAAACAAAGTGAGTTATTTTCTTCAGCCTTGCTCGCAGGCTGCTGCAGCCATGGGTGGGGCCCCTAAAGCAGGCCTCCCTCTCTACCACTTTTGCATTCTGCATTCATCTCTCTCTCCTCTTTCTCTCTCTGTGCATCATCTGCATCCTGGGCTAGCTGCATGCTGCCATCTTTTATCAGAGTGGGGAATGTGGAATTGTGGAGGCATGCATCACACAGTACCGGCCTGCAGCTGGTTAGTATGTGTTTGCATTGTGTGTCGATGATCCCAGCTTTGCAAGGAGAGAGCACCACACACACACACACACACACAGGACAGCAGAGGCCAGCAGCCAGTGAACCCCACGCACCACATGCCGTTTTGCTCTCCTCGGTGGTCTCCTCCTACCGATGACGATGATGCAGAGATGGTGATCAGATAGGTATGTATATATTCAGATGAGACGACGGAGATCTATTCATCATCTTTTTTCTTGCCAGAATTAGGGCTCTTAGGCGTGCCCATTTATATGCTTAGCCCTAGATAAACCTAACCTACATGCTTGTTGATTGCATTGCATGTTCAGTGGAACCGGCCACTGGGATGCTGCCACCTGGACGTACGTACCCTGGCTATACTAGATATAGCCTACTAGTACACTGTACACTACTCTACGTGCGTGCTCCATCAATCTCTAGCTTGTCATGCGTTGCCTCCTCGTCCCCCTCATGGGGGACACTGTCTGCATGTACTGTCCAACTATATACTTTCCTCTATTTTTATTTGCATGTTACATCAGGTTTGTCTTAAGTCAAAATTGTTAGATTTTAACTAAAAGTTTATAGTGAAGTATAATAACATCTATAACATTGAACATATGCATTATTAAAATATAGTTTTATGATGGATTGATGAAACACATTTGATATTGTAGATGTTTTTATGTTCTTCTTATAATCTTGAAAATTAAGATTTTCCTATGGTATATACGTAGAGGTGTAATATTAACAAAAGATAACCTAGTGAAGCGCAATCGGCAAGGTAGCACAACATGTTGGTTCTGTCATAAGGATGAAACAATACACCACTTATTTTTTGAATGCCGCTTCGCTCGCAAAGTTTGGTCTATCATCCAAGCGGCCTCGGGTCTTTCTCAGCCTCGTAGTGTGTCTCACTTATTCGGTACTTGGCTCCGTGGTATTGGGAAAGAATTGAAATCGCTAGTCCTGCTAGGGGCGGCCGCTATGTGTTGGTCACTTTGGCTATGCAGGAATGATCTTGTTTTTGAAAAGAAACATATTTTTTTCCTTTGCAGGTTATCTACTCAGTTATCCATTGGCTTCGTACCTGGGCTATCCTCCAGAAGCCAGCTTTATTGCAGGATTTGGCTGCAGCGGCATCACAACAATTGACGCTTGTGGCCAAGGAGTTTTTTATCCACGCACATGGGTGGCGGTCTAATCTTCGGATTGATAGTCATTAGTGTGCCAATACTCTTTTGTTTATTTTTTGGTTGTGTGCATCCTCGTTATGCAGAGGCCGAGAAATGTTTTTCAAGGTATTGTATCAACTCAATGTAAAAACCTTGGAAATTAATAAATTTTCCCTTATCGAAAAAAGTTGACAACTTTGACTTAGGACAAACATAATGTGACATGTAAATAAAACTGGAGGGACATTTGTTTAATCATTAATCATTATGGTCATTTGTTTTATTGGCTTTGAGTTATTAATTAAGGTCTTACTGAGGACGGAATGCAAGTTTGGCTTTCTCTTCTTTTGAGTCATTGGGTTGTCCTAAATGAAAACACGTCAACTTGAACTACTCTGAATCCAAAGGAGTGAAAATGGGTGCCAATGAACAATATAATACAAAACTATGCATTAGCTGAGGTAGGATATCCACTTGCATCCCTACTTGGGGTTGTCGTTATTCTCGGTCATTGACTATTTAAATTGTTTTTCCATGAATCCTTAATGCATATGCCTAATAATATACTACCTCTGATTGAATCTATGATGTTTAGTTCAATTTTTAAACTAATTTATTTATCCTAAACGACATATTCCCTCCCTCCTAGAATATAATGCATCATGGAGAATTTTAGAACGATTAAGGAAAATGGCAAAAAAAAGCATAAACCTCTGAGTTATGATATGAAAAGTTGTATTGTCGGATATTTTAGTGGTAGTTGCGGATAACAAGGAGTTCACTTCCGATCAGCCAAACTGATTCTACTAACTCTGAAGAGAATTAAATGAACAATGACTTAAATTAATATACTTATTAGAATGCCTTCTATCTAGGTACAAATTTCAAATGCTTAAACGCCTTGTATTCAGGACGGAGCCAGTATATTCAAGAACGGAGGGAGTAAGTACTTTCATAATAAATAGACAAACTATATAAAATTTATATATTCATATAGTCAAAAGTAAAACAAATTGACTTAAAACAAATCTTGATGAACACTCATATTTCCGATAGGAGGAAGTAAATCCATGCAGCGCCTTAGTTCATCCAAAAAATTAAAGCTGCTCCAGCAGCATATCCATGTGGTCCTCATTTGTTAGTTTGTTAATGACTGTCGTCGATGGATTGGTGATTTCCCCAAGTGAAGACGCATGGGAGGCCGCACACGAACGTACTAGACGCTCGCTCGCACGAATTGAATGGAGCCTTATTCCTTATAGCCTCTCTGTCTGCCTGCCTGTCTGGTTGCACACATACTATACATGGACCACATGCACATATATATGCAAATAATTCACTACTGATCAGCCTGTTCCGAGCTGCTGCGACTACTACACCTCTGAATCTCTCTGATGGGGTCAGGCAAGGCCCCATTCGTATAGACATGGCACACACATATGCATCATGCATAAAATAATTGTTCACGCATGATCATGCATCTGATGATCTGATGAGCTCTCTCTCATCAGCAGATGGCCGCCGTGCATGGGCAGAAGTTGCAGTGGTGGTAGCCCTGAGAGAGAGCCCAGCTACAACATCAGCATGTAGCCTATATAGCATGTGTGTGTGTGTGTGTGTGGTCTGGTGAGCTCTGAAAGTCTGAAGAAGAGCGTGTACGCACTGTACCCAAACAAAGGACACCGTTGGAGACCAGAGAGAGGCCGGCCTCACTAGCTTCTTGGTCTCGCGATGGCGACAACTCATCATCAGAGCTTTGCTTGCAATGACACTAGCTTGTTAAGACGGGAGGTACGTGAATGCTAGCAAACGAACACGGCAGGGGTTGCAGGGAGCTCATCAGCTCATTCAGTTTTCTGTTGCCACCGACCCAGTCTGGTTGATTCTCTGCTGATCGGATCAGACACATTCAGACAGCCAAGCACAGTGTCTGCATACGGCTAGCTTATTTAGTGACCGAGTACGTAGATCCATGTATTTTTTCCTTCTGCATAACCTGTACTAAAAGTGGACGTTGCATGTGTTATACACATCCATATATCATATAGTATATGGCACGAATTGAATCGTGTTCAGTTCTCTTCTTGTGCAATGGTTTTCAATGTGGTCGCCTGACATGAGACATAAAGAGGTCACGATCCAAGAGAGAGAATGGAAAGAGGGGCGAGCAACAACAACATTTTCCAACAGCTGTTTTGCAGTCACGTATAGTAGCTATCGGAGCCCCTCTTTCGGGACACTTCTGTTTGGGCAGCATGTACGGCCCACATCGTGTTTGGTTTGGTTGCTGCCCTGCCCTACGTACACAACCCTAGCTTGCATGTCCCTACACACACACACAGTCGGATGAGAGAGAGAGAGAGAGAGAGAGAGAGAGAGATGAATCTAGCTTAGATTTTGTTTGGATCTTGTGCATCCATCCGGCCATCCACTCGTGAAGGGACAATGAAAACCACAGGGTTTCCTACAGGGCGCAGGCTGGGTGCCACCCATCTTTAAATGCGGCCACAGCAACGACACAGCATGCACTGGTACTGTGATTACAGAACCATGCAGCTGTTTGTAGCCTATCGTGATATATAGGGCTCGTCCCAAAAGCCGACCATCCATATATACCATCCCTCCTTGAAAGTACAGGCAGCAACTACTCATTTCATTCTAATGATGTTCTATTTTTTGTATCTACTAATACAATTGTTAGTACTCCATTAACGTATGATGATCAATCTTCTAATGATAGGGGACACAACCAAGACTAATATATCTTGGTACCATATCTTTTAGATTATCTGCCTAGCTAGGTCCTCTAGATTTGTTTGTACATTCGAGCGTGTCTTCCTCTTAATAAGGGCAAGTACATTGATGTCGTCCAATAGGCGGTCTTATACAGTGAGATATGTAATCTTGAGACAACTTATGAAACAGCCTATATAATAGGTTGTTGTTTTAGTTGTCTCATAGTAATACAAAATCTCTTAATTTATGAAAAAATAAAGAAATATTATTGGTTGCATGGCAATAAAACTCGTACAATGGTGGGGAAGTTGTCTCATAGTCCTAGAATTTAGCTCATGAGGAAGTTGTTTCGCGAAACAACGACCTTATTCTCTCACCACACTCTCTCTCCTCCACATCAGTAAAAATCCTAAGTGGCACTGCATGAGACGACCTATCAGACCACATATGTATAGCAATGTACCTACCCTAATAAGTTCCATGGCCGCTTTTGATATACTACATCCGTCCACAAATAGGGGTCGTTTAGAATAAACTATTTAGTTTACAAATAAACTAATTCGCAAATATCCGCAGCGATGAGCTTGCGATTGAGGACGGCGAAAAAATGAAGAAGGTTTACGGGATGTGATTGAGGACGGCGAAAAAATGAAGAAGGTTTACGGGATGTGTTGGAGGGCGTTTTTTTTCGTTTTGCTCCTAATAACAGATTGGGGGTGATTTACAGAGCCTTTTGGAGTTGCTCTTAATTAGACTGTTGCATGAAGGACTAAAAATCAACAACATATAGCGAATTAAAAGAAACAGAATCAACAGTACATTTGGAATATGTGTCAGAGTTTAGTCACAGTAAGTTTTATTTTCTCTTGTTCATTGCCAGACGAGCTTATCTGGGTGGGTTTTAGTGGTCGACTGACTTATGTAGCTTTTGCTCCTTTGCCTGTGTCAGGCCATATATGGAATGCACGCATGAAACCACAGCTATGACTGTTGAGCAATAGAGGCAAAGGGAGATCACACAGAGCTTATTTTTTTGGGGTACGAATGTGTATCTTTTTCTTTCCCTGATACATTGCTTGTTCATTTTTGCAGGTACTCAAACTGTTCGGCAGCATCCTGAGCCTAAACCCTGCAGCTATATCTGCTATCTCACCTCGTGATCGATCTGCGCAGCTCTCATAGTTGCCGAATATTTCTCGCTTTGTGTTTGTCTTTTGGTTGGCAATAGTAAACAACTATCTTGTTTACTTGATGAATTATATATAGTCAAACACAAGGGATATCAAAATTGTAATAATGTCAGGTCTGCAAAAAGTACAATTAACAACACTTCAGTTTGAACTAGTAACTGAATTAGCAGCCAAACTTTACAATGTTTTTCAATATTTGCAAGTGGTCAATGGTTTCTCATGCCTTCGGTTATTTGTCGAAAGGTTTAACATGTTTGTAAAGTGCATAAAATAGAAAAACGGCAGATAATGAGTTTATTTGTTAGCAATATGGTATATGCTGTTGGTATTTCGCTAAAAGAACCGTTTGCACTGGAAAGACACAATTTGTACTAAACCACTCGGAAAATTACTGAAATAATCGGTCACTCATAGTAAATAACTGTTAGTGATACATAGTACTCTTGTGATGAGGGCAATTACACTCATGTTTCACAACAATTTCCTCCTAAAGTTCGAACTAGATAAGACCAACGGCCTTTGGAACGCAGCAGTATGTGAACGTGACTAGCTTAGGTGTAGCTGCATCTATATCCTAGTGTAACACCCAAAAATACTCAAATTTAAAATTTTTGGCATTTAAATTAATTATTTAATGCTCCCATCTATTTTATAAAGGCTAAATAATACTTTCTAATATTTAAAATCGAATATAAGTGATAGAAACATTTATTGTTGCATTCATGCTGCTGCATTTATTTTTGTACTGCTTGTGATTCAAACCAGAATTTAAATTTATTCAAATTCAAAATTTGAATCACTTTGTTTGGAGCTCTAGAAAAGTTTTTAAGCCATAGTTCACTTTCCCTCCCTGAACTCTTTTCTCGGTTCATTTCTGCCCCCTCTGCTCCATTTCTGGTCCAGCCCAACACCCCCGGCCCAACTCCTTTCTTTCTTTTCTTTTTTTCTCCGCAGGCCGCCTACTCTCTCCTTCCCCCCCCCCCCCCGAGTTTTGGCCCAGCACCGGCCCACGCCCGCGCCTCCCTCTCCTCTCTCTGTTCGCCCGGGCCCGCGCGTCAGCGCCCCTCCCTTCCCCTTCCTTTCTTCCCCCTTCTCCCTTTCCTTCCGAGCGCTCGCTAATGGCGCGGTTGCCGCGGGCGACCCGCACGCCGAGGCCCACCGTCCCCCGTGCCTTCTTAACCTGGCCAGCGCCAACGCCTCGCACCCCTCAACCCCCTTCGCACAACCCTAGCGCCGCCGCCTCCAGTCGCGCTGCTCCAGAGCCGCTGCGCCCGGGAGCTCGCCGGCCGTCGTCGTCACGACGCCCTGGTGCCGCTCCATCCCATCTAGCTTCGCGGATAGCTTCGAAGCGAGGTAACGAAGCTTACCGACACGTCCTTGAGCCCGATTCCGCCCTGCACCGCACCTAATTCGTCGTTGAACATCTCGTAGCCCTGTCGCCGCCGCCATTGGAGGTCACCGCCGTCGTCGTCTGTCACACCCGGATTTACACAAAAATCCGAATGCTACTGTATGTGTGCCCAGGAAGTTCACATAACACATACAGCTTACAAATATGGTAAAACAGAGTACAATGCTTTATTAATCAACATAAAGTAGCGATTACATCAGAGTTTGCATAACTGAAATACATGGACAGCGGAAGACTAATAAACTCTCTCTAAGTGTAGCCGCAATCCCACAGGGACTCTGACTGGGAGAATGCCAACTCAGAAGTACGGCAAATCCTCCGGAAACTCCACCTCATAGTCAGCCTGACTCCAATATGTTACCCGTCCGGGATTTTGCCCAAAAGTAGTAATAGCAAGTGTAAGTAACAGAATTACTTAGCAAGTATAGCACGGGTTATGAAGGCTCAAAAAGGCTAGACACTGGCTTAACTGCATTAGCACTTTTAGTTGGTTCGTTTTAACTTTATCCAAGTTACTACAAGTGAATGAGAATCCCAGTTGTAACCCAATTAATGGTGTAGGTGACAATAAACAGGAATAAATACCATATTCTAATCAAAAAGGATCCAGGCCGCTCGTGACCCTGAGCAAGGCTATCATGATAGATCGTACACTCTGCAGAGGTTTCACCCTTTACCCACCAGTCGCGTAAAAGTTCAAAAGAACTTTGCACCCAACCACGCACATCAACACTTCCGAGGTGTGACTGCATAGGGACGCTACGAGGCTTTCACAAGACACCCTAACAAGACAGTAGCCGCTGGAGTACTACAAAGTGGTGAGAACCTAGGCACCGAGATTGACTGACCCTCAGGGCGCAACGTGAGGGGGTCAATGGCATCCACGCACCGGCAAATCATGCCAACAAGAAAGTAAATGGTGCAACGTGCGGAGCTCCCGCACTCACGGGGGCTCCCAACACGGGACTGGGTCTAACGGGACCTAGCCGACGGGGCTACCGTCCTCGGTGGAATCCGAAATCACCCCGTGCTTTGCCTCCCACAACGCCGTAGGCCACTCGGTAACCACTGCCAAGCTAGAGACGTACAAGCTACTCAACCAAGACCAGAGCCCATATAGTTCCGGCGGTGGCGACAGGCTCCTGGGTTGCCGCTTTAAGAACCGGTCCTTAGAGGGAGACACTAGAGCAAAGCACACAGCACATGCTCTAGCTCCCTAATCCATGTTGCTAAAAAGCAAGTTTTAACATTAAAGTTGAAGTGGACCATTAAATCAATATTAACAATTAAGTAAAGGTGACAGTATTGCGCCTAGCAAAAATACTACCCATATGCATAAACCCATAGGAATACAAGGACAGGGAAATAAATGCTAGAAAGTAACCTTAATGGTAAACAATATTAGACACATGCGTATGTAATGAACAGTGATTTAAATGAGTGAGTAGGTAGCAAGGATTGTCCGTGCTATAACTTGCCTTCCTCGGAGTAAGGCTGCTGCTGAAACTCCTGCTCCGGCACGTCCTCAATGTACTCGTAGTCCAACGCTACGGGCTCACCGACTGGACACGATCACCACGCACGCATTCCAAAGCAATCATCACATGCAAACAATTTAAATCTATTAGAACAGTACACCAAACAGTAAAAACAGTACAAAAACAGGAGCTAGAAATATTCTACGCGTCGCTACGAACACATGAGCGCGAAAATCACGCAAATCGGAGCTAAAACGTGAAAGTTATAGCGTTTCTAAGGTTCGGGGGCTTGCTGGCAAAGTTTTAAAATTTCCAGGGGCCTAAACGAATAAAACAGGACCTATTTGTAATTATTTTTGAATTAAATTGGACCGCGGGTTAATTTCGATAAAAGCCAGGGGCTCTTTAGCAAGAAAGCCAGCGCTGACCGGTACCGGCGGGTTTGACTCCGGGTCCGGCCGATCGTGGACCCTCGGATCACGATCTGGCGGCTCGGATTTAACGGGGGGGGGGGGGGGGGGGGGGGGGGTTTGGTCGCCGGAGGGAACAGAGTCCGCGGCGGCGCTGCGCTTGCGACGGCGGCGAGCTCGCCGGAGCTCGGCGGATCTGGGGCTAGGGTGCGCCATTTGAGGTGGGGTTTGGTGCGCTGGCCTCAGGAGAGGACGGCGAGCACAAAGGTGGGGTTCGTGACGAGCTTAAGGTGGCGGTGGTGGCGCTCGACGACGGCCGGCGGGCGGCCATCTCCGGCGAGGTGGGTGGGGGTGCTACAAGGCTCGGCTGGAGGCGCTACTGGGTGCGAAATGATCGGGAAGGGTTGCCAAGGCTACCTGAGTGACGCAATCGAGCGGAGGAGTGGCGGGGATGGCGGCCGACGACGAGCGGCGGAGCGGCGGCTCGGTGCGTGCCGGCGACGGGGTTCCGGTGCGTGAGAGCGGGCGTGGAGAGGCTCGGAGTGCTCCTCGTGGAGCGGGAAAACTGCTCTGGAGGTCGGCCGGGGCGGAGGTGCGCCGGAGTGAGGCGATGACGGCGGACGGCGGATCCCGGCGAGCCTGTGCACAAGGGGGCGAGCAATTAGCCCGAGTTTAACGCGAAATCGGGGTCGGGGACGATTCGGCTAGCTTCATTACCTCCCCAGGGAGCTCCGAGGTGAATCCTTGCCAAGGAATTGACGCAGGTGACAGAGATCGACGGCGGACGGAGCTCGGGGCGGCGGCGATAATGGCGGCAGTGCGATGCGGGTGGTGGTGTTGCGGGCTCGGGATTTGCTCGAGGAAAAGGGGTGAGGGATCGCGTGCGGTAATTGTAGTGGCCAAGGGCCCTCGGTGTGCGGTCCATGCTGAATTCGCGCGGCGGTCGGCGGCGGGGCTCCGCCTTCCAAGTGGAGGGGGACCTTCCAAAAGCGGGCACCCGGGAAAAGGAAAGGAGCGAGGGAGGGGACCTTCGACGAAGCTTCGCGGAGGGGGGGGTCCGTGGGTCGCTCGAGCGCTCTAGGACGGAAATCGGCCGGCGATGCCGCTTCCCCTGTCTCTCGGCCGGGCGTCGCGGCGGGGAAGAAGGGGCTGACGGGGCTGGTCCACCGGGCAGCGAGAGGGAGGGAGGGGCGCCGGAGTGGGCTGGCGGGGCGCGCTGGCAAGCTGGGCCGGGAGAGAAAAGAGGGGCTGGGCCGCGGGGAGATGGGCCGAGCGGGGAAAAGAAAAAGAAAAAGGAGAGGGGATGGGCTGGACCGGAAATGAAGATGAGGGGGCAAAGATGAACCGAGAAATAGTTCAGGGGCAAAAACGAACTATGGGCCTAACAACTTTTCTAGAGCTCCAAACAAAGTGATTCAAATTTGAATTTAAATATTTTTAAATTCTCGTTTGAATCACAAGCAATACAAAAGTAAATGCAGCAGCATGAATGCAACAATAAATGTTTCTATCACTTATATTTGATTTTAAATTTTAGAAAATTATTATTTAGCCTTTATACAATAGGTGAAAACATTAAATAATTAATTAATTGCCAAAAATTTTAAATTTGAGTATTTTGGGTGTTACATCGTCGACCTCTTGTTCCGGTGCAGCTCCGTCCTGGCCGACCCCAGGAATTGCTTCCCCGCTCCACGAGGAGTATTCCGAGCCTCCCCAGCGCCCCGACGACTCGGTCAAAGTTGACCATACCGGTCAACAGGGGTTTCTTTCTAAAGAGCCCCTCCGTTTTTCCGAAATTAACCCGCAGTCCCTATTTAATTTAAAAATAATTACAATTAGATCCTGTTTTATTCGTTTAGGCCCCTGGAAATTTTAAAGCTTTGCCAGCAAGCCCCCGAATCTTAGAAACGCTATAACTTTCACGTTTTAGCTCCGTTTTGCGTGATTGTCGCGCTCATGTGTTCGTAGCGAAGCGTAGATTATTTCTAGCTCCTGTTTTTGTACTGTTTTTACTGTTTGGTGTACTGTTCTAATAGATTTACTTTGCTTGCATGTGATGATTGTTTTGGAATGCGTGCGTGATGTTCGTGTCCAGTCGGTGAGCCCGCAGCGTTGGACTACGAGTACGTTGAGGATGTGCCGGAGCAGGATTTTCAGCAGCAGCCGTACTCCGAGGAAGGCAAGTTATAGCACGGACAATCCTTGCTACCTATCTCACTTTTAATTCACTGTTCATTACATACGCATGTGTCTAATACTGTTTACCTTTAAGGTCGTACCTAGCATTTATTTTCCCTGTCCTTGTATTCCTATAGGTTTTTGCATATGGGTAGTATTTTGCTAGGCGCAACTACTGTCACCTTTACTTAATTGTTAATATTGATTTAATGGTCCACTTCAACTTTAATGTTAAAACTTGCTTTTTAGCAACATGGATTAGGGAGCTAGAGCATGTGCTGTGTGCTTTGCTCTAGTGTCTCCCTCTAAGGACCGGTTCTTAAAGCGGCAACCCAGGAGCCTGTCGCCACCGCCGGAACTATATGGGCTCTGGTCTTGGTCAAGTAGCTTGTACGTCTCTAGCTTGGCAGTAGTTACCGAGGGGCCAACGTCGTTGTGGGAGGTACGGCGCTGGGTGATCTCCGATTCCACCGAGGACGGTAGCCCCGTCGGCTAGGTCACGTTAGACCCAGTCCCGTGTAGGAGTCTCAGCGATTGAGAACTCTGCACGTTGCGCAGTATGGGTGGGATACCCGCGCTCCGGACGCCATCGACCCCCTCACGGTGTGACTCCGTGGGCGTACGTCGATCTCGGTGCCTAAGTTTTCACCACCGTATAGTACTCCAGCGGCTACTGACTTGTTAGGGTGTCTTGTGAAAGCCTCGTAGCGACCCTATGCAGTCACACCTCGGAAGTGTTGATGTGCGTGGTTGGGTGCAAAGTTCCTTTGAACTTTTACGCGACTGGTGGGTAAAGGGCGAAACCTCTGCAGAGTGTACGATCTATCATGATAGCCTTGCTCAGGGTCACGAGCGGCCTGGATCCTTTTTGATTTGAACTTGGTATTTATTCATGTTTAATGTCACTTACACTATTTAATTGGGTTACAACTGGGTTCTCATTCACTTGTAGTAACTTGGATAAAGTTAAAACGAACCAACTAAAAGTGCTAATGCAGTTAAGCCAGTGTCTAGCCTTTTTGAGCCTTCATAACCCGTGCTATACTTGCTAAGTAATTTCCATTACTTACACTTGCTGTTATTACTATTTTTGGGCAAAATCCCGGACGGGTAACAGATTGGAGTCAGGCTAACTATGAGGTGGAGTTTCCTGAGGATTTGCCATACTTCTGAGCTGGCGTTCTCCCAGTCAGAGTCCCTGTGGGATTGCGGCTACGCTTAGAGAGATGTATTAGTCTTCCGCTGTCCATGTATTTCTTTTATGCAAAACTCTGATGTAAACGCTACTTTATGATGAGAATAAAGCATTGTACTCTGATTTTTACCATATTTGTTCGCTATATGTGTCGGTGGACTTCCTGGGCACACATATGGCCACATTCGGGTTTTGTGTAAATCCGGGTGTGACAGATTGGTATCAGAGCCGTGCTGACTGTAGGAACGCAGCCTAGATAGTACGGTTGACAAATTACTAGGAGATCCCCATGTTTTGAAAACTTTAAAAATCTAACAGTCGAGTCTTGTGTGAGTTTATGCCTTTACCTGATTGTATTTATTGTTATTATGCTTATGTCTGATTTGGTTCTTTGTAATGATTGTGATGAGCGTAGACACCTGTCTGTGACCATCTAGAGATAGGTATAAGGCTTAAGGACTTTATTTGTTTAGATAGCAGGGGGGTTATATATATATTTTCTCTCGTACTAATCCTCTAATATCTAACCTTTGTGATTATAGATGGCTCACCCCGGGGGCAATGCGGGCGGACAGCCGCCGCACCAGAACCCGCCCCCGAACCTGAATCCGAACCATCAGATCCCCACCATTGAGCAGCTGATGTATGCTCAAGTTCAGATGATGCAGCAGATGGCCGAGACGATGAGGCTGATCCAGCAGAACCAGCATCATCCCCAGGCAGCTGCACCGCCCAGAGACAAGAGGGGCGAGTTTCTGAAGGGACGCCCGCCGACCTTCAGCAAGGCCAGTGACCCCCTTGAGGCAGATGACTGGCTCAAGGCAGTGGAGAGACAGTTGGACATCGCCCAGTGCGATGACAGGGAGAAGGTACTGTACGCCGGAGGACAGCTTCAGGGGCCGGCGTTGGATTGGTGGGATTCATACCAGTCCTCTCGCCCGGCCGGTACTCAGATCACTTGGCAGCAGTTCTGCAGCAGCTTTCGTGCACACCACGTGCCGGAGGCCTTGATGGTCCTGAAGAAGGAGTTCCTGGCACTGAAGCAGGAAGGGATGAGTGTCACGGCTTATCGTGACAAGTTCGTCTCGTTGGCCCGTTACGCTCCAGAGGACGTGGCCACTGATCAGAACAAGCAGGCCAGGTTCCGTGACGGTCTGCAGGATGCTCTCCAGTACCAGCTCATGTGCACCAAGTTCCCGACCTTCCACGAGCTGGTGGACGGCGCGCTGATGTTGGAGCACAAGCGCCGTGAGATGGAGGACAAGAAGAGGAAGCTCCAGGGACAGCAGGTGGGCAGCAGCAGTCGTCCACGCTTCGCACCTCCACAGAGTCAGCAGGTGGGAGGCCAGCAGCAGCGCTTCCAGGGTCAGTCCGGTTTGCTCAGTCGTGGCCAGTACCAGCAGCAGCGTCCTCAGTTTCCTCGGGCGCCACAGCAGCAGCGTCCTCAGGGTCAGCCACAGATGGGTCCAGTTCAGCGCAGCCAGGCGCAGCCGAGTCCAGTCCAGCGCATCAGTCCAGTCAACACTACACCGGTGGGTCCGAGGGTGTGCTACCACTGTGGCGAGCAGGGACACTTCGCCAATGTCTGCCCCAAGAAGATCCAGAACACCGCCGGGCAGAACCAGCAGGGCAGCGCTCAGAGAGTTGGCCAGCAACAGAGTCAGCAGCAGGGTGGTCGTGCTCCGCAGGCTCTCGTTCGGGGCAAGGTTAACCACACCAGTGCAGAGACAGCAGAGACAGCTACTGATGTCATCGTGGGTACGTTCCTCGTCAATTCGACCCCCGCCACTGTTTTATTTGATTCTGGAGCTTCGCATGCTTTCATTTCTGCTGCTTTTGTGAAGAAGAATCTACTAGCTCTGAAACCCATGAAGAACACTATGCTAGTAAGCTCACCGGGAGGTGAACAGCGGGCTACTCTACGATGCCCCCATGTCCCCATCATAATAAGGGGGGTAGAGTTCAAGGCAGGTCCGATAGTTCTGGAGACCCTTGGATTTGATATGATCCTGGGTATGAGCTGGATGACCAGATATGATGCAGTGATCAGGTGTGCTACGAGGACCATCCAGCTGACAGCAGAGTCCGGTGACAAGGTGGAGTACCAGGCAGCTAGTTCCTCAGAGCAAGGCAAAGCAAATCAAGCTGAAGGGACAATGACTGAAGATATCAGGGTGGTGAGCCAGTTCCCGGATGTGTTCCCTGACGAGTTGCCAGGTATGCCTCCAGAACGAGATGTTGAATTCGTTATCGAACTAAAACCTGGCACTGCACCTATAGCCAAGAGGTCGTATAGGATGGGAGCGAAGGAGCTGGAGCAGCTCAAGAAGGAGTTGGACGAGTTGTTGGCCAAGGGGTACATTCGTCCGAGTGCTTCGCCATGGGGAGCACCGGTATTGTTCGTCGACAAGAAGGATGGTACTCAGCGGTTGTGTGTGGACTATCGAGCCCTCAACGAAGTGACCATCAAGAACAAGTACCCGCTGCCAAGGATTGATGATCTGTTCGATCAGTTGAGAGGAGCTTGTGTGTTCTCCAAGATAGATCTTCGTTCGAGCTATTATCAGATGAGGATCCGCCCGTCAGACATACCCAAGACCGCTTTCACTACTCGGTACGGGTTGTATGAGTTCTTGGTCATGTCTTTTGGATTGACCAACGCTCCTGCATACTTCATGTACTTGATGAACAGCGTGTTCATGGATTACCTTGATAAGTTTGTGGTGGTATTTATTGATGACATTCTGGTCTTCTCCAAGAATGAGGAAGAACATGAAGAACATCTGAGGTTGGTGCTGCAGAGACTTCGGGAACATCAGTTGTACGCCAAGCTGAGCAAGTGTGAGTTTTGGCTGAAGGAAGTGGCATTTCTGGGACACGTGTTGTCCAATGGAGGAGTGGCAGTTGATCCAAAGAAAGTCAGCGATGTGTTGAGCTGGAATCCGCCATGGGATGTGAGCGAGATCAGGAGTTTCCTTGGGATGGCCGGGTATTACAGACGGTTCATTGAAGGATTCTCCAGGATTGCTAAGCCGCTGACCGCTTTGCTAGAGAAGAATGCCCCGTTTGTGTGGACAGAGGCTTGCCAGGTCAGCTTCGAAGAGTTGAAGAAGAGGTTGACTACAGCCCCAGTGCTAGTATTGCCAGATTTGGCTAAGAGTTTCTCCATCTACTGCGATGCATCCCGTCTAGGACTGGGTTGCGTCCTTATGCAGGAGGGCAGAGTCGTGTCGTATGCGTCCAGGCAGCTGAGGAAGCATGAGCAGAACTATCCGACGCACGACTTGGAGTTGGCAGCTGTAGTACATGCTCTGAAGATCTGGAGACACTACTTGATTGGGCACAGATGTGACATCTACACTGATCATAAGAGCCTCAAGTATGTCTTCACTCAGTCGGATCTGAACATGAGACAACGCAGATGGTTAGAGCTGATCAAGGATTATGATCTGGAGATTCATTATCACCCTGGGAAGGCCAACTTGGTGGCAGATGCTCTGAGCAGGAGGAGTTATGTGAACAGGATCACTGGACACTGTTTGCCTGAGGAGCTCAGCCGCGAGTTTGAGAGGATGAGTCTGGGATTCGTCACCAGCATCACCGAGATGGCAGTGGAGCCCACACTCGAGCAGGAGATCCGGAGAGGTCAGCTGCAGGATGAGAAGATCAGAGAGATTGTGGGGAATGTTGCATTGGGAAAGGCCCCTGGATTCAGAGTTGATGATCATGGAACTCTATGGCATGGAAAGAGGATATGTGTGCCAGACATAGCGCAGATCAGAGAGATGATTCTGAGAGAGGCACATGACTCAGCTTATTCGATCCACCCAGGCAGCACTAAGATGTACCAGGACATCAAGGAGAGATTCTGGTGGTATGGACTGAAACGTGATGTGGCGACTCATGTGGCATTGTGCGACACATGTCAGCGAGTCAAGGCAGAACATCAGAGGCCAGCTGGATTGCTTCAGCCGTTGAAGATCCCGGAGTGGAAATGGGAAGAAGTTGGCATGGACTTCATCACTGGTCTGCCCCGCACTCAGAGAGGATTCGACTCCATTTGGGTGATTGTTGATCGTCTGACCAAGGTGGCCCACTTTCTGCCAGTGAAGACCACCTACACAGGCGCCAGACTAGCAGAGTTGTATATGGAGCGGATTGTGTGCTTACACGGGGTGCCGAAGAAGATTGTGTCAGATCGTGGTACTCAGTTCACTTCACACTTCTGGCGGAAGTTACATGAGTCCATGGACACGAAGCTGCACTTCAGCTCAGCTTATCACCCGCAGACAGATGGTCAGATAGAGCGGACCAACCAGATACTGGAGGATATGTTGAGGGCTTGTGCACTGCAGTATGGTGTCAGCTGGGATAAGAGTTTGCCGTATGCGGAGTTCTCCTACAACAACAGCTATCAGAAGAGTTTGCAGATGGCACCGTTCGAGGCATTGCATGGCAGGAAGTGCCGGACCCCATTGTTCTGGAATCAGACTAGAGAGAGTCAGGTCTTTGGTCCGGAGATACTCAGAGATGCAGAGCGGCAGGTGCAGGTAATCAGAGAAAACCTGAAGGTGGCCCAGTCCAGACAGAAGAGTTATGCAGATGTCAGACGGAGGGACCTCAGCTTCAGAGTGGATGATTTTGTGTACCTGAAGGTGTCACCCATGAGAGGTGTAAAGCGGTTCAATGTCAAAGGCAAGTTGGCGCCTCGTTACATCGGACCATTCAGGATACAGGAACGGATGGGCGAAGTGGCATATCGGCTAGACCTGCCTGAGAGACTAGCCGGAGTACACGATGTGTTCCATGTGTCCCAGTTGAAGAAGTGCTTGCGGGTGCCAGAAGAGCAGATCCCGATTGAGGAGTTGAATGTTCAGGAGGACCTCACATATGAGGAGTATCCGATCAGGATTCTGGAGGAGTCAGAGAGAGTGCTGAGGAACAAGACCATTCGGATGTGCAAGGTGCAGTGGAGCCGGCATTCAGAAGATGAAGCGACTTGGGAACGGGAAGAAGATCTCAAGTCCGAGTACCCACAGCTCTTCGCTTCTACATCCGAATCTCGAGGACGAGATTCATCTTAAGGGGGGTAGGTTTGTAACACCCAAAAATACTCAAATTTAAAATTTTTGGCATTTAAATTAATTATTTAATGCTCCCATCTATTTTATAAAGGCTAAATAATACTTTCTAATATTTAAAATCGAATATAAGTGATAGAAACATTTATTGTTGCATTCATGCTGCTGCATTTATTTTTGTACTGCTTGTGATTCAAAC
This sequence comes from Echinochloa phyllopogon, assembly GCA_033239725.1. NCBI lineage: Eukaryota > Viridiplantae > Streptophyta > Magnoliopsida > Poales > Poaceae > Echinochloa > Echinochloa phyllopogon. The sequence continues at coordinate 3,241,539 of BTCW01000002.1, forward strand.
CAGAATTTAAATTTATTCAAATTCAAAATTTGAATCACTTTGTTTGGAGCTCTAGAAAAGTTTTTAAGCCATAGTTCACTTTCCCTCCCTGAACTCTTTTCTCGGTTCATTTCTGCCCCCTCTACTCCATTTCTGGTCCAGCCCAACACCCCCGGCCCAACTCCTTTCTTTCTTTTCTTTTTTTCTCCGCAGGCCGCCTACTCTCTCCTTCCCCCCCCCCCCTGAGTTTTGGCCCAGCACCGGCCCACGCCCGCGCCTCCCTCTCCTCTCTCTGTTCGCTCGGGCCCGCGCGTCAGCGCCCCTCCCTTCCCCTTCCTTTCTTCCCCCTTCTCCCTTTCCTTCCGAGCGCCCGCTAATGGCGCGGTTGCCGCGGGCAACCCGCACGCCGAGGCCCACCGTCCCCCGTGCCTTCTTAACCTGGCCAGCGCCAACGCCTCGCACCCCTCAACCCCCTTCGCACAACCCTAGCGCCGCCGCCTCCAGTCGCGCTGCTCCAGAGCCGCTGCGCCCGGGAGCTCGCCGGCCGCCGTCGTCACGACGCCCTGGTGCCGCTCCATCCCATCTAGCTTCGCGGATAGCTTCGAAGCGAGGTAACGAAGCTTACCGACACGTCCTTGAGCCCGATTCCGCCCTGCACCGCACCTAATTCGTCGTTGAACATCTCGTAGCCCTGTCGCCGCCGCCATTGGAGGTCACCGCCGTCGTCGTCGACCTCTTGTTCCGGTGTAGCTCCGTCCTGGCCGACCCCAGGAATTGCTTCCCCGCTCCACGAGGAGTATTCCGAGCCTCCCCAGCGCCCCGACGACTCGGTCAAAGTTGACCATACCGGTCAACAGGGGTTTCTTTCTAAAGAGCCCCTCCGTTTTTCCGAAATTAACCCGCAGTCCCTATTTAATTTAAAAATAATTACAATTAGGTCCTGTTTTATTCGTTTAGGCCCCTGGAAATTTTAAAGCTTTGCCAGCAAGCCCCCGAATCTTAGAAACGCTATAACTTTCACGTTTTAGCTCCGTTTTGCGTGATTGTCGCGCTCATGTGTTCGTAGCGAAGCGTAGATTATTTCTAGCTCCTGTTTTTGTACTGTTTTTACTGTTTGGTGTACTGTTCTAATAGATTTACTTTGCTTGCATGTGATGATTGTTTTGGAATGCGTGCGTGATGTTCGTGTCCAGTCAGTGAGCCCGTAGCGTTGGACTACGAGTACGTTGAGGACGTGCCGGAGCAGGATTTTCAGCAGCAGCCGTACTCCGAGGAAGGCAAGTTATAGCACGGACAATCCTTGCTACCTATCTCACTTTTAATTCACTGTTCATTACATACGCATGTGTCTAATACTGTTTACCTTTAAGGTCGTACCTAGCATTTATTTTCCCTGTCCTTGTATTCCTATGGGTTTTTGCATATGGGTAGTATTTTGCTAGGCGCAACTACTGTCACCTTTACTTAATTGTTAATATTGATTTAATGGTCCACTTCAACTTTAATGTTAAAACTTGCTTTTTAGCAACATGGATTAGGGAGCTAGAGCATGTGCTGTGTGCTTTGCTCTAGTGTCTCCCTCTAAGGACCGGTTCTTAAAGCAGCAACCCAGGAGCCTGTCGCCACCGCCGGAACTATATGGGCTCTGGTCTTGGTCAAGTAGCTTGTACGTCTCTAGCTTGGCAGTAGTTACCGAGGGGCCAACGGCGTTGTGGGAGGTACGGCGCTGGGTGATCTCCGATTCCACCGAGGACGGTAGCCCCGTCGGCTAGGTCACGTTAGACCCAGTCCCGTGTAGGAGTCTCAGCGATTGAGAACTCTGCACGTTGCGCAGTATGGGTGGGATACCCGCGCTCCGGACGCCATCGACCCCCTCACGGTGTGACTCCGTGGGCGTACGTCGATCTCGGTGCCTAAGTTTTCACCACTGTATAGTACTCCAGCGGCTACTGACTTGTTAGGGTGTCTTGTGAAAGCCTCGTAGTGACCCTATGCAGTCACACCTCGGAAGTGTTGATGTGCGTGGTTGGGTGCAAAGTTCCTTTGAACTTTTACGCGACTGGTGGGTAAAGGGCGAAACCTCTGCAGAGTGTACGATCTATCATGATAGCCTTGCTCAGGGTCACGAGCGGCCTGGATCCTTTTTGATTTGAACTTGGTATTTATTCATGTTTAATGTCACTTACACTATTTAATTGGGTTACAACTGGGTTCTCATTCACTTGTAGTAACTTGGATAAAGTTAAAACGAACCAACTAAAAGTGCTAATGCAGTTAAGCCAGTGTCTAGCCTTTTTGAGCCTTCATAACCCGTGCTATACTTGCTAAGTAATTTCCATTACTTACACTTGCTGTTATTACTATTTTTGGGCAAAATCCCGGACGGGTAACAGATTGGAGTCAGGCTAACTATGAGGTGGAGTTTCCTGAGGATTTGCCATACTTCTGAGCTGGCGTTCTCCCAGTCAGAGTCCCTGTGGGATTGCGGCTACGCTTAGAGAGATGTATTAGTCTTCCGCTGTCCATGTATTTCTTTTATGCAAAACTCTGATGTAAACGCTACTTTATGATGAGAATAAAGCATTGTACTCTGATTTTTACCATATTTGTTCGCTATATGTGTCGGTGGACTTCCTGGGCACACATATGGCCACATTCGGGTTTTGTGTAAATCCGGGTGTGACACCTAGCAGAGTGAGGAAAAGGTTGTGAATGGTTCTTTGTCTTACAATTGAACGCTGAAGAGGGAATGCTGCAAAATGCGTTCCAAAAGCGAGACAAGGTGAAGCCTAATAAGTCGGAAAGATGGATGGAGTCCCATGCATGCTGCATGCCTGCATGCCAAACCAGAAAAAGCTCCTGCTTAGCATGTACACAGTCATTGGTGCTTAACTTGTTCCAAAAAGAAAGTTGTTCTGCTTATCTAAAAAATGCAGGATATACAAATATAATCTACTCCGTATCTATTATTAAATATAGTGTACGCAGCGTGCAGAGGTTATCAGTGAAAGGGTGTACGAATCAGTCGGGAACAGAGTAAACTAACTGACCGGATCACATGCTGTCTCACTGTCAGGCACTTGGATCAATCATGATATCAAGAACTTGCATGCAGTTCAGGTTTACATCTTGATCATGCGATTAGACTACTTCTTGTTTTACTATATTAGGAAAAAGAGAGCTTTGAGTGAACCAGGCAGAGTTTAGGCCGTCAACTGGCGGCTGGATGCCTGCCTGGTCAAGCGACCATGATGGCTCAAATCCTAACATGCAGGCATGCAGCTAGTAATAGTTTATTCGAGAAGCTGGTTCCAGTAAACCTACGCAAGATTGCAGTGATTAGCCTGCAGAGTGCGGGAGAATCCACTATTTCCTTCTGTCAAAAATATAATTAAGTTCACTCAGGCATCGACGACAAGGTCTTTAAAATACGGAGGAATATATAGTTTGACTAGCAATATCTATGAAAAGATATTATCTTAAATATAAATAACTTTTTTTAGAAAATAAATATAAATAATTATGTACGGAGTATTATGCAAGTTTTTTATTTTTCATGATGAATCTAGTAGCGGCATCAATTTTAACCATCGTGTTGGTGGTTATTTTCCATGTTGTTGCATTGTTGCTTATTTTATTTTATTTCTTTTTTATTATACAGTACATAGATACATAGATAGACAGTTCCGCTCTCTTAAAAAAATATTTTGTTATCAATCAGTGTTAAATGTGATGGTTAAAACAAAAAGTTTGACCAACGGCGATCTTAAATGGGCTTAAGTTTCTGATTACATGAGGTAATTAATAACCAACTTGATTGTGCTGCCACACTGAACCGTGCAATGACTTGTTTTTAAATATAACTTAAGTTGTCCCTCTACAGTGGACAATTTAGAAAGTGTGTCACAATACATCAGCACCTATTTATAAACTTTTTGCAAGTTATAATTATGGCTCTCATCAACCAAAGTAATACCCCCCTAATGCAAGGCCCTAGTTTGGCTAGCTAGGATCTCTGCTGGTGCATCTTATAGTTTCTTCTTCTTCTTCTTTCAATCACATCATACTTAGAAGCTGTTGCAAAACCCTGGTCCTTGATCCTGTTTTTGCAAACATGACCTACACATATCACCAAACAATCATTTTTTTCATGTATGACTTGATGTTTTGCACATTAGAATATTTCTCCTACATACTACCCACTTTCATTCTTTCAACTATTTTAAACTCTCCACTCACATGATGGAATGTAAATGTGCCTTTAGGTGTACATGATGGAGAGAGAGAGAGAGGGAGGGAGAGAGAGCAAGATACCCTCATGCACGAATTGTCTCATCACATGTGATGGCGTGTGGGGCCCAATGGCCATGGATTTACAATTGCATGGCAATCTACTACGTGACACAAAGGCGCGCATATTATTGCACCCAAGTCCTAAGAAAGCCAGACACATGCATAGAGATAGTCCTTTTCGCTGGGATTTCTTTTCGGTTTCGTTTATTTATTATATTAGACGAATGTGTGGAGATATAGGACTTGTCTACGTACCCTGTCATGCTTTTGTAGTTCACTGTTGTCCATATCCTGTCTCTCTTTCGGATTACATGCAGCTATATGCACTGTTGTGTATGACGATCTACGGTACTCTATCCGTATGTGATCATGTCCCTAGCTACATGGTCCAGCACCTAAAACTCAAGGTAACCTTTTATTTTACTCATCGGAGTTTATTTACATTTTTTACATTGATGTATACTCTTAGATAGGGATCAACTACAGTGTCAATTACCCAGCTCTGACAACCTTCGCTCGGATTTCACGACCGGTCATTCATCACAGTCTCCAATTTTTCTTTTAATCAAAGTTTATCGTAATAAAGTTGATTAATTACATTGTAGTGATATATGTTCCTGCTTTGATGTTGAATCCATTCATATATATTGTTCTCAAGCAAAAAAACTGTAAATATTATAATTGTATAACCGTGGAGTTTAACTGCGCACGTACGTTCTACTGAACGTAGTAAAAATTAGGACGAGTGACTCATCCGGTACACCTTGGCCAGCTGAGAAAATTCCTTTCGTTGCTAAGGGGACTTTTTTGACCGAATTCCTGATAACTCTGGCCGGTTTAAGGCTGCATATAAACGAACATATATGTTTGTCTGTTTTGACTTGTGTCCACATTCTACAACGACAAGTTGTCATCTTATAGCATCTGACATTAACCCCCCAAAAAAGTAGAAGAAATGTTCTAAACCCTCTTCAAGTCCAATGCCCATACAGATGGTAGTCTGCCGGTCTGCCTTGTGCATAAATGCAAGGGAATAAATCAAAACTGCAAAGTTTCTTTAAGCCCCCTGCACTGCATATGCATCCCCCTGCATGAAAGGGACTGGAGCATGGGGGAAAAGAGTGGCACTCTTTTGGAGCTTGCTGTGCTGCTGCTACCATCCCAATACTCAGAGGTATCTTGGTTGCTTTCCTTTTCAATGGTCATGCATTGGCCATATATTATCTGTGGGGTGTGGTGGTTGGGTTCAGACCTGAATGTGATGTGTACATGTGCTTCTGTTCACCCCTTCACTTGTTCCCAAGGGAAGAGAGAGTGAGAGACCCCAAGAAGAATGGAGGAAAAGTGCATGCATGGGCTGTAGCTGCTGGACATTTGCCATCATTACCTTAATCAAAGTTGAGTCATGATATGGGTGCATGGAGTGGATCCCTAGTTTCCTTTTCATTATTGCACCAATCTTGGATCCTTTGTGACATGCTGACACTTGAGTCAGGCGATGGTGTTGTGTGTTGCTGCTTGATGGAGCAGGACTTGTGTGGTTGGGGGTTTCAGGATCATACATGCATGATGCATGCAGACATGCAGTGTTGATATAGTCCTCTGTATTCTGCATCTCAGAGTCGAATGTTTAGGTGGATTATGTTAGTACAAATGTTGTTATAGTCAGTGCCAAATCCTATTTGCATTTGAGTGGGTTGCCACAAACAATGGTCCAGGAGACATTCTCGTGGAGAATCTTGAGGGTTTAGCCTCTGAAGTACTTATTATTCTACCTAGCTAGAGACCTCCTTACGTAATCATGCGTGATAGAATATCTGTCTTAGGATGTCTCCCCCTGCATATGCAATTATACATGCCATTGCTTAAAGTCTTAACTAGGGTACTTCAGCCAGCTCAAGTTCATACTTGCAGAAAAATATATATATATATAAGGGAAAGTAGGATTTATTAGGCCATGCATGCTCAAGCCCACCTTTTGACAAAACTGAAGAAACAAAACAACAAAATAGGCACTTTCCATGGAAACACTAAGCTCTTTGGGAAAAAAAGGAGCTCACCTCCTTGCATGCATCCCAAGAGCATCTGTAACACCCAAAATGCTCAATTTTAAAATTTTTGGCAATTAATGAATTATTTAATGCTCCACCTGTTTTATTAAGGCTAAATAGTAATTTTCACAATTTAAAATCAAATATAGGCAATAGAAACATTTACTGTTGCATTCATGCTGGTGCATTTATTTTTGTATTGCCTGTGATTCAAACGAGAATTTAAATTTATTTAAATTCAAATTTGAATCACTTTGCTTGGAGCCCTAGAAAAATTGTTCAGCCCATAGTTCACTTTCCCTCCCTAAACTTTCCAGAAGTCCACCTTTGCACCTCGAATTCTCGGCCCAAACCTTTTTCCCCTTTTCTCCTTTCTCCCCTTTTTCTTTCCCGGCCCAGCTTCCTTTTTCGGCCCGGCCCGCTCCCTTCTTCCCCGCGCGTCCCCCGGCCCCTCCCCGCTTTTGGCCCATTGGCCGGCCCAACTTGGACCGCCCACGCCCGCGCGCGCGCCCCGCTCTCCCCCTGTGCCGCTGTCCGCCCGGGCCCGCACGTCAGCGCTACCCTCTCCCCTTTCCTTTCCCTCCTCTGCCGGCCGCGCCGCCCGAAACCGCCGCCGCTGATCCCGCGCGCCGCCGCCCACGCCCGCACGCCAAGGCCCGCGCGCCTTCTATATACAGCCGCGCCCCTCCCCGATCCCATCTCGTCCAGGTTCCAACCCTAGCGCCGCCTCCTTCCCCCACACAGCGCCGCCGCCCCGAGCTCGCAGCGCCGCCGTCGCCGCCAGCCCGCTGCTCCGGTGCTCCTCCGCCCCGGCCGACCCCTGGAGGATCTTCACCGAGCCACGTGGAGCGCGCCGAACCACTCCGAACTCGTCCCCGAGCCCTGCAACCCCTTCACCGACCCCGCCGTCCGAGCGCCGCCGAGCTTCTTCTCCGCCGCTGCTCGTCGTTCCACCGCCTCGGCCCTTCTCCGGCCGATTCCTCGCACCAGGAGTTTCGCCTCGAGGTACTGGAGCTCCCCATCCCCTCGATTTTAACTCCTGAGCGTCGTAGCTAGCTCCCCCTCGATCGCCGACGATGGGCGTCCGCCGGTCGCCGTCGTCCGCCCCGTCCACTGCACGAAACACTCATAGCACCACCTAGTCGCACTCACCACCTCACCAGGACGCTCCAGAGCCAAAAAGACCCGACCCCAACACCACCAGAACCCCGTCCCGTGGATCACCGGAGCTCCGCTCCGCCGCTCGTCGCCGTCCGACCCCCACGTCGGCCGATGGACAACTTGAACCCCCTAGATCGATCCACCGTGGCTTCCTGAGCGTGCAGGGCCAGATCTCGTCGAGAGCCGAGCTTCCTAGCCTGAGATACGGCCAACTCCGGCGAAGCGCCGCCGCGCGCGAGCGTCGCCGCCGCGGTTTCGTCTTCCCCGGCGAGCCGAGCGCCGTGGGCCGTCCGATCGCGATTCGACGGTCCAGATCCATCCCGAGCCCGGGTCAAACCAGCCGATACCGGTCAGCGCCGGTACCTTTTGCTAAAGAGCCCCTGTCCTTTCCCGTAATCAACCCGCGGTCCTGTGTAGTTCAAAAATATTTCCAATTAGGTCCTGTTTTATCCATTTAGGCCCCTGAGCTTTTTAAAAATAGAACCCGCGGTCCTGTCAGTGGACTTTTGCACGTTAGCCCTCGTGTTTTTATACGTAATTACGTATAGGTCCTCGGTTTCTCACGAATAGGTCCCTGGAAACTTTAAATCCTTGCCAGCAAGTCCCTGAACCTTAGAAACGCTGTAACTTTCACGTTTTAGCTCCGTTTTGCGTGATTTTCGCGCTCACGTGTTCGTAGCGAAGCGTAGAATATTTCTAGCTCCTGTTTTTGTACTGTTTATACTGTTGGTGTACTGTTTCTAATAGATTTAATTTGCTTGCATGTAATGAATGCTTTGGAATGCGTGCGTGATGATCGTGTCCAGTCGGTGAGCCCGTAGCGTTGGACTACGAGTACGTTGAGGACGTGCCGGAGCAGGATTTTCAGCAGCAGCCTTACTCCGAGGAAGGCAAGTTATAGCACGGACAATCCTTGCTACCTACTCACTCATTTAATACACTGTTCTTTACATACGCATGTGTCTAATACTGTTTACCTTTAAGGTTGTACCTAGCATTTATTTCCCTGTCCTTGTTTTTCCTATGGGCTTATGCACTTGGGTAGTATTTTGCTAGGCGCAAATACTGTCACCTTTATTTAATTGTTAATATTGACTTAATGGTCCACTTCAACATTAATGGTAAAACTTGCTTTTTAGCAACTTGGACTAGGGGGCTAGAGCATGTGCTGTGTGCTTTGCTCTAGTGTCTCCCACTAAGGACCGGTTCGTAAAGCGGCAACCCAGGAGCCTGTCGCCACCGCCGGAACTATATGGGCTCTGGTCTTGGTTGAGTAGCTTGTACGTCTCTAGCTTGGCAGTGGTTACCGAGTGGCCTACGGCGTTGTGGGAGGCAAAGCACGGGGTGATTTCGGATTCCACCGAGGACGGTAGCCCCGTCGGCTAGGTCCCGTTAGACCCAGTCCCGTGTCGGGAGTCTCGGATTGAGGTCTCCGCACGTCGCGCAGTATGGGAGGGATTCCCGCGCTCTGGACGCCATCGACCCCCTCACGGTGGACTCCGTGGGCGTACGTCGATCTCGGTGCCTAGGTTCTCACCACTTTGTAGTACTCCAGCGGCTACTGTCTTGTTAGGGTGTCTTGTGAAAGCCTCGTAGCGTCCCTATGCAGTCACACCTCGGAAGTGTTGATGTGCGTGGTTGGGTGCAAAGTTCTTTGAGCTTTTACGCGACTGGTGGGTAAAGGGCGAAACCTCTGCAGAGTGTACGATCTATCATGATAGCCTTGCTCAGGGTCACGAGCGGCCTGGATCCTTTTGATTAGAATATGGTATTTATTCCTGTTTAATGTCACTTACACTATTTAATTGGGTTACAACTGGGAATCTCATTCACTTGTAGTAACTTGGATAAAGTTAAAACGAACCAACTAAAAGTGCTAATGCAGTTAAGCCAGTGTCGAGCCTTTTTGGAGCCTTCATAACCCGTGCTATACTTGCTAAGTAATTCTGTTACTTACACTTGCTATTATCATCATTTTTTTGGGCAAAATCCCGGACGGGTAACAGATTGGAGTCAGGCTGACTATGAGGTGGAGTTTCCGGAGGATTTGCCGTACTTCTGAGTTGGCGTTCCCCCAGTCAGAGTCCTTGTGGGATTGCGGCTACACTTAGAGAGATGTTTCAGTCTTCCGCTGTTCCATGTATTTCATTTATGCAAACTCTGATGTACCCGCTACGTTATGTTGAATAATAAAGCTTTGAACTCTGATTTTTACCATATTTGTTCGCTACATGTGTCGGTGGACTTCCTGGGCACACATATGGCCGCATTCGGGTTTTGTGTAAATCCGGGTGTGACAGATTGGTATCAGAGCCGTGCTGACTGTAGGAACGCAGCCTAGATAGTACGGTTGACCAAATTACTAGGAGACCCCCCATGTTTTAAAAATTTTAAAAATCTAACAGTCGAGTCTTATGTGAATTTATGCCTTTACCTGCTTGTACTTATTGTTATTATGCATATGTTTGATTTGGTTCTTTGTAATGATTGTGATGGGCGTAGACACCTGTCTGCAACCATCTAGATATAGGTATAAGGCTTAAGGACTTTATTGTTTAGATAGCAGGGGTTTATTTATTTTCTCTCGTACTAACCCTCTGATATCTAACCCTTGTGATTATAGATGGCTCACCCCGGGGGCAATGCGGGCGGACAGCCTCCGCACCAGAACCCACCCCCGAACATCAATCCGAACCATCAGATCCCCACCATTGAGCAGCTGATGTATGCTCAAGTTCAGATGATGCAGCAGATGGCAGAGACCATGAGGTTGATCCAGCAGGGCCAGCATCATCCCCAGGCAGCTGCACCGCCCAGAGACAAGAGGGGCGAGTTTCTGAAGGGACGCCCGCCGACTTTCAGCAAGGCCAGTGACCCCCTTGAGGCAGATGACTGGCTCAAGGCTGTTGAGAGGCAGTTGGACATCGCCCAGTGCGATGACAGGGAGAAGGTACTGTACGCCGGAGGACAGCTTCAGGGGCCGGCGTTGGACTGGTGGGATTCATACCAGTCCTCACGCCCGGCCGGTACTCAGATCACCTGGCAGCAGTTCTGCAGCAGCTTTCGTGCACACCACGTGCCGGAGGCTTTGATGGTCCTGAAGAAGAAGGAGTTCCTGGCTCTGAAGCAGGAAGGGATGAGTGTCACGGCTTACCGTGACAAGTTCGTTTCGTTGGCCCGTTACGCTCCAGAGGACGTGGCCACTGATCAGAAGAAGCAGGCCAGGTTCCGTGATGGTCTGCAGGATGCTCTCCAGTACCAGCTCATGTGCACCAAGTTCCCGACCTTTCACGAGCTGGTGGACGGCGCTCTGATGTTGGAGCACAAGCGCCGTGAGATGGAGGACAAGAAGAGGAAGCTCCAGGGACAGCAGGTGGGCAGCAGCAGTCGTCCACGCTTCACCCCTCCCCAGAGTCAGCAGGTGGGAGGCCAGCAGCGCTTCCAGGGTCAGTCCGGTTTGCTCAGTCGTGGCCAGTACCAGCAGCAGCGTCCTCAGTTTCCTCGGGCGCCACAGCAGCAGCGTCCTCAGGGTCAGCCGCAGATGGGTCCAGTTCAGCGCAGCCAGGTGCAGCCCAGTCCAGCTCAGCGCATCAGCCCAGTCAACACAACGCCAGTGGGACCGAGAGTGTGCTACCACTGTGGAGAGCAGGGACACTTCGCCAGTGCCTGTCCCAAGAAGACTCAGAACGCCGCCGGACAGCAGCAGCAGAGCAGCACTCAGAGAGTTGGCCAGCAGCAGGGTCAGCAGCAGGGAGGTCGTGCACCGCAGATTCCTGTTCGGGGCAAGGTCAACCACACCAGTGCAGAGACAGCAGAGGCCTCTACAGATGTGGTCGTGGGTACGTTCCTCGTCAATTCAACCCCCGCCACTGTTTTATTTGATTCTGGAGCATCGCATGCTTTCATTTCTGCCGCTTTTGTAAAAAAGAACCTAGTAGCATTATTGCCTATGAAGAATGCTATGCTAGTGAGCTCACCAGGGGGAGAGCAGCGCGCCACTCTACGTTGTCCCAGTATCACCCTCACCATAAGGGGGGTAGATTTCGAGGCACGCCCGATAGTCTTGGAGACCCTTGGATTTGATATGATCCTGGGTATGAGCTGGATGACCAGATATGATGCAGTGATCAGGTGTGCTACGAGGACCATTCAGCTGACAGCAGAGTCCGGTGACAAGGTGGAGTACCAGGCAGCCAGTTCCTCGGAGCAAGGCCAAGCAAATCAAGCTGAAGGGACATTGATGGAAGATATCAGGGTGGTGAGCCAGTTCCCGGATGTGTTTCCTGACGAGTTGCCAGGTATGCCCCCAGAACGAGATGTTGAATTTGTTATTGAACTAAAACCTGGCACTGCACCTATAGCCAAGAGGCCGTATAGGATGGGAGCGAAGGAGCTGGAGCAGCTCAAGAAGGAGTTAGACGAATTGTTGGCCAAGGGGTACATTCGTCCGAGTGCTTCACCATGGGGAGCACCGGTGCTGTTCGTCGACAAAAAGGACGGTTCTCAGAGGTTGTGTGTGGACTATCGAGCCCTCAATGAAGTAACCATCAAGAACAAGTACCCGCTGCCGAGGATTGATGATCTGTTCGATCAGTTGAGAGGAGCTTGTGTGTTCTCCAAGATTGATCTTCGTTCGGGCTACTATCAGATGAGGATCCGTCCGTCAGATGTACCTAAGACCGCTTTCACCACTCGGTACGGGTTGTATGAGTTTTTGGTCATGTCTTTTGGATTGACCAACGCTCCTGCATACTTCATGTACCTGATGAACAGCGTATTCATGGATTATCTGGACAAGTTTGTGGTGGTATTCATTGATGACATCCTGATCTTCTCCAAGACTGAGGAAGAGCATGAAGAACATCTGAGATTGGTGCTGCAGAGACTCCGGGAGCATCAGTTGTATGCCAAGCTGAGCAAGTGTGAGTTCTGGCTGAAGGAAGTGGCATTTCTGGGACACGTGTTGTCCGATGGAGGAGTGGCAGTGGATCCGAAGAAAGTCAGCGATGTGTTGAGCTGGAATCCGCCACGGGATGTGAGCGAGATCAGGAGTTTCCTTGGGATGGCCGGTTATTACAGACGGTTCATTGAAGGATTCTCCAAGATCGCTAAGCCGCTGACTGCCTTGCTAGAAAAGAATGCCCCGTTCGTGTGGACAGAGGCATGCCAGGTCAGCTTCGAAGAATTGAAGAAGAGGTTGACTACAGCCCCAGTGCTAGTATTGCCAGATTTGGCTAAGAGTTTCTCCATCTATTGCGATGCATCCCGTCTAGGACTGGGTTGCGTCCTTATGCAGGAGGGCAGAGTCGTGTCATATGCGTCCAGGCAGTTGAGGAAGCATGAGCAGAACTATCCGACGCACGACTTGGAGTTGGCAGCTGTTGTACATGCCCTGAAAATCTGGAGACACTACTTGATTGGGCACAGATGTGACATTTACACTGATCATAAGAGCCTCAAGTATGTCTTCACTCAGTCAGATCTGAACATGAGACAGCGCAGATGGTTAGAGCTGATCAAGGATTATGACCTAGAGATTCACTATCACCCAGGGAAGGCCAACTTGGTGGCAGATGCTCTGAGCAGGAGGAGTTATGTGAACAGGATCACTGGACACTGTTTACCTGAGGAGCTCAGCCAAGAGTTTGAGCGGATGAGTCTGGGATTCGTCACCAGCCTCACAGAGATGGCAATGGAGCCCACACTTGAGCAGGAGATCCGGAGAGGTCAGCTGCAGGATGAGAAGATCCGAGAGATTGTGGGGAATGTTGCATTGGGAAAGGCCCCTGGATTCCAAGTTGATGATCAGGGAACTCTGTGGCATGGAAAGAGGATATGTGTGCCAGACATAGCGCAGATCAGAGAGATGATTCTGAGAGAGGCACATGATTCAGCTTATTCGATCCACCCAGGCAGTACTAAGATGTATCAGGACATCAAGGAGAGATTCTGGTGGTACGGACTGAAGCGTGATGTGGCGACTCACGTGGCATTGTGCGACACATGTCAGCGAGTCAAGGCAGAACATCAGAGGCCAGCTGGATTGCTTCAGCCGTTGAAGATCCCGGAGTGGAAATGGGAAGAAGTTGGCATGGACTTCATCACTGGTTTGCCCCGCACTCAGAGAGGATTCGACTCCATTTGGGTGATTGTTGATCGCCTGACCAAGGTGGCCCACTTTCTGCCAGTGAAGACCACCTACACAGGTGCCAGACTAGCAGAGTTGTACATGGAGCGGATTGTGTGCTTACACGGGGTGCCGAAGAAGATTGTGTCAGATCGTGGTACTCAGTTCACTTCACACTTCTGGCGGAAGTTGCACGAGTCCATGGACACGAAGCTGCACTTCAGCTCAGCTTATCACCCGCAGACAGATGGTCAGACAGAGCGGACCAACCAGATACTGGAGGATATGTTGAGAGCTTGTGCATTGCAGTATGGTGTCAGCTGGGATAAGAGTTTGCCGTATGCAGAGTTCTCCTACAATAACAGCTATCAGAAGAGTTTGCAGATGGCACCGTTCGAGGCATTGTATGGCAGGAAGTGCCGGACCCCATTGTTTTGGAATCAGACTGGTGAGAGTCAGGTCTTTGGTCCGGAGATACTCAGAGATGCAGAGCGGCAGGTGCAGGTGATCAGAGAGAACCTGAAGGTGGCCCAGTCCAGACAGAAGAGTTATGCCGATGTCAGACGGAGGGACCTCAGCTTCAGAGTTGATGATTTTGTGTATCTGAAGGTGTCACCCATGAGAGGTGTAAAGCGGTTCAATGTCAAGGGCAAGTTGGCACCTCGTTACATCGGACCGTTCAGGATACAGGAACGGATGGGCGAAGTGGCATATCGGCTAGACCTGCCTGAGAGACTAGCCGGAGTACATGATGTGTTCCATGTGTCCCAGTTGAAGAAATGCTTGCGGGTGCCAGAAGAGCAGATCCCGATTGAGGAGTTGAATGTTCAGGAGGACCTCACATATGAGGAGTATCCGATCAGGATTCTGGAGGTGTCAGAGAGAGTGCTGAGGAACAAGACCATCCGGATGTGCAAGGTGCAGTGGAGCCGGCATTCAGAAGATGAAGCGACTTGGGAACGGGAAGAAGATCTCAAGTCCGAGTACCCACAGCTCTTCGCTTCTACATCCGAATCTCGAGGACGAGATTCATCTTAAGGGGGGTAGGTTTGTAACACCCAAAATGCTCAATTTTAAAATTTTTGGCAATTAATGAATTATTTAATGCTCCACCTGTTTTATTAAGGCTAAATAGTAATTTTCACAATTTAAAATCAAATATAGGCAATAGAAACATTTACTGTTGCATTCATGCTGGTGCATTTATTTTTGTATTGCCTGTGATTCAAACGAGAATTTAAATTTATTTAAATTCAAATTTGAATCACTTTGCTTGGAGCCCTAGAAAAATTGTTCAGCCCATAGTTCACTTTCCCTCCCTAAACTTTCCAGAAGTCCACCTTTGCACCTCGAATTCTCGGCCCAAACCTTTTTCCCCTTTTCTCCTTTCTCCCCTTTTTCTTTCCCGGCCCAGCTTCCTTTTTCGGCCCGGCCCGCTCCCTTCTTCCCCGCGCGTCCCCCGGCCCCTCCCCGCTTTTGGCCCATTGGCCGGCCCAACTTGGACCGCCCACGCCCGCGCGCGCGCCCCGCTCTCCCCCTGTGCCGCTGTCCGCCCGGGCCCGCACGTCAGCGCTACCCTCTCCCCTTTCCTTTCCCTCCTCTGCCGGCCGCGCCGCCCGAAACCGCCGCCGCTGATCCCGCGCGCCGCCGCCCACGCCCGCACGCCAAGGCCCGCGCGCCTTCTATATACAGCCGCGCCCCTCCCCGATCCCATCTCGTCCAGGTTCCAACCCTAGCGCCGCCTCCTTCCCCCACACAGCGCCGCCGCCCCGAGCTCGCAGCGCCGCCGTCGCCGCCAGCCCGCTGCTCCGGTGCTCCTCCGCCCCGGCCGACCCCTGGAGGATCTTCACCGAGCCACGTGGAGCGCGCCGAACCACTCCGAACTCGTCCCCGAGCCCTGCAACCCCTTCACCGACCCCGCCGTCCGAGCGCCGCCGAGCTTCTTCTCCGCCGCTGCTCGTCGTTCCACCGCCTCGGCCCTTCTCCGGCCGATTCCTCGCACCAGGAGTTTCGCCTCGAGGTACTGGAGCTCCCCATCCCCTCGATTTTAACTCCTGAGCGTCGTAGCTAGCTCCCCCTCGATCGCCGACGATGGGCGTCCGCCGGTCGCCGTCGTCCGCCCCGTCCACTGCACGAAACACTCATAGCACCACCTAGTCGCACTCACCACCTCACCAGGACGCTCCAGAGCCAAAAAGACCCGACCCCAACACCACCAGAACCCCGTCCCGTGGATCACCGGAGCTCCGCTCCGCCGCTCGTCGCCGTCCGACCCCCACGTCGGCCGATGGACAACTTGAACCCCCTAGATCGATCCACCGTGGCTTCCTGAGCGTGCAGGGCCAGATCTCGTCGAGAGCCGAGCTTCCTAGCCTGAGATACGGCCAACTCCGGCGAAGCGCCGCCGCGCGCGAGCGTCGCCGCCGCGGTTTCGTCTTCCCCGGCGAGCCGAGCGCCGTGGGCCGTCCGATCGCGATTCGACGGTCCAGATCCATCCCGAGCCCGGGTCAAACCAGCCGATACCGGTCAGCGCCGGTACCTTTTGCTAAAGAGCCCCTGTCCTTTCCCGTAATCAACCCGCGGTCCTGTGTAGTTCAAAAATATTTCCAATTAGGTCCTGTTTTATCCATTTAGGCCCCTGAGCTTTTTAAAAATAGAACCCGCGGTCCTGTCAGTGGACTTTTGCACGTTAGCCCTCGTGTTTTTATACGTAATTACGTATAGGTCCTCGGTTTCTCACGAATAGGTCCCTGGAAACTTTAAATCCTTGCCAGCAAGTCCCTGAACCTTAGAAACGCTGTAACTTTCACGTTTTAGCTCCGTTTTGCGTGATTTTCGCGCTCACGTGTTCGTAGCGAAGCGTAGAATATTTCTAGCTCCTGTTTTTGTACTGTTTATACTGTTGGTGTACTGTTTCTAATAGATTTAATTTGCTTGCATGTAATGAATGCTTTGGAATGCGTGCGTGATGATCGTGTCCAGTCGGTGAGCCCGTAGCGTTGGACTACGAGTACGTTGAGGACGTGCCGGAGCAGGATTTTCAGCAGCAGCCTTACTCCGAGGAAGGCAAGTTATAGCACGGACAATCCTTGCTACCTACTCACTCATTTAATACACTGTTCTTTACATACGCATGTGTCTAATACTGTTTACCTTTAAGGTTGTACCTAGCATTTATTTCCCTGTCCTTGTTTTTCCTATGGGCTTATGCACTTGGGTAGTATTTTGCTAGGCGCAAATACTGTCACCTTTATTTAATTGTTAATATTGACTTAATGGTCCACTTCAACATTAATGGTAAAACTTGCTTTTTAGCAACTTGGACTAGGGGGCTAGAGCATGTGCTGTGTGCTTTGCTCTAGTGTCTCCCACTAAGGACCGGTTCGTAAAGCGGCAACCCAGGAGCCTGTCGCCACCGCCGGAACTATATGGGCTCTGGTCTTGGTTGAGTAGCTTGTACGTCTCTAGCTTGGCAGTGGTTACCGAGTGGCCTACGGCGTTGTGGGAGGCAAAGCACGGGGTGATTTCGGATTCCACCGAGGACGGTAGCCCCGTCGGCTAGGTCCCGTTAGACCCAGTCCCGTGTCGGGAGTCTCGGATTGAGGTCTCCGCACGTCGCGCAGTATGGGAGGGATTCCCGCGCTCTGGACGCCATCGACCCCCTCACGGTGGACTCCGTGGGCGTACGTCGATCTCGGTGCCTAGGTTCTCACCACTTTGTAGTACTCCAGCGGCTACTGTCTTGTTAGGGTGTCTTGTGAAAGCCTCGTAGCGTCCCTATGCAGTCACACCTCGGAAGTGTTGATGTGCGTGGTTGGGTGCAAAGTTCTTTGAGCTTTTACGCGACTGGTGGGTAAAGGGCGAAACCTCTGCAGAGTGTACGATCTATCATGATAGCCTTGCTCAGGGTCACGAGCGGCCTGGATCCTTTTGATTAGAATATGGTATTTATTCCTGTTTAATGTCACTTACACTATTTAATTGGGTTACAACTGGGAATCTCATTCACTTGTAGTAACTTGGATAAAGTTAAAACGAACCAACTAAAAGTGCTAATGCAGTTAAGCCAGTGTCGAGCCTTTTTGGAGCCTTCATAACCCGTGCTATACTTGCTAAGTAATTCTGTTACTTACACTTGCTATTATCATCATTTTTTTGGGCAAAATCCCGGACGGGTAACAGATTGGAGTCAGGCTGACTATGAGGTGGAGTTTCCGGAGGATTTGCCGTACTTCTGAGTTGGCGTTCCCCCAGTCAGAGTCCTTGTGGGATTGCGGCTACACTTAGAGAGATGTTTCAGTCTTCCGCTGTTCCATGTATTTCATTTATGCAAACTCTGATGTACCCGCTACGTTATGTTGAATAATAAAGCTTTGAACTCTGATTTTTACCATATTTGTTCGCTACATGTGTCGGTGGACTTCCTGGGCACACATATGGCCGCATTCGGGTTTTGTGTAAATCCGGGTGTGACAGCATCATACCATATATGCAGTCAATGTTTCATCAAAAAAAGATTGCAGCCATTGTTCCTCTTGATTTGAGGCTGAAGCTCTGCCCCTCAGCCATGGCAAAAGTCCAAGGGAGCTGCTGCTGAGGGGCCAGCTGAGACTGGCCACCTGCCAGGAAGTAGCCAAGCATGCTTAAAGAGGATGGTGAAATAGTACTGGTACCTCCCAATTAGCAACAGCCTTTCATCTCTCTCTCCTTTCTCTCTCTTCCTGCCCCTCCCTCTCTGTCTCTCTCTCTCTCCTCTCCTCTGGCCCCTTCTTCCCTGCATCATTCATGAGAACATGCTATTGACCGACATCTCTCTTTTTTGTCTGCAGCTGTTGACTACCCAAATTTCAAAAGAAAACAATCTATCTAGAATCTATCATCTAGCATCAGCATGGTTTGCAAGATAGATCAACACTACACCCTCTCTTTTAAACCATACACTACTGCACTTCACTCCCATATACATATGTCTCTCACAAGACTGGTCACAGATTTGTATTCGTATATGGCTCTCTATAATACTGTAATGAACTGTAGCAGTGCTTGGTGGTGCGTGTACATGTACCATGCGCCATCATGAATTGGTAGATACGCCAAGAAGTTAAGCCTCTTTATGTTCTCGCAAAAAAAAAAAGAAGCCTCTTTATGTTCCAAGAAAAATACTAGGAAGTAGTATGTGACGGTTGGCCGTGCTAATAAGTCCTACGATGTTTGTACTACTCATACATCCATTTCTAATTATAGTTCATTTTTGTTTTATCCTAAATCGAACTTCTCTAACTAATTATATTTATTCAAGTTTATGAACTAGATCAAAATTAGATAACTTAATTTGACTTAAGAAAAAATAAGATGAGCTTTAATTTTGAAAAAAAGTATGGAGTGATATTTTACTTGGATTACATATATTATGGAAGTTACTAGTATCATTGTATATCATACAGCTTTGTACCGTTGTATATGTATTTAACTGCAGCAAGTATAGAGGACAGAATGGTATATGCACAATTATTGGAGGACATATGGAAGTCAAGGTCTAGTTAGAAACACACATGTATACCAATAGAATCTACGATTTTTGAAGCCAGGACATGTGTAGAGTACCAGGACGAGATTTATGTGTACTGAAACAGCTCTTCTGTGCAAGTGACACTGTAACTGCAGTATATCTATCCGTCTGTACGTATACGCAGCATGAATTTGCTACATGAAGCTATAAATGTGTGTGTATGGAGTGGAGACAAATATACAATCCTCCCCCAATAAAAAGGGGGCAACTATACAAGATCGATCTGATTCGCTTTCAATGTGTCAGGTATAGAAGTGGGTTGGTTGTACGTATATCACTGTATGATCATGAACTGCCCGTTGTATTTATACACCTCTGTACATGTACATGAGCATGCATGCATGCATGACCTTCTTCTACTTGCACTGCTGCCATGAGAGATCGACATCAAGGAACAGTTGACTCTCTCACACCATGGCACCATGCCATTGCCATACTTTCTCTCTCTATACTGTAGAGTGTAGTTAGTTGTAGAGAGAGAGAGCAGCAGCTGCAGGTCCTAGCAAGAGGTAGTGTATAGTGCCTGTACAAGTATAAATTTCACACATGTAGTGTCACACCCGGATTTACGCAAAACCCGAATGTGGCCATATGTGTGCCCAGAAAGTCCACAGACACATATAGCGAACAAATATGGTAAAAATCAGAGTACAATGCTTTATTCTCATCATATCATAGCGTTTACATTAGAGTGCTTCAGAAATAAAATCATGGACAGCGGAAGACTAATACATCTCTCTAGCGTAGCCGCAATCCCACAGGGACTCTGACTGGGAGAACGCCAGCTCAGAAGTACGGCAAGTCCTCTGGAAACTCCACAGCATAGTCAGCCTGACTCCAATCTGTTACCCGTCCGGGATTTTGCCCAAAAATGATGATGATAGCAAGAGTAAGTAACTGAATTACTTAGCAAGTATAGCACGGGTTATGAAAGCTCAAAAAGGCTAGACACTGGCTTAACTGCATTAGCACTTTTAGTCGGTTCGTTTTAACTTTATCCAAGTTACTACAAGTGAATGAGAACCCGGTTGTTACCCAATTAATAGTGTAAGTGACATTAAACAGGAATAAATATCATATTCTAATAAAAAAGGATCCAGGCCGCTCGTGACCCTGAGCAAGGCTATCATGAGAATAAAGCCTTGCTC
Organism: Echinochloa phyllopogon; assembly: GCA_033239725.1. Lineage (NCBI taxonomy): Eukaryota > Viridiplantae > Streptophyta > Magnoliopsida > Poales > Poaceae > Echinochloa > Echinochloa phyllopogon. The sequence goes on from BTCW01000002.1 coordinate 3,261,867, forward strand.
AGGGTCACGAGCGGCCTGGATCCTTTTTGATTAGAATATGATATTTATTCCTGTTTAATGTCACTTACACTATTAATTGGGTAACAACCGGGTTCTCATTCACTTGTAGTAACTTGGATAAAGTTAAAACGAACCGACTAAAAGTGCTAATGCAGTTAAGCCAGTGTCTAGCCTTTTTGAGCTTTCATAACCCGTGCTATACTTGCTAAGTAATTCAGTTACTTACTCTTGCTATCATCATCATTTTTGGGCAAAATCCCGGACGGGTAACAGATTGGAGTCAGGCTGACTATGTTGTGGAGTTTCCAGAGGACTTGCCGTACTTCTGAGTTGGCGTTCTCCCAGTCAGAGTCCCTGTGGGATTGCGGCTACGCTAGAGAGATGTATTAGTCTTCCGCTGTCCATGATTTTATTTCTGAAGCACTCTAATGTAAACGCTATGATATGATGAGAATAAAGCATTGTACTCTGATTTTTACCATATTTGTTCGCTATATGTGTCTGTGGACTTCCTGGGCACACATATGGCCACATTCGGGTTTTGCGTAAATCCGGGTGTGACAGCTCTGGCCCAAGCCTGGCCTATATCGTGGATGTGAATTTGGAACATATCCAACAAACTCCACCTTGAGACAAATTCCATCACGTAGACGAATAATAAACCTCCATATTCAAATCTTGAATATCAATGTCCATCGGACAAATAAGATCACTTGAGTATTCTCCCAACACTTGAGCAAATAACCAATAGGTTCAAACACACACAGCTATCAACAAAGCAGACGAACAATCTGGGCCTTCAACAAATTCATAATCCCAGCAAAAGTCTGAGTCTGTGCAACTGGCCTCGGAAAAATAAATGCTCAATCATTAAACGATATAAAGTCGCAATATCACCTGTGGTATTAAATAAATATCCAGTGAAGAACTCAATTACTGCTCCATTCAAACACGGTTCAGATGTAGGCATAAATGTGCAACCAACGAAGTATAAACCTCTGCAATAGACCCTGCAGTAGTGCAGTAATGAGTGGACGTCTCCACCTTGAACAATAAATGTACTGAATGCTGGCCAGTACAAAATATTATAGTATCTATGCAGCAACTCTGAACTAGATCCCTCAACACGAGCAAAGACAGCAATAAATGTACTGCTCCCGCAATACAAAACACTGTAGTATCTAGTCAAACAAAACTTCCTCTGTTGCACTTAGAATCCTCCACCTCGAACTCAATTCGGAGCAAAACCTTCACCTTTAATTAACCAACTTCATTGGAGTAAAAGAAAACCACTAGGCTGGCATGAACGATGTTGTCAAAACATCAAGATGAATTAACTCAAAGTGATCCGATAATAATCCCAACATCTCCTCAAAATCTCAATATATCTCAGCAGTGGAAATCACATATCATAGAAGCCATATGAAAGAAATAACCAGAAGAAAATAATCTGCAGTAATAATCTAGGTATGTTACTGTGCGAACCTAGCAATAACCTGCAGCATTGTGTACAACTCCGTGTACGTTCAGCAAAGCTGAGAAAACCTTCTGGTAGCTTCTCGTAGATTGGTCTGCAGCATCTGGCAAATACGGAATCAGATTCCGTCTTAAACTCCACGTTGACGTGTCTTGCACGAGGTAGCCAATCGCAGATTGATCCGGCTGGCGACGCGCGATAAACAGGGACGAAACCCAAATTAATTTTTTTTCACGTGATCTCGTACCAAGCTCTGATACCACTTGTTAGCAAATAATGCGTAAAACAAGATCGAACACGAGACACGATTTAACGTGGAAAAACCCTTGCGGGAAAAAACCACGGAAGACAATCACTATTGAGGAGAGTTTACAAGTAGGGATGATACATGGCTTATTTGTCTTGCCTTGCCTTGTCTTGTCTTGTCTTGTCTTACCCTACCGTCTACATAGGCTTACATATATATATGCGGCTCACGTCCCTGTGCTTGGTTGCGTTGCCAATGTGGGACTAAATTGTGCACTCCTGAGAGAAACCACAGCACAATGGGCCTTCGCTTCGCTCTGGCCCAAGCCTGGCATATATCGTGGATGTGAATTTGGAATATATCCAACACTAACTATTGTAGTCTACATTTATTTTTTTCCATAATATCTGGATCACTACAATAAATGAAGAAGCAAATAAGAGATACACTACACAGGCAAAACGTCGAACACGTTACAGACAGCTAGTTAGATTATCCTTTTGTGGTTTACCTACGAATTCCGGTTCTCAGTATCTTCTCCGGCGAGGTAGACAAGGGCTACTTTATGCTTGACGCCTGCCAACAGCCAATGCCACCGTCTCCATTTGCTCTCACGGAAGCACACAGCACACCCATAGCCCCACAACTCGTTGCTGCTTGCCGCACCTCCTTGCACAGCTGCACCTGTGCTGAAGCAAAAAGGTAAAGCAAGATACCTGGCCGACGATATAGGGACGACGCCGGCGAGATTGCCGGCGGGCCTGGGGAGGAAAACACCGCTGTTGTTACGCTCGCGTTTGGCGCCGGGCGGAGATAGGAACACTGCACGCATGCCTGCGACTGGGGGCGCCGGTGCATGGGGCTGCTGCCTCTGCGACTTCTGAAGCGGGGGCCATGCCGCCGGGTTCAGACCGAGAGGCACATCGCCGCAGCCAACTGTCACACCAGGATTTACACAAAACCCGAATGTGGCCATATGTGTGCCCAGGAAGTCCACAGACACATATAGCGAACAAATAAGGTAAAAATCAGAGTACAATGCTTTATTAATCTCATGATAGCGTAGCGTTTACATCAGAGTGCTTCAGAAATAAAATCATGGACAGCGGAAGACTAATACATCTCTCTAGCGTAGCCGCAATCCCACAGGGACTCTGACTGGGAGAACGCGAGCTCAGAAGTAAGCCAAGTCCTCTGGAAACTCCACAGCATAATCAGCCTGACTCCAATCTGTTACCCGTCCAGGATTTTGCCCAAAAATAATAATAACAACAAGTGTAAGTAACAGAATTACTTAGCAAGTATAGCACGGGTGATGAGGCAAAAGAGGCTAGACACTGGCTTAACTGCATTAGCACTTTTAGTTGGTTCATTTTAATCATAACCACTACATTAGATGAGTCCCAGTTGTACCCCAAATTAATTAATGTAAGTCAACATTAAGCAGTAATAAATATCATCTTCTAATCATAAAAGGATCCAGGCTGCTCGTGACCCTAAGCCGGGCTATCATGATAGATCGTACACTCTGCAGAGGTTTCGTCCTTTTCCCACCAGTCGCGTAAAAGTTCAGAAGAACTTTGCACCCAACCACGCACATCGACACTTCAGAGGTGTGACGGCATAGAGACTCTACGAGGCTTTCACAAGACACCCTAGCAAGACAGTAGTCGCTGGAGTACTACAAGGTGGTGAGAACCTAGGCACCGAGATTGACTGACCCTCAGGGCGCAACGTGAGGGGGTCAATGGCGTCCACGCGCCGGCAAATCATGCCAACAAGTAAATGGCGCAACGTGCGGAGCTCCCGCACTCACGGGGGCTCCCAACACGGGACTGGGTCTAACGGGACCTAGCCGACGGGGCTACCGTCCTCGGTGGAATCCGAAAACACCTCGCGCCTTGCCTCCTACAACGCCGTAGGCCAATCGGTAACCACTGCCAAGCTAGAGACGTACAAGCTACTCAACCAAGACCAGAGGCATTATAGTTCCGGCGGCGGCGACAGGCTCCCAGGTTGCCGCTTTTACGAACCAGTCCTTAGGGAGAGACACTGGGGCCAGGCAAAACACACAAGCCCCAGCTCCCTGATCCAAGTTGCTAAAAAGCAAGTTTTAACATTAAAGTTGAAGTGGACCATTAATACAAGTTTAACAGTTACATAAAGGTGACAGTAGTTGCGCCTAGCAAAATACTACCCATATGCAAAAACCCATAGGAATACAAGGACAGGGAAATAAATGCTAGGTACGACCTTAAAGGTAAACAGTATTAGACACATGCGTATGTAAAGAACAGTGTATTAAAAGTGAGATAGGTAACAAGGATTGTCCGTGCTATAACTTGCCTTCCTCGGAGTACGGCTGCTGCTGCGAGTCCTGCTCCGGCACGTCCTCAACGTACTCGAAGTCCAAAGCTACGGGCTCGCCGACTGGACACGATCATCACGCAAGCATCCAAAGCAATCATTACATGCAAACAAAATTAATTCTATTAGAACAGTATACCAAACAGTGAAAACAGTACAAAAACAGGAGCTAGAAATAATCTACGCTTCGCTACGAACACATGAGCGCGAGAATCACACTAATCGGAGCTAAAACGTGAAAGTTATGGCGTTTCTAAGTTTCAGGGGCTAAAACGAAGAAAACAGGACCTATCTGTAATTATTTTTGAACTGGGATGGACCTCGGATTAATTTCCAGAAAGTGCAGGGGCTCTTTAACAAAAGTGCCCGGCTGACCGGTACTCGGGGGTTTGACCCGCATCGCGGCCGTCGAATCTAGATCGGGCGGATGGGATTTAAAACGCGAAGGGGTATCCTGGGTTCTAATCTGGGCCGTTGATCTGAGATCGGACGGCCCTGACGCTCGGGCTCGCCGGGGACGATGACGCCGCGGCGGCGCCGCTCGGCCGACGGCGGGAGTTCGCCGGACTTCGGCCTAACTTGCGCTAGGATGCTCGGTTTTCGACGGGGTTTGGCCCTATGGCTTCAGCAGGAGATGGCGAGTCCACCAGGGGTGTTCTGGTCGAGGATTGGGGGCTGTGGGTGGCTGCTGGCGGCAAACAGCGGAGCTGTGCTTCGGCGAGGTGGGTGGGGGGTGCTACGGGGCTCTACAGGACGCGAGACTTGGCTTGGGAGAACCGGGGAGGAACGGCAATACTACCTGACTGGATCAATTGGTCGGAGAAGTGGCGGAGACGGTGGTCGACGACGAGCGGCGGACGAAGCTCGTCGGCGACCGAGGGGAACCTAGCTACGGTGCTCGGGCGAAAAAATTAAAGGGCTGGGAAGCTTCGTTACCTCGGGGCGATGCTCCTGACGCAGTGAATTGGTCAGAGCAGGTCCAGGAGGTGGGACGGCGAGTGGCGGCGCTCGGGCTTGGGGACGACGGCGGTTCCACGCGGGGAAGCTTCTCCGGCAGCAACCCAGCAGCGTGGCACGGTCCAAGGGCTTCAGCTCGCCGCGGCGAAGCTCGTGGCCGGCTCGGTCCGTTCCAACTGTCCACGGAGGTGGCGATCGACGGCGGCGCTCTGTGCGAGGAGAAATCGGCGAGGGCGGGGTGGAGAAGTGGCGGCGCTGCTAGGGTTGGGCGATGGGGGTGAGAGAGGCAGCGGCGTCGGGGATTAAGTAAGGCGAGGGCGGGGGCGGCCTCGGCGCGCGGGCCCGGACGCGGCAGGGGCGTGCCATTAGCGGGAGGAGGAAGAAGGAAGGTGGAGGGGAGGGGCTGACGCGTGGGGCCGGGCTGGCAGTGGGGGAGAGAGGAGGCAGGGGCGCGGTTGCAGGCTGGGCCGAGTTTGGGCCGAAAGGAGCAGCTGCTGGGCCGGCGGGGAAGGAAAGAGGAGAGAGGAGGCGCGATGGGCCGGGGTGTTGGGCTACTCGGGAGGGAAGAGTTGAGGGGGCAGAAGCGAACCAGAGAAAGAGTACAGGGGGCAGAATCGAACTATGGGCCTAAAAACTTTTGTAGAGCTCCAAACAAAGTGATTCAAATTTGAATTTAAATAAATTTAAATTCTTGTTTGAATCACAAGCAATACAAAAATAAATGCAGCAGCATAAATGCAACAATAAATGTTTCTATCACTTATATTTGATTTTAAATTTTAGAAATTTTAGTATTTAACTTATAATAAATAGGAGACAGCTCTAATTAATTATTTAAATGCCAAAAATTTTAAATTGAGCATTTTTGAGTGTTACACCAACGGGCTTTGCAACCATGCCCACGCCGCGCCGGCGGCCATCTGGCGCTCCCTCTGCAGCTCATGGATCAACTCAGCCATCCGCCGTCGTCGCGCCGCGCCAGCTGTCCACGGCCGTCACGGCCGGCGTCCGCCGCGCACGCTGCCCGTCGCGCCCGCCACCCGCTGCGCGCCGCCCGCCGCACGCCGCCGCCGCCTCCTTTCAATCCGAGCGGGAAGACGAGGTCGCGCCCATCCTGCCCCGCCTACGCGAAGAGCCAGCCACCACGCACCGCTGAAGGCCGGCGTGGCGCTGGGGAGGGAGCGGCGCGGGTGGCCGCCGGCGGAGGGGAGGGGCGCGGAGGAGAGGGAGAGGGAAAGGCGGAGGAGCGCGAGGGGAGGCGGAGGCGGAGGCGACGCCGCCGATGGGAGAGACAGGGAGGGGTGGGAGGCGGCGCCGAGAGAAAGGGGTGGGAGCAACGCTGACGGCAGTGGCGGCGCGGGGCGAAGGAGAGCACCTCCGTTTTCGTCCACCGCTCGCTGCTGCTGCCGCCGACCGCCCGCGCACCTGCGGCCTCGACGTCGACGCGCCGCACCCGCCTGTCGGCGCCCCGTGCACCTCCCTTTTCATCCACCGCTCACTCCTGCTGCCACCGACCGCCCGCGCACTTGCAGCCCCCACGCGCTGCGCTCGCTTGCCGGCGCCCCGTCACCGCCCACGCCGTCGTCGCGCCGCCTGGTAGGCCGCAACGCCGCCCAAGAAGAAGAGTGGAAGAGAAATGGGAGAAGACGAGACCGAGAAAAGTTCACCAAGAAACACGTCTTAAGAGGAGGACAAACGGGAGAAGTCGAGAGTGTTCCAGCCGGTCCCAGAAAGACGCGTGGTACTCGAGCAGATATTTTATCTGCTGCTCCATCAATCACCTACGCCGCTGCATCACCAATCACCTACGCCGTGGATTCCCGATCCAATGGTAAAATACAATTTTTACTGACGTGGTGCGGCTGGCCGGCCGCCGGAGCCGCCCCTTTCGTAAGGGTTATTGCTGCTGGCAGCGTTGAGGAGGCCCTCTGCACAGTGCCACAACTGTTCAGAAGTGACCGCTTGTGCAGTGAGTATTTGCCTAGTACAACAGAAGTGGCTCTACTAAATACCTACATCCTACTACATGCACACAGACAAAGCAACTCTACTGCAGGCAGCAATGGCGACAAAGGTGGTGATGCGAGTGAGCATATTCCCTTCATCTTTTGCTTTTGAAGAAAAGGAAAAACGTACTCCTTCTTCAGTTGGTAGTGTATAATATATACATGTGTCAACATAAGAATATTTGATTCTAGGCATCCATATATCTACAGTTCTACACTTAGGGCTTGTTAAAATCCATCCCGCTAGAGTTATCCAGCTAATTTTCCATAAGCAAATGTTGATAACTATAGCTACCTCTTGTTCTAAATGCAATTAACCGACAATAAAGATTGTAAATAAATCATATACATTATGATAATATTCATATATCAAACAAATGATACGTATGTAATAATTTATTATCGATGTATCATTTGTATCATCTTGATGTGTCTGTCTAAGATTAATAAAATTTTCCTTATAAAAAAATAATGATATCTTAAAAAGATAATCGTACTAATTATACATGAGGAACCCAGATATTTTTTTCCTTGAAAAGATCAGCATTGAGAAGATATGTTGGAGAGAGGTTTCCTTGATCTTTACTTTTTTGCAAGGACAACAGGAGAGAGAGAGAGAGAGAGTAGCTACACACACAGATCCCTAAGAGAATGTTATCTATCCAAGTCCAACCATATATTTCTCCCTCCCTTTTTTTTTGGTTGGATGTTGTGTGTAAATGTGGGAGCAAGTCATTCCTTTTGCTGGAATGCTTCTTTAAAGCCACGCGCGCACACGCAAGCTAGCGCAACCACACTTGCCCACTTCTTCTTCTTCTCCACTTCACACTCCGCCGCCCTCTACCTTCTCCATCCCAGTCAACCCCCGGCCTCGAACCAGCTCCATCTCGATCACCACGGCAATGGCGGGCAAAGCTTAATCATCCGATCCTCGACAAGCTCTCTAGCTAGTTAGCTGCCTTTGTTCTCTGCTATAGATAGATAGCTTCTTCACACGATGACCAACAATAATAGCAGCAGTAGCAATGGCAACGGCGCGAACGCGGCGGCGAGCGGCGGCTGGCTGGGCTTCTCGCTGTCGCCTCACATGGCCTCCGCCATGGACGACCACAGCCAGCACCACCACCACGTTCAGAACCACCACCACCACCACCAGCAGCAGCAGCAGCATGGGCTGTTCTTCCCTTCCGTCACCGCCGCCGCCGCCGCCGCGTACGGCCTCGGCGCCGGCGACGCCGCCGCCGTGGCCACCAGCGCGTCGTACTACACGCCGCAGCTCGCGTCCATGCCGCTCAAGTCCGACGGCTCCCTCTGCATCATGGAGGCGCTCCGGAGGAGTGATCAAGATCACCACGGTATGCCTGTGCCTCGCTTCCCGATCGATCCATTTCTTTGTTTCTTGTTGGATATATTTATGGATCACGGAGAGGTTGGTTTGCACTGGGTATGTCCCTATATATATATTTATATATATCTTCATGTGTGATTGATTGATCGATGGATATATCGGCGGCGGCAGGGCCGAAGCTTGAGGATTTCTTGGGCGCGGCGCAGTCGCAGGCCATGGCGCTGAGCCTGGACAACGCCGCCTCCAGCTTCTACTACTACGGCGGCGGCGGCGGGGGGCAGCACCACGGCGGATTCCTGCAGCCGTGCGCCGCCGCCGACCTGTACGGCGGGCCCTCCGCGGCGTCGCTCGTGGCCGACGACGAGGCCGCCGCCGCAGCCGCCACGGCGATGGCGAGCTGGGTGGCGGCGCGCGCCGGCGCGGCCGAGGGCGGCGGCGTGCTGTCCGCCGCGGCGGGGCACCACCACGGGCTGGCCCTGTCCATGAGCTCCGGGTCGCTGTCGAGCTGCGTCACCGCCCACCCCGGCGGCGCGGGCGCCGAGCATCAGTACGGCATGGTGGCCGCCGCCGCCGCCGCCATGGACGGCGGGCGCAAGCGCGGCGGCGCCGCCGGTGGGCAGCAGAAGCAGCCCGTGCACCACCGCAAGTCCATCGACACGTTCGGCCAGCGCACGTCGCAGTACCGTGGCGTCACCAGGTACACACCGCACTGTCGTCTCTCCTCGTCATTCTGGCTGCTAAGCATGCAAGTTAATTATATTTAGGATGCGGTTAATCACATCATTCTAATTATAAACTACTCACGACAAACTAATCAAATGGCATTTGCGCAATAGCTGGCTACTAGGTTAACTTTCATGCTAATTAATGAACTGTTTTCTATAACTACAAGAACACGACGCACGTACACTTACACGTATAAGCAAGCATACCACATTATTGGCAACGTATGAGGTGCAAATCAGGTTCCTATGCAAACTATGCAAACTTCAATATCGTTGTATCACACGTACGTTTATGAACAAAACAAAACAGAACAAAATAATTGATGAAATCATTCGCGCGTGCGTTCTAATTAATCCGACGAGTATCTCATAAAATTAAGCAGACATAGGTGGACAGGGAGGTATGAGGCGCACCTGTGGGACAACAGCTGCAAAAAGGAAGGCCAGACCAGGAAGGGCAGGCAAGGTGTGTTCACATGACATGGATTAACATTTGAAAAGCACTGTCATTAGTGTGTCAAAGGACGTACAGCCAGTATTAGCAGAGTCATTATATAGTAGCTAATGAAGCTTGTGTGTGTTGTCTTTGGTGAACCAACGGTTGTGGCTGGGGACCGGGACGGAATATTTTTCACGTACGGCTATCTGCCTGTCAATGCTGCAGTTTATCTCGGTAAGCACTCTTTGCTGCACTGCACACACTCAGATTGTCGATCCTAGTGCGTGGTAAAAATGGTTTGGGAAGCGAGGTAAAAAATTAACTTGTTGGGTGTTTGGATGTGCGTGGCTGTGTTAGGCGGGTACGACATGGAGGAGAAGGCGGCGAGAGCCTACGACTTGGCGGCGCTCAAGTACTGGGGCCCCTCCACGCACATCAACTTCCCGGTAATCTTTTTTACCTTGACACAGCTAGCCATGGTAACTTCGTAGTAACTAAGTACAGTGTGCTGAGCTGAGGCTGTGCTTTTAATAAGGAAAATAAAATGACAAAAATCAAATGTGTTTTTTTAAGACTTGAACAAAATGTGGATGTGGAATATGATATGCATGCAGCTGGAGGACTACCAGGAGGAGCTGGAGGAGATGAAGAACATGACACGGCAGGAGTACGTGGCTCACCTCAGAAGGTACATACTGTGCAATCTGCCTGATTTGTCATCTGATGAAACATTCAGTTTGACCTAGATATGTAGCTACGACGAATGAGAACAGCATCTGAAGTTTCTGAACAAACCGCTGGGCATTTGGGTGCAGGAAGAGCAGCGGTTTCTCACGGGGCGCCTCCATGTACCGGGGAGTCACAAGGTCTCTAAGTCTGAAACTCTGAATCGTCGTTTACATACACATACACACCTGTCTGCATCTGCACACACTGATGGATGATGAATCCAGCCTTGTCGATCGATTTATTTACTACTGCATTCAGAAACAAACAAAAAAAAAACTGTGCATTTTTACTGAGGGATCGATGATATATGCGAATGAATATGCAGGCACCATCAGCACGGGCGCTGGCAGGCGCGCATCGGCCGCGTCTCCGGCAACAAGGACCTCTACCTCGGCACCTTCAGTATGAAATCAAATAACTTTGTTAATAATTCCTTCTGCTTATCTACTATCTCTGCATCCGCATCCTCATTCATTCAGTTACGCAAAGCTTCTGTACAGTTTCTGCAATCTGCATATAGCATGGTGTGTTCCATTGCATGGGCCATTTGCCATTCCATGATGAGCGAGGTCGCCATTTTTAGATGACGACGTCTGCAGAGTGCAGAGAGTGAGAGCTAGCGTGCGTGCAGTATAGGTCTAGGTCGTCAGCTCGATCCATGGATCCATCCATCCATGGCACCATGTATGCATGCAGGGCCGAGAGAGAGAGGCAGAGGCTGTCATGGTCGGAGGGTACAAGGCGGAGCCCTGTCTGTCGCCATCATCATTCTCACCTACACATGCGTGCTCTACTCTACTAGCTGCTATGCTACTACCTCCTCTCCGATGGAGTCGCATGGGAATGGCCGGGATGGATTGCAGAGCTTTAGCCCCCAATCATGGCTCTTCCCTGCCAAAGAATGTCGTCCTCCTGCTTTACCCCCTCTCATTTCCTTTTGCATGCCTCTTCTTTCTCTCTCTACACTTGTGTGCCTGCTTTGTGCTATGGTATGGCCCTCTGCCTGCATCAGCTAGCATGTGTGATTCTTAGAGAGAGAGAGATGGAGCAGGGTAGAGAGAGAGAGAGATGGAAGAAGATAGCTTTTGCATAAGGCTGACATGCTCCTTGTTTTTACGCTGTCGCGGATCGCACGCGCTGGCCGCCGGCCGGAGCTTTTGACCGCCATGCATGCATCGATCAGCATGCATGCATGCCCCGCCGCGCGCCCATCATGCATGGATTGGATTCTCCTGTTCAGATCATTCCTCCATGCAGATATGCCGACGTGGCTACGTGCGTGCATGCTTCATGGAGTCTTGTGTGTCAGTGTGTGCTCATCGTTGACTGGGGTTGATTTGCTGCAGGCACGCAGGAGGAGGCGGCGGAGGCGTACGACATCGCCGCCATCAAGTTCCGGGGGCTCAACGCCGTCACCAACTTCGACATCACGCGCTACGACGTCGACAAGATCATGGCCAGCAACACGCTGCTCCCCGGCGACCTCGCCCGCCGCAAGAAGGACGACGACGTCGTCGTCCCCGCCGCCGCCGACGGCTGCGGCGCCACCACCGCTACCGCCATGAACAACGGCAGCGCCGCCGCCGCCGCCGCCGCTGCCGCCGAAGCAGCAGCCGCGGAGACATGGAAGGTGGCCGCGGCGCTGGCGGCCGCGCCGAGGGTCGCCGCCGCCGCCGCGGAGCACGGCGGCCACGGCGCCGCCCACCACCACCACAACCACCATCACCACGACGTGCTCTCTGGCGCGGAGGCCTTCTCGGTGCTCCACGACCTGGTGGTGACCGCCGCGGACGGCGGCGCCGCCGCCGCGCACGCACAGCAGCACATGCCCATGTCCAGCGCGTCGTCGTCGCTGGTAACCAGCCTCGGCGGCGGCAACTCCCGCGACGGCAGCCCCGACCGCGGCGGCGGCCTCTCCATGCTCTTCTCCAAGCCGCCGCCGCCGCCGCATCAGCCGCCGGCCAACAAGCCGATGAGCCCGCTGACGATGCCGCTGGGCTCCTGGGCCTCCCCGGCGTCCGCCCGCGCCGCCGCCGCCGTGTCCATCGCGCACATGCCCGTCTTCGCCGCCTGGACCGACGCCTGATCAACCCATCGCCGCCGGCGGCCGATCCCACCATGCGCGCGCATCCTGCACTACCTTCCGGCCGCCACGTCAGCGGTCAACGCGCGCCTCCCCGTTGACCGGCCGGCAGCTTGTCGATCGCCGGCCGGTCTCGTCCGATCCACTTGTTAATTAATTAGGGCTCTTAATTAGCTAGATGGTGATGGCTAGTTGGCGTAGCGGGTTGATTAGTTAGTTAGTTAGCCATGGGGAGGTTATTATTGGTTAGTCAAGCTAGCTAGCTAGAGAGAATGCACGGCGCGGCCTCTGCTGTTTCCTTCTTCTCCGGCTCCGTCGACGGCGACGGTGGCGGAGGAGAAGGGGTTTTGTAATTTGGAGGCCGGAGATCACGTGCATCTCCTCCAAAAATATATATCCAAAAACTAATCCACTACTAATGTGATGATCGATAGCCTCTCACTGATTTTTGTTACTACGGAGTACTCCCTCCGTCCTAAAATAAAATAAGTACACATCTCGCACTTTGAGGAGTCAAATACTTTAAAGTTTGACCAAATATACATTAAAAAATATTAATAATTATGATACTAAATAAATACTATTAGATTAATCATGTCATATATTTTTATAGTACACTTATTTAGAGACATAAATGTTAATATTATTTTTCTATATATCTAGTCAAACTTTAAAGTGTTTGACTCATGTGAGATGTGCACTTATTTTGGGTCGGAGGGAGTACCACGTAGTTTACTGCTGTCTTGTTCTTCGCGTCTCCGAAACTCCAGGAAGCTGCGCATATCATGCTCTGCCTCGGTCGATCAGAATCCTTGTGTTTTGTACTTCCGCGCCCCATTTAGCCACTGAAATGTGGGCCAAGATGGAGAGTCAGTCAATGGAGATCACTACGTTTTCCGCTCAGTGAACAGACCAGAAGAGCCGCGTTTATATGTTCACTGGGCCTCAACTGGGCTAACCCGTCGAGTGGGCTTAGCCTTCGGTTTGGAATGGGCTGGGCTAGGACCTTGAACCCAAGAAATATATTATAATATACTACACACACAATATTACTGAACAAATTGGTACTACATTATTGAACCGAATGCACATCACTGTCTGATCGAAAAAAAAGAAGAAAAAAAGAAAGAATGCACATCACTGTCGAATATAGTTTAGTAGTGACCATTAGTCAGCGTCAATATTTGCTACACAAATTTCTACAGTACAAGCTAGGTGTAGAATAGCACTTGTATATATTTTTTACAATATCACGGCACTATTTAATTAAATTTGATAAAATTAGACTCTTATCACCGTAATTTCTTATATGTTGCAAGTTAGTGTAGAATAGAATTTTTCTATATATATATTTTACAATATCAAGGTACCATATGTAAATTTGACGAAATTAGGCTTTTATTACAATTTTCTGCACTACAAGCTAGGTGTAGAATAGCACTTGTATGCATATTTTTTACAGCATAAAAAAATAGTGGCAATTTTTAATTTTGATAAAATTAGACTTTAATTACCGCACTACTAGGCTACAGCAAAAAGATAGGACACGGTTTTTCACAAAAAGGAAACAAAGCCATTTTTTGAGAGATATATCTAAAAATCATGAAAATACTAGCATACATCTTTGCTCTCAAGTCTCAACCTTTAAAACTTTCATCGAAATATCCATAAAATTTTCCAAAGAAACAATGGTGGTGTAGAAGATGCCAGTTTTAACCACTCCACAGAATTGCAGCTAAACTGGTAGATTTATGTGCCGAAAATTGTAGAGTGCTTGAAGACAAAATCACCTACACAATCAAATTTCTAAGAATTTGTCATGGGCATTTCTATGTTATTTTAAATGTTGAGATAATGAGATAAAGGTTACCTAACATAAAAAAGGTAAATCTATATTCTTGAAGGGGTACATCAGCAGTAGTACGCAGTACATGAGCAGTTGCACACACGAAGAAGAATTCAGCACTGAATGCATCCAAACAGACGATCGAGTGAATCTGTACCAGCCGCGAACCAACCAACAAACAAACCTGACGCGATCATTGAGGTCGATGATCTCAGCTGATCACCACAACAGGAGCACACCTGCCACTGTCCTTGCTGCACATCATTGGGTTCAGAGCTGCAACTGCAGCCTGCAACTACTCACCCCAGTCACGGCGTCATCCACAGCTCGTGGCCGTCATCATCATCATCATCTTCTACCTCCCGTGCCATGGCGAAATTGGCGATGGCCATGTCAATGCAGCAGGTGACGCAGCCAACAAACAACCACAACCACCAGGTAATCTAATCTGATCTAACTGAGCATCAGCAGCTTCATCCTCCATACTACAAAAGAATCGAGATGCTAATTCCTGAGCAGCTACGAGAATTTACAAGCCAAGAAGACAGAGAGCTATATCTACACATCCTAAGAGAATTCAGAGGACTAATCCTCACCATGCTGGCACGTATTCTCAGCTCCTACATCCTATAAACCCTGAACAAAAGCTACAGGTACATCCATGATCCCATCCATCTATGCCACCTACATATTTTATTTGACGTCCTCGCCGATGAGGTCGAGGCCGACCATCAGGAACGAGACGCCCTGGAACAGCAGGAAGTAGAAGTGCATCCCTTGCTTCGACAGCAAGCTCCGGGCGGCGGCTGTCAGCAGCAGCAGCGACAGCGCCAGCTCCTTCTTGTACATCCGGTTGTACCTCTCCTTCTTCTTCTTCTCCACCGGAGCCGGCTGCTCCTTCGCTCCGGCAGCAACCGGCATTGCCGATCGCTGATGCTGCTGCTTCCGGTGATCTTTGGACGGCGACAGCACGACGAGGTCGCCCTCTGAGGACCGGCCGGACTTCTTGGTCACCACCCACTCATAGGCACTGCCGAGCTGGAACAGGCCGGAGACCATGGCGTTGAACTTGGTCACCGACATGGTGTTCTCGAACAGGAGGTAGGGTATGATGAAGGGGAACGATCTTGGTGATGGGAGGATGTTGAGGAACGACATCAGGGCTGGGATGTAGCAGACAACCCAGTCCGGGAGCTCGGCTTCGGGGACGAACATTGTCAGTGGCAGGATGATGCAGAAGAGCGTGAAGGAGTAGAAGGGTAGGATGAGCTTGCGGAGCAGGAAGAAGAGGAAGATCAGGTTAGCCTTCTTCCAGAAGGCAATCTGCATTCAGAGAAAAATTGTGCAGCATTAGGACAGATGAACTAGATGATCAAGTTTGGCGATAAATTAGAAAACATTTTTCACCCAACTAGATGGCAATTTTTTGTAGATAAACTAATCTGGAAAAGTTGGAACATCACACTTTTGTCATTTAGAACTAGTATACATGTGTATTGTAGAGTGAAATTCAACAGCACAGTTTTATAGGAGCAATCACAAGTGGAGCACGAAGTCAGGAACAGAGCAATTGGTAATACCTTGCATCTAATTATGTCTGGCAAGCATAGCCTAAACAGCTGCATTGGGCCTGAATGCCACCGATGCTGTTGTTTCCTGTAAGCCTCATACGACTCCGGTAACTCACATTGGCACTGCACGAATATGAAATAAACTCTTTTAACACAAATAGTTCAGATTGAGCTATGATACCAGCACTGTGCTAACGCAATTCAGAAGCATTTGGCATGGTAAGGTACCTCCACATCATTTAGGAAGATGAACTTCCAGCCCTTCAGATGTGCACGGACCGCAATGTCCATGTCTTCAACTGTTGTCCGCTCCATCCAGCCCCCTGAATCCTCCAACGCCTTGATCCTCCACACCCCAGCTGTGCCATTGAACCCAAAGAAGTTGATGAACATGCCGTTCACTTGTTGTTCCACCTCAAAGTGGAAGCAGAGGTTAATTTTCTGCAACCGTGTCAATAGGTTCTCATCCTTGTTCACAAATGACCATCTGGCCTGCACCAGCCCCAATTCTTCATTGTCCTGCAGCCAACCAATGCAGAACATCACAATCATCAGAATGCTAATAATTCACAGAATCCACATGATTCAAGTACTGAATTCACCTCAAGCTACCTTGAAATGCGGCACGGTGCGCTTCAAGAAGTCAGGGTAAGGCTGGAAATCAGCATCGAAGATCGCCACATACTCATAGTCCCTGACATAGCTGCAGCTCATCGCTGACTTGAGGTTACCGGCCTTGTACCCTTCCCTGAGAACACGGTGGCGGTACACGATGTGTGCACCATGCTGCCGCCATTTCTCCACCTCCTCTCTGATCAGTGCTTGTGTGATCGGGTCATCAGAGTCGTCCAGCACCTGAACCAGGAAGTTGGACCTCGGCCAATCCAAATTGCAGACCGCCGCAATTGACTGCTGATACACCTGAATGGAACAGAGCAATGAACAGCATTGCAAATTTAGCATTTTCAGGCGCAATTGCCAGTGGGGAAAACTGCATTTTTAGGACGAATTGCGATTGGGAGAAATGCTGCATTGTCACCTCCTTCTCGTTGCACATTGGTATCTGGACGAGCACCATGGGGTAGTAGCCGGCGTCGGGGTCCTCGGCGTCGGGCATCGCCGGCGAGACGGGCCTGGGCTTGAGGCGCCTGAGGTGGATGTAGAAGCAGCCGAGGCTCTGGACGAGGCGGTCGGCGCTCTGGACGAGGAAGAGCACGACGCAGGCGTCGGCGAGGAGCTGGAGCGGCGGCGCGACGTAGGCGGCGCGGAAGCGCACGAACGCCGCGTGGAGCGCGGCGGCGGGCGCGGCGAGGCGCCGGCCGTTGGCGTGGGCGGCGAGCTCGACGGCGAGGAGGAACACGGACAGCAGGAGGAACGCGCGGATGAACGCGTAGAGCCGGGAATGCCGCGGCGGCGCGGGCGCGGTGGCGGGCGCCTCGTCCTCGCCGTCGGCGTCGGTGCGGCCGGCCGCGACTCGGCGGCGCGCGGCGCCCCCGAGCGCGACGGCGGCGGAGGCGAGCCAGGCCAGGCAGCCCGCGGCGCGGTGCGCCTTGAGGAGCAGCACCCAGGTGATCTGCTTGGCGTTCTTCCGCCGCCTCCGCCGCTCACCGGCGCCGGTGCCGGCGCCGCCTTCGGCGTCGTCGCCATCGCCGTCGGAGTCGATCTCGGAGATGGACCAGTTGGGGTTCTCCATCTTGACGACGACCGGCGTGCCGCCGCGGTAGGCGTCGGCGGCGGCGCCGCCGGCGAGGGCGGCCCGGCCGCCCCAGAAGCCGCTCCACGGCGCCATCGAATCGACGGGCGGCCCGAGAAGATCACCCGGCTCGGCTCCCTACCTCCTCTGTCCCAAAATAGCAAGCCGAGCGAGCACAGTGAGTGACACACGCACACACGGCGAGAGGCGCTATTCCTGGGGCTCCCCTTCTTTTGAGCTCGCCCAGCTCCAACGCCGATCTCTGTGCAATGCAAGCTTCACAGTCACAACTGCCAACGCAATGAGAAATGCGAGGAAGGAGATGGAGAAGGGGGAGGATGGAGAAGAAGGGTGCAGGCCTACAGGGCAACGAACAGCTCAACGCATGAGAGAGAGGGGACAAGCGCGGTGTTCACTTCCTTTGAAATCCAAAACTTCCCCCAAACTTTCTCCCTCTAAACTTCGTTATTCACTATCACGTCAAATCTCTCTCCTCATGCATGGAGCATTAAATGTAAATAAATAAAAAACTAAGTACATGGTTTTGATGTACACGACGAGACGAATCTTTTGAGCCTAGTTAGGTCATAGTAGGACAATGATTATCACAAACAAACGAAAAGTGTTACGGTGCGCTACAGTGTTCGATGTGACATTTTCACCCAAATTCACATTCCAAAGTGAACACCGCCAAGATCTATGGCAATGGCGTCTGCCATTTTGTTTTTATTTTGGAGCAAATCGCGTTGGCGTCTGCCATCGAGCGTGTGCAATGCATGCAGAAATCAATCAGTGTATCTCCGCATGATCCGGGAGCTAAATCTGTAGGATTACGCGGTGCAAAAAATAAAAGCAGGAGCACTACAAAAAATAGAAACCGAAAAATAATTGCTTGCTTGATAGGAGAAATTTCCATGAAGAAAAAAAAAGACTAGCCAGCATCATGATCAACCCTTTTACTCGATTCAATTTCCGGAGTTGCTGTTTTTGAATGGGCCGTATAATTTTGAAGCTGGTCAATTTCCGTATAATTTACACTCCATGCATGCAATGCAAACGGTTCTTTTTTTTCTTTTTTGTTTTGCGGGTAAATGCAAACGGTTTTTTTGTATAAAAACAAATTAATCCCTGGGTAGTTTGTTCGCGGCTGCTGGCTGCATGCCTCTGCCGGCGCGTGTCGCGCGGCCAAGAAGAGCCGGATGGGTCGCCGGCGCCCGGCCGCCGGTGAGGCCGGTGGAGACCGGCGGCGCCGTCCATGCATCCCGCCGGGCCGGTGGGCATGCGCCTGCGCCGCGGCGCCATGTCCATGTCCTTGGCATCGAATCGCTGCGGTTTTATTTCCTGGCGAAAGGTGCTGCAGGCTGGTGCAGGCTTTTGGCTCGGGATGGGAATGGGCCGGCCCGCCCCCGTGGCCTCAAGGTCAATTTTGGAGGGCCATGGGCCGACCCAATTTAGTCTTTAGCTACGGCCTCGATGGTCTAATGGGTAATATGAGTCGGCCTTGTTTACTCTTTAGGCTATGCTTAAGTAAACAATCGGATAAGTTTTAACCATGTTGCTACTTAGCAATTGCTAATTCTTAAAAAGGAAAAATAATTGTGTTGCTATAATACTACCGGTAATTACGTGCAAAGAAGGAAAAAAATATTGTACATGTGCTGCTAGACATCAACATGAAAAAAAATTTTCAACCAATATCTTGTATGCACCCATAGATAGAGATGCAAAGTTAATTTTTATGTGTGAAACTACATATGGATGTAAATTACGTGGGACTTTTGGGTCGGCCCTATCATACCCATTGGGTCGGTAGGGTCCAGCTTTATAGCCCCATTTTCTGTTTGAGGTCGACCCGGACGACCCAGGCCTTGTTTTATGGGCCGGGCCAACTACCCAATGGTGGTCGACCCGGCCCATTCCCATCCTGACTTTTGGCTCGGTCCTCCGACGCTAGCTGCGCTTGCTCGACGCGTCACGCTCACTCTCCCACGCACGGCCTCGCCGCTCGCCGGGCAGCTTCCCGTTCCCGTGTGCCTACAACTGTCGCCATGCTTCCTCCACCTGGTGGCTGGTGCTACACTACCGGCTGCATTCACAGATTCCAGTCTCGTGAGGAGAAGAAGATGACTGCACACAGCACTGTGTAGCTGTATGTAGCCTCTACTACTCTACTACTGCAGAGGATTTAGCTGCGGTTGCCATTTGGACCATAAAGTTTTTATTTTTACCCCCATCGTCATCAGGCACGCGGTTACTGTAGTAATAATTTATTTATTCAGTAAATACTAGGGAGAAAAAGTTGCGCTGGTGGCAGGGAACAGTGGTTCATAACGGTGGTGTTTAGATGTTGGATTTGGGAGGGTAAATTTGGAAGTATGATGTCACTTCGTAATCATTGCGTCACTGTAGCATTTCGTTTGTATTTGTGAAAAATTATCCAAAAATTGAGTAATTAGGCTCAAAATGTTCGTCTCGCAGAGTACAACAAAACTGTGCAATTAGTTTTTTATTTCATCTACATTTAGTACTCCATGCATGTTATGACATTTTGATGTGACGGGGAATCTTCTTTTTGCACAGTAAATTTGGGAGTGAAATTTTGGAACTAAACAGGGCCGTCCTCCTGCGAAATGTCATCTCAAGATTCATTGAACTAGTAAAGGCAGACATGTTTTTTTCAGAACATACAAATATACCAGAGAGATAATATATATTTTTTAACTGGGGGTTGAAATCATATATTTTTTGTTACACTTGCACCATATTTTTGAAAAAAAAAGAAATCATATTTTGTTACGCTTGCACCACTGAGCATGATACACGCTACGGCAGGTTGGTCAATGCGAGAAGAGACGAGCAGTGCAAGAGAATGTCGAGTCGTCGTTGGGCCCGTACCAGCTACCACGCACGGATCGAGAGCTCTCTACCTCGTAGGTTAAACAAACACACGAAGCCAGCGGCAACACGACAGATTTTTTTAGCAACTCAAGGTACGTAAACTCCAGTTTCGTTCATCCTCGTTCTGCAAAAACAAAGGGCGTTCAAGTACAAGTTCTCACTTGCTCGCTCCGTCCCTAAATGTTTGTCGTTTTCGCTTCCCGAGAAACATCTTTGATCGAATATATAAAAATATATATTAATATTTATGGTACATAATAAATATCATTAGGTAGATATTTGAATCTAGTTTTTAATAAATTTATTTGGAGATTAAAATGTTGCACGTATTTTCTACAAATCGAATTTAAATTGTGGCACGGAAACCAACGGCGACATACATTTAGGGACGGAGGGAGTACATGGGATGGATTTTGTTAACCGAGATCGAGGTTGATGCCTTGGAATGTTTCAGTAAGCAAACTGATCATCCTGTAGCTGGGATTTAAACTAAATAAACTATGGTGCTGCCAAACAGTTACCCGTTGGTTGCTGCACAATTTGACCGTTGGCTAGTGCTACAATTTTGGCGCTTTGATTTAATTTATTCAAAAACATAAAAGAAGATGGTGCACAAGCTCCGGTAGAAACTAGTAAAAAATTTGATGGTGAGCATTAAAATATGCATGCGCAAAAGAACTCATAGAAGCAAAAAATATAATGGCAACAAAAAAGGAACAGAATATGGAGACCGAGCTGCGTGTGCATATGCCTCACCAGGCACCATATTTGCACCAGCAGTGTGACTGCAGCTTTTTTGAAACTTGAGTGTGACTGCAGCTTCCCAGTTGTTTATATGTCACATGCCAGAACAGCAGGTAGCCGTTCTAGAACCTGACATCCATGGATTGCCGTTGGCAGAACAGGAGATGGTGGCCAAACTGAAAGAGTGGATGATCAGGTGATGCATTGGAGGCACCATTTTTCATTGTTATGTTAGATTCGCTCTCGCCACAATCATTTCTGCCCCATGTTAGATTCAGGCCGTCAGTCCTGCGTGTTCCCTTGCTACATTTACCATTGGTTTGCTTTGGAGGGGACAGAGAAACAGCATTTCCTGAAAACTGCATGTACTTGGGTAGGAGGTGGTGAAACAGGATGAGAATGAGATCATGTGAGATGCACAGACCGCAATGGAAGATCATACCAAATAATGGATCACTGCACAAAGCACGCATCTTCAGACCAAGACCAACTTCGACCTGTGACATGCTCGAATTTTGGATGCCAAAGTACCATCTTATAGCTTTGCTTTGATTTCAAAGAGATGGTGCACAGGTTTCAGTCGGAACTCATAAAGAAAAAGCTGTGGCTAGAAATCAAAATATATATGTGCAAATAACTCAGAAAGTAGAAACATAATGGCAAGAGAAGGGAACAAAATAGGGAGAGAGGACACATCAGCTTCACCAACAGTACAAACTAAATTGAGCAGCAGGTAAGCCGTTCTAGAATCTGACACGGTGGTATCCATGGATGGTAGAACATGCACAGGAGATGGTGGCTAAAACTAAATTGAGTGGATGATCAGTCAGTGATGCATTGAAGCTACCATTTTTCATTGTTAGTGATTCGGTCTCACAACAATCATTTCTGCTCCATCTTAGATTCAGATTCAGACCGTCAGTCCTGTGTACGCTTGCTGCATTTGCCAATGGCTTGCTTTGGGAGGGACAGACAGCATCTCCTTAAAACTGCATGTACTTGTCAGGAACTGAGAAACAGGATGAGGCCATGTGAGATGCACAGACGGCGATGGAAAGATTATTCTCAGACTTCACAAGTTTGGTTCACATTATTGGAGTGGTAGCTCAAAGCATGTATCTCCAGACAAAGATCAGCTTCGCCTGCCCAGCTGAAGATCGATCATCGTTCATGCTGTCAGGCATGAAAAACAGAGTGTCGTTTGGAACATCTGATCGAGCTGTATGAGCCACCGTCAGTTTGGAGTTTGGCACAAAGGCGCTGCTGTTCATGTGAATCGTTCATGGCGAGATCACGCGTTGGTAGAAATTGGCAACATGAAGGTCCTGGCCACCCCATGGCAGGTCGTATCGACTGTTCAAGACTTGAAGGCAGTCTTTGCTGTTCTGTTCCATGCATGGTCTCGTCTCTCGTCCAAGCTGCAATTGAATCCGGTCCAGTCCGGCCGGTCCTGTAGGATTCACAAGCAAGTTATTGTATTTCATAGCAAGAAAGTTTCTTTGTCACGCAAGTCATGTCATGGCTTGTACCGTTGAGGCACTTGCATTTTACATTTGTTCATAGCACAAAATTGAAGTGAAATGCATCATATCAGCCTATCGACATTATCCTTGTATTACTAACTCAAACAAATCTAACTAAACTAAGCTGTTCTGCAGAATTTAACAATCGTAAGGGATTGCTTTCTTATTTGAAGAGTGAACACAGATTTGTTCTCATTGCCCCTTCCGTTCATGTTCGTTCATTCGAGTTGTTGAGCATCATGGCAGTTGAGGCAGACAGTTTGCGGCTTTGCGCTAAGCAGTAACAAACGCTACACAACACCAGTATAATCTTATTGATACATATTGCAACCATGAACCATGACATGAATAGATAGAAAAAAAAGAGAAAATGTCAGCAAAGTCACTCATCCTGTTAATCGCGCCACGCTTTGTGTTGTCTGCCACTGGGAACCACTCTGCCCTACATGGTTTTATTGGTGATCATCAAGGACAACAACAGTGCCTGCATCTGCTTGTCTGAGGCATATGGTTTCTACTCTTGATATAGTTTGTCTCGCGTCAAATGCCATATATACATCAAGCCCTCCTTCCTCACCAAGAAACTGTGAATGGAATCAGCAACTACCATTTCGCCGTTCCAATTTAATTGCTTCGTAAGAGTCCATAACCTCTTTGAATTTTGCCTCAGCAACCTCTGCAAAAAAAAAGCCAAAAGGGGCAGCTTTTGAGCATATATTTAGATGATGGGCATGTTAGCTTTACATAATGGGAGTGGGGAGAAATAAGGAATACCTTTGTTATTTTGGTTTTGGTCTGGATGATACTGCATTGCTTTTCTCCTGAAAGCATCCTGAAACGCATCCATAAAGCAAGTAAGAATGTAGGTGATTACCAGAATGCTTTAGCTATCTGACATAAATAGAAAACATAAACACAAAAGGCATTACAGCCCAAATTTTCACTTGACTAAATTGACACTGAGATGCTAAGAGTTGGGCACAGTAGGGGATAACCGAGAACTTACGACAGAAGAATGTTTCCTTGTGCAGCCATTTTTTAAACTTATACAAGAGGATGCTACTAAGTACTAATTGAGTCTCAATTTTTTAGATGCCTAGAACATATATAGTTGAACAACTCTACCTGAATCCTTTAGCTCATAAGTACCAATTTAGCATTGAAGAGAGTAACTTACAAGAGTTCTGAAAAAGATCTTTAAAATATGTGAATTTTAACCCTCGTTTATGTTTTCAGCTGTACCAACACAAAACTGGAGAGTACGTACAACAGAGCTATAATTATAACAGAACACAGTGCACTCTTTGCAGCTATAACATTCATTAAACACTAAAATAACCAGGTGCAAGAAGTTACCTTTATTTCAGCATCTGAAAATGGCTCTGATCTTGACCTGTGAAATGAAAAGAAACAACTTCTGTTATGGTCATCATGATACCATTTACTTAGCATCTCAATTCTCTACACATTAGTAAATCTCTATATATTTGGCACATAAGGCCCATGGCCCAAGTAGAAGGGTGTATATGTAACATATTTATACCAAAAATATATGGATACTATGTGCTAATATGTAATACTACAATTAACATCTTACATTGAGGCATGTCAGTATCAACTTCAGGGCGGCAGAAATGAAACTTAATGTATGTGAAAAAGAACAGCTGGTTAATTATCTGTATAAAGCAGGGCGATTCTTTTCTTTTAGCTCAGTGCAATCATAAAGTACAAGGTTGCTGAAAACTGCATCGGTGCACATCCGCATATAAGTGGAAATAACAGTGCTTCTTTGCCAACATACTTGACTACTATCAATAGAATAGATGGATACGGGGACCAGGAATGATATTGGTTGGTTCACAACAAACAAGGCCATCATCACATACTGCTCACATAGAAACAAATGTTGACATGAATGAATGTTAGTACATACCTGTCAAGACCCAAAATAGAATAGTGACGCGACATTGCGTAACTCATAGTTTCCCTGGGCATCGACCTGAAATTTGTCCTTTGATTAGCATAAAATGCTTCAGCATCCCAGTGCCAGTCATATCTTCGATCATGCTGATAATAGGGATTGTAGCTTTCCCAAGTTCGATAGTCGCGACATTTACTTCTCTCCTTTTTAAATACATCTTGCATGCGCCGTATGCGTTCCTACAGAAATCACTACTGTTGGCTGAGGATTAGCTGAAACAAACCATCAGTATGCAAATACAATGGGAAAAAGGAAAAATGACTAACATCAATTTGAAATTGTGAGATGGTTCTTTACTTGAGATTTCTCAGGCACACATTGTCATATCGGGGTTCTACTGACATAATTCTGAATAGGGAAAAAAACTCGCGGAGATTTACTCTTCCTTCCCACCAGTCAACATATATCATGCATGACCTTGGCTGCTCTATAACCAGGGGCGAAGCTAGCTGTAAATTGCCCCTGGTGCGCCGCTTAAGAAGTATATAAAATTTTATGGAATTATATGTTAAATTTGGATCTATTCAGTGGTGATCTTGTTTTTACCCTGGTACCATGGCACCATGGTAGCTTAACGTGGCTCTGTAACTATATTTTCCTAAACCAATAGGCCATGCAAATTAATGTTTTTTAGGAAGTTCATCTCTAAGTTAAGAAGCAACTGAGTAATGACAAAGCAGTTCTGGACTGCACAGTGAACACGCTGGTAGCATCACTTTCATCAATATGCAAATTCTTGTAATGCATTTCATATCTCTTATATGTGAGAAGGGCACTGACCACTCTTTCTCTTTGATCCTCGTTCATTTCACGCATCCTCTGGTAATACTGTTCCCAGGCTTCACCACGCCGATAGGGCCTTCGAGTTCGAGGTATATCATCCCAGTACACATATGGTTCCGATCTACTAAGCTTCAGTCAAAGGAAAAAAATTTAAAAACTTCCCGCAAATCCACCTTCAAGACAATGATGACACGCCTTTTTGTACCTGAGTGTAGAACCATCGCACCGTCCGGCGCAGCTGACCGACCTACAAATTCGCAGGGGAGCCAATGTAATTGCGCACGGATACATGTACGAGAAAAACAATCCAAGTGGCTGATAGTCTCAGCAGCTCCGCGCAGCCACAATACAGAGGCGGCAGAGCAGGGGCCTAGGAATTGACACACGGATCGGGATTCAGGAGGCCTCACGGCCGGCGCCGCGGCTCGAGTGATGTCATCCGTGGCGAGGGATCGGCGGAGGGGAGAGGCGGGGCCAGGCAAGGGGAGAACAGCAGACTTACGGCGGCGAGGGTGGCGGTGGCGCCGACGAGCCCGACGAGGATGATGGCGGAGGGGGAGGAGCCTGAGTCCCCCTCCGCCCTCGGCGCCCCATGTCGCCACGGGCTCGCCGGGTGCTCTCCTTCGCGGCGGCCGGCCATGGGCGGCGGAGCAGGTGACTGGATTGGGGATCTGTGGAGTTGCCTGACGGTGACGCCGGCGAGGCGAGGAGCCGGAGAGAGCGAAGGGCCTGAGGCTGCCAAGTGGGCCCAGAAGAACAAATTCTTTCTTTCTTTGAGTAGGAACGGATTGATGGGCTGAGTTGTGTGGCCAATGTTTTTATCGCTTTTGCGGGCCGCCGCAGGCCTTCTATGACGGTTGTAGCCCACCAGCGTTTTGGTTGATCAGCTGCTGCTAATGAAGCCCAGTAGTTGTCTACCGGTTGTCGTGGCCCACTCTATGGTACACAATTCTATACGGGAAAAAGTCCATCTTACCTCCCTCATCTGTAACTGATGTTTGGTTTTCCTCCCTCATTTTCAATACCGGGTACGTGACATCCCCATCTTACAAAACCGGTCACTTTTCCTCCCTCACTGGTTTTGGACTCCGGTTTTGACCATTCGCCTGCCACGTCGCTGCCACGTCGGATACTGACATGTGGGTCCAGCTGACTCAGCTCATATGAAAACAAACACCCGGCGCCATGGTCTCCTCC
Organism: Echinochloa phyllopogon; assembly: GCA_033239725.1. Classification (NCBI taxonomy): domain Eukaryota; kingdom Viridiplantae; phylum Streptophyta; class Magnoliopsida; order Poales; family Poaceae; genus Echinochloa; species Echinochloa phyllopogon. The sequence goes on from BTCW01000002.1 coordinate 3,288,481, forward strand.
TCCTTCCCGGACGCCGACTCTCTCTTTCCCCTAGCGGTTGTCGTCGCCTCCTCCGACCGGCGTCGGCCCCACGCGGCGCCGCCCCTCTCCACTCCGCCCCCGCACCGCCCTATCACCGTCGCCCCCGCGCACAGCATAGTGGGCGCGGGCCTGCGCCTCCACCGGCGTCGAGCGGTCGCCTCCGCACATGCGCCGTCGTCGGGGCTGATGGGCGCCGCGGCGGAGTGGCGCGAGCGCTGCCGCCGGGACATGCGGGTGTTGCCACTGTCGTTGTGGTGTGGGCGCACCGCCACCCTTCCTCAACCCCCACCGACGGCCCGCGGCGGCCGCCGTCATTCTCTCATCTCCCTCCACATCCCCCGCCGTCGTCTCACACCCATCCCCTCCGCGTCGGCCCTCCTCCCGCGCCGCCCAACCGCCGCCGCGCCGAACCCCGTCGGCGGACGCCCCACCACGACGCCACAGGCCCACCGCCCCATCGCTCTCGCTCGACTGCTGCCCCACCGCCCCGCCGCCCTGGTCGCCCACCGTCCCTCCGCTCACGCTTGCTGACCGCCCCGTCGCTGCCAACGCCTTGGTTGCCTCGGTCCGCCCCGCAGCGCTCACGTTGCCGCCGCCTTGGCCGTGCCGCCGCGTCGGCCTGCTTCCCGACACGAGCTGCTCCCGCGGAACATGGACGGTGCCGGTGCTCGCCGGGCGGAGGGGGCAGCGCATGTCCTTGTAGAAGGGGGTGGTGCCGTACTGGTGGGAGGCGAAGGATGTGCCCCGCTGCGCCGTGAACTTGGCGAAGGCGTGGAGGATGATGATCTCGTCCTCTTCCGTCCAAAGCCGCTGGAAGAGTTGGCGGCGCTCCTCGGCCGGCGCAGCCGCGGCGGCGGCGGAGGGTGCGGCGGCCAGGGAGGAGAAGATGGGGTTGGTGATGGGGTTGGGGTCGACGAGTCGAGGTCGTCGGAGTCGCCGTTGTCGTAGGCGTCGGCGTCCGGGTGTTTATTTTCATATGAGCTGAGTCAGCTGGGCCCACATGTCAGTATCCGACATGGCAGCGACGTGGCAGGCGTATGGTCAAAACCGGAGTCCAAAACTAATGAGGGAGGAAAAGTGACCGGTTTTGTAAGATGGAGGAGGTCGCGTACCCGGTATTGAAAATGAGGGAGGAAAACCAAACATCGGTTACAGATGAGGGAGGCAAGATTGACTTTTTCGTTCTATACGCTCTAGTCAGTTGAAACTTGAAAGAAAGAGAGAAGTTTATGCAGATAGCTGAATGTACCATTTCGAACTAGGAATGAGTTGGTCGGTTTTGTAAGCAGTAGTAGCATACATGTCCACGTGTGCACCACAATCAACAGATGGCTAAAACTTATGAACCAGTAAGGGTGAAGAAGTTTCTGGATGTATGCTTTACTTCTTTTTTCAAAACAAATTTATTTATACACGTTTGTAACTTTGTATACATGCGCATGTGAAAACACGCGCGCACACAGTCTATCTCACCTCTACGAGGATCTGCGTTCTGTGCAATGGGCCGCAAGAGACCGTGCTGCACCTTTGCCTACAATGCCCTTTCGCTAAATCAGTCTCTGGATTCATGTTCTAGGGCTAGGAGAAATTTACCATCCCGTAAACAAATCGAGATTTGGCGAGCTTTTGATCCATTGCATGCTGATGGGAAGCAGTGGTCAACGCAAATTCCAGAGTTCCACATGAGCTTTCAGTCCACACGTTTGCATCTACTCTCAACCACCGTTCCAAGTTGTGCACCATGTGCCAAGGACGACTTAGAGAGTTGGGAAGCAGAGATTTTGGAGACCATTTGTACTAATCTTTTGGTGCCTTTTTCTTTCTTGTGCTTGCCAAGTCTTTTGGCATTGGAGCTGGTGTGGCACCTAGGTGCTGGAGGAGATTAACCCTCTTGTTTTCTCTGTATACAAACTTTCTCTCTTTCTATAATGAAAGTCAGATCTCCTGTACCAATTTCTTTAAAATAAGATAATATAGCCCGCAAAAGATTTTTAAAATAAAATAAGATAATACAGGCTGACTAATCTTAACATTGACAAAATCATCACACAGTGTGACTCCTTTGCGGATGGACGAATCACCTATATGTATAGCTTAATTTTACTTTGATTAAGAAAGGAGACCAAAACTTAATTTCGCCTTGCATGGTGATGTTATACATCACACAGAATGTGTAATCGAGCTTGTTGTATAGTCCATACACAAACTGCAACCATCAAAGGACTTGCAAATTGCAATTATATGCAGAAGACCTCGATCGATCGGAAGTTGAAAAACAGACCCAAACCTAACACGGAGGCAAAAAGCTTAACACGCGTGCGTATACCTTGAACTCTTCAAACACTTGATTGTCTTATGTATATGTCTTAGTTACACATAGTCGATGATTCTTCCACAGAATGAGCACAATTATTTGCCTAGGTGCTTGGTATTATAGGATCTTACTATTACTAATTGGAGGCTCCTTTTAGAGGCTCCACGTTAATCCTCACGAGACGCGCTAGAAAAAAAGATAAATCCTAAAAATTCTCACAAAAATCAGAAACATCTGGCCATCAATCTGCGAGATTATATCGTAACTACTAATAATAGCCATTAGATTTATTGTAGTTTTAAAAATTTACCCACCTGTGCCATTATAAAAAATAATCTAAAATAACCCCCTAAATATATATCTAAATTACCCACTCATGCCATTATAAAAATAATCTAAAGTGGCTCTCTAATCTTTATCTAAATTACCTAAGCAAATTTATTCGATATATACATGGCGTCCTTAGTAGATCAGTTCCTTTTCCTTCGAGGACAAAGCAACGGCGACGTGGGGTGGAGGCACGAGGTGAGTGCCTTGCCGCGGCGGCCGTGGCAGGTAAGCGAGCTGATTAATTAGGCTAAGATTGATGCTGTTTGCGGTGAGATGATCCGTATTTTTTCCATGCCAGGAACCGGTAGTACAATAGCATTTAGTTTCATCTATCTGCATGGAGATTCCAGTAATTTAATTTGCATGGAGTCATGCATGCAGATGTATGATATAGGTGCAGGAATCTGAGGAATCTCACATGTCTCTGATGCAACATACATTACAAGCCTGCGAGATCTTTGGCTAATGGGTAATTATTGGTCGTGTGCAGTCAAACTGCGATAGTATCAAAGAAGCATGTATACAATATACATATCGGGTGATGGATCCATCCATATCCCCCTTTTGCCTCTTCTATTCCAACTGTTTTCTTTTGAGTTTCATTCCAAGTGTTTGATAATTTGTCCATTAGAGCCTACGTGCATTGGATCAAGGTCCGATTATTTCTTAGTAGTAGTATTTTTTGTTCTTCAGTGTTAGTACATATTATTTAGATAATGGAATATCAAATCATTAATTAATGTAGTGCCGTGTATATGTTTAGTATGTTTATGATTAAGACCTGATATGTATATCAAACTCTAAGTCTTAATATACAATCAATCACAAACATACTAAACATGTATATTCAGAATTATGTTAAAAGGACAACTAATGGGAATTATCACAAAAAAACTAGAAACACACCGCTACTGTTTAAGTGAACCATACAATAAAATCATTGCATATATCTGTTTTCTATAAAATTTCCCATCCCTACTATCATGAAAATAATCTAAACTAAACCTAAAATCTATATCTGAATTCCACTTCTCGATCTCTTATTATAAAAGAATTTACACCCCCCGCCCCACACACACATCTTCATTTAAATGACCCACCTATATCATTATAAAAATTGGAAGCTATCATTAATAAATATGAAAATAAATTACCCACCTCTGCTATCATTAAAAACAAACTGAACTAACCTCTAAATAGTAACATGCGTTTAAATTACCTACCTTTGTTAATATAAAAAATATTCCAAAGTACTCTATATGTGATTCTCAATCATCATCATCTATCAAAAATCAATTCAAGGTATACATGAATGATATATGATATATGTGACCATGTAAATCAGGTATACATGTATGGATGTAAATCAGGTATACATGTACGGAAAAAAGCATGCATATCAATTTCCGTGTAAAAAACATAGTTTAAGTTAAGGTGGTACATGTAAAGAACACATGGAAGTGTGATGCTAAACTCTATCACAATCAAATATAATATATCCGCTCCGGCCGCTCGCGCTCGCCGGTCCCCGCGGCCACCGCGAGCTAGGGCCGCTCGCCTGGCCCGCCTGCAGCTGTACGCCGCCGCTCCGCTGCCCCGCTCGCAGCTCCGGAGGGGACGGCGCGGAGGGGGCGACGCGACGGGGAGGGTGGAGGGAGGCCGGAGCGGATCTTGGGCGGCGGCGCTGGAATCAAGGGGTAGAGAGGGAGAGAGAGGGGAAGAAGAGGAAGAGACGGAGGAAGAAGTGGATGGTCACTGATAGGCGGGCCCCACATAACGGTGGTTAACAGAGTGGAGCCATCTCATTCCTCAACCAAACATGTAGCATGAAACCATCTCATTCCTATATTTTGGAGTGGAGCCGTTCTATCCTACCTCGCTCCCCAACCAAACATACCCTTAGTTCTTCCATGAAGACCGGCTCCAACCTGAACCTGGAAATGAGCCGTAGGGCGCTTAGAAGCCGAGTTGTGCATGGAAGGAGCCGAGCTAGCGAGAACCTGGAAATGAGCCGTAGGGCGCTTAGAAGCCGAGTTGTGCATGGAAGGAGCCGAGCTAGCGAGTGCAGGTAGGGGTGGTAAAGGGCCTTACTTTTGTACTATACTCCGTAAATTTTAAGGATCGGGCCGAATTAGGGCCGGCCAAAATAATACTAGTTTTTGAGCTAAATTTTGTTAGGGCCAAGTTAGATTGTGAAGGAACGAACGGGCCATGATCCGTTACCACCCCTAAGTGCAGGAGACATGCCGTCCGATGATCTAAACAGACAGGTGGCTACCATCTAGGACAGGGCTGCACCCGGTGCTGTTTGCAGCCGGGCTGCACCCAGTTTTTCCCCCCTCTAATAAGAGCCTCGAGATTGGGCAAAGGAAGTAGGATGACGTGGCAACAAATCTACTGCTTTCACTGAACATGGATCGAAAAGATTGTGACGAAGGCGAAGGAGTTTCCTTTATCATAGGTTCAATCACCCTCCACACATGACGTTGAAGATAAGGGCGTTTCTGCCTTCTGAGCTCCGAGCACTGCAGCCCAATTCTTGCAAGCTGCTCCGCCTGCACCAGAGGCCACTCACCTGCTGAGTGATCCAACACAGAATGCAGGTCATCGTTTAGCGCCCGCTGCACGACCCTAACGAGGCGCATTGGCGCCCTTCCAGTCAAGAGACACAGGATGGTAACACCGAAGGAGTAAGTGTCAGACTGTGGTGTAAGCTCCCCTGTGCCAAAGAACTCTGGGTCCATCTCCATAGCTGTACGCATGTACTGGCCGAGGAGCTCTGGCAGTCCGACGGCCGAGGTCGGCAGAGGACGGCGAGGAGGAGCTCTTGCTTGCCGCCGCTGTTGTGTCGATCTGCAGCTCACGTGCCTCTGTGGCCGTGGGATGGAAAGGAAGGGGCGGTCTGGGAGGCAGATCTAGCGACGCTGCAAACACGACTGCTACGGCGAGAGGTCCGTGGAGGGGAGAAGGAGATGGTGAGCGGCCTCGTTGATCCCCGGCGGCGGCACACGGTGAGTTGAAGACCACGCGAGGTGGGGTCGTGGGGGCTAGGTGGTGGCCGTGGCAGGCCTTCCATATGCTGCCGTCGCAGGCCTTCCACGCCGGTTATAGCCAACCAGCGTTTTTGCTGATCTGCTGCTGCTGATGAAGCCCGGTCATCGTCTACCGGTGGTCGTGGCCCACTTTATGGCATACAGTTGAGTTAATTTTCTGTATACCATCAAAAAATATAGTTATTTTTTATGCCATCAAAATTTGGATCGTCTGTAAATTTATATGCCTTATGTGAAGCATATTATTTTACTGTTACTCTGTCAAAACTGACACGGCAACATCTCAACCTTCTCCCTCGAACCGATTCGATCAACTTCACCCAATTCGGCGACTCGCCGGCGCCATGGCATCCCTTCCTTGGCAGCCTCAACCGCGCCCATGACACCAGAGAGGCCGGTGCAGCACGAATACGGTCGCACCACTGCTGTGGCTGTCCCATCCACGCCGCCCTCCACCTGCCCAGCACGGCCTTGGCTCTCCTGCCGACAATGCTGCTGTGAGTGGCTCGCTACGACAGGTGGGAAGGTTGCTGCTTCCAACGAGTTGATTACTCCACGTACTGTTGCTAATGACAAAAGCTGTTTGCTTTTTAACTTTTTGGAATTCTTCGTTGTATTTTGCCAATAGCGCGCGGTTATATATCAAACTCGACTGAACAATTGCTAGATTACAAGATACTTTTTGGGCTAAATAGCAAGGGAAAATTATCATATGATGTTCACAATCTGCACCTTATTCTCACGCTAGTTAATTAATTTGCAACAGAACATAGCTACTCATTATGTAGGCTCCATTGCTTGGCCATTAGGCCTTCAAAAATTTCCATCACGCAAGGGGGGGGGGGGGGGGGGGGGGGGGGGGGCGGAACACAGTTTTGCATGCACTGGGTTCTGCCCCTACTACTTGGGCCTACTCGCTGGCATGCTCGACACCATGGCCGCCATGGACTTCCTGTCCAACGTCTTGTGCCTCCGTGATGCCCTCATGTTGTGGCACCCATGCCTGATTTGTCACACTCTCCAGATAGAGCAAATTCGTCTTTCCATGCAAATTTAACAACAAAATGATGTGTATTTAACGTAATGGCACATAAGGGATAGAAAAATAAAGCCGATGGCAATAAAGGATGGACTAAATTTCAATGGCATAGAAGGGATAGTTATAATTTTCGATGATATAGAGGAAATTTACTCGTTCTATACGCTCTATAGACAACAGTAAGTTGGAACTTGAAAGAAAGAGAGAAGTTTATGCAGTGACAGCTGAATGTACCATTTTGAACGAGGAATGAGTACGGTGAAGAAGTTTCTGCATGTAGGCTTTACTCTTTTTTTTCAAAACAATTTTATTTCTTTATAAATGTTTGTATAAATGCGCACGTTTGCCTACAATGCCCTTTCGCTATCAAGTCTCTGGCTGGATATATGTTCTAGTCTGGGACAAATTTACCATCCCGTAACAAATCCAGACGGCGACCTTTAAATCCATGAGCTCTTTTACGGTGTGCCATATTAGCACATGCTAGTATGGTAGTATAAACTAGATACTGACAGGGGTATTATAGTAACCTAAAAAATCCCCCCTAAAATTTGTCCTGCTAGTATGCTGATGGGAATCGGTACGGTCAACGCAGTTACAAGGTTCCACATGAGCTTTCGGTCCGCACGTTTGCATCTACTCCGTATGTCATTTGGAAACTGTCGACGAAATGAAATAGTTTTTTTTAATGAGGCTCAACCACCGCTAGCTCCAAGTTGTGCAGCGTGTGCCAGGGACGATCTAGAGAGTAGTCAAGGAGAGATTTTGGAGACCATTTCTACTAATCTTTTTGTGCCTTTTCTTTCTTGTGCTTGCCCAGTCTTTTGGCACTGTGGGGTTGGTGGCACCTAGGTGATGGAGGAGATTAAGCCCCCCTTGTTTTCTCTCTATATAAACTTTCTCTCCTTCTATAATTAAAGTCAGATCTCCTGTACCAATTACTTTAAAATTATAACCTGCAACAAAATTAAAATAAAATAAGATAATATAGGCTGACTAATTAATCTTAACATTGACAAAATCATCACATCGTTTGAGGATGGACGAATCACCTATATGTATATGCTTTTACTTTGATTGAGAAATGAGACCAAAACTTAATTTCCTTTAACATTGCCAAAACTTAATTTGCATGGTGACGCTGTACATCACACGGAATGTGTACGTATACCTTGAACTCTTCAAACACTTGATTGTCTTATGTATATGTCTTAGTTACACATATTCAATGATTCTTCCACAGAATGAGCACAATTATTAGCCTACTTGGTATTACAGTATGGATAAAACTGTCGTATCTCAATCATACCTAAAAGCAACGCAACATCATGGTGACCGACTTTTTCCTTATCCATGAGTTGCACCTGCATTCATCGACGATCACGTCCAAGTTACTCATATGGTGCTATATCTTACATCCATATTGATATGAGAGTACGGTACCTGAGTTAAATCAGTAAATCTTAAGATGAACGAAGTTACTATATATGACTCACCATCGATGAATGAGTACGCGACTTGTATGCTTTTCTTTGCTTGGTGATGCATGTTATCCATTACGTGGGATCTGTAGTCAAGCTTTGTATATCGGATACATATGATGTTATTAAAAAGTATCTAAAATAACCTCCTAAATTGACTTATAATTAATCATCTATCCCATTATTAAAAATAAGATCTTAAGTAACCTCAAAATTCTTATCTAAATTACTTATATATTCATATTAAGAGGTAACTCAAAGTTCTTTTTTTCTGGGTAGTAACTCAAAGTTCACTAATGCATGTACATGCATGATTAGTGCCACCATGTCGATCATGTACACATGTATGCAGAAAAGTGATGAGAATACCGATTTTCATGGTAAACACAAAGATCAAACTAAGCTTACCCAACTGCGTACAAGTACTCTTCAAACACTTCATTGTCTTAGGTACTTGTGGTAGTTACAAATATTCGATTATTCATCCACGGATGGCAATTTGCCTAGTGGCTTGGAATTACAGGACGATTAAAACTGCCATATCTCAATCGCGTATTACCTAAGCAATGCAATGTCATTGTGACGCCTTAGGACCGAGTTTTTCGTTGTCCAAGCTGCACATGCACTCATCGACGATCACGTCCTCGATCTGTTTCCTATTGGTTCTAGTCACCTCGCCACGAGGGTGTTGAAAGTAGAAACTAAAAGATTGTAAACTGAAGAATGATTAATTTTCATTATCCTTTCGGCGATCGCGTCGTCCATGGAATTTTGGCCCCTCGTGGAAATCGTTTTAGCTTCTCGCTAGGCGCCACTATTGACCGACCAAATGCATCATTTCTTTTGCCTGTTAATTAACTACATATTGTCTTCTCTAGTTTACCACTAGTATTTCTCTAATATATAAGAAGAAAAATGAGTTTATATTACTAGCATTATATTATCTTCGACAAGTCATCGAACTCTAGCTGCTACGGTATAAATACCCCGGCCACTCGCCTCAACTCATGCATCAAACACACACATACACACATATCCACAAAACACACAAGTGCAAATCGCTCTAGCTAGCAGCACAATCAATTCGATCAATGGCCTACTACTACTCAGGAGCTAAGGTTGCGTGGCTAGCTCTGGCGTTCGCCATGGTGGCGGCGGCCGTCGTCGTCACGCCCTGCGCCGCCCAGAACTCCACCGCCGCGCAGGACGTGGTGGACCTGCACAACGTGGCACGCTCCAACGTCGGCGTCGGCCCGATGACCTGGGACGACACCGTCGCCGCCTTCGCCCAGAGCTACGCAGACCAGCGCCAGGGGGACTGTGCCCTCAAGCACTCCGGCGGCGGGCCCAATGGCTACGGCGAGAACCTCTTCTGGGGCTCTGCTGGCAAAAACTATACGGCGGCGGACGTTGTCGGGCTGTGGGTGTCGGAGAAGCAGTGGTACGACCACAGCAGCAACAGCTGCTCGGCGCCGCAGGGGGAGTCGTGCGGGCACTACACGCAGGTGGTGTGGCGCAACTCCACCGCCATCGGCTGCGGCGCTGTCGAATGCGACAACAACGCCGGCGTCTTCGTCACCTGCAACTACAACCCGGCGGGCAACGTCGAGGGAGAGAGCCCCTACTAGCTTGCTACCTATAGCTAGCTCCAACCGACCGGCACGTACATATTGTTTGTTGCCGGCCCACTTTCAGTACATTCTGCATTTATTAAAAAAAATGCATGTAACCAACTCGATCATATGGGTAGAGTTGCGTGCATGTGTCTACAGGGTGAATAAACATGCATGTGTGTGTGTGAGTGTCTCTGTTTGTACTGTATTATTTCATGAAAAACTATGACATCATAATAATAAATAAATAGTTAGATGTCAAAAAATATCTTGTGCTTTCGCTGGGCTTATCAGTTTAGGTATGTTTGGATGGTGGATTTCCTAGAATGAACCCATCCCATTCCAATTTTGGCAATGTTTGGTTAAAGTGCAGAGGAAATATTCGGCTAAGATTGTGCTTCACAAAACCTAGCTCTCCAGCCAAACACATCTCAAAATCAACCGAACACACCCTTCCATTGTTGGTGGCCGTTCCATCCTCTCATAGCCGTGTTAGATCAGTACCACGGAAGAAGGAAGAGATGTTGGTGGCTTACTAGTTGGGGGTGGCAGGCAGAGGTCGATAATGAGCAAAGGGGTAGTGGGTGACGACAGACTATGGGGGCGGGAGCAAAGGACGACAATAACATACAAGGCAACGACTTTCCGGGGGCTCAGTTTTATTTTTGCCTGAATTTGTTATTGCGTATTATTATTTGTGTCATTTCGCTCCATGCTAATTACGACGTGTTATCTAATATATAGGCCAAATGGGCACTGTCTGTGTATACAAAATGGGATGTACCTTTCCTTTTGATCTAAACATTGTATTAACACCAAAATTTGGTAATTTTTTTTGAGCAAGAACCGTGGGGCAAAGCCCCCCCCGCAACAAAACCGATTAAATTAAAGCAAAGAAGGAAATCGCTTACAGGGAGGCTAACCAGAGGTTAGGGCAAATAGAAGGAGAACACTAACACTAACACAAAAATAGCCAAAACAGAGGAAGGGAGGGGGTGCAGAGCAAAGGAAAAAACTAGTTACAGGGCATCGAGCCAAAGGAGAATAGACCGATGAAGGGGTTGCTTAATTCTAATCAAATGATCTTTAACAGTAGACTTGAAGGAGAGCTTCCAAGTAACCAGACTTGGAGGATTATTGTTGAATATATAGTCATTCCTTTCATTCCATAAGCACCAAGCACCAATCATGAAGATCTCCATGAAGAAGGGATGAGTGAAGCCCAATTTGGCAAGATGGATTTTGTGGAGAAGGTTGGCCTCCTCATTCCAGGAAATACCTAAGGCAAACCATCTGCAGACAGCAGTGGAACAATAAAAAAAAAGGTGTTCAACAGTTTCCTCCACGCCATCCTGACAAAGCACGCAGTTGTATCCTTCTTCAAGGAATTTATTTCTCCGTCACAGAATGTTTCGAGTATTAAGCCTATCATTTAGCAAAAGCCAGACAAAGAATCTGATTTTTGGCACACAATTTGATTTCCAGATCCAAGATAGAGCTTTGTCAGGCTGATGATTAATAAATTGGTATTGATAATATTTGCTTGAAGAATAAGGTCCCCAAACACAGAGCCAGGTGTCATCATTGTCCATGGAATCAACAGGCAGTGCATTGAGCAAATCCTAGAGATTAAGAAATTCATTATAGGCCTGTCTTGTCATGGGAATGCGAAAGCAGTTGAGAAGATGAGCAGAGGATCGGAGTTTCCACAACGAAATCTTTGGATCTTTTGCAAATTCAAAAAGATTTGGGGAGAACTCAGCCTGAATTCTGCCCTGTTCAGTTGGCTGGTCGCTGGTGGCTGGTGCTGTTGGTGGCTGGTGCTGGTTTTTTCTGAGAAAAAAAACACTGCTGGCTGGTGGCTGATAATCCAAACGAACAGGGCGGTCATCCCAAAAGCGAATAGTGTCACCTTTTCCAGGACTGCAGAGTGCAAGGCCCTGTATTGCACTTGTAGTCTGAGAATGTCCTTCCACCAGAAGGAAATTTTTACAATGAAGTGCCTAAAAGGAAGCTGATATATAATGAACATAATTCCTTTTGAAACATATAACGGCGAAGGAGAAGACCATGCTTTCTGTGCGTCACATGTACAACGTTGATTGCTTGTCTTCGCTTTCCATATATAGCAGCAGGTGGCACATGTTTTCTACTCCAAGTTAGGGAGAATTAATTCACTATACAGTCCAGAACTATGTTGATATTTAGTTTCTTCTGGATTGTGAAACAAAAAAGGGCACCAAAACCTAAGAGACTACCAAATTGAGATGTCTCCTGGTCTAATAGGTGATAAGTGATTGACTATATTATTTGGGCATTTTTTTTAGCTAAGTCTACTTTTCATATATACTTGTTTATGTTAATGGCTAACTGAAGGTATTGTATTGTGTGCACTCTGGTGGTGTGTTTGTGTAAACCATGTCTTGTGCTCTTTGCTTGGATGTGCATGTGATGGATGCGGCACAAGTGCCAGCGGCAGAATTGTGAAGTGCAAGTTCCATCTTGGGTGCGAAGTACTCAGCCTGAGCATAATTAACTGAAACCCGAACCAAATCGAAATAACTGAAACCGAAAAATTCGGTTAGTTATTCATTACCTCAGTTAACCGAAGAACCGAATTAAACAGCCCAACCCATCAAAGAAACCCTAGATCCCAGCCCACCACATAGCCCACTAAAGAAAAACCCTAGATATTTAAGGCCCCACCACTCCCTCATCCCTAACCATTCCCTCCCTCCCGAGCCGCCACTGTTTCTTCCTCGGCCTCTCTTCTCCCTTGCACAGTCGCACATGCACGACGGCGGCGACAACCATGGCGGGGGCGCGACCGGCAACGCTCCGTTCAGTAGCCCCCACGGCCGGCGGGGGCATGAGCGGCGGCACGCGGACCAGCAGCCCACGACCGGTGGGAGCGCGGGCGGCGGCGCGCGGGCTAGGCCCCACGACCGGCGGGGGCGAGGGCGGCAGCATGCAGGCCAGGCCCCCACGACCTGCGGGAGCGCGGCGGCGGCGCCCAGGATCAACGGGAGCACGGCGGGTAGGATCACGACGGCGGCGCCGAGCCTGCATCCGCGACATCTAGCCCCAGCAGCCGGCGGCCATGGCCACATGGCTCTTCTTTGGATCTTTGATTTCTTTTTCCATTTTTTATTTTTTAGATTTTGTGGCTAAAGTATATCACTCAATTTATTTGCTTTATTGTTTAAACTCGGTTAGTTCGATTATAATAGAAACGGAACCGAATGTCTCAGTTCTAAGAATATTTAGGAACCGATTGGTTTCTATTTTGAAGGAACCGAATTTTGATACAAACCGTAGAACCAATCGGTTCAGTTTCGGTTAACCGAATGCCCAGGCTGGTGAAGTATCATGCAGGGGTGAAGGGCAAGCATGAGGCTTGGTGCCGATATGAACCATGCGGTTGTGAAGGGGAAGTGGAGGTTTAGTGCTGAAGGATTGTCCAGTCCAGGTGGAGTCATAGCATGCAGATCTATATGATATATGTGAAGAGCAAGAGTACATGGTGATACAAGATAGAGTGTGCGTGTAGTAGCAACCCTATAAGTGGAAGAATTACATGAAATTATTAAACCTTGGCCATCCCGAGGTTGAGAAATTGGAACAACTGAAAAAATATATGCACCTTTGAGCACCTTTTAGTAGTCTTCATACGTGTTGAAGCGAAATCTGAAGAAGCAAAAATATTCTTTCAAGAATCTCTAATCCTTTTCCTTGACCTACTAAATACAAGTCAAGTCATATATATGGAATTTGATGAAATCTAGCAGAGTAACTCTGACATGCCTTATACTTTCTTATATTTATAAGGCTACTGCTAGATTTATTCTCAGTTCGGATAACCCCGTTCACGTAACCTTTTATTTTCTCTTCGCATACTCGTACTAGTTTTGCGGGCCACGTGGGCCTTTTGCATGCTGAAGAGCGCCGATGAATCCCAGCAGACGCGTTTTCTGATCTGCTGCCTACCAGCCGATTCTTCCTGATATGCTGCCGATGAAGCCCAATAGATGTTTACTCTTGGCCCACTCTATAGTCTATACTCGGTTTGAAAAAAAGCAAAAATTATGCAGCGAATGTTGGTTGTGTACTAGTCCTTTTTTAGCCCATGCGTAATAGAGGAATTATGTGATTAACGTACACATTTTGCAACAACGCCAACCATACCCACGTGTATATTATATATATACGACAATCCACATGACGAAAACTTATGGGCTAATACAGTTGAAATATTTACATTTATGTTATACCTTTTTTTCAAAACATATCAGATACGATCACACATCCATATATATATATATATATATATATATATATATATATATATGAAAATTTCTTTCTACCATCGCTGGTAGCTACCATCACCTGTGTGGTATGTAGGTTGAGTATGTAAGCGTACTTTGAGTATGTGGATATACTAATTTTATATACTAGTATAATGCTATAATCATGATAAATTAAAAAAATAGGGTTGCTTCTGAATTTTTTCATACAATTTTCATTGAAATATCTTAGGATTAGTATACGAACATACTCAAACTGATAAATAAGTATATGGACATACATACAATGGTATATTGATGGTGATGGTAGCTACAAGCGATGGTAGATAAAACTCGTCCTATATATATATATATATATATATATATATATATATATATATATATATATATATATATATATATATATATATATATATATATATATATATGAGAATTTAGATTGACAGTTTTGATGGGCGAAATCATTATAAGTGACCGGCTGTCAACGAACAAGTACCGCATGCTTTAATTTGCTTTGATTAAGAAAGAAGGCAAAGCGAATGAGTGGTAGATCAGTTGATAATATTTTTTTATAATACAACCTATCTATTCGGGGTTAAGTTCTCGAATTAGCATGTCCACGTAGGTTTGAGTCCTCGACTCAATTTGGATGTCGTATTTTTTGAATTTATCCTATAAATTAACCGACGCTACTGTTTCAGTAGTTGGTGACGTTTTCGTTGATAGTGAAGCACCCGTGGTCACTTCTCGTGAATATCAACATCGAATCTGTTGGTTCAATCTCTAAGAGGTACTCATATGGTTAGGATGTACATCCATGTATTATTAATACGAGTGAGCGTGAGTGCGTGTGAACGTCTGCACGGTTTTTCGAAAAAAGGAAGGGGTAAAAACACCGTTTGCACAGCGATGTTATCCGTGACGTGAGACGTGTAATCATTAGCCAGCATCAGTTTTTCAGAAAACTTATAAAAGCCACAACTCAAACAAAAACCCTTAACTCATAACTCGGTTCATATGCATAACCCATCTTCTATATATGCAGGGGCGAACCCAGCCCAAAAATCGAGTGAGGGCCTGCTAGTTACGGTGCTTCCATTGCTACAGTGAAATATGCCCAAACTCCACTCAACAACAAAAAATGAGTGTGAGCCTAGGCCCTCACTCGGCCTAACGTGGGTCCACCCCTGCTTCTATGTTCACCATAATCCATGTGTCGCCGTTCCTATCGTTGATCGTCCATCGAATTCTTGCCATCTTGGAAATTTGTTTTAAGCTTCTAGGCTTTACCTTTGAGTGACCAATTGCAACAAGTCCACAATAACCATCATTTCTTACCCCTGTTTTACTACGTAGAAGAAATATATCTTTTCGTAGTTTTTTGAGCCCCAAAATTAAAAATATATCTTCTAAAAGCTATGAGGTACCGTTTGGAAGTAGATATTGGGAGCCTGGATTTGGCTTTGGTATTTGCTACCCTCAAATTCTATTGTTTGGATGATACAAGAATTGGTCTGAGGAATTGGAATTGGTTGTTTTTCTTTGATTCTATCTGTCATTGTTTACACATCCAAACAACGGCATTGGTATTTGAGGTCATTTTCAATTCCCTTCAGCATTGGTATTCTGGGCCAATTCAATGTCTTAGACTGAATACCAACATCCAAACAGAGGCTGATTGATTCTTGAGAACCAAAATCCAGCAACAACTTCTCCAAAAAACTACAAAATCCACAGCTCAAGCAAAGACCCTTAAAGTGTAACTCAGTTCACATGCTTAGCCCGTCTTCTAAATTAAAGTCCATCATAATCAATGTGTAGCCGTTAGTATAGGTGATCACGTCCATTGAATTCTTGCCACCTTTAGAAATTTGTTTTACGTTCGCATACCATTGACTGATCAAGTGCAACCTCAAGTCCATAGTAACCATCATTTCTTACCCCTGTTTTACTATGGAGTAGAAATATATCTTTGGCAGGCTCTCGAGGCGACCAGTATAAATACCAGGCCACTCGCCACAACTTATGCATCACACACAACATCCAAATCCTAACCTCTAGCCATGGGCTACTACTCAGCTAATAAGGCTGCGTGCCTAGCTCTTGCGCTCGCCATGGCGGCGGCGGCGGTCGCCGTCGCGCCGTGCGCGGCGCAGAACTCGGCGCAGGACTTCGTGCACCTGCACAACGCGGCGCGCAACGACGTCGGCGTCGGCCCGGTGTCATGGGACGACGACGTGGCCGCCTTCGCCCAGAGCTACCGGCTACGAGGCGGAGCGCCAGGGCGACTGCCTCTTCCAGCACTCCGGCGGCGGGCCCAACGGCTACGGCGAGAACATCTTCTGGGGCGGCGCCGGCAAGGCCTGGTCGGCGTCGGACGCCATGAAGTCGTGGGTGGAGGAGAAGCAGTGGTACGACCACGACAGCAACACCTGCTCGGCGCCGGAGGGGAAGAAGACGTGCCTTCACTACACGCAGGTGGTGTGGAGCGACTCCACCGCCATCGGCTGCGCCCGCGTCGACTGCAGCAACGGTACGGTGACGTCTTCATCACCTGCAACTATAACCCGGCGTGCAACGTCCGGGGAGAGAGCCCCTACTAGCTATATCTAGCTAGTTCCAAACTTCCCATCGATCCTACACACTTAATTATTACATGCGTACTCCGTATATACGACACGTACGTGTATATATAACTACCGGAGGGAACAATAAACTGCCAGTCTGCAGCTGGGAATATCGTGTTTCAGAAAGTATGAAATTAAACAATAAAATCAGAGGTTTCTAATTATGTCCTGAGTGATTATTGTTTGTGTTTTCATTCACTTTTGTGCAGTCATGGCACTACAAGAAGTTCTATGATAGGCGACGTGCCATTTATATCATAAAAATTGGAAAGTCCATCGTATTTTATGATTTGTGACAGTTGCAAGATGAAATCCATTCGTCATCTATCATCCGTAATAAAGTTATTCTATAAACGAAACATATTCTTTCATCATAAAAATTTTATGACGATGTGTCTTTCGTCACTAATTTACGACACTCGTCTTTGTCACTATTGATTAATAAAATTGTCATGAAATGTTTGGCAGCCCAACAAGGCCCGTGTAACGAGCTGCCAATTTGTGGGCCAGGCCCAGTTACAGGCCTAATCTATTTAGACATTTCAGAATGCGGCCCATTACCAGGCCTGTTGTATATTATGCTTTAGTTCTAAGCCATTGCTTTTTAGACCTGGTCTGAATAAAACCCTACGAAGACAAATACTCGACAAACATATTAGCATCAATAACTATATTGATAGTTAGTCACCAAAATCGTAAATAATAGTCTAATGGTTCCATTTTCACTACATATTTCCTTTTGCATGGTGACGTTATCCATCATGCTGGACGTGTAGTCGAGTTTTGATAAATCTGCATGTAAACTGCAAGTGAACCACCAAAGGACTTGTAAATTGTAATTACGCATGAAACCTCGTTCGAAGGTTGCTAATGAAAGAGACCCAAACCAAAGCTCACACAGGCAAAAGGCTGAAGAGGCGCACGTACTTGAAGACTATTTGACTGTTTTTTGTATTTCTTCTAGAGTTCTTTTGACGAGTCGTCCACGGCATGCTTTATTTGCTGCCTAGGTATTGGTATTACACATAAATATCCTTGTGACGACTGACGATAGGGTTTCCTCTTCTCCAAGTTGCACCTGCATTCATCGACGACCACGCACCGCACGCTACGCCTACCGTTCTCCAAGTAACTTTGGGACGAGGGCACTTGATGAAATGTCAGCTCCTAGCTTGGTAGGTAGTCACCGAACGTATATCTTTCGCTAAGATTAGATTTGGCTTGTGGTATGTATGAGAGAACATCTGATGTGTGTTACGATCTCTTGGCGGCTAATTTCTCCTTTTTTATTCATTTTTAGTTGAGGTTTTGTACGTGTATAATACTACATGTATAATTTTTGTCAAAGTTTTGCATGCACTTTTGTGGTTTAATTTGTGGTTGGCAACATATGTAACACTCTCCGACATTAACACTAGAGATGCACTGTGTGTATGATGCCTTGGAGTCTAGTCAGTCTTGGCATACTTTGAAAACGACAAGCCATGTATGAATTCTTCTCAAAAACCTGCGGCACCGTGCCTAGAAATGAGGAAAAGGATAACAACCTTAGAAATCCAAATGTATTTGTTAGCATAGTATACATTATTATTACTCCATTCATCTGAACAGCTTGAAAATGCCAAAGGCAATTTCAATGGTCACAAAATGTCCAAAAAAACAAACAAATAATGTTCTGGAACCCTAGCTTAAGATTGTCTCTCATGCATGAAGACACGGTTTAAGATAGCCATCTAGATGGAGTGAAACACCTAAAAGGAAAAAGTCCAAATTACTACCCTCAAGTATGGATAAAGTTCAAACAACCCCCTAAAGTATGTTTTGGTCCATTTTACACCAGCAACTATCTCTATCGGTCCAGTTTACCCTATAGTAAGATTTTTTTTTGTTTCTCCATTCACACATTGAGTTGAAACTTAGTCCAAATTACTTCCCTCAAGTATAGCGAAAGTCCGGATAACCCCCTAAACTATGTTTTGGTTTAATTTACCCCCTAAACTATGTTATTTGGTCCAACTTACCCCTTAATACAATTTGTCTTTTTTGTTTCTCCATGCACAAGATGAATTTTAATTTGAGACTTTGCAGGGAGGTAGTGAACATCATAATCTATATTAAAAAATATTTTACGAATTTTTCATCACTAATTTCTATATAATATTGTATTTTAAGGATAACTTTATTATTAAATATATTACCCTATCAAAACAGTGATAAAAAATTGATGATATATTTTTTTAACATGTCTTATATTGTCTGCTATAATTTTGCAAAAGTTAAACTTTAAATTCCACTTGTACATGGAGAAAAAAAAGACAAATTGTGTTAAGGGGTAAATTGAACCAAATCACATAGTTTAGGGGGTAAACTGAACCAAGAATTACTTTAAGGGGTTATCTAAACTTTTGCTATACTTGAGGGGAGTAATTTGTACTTTTTCCTTTTGTAAACATATATTATGATTTTTATCATTATTTTGAAAGGTTATGATATATAATAATAAATAAACTATATCAAACAAAAATTATGAGAAATAATAATGAAAATTTATATTATATTTTTAAAAAATACTATATGTGGGTCTCTATCATCCTGTAAAATTTTAACTTAAAACACCAGTTGTGCATGGAAAATAAAAAAAGATAAATTTTATAAAGGGGTAGATTGAAGCGATTGAGATAATTATAGTGTAAAATGAACCAAAACATATATTTTAGTGGATTATTCGGACTTTGTTCATAGTTGAGGATAGTAATTTATAATTTTCCCATCCAAAAAGCCCAGTACTCTACAGACAACTTTACCTTTGTAGCACGAGAGATTTAGATTTTACAGACTATGTTTTTGAGCCCGGGTAGATTAACAGACAAATTTTGTTCAAACGCACTACTGACGAAACACATATATGTTCTCTATCTTAATAACAATGATCAGTCGTGTGATCCGAGCATTCTTGATTCCTCCATCGTCATCCCAAAGAACCTAACCCTCAGTACGCAATTTGCGGCTATCTAACAAGCCCAAGATATCCATGTTGTCGTCCACGTCCATCCTGCCGTTCCTATCGGCCGGGGATCGCGTGGTGCATGGAATTCTCGCTCCTTGTGGAAATTCTTTCTGGCTTCTAGCATACAAGGCGCCACTATTGAATGACCAAACGCACCATTTCTTGTACCAGAGTTTACTACTGTTTAGTATCGTTCCAAGAAAAATCAACTTTACTAGTAGTATATCTTTGACAGGTCACCGAACTCGCTGTCGTCGCCACGGTATAAATACCCCGGCCACTCGCCACAACTCATGCATCGCTCAAAGCTTGAGCTTGGTTATAATTAGCTAGCAACAAATTAAACAATGGCCTACTCAGCAAAGGCCGCGTGCTTAGCCCTGGCGCTCGCCATGGCGGCGGCGGCCGTCGCCGTCACGCCGTGCGTGGCGCAGAACTCGCCGCAGGACTTCGTGGACCTGCACAATGCGGCGCGTTCGGCCGTGGGCGTCGGCCCGGTGTCGTGGGACAACAACGTGGCCGCCTTCGCGCAGAGCTGGGCGGCACAGCGCGCCGGCGACTGCGCCCTCCGACACTCCAGCGGCAGCGGCTACGGCGAGAACATCTTCTGGGGCTCCGCCGGCAAGGCCTGGAGCGCGTCGGACGCCGTGGGGTCGTGGGTGTCGGAGAAGCAGTGGTACGATCACGGCAGCAACAGTTGCACGGCGGGGCAGACCTGCGGCCACTACACGCAGGTGGTGTGGCGCTCCTCCACCGCCATCGGCTGCGCCCGCGTCGTCTGCAACAACGGCGGCGTCTTCATCACCTGCAACTACAAGCCAGCGGGCAACATCCGGGGACAGAGCCCCTACTAGAAGCTGGAGTCATACTACACATGGCTAGTACCTATTCATCGCACGCATATATATAGGAGAATACTGGTATGCCGTATGCATATATATACCAGAGGGAATAATCAGGTGTGACATCCATGGTAACAAATAAATAAATCCATCCCGTGAGCATGGACTGTCTTTGGAAACAACTATTATGAACTATGAAGAATTTTCACAAAACGCAAACGTGCCTACTCACGGGTAGACAAAACGACCTCTAGTTTCGATTGGCCGCGGAGGGGCCGAAGGGCTTTAGTCCCGGTTTCTCAACCGAAACCAAGAGCGTGGAATTAAAGGGATCAACCCTGTAGTCCTGGTTCTAGAACCAAGACAATAACATTTTAATCTAGGTTTTAGAACCGAAACAAGGACCCTTTAGTCGCCACAAGTCATAAGTCGCACAGATATTCATGTGGAAATGTGCATGCGCAGTGCATACATGTGACATAATCCTAAGTGTTTTTTAATTAACCCATTTGGAGGACTTTTTAGTTCCGGATAGTAATACCAAGTGGACTAAAACTCACCCTTTAGTTCCAATTAGTTTTACCACCTGTGACTAATACCTATGAAACAAATGTTAGTGCACATAGGATAAATTATAGGAATTGACGAACAAGGAATTGGACACATACAATAGATTGTGCGAATTAATAGAACAAATGTATGCAGAATAGACTAGACGAACTTCCACCTCTACCAAATTATATATATAATTATAAAGTACGAATTGATTCTCGGATACGTCATAATTTTAAAATAGAAACCCCGCGATCGAAGCCATCCCGACCCGCAACTCAAGCCCCCGTCATGGCCTTCTTGCGCTCCGGTAATAACCCTACTCCCCAAAGCTTCACTTTTATATATTCTAGCTGAGCTCCGCACATCCATGTGCTGTTAAACCGCACACACACCGCCGAGTGTCACATGCCAGTGATCGACGGGCAGCCATGCATGAGGCATCCCAACGCTGTGGATGCCGGGCACACCGCAGGCGGTATCCGCCTGCTTGGTCTGCAGGGAGGGAAAGAGTTTGCGCTGCATCCAGAAAGGGAGAGCAGGTAACATGCAAAAGCTCGTCGAGAGCGAGAGCTTCTGGAGAGGGAGCAGCAGGGGAAGAGAGAACCAGAACCAGAACCAGAGAGGAAGAGCTTTGGTCATCTGTATACTTGCGTGAAAAGAATGAATGGATAGGCGTGAGGTGGATGGGGATGACCGGATGTGGATGCATGGTTGATCCTCTGCTCAGTTGCAGAGATGGACTAACAAATGTCACTTGACATGGGAACCCATCTCTTTTTTTGTTCCTACGGGAAGAGAGAAGGAATGGAGCAAAAGAATTATTCACCGTCTATAATAGTATTTTACAACACTAAAGGTCCTTATTAGTTAGAATATATAGGTCTTAAAATAGACAATATAATATGCATTACCGTAGCAACGCACGGTTATTGTGCTATAATCTAATACGTCCATTATATAGACCAAGTATAAGTACGATACGCTATAATTAAATTAAAGCATGAGAGAAAAAAGAAAAACTCTATATGGATTAGGACCGATTAAATCTCTCAATATATATCCATGTGGTATATATCCGTGCCAACGCACGGGCACATTTGCTAGTAACAGAAAAGTTATAAAATAAGAAAATAAATATAATAAAAGGAATAGAACAGAAAGGTAAATAAAATAGAAGAAAAAAAAGGAAAGTCAAGCGATAAAAAGTATGAAAACAAGAGAAAATAAGAGCATCTCTAAGAGACTACCCAAATTATTTTCTAAAATTAAATTTAGCTATTGTTAGAGAAAAAACGTTTCAAACTGACTCTGTAAATGATTCTCTAAATTTAGTAGCTCTCTATCACACCTCGTTCGCTAGCTATTTTTAGCTAGCCTACCTCACTAGCCATCTTTACAGAATCTGTTGGATTACCGCCATTAAATTAGATAGCTTTCTATTTTTACAAATGTGCTGTAATCTCCATATTTAGCTAACACAATACAGAGTCTCTTGAAGATGCTCTAAGCATATGAGTAGAAAAGAATGAACAACGGTGCAAATAGAACGGAAAATAGAAAAGAAAAAGAAGTAGAATAGAAGGAATATAAAAAGAAGGACATATATCTCACCGAACACTACCGGACTCTACTCCCACCCCTGCTTCCGTTGGGATAAATTTCATCATCAGATGGAACGTAGATACTACCGCCCCTGTCCTCGTCCCAGAATCGCATTATACGCCGAAGGAGCGTAACCGTCAAATCATCGTGACTTGCTGCCCGCACTATTTAATCAAAATATTTCAGCCCAAGTCAAATTTCTAATTTTGTATAAAAATACCAATATCTAATAGATTTTGAAGGAGATAAATTTGACTTGCTGCCCGCTTTAGTCAGCAAAGTTACAAGGTACAAACACAAAACGCAATAGGAGCTAGCAAATCTTGGGCTGAAATTGTTAGTGGGCCAAATTGAAACAACCATGAATGAGCAAACGAGCGTGCGCGTGAGCTGCCAGCCTACCACGGGTTTTGAGAGCCTTACGGACAGTTGGGCACAGCGGCTAAGGTTGTGAGTTAAAGGAGTGTGCGTGGCCACCATTATGCTATGGGTATGGTCCAGTGCTAAACCGCCGATGAAGGAGAAAAGCCACGACCTTGTAGTAACAGAGCACTGCCACTCTATTCTAAATCATTGGCCATTTTAGTTGGTACCAAGTCAAATTTCTAATTTTGTATAAAAATATCAATATCTATAATATTAATATTTTAGGTATTAATATATTTATCTATAAATTTAATCCAGAAAAGTTTGAGAATTAGCAACACTAAAGCAATGAATAATTCGAAACGGATGTAGTAACAAAGAAATGATGAGAATTTATCTCCTTCAAAATCCACGTGTGTAAATGCTATCCATCACATAAGACGTGTATGCGAGTATATGACGAACAGTTCTCCTACGGCCCCTTCATCAATATAAAAAAGATAGAGCTCTTTTACAGTACCTAATACCACTCTTGGGTGGTATATGGTATAGACATGGGTAATTTAGTAATTGCGACTACCCGTCGCCAGTCGCCGTACAAAGACAAGAGATAGACGTCGGGAAAATGAGGAACAGAGAGAAATGAATAAGATTGAGAGGGAAATAAAACAGCAGATCACGGTAAATTTGAATGATCGAATGAAAAAAATACTTAATTACATAAATTACAGTGATGCCATTTATATTTGTTCCAATAATACCCTTATACTACCTATATCACTCCCCATATACTACCTGTACCACTGGTCCACGTTATAATGGTATATGATTTTTTTCAACTAATCAGAAGTTTATATACTACTCCTTTTTACCAGTGGTATTGGGTACCGTAAAAGTCTGGAAAATATAAACATGTCTTGAAGATTAGAATATATGTAATCAGAGATCTTAAATCCTCAATCGATGGTCAACTAATAGAAGAGTCTCAATACAAGATTGTGCAGGCAGTTACATAACACAATTAAAAAAGAAACGTGCAGGTGCTTAGTTAATTAGTCCTGCTGCTTACGTGAGAAACGACCTTTGGTTTAACGTGTGGATGGATGAAAACACATGGGTTTGTATCAGCTAATGGAATCGAGGATATACCGTTTCAAAAGAAGAAGAAAACAGCTGCGAACGAGCAAAGAAATGTTGCGTAGTAAAACACTTTTTTAGAAGCCTCTTCGCACGTATCGTCCTTCATTTTCCCGTTCGTGCATGAGTATATTTCTTTGTCCTTTTGCATTACTGTTCTTAATTACGATTCTTTGAAATCGTCAGTAGCAGTACGTGTATATCTTGGTTCACTACGCGTGTTCTGGTTCTAACGTGCACTGCGCTCCGTCACACCATGCATGGGTTGAGAGACTGATTCCAATACTTCTGAAACTTATATGTCAATTCAAGATGGTTCTGACGAATTATTTTGTTTATGCAGGTTCGTCCATTTGTTCTTTACTTCTATCGTATCTCATGAAACAGCACGCTACTGCAGCAAATTGACATATTCGCGTTAGTGCAACCAATTGACCGGATTGCTATTGATTCATTTCTTACCACAATTTATTCTGCCATTTGATAATATTGAAACCAAATGCAGAAGAAATTGACCAGTAGGCTATTTGTTGCTGTAAACTTGCATAAACAAATAGACAGAACCCGTAGGCCGTTAATGGTTCTGCAGTAACAACTTGCATAAACAAATGACAGAACCCGTAGACCGTTCATGGTTCTGTAGTAACAACTTGCAAATTGCCAGAACAAATACTTTATTGCCAAATTGACATAACATTGGTTCAATTGCAACTTGAGCAATTCAAAATTTCTGCATCATTTAATCAACTTCATACCCTAATTCAGAACCAATACTGAATAGTTGAACTGAGAACAGTAAAGCAATCCTTATCTTTCATGGACTATTACATAACCAGCAATACCGATTTGATAACCAGTATCAGTACCAAAATTTCATCATCACTACTACCAGTATTGTTCATCACCACTAGTCTCAACATCAGGTGCATGCCATGCTCATCTGCGCTAGCCGCCCACAGATCCAAGGGGGTGTCCCAAATGCGCGCCCACAACCACCAACATTAAGGTTGTAGACACATCCTCACTATCATCATGCCCGCCATCACTACGACCCTACTCTTTCATCTCCAGGACCACGAATCCATCATCTTGCCCACTGATCCACAACCTCCCTCGTGTCTGGTGTAGCAGAACATCTAGCTGAACCCACTGTTCCCACCACCACCGCCCAACAACACGCCTCTGAAAAATATATACTTTTATCTAAGACTTGTAATATATTCTAAAAAATGAATCCTATAATACTGATTTTGTTTAATTTAAATGACTTTTTTAAATCTTGAGTAGGCTTATTGACATCATTTTCAATCCATCTTAACTTTAGATAATGTTTATCACAACCCAATCATTTAAAAGGTTATACAGATTGTACCTGGGTAGCTATCCTGAATCAAGTGCGTATATTATGTTGATGAGTTATTATTATTATTTTTTTGCGGCAATATAAATAGTGGGCTATGAGCAACTCATGATGCATGATCCTTTAGTGCAACTCTAGCAGTAGTCATCATATCAGACTCTTCAAATATTAAATGAGGACTATCTTTATTTTTTAAGAGCCTTAAAACTTGCTCCGATTCGACTACAGCAATAGCCCTAATGGATGGAGAGTTTCTATAGACCCCTAGGAATAAAGAGCGAAGGGATGGATTTGGATGTCTTTTAAAAATTAGAGGGTCTGTTGGTGTGTGTTTTTTGTCTTGACCCTGTAAAACTGGGATATGGGAGTATTTAAACGAGGGGTGCTCTTAGTTTCTTGCATTATCTTAAAATATGGTTAGTCATTAGGGAACTTTGTACTAACCAACTTGCTTTAAGGAAGGAGTTGAAAAAGTCCACTAAAATCTCTATTTAAGGAAGGGGACGGAAGGACGGATGAACCTTGAGTGTTGTCACGTTGCCGGGCATCAATACGCAAGGGCAGTTACTAATAGCTAGCTAGGACGCAAATGGTAACTAAAGCTTGCCGTGTTTTCATCATTGGGTGCTGCCTGCTCAGCTTGATGAGTTTAGGCTCTTTCGGTGCACTTCAGTCTCCCAAAAGACAAATTAGTTTTTCGGTGGATACCAGCCATATGGGTGATGTCAGAGACTTGATTCGGAAGGGTTTCCCAGGTACGATCTATCTAGTGTCAGCAGAACTAGCATAATACACCTGCGGAATTGCATTGGATAGTTTACATTTCAAACTGAATTTGCTGCTGGTAACTTCAAATATTGTTTAACTACGAGCTGGAATCCCACTGTTCTGTGTGTTCAGCACGCAGCCAAACACAGGTGCAAAAGCTCATATTTGGGTGACTGGTCATATCATAGGGAACAACTTTATTTCATTGTTTTAAGATTAAATTCCATAAAACTACAACTGTATTGACATTTCATACAGCAGAAGTACAAATTTTTCACATAACTATAACTACTTCCACAGCAACAAGTGTCAATAGAGTTGTAGTTCTATGGTATAAAGTACAAAAAGGGTTCTGTCACACATACGCCAACTAGTTGTAGTTCTGTGACTTGATGTCAAAATAGTTGTAGTTGAGCGGAAACTTAATGTTCAGAAGATCTTGTTTTGCTTGTTCAGCATAATTAGAGCAAAATTGCATTTTAAAATAAAAATATACAACAGGATATCCAGAGGCTTTAACGTTTTGAGATGAGCTAACAGTTTGTTTGGCAGTTGTACAAATGATCTCAAATGATAATTATCCTGATATGCCTGCTGGGAAAACGATGGTGGAAGTGAGAGGGGATTTCTCACTTGTGGACCTCGTCAAAGGCCTCGTCGACAAAAATAAA
Source organism: Echinochloa phyllopogon (assembly GCA_033239725.1). Classification (NCBI taxonomy): domain Eukaryota; kingdom Viridiplantae; phylum Streptophyta; class Magnoliopsida; order Poales; family Poaceae; genus Echinochloa; species Echinochloa phyllopogon. The sequence goes on from BTCW01000002.1 coordinate 3,315,571, forward strand.
TACGGGTGTCTTTGTTGAGCATCTCGTACGTATTTATGGTATGTATCTTTATTTTTCCCGATATATGCTTGGCCATAATCCTAGCATCTACTGTTTGATGTTACACAATATGTATCTTTGACGATAAAATTTTTGCACCAATCTATAGTGACATGTTAAGTTAATTTGGCGATGAAGTTGCTGCTGCATATGACTCCACATTATATGTAAATTTACATTCACAGGGAACTATTTCAATGGATTTATCAAAAGATATTTCTCTCCATGAACCGATAGTCAAATGGTATTGTTTTTAAATCACAGGAATTTTTTGTTTCTGGTAGTGAATATCTTTTCTGTGATCGAGAAAAAGTGTGTGATTACTATAAAGCAAGTGAAGAGTAAATATAAACTGCAAATACTTCTTTCCTAGTGTATATTATGTAGAAGTATTATTTGTTTTTGAATACTCACTCTGTGCATTTTTCCCCTAAACAAGTGTGAGCAGGCTCTCCCTGTCGGACCATGGTCATCCCGGAGTGGTTCCTTCTCTTTGTCTCAGTCGTAAACACGGGCTTACCATGGGAGATGACACGTACCACTACTATGCTATTTGCGATTGATCGAGTTTTTCCCCAATCCACAGTATCGATCAGCCTCGTTTGAAGATCCAGAATCAGCAAAATTCGATTGGAAAGGGAGCTGTCTGTTTGAGTCAGACTCCGACCGTCGAGATCCCTTTGGGAAGCCAATTTGATTCCAGAAATTTTCACATAGAGTTTCATCTCAAAGTGCAGTGAACCCGTTGTTGTATACATTAACTAGCACGCTATTTGCGCGGGCAGCTAGTTTCTCTTTCGTCAATCTTTATATTTTTATTATTTGAAATTGGTTACTTGACTGTGCATGCCACATACTGCATGAATGAGATACTATAAATTTTATAGTGGTGCATTTATTTTTCTAAATAACCTAAATTTAGATATATATTATTTGCTATCATTAGTCATATTTTTTCAAATCAAAAGAAAAGGGTATACTTTAGTTATTGTGCATGATAAATATCTCTTATCTCCTTGTTTTTGTTTGTTTTTATTATTGACTCATTAACGAAGATCATCAAACGGATTTGAATGTGGGCAAACTATTTGATGATCTTCCATTAGTGCTGAGCTTGGTCGTGGTGATGGTGATCAATCCCCGTAGTGATTCACTCCATTCGGATATGGAGAATTTTTGTTTCTCATTGTGCTCACAACCTTGGTGAATGCTCTAAATTTGAGCACCTTTCATAAGTTACATGTGCAAATCAATGTGATGATCTCCGCTCATTGTTGAACGCTACACCACCTTAGTTTCTCCGCTTTGTTTTTCCTCTCTTTGCTCCTTCTTGCACTAACTCGTTAACAAAGACCATCAAACAGGTTTGAGCGCGGGTAACCCGTTTGATGATCTTACACTTGCGTTGGTAAAGACACTGAGTATTGAGCGTGGCTATGGTGCTCAATCCCGGCAGTGATTCGCTCCCTCCAGACAGGGAGAATTGTTCTCTACTAATGTACTCACAATCTTATTAAACGCCCTAAATTCAAGCACCTCTCATCAGGTACATGTGCAGATCGAAGTGTTATCCTCCGCTCATTGTTGAACGTTGCCTCCTATACAGAGAGGAATGTGGTTGGTCACATGGGGCTTCAGGTTGTCCGCACTCGTCGTACTCTATTCTCATCCTCAAAGAAATATTCATGCCTAGTCATTTAGATTCTCCCCTCTATATCAATTTCTTCGGCACTTGTTATCCTCTATATTTCATATTAAATACCAACTACCAACTGTTGACACCAAAAATTGGCACCGGGAAGAAGCTGACATGTGGGCCAGATTTGGTGGAAAGATACCATTCGGCTAGGAGGCTTTGCTGGAGCATTCGGCAGGAGACGCTCTGCGGTCGGGAGCGCGTTATCATTCGGCAAAGGTGAAGCATTCGGCAGGAGACGCTCTGCGGTCGGGAATACGTCATCATTCGGCAGAAGCATTGTTCCGCAAGCGAAGAGTGGTAGCATTCGGGAAGACATGATGACGTGGATCAACATAAGGAAAAGGCCGATTCGAACATGGAAAGCAATATGGGCACGAAGATTCGTCATTTATTTTTAGAAACAAGTGTTGAAGTCGTGTCCGACTAGGAGTTGTATCAAGACCTGGGTATAAATATAAACCCATAGCAATTGTAGAAATCATCACGAATCAATCATACAACAAACCGGCCCCGTGCCAACATCGAGTCCTTTAGTCGAGTCGTCGAGTTCTTCGAGAGGAGTCATCGATCCGTCGACCTCCGTAAGTACCGGCAACCTTGTATCATGCTTAGTATCATGCGGTGGATTTAAGCTTTGATACAAGTAGTCTTGTTACCATGCTTAGTATCATCCGGTGGATTTAAGTTGTGGTTTCAAGAAGGTTCCTCTGTTAGGTCATGAGCCATGCGGTGGGCTAAGATCTAGTATGGACCAAGTTATCGGCTCTGTTAGATTTAGGCAAGATCTAACAGATTCATTAAGTTACCCCGTGTTGCTCTGTTTTCACTATGTGCTTAATTCGTGCAGCACACCTTTGCCCAATCTAGATCGGCTAGGATCGGCTTTGCTTTATGGTACGACGATTCATCCCCTTATAGCCGAATCCGAAACCGATCTAGGTTGCTACGTGTCGCGGGTTCAAGCTTGTCGGCATTGTGTAGATCTTGACAGAACCGGGTATCATGCGGTAGATGCAGGTTTTTGGGTCGTCTTAGAGCTAATCATCCGGTGGATTAGAATTCGATTCGATCTGATAGATTTATCTTTACCGATTAGGCTTGTTCCTTCGCCATGGACCCCGATTCGGCTAAATAGCCGTATTCGGCAGTGCTCTCACGAGTGAACGTGTGTTCGCGGGTTTGCCTTGGGCATGAATGCTTTTAGCCTTTCACGATTAGATTGTATCATGCGGTGGATTGATCTAGTCTGATTGGTGGTGTGGCCTCAAACGAGTCAGGTGCTGCTTTCGGCCTAACATCGTTTGTTGCCATACCTGACGGGTGCTGCTTTCGGCCTATGCATTCTTGTTTCGATGTAAATTCGTGACTTTGTTGTGGGTTCGTAATTAAACATTGAATGCTTTTAGCTTTTCATGGTTAGATTGTATCATGCGGTGGATTGATCTAGTCTGATTAGTGGTGTGGCCTCAAACGAGTCAGGTGCTGCTTTCGGCCTAACTCGTTTGTTGTCATGCTTGACGGGTGCTGCTTTCGGCCTATGCATTCTTTGTTTATTACGAATTTATGATCATGTTTCACCCCTTCAATTTATTTATCATGCTCTGATCCTCGTTAATCGGCTATGAGTATATGTTGTAATGTTCATTCTGTTGAAAGCCGATCTTTCGTCATGCTTACGTCATGCATTCGGCAGTGCGTTCCTTGCGTACCTTACCGATTGCCGAATGAGATTTTAACTGCCGACAGATAGCTTCTCTGTAGCTATTTGTCTCTCGAGATTGGCTTCAACGCCGCAAATATGGAACTGTCTGGTCTTACCCGGCACGTTCCAGGTTTTGATCTAAACGTTTTTATCCCTTTGTTAGTTTTCAGGCAAACTGACTGGCACGCTTCCGGATTCGAAAGCCCGGGCCGCATTTGAAGCCAGCTTGTTCGGCTTGCTGTGTGCTTGGCGTGAGGTGCGGATTTTACGTCAACACACTTTTTGGCACGCCTGGTGGGACACACGCAAGTTTTCAAGATGCCTGAGTTGAGCGACATCATGGATGTCACTTTGGAAGAGTTGTCTGAAGAACATCAACAGATGGTAAAGACTGCTGCTAGTCAATTCATTAACAAATGTTTACTGTCTTTCACCAAGAACAGGAGCGGTGCACCTTTTCTCAAGTCCGATCTGCCAAGAGTTCTCCTTCCTGGGCAATCTGATCTTACTGAAGAAGAAGAGAGGGAGAGATTCTCGGGCTTGTTATACAAAGCTTTGGGAGAGACAATGACCAATCACAATGCTGCGTTCTTAAACAGTTTTCGGCATATAATGATAAGCATTTTTGGTCAGCATGTGGATAAACCCTTTGAGCAGATACATGGGCAATTGGGTGGTCCGACATACTTCAATGTTCAAGCACCAGTTCAGAAACCACATGGTAAAGGAAATGCTGATGAAACTGGAGGTTCTGGTGCTAAAGATATAAATGGACAACCGATTCGGCAAGATCCTCAGCTTGCATTGCCGAAAACTCGCACATACGGTGATATGGCATTCGGCACCACAGGGAATCCGCCTGCTTCTGCTTACAAGATATCTCCCTTGAACAACAGATTGCAGAGGGATTTATATGGAAACGGATATTCAGAGTTTATGGATTACAATGCTATCGATGCTCTCCCGAATCCTGGGTATGTTGGTACTGCAGGCATGCTTGCGGGAAGACCAGGGAATCAAGATACCAGTATTGACCTCATGGTGCAAAAAATGACCGATGTATTGCAAAACCAATTCGGTCTGAAGCCTAAAAATCAGGGATACATGTACTCATCTCCTTTCCCAGAATGGTACCAAAGGGTATCATTGCCGAATAGAGTCAAAGTGCCTACAGAGTTTACTAAATTCTCAGGACAAGATGATACTAGCACTGTAGAACATATAGCTCGATATCTGATGCAGCTTGGAGAGGCTTCGGCAGATGAGGCTTTCAGAATCAGATACTTTCCTTTGTCACTAACGGGTCCAGCTTTTACATGGTTTGCTTCTTTGCCTGCTCAGTCGATTTGTACTTGGAAAGACCTGGAACAGAAATTCCATGCTCATTACTACATTGGCAGTACCGAGAAAAAGTTGGTTGATTTGACCAGCTTAAGGCAGAGGAATAATGAAACACCTACAGAGTTCCTCAGGAGATTTAGGGAAACTAAAAGTATGTGCTTTTCTCTGAACATACCTGATGATCAACTAGCTGGTATGGCTGTAGCTGGAATGCTGCCTGCTATTCGGGAGAAGCTATTCGGGATGGAGTTTGATGATCTGGGCCAGTTGTCGCACAGATTGGCCTTGATGAGTAACCAGGCGTATGGCTTCAAGAAGGATGTCAGATTTGCTAAAAATAATGATGTGGCTGACATTTATAACCAATTCCTTGAAAGAGCAGATCAAGAAGATGAATATGAAGATAGCGAGGAGATAGCTGCAGCAGAGATAGTGTGGAGCAAAGAACCAGTTACAATGACTCAGAAATGGATCAAACAGATGAAGGGAACATATGATTTTGATGTGACAAAAGCAGACAAGTTGTTTGAGTTCCTGGTGAAAGAAGGCCGAATCAAATTGCCGGAGGGGCATTCTATGCTTCGGCCTGATGGAGTGAAAGATAAGAGGTACTGTGGATTTCATGATAGAAATTCTCATTCCATTAATGAATGCAGAGTCTTTAGGATGAAGATTCAGAAAGCTATCCAAGAAGGACATCTGAAATTCGACAACAAGATGAAACTGGACAGTAACCCTTTCCCTCAGAACATGATCGGGTTCTCGGTTAATATGGTGAATGCTGTTCCATCTGGAGAAAAGGGAAGATTGAAAGTTTTAACCTCAAAGAAGGCAAGGCAGGATGGTTCAGTTGATCCCACTCGGCAGATCACAATTGAGCAGGTTCGCCAGAAAAATCTTCGGTTCCCGAATAGCCGATTAGAAGTGGGAGAATCCTTTAAACCTAGAGTTACTACACGTATTCTCCTCAACAAATGGCAGCGTCAGCAAGAAAAAGAGCGTTTTCAAAGGCGTGAATACGAGGAGGAGAAAAGAAGACACGAAGAAGAAAGGTTTGAGGAAGAACAAGAAGAGTATGCTCGAGAGCAGGAACGTGCGCATTGGGGGTGTGCATTCTTCAGACACTGTTGGAACGAAGGTTTGAAGCTTCCTACATGGAATAATTGTCCTGAATGCAATAGTAGATATGATGAATATAGGCAGGGAACTATCAATCGCCGATCTGTCCATGAAAGAATTGGCAGGGTGCATCCTAGTGATGATCGGCGTTTTAATGATCAACCAAGAAAGAGACATGCTGATCACAGATGGGTTGATCATGAGGAAGAAGATCGTGAGTACGTTTGGCAGAAAGGGCAGTGGTGCCCACCTGGTTTAAGAAGGAGTCAGAAGAGAAGAGTTCAACGCCTGAGGAATCAAGAATTAAAGCAAGCAAGGCCTAGGATGAGATCGATATGGCTCCCAAAAGACAGGCCTGACGAACATGGTCATTCGGCTCCTACATGTATGGTATGTTTTCTGCCGAATGAATTCATGGCTCCAGCTAATCAAATTGTACAGGAAGAAATATTGCCCGATATAGATGATGCCGAACAATTTGGGTTAATGGCACAATTGATGTTGAACAAACAAGCTGTTTTTGAGAAGCCAGCCCAGAATCGGCACATGAAGCCACTGTACTTGAAGGGATATGTTAATGGCAAACCATTGACCAAGATGTTTGTCGATGGAGGAGCTGCTGTCAATGTAATGCCATATACCACATTCAGGAAACTTGGTATGGGCCCTAGAGATTTGACACCAACAAGCATAATTCTAAATGACTTTGCTGGAAATCCTTCGGACACCAAGGGGTGCGTGCATGTTGATCTGATGATTGGGTCCAAGACTCTGCTTACGACTTTCTTTGTCATTGAAGGCAAAGGGGCATATAGCTTGCTGCTTGGAAGGGATTGGATTCATGCGAATTGTTGTATTCCATCTACTATGCATCAACAGCTTATTCAGTGGATAGATGATGAGGTGGAGATTATCCAAGCAGATGATTCAATAAGCGTGGCAAACATGGAACCAGCTTTCTGGGAGTATCAAGGCATAGATTGTTTCTCAGGTAAAGACTGGGGAGAAGGTCCTGTGGCACCAGCCAGCAGTGATCAAAAGCCGATCGAAGCAGTCGGCTCTCATAGTAATTTTTGATGGAAAATCCAATTGATGGAACTGATGGAAAATTAGGACGTGGATTTGTGTCGGCCGATAAATTAGAAGAAGTGGACATTGGAGATGGTGACAAGCCAAAGCCGATATTTATCAGTGCTAACTTGGATTCGGTTTTCAAAGAAAAATTGGTGACATTGTTAAAGGAATACAAGGACTGCTTTGCTTGGGATTATTCGGAGATGCCCGGTCTAGACCGTTCTATTGTTGAGCATCGGTTGCCAATCAAACCTGGATACAGACCTTATAAGCAACCACCCCGGAAAATCTACAAGGAAGAAGTGTTGGCCGATGTGAAAAAGGAGATTGAAAGATTGCTAGATGCAAATTTCATTCGGCCATGTAAATATGCAGATTGGATCTCTAATATTGTTCCTGTCTATAAGAAAAATGGAAAGATGAGGGTTTGCATAGATTTTAGAGACCTAAACAAGGCTACACCCATGGATGGATATCCAATGCCTATTGCTGATTCGTTGGTTGATGCTGCTGCTGGATACAAAGTGCTCAGTTTCATGGATGGTAACGCAGGATACAATCAGATTTATATGGCATTGGAAGATATGGTAAAGACAGCTTTCAGGTGTCCTGGACACATAGGGTTGTTTGAGTGGGTTGTTATGACCTTTGGATTAAAAAATGCCGGTGCAACTTATCAAAGGGCTATGAATTATATTTTTCATGAGTTGATCGGCAAGATTGTGGAAATATATATTGATGATGTGGTGATCAAGTCATTGGATCATGAGTCTCATTTGGCCGACATAAGGAAAACTCTAGAATGTACCAGGAAATATGGACTTAAGATGAACCCGAACAAGTGTGCTTTTGGAGTTTCGGCTGGAGAGTTTCTGGGATTTTTGATACATGAAGGAGGAATAGGAGTTGGTAAGAAAAGCATGAAGGCGATTGATGAAATTGTTCCTCCAACTAATCTTAAAGAGCTACAATCACTGCTTGGCAAGATAAATTTTGTGAGAAGGTTCATATCGAACTTGTCACAAAAGGTGTTGCCCTTTTCCTCACTGTTAAAAATAAAAAAGGATCAAAAGTTTGTATGGGGTGACGAACAACAGAAGGCTTTCAATGAAATAAAAGAGTACATGAAGAAGCCACCAGTATTGGTGCCTCCACAATTGAATAAGCCTTTCAAGTTGTACGTGGCGGCCGATGCCCTAACTATTGGATCGGCCCTCATTCAAGAATTTGAAGGGAAGGAAAGAGTGGTTGCATACCTTAGCCGAAAGTTACTGGATCCAGAGACAAGGTATTCGGCTATAGAGAAACTTTGCTTATGTGTTTACTACTCCTGTACGAAATTTCGGCACTACTTACTACATGCCGAATGCATTGTGTATTCAAAGTTTGATGTGATAAAACACATGTTGTCTATGCCAATTTTGAACGGACGGATTGGCAAATGGATTTTAGCTTTGTCTGAATTTGAATTAAGATTTGAATCGGCAAAAGCTGTTAAGGGACAGATTATTGCCGACTTCATTACTGAACATCATGATGCATCGATAGATTTGCTTAATATTGTTCCTTGGGTGTTATTCTTCGATGGATCTTCATGCAACAAAGGTGGTGGAGCAGGTATCTTATTAATTTCACCCAAAGGAGAAACATTTGAATTTGCTGTTCCCATTCAATCTGTTGTTACTAACAATCAAGCTGAGTATGAGGCATTGCTCAAAGGGCTCCAATATTTGAAAGAAGCAGAGGCCATTGCAGTTGAAATTTTTGGAGATTCAGAATTGGTCATAAAGCAATTGAATGGTGAATATGAGTGCAAAAGTGATACCTTGAGGAATTACTATGAAGAATGCAAAGAAATATTGAAGAGCTTTCGGTCAGTAATTCTACAACACATTCCTAGAGGGGATAATGGAGAGGCAAATAGATTGGCCCAAAGTGCATCAGGTTATAAAGAGCTTCGAGAAGTTTTTGCTAATGATGTATACGCATTCGGGAGTAATCTGGCAGAAGATGATTGGAGAAAAGAGATTGCCGATTATCTGGAAAATCCATCCCGAAAGGTTTCTAGAAAGCTCAGGTATAAAGCTTTAAAGTTTGTTCTTCTTGATGATAATTTGTATTATAAATCCCTGGATGGAGTGTTGTTACATTGCTTAAGTCATGAAGAAGCAAAAAGGCTGATGAGTGAAGTACATGATGGATTGTGTGGAGCACATCAATCGGCCTACCGAATGAAGTGGGTTATTAGAAGAACTGGATATTACTGGCCGACAATGTTGGAAGATTGTTTTGAATATTATAAAGGATGTCAAGACTGTCAGAAATTTGGAAACATTCAGAGAGTTCCGGCATCGGTTTCGAATCCCATTGTCAAGCCATGGCCATTCAGAGGATGGGGAATAGATTTGATTGGCCAAATAAATCCTCCATCTAGCAAGGGGCATAAGTTTGTGCTTTTGGCAACCGATTATTTTACCAAGTGGATTGAGGCAATTCCATTAAAGAAGGTGACGTCGGAGAATATGGTTGAATTTGTTAAAGAACACATCATTTACAGATTCGGGATTCCTCAGACAATCACCACTGATCAAGGGACTCAATTTACATCTTCAGAATTCAGAGATTTTGCTGAAAGTATGGGCATCAAATTGTTAAATTCTTCTCCTTATTATGCCCAAGCTAATGGTCAGGCAGAGGCTTCTAACAAGATTATGATTAAAATTATACAGAAAAAGATTGATCAGAAGCCGAGAAAGTGGCATTCGGTACTCAATGAGGCTTTATGGGCTTACCGAATGGCTCCACATGGGGCTACACAGACGTCTCCCTATGAGTTGGTGTATGGACATCATGCTATTTTGCCATGGGAGATACAATTAGACTCAAGGAGAATAGAGTTACAAAAGGATTTAAGTTCTAAAGATTATAAAGATTTAATGATGGACGAATTAGAAGATTTGCATATGATTCGTCTCAGGGCTTTGGAGAATATTGAGAAGAATAAAGTGCGAGTTGCTAAGTACTACAACAAGAAGGTGAAAGTTAAGCAATTCACGGAAGGTGATCTAGTTTGGAAAGCAATATTGCCGATTGGAACCAAATATGCAGCATTCGGCAAGTGGTCTCCAAATTGGGAAGGTCCTTTTAGAGTGGTTAGATGCATGCCTGGAAATGCATATATTTTGAAGACATTGTTGGGAGAAGAATTTGCTTCTGCTATAAATGGAAGATATTTGAAGAGGTATTATCCCAGTGTTGAAATCGATCGGTGATTGATATATTAATTTGCCAAACAGCCGATATTCGGGAAGAAATCGCCTTCAGAACAAATGTTAACAGAAAAGGAAAATGGCCGGTACTGAATGTATTGCCCTTAACACAAAATATACTACATCAGATGATTCATGCAAGATCACAAAAGATAAGTTTTATTGCCGAAATTCCATAAATCCCTAGTACAAACTAATGGAATAGCTTGTTCAAGACGGATTGGGGATGAATGGAATCGGCAATGGCGGCGCCATGAGCATCAAGGCGATCTATGGAGACCTCGATGTCGTCGATCTCCTCCGGGTTACCGTTAGTGAAGCCGGTTGGTAGCCTGGAGTAGTCGGTGTTGGTGTGCGTCGACATGGCGACTAGGCCTGCGGCAGTGCCCAGACGGATGCCGTGCGAGGCCACCTCATCGATACGGCCCGCCACCGCGCCGAGACGAGCTTCTGGTGTGTCCCCAGAAGCATTCACTTTGTTCGCCAGCTCGTTCACCAGCACCTTCAGCCGATCGAGTTCGGCATCACGCGCTGCAAGTTTACAAAAGGGGCAACAGATTAGTATCATTTGGGGGACAAGATTGAGATTGAGCGAATTGCAGGACTCACCATCAATGACTTCGAGCAGTTGCTTGCGCTCGTGCTGCCATTCGAGGTCAGCAATCCCGGCTTGCTTGGAGATAGCCTCCAGTTCGCGACGAGAGTCGTCGCGCTCCGCCTTGAATCGGCGAGCATCACCATCCGTGTAGCGGTAGTCGTCCGATTCGAGAGATCGATTGGACGAACTCGAAGATGCCGCAGGAGCGGCGGCCGGAGCTGCGACTGGCGCGCCAGCGCCGGCAATCCATTGAATTGCCCTGAAAGAACAAAGAGATTCGTCAAGAAAGAGGGAGGAAATCTCGAGAAGAACAGAGAGAAGCGAGTAGCTACTCACCTGCGGCGAGCACCGGCACGACTTCCTTCGGCCTCATCAGCGGCCGGGCGCCTCCTGTTGTTGTCGGCCATTGGGGTTCCTCGGAATTACTGTGGATGGGGAAGAGAATGGCTTGGACCGGCAAGAACTTGGAAGGCGAAGAACTTGATGAAGAAACCGTGGGCTGCCTGGGTGTTTATTTATAAAACCCGCAGAGGAAATCGTGGCCAAAGATCGTGGCACGTATTCCGAAGAGTTCGGAAGGTGGAAAGGATTTTCCTAGCCGAATGGCTCCCATGTCGCTTGGGATCCTTGCCGAATCGTATTCGGCTTTGACTGGGTAAGATTCGGCTGCGTTAAGTTAAAAGCATTTTTTAGCTTAATATTATTTGTAGATGATCTTGCCGAATGAGTTGTTCGCAATGATGGAGAAGAAAAGTTAACAGCTACGAATTCACAAGATGAGGCAATTATTCGGCTACAGGTTATTGGTTACAAGTTACAAACCCAAGTATTTTGAAATTACATTTGTGGCATTGGAAATCATGTTGCTAATGTTGTCTAACAAGTTTTTGTCAGCTTCTTGGGTTTTAGCCAGAGCCTTGAGCTTTGCCTTGAGTTGTTTATCCTTGTTCAGAGTGGCTGAAGCTTCTTTTCGTATTCTTTCTGATAACTTGGGAAGCTCAGCAATATTCTTCTCGTCAGCTTCAATTTCGGCCGATAAGCGTTGCAATTCGGCTTCAAGTGCAGCTTTCCTGGCCTTTTTGCTCTCAAGATCAGATACCAGCTTGGTCAACAGCTCATTATTCTCTTGATCTTGAGAGTGCAGGGCTTTTACTGACTGCTTGATCAGAGATCTTTTTTGCTCTAAGGCTGGCAGAGAAGATTGATTGCTCAAGGCTTGCATCACTGCTGCGAATTGCTGATCCAATTGAGAGACTGGCTCCAATGCGGTCTTGATGTCAGCTGGGAGTTCTTGATCAATGGAGTCCAGTACGTCTCTTAATGAAACAGCATGTGTAGCCTGGTCTTGGATGCTCTTATTCAGTAAGGATAAGATGTCTTTCAGCTTTGCTTTGGTTTCTTCTGATAAATCTTGGCTAGAAGTAATCTCTTCTCCTTGTTCGGTAACCCAATCATCCACAGCAAAGGAATAGCTGGGTGATGAAGTGGATTTCTCCTGAAAAGGGTTCTTGCCGAATTAGTAAAAGAATTGCCGAATGAGAGAGAGTCAAGAGAATTGAATGATTATGTTTACCTCGGCCCTGGCTTCCCGAGTGGGAGATGGAAGTGTTTTGAGTTCCATGATGGGAGTTTGTGTATCTGGCTGAGGAGAAACCGGAGTGTCAATTGAAGAGGATTCTATTCCTGTTTCTGGAAGGGGCAGCAAAGCTGAAGACGAATCATGAGAAAGGGAAGAGCTTTCCAAGGCAGGATCTGTTGAAGCTTGTTCTGCAGTTGACAAGAGAGTAAATGCCGATGACAAGAAATTAAGAAAAATGAAGTGATATATTTTTTACCGTTCAATGAGGCATCGGCAATTTCTATGCTAGCCAACCATTGCTGGGCTTTGGCCTGAAAAAACAAGGAAAGATGAAGTTGAGCAGAATATTATTGACATCATGGCCAAAGAAAGAGAGATCTGACCTGGATGATTTTCTTGGGAACCACTTTTCTTTTCTTTGTGCCTGAGGAGGCTGCCAGGGCAAGGGTCTTCCTTTTGACAGATGATGGCCTGGTGATTTTTGGATCCAGGATAGCTTGTCTGGCCATTATTTGAGCTAAAGTTGGGGATTGATATCCCAGAGCTGAGATTGGGCCTGCTGCCTTGTATACAATTGCCCTGGCAAGAGGGGCAGGTATAATGTCCTGCAAAGATGGTAAAGTCAAGGTCAAATTGGATCTTTATTTGATTGAAAGTGAATAAAAGCTGAACATATTACCTCTGAGCTTGGTTGGTAGTCTGACATCAACTCGAGACAGAGAGGATGAATTGGCACATTGAAGATATGATCATGAAGTTCTTGCCACCAGATTATGAAGCTAGGGTGTGCAAATATTATTGGCACAAAGGGCTCAGGTGCGTAGATTGTGTCACAGCATCTATAAGGGAAGATTCTTCTTGTTTCTGTGGCATCTTTGATGATTTCCCTAGGCTTGAGAAATTCATGAAGGAATAGCCTTGGGGGCACCTGGCCACATCCCAATTACCTGGCTGCTATGTTCGGCTGATAGTATTCATATGTGCTCTGAACTAGTCTTCCCCCATGAAATTCGGCTGGCAGGATACAAGGATGGATAAAAGCATTGAAAATTGCTATAGAATGTACGTCAGTGCATCCAGATTCAAAGCCGAATTCACAGGGGAAGATGAGGTTGTCATTGTCCAGATATGGAAACCAGAGAGGATGATCAAAGCCTTTGAAGAAGAGCTCAAATAATTCACAGATATTTTTGTTGATGGATACAGTAGAAGCAGCTTCTCCATAAGTTTGACAACCTTTGGTTTTCTTGATCTCTCCCTCTGCATAGTTGATGGAAGGGAATTCTCTGCTGTTGAGATCAATGGCAATAATCTGATGCATGTACAGTTGTAGCCACATCTGGACAAACCACCAGGGACCATTCACACAAGGTATTTTCTTGTTGGTGTGCATCAATTGGGTAGTTTGATTAAGCATGTGATAGACGCTGCCCAGGAGGTATTTTCCCAATGGGATGAGTTTACCAGCAGCCAGTTCTTCAGCCATCACGATGTGGTTCAGAGTTGGCTCATTGGCTTTGCCACAGAAGACATACCTGCACAGCCACATATTCAGGAAAGCCCTGTACTCTACATCGGTCAAGGGGCCATCAGACATATAATTTTGGATGTATCTTTTATATCCAACCCCTGTTTTGACTCCTGTCTGCTTGGAGGAACCCTTGTGGTCATATGGTCGAACAGTTTCTGTTATGTTCAGACCAGTCATCATATATACATCGGCCAAGGTGGGAGACATTGGACCATGACCGAATAAAAAGGCGTTGGCACCATTGGACCAGAAGTGGCAAGCTGCAATCAGAAGGTTCTCATTCTTGGGTGTTTCAGCCAATGACAACTCCAAGCAGTGAGATATGCGCAGACGATCCCAGTTCTGTGTTTGGGGGCTTTTATCATCTAATATTCTCTTGTACCAATTCCTCCAGCCTGCAATCGGGGGCAGAGGCCAGTTCTTGAAAGTGTCTTGCCACTCGTGAGGATTGGCCAGAGAGATCTTGAACGGGATCCTTTGGGATTCGGCTGCGATGAATTCAGAGGGATCTGAGTTCCCTACAGGGCCGAGAAAATACGATGGAGATTTCTCTTCAACAGGGATGAGGATTTCGGCAGCTAGGGCCTGTCAAGCATGGAAAAGGATAAAGAGATTTGAGACAGGAATCAAGAAAAGATTATCGAATAAGCTTGGAGAGATTAAAGTTTACCTGAAGTGCGAAATCTTGATTCGCCATGAAGAGGTTGAGTCTTGAAACGCTGATGACCTAGAGTGCGGATCTGAGTGGAAGCCTCGTGGATTCAAAGGAGAATGGCGGATGTCGAGTAGAGTTGGCTTGAGAATGTTTGGTGCTTGTGGTCGATTCCGAAATAAAGATCACCTTTATCCCGAAATCGAAGGGGCATGTGTTGACACCAAAAATTGGCACCGGGAAGAAGCTGACATGTGGGCCAGATTTGGTGGAAAGATACCATTCGGCTAGGAGGCTTTGCTGGAGCATTCGGCAGGAGACGCTCTGCGGTCGGGAGCGCGTTATCATTCGGCAAAGGTGAAGCATTCGGCAGGAGACGCTCTGCGGTCGGGAATACGTCATCATTCGGCAGAAGCATTGTTCCGCAAGCGAAGAGTGGTAGCATTCGGGAAGACATGATGACGTGGATCAACATAAGGAAAAGGCCGATTCGAACATGGAAAGCAATATGGGCACGAAGATTCGTCATTTATTTTTAGAAACAAGTGTTGAAGTCGTGTCCGACTAGGAGTTGTATCAAGACCTGGGTATAAATATAAACCCATAGCAATTGTAGAAATCATCACGAATCAATCATACAACAAACCGGCCCCGTGCCAACATCGAGTCCTTTAGTCGAGTCGTCGAGTTCTTCGAGAGGAGTCATCGATCCGTCGACCTCCGTAAGTACCGGCAACCTTGTATCATGCTTAGTATCATGCGGTGGATTTAAGCTTTGATACAAGTAGTCTTGTTACCATGCTTAGTATCATCCGGTGGATTTAAGTTGTGGTTTCAAGAAGGTTCCTCTGTTAGGTCATGAGCCATGCGGTGGGCTAAGATCTAGTATGGACCAAGTTATCGGCTCTGTTAGATTTAGGCAAGATCTAACAGATTCATTAAGTTACCCCGTGTTGCTCTGTTTTCACTATGTGCTTAATTCGTGCAGCACACCTTTGCCCAATCTAGATCGGCTAGGATCGGCTTTGCTTTATGGTACGACGATTCATCCCCTTATAGCCGAATCCGAAACCGATCTAGGTTGCTACGTGTCGCGGGTTCAAGCTTGTCGGCATTGTGTAGATCTTGACAGAACCGGGTATCATGCGGTAGATGCAGGTTTTTGGGTCGTCTTAGAGCTAATCATCCGGTGGATTAGAATTCGATTCGATCTGATAGATTTATCTTTACCGATTAGGCTTGTTCCTTCGCCATGGACCCCGATTCGGCTAAATAGCCGTATTCGGCAGTGCTCTCACGAGTGAACGTGTGTTCGCGGGTTTGCCTTGGGCATGAATGCTTTTAGCCTTTCACGATTAGATTGTATCATGCGGTGGATTGATCTAGTCTGATTGGTGGTGTGGCCTCAAACGAGTCAGGTGCTGCTTTCGGCCTAACATCGTTTGTTGCCATACCTGACGGGTGCTGCTTTCGGCCTATGCATTCTTGTTTCGATGTAAATTCGTGACTTTGTTGTGGGTTCGTAATTAAACATTGAATGCTTTTAGCTTTTCATGGTTAGATTGTATCATGCGGTGGATTGATCTAGTCTGATTAGTGGTGTGGCCTCAAACGAGTCAGGTGCTGCTTTCGGCCTAACTCGTTTGTTGTCATGCTTGACGGGTGCTGCTTTCGGCCTATGCATTCTTTGTTTATTACGAATTTATGATCATGTTTCACCCCTTCAATTTATTTATCATGCTCTGATCCTCGTTAATCGGCTATGAGTATATGTTGTAATGTTCATTCTGTTGAAAGCCGATCTTTCGTCATGCTTACGTCATGCATTCGGCAGTGCGTTCCTTGCGTACCTTACCGATTGCCGAATGAGATTTTAACTGCCGACAGATAGCTTCTCTGTAGCTATTTGTCTCTCGAGATTGGCTTCAACGCCGCAAATATGGAACTGTCTGGTCTTACCCGGCACGTTCCAGGTTTTGATCTAAACGTTTTTATCCCTTTGTTAGTTTTCAGGCAAACTGACTGGCACGCTTCCGGATTCGAAAGCCCGGGCCGCATTTGAAGCCAGCTTGTTCGGCTTGCTGTGTGCTTGGCGTGAGGTGCGGATTTTACGTCAACACCAACACGTAAGCCAACCCATCTATTTTTCTCCTTTTCTTTCACCGATGCCACCACTCTACCCACTCCATATCCTCCCTCTACCTCCTCTCTCTAGTGGCGGGGGCGAGGGGTGTTGGTCTCCCCCGCTGCTAGCCTTCAGCGCGCAAGCGGCGACCACGAATGGCTCCCGCGGCGGCGACGGCGATGGCGGCAAACGACCTCCCGGTGGCGCACGGTCGCCCGGCGACAGCGAGGACTCCCGTGGCGGACACGGAAGGCCGCTCGACGGCGGTGGAGGGTTCCCGCGGTAGCCGCGCGGTGACGGTGGAAGCCTTCTACGGCGGCCATGGACAGCTGCACGGCGGCGACGATGACGACGACAGCGGCGGATGGCCTCCCGGTGGCGGACGGTCGTGCGGCGACGACGAGGACTCTCGCGGCGGCCACGGATGTCCGCTCAATGGCGGCAGAGCGCTCTCGCGGAGGCCGCACGGCGACGGTGGAGGCCTCCTACGGCTGCCACGGACGACTATGCGTCTGCGGCGGGCTCCCGCGAATGGCCGCGCGCCGACTGTGGAAGGGTGACGACGGACGGAATAATATAGACCGTTAAATCTTAATCAAATCCGACGACATATATTCTTCAATTTTTTTGAATTAACGGAATAATATAGACCGTTAGATTTTCATAAAATCAGACGACATATATTCTTCTCTTTTTTAGATTAACGTGGGAATTTCTTGGCCCTTCCGGCGAACGTGGTAGCTCCTTTTAACCTATTGTATCCGCCATCGCCGCACGACCGTCCGCTCAGTGGCGGTGGAGGGCTGTCGCAGCGGCCGCACGACGACGGTGGATGCCTCCTACAGCTGCCACGGACGTCTATGCGGCGACGGCGGGCTCCCGCGAATGGCCGCGCGCCGACTGCGGAAGGGTGACGATGGACGGAATAATATAGATCGTTAGATCTTAATCAAATCCGACGACATATATTCTTCTCTTTTTTGAATTAACGAAATAATATAGACCGTTAGATCTTCATAAAATCCGACAACATATATTCTTTTCTTTTTTAGATTAACGTGGAAATTTCTTGGCCCTCTCGGCAAACGTGGTGGCTCCTTTTTACCCTATTGTATTAATATAATAATAGATTTCACGACAAGACTTTTCGAGTGCATAACCAGCTGCCTCATCGGAGTTAAAACCTGCCAAAATAGCTTCATCGGAGTTAAAACCTGCCAAAATAGCTGAATGAAAAAATTCACCGTACGTCGAGGAGCCTCTTCTTCATCGTCTAGCTGGATGGATGCCCAATGTATGTACAGGGGTTTCATCAACAGAAGGCGCCAGGCTCGATCTTGCCTGACCAGAGACAGGCCGAGGTGCCAGGGTTAGTCGACGGAGCCGAAGCAGGTTCGATCTCGCGAATTGGATCCACCTCGACTGAATCGGCATCCACGCCTAGGTCCTCGACGCGAACAGGATCCTCGCCGGGCGAAGTCGATGTCCAGTTTCTCGGAAGCGGAAGCCTGACGTGCGTCCGACATCGCAGGAGTCGTCGGAGATGCCGGCTTCACCATGCTCGGAGCCGAACCCTCCTGTTGACAGTAAAAATTGGCTTTGGCCTTGCCAAACCGGTCTGACCGGTTTGGTTCTGTAATTCGAGTAGGATTAGGATTCCGAGTTTAATCCCGTATTGTAACCTATTCGGAAGGGGTAAGACTTCCCCGGCCTATAAATATAAAGGCTAGACGGCCGATTGAGGTATTCCCAATCGAATCAAACACTTTTATCTTCTATTTTTGTATCTCCCAAACCCTAATCTTTTCCAACCCTCATATTCTGTTTTTTGCTCGTCTCTACGGCGTTCAAGGACGTTCTAGGTGGCCTGCCGACCCTAGAGAAACCCTAGCCTGCTTGAGCTCCGACGGGGTCCCTCCCGAGCTCGAGTTTCTAGGTCTTCACGAGTTCCTGCCTGAAAGCGGTCTGACAGGTTTCAGGAACCGGTCTGACCGGTTTGCCCGAGGAGCTCAGGAGTTGGCCGTTGTGACGGCCGTGCTGCGCGTTCGATCGATCTTCGAGTGTGTTGGCGCATTTTCGTGTCAACATACTTTTTGGCGACTCCGCTGGGGAAGATTAATCTGGTTTCAAGACCGATGCAATCTACTCCAAATATGTCTGGATCAACGTGCGACCTTGACAAAGACAACATCATCACCGCGACGATGGAAGAGCTCACGGAAGAGGAGCGGAAGCGGTACTTGGTTGCTGAGGAGCACTTCAGGGCGCAATTCTTGAAGGGCTTCAAGAAAGATCGCGGTGGTCTTGTCAAGAGAGTCGAGGAATTCGTCATGCCGGCTTTCAAGCTGGCAAATGACCAAGTCGAAGAACTTCCGAAGGTAACTGGCGAATCCTCTGATTTAATGCAGCAAATTACTCGCATGATGGATGATAGATTACTTGCTGCACAAACTGCTACTAGTGAATTGATTGCTAGTATGACGGGTAATTCTGATAAGGGTAAAAATAATGTAGAAATTAATGAATTACCTAACTCAACTCCTAGCTCATCAGGCGTGCCAGAAAATATTTTAGATCCTAATTTGGGCATGCCGATGAATTTTTATGCGGGACAAACACCTCACCCTAGTTCGGTCCACGAACCGGTCAGACCGGTTTGTACAACCGGTCAGACCGGTTTGGCCCCCTCTGGCGGTCAGACCGGTTCTATGGGTGCAGGAGCATCCGGTGCGATGGTTTTATCTAATACGGTTACTTCTGGTCCTGTTTATACTATTCCACGCACTACGGTTACGGGAAGTATACCCCACGGATCTGGCACGTTTCACGCGCCGATTCCGAATACTTCTCAAAATACGATGTATGGTGTTCCCCGTATTCCACAAAACAGAGGTGATGTGAACTATCAAGCCGAGTTAGCTAAGTTTAAAGAAGACATAGCTAATACGCTTAGAGCAAAACTTGGACTTGAATTGGGTAGCGCACGCTTATATCAAAAACCGTATCCGCCTGAATTTGATTTAGTTGCTTATCCTAATGGTTGGCGTGTTCCCGATTTCATTAAATTCAGTGGCGAAGATAATAGAACTCCTTGGGAACATATTAGTCAGTATATCTTGCAATTAGGAGAGGCATCATTTTATGAAGCATTGCGTATACGGTTGTTCTCATTATCTTTAACTGGAACTGCTTTTTCATGGTTTTCTTCGCTTGCTCCTAATTCTATTCAAAATTGGACTCAATTGGAGCGTAAATTTCATGATCATTTCTTTAGCGGAGAAAATGAAGCTAAATTGTCTGATTTGACATCGGTTAAGCAAAGCCGAGAAGAATCGGTTCTAGATTACTTTAAAAGATTTAAAGATGTTAAGAACCGATGTTTTAACATAACTGTTTCTGAAAAGGATTTAGCGGATTTAGCTTTTGCGGGCTTACGGTCTCATTACAAGGAAAAATTAGAAGGTTCTGATTTCCTTACTATTAATCACTTGCAAATGAAGGCTATGAGTCTAGAGCTTAAATTTAAGAATTCAAAAGAATCTGCTAAACCTCATCGTTCGAATGTGCATATTATTGATAATGATTCTGATAGTTCGGACGATGATAAAGAAATTTATGCTGCAGAATTTGTTTGGTCATCAAAGAGTAAACCTGGTTCTTGTCCTTCATTGAAGCCGATTTAGAAAAATCGGCAAGAAGAAAAATTTACTTTTGATGTGGCCAAATGTGATCGCGTTTTTGATGAATTGCTTAAGAATGGATTTGTTAAGCTTTCTCATGCAATTCCACCAGCCGATCAATTAAAAAATCGTGCATATTGTAAGTGGCATAATTCTTTTTTCTCATGCAACCAACGATTGCAATGTTTTTCGATGACAGGTACAATCGGCCCTTAATGAAGGTCGATTGGTGCTCGCTGAAATGCAAGTTGATAAGGCTCCTTTCCCTGTTCATACCTTGGATGTGAACACCAAGATGCTGATTCGGCCGGAACAAGCCGATGGAGCTAAAGGTAAGAACGTGGTGATTGGAGACCCAAGGCCGGAAAAAGTTAATGACAAAGTTTCGGTCAGAACAGTGATGATTGGAAAGACTCTTGATGGTAGAGAGTCTCTGAAGATTACAATTAATACATCAAGGCCCGGGGGGCAAGGAAGTTCCTTGGAAGAGAATCGATTCGCTTGTTAGGCGAAACCGGTCAGACCGGTTTCTCAAACCGGTCAGACCGGTTTGTCTCCAGACCGTCCAAGGACTTTCAAGCCCAAGCGCCCGGAAGTGGGTACTTGGAAATTTAATGAGCCAAAGGTTCAAGGGAGGGTTCTGAAGCAAGGACCTACTTTTTCTCAGCTCATGAACAAGTACGCAAAGGCCGTTCAAGTTGATCGGCCAACAAAAAAGAGACAAAGGTCACCTCAGCGTTGGATCAATCCTACAGCTTATAAGCGCTGTGGTGATGTTACTGGAACTTCGGTACATGACCGATTGGGTTCATACCAATCAGGTTTTTTGGCCGCCTTCAAAAGCGGTCAGACCGGTTTTGTAAACCGGTCAGACCGGTTTCGGTCTGAACAGAGGTTCCAAGCTCCTCCTAAGCAAGAATACCGTGTCAAAGAGAAAAAGGAGGACGTGCAAGCCAAGGCCAGTGGGTTTGTGAAAATTGGCAGTATTCCAGTGACTATGCAAAACTTGGGTAGAAAGCCAATAGTCATTGGAAATTCGGCTTCTGTTCCATTCAAAAGGCCGGTCATAGCTAATGATCATGAGGCCAGCAGTAGCAAGGGCGTGAAGAAGGTCTTCCAACCAAGGTGGTGTCCTTCCGGATTGACTCATACACAAAAGCGGAAGTTACAACGCCTACGGAACAAAGAGAAAAGGGAACATGAAGCTGAAAAGCTGAGGGACGAATACTTCAACAATTACAGACCTATTATTCCTCAGACCAAGATCTGGCAAGCTAAGTCCGTTGTGCAATCAGCAGCACAACCGGTCCGACCGGTTCCTGAATCCGGTCAGTCCACCGCTGCAAAAGCGGTCAGACCGGTTTCTAGAACCGGTCAGACCGGTTTGTCGACAGAAGCGGGAGCTGAAGTTGTTTCGACCATTGATACTACTCCGCCAATTCCTCCAGTGGTTGAAGATGAAGAATTGGTTGATTTTGAGCCTTCTCCAGAGCGTGACAAAATGGAAATTAATGTTGTTTATTTATCTTCTGATTATTATGTGGTGCCGGAGGAGGAAATTTCTCATCTTCAACTTGGGCCTCGAGATGCCGTTTTTCGGAAGCCTAGTGAATCAGAAAATCATCTCAAGGCTTTATATATGAGGGGGCACATCAACGGGAAGCCAATTTCTCGTATGTTGGTTGATGGTGGAGCTATTGTGAATCTTATGCCATACTCTCTCTACAAGAAAATTGGCGGAAAAGACGAAGAATTGATCAAGACGAACATGACGGTCAGCGGAGTTGGTGGAGGTGATCCCATTGGTGCCAAGGGGGTGGCTTCTATGGAGTTGACCATTGGGAGCAAGACTATTGCTACGACTTTCTTCGTCTCCGAGGTGCAAGGTAACTTCAGTTTAATCCTTGGTCGAGATTGGATTCATGCAAATAAATGTATTCCATCTACCTTGCATCAATATCTTATCCAGTGGATCGGCGATGAAGTTGAAGTTGTCCATGGTGACACTTCTTCCTTTGTTGCAACGGCCGATTCCGACTCTCTTAGTGCAAATGGGAAGGTCCAATGTTTGCCGGGCATGGATTTGACCGACTATGAGCTGATCAGTTGCACTAAGGATGGTTTTGTTCCTGCTACATTAAAGCCGATGGAGAATCGGTTGAATTACTTGTTGTAATTAATGGAGCAACAAAATCAACAGAAACAAACAGGTCAGACCGCTTCTGGAAACCGGTCAGACCGGTTTAGATCTGAACAGCGCCGAACGAGCCAAACCGGTCAGACCGCTTCTGGGAACCGGTCAGACCGGTTTGCGTCTGGACAGTGGCTTCAAGACCGAATTGATCATCATCGAGTTCATTCGGCCGGCATGTTCGAAGCTATTGAAGACCTTGGTGATATGGACAAGTTGGGTCAGGGTTTCACGTCAGCCGACCCTTTAGAAAAAATAGATATTGGTGATGGTACTTGTTGACGTAAAATCCGCACCTCACGCCAAGCACACAGCAAGCCGAATTAGCTGGCTTCACACGTGGCCCGAGCGTTTGAATCCGAAAGCGTGCCAGTCAATTTTCCTGAAAACTGACAAAGGGAGGAAAGATGTTTAGATAACACCTGGAACGTACCGGGCAATACCAGTCAGTTCCATATTTGCGGCTACGGAGCCAGTTTCAAACGATATATAGCTATGGAGAAGCTATCTGTCGGCAGTTAAAGCCTCGTTCGGCAATCGGCAAGGTACGCAGGGAGCGCACTGCCGAATGCGTGACGTAAGCATGACGAGAGATCGGTTTTCAGCTGAATGAACATTGTAACACATATTCGTAACCGATTAACGAGAAACAGAGCATGATACATAAATAAAAGGGCGAAAACATGACCATAATTTCATAATAAACAAGAATGCATAGATTAAAAGCACTAGTCTACCGCATGTCTAGGTACTTTCCAATCCGTCGGGCGTGAAACAAGCAAGTTAATCCACCGCATGATACGACTTGCTTGGAATCACACCACCAACCAAGAATAGACCAATCCACCGCATGATACACTCTAATCTTGGAAGGCCAAAAGCATTCTTTACTTAAAACAAAACCATGGACATATTTCGCTCGTGGCGACACTGCCGAATACAGCTAAATAGCCGAATCGGGTTCCATGAAGAAGGAACATGCTTCGTCGATGATGATAGATCTATCAGATCGAATCGAATTCTAATCCACCGGATGATTAGCTCTAAGACGACCCAAAAACCTGCATCTACCGCATGATACCCGGTTCTGTCAAGATCTACGCAAGACCAACAAGCTTGAACCCGCAACACGTAGCAATCTAGATTGATTTCGAATTCGGCTATGGAAAAGCAGAGCATTGTGAGCTGGAACCGAATCTAATCAACCTAGACTGGGCAAAAGAGTGTTGTAATGAACTTAAACACAAAGGTAAAATCCAGAGCAACACACGGTAACTTAATGAATCTATCGGATCTTGCCAAAATCCAACAGAGCCGATAAATTGTTCCAAGCTAGAACTTAGCCCACCGCATGGCTCATGATCTAACAATGGAACCTTCCTGAACCAGAGCCTAAATCCACCGCATGATACTAGGCATGGCGCAGGGTTGCCGGTACTTACGGAGGTCGACGGATTGATGATTCCTCTCGAAGAACTCGACGACTCGACTAAAGGACTCGAAGTTGGCACGGGGCCGGTTTGTTGTATGATTGATTGGATGTCTTTTTTACAACTACCATGGGTTTATATTTATACCCAGGTTTCGACACGACTCCTAATCGATTACGATTACATTATTTATTTCCTACAAAAGATAAACGCCGGAGCACCGTATCCGCCTTGCATTCCAAGTCAAACCAGCCTTTTCCTTATACTTGATCTACGTCATCACGCGCTCCCGAATGCCTTTTGCGGAACAGTTCTCTTGCCGAATGACGATGCGTTCCCGACCACAGAACGTCTTTGCCGAATGCTTCTGGGAAAAAACTCCTTTGTCGAATGATATCTGTTTGACAATTCCGGCCCACATGTCAGCCTCTTCCTGGTGCCAATTTTTGGTGTCAACACATGCCCCTTCAATTTCGGGATAAAAGGTAATTTTATCTCGGAATTGACCAGAAGCACTCAACATTCCCAAGCTAGTTCTGCTCGGCACCCGCTTCTCCTTTTTGAATCTTTGGAGCTCTCATCCGGATCCGAACCCTAGGTCATCGACTTTCAAGATTCAATCTTCAAATGGCGAACCAAGACTTTGCCCTCCAGGTAAGCTTTAATCCCCTCAAGCACATTCGGCATTCTTCTTTCGATTTGCATCTTAAATTTCTTCTCATCCCCTTCCATTCTTGATAGGCCCTAGCTGCCGAAATCCTCATCCCCGTTGAGGAAAAATCTCCATCCTACTTCCTCGGTCCCGTAGGAGATTCAGATCCTTCTGAAATCATTGCGGCCGAATCTCAGCGGATTCCTTTCAAGATTTCACTGACAAAATCTCATGAGTGGCAAGACGCCTTCAAGAACTGGCCTTTGCCCCCAATTGCCGGATGGAGAAATTGGTACAAAAGGATGTCTGACGATAAAAGCCCCCAAACACAGAACTGGGACCAGCTGTATATTTCTCATTGTCTGGAGCTGTCACTAGCAGAAACACCAAAGAATGAGAACCTCCTGATCGCAGCTTGCCATTTTTGGTCCAATGGTGCAAATGCTTTTCTTTTCGGCCATGGCCCAATGTCCCCTACTTTAGCCGATGTCTACATGATGACCGGCCTGAATGTTACAGGAACTGTGTACCCATATGACCATAAAGGTTCCTCCAAGCAGACAGGAGTAAGAACAGGGGTTGGATACAAGAGATATATCCAGAATCATATGTCTGATGGTCCTCTGACTGATGTCGAATACAGAGCTTTCCTGAATATGTGGCTATGCAGATCAGTCTTTTGTGGCAAAGCCAATGAGCCAACCTTGAATCATATCGTGATGGCTGAAGAGCTGGCTGCTGGAAAAGTCATCCCACTTGGGAAATACCTCCTGGGAAGTGTTTACCATATGCTCAACCAAACCACCCACCTGATGCACACTAGCAAGAAAATCCCCTGTGTCAATGGTCCCTGGTGGTTTGTCCAAATGTGGCTGCAATTGTACATGCACCAAATCGTTGCTATTGATCTCAACAGCCGAGACTTCCCTTCAATCAATTATAAAGAAGGAGAAACCCGGAGAACCAAAGGTTGTCAAACCTATGGAGAAGCTGCCTCCACTGTACCTATCAACAAGAACATTGGTGAACTGTTTGAGCTCTTCTTCAGAGGTTTTGCTAATCCTCTTTGGTTCCCATATTTGGACAATGACAATCTTACTCTCCCTTGCGAATTCAGCTTTGAGACTGGATGCACTGATGTACAATCTGTAGCAATTTTCAATGCCTTCATCCAGCCCTGCATCCTGCCAGCCGAATTCTGTGGAGGGAGACTGGTTCAAAGCACTTATGAATATTATCAGCCAAACATGATGGCTAGACAGTTGGGATGTGGCCAAGTGCCCCCAAGGCTATTTCTTCATGAATTTCTCAAGCCTAGAGAGATTGTCAAAGATTCCACAGAGACAAGAAGGATTTTCACTTATAAATGCTGTGGAACTATCTACGCACCTGATCCTTTTGTGCCAATAATATCTGCCCATCCTTCCTTCACTCTCTGGTGGCAAGAATTCCATGATCACATCTTCAACATGCCAATCCATCCCCTCTGCTTTGAGTTAATGCCTGATTATCAGCCAATTGCAGAGGTAATGTGCTTATTTCTTCATCTGTCTCAATAATATTAACCCCAATTGATTTTGATTCTGTCATTTTGCAGGATATAACACCTGCCCCTCTTGCCAGGGCAATTTTGTATAAAGCTGCAGGCCCAATATCTGCTTTGGGGCACCAATCTCCTACCTTGGCTCAGCTGATGGCTAGACAGGCTTCTTCAGATCCAATACTTACTAGACCATCATCTGTCAAGAGGAAAACCCTTTCTTTAACTGCCCCCTCAGTTGTAAAGAAGAAAAGAACAAGCAGCAAAAAGGTTATCAGGGTCAGAGCCTTCTTTTTTTTTTGACCATAATGCCATTGGTATTTTACTCAGCTTTATTTCCTCTTGGTTTCAGGCCAAAGCACAGCAACCAGCAATCAGTGCAGATCCTGCCGATGCTTCATTGATTGGTAAAATTCTACCACTTTATCTTCTTAACTTCTTTTTCATCGGCACTCATTTCTTGTTAACTGCAGAACAATCCTCAATGGATCCAATCTTGGAAAGCTCTCCTTCTCATCATGATTCATCTTTAGCTTTGCAACTTCTTCCCCAATCAGAAGTACCATCCTCACCAAGAAGTCTTCCAGTTTCTCCTCAGCAAGATACACAGAATCCCCCAATTGAGCCTGAAAGGCTTCCTTCTCCTATTCAGGAAGTCAGGAACGAGGTAAACATAATCATTTTAACTTTCTCTACCTTTTTATTCAGCAGACTATTACTAATTCGGCAAGAACAATTTTTTAGGAGAAAACCATTTCATCATCCAGCTATTCTTTCGCTATGGATGACTTGGTTGCCGAACAAGGCGAAGAAACATCTTCTGGCCAAGCTCTGTCAGAAGAAAATCAAACAAAGCTGAAAGATATCCTTGCTTTGCTGCACAAGAGTATCCAAGATCAAGTCAAAGATGCTGATCTTTTAAGGGATGCACTGGAAGCCATTGACCAAGAACTCCCTGCCGATATCAAAACTTCTTTGGAACCAGTCTCTCATTTGGATCAACAATACGTTGCAGTAAAGCAGGCTCTAAAGAACCAATCTTCTCAACCAGTTCTGGAACAGAGGAGATCCACAACCAAACAGTCTGTGAAAGACCTGTATACTCAAGCTCAGAACAGCAAGGAATTACTGACCAAATTGGAATCTGAACTTGAAATGAAGGAGATCAGAAAAGCTGCACTTGAAGCCGAATTGAGAGATCTATCGTCCGAAATTGAAGCTGATAAGAAGAAGATAGTCGAGCTTCCCAAGTTAACAGAGAAGAGGCGAAAGGAAGCTTTAGCAGCTCTAAACGAAGACAAACAACTCAAGGCAAAGCTTGCTGCTCTGGCTAGAACCCAAGAAGCTGACAAAAACTTATTAGAGAACATTAGCAACATGATATCAAATGCCAAAAATGCAATCTCAAAGTTCTTGGGTTTGTAATTGTAACAAACAATTAATAGCCGAATGTTTTATCAATCCTGTAATCTTGTCATCTCTTAACTCTGTTTTTTCTCCATTGTGGATAACTCATTCGGCAAAGCTGGCCATAATAGCGTCAGACCCGAAAACGCTTCAACTACGACATAGCCGAATCTCATCCAGTCAAAGCCGAATACGACTCGATAAGAATCTCAAACGACATGGGAACCGACCGGTTGGAAAATCCTTTCCACCTTCCGAACTCTTCGGAATATGCACTCTAATCCTCAGCCACGATCTCTTTGTTAGTTCCATAAATAAGAACCTTGAGCGCTCCTAATCTTCCGTCAAATCTTTCAACTCGAGCTTTCCGCTAGCCTGAGTCTTTTCCTCTTCCAGCACAGTAACCTTCAAGAAATCCTGATGTCCAACAACAGAAGACGCCCGGCCGTCGACGAAGCCGAAGGGAGCCGTGCCGGCGCTCGTCGGAGGTGATGACTGCTTGCCACTCCTTATCCTTTCCTCCAGATTTCGCCTTATTTCCAACTTCCCTTGTGCTTTCAGGCTCATTCAATGGAACCCTGTCACTGCCCCGCCTGCGGCTCCGGCTGCAGCAGATGATTCTTCGGAGTCATCTAGCCGATCCTCTAGGCCCGACTGGGATCTGCGCTACTCAGATAGCGATGCCCGCCGATTCAAGCAGGAACGTGATGATACTCGGCATGAGCTGGAGGTCGTCTCCAAACAAGCCGGGATCGCAGATCTGGAGTGGCAACACCAGCGCAAGCAGCTGCTCGAGACCATCGACGGTAATTTCTTCGGTTCGCTTAACTTCAATCTGACTTTGGACTAACCCGTCGTTGCTTCGTAATCCTACAGATCGCGACGCCGAACTCGATCGGCTGAAGACATTGGTCGAGTCTTTGACAAACAAGGTGAATGCTCCTGGGGACACGCCAGAAGCCCGCCTTGGTGCAGTGGCGGGCCGTATCGATGAGGTGGCCTCGCACGGCATCCGTCTGGGCACTGCCGCAGGTCTAGTCGCCATGTCGATGCACACCGGCACCGACTACTCCAGGCTACCGACCGGCTTCGCCAATGGCAACCCGGAGGAGATCGACTACATTGAGGCCTCCATAGATAGCCTTGATGCTCATGGCACTGCCATTGCCGATTCCATTCATCCTCAGTCTGTTCTAAACAAGCTGTTCCATTAGTTTGTACTAGGGATCATGGAATTTCGGCAATAAAATTCATCTTTTGCAATCCTTTTTGTGATAACTTGGTCAAACTCATGATGCAAAATATTTGTACTAAGGGCAATACACTTTGGTATTGGCCATTCCTTCTTCTGTCAATATTTTTGTTCTGAAGACGGCTCCTTCCCGAATGCCGGCTGTTTCAGTTGTTCTGACATTGAATATTTCAATCAGCGATCAATCTCAATACTAGGATAATATTTCTTCAAGTATCTCCCATTGATAGCAGCAGTAAACTCCTCTCCTAGTAAAGTTTTCAGGATATATGCATTTCCAGGCACGCATCTGACCACTCTGAAAGGACCTTCCCAGTTTGGAGACCACTTACCGAATGCACTGTATTTAGTTCCAATCGGCAATATTGCTTTCCAAACCAAATCTCCTTCTGCAAATTGCCTGACTTTCACCTTCTTGTTGTAATATTTAGCAACTCGCATTTTATTTCTCTCAACATTTTCCAAGGCCCTGAGACGAATCATATGCAAATCTTCTAATTCGTCCATCATCAAATCACTATAATCTTTGGAACTTAAATCTTTTTGCAACTTTATCCTCCTTGAGTCTAATTGTATCTCCCATGGCAAGATAGCATGATGCCCATATACCAACTCATAAGGAGATGTCTGTGTAGCCCCATGTGGAGCCATTCGGTAAGCCCATAAAGCCTCATTGAGTACCGAATGCCACTTTCTCGGCTTCTGATCAATCTTCTTCTGTATGATTTTGATCATAATCTTGTTAGAAGCCTCTGCCTGACCATTTGCTTGAGCATAATAAGGAGAAGAATTTAACAATTTGATGCCCATACTTTCAGCAAAACTTCTGAACTCTGAAGATGTAAACTGAGTCCCTTGGTCTGTGGTGATTGTTTGAGGAATTCCAAATCTGTAAATGATATGTTCTTTAACAAATTCAACCATATTCTCTGATGTCACCTTTTTTAATGGAATCGCCTCAACCCACTTAGTAAAATAATCGGTTGCTAAAAGCACAAACTTATGCCCCTTGCTAGATGGAGGATTTATCTGGCCAATCAAATCTATTCCCCGTCCTCTGAATGGCCATGGCTTGATAATAGGATTCAGGACCGATGCTGGAACTCTCTGAATGTTTCCAAATCTCTGGCAATCTCGGCATCCTTTGTAATATTCAAAACAGTCTTCTAGCATTGTGGGCCAATAGTACCCAGATCTCCTAATAACCCATTTCATTCGGTAGGCCGACTGATGTGCTCCACACAGCCCATCATGCACTTCACTTATCAGCCTTTTTGCTTCCTCTTGATTTAAGCAATATAACAGCACCCCATCCAAGGATTTATAATATAAATTATCATCAAGAAGAACGAACTTTAAAGCTTTATACCTGAGCTTTCTAGACACCTTTCGGGATGGATTCTCTAGATAATCAACAATTTCTTTTCTCCAATCATCTTCTGTCAGATTACTCCCGAAAGTATACACACCATTAGCAAAAACTTCTTGAAGCTCTTTATAACCCGAAGCACTTTGAGCTAATCTGTTCGCCTCTTCATTGTCTCTCCTAGGAATATGCCGCAGAATTACTGACTGAAACTCCTTTAAGATTTGCTTGCATTCCTCATAGTAATTCCTTAAGATATCGTTTCGGCATTCATATTCGCCATTGAGTTGCCTTATGACTAATTCTGAATCTCCAAAAATTTCAACTGCAATGGCCTTTGCTTCTCTCAAGTATTGAAGTCCTCTGAGCAATGCTTCATACTCGGCTTGATTATTAGTGACAGTAGGCTGAATAGGAATAGCAAATTCAAACATCTCTCCTCCTGGCGAAATTAACAGAATACCTACTCCACCACCCTTGTCACATGAAGATCCATCGAAGAATAATACCCAAGGAGTAATTTCAAGCAAATTAGTTGATGAATCACGATGTTCAGTAATGAAGTCAGCAATAATCTGTCCTTTAACAGCTTTTGCCGATTCAAACCTTAACTCAAATTCGGACAAAGCCAAAATCCATTTGCCAATCCTTCCGTTCAAAATCGGCATAGACAACATGTGCTTTATCACATCAAATTTTGAATACACAATGCATTCAGCATGTAGTAAGTAGTGCCGAAATTTTGTACACGAGTAGTAAACACATAAACAAAGCTTCTCGGTAGCCGAATACCTTGTTTCGGGATCAAGCAACTTTCGGCTAAGGTATGCAACTACTCTTTCCTTTCCCTCAAATTCTTGTATGAGGGCCGATCCAATAGTTTGGGCATCGGCCGCCACGTACAACTTAAAAGGCTTGTTAAGCTGTGGAGGTACCAATACTGGTGGTTCTTTCATGTATTCCTTGATCTCATCGAAAGCCTTTTGTTGTTCGTCACCCCATACAAACTTCTGATCCTTCCTGACCTTTAACAGTGAAGAGAAAGGCAACATCTTTTGTGATAAGTTTGATATGAATCTTCTTACGAAATTGATCTTACCAAGTAATGACTGTAATTCCTTAAGATTAGTTGGAGGAACAACTTCATCAATGGCTTTCATACTTTTCTTGCCAACTCCTATTCCTCCTTCATGCACCAAAAATCCCAGAAACTCTCCTGCCGAAACTCCAAAAGCACATTTACTCGGGTTCATCTTGAGCCCATGTTTCCTAGTGCATTCTAGAGTTTTCCTTATGTCGGCCAAATGTGCTTCATGATCCAATGACTTAATCACAACATCATCAATATATATTTCCACAATCTTGCCGATCAACTCATGAAAAATATAATTCATGGCTCTTTGATAAGTTGCACCAGCATTCTTCAAACCAAACGTCATGACAACCCATTCAAACAACCCTATATGTCCTGGACATCTGAAAGCTGTTTTTGCTATATCTTCCAATGCCATAAAAATTTGATTGTACCCTGCATTACCATCCATGAAACTAATCACTTTATAACCAGCAGCAGCATCAACCAACGAGTCAGCAATAGGCATTGGATATCCATCCATGGGTGTAGCTCTGTTCAGATCTCTAAAATCTATGCAAACTCTCATCTTCCCATTTTTCTTGTACACAGGAACAATATTAGAGATCCATTCTGCATATCTGCATGGCCGAATAAAATTTGCCGATATTAATCTTTCCACTTCTTTCTTCACATCGGCCAACACTTCATCTTTGTAGATCTTCCGGGGTGGTTGCTTGTAAGGCTTATAACCAGGCTTGATCGGCAATCGATGCTCAACAATGGAACGATCTAAACCAGGCATCTCCGAATAATCCCAAGCAAAACAATCTCTGTATTCTTTTAACAATTCAATCAACTTTTCTCTGAAAACCGAATCCAAGCTAGCACTGATGAATATCGGCCTTGGTTTGTCACCGTCTCCAATGTCTACTTCTTCTAATTTATCGGCCGATACAAATCCATGTCCTAGCTTCCCATTAGTCCCATCGATTGGATTATCCATTAAAAATTACTAAAAGAGCCGACTGCTTTGATCGGCTGTTGATCACTGCTGACGGGCTCAACAGGACCTTCTCCCCAGTCCTTACCTGAGAAGCAATCTATGCCTTGATATTCCCAGAAGGCCGGTTCCACATTAGCCACGCTAATTGAATCATCCGCTGGGACAATTTCCACTTCATCATCTATCCACTGAATGAGCTGCTGATGCATAGTAGATGGTATACAGCAATTCGCATGAATCCAATCCCTTCCAAGTAGTAAGCTGTATGCCCCTTTGCCTTCAATAACGAAGAAGGTTGTAAGCAAAATCTTAGACCCAATCATCAGATCTACATGTACACATCCTTTGGTGTCCGACGGATTTCCAGCAAAATCATTCAAAACTATGCTTGTTGGCGTCAAATCTCCAGGGTTCATGCCAAGCTTCCTGAATGTATTGTATGGCATCACATTAACAGCAGCCCCACCATCAACAAACATCTTCGTTAGTGGCTTCCCGTTGACATATCCTCTTAAGTACAGTGGTTTCATGTGCCGATTCTGGACTGGCTTCTCGAAAATAGCTTGCTTATTCAATACCAATTGTGCCATTAACCCACATTGCTCGGCTTCATCCACTTCTGACAATATCTCTTCCTGTACAATTTGATTAGCTGGAGCCATGAATTCATTCGGCAAGAAACATACCATGCATGTAGGAGCCGAATGACCCGATTCGTCGGGTTTGTCTTTTGGACGCCATATCGATTTCAACCTGGTTCCTGTTTGCTTCAACTCTTGATTCCTCAGGCGCTGGACTCTTCTCTTCTGGCTCCTTCTTAAACCAGGTGGACACCACTGTCCTTTCTGCCAGACATACTCACGATCTTCTTCCTCATGATCAATCCATTTATAATCAGCACGTCTTTTCATTGGTTGATCATCATTCTTATATATTTTAAAACGCCGATCATCACTAGGATGTACCCTTCCAATTCTCTCGTGGACGGATCGGCGATTGGCAACATTTTGCCTATGTTCGACATATCCATTACTGCATTCAGGACAGTTATTCCACGTGGGCAGCTTTAAACCCTTATTCCAATAGTGTCTGAAGAAGATACAATCCCAATGTGCACGTTCTTGTTCTCGGATATATTCCTCTTGTTCTTCCTCATACCTTTCTTCTTCGCGCCTTCTTTTCTCCTCCTCATACTCACGTCTCTGGTAGCGTTTCTTTTCTTGCTGACGCTGCCACTTATTGAGGAGAATACGCGATGTGATCTTGGGTTTAGAAGAATTCCCAACTTCAAATCGGCTATTCGGGAAGCGAGGCCTCTCTTCGCGAATCTGTTCGATCGTGATTTGCCGATTAGGATCTACTGAGCCACTCTGCTTTGCTTTCTTCGACGTCAAGACTCTCATTTTTTCCTTTTCTCCAGACTCGGCAATACTCACCATATTGATTGAGAAACCAACCATGTTCTGAGGAAACGGGTTATTGTCCAGCTTCATCTTATTGTCAAATTTCAAATACCCTTCTTGGATAGCTTTCTGAATCCTCACCCTAAAAACCCTGCATTCATTGATGGAATGAGAATTTCTATCATGGAATCCACAATACCTTTTATCTTTCACACCATCAGGCCGAAGCATAGAATGCCCCTCTGGTAGCTTGATTCGGCCTTCTTTTACAAGATAGTCAAACAACTTATCTGCCTTAGTCACATCAAAATCATAGGTGCCCTTATTCTGTTTAATCCACCTCTGATTCACCATGACTGGTTCTTTACTCCACACTATCTCTGCTGCGGCTATCTCCTCGCTATCTTCATACTCATCTCCTTGATCTGCTCTTTCAAGGAACTGGTTATAGATGTCGGCTACATCATTATGCTTAGCAAATCTGGCATCTTTCTTGAAACCATATGCCTGGTTACTCATTAAGGCCAATCTGTGTGACAACTGGCCCAGATCATCAAACTCCATCCCGAATAGCTTCTCCCGAATGGCAGGCAGCATGCCAGCTACAGCCATACCAGCTAGCTGATCATCAGGTATGTTCAGAGAAAAGCACATGCTCTTTGTTTCCCTAAATCTCCTGAGGAACTCCGTAGGAGTCTCATTATTCCTCTGCCTTAAGCTGGTCAAATCAACCAACTTTTTCTCGGTACTGCCAATGTAGTAATGAGCATGGAATTTCTGCTCCAGGTCTTTCCAAGTACAAATTGACTGAGCGGGTAAAGAAGCAAACCACGTAAAAGCTGGACCCGTCAGTGACAAAGGAAAGTATCTGATTCTGAAAGCCTCATCTGCCGAAGCTTCTCCAAGCTGCATCAGATATCGGGCTATATGTTCTACAGTGCTAGTATCATCTTGTCCTGAGAACTTAGTGAACTCTGTAGGTACCTTGACTCTATTCGGCAATGATACCCTTTGGTACCATTCTGGGAAAGGAGACGAATACATGTACCCCTGACTTTTAGGCTTCAGACCGAATTGATTTTGCAATACATCGGTCATTTTTTGCACCATGAGGTCAACACTGGTATCTTGATTCCTTGGTCTTCCAGCAAGCATGCCTGCAGTACCAACATACCCAGGATTCGGGAGAGCGTCGATAGCATTGTAATCCATAAACTCTGAATATCCGTTCCCATACATATCCCTTTGCAGCCTGTTGTTCAGAGGGGATATCTTGTAAGCAGAAGCAGGTGGATTTCCCGTGGTGCCGAATGCCGTATCACCATATGTACGAGGTTTCGGCAATGCATGCTGAAGCTCTTGCTGAATCGGCTGTCCATTCGCGTCTTTGGTTCCAGAAGCTTCAGTCTCTTCAGTACCTTTACCATGACGTTTTGGAACCGATGCTTGAACATTGAAATACGTCGGGCCACCAATTTGTCCATGCACTTGCTCAAAAGGCTTATCCACGTGTTGACCAAAGATGTTGACCAGTATGAGCCGAAAACTGTTCAGGAATGCAGCATTATGATTGGTCATTGTTTCCCCTAAAGCCTTGTACAACAAGCTAGAGAACTTCTCCCTTTCTTCATCTTCAGTAAGATCAGATTGTCCTGGCAAAAGAACTCTTGGCAAATCTGACTTGAGAAACGGTGCACCACTCCTGTTCTTAGCAAAAGACAGCAAGCATTTCTTGATGAACTGATCTGTAGCAGTCTTCACCATTTGTTGGTGTTCATCAGACAATTCTTCAAAAGTGACATCCAGAATATCTTTTAATTCAGGCATCTTTGAAGCTTGGAGTCCCACCGGGCGTGCCAAAAAGTGTGTTGACGTAAAATCCGCACCTCACGCCAAGCACACAGCAAGCCGAATTATCTGGCTTCACACGTGGCCCGAGCGTTTGAATCCGAAAGCGTGCCAGTCAATTTTCCTGAAAACTGACAAAGGGAGGAAAGATGTTTAGATAACACCTGGAACGTACCGGGCAATACCAGTCAGTTCCATATTTGCGGCTACGGAGCCAGTTTCAAACGACATATAGCTATGGAGAAGCTATCTGTCGGCAGTTAAAGCCTCGTTCGGCAATCGGCAAGGTACGCAGGGAGCGCACTGCCGAATGCGTGACGTAAGCATGACGAGAGATCGGTTTTCAGCTGAATGAACATTGTAACACATATTCGTAACCGATTAACGAGAAACAGAGCATGATACATAAATAAAAGGGTGAAAACATGACCATAATTTCATAATAAACAAGAATGCATAGATTAAAAGCACTAGTCTACCGCATGTCTAGGTACTTTCCAATCCGTCGGGCGTGAAACAAGCAAGTTAATCCACCGCATGATACGACTTGCTTGGAATCACACCACCAACCAAGAATAGACCAATCCACCGCATGATACACTCTAATCTTGGAAGGCCAAAAGCATTCTTTACTTAAAACAAAACCATGGACATATTTCGCTCGTGGCGACACTGCCGAATACAGCTAAATAGCCGAATCGGGTTCCATGAAGAAGGAACATGCTTCATCGATGATGATAGATCTATCAGATCGAATCGAATTCTAATCCACCGGATGATTAGCTCTAAGACGACCCAAAAACCTGCATCTACCGCATGATACCCGGTTCGGTCAAGATCTACGCAAGACCAACAAGCTTGAACCCGCAACACGTAGCAATCTAGATTGATTTCGAATTCGGCTATGGAAAAGCAGAGCATTGTGAGCTGGAACCGAATCTAATCAACCTAGACTGGGCAAAAGAGTGTTGTAATGAACTTAAACACAAAGGTAAAATCCAGAGCAACACACGGTAACTTAATGAATCTATCGGATCTTGCCAAAATCCAACAGAGCCGATAAATTGTTCCAAGCTAGAACTTAGCCCACCGCATGGCTCATGATCTAACAATGGAACCTTCCTGAACCAGAGCCTAAATCCACCGCATGATACTAGGCATGGCGCAGGGTTGCCGGTACTTACGGAGGTCGACGGATCGATGATTCCTCTCGAAGAACTCGACGACTCGACTAAAGGACTCGAAGTTGGCACGGGGCCGGTTTGTTGTATGATTGATTGGATGTCTTTTTTACAACTACCATGGGTTTATATTTATACCCAGGTTTCGACACGACTCCTAATCGATTACGATTACATTATTTATTTCCTACAAAAGATAAACGCCGGAGCACCGTATCCGCCTTGCATTCCAAGTCAAACCAGCCTTTTCCTTATACTTGATCTACGTCATCACGCGCTCCCGAATGCCTTTTGCGGAACAGTTCTCTTGCCGAATGACGATGCGTTCCCGACCGCAGAACGTCTTTGCCGAATGCTTCTGGGAAAAAACTCCTTTGCCGAATGATATCTCTTTGACAATTCCGGCCCACATGTCAGCCTCTTCCTGGTGCCAATTTTTGGTGTCAACAGTACTATTCCTAGGCCAACTTTTGTAAACAAGAATTTATCGGCTGAGTTTAAAGCCGAATTAATAAATTTGTTGAAAGAGTATGTCGATTGTTTTGCTTGGGAGTACCGTGAGATGCCGGGTTTGAGTCGTGATTTAGTTGAGCATCGTTTACCAATAAAGGCCGGTTTTAGACCTTTTAAACAATCGGCTAGACGTTTTAATCCCGCTATTTATGACCGAATAAAAGAAGAAGTTAATTGTTTATTAGATGCTGGTTTTATTCGGACTTGTCGTTATGCGGAGTGGATTTCTAATATTGTTCCCGTTGAAAAGAAAGATTCGGGAAAACTTAGAGTTTGCGTTGATTTTAGAGATCTTAATAAAGCCACTCCAAAAGATTCATATCCTGTGCCTATAGCCGATGTTTTGATCAATGAAGCTTCTGGACATCGTGTTGTTAGTTTTCTTGATGGTAATGCCGGATATAATCAAATCTTTATGGCCGAAGAAGATATGCACAAGACGGCTTTTCAATGTCCGGGATTTATTGGTTTATTTGAGTGGGTTGTTATGACTTTTGGATTAAAGAATGCCGGTGCAACTTATCAAAGAGCTATGAATTTAATCTTTCATGATTTGCTTGGTGTTATTGTGGAAGTATATATTGATGATATCGTAGTTAAATCGGATGGCTTGGATTCTCATCTAGCCGATTTAAAGCTTGCTCTTGAGAGGATGCGACGGTATGGTTTGAAGATAAATCCACTTAAATGTGCTTTTGGTGTTTCGGCTGGGAAGTTTCTTGGGTTTGTTATTCATGAGAACGGCATAGAAGTTGATCCCAAGAGAATTGAATCTATGAAGAAAGTCGAAGCTCCTACTTGCAAGAAAGATTTGCAAAGGTTTCTAGGCAAGGTAAATTTCTTGAGGAGATTTATAATTAACTTGTCTGGAAAGGTTGATGCTTTTACTCCTTTACTTCGGTTGAAAGATGAAGCCGATTTTACCTGGGGGGCAAAACAGCAAGAGGCTTTTGAGAAAATCAAAGAGTACTTGTCTTCACCGCCGATGCTTAGGGTGCCTAAGAGAGGAGTTCCATTCAGACTTTATGTGGCGGCTGAAGATAGAACTATTGGAGCTATTTTGACTCAAGAAATCGACAAGAAGCAGTATGTGATTGCTTATGTAAGCCGACGGCTCATTGATGCAGAAACAAGGTATACTTTCATTGAGAAGTTGTGTTTGTCATTATACCATGCTTGTACTCAATTGAGGCATTATTTATTATCTAGCACTTGCATCGTGTTGTGTCAAACCGATGTGATTAAACATATGTTGCAAAAGCCGATTTCTAGCGGAAGAGTCGGTAAATGGGCTTATGCTTTAGTTGAGTATGATTTGGCTTGTGAACCTTTAAAATCAATGAAAGGCCAAATTGTAGCTGATTTTATTGTTGAACATCGGATAAATGATACAAACAACTTCGACGTCGGCTATATTGCTTGTACACCATGGAGGTTATACTTTGATGGATCGGTTTGCAATGATGGACAAGGAATTGGTGCTGTTTTGATCTCTCCAAGTGGTGCCGTTTTTGAGTTTTCAAACCGATTGGAAGAAAAGCGACCCAATAATCAAGTTGAATATGAAGCTCTTCTATTCGGCTTGGAATTTTTGCAAGATATGGGAGTAAAACATGTTGAGGCTTTTGGTGATTCGCTCTTGGTGGTACAACAAGTGTCAAAGGTATGCCAATGTTATAATGGTTCATTAAATGCATATCTTGATAAATGTCTCGATATCATCGCTTCTTTTGATGAATTTACTATCAAACATATTCCAAGAGAAGAGAATGGTAAGGCAAATACTCTGGCTCAGAAAGCATTTGGTTATATGGTTGCAAAGAAATATTTCTATCTCCAAAAACCAATGCAAACAAAGGCCGAGGTTCTGGTTCTGGACGAACCGGTCACACCGGTTTCAGAAACCGGTCAGACCGGTTTGGATGACAGAACCGGTCTGACCGGTTCTGAAAGCGGTCTGACCGTTTTGTCCCCTGACAGAAGCGAAAATATTTTGGATAATGCTAATCAATCCAAAATTGAAGATCAGGATTGGAGAGTGCCTATTATTACTTATTTGAAAGATCCTGGTCGTGGTGCAGAAAGAAATATTCGGCGAATATCATTTAAGTACGTTTTGCTTGATGACGAACTTTATCGTCGAAACGCCGAAGATTTGCTGTTAAAATGTCTTGATTCGGATCAGGCCAAAGTTGCCATGGGTGAGGTCCATGAAGGTATTTGTGGTACGCATCAATCGGCTCCAAAGATGAAGTGGTTACTTAGGCGAGCCGGTTTCTATTGGCCTATTATGATGGCGGATTGTTTTAAATATTACAAGGGATGTGAAGAATGTCAGAAGTTTGGAAATTTGCAACTTGTTCCTGCTGCATTGATGCATCCTATTGTTAAGCCATGGGCGTTCCGAGGTTGGGGATTGGATTTCATTGGGCAAATTAATCCCCCATCATCAAAAGGACATCGTTTCGTGTTGGTTGCTACGGATTATTTTACTAAATGGACCGAAGCGATTCCATTGAAGAATATGACGCATCGAGAGGTGATTGAGTTTGTTACACAGAACATTATTCATAGATTCGGTATTCCTCAAACTTTGACTACCGACCAAGGTACTTCGTTTATGTCTAAAGAGGTACGTGAATTCGCCGAATCCTATAGAATTAAGTTGCTCAATTCATCTCCATATTACGCTCAGGCTAATGGACAAGCCGAGTCAAGTAATAAAGTTTTAATCAAATTAATCAAGAAAAAGATAGAAGCAAGTCCTAAGAGATGGCATGAAGTTTTATCCGAAGCATTATGGGCTCATCAAATATCTAGGCATGGTGCTACTAAAGTTACTCCTTTTGAGCTCGTATATGGTCAAGAGGCCGTGTTACCCGTTGAGGTGAATCTGGACGCTTATAGATTGGCTAAACAAAATGACCTTGATGCTGTTGATTACCACAATTTGATGCTGGATAATATTGATGAGGTAACCGACAAACGATTAAAGGCTTTGAAGGAGATTGAGAAAGATAAGCTTCGGGTTGCTAAAGCTTACAATAAGAAAGTACGAGGAAAATACTTTCAGATTGGTGAACTTGTTTGGAAGACGATCTTGCTTATTGGAACAAAAAGCAACGAGTTTGGTAAATGGTCACCAAGTTGGGAAGGGCCTTATAGAGTTGTCAAAGTCATTTTTGGGAATTCTTACATGCTAGAGACGCTGAAGGGAGATCATTTGACTAAAGCTATCAACGGAAGATACCTGAAGAAATTCTATCCAAGTGTTTGGCAAGACGCATAAAGATCAATGGCCGGTATATTATTGATATCGTCCTTAGCGTAAAATTTAGATTCTGAATTGTAAAGTACTTGCTTTTTAGTTCTCAAGTTCACTAAAAACGCATGGGGGGCATGTGTTGACAGTCAAAATTGGCTTTGGCCTGGCCAAACCGGTCTGACCGGTTTGCCAAACCGGTCAGACCGGTTTGGTTCTGTAATTCGAGTAGGATTAGGATTCCGAGTTTAATCCCGTATTGTAACCTATTCGGAAGGGGTAAGACTTCCCCGGCCTATAAATATAAAGGCTAGACGGCCGATTGAGGTATTCCCAATCGAATCAAACACTTTTATCTTCTATTTTTGTATCTCCCAAACCCTAATCTTTTCCAACCCTCATATTCTGTTCTTTGCTCGTCTCTACGGCGTTCAAGGACGTTCTAGGTGGCCTGCCGACCCTAGAGCAACCCTAGCCTGCTTGAGCTCCAACGGGGTCCCTCCCGAGCTCGAGTTTCTAGGTCTTCATGAGTTCCTGCCTGAAAGCGGTCTGACCGGTTTCAGGAACCGGTCTGACCGGTTTGCCCGAGGAGCTCAGGAGTTGGCCGTTGTGACGGCCGTGTTGCGCGTTCGATCGATCTTCGAGTGTGTTGGCGCGTTTTCGTGTCAACACCTCCCTTGCGACTCCAACTTAGATAAGTTTTTTTGTTCATTTTTCATCTACGAGCGAGGCTTGAGAGATCCATTCTATCTTTTTTTTCGCGATCACGACCGCGGTGCATGGAGAGTGCTCCACGTTGGGGGCATC
Source organism: Echinochloa phyllopogon (assembly GCA_033239725.1). Lineage (NCBI taxonomy): Eukaryota > Viridiplantae > Streptophyta > Magnoliopsida > Poales > Poaceae > Echinochloa > Echinochloa phyllopogon. The sequence goes on from BTCW01000002.1 coordinate 3,356,909, forward strand.
AAAGTGTCAACACAAATCTTCCAGCTAGGAACATCATTTATTTTTCATGGCATCTGCTTGCTTCCACAAAAAGTCATATTTTACAAAGTCGTAGCAGCAGCATTGGTCCTTGTCCGCACTTTTGCCTTTAATGCAGGAGGCACCACGCCTTTCATCGTAGCCCCATACTCGACACATCCGCCTGCACTCAATAGGTATGCGACCCGGTAACTTCTCGCATGTCTGCTGGGAATATGCCCAAGAGCCAACTGGATTCGATCCACTAGTCTTAATGGGCCACAAATGTTGTGAAGCCCATTACCAGGGGAAGGGGTACATTATTTATTAATCCCATATTGCTAATGGAATATGGTGTGGAGAATTTCATCCAAATAAATAGAGACCAAACCCCTCATGAGAAAGACATGACTTTCGAGCAATAGTTGCTTTTCTCCCCATCGTGCTCGCGGACCTAGCAGTCCGGTGCGCGAAGTTTCAATCCTCGTACGTGTGGATACCTCGGAGGTGCTGCGCTTGGAGCACAAGGACGAACCGCACGTGCAGGACCAGACGGACGTAAGCAACTGCACTGCACTGCCACTTCGACGCATTCGTCTACATCAAGACGGCTTCCGCTACAACTACGTGTCTAGTGGTAACAATCTGTGATCTATAACTGCTACTGTTCCTATTTTGGGTGAACGAGTTTTTGTGTGTGCTAGCGTAGCCTCCTCGTTACTCAATAGTGGTATCAGAGCCGTAGCTATTTCGTTATAGATTCGGATGTATGCATATAGAGATATGCTTGGATGTAGAATAGTCTCTGATCGGTTCGTGATCTCCACTATGATGGTAGTGTAACAAATTACTCCTACCGGTCAGAATTCCGCCATCGGAGTTAAGTGATACACGTAAACCCAGGCATGTTGAGATATAGATCAATTGGATTGGTCGAATCGAACTTAGATCAATGACCGCGTCGCATGTCGATACACGATAGTGTTGATTGGATCCACTATGATGGTAGTGTAACGAATTACTCCTACCGGTCGGAATTCCGCCATCGGAGTTAAGTGATACACGTAAACCTCGGCATGGTGAGATATAGATCAATGTGATTGGTTGGATCGAATTTAGGTAAATTACCGGGAGCAAGAACGGCGGACGGTACGCGCAAGATTGGCGGACGGTCCGCGCAAGAACGACGGACGGTTCGCAGGGAACGTTGGACAGTCCGGCGAAATTAAAATTATGAAAACGATCCCTAAGAAATGTTTAAGTTTTGAATGTCCTCCCAACTAAATCTTGCACCATCACATGTCTTGTACAATTAGTGGCGGGTCTATAAAATTAGGGTGCCACTAGTTTTCCTTGACTAGATGGGTTTGTATCGGATACTTACTCGCATAAAGGGTTGGTTAACTTAAACAAGGTCATCTTAACGGTTAAGGACCTTGGGACATAAAGGTTGGACGCCGAGACATAGAGATGTCAACCAACAACAGGAGTCATATATGATATGATTAGCAAAAGTTGCTTACCGATCTACCATGTCTTCTAGCGGTGATGCTAAAGCTCACTAGTCGACTTGTTAGTTGTGGATCCTGAATCACTAAGTATCAATGGAGGGATATTGATTTTAATGGGAGTAAACTCTGTTAAATTGTTTAATGTATTTTACTCAGTCATAGATATGTTGTCTTAGTATTTTGCATTATTTTCTGTTGTAGATCAATGGCACCTAGCACACCGTTTTCTTTGCGTTCGATCCTTGAGAAGGATAAGTTGAATGGATCAAATTATGCGGATTGGATCCGAAACCTTAGAATTGTTCTCAGGGCTGAGAAAAAGGAAAATATTATAGACACCCCATTACCAGATGAGCCTGGTGATAACGCAATTGTTGTTGAGAAACTTGCTTATAAGAAGGCATGTGATGGTAATCTTGAAGTGAGTTGCCTTATGCTTGCTTGCATGGAACCCGAGCTGCAGATGCAGTTTGAGACAAACCATGAGGCACATGATATGATCGAGGCGCTCAAGGATATGTTCCAAACTCAGGCCAGGACTGAAAGGTTCAATGTCTCAAAGGCCTTTGTGGAAACAAAGCTAGCAGAAGGCGCAGCTGTAGGACCGCATGTGATCAAGATGGTTGGTTACTCCCAGAGGTTGGAGAAGCTAGGCTTCCCACTTGGCCCTGAGTTAGCCACCGATTTTATTTTAGCATCACTTCCGCCTAGCTTTGGGAACTTCATTTCGAACTACCATATGCATGGGGCAGAGAAGGGGTTGAATAAGTTGTGTGGCATGCTCAAGACAGCAGAGGCTGACATTAAGAAAAGCGCTAGCAGCAGCCATGTGATGGCCATCCAAAATAGGCCTAACTTTAAGAAGAAGGGCAAATCTTGGAAGAAGAAGGGCAAGGCTAAAGATATGATCTCTCAGCCAAGCCCAACGCCCCAGACTGAGTCTGGACCAGCTGCAGAAAAGGAGGAGTGCTTTTATTGTAAGGAACTTGGTCACTGAAAGAGGAATTGCGAGCAGTACCTGGCTTCTCTGAAAAAAGGCGGTAGTAAGAGTACTTCCGCATCAGGTACATTTGACATTAATATTACAGACATTTTTCTCGCTGAATCTTCTATTAATTCCTGGGTATTTGATACCGGATCGGTTGCTCATATTTGCAATTCGATGCAGGGATTAGTAAGAAGTAGAAGCGTGGGAAGAGGCGAAGTTGATTTCCGCGTGGGCAATAATGTAAGAGTTGCTGCTTTGACCGTCGGGACGATGCAACTCCACCTTCCGTCAGGATTTATCATGGAATTGAATAATTGTTATTTTGTTCCTAGTTTGAGTCGAAACATTGTATCTCCCTCATGTTTGATGAAGGATGGTTATACATTCGCGAGTAAAGACAATGGTTGTGTGATCTCGAAGAATGGCATGTTTGTGGCTCTTGCATCCATTGTGAATGGGTTGTTCATTTTAAATCTTGATGATTCACCTATATGTAATATAATTGCTAAAAGGCCTCGGCTAGATGATTTGAATCCTATCTATATGTGGCATTGTCGTTTGGGTCATATAAGTGAGAAGCGCATGAAGAAGCTCCATTCTGATGGACTTTTAACTTCGTTTGATTTTGAATCATACGAGACGTGCGAAGCTTGTTTGCTAGGCAAGATGACCAAGGCACCTTTCACAGGTTTTCCTGAGAGGGCGCAAGACTTGTTGGAACTCATACATACTGATGTATGTTGACCAATGAGCACGACAGCTCGAGGTGGATTTCAGTACTTCATAACTTTCACTGATGATTTTAGTAGATATGGCTATGTCTACTTAATGAAGCACAAGTTAGAGACTTTTGAAAAGTTCAAAGAGTTTCAGAATGAAGTTGAAAATCAGCGTGGTAAGAAAATTAAAGCCTTGTGATCGGATCGTGGAGGCGAGTATTTGAGCCACGAGTTTAGCACTCATCTAAAGAGTTGTGGAATTGTTCCACAGCTAACGCCACCTGGAACACCTCAGAGGAACGGTGTGTCCAAGCGACATAATCGAACCTTGTTAGACATGGTGCGATTAATGATGAGCCAGTCAGACCTACCGTTATCTTTTTGGGGTTACACTCTAGAAACAGCAGCTTTCACACTAAATAAGGTATCATCTAAGTCCGTGGAGAAGACACCATATGAGATATGGACTGGCAAGACTCCCAGTTTGTCTTTTCTGAAAATTTGGGGTTGTGAGGTATATTTCAAGCGACTTCAGTCGGACAAGCTTACACCAAAATCGGACAAGTGCATATTCGTGGGATATCCAAAGGAAACAATTGGATATTATTTCTACAACCGATCAGAGGGCAAAGTGTTTGTCGCTAGGAACGGTGTTTTCTTAGAGAAAGAGTTTCTCAAAAGAGAGAAAAGTAGACAGAAGGTGTATCTTGAAGAAATTCGAGATGAGCCTATGAGGCAAGACTTTACGAGTGATGCTAATGTAGCAGAACGAGTTGAGGCACCTGTGGTAAGAGAGGAACCGCCACAACCACGAAGGTCGGAAAGGCCACGTTGCGCAACACAGAAAATGAATCTCCTAGTTACGGGAGAGCGCGACATATTGTTGATGGACAACGATGAGCCTAGGACCTATGCGGAAGCTATGATGGACCCAGATTCTGAGAAATGGCAAAATGCTATGAGATCCGAGATAGATTCCATGGGCAAAATCAAGTTTGGAACTTAGTTGACCCGCCTGATGGCGTGAGACCCATCGAGTGCAAATGGATCTTTAAGAGAAAGAGAGATGTAGACGGAAATGTTAACGTCTACAAAGCACGACTTGTTGCAAAAGGTTTTCGACAAGTTCAAGGAGTTGACTACGACGAGACATTCTCTCTAGTAGCGATGCTTAAATCTATCTGGATCATTCTAGCAATAGCTGCGTATTTCGATTATGAGATATGGCAGATGGATGTCAAAACACTTTCCTCAGTGGGAACCTAGAGGAGGATGTATATGTGATACAACCCGAAGGTTTTGTCGATCCAACTAATGCTGGAAAAATATGCAAGCTTCAGAAATCAATCTATGGATTAAAGCAAGCATCTCAGAGTTGGAACCTTTGTTTTGAATAGGTAGTCAAAGGGTTTGACTTTCGGCAGAATGAAGAAGAGGCTTGTGTTTACCAGAAGGAAAGTGGGAGCTCTGTTGTATTTCTAATCTTGTATGCGGATGACATATTGTTGATTGGGAATGATATTCCTATGCTAGAATCCGTTAAGACTTCGCTGAAAAATAGTTTTTCTATGAAGGACTTAGGGGAAGATACATTCTGGGCATCAGGATCTATAGGGATAGATCAAGGAGGCTTATAGGATTAAGTCAAGATACTTATATTAACAAGGTGCTGAATCGGTTCAGCATGGAACAGTCCATGAAAGGGTTCTTGCCTATGTCACATGGCGTACACCTCAGCGGGACTCGGTGTCCTACGACGACTGATGAGCGGGAGCGCATGAGTAAGGTCCCTTATGCTTCAGCAATTGGATCCATCATGTACGCCATGTTAAGTACTTGTCCAGATGTCTCATATGCTCTAAGTGTTACGAGCAGACACCAGTCTAATCTAGGTGAAAGTCACTGGACAGCGGTGAAAAACATTCTTAAGTACTTTAGAAGGACTAAAGATGTGTTCCTAGTCTTTTGAGGTGAGGAAGAGCTCATTGTAAAGGGTTACACTGATGCTAGTTTCCAAACTGATCCAGACGATTCAAAGTCGCAATCAGGATTCGTGTTCATGATAAACGGTGGTGCTGTAAGCTGGAAAAGTTCTAAGCAAGATACTGTGGCTGATTCTACAACGGAAGCAGAGTACATCGCAGCTTCGGAAGCGGTGAAGGAAGGTGTTTGGATGAGGAAGTTTCTCATTGAGCTTTGTGTGTTTCCCAATGCATCTGGCCCATTGGAACTCTACTGTGACAACAATAGGACAATTTCACAGGCTAAGGAGCCGATGAATCACCAGAAAAACAAACATGTACTGTGGAAGTTTCACCTCATTCGAGAGTTCGTTAAACGTGGTGATATAAAGATATGCAAAATACATACGGATTTGAATATTGCTGATCCTTTGACAAATGCTCTTCCACAACCTAAACATGAATCACACATGAGAGCTATGGGTATTAGATATCATTTAGATTAGCTCTAGTGTGATTGGACACTGTTTTGTATCTATGACATATTGTTTATTTATTGAATATCTATGAAAGTCAACTTGCATATGATTAGCAATTATGTGAATTGTTTGTGAAACTCTATACTTGTATGGTTATTCAAAAAGTTGTCCCTAATTTGATTAGCACATGTATTAGTTGATGACTATGTTTCACAAGTCATGGACATGGAGATGTCAAACTAATAATGTGGGCACATGTATGACATGCGGTCGGACTGACCCAGTTTGAGACTTGCTTATCTCTTCTTCACAACGCGTATGCTTTGTCCTTGGACCTGAGATTGTCGTATGTACTCAAGATGTGAATTGACCTACTTAGGGACTACCAAACGCTGCTCCGTAACTGGGTAGTTATAAAGGTGGTTTTCGGGTTTGTCAGGAAGCATGTTGTGAGGCATGGTCAATCAAGATGGGATTTGCCCCTCTCTATATGAGAGAGATATCTCTGGGCCCCTCGAGTGATCGGATCAAGAAATGCATGGCCGTGCTAGGTTAAGTGTTAACCTCTTGAAGGATCCGACTCACAGATTCGAGAAAGGGAGGTCTTACTTTGAGTTAGACCAAATATCGTGAGACAAAGGGAATAGCTTGTACGTGATGTTGTGGTGGTTCGTCTAATATGATCTTTACGTATTCATGGGAGTTGACACGTCTTGCTAGAGGCCGCTATCAACTATTGGAACGAGTAGGAGTACTCGAACCATGTCTATGTGTACGTGAACCCATAGGGTCACACACTTAAGTGGTTTGGAACACTGAAAACTTGCTTATGAGATTGTCTCTAGTGCAAGTGGGAGACTGTTGGGAATATGCCCAAGAGCCAACTGGATTCGATCCACTAGTCTTAATGGGCCACAAATGTTGTGAAGCCCATTACCAGGGGAAGGGTTACATTATTTATTAATCCCATATTGCTAATGGAATATGATGTGGAGAATTTCATCCAAATAAATAGAGACCAAACCCCTCCTGAGAAAAAACATGACTTCCGAGCAATAGTTGTTTTTCTCCCCATCGTGCTCGCGGACCTAGCAGTCCGGTGCGCGAAGTTTCAATCCTCGTACGTGTGGATACCTCGGAGGTGCTGCGCTTGGAGCACAAGGACGAACCGCACGTGCAGGACCAGACGGACGTAAGCAACTGCACTGCACTGCACTGCCACTTCGACGCATTCGTCTACATCAAGACGGCTTCCGCTGCAATTGCGCGTCTAGTGGTAACAATCTGTGATCTATAACTGCCGCTGTTCCTATTTTGGGTGAACGAGTTTTTGTGTGTGCTAGCGTAGCCTCCTCGTTACCCTGCAATGTCATCCCTGGTGCTGGTGGCGGCAACTTTTCTTGGCCGCATTTGAAGCCTACATACCGAACACAACATACAACAAACCAGACAGTATCAGTGACTCTTTTCTGCAGCATTAGAAGCCTATATATCAAACATCTTAATTACTTCAATTTTACTGGGGCACTAATTAATGTAAACATATCAGAAAATCTAAAAAATAGATTTTACATGAAAAGCTAGCAGCTCGACATGAGGAGAACGTAGCAGACATGATCCCAAGAACTAAGAACAGTGCAGGCCATGGGTACACAATCCTTGTTGTAGGGACCTTGAGTAGTGCCATGAAGTAATACGGAGAAGATTTCTAATGTTTGTATTATGTATCTAGTGTGCTTAGGTTTTTATAGGGAAGCACAACCAACCTCGTACAAATTCCAATTTTTTGAACAATCTAAAATTGTTTCTGTGAGTTCCAAATATATTACTTGGGTTCCTCATGTCCAAATCTATCTCTAGGATTTTTCCTGAGATTTTTGGAGCATTAAATGTAGGTAAATAAAATGACTAATTACTAGGTTTAGTTTATTTTTACGAGACGAATCTTTTGATCCTAGTTAGACCATGGTGGGACAATAATTCCAAATACAAAGGAAAGTGCTACAGTAGCCGAACCCAAAATATTTCCCGAACTAAACACGGCCTTTGTATTCTCAAGGAACAGAGGAGGCTGATGGCTGCTGGAGTCTGCAGGCCTGCGTAGCCTTTGTGTGAGTGGGATAAGAATGAGATGGTGGTTGACCTCCTGCTAGCCTTTAAGTACGTGAGAGAAATGAGTTGCCTGTTGAGGTCAGTCATATGCTAAACCGAAGCAAACACAGACCAGCGACCCCTCAGCTCCACTGTGAATGGAAGACTAAGGGAGATGAATGAGTTGAAATGGCTTAAGCACCATTCCTTGTACAGTGGCTTGCTCGTAAACCTCTTCATGCTTTAGCATGTAATTGCATCCTGTGCTGCATTCTTTGGTCCTTGGTGGCCTAGGCGAAGATGATCTTACCCTAGTTGTTCTGTAAGCGGGGATCAATCCTATGTCAATAGGTATAATAGGCTCTTGTGGCCAGTAGGCGGAAGATTGAAGTTTTTATAAATAGCATTAGAAGAATGTAGGGTTGTTAATAACCCTCCTTACGACTCGAACTTAGATAATTTTTTTGTTCATTTTTCATCTACGAGCGAGGCTTGAGAGATCCATTCTATCTTTTTTTCGCGATCACGACCGCGGTGCATGGGGCGTGCTCCACGTTGGAGACATCAAAGTGTCAACACAAATCTTACAGCTAGGAACACCATTTATTTTTCATGGCATCTGCTTGCTACCACACAAAGTCACATTTTACAAAGCCTACACTAGGGGCGGTGTAGTGCCTTTCTCGTAGCAGCAGCATTGGTCCTTGTCCGCACTTTTGCCTTTCATGCAGCCGGAACCACGCCTTTCATCGTAGCCCCATACTCGACACATCCGCATGCACTCAATAGGTATGCAACCGGGTAACTTCTCGCATGTCATCCCTGGTGGTGCTGGCGGCGACTTTTTTTTGCCGCATTTGAAGCCTACACATTGAACACAACATACAACAAACCAGAGAGTATCAGTGACTCTTTTCTGCAGCATTAGAAGCCTACATATCAAACATCTTAATTACTTCAATTTTACTGGGGTACTAATTAATATAAACATATCAGAAAACCTAAAAAATAGATTTTACATGAAAAGCTAGCAGCTCGGCATGAGGGGAACGTAGCAGACATGATCCCAAGAACTAAGAACAGTACAGCCCATGGGTACACAATCCTTGTTGTAGGGACCTTGAGTAGTGCCATGAAGAAGTAATAAGGAGAAGATTTCTAATGTTTGTATTATGTATCTAGTGTGCATAGGTTTTTATAGGGAAGCACAACCAACCTCATTTAATATACGTATCTTAATCAGATTTATGTGGTCTACTAGATATATTGCACTAGTGTTCCCATATCTTAAACTATCTTATTAAACCACAATAAATACTTGAGTATCCAAACCAAATCCATACAAATGTGTTGCCCTACATTTATATATGTTAGCTACTACTCCGATCCCTCCGTTTCAAACTACAAGTCGCTTTGATTTTTTTGGTAGGTCCATTTTTCTATGCATCTATAGATATAATAATATGTCTAAATACATAGCAAAATGGATGAAATAAACAAACCAAAGTGACTTATAATTTAGAACGGAGAGAGTATATAACACAAGCCCTCAAATATCTTGTTAGAGGATATAAAATACATGTATTTGGAGCAGTAGGAAACACTACGCTATAACAAGCAATCACCATAAAAGCGTCTTTGCGAGCCATTATCGAGCTGACAGTGATTACTTATCATCGGTGGTTCATAAGCCTATGATCCACAAAATTTTTGTGAAACACCATTCACCTGGCAGTGAACCAGCCTATTACTTGTAGCTCAAACCACCACCCAGTACTACGCAAAGCATCACCTGCACGTATTGTGCGCATCACTACCACCTTTGACAGTACTGTATGTGCGCGTCACATCTGATCAAAGCCAACACTACCGTCCAGGGGAAGGGGCACTGTGGGGAGGTTATACATGCCTTGTTGTTGCTAAAAGATAACTCACAGAACTATTAGGTAGAAATAATCTGCAAGCGCACGGATACCGGTGAGCACTTCACCTGGGAAGAGGGTTTTAAATATCGTATCCTCAAGGAGGAAGGTAAGAGAGAGTAAAAGAGAGTATAGCTGACACCTGAGCTTCTATCAAGGACTGAGAGGATAAAGAGAGAAAGGAGACTTATATGGTTGTCTAGTTCTTACTTTTGCAAGTTATGTTGATATTATTCTTATGGGGACGTTGACTCTAAGGAAAGACACTAACAGAGAGTGCAAACTTAGCAACAGGGCCCTACTAATAAACTTACAGATGGGAGGTGGACTACAAAGGATTAACGAGGCGAGAGGTCACCCCCGTCAGCTACCACTCGTACCAGAATGTAAGGTGTATTCACAAGCAACCTAGGTCTAAGCACCACGCCCACACCTAGAATTACTCCCCCAATCTATAGATTCCTATAGATCAAAGTACTCAAAATAGAGTTGCAAACCTTAAGAATAATAAGAACAATATTACATACAAGAATAAGAAGTTGATCCCGCCATACGATCTCATAAGCAAGCTCCAATGGAACTCGACCCGGAGGTACAAGATGAAGAGGAGTCACCGACAAGCCCGACACTTCCTTCCAGCTCTCCCTCTGCCGCTCTCCAGATCTCTAAATAAGGACTAGTTGGAATCTCTCATGAAGACTACAGAACTAATCTCTCAACTTGAAATTGGCTCTCTAATTCTAATTTTAATTCTAATCTAGAGCTTGGCACTGAATAGGCTAGATGATCTGATGTAGAATCTGAATTATATGAATTAGGGTTTCGTCGGGGGGTTCTGGTTATATAGTGTCACACCCCAAAATTTTTGGATTTTGGGATGTGATTTTGAAGAATAATTAAATAAAGAATTTCTCATAATTTTAATTTTTTTCTCAACTTTATATAATTTTCAAGGAATTTAGTATAGGAAAATTTTCTTTCTAAATTAAATTCAAATAAGAGAGGTGATAAAAAATGTGCTGCTTGTATTTAGTGCCTTTGTGTGTGCAAAGTTTTCAGAAACCCATTAGGAGCCTATTGGGAATTTTCTAGAGTTTTCTGGAATTTATTCCTATTTTCCCTAGTAAAAATTCCAATTTTTTGAACAATCTAAAATCGTTTCCGTGAGTTCCAAATATATTACTTGGGTTCCTCATGTCTAAATCTATCTCTAGGATTTTTCTTGAGATTTTTGGAGCAATAAATGTAGGTAAATAAAATGACTAATTACTAGGTTTAGTTTATTTTTACGAGACGAATCTTTTGATCCTAGTTAGACCATGGTGGGACAATAATTCCAAATACAAAGGAAAGTGCTACAGTAGCCGAACCCAAAATATTTCCCGAACTAAACACGGCCTTTGTATTCTCAAGGAACAGAGGAGGCTGATGGCTGCTGGAGTCTGCAGGCCTGCGTAGCCTTTGTGTGAGTGGGATAAGAATGAGATGGTGGTTGACCTCCTGCTAGCCTTTAAGTACGTGAGAGAAATGAGTTGCCTGTTGAGGTCAGTCGTATGCTAAACCGAAGCAAACACAGACCAGCGACCCCTCAGCTCCACTGTGAATGGAAGACTAAGGGAGATGAATGAGTTGAAATGGCTTAAGCACCATTCCTTGTACAGTGGCTTGCTCGTAAACCTCTCCATGCTTTAGCATGTAATTGCATCCTGTGCTGCATTCTTTGGTCCTTGGTGGCCTAGGCAAAGATGATCTTACCCTAGTTGTTCTGTAAGCGGGGATCAATCCTATGTCAATAGGTATAATAGGCTCTTGTGGCCAGTAGGCGGAAGATTGAAGTTTTTATAAATAGCTGTTGACACGAGACCGCGCCAACGAAGTCGCCGATGCCTTGAAGCAAAACCGGTCGGACCGCCTGATAGAACCGGTCAGACCGCTTTGTTGTCTTGAAGCGAAACCGGTCAGACCGCTTTATAAAACCGGTCAGACCGCTTTTGACGGGGCGATGGTGAAAACCTAAAGTCTCGAGCTCGGGAGGGACCCCGTCGGAGCTTGAGAGTCTAGGGTTGTTCTAGGATCGGCAGGCCACCTAGAACGCCCTCAAACGTCGTCGAGACGAGAGAAGAACAGAAGATATGGGGGTTGGAAGAGCTAGGAGTTGGAGATAAAAGTAATACAGAACATAAAAAATAAAGGAAACACGATAAAAGATAAATAAGATAAAAAAGATAGATTCGATTGGATGTTGGATAGATATCTCAATCGGACTTGGCCCTTTATATTTATAGGGTGGGATGGTCTTACCCCATCGAGTTGGTTTACAATACGGTATAAAACTCAGAGGCCTAAACCTACTCAAATTCAGACCCAAACCGGTCAGACCGGTTTGGAAAACTGGTCTGACCGGTTTTCCCAGGTGCAGAATCTTCCCGAAGTCATAACTCTCTCATCCGGAGACCAAAATAGGCGTTCACATATGCATCTTGATCGTCTCGACGAGAGCTACGCAATGGTGAAGTCCAATTTGCATTTTGACAAAGTTTACAAAACCGGTCTGACCGGTTTGTGCATACCGGTCAGACCGTTTGCACCGCCGGGCCAATTTTGGTCGTCAACATATGCCCCCCTGTTTTTTAGCAAAGCTTGCGTGCTAAAAAATATCCTTCTGGACCAAAATTATCTAAGGACGATGATGAACAATACATCGGCCAAATATAAGCTCTAAGGGCGATAAACATATTATCGGCCATACCTTGCTTTAACTCAAGTTGATGATGAAACAACTTGTTTCGGCTTCCATACCTGCTTGATTGTTGCTGATCTTGCTGGTACCACCTTTGCAAGTTGCTTCACTGATTCTTGTTTGCTCATTAGATGCTTCTGACATGGCTTCACACCTTTGACTTTGTTCTGAAGCTTCTTCTGTCTCTGAGCAGCTCCTTTCTCTTTATATTTGGCCAAGAGCTCTTCAAAGCTCAGCCTTGCCTTGTTTTTGTTTTTCCAATACGAACCGGTCAGACCGGTTCTAAAACCGGTTAGACCGGTTTGTGCAGAACTGGCGTTTTTTCTCTTGTCTTGCCCCCCGAGTGTTTGAGTCTTCAACTTGAACTGAGGGGTCTTTTCTGATGACATTTTTGAACTTGTAGGTCTTTCTTCACCAATGATCACATTTTTCCCTTTAGCTTTTTCGGCTTGATGCGGCCGAATCAACACTTTCGGATTCACCAATTCAAGTGTATGTATAGGAAAAGGATTTTCATCAACCTTCATCACATTAATCATCAATCGTCCTTGATTTATGGCCGATTGTATTTGTCTACGGAAAACATTGCAATCATTGGTAGCATGAGAATAAGTATTATGAAACTTGCAATAAGCTCACCGTTTCAACTCATCATTCGGCGGTATAGTATGAGAAAATTTCAGTTTTCTAGCTTTTGCAAGCTCATCAAAGATCCTATCACACTTAGATACATCAAAGGTAAATTTGACTTCTTCGTGCCGATTTTTCTGCATCGGTTTGAGAGAAGCACAAGTGCTAGGATCATCTTTAGATGACCATACAAATTCAGCAGCATAAACCTCTTTACCCTCATCGTCTGAAGATTCATAATTTATAACATGCACACCAAGACGATCGGGTTTAGGTTTAGAATCCTTACTTCAGCTTTCCTGAGCCAAAGCTCTTTGCATCACTTGATTAATGGTTAGAAACTCATAGCCTTCTAATCTTTCTTTGATATGAGATCTCAAACCATTAAGACATAATTCAGCAAGATCCTTTTCAGAAATAATCAAACTATAACATCAGTTTTTTATCTCTAAATCTTCTAATATATTCAGAAACAGGCTCATCACTCTTTTGCCTAACCGATGTTAAGTGAGAAAGTCTCAATTCATTATCACTATTGTAAAAGTGTTCATGGAATTTTTTCTCTAATTGAGACCATGTATGAATGGAATTAGGGGATAATGCTGAAAACCATGAGAAAGCAGTACCAGATAATGACAAAGGGAACATTCGGATTTTTAAATGATCAAGATTACCATGAATACCCATTTGTGCATTAAATTGGCTAACATGCTCCCATGTAGTTCTACTATCCTCCCTAGTGAATTTAACAAATTCGGGTACCTTAAAATTGTAAGGATATGGTATAGCATCAAAACTCTCAGGATATGGTTTTTGACACACTAGAGTTTTGTCTTCAAGTTCTACACCGAAAGTCTCTTTAAACATAATGTCCAAATCCCTTTTATATTTTTCAAGCAATTGATCATGATAAGGATCATTTGGCCTTTGTACACTAGAAGTATTAGTATTCGGTATATGAAGTGGTACCTGGTTCGGCTGTACATACGGTACTTGTTGCGAATAAACATTGTTTGGCACTGTACCGTATGAATAACCTGAACTCTGGGGAGGTATAGGATGATATATAGTTGCATATGGAGGACCAAAATTACCAGCAAATCCATTTGTTCGGTTAAGATCAACCTGAACAGGATGCATACTAGTAATTGGTTCAGGAGATGATTGATAAGCAACTAAAGTACCAGAGCCGGTCTGACCGGTTTGAACCGGTCTGACCGGTTTGTAAAACCGGTCTGACCGCATTGCTCAGACTGTGTGGTTCTGGAGTCGTTTGACCTTCGAAATAGTTCATCGGCATGCCAAATTGAGGCGTGGGTGTTGCCGATGATCCAGGAGGCATGACATGATTTTGTGAAGTACTAGCAACATCAAACTTAGGAGTATTACTATCATTGATCAAAGATTGCTTGCCTAACGAGCTATCAATCATGTTTTGGACAGTAGCAAACATTTGTTTTTCACCATTGACTAATAATTGATTAATTTGCTCCAAAGTAACAGGTGGTGCTGTAGTACTCACAGTGTCTTTTTCTTCGTCATGTTCGTCTTCGCTCGAAACAAAGACTATCTCCTTGTCCTTGGAGATGCCACCCTTCCGATTCTTGGAGAAGTGAGATAAAAACCACTGAGTGGCTTTTTCATCTTCTGCTGCTTTGCGTCGGGCTTCCTTCTCCTCACGGTCCTTCATGAAGGCCTCATAAGCTTGACGATCCTCAGCCGATAATTCATCAACAATCGGCTTAACAATGTTAGCAGGATCAATGTCACTAAGTTTTGGTAGATTAACCATAATAACAAATATCTTTGCTTTCGTCCCCAGCGGAGTCGCCAAAACTATGTTGACACGAGACCGCGCCAACGAAGTCGCCGATGCCTTGAAGCAAAACCGGTCGGACCGCCTGATAGAACCGGTCAGACCGCTTTGTTGTCTTGAAGCGAAACCGGTCAGACCGCTTTATAAAACCGGTCAGACCGCTTTATAAAACCGGTCAGACCGCTTTTGACGGGGCGATGGTGAAAACCTAAAGTCTCGAGCTCGGGAGGGACCCCGTTGGAGCTTGAGAGTCTAGGGTTGTTCTAGGATTGGCAGGCCACCTAGAACGCCCTCAAACGTCGTCGAGACGAGAGAAGAACAGAAGATATGGGGGTTGGAAGAGCTAGGAGTTGGAGATAAAAGTAATACAGAACATAAAAAGTAAAGGAAACACGATAAAAGATAAATAAGATAAAAAGATAGATTCGATTGGATGTTGGATAGATATCTCAATCGGCCTTGGCCCTTTATATTTATAGGGTGGGATGGTCTTACCCCGTCGAGTTGGTTTACAATACGGTATAAGACTCAGAGTCCTAAACCTACTTAAATTCAGACCCAAACCGGTCAGACCGGTTTGGAAAACCGGTCTGACCGGTTTTCCCAGGTGCAGAATCTTCCCGAAGTCATAACTCTCTCATCCGGAGTCCAAAATAGGCGTTCACATATGCATCTTGATCGTCCCGACGAGAGCTATGCAATGGTGAAGTCCAATTTGCATTTTGACAAAGTTTACAAAACCGATCTGACCGGTTTGTGCATACCGGTCAGACCGGTTTGCACCGCCGGACCAATTTTGGTCGTCAACAATAGCATTAGAAGAATGTAGGGTTGTTAATAACCCTCCTTGTGACTCGAACTTAGATAATTTTTTTGTTCATTTTTCATCTACGAGTGAGGCTTGAGAGATCCATTCTATCTTTTTCCGCGATCACGACCGCGGTGCATGGGGCGTGCTCCACGTTGGAGACATCAAAGTGTCAACACAAATCTTACAGCTAGGAACACCATTTATTTTTTCATGGCATCTGCTTGCTACCAGACAGTCACATTTTACAAAGCCTACACTAGGGGTGGTGTAGTGCCTTTCTCGTAGCAGCAACATTGGTCCTTGTCCGCACTTTTGCCTTTCATGCAGCCGGAACCACGCCTTTCATCGTAGCCCCATACTCGACACATCCGCATGCACTCAATAGGTATGCAACCGGGTAACTTCTCGCATGTCATCCCTGGTGGTGCTGGCGGCGACTTTTTTTTTGCCGCATTTGAAGCCTACACATTGAACACAACATACAACAAACCAGAGAGTATCAATGACTCTTTTCTGCAGCATTAGAAGCCTACATATCAAACATCTTACACTACCAGAATGATCGATATCTGCACCGGGTGGGAAATGCCTTTAACACCGGGTTTCCCACCCGGTGCAACTAATCCGAGGCTAAAGGGGTATCCCTTTAGCCCCGGGTTGAATAACCGGTGCGAAAGGGTCCCTTTAGCACCGGGTGCAGCCACGACCCGGTGCTAAAGGCCATGCCCCGCAGCGCCTTTAGCAGGGCCTTTAGCACCGGGTCGTGGTTGCACCCGGTGCTAAAGGGACCCTTTCACACCGGTTGCTGTCTGAAACCGGTGCTAAAGGGCCTGCCTTTAGCACCGGTTGCTGTCTGCAACCGGTGCTAAAGGCCCCGGATTTCTTTTTTTTTTGCTTTTTTCAGTAGCCATGCATGCACGTCTATATACGTGTATATACGTATATATTCTAATACGTGTTGAATAACCACGTGTTCGGCCGACTCTATATTCATATTAGCGGACATTTCATCAAAATAGAAGACATATATATTACAAAAGTAGATATTCATGCATGTCAACTCGAGTTATATATATTTAAACTGTATTTTCTACATAATTAAGATTGACGACTAGCTCTCGTTGGACTGTCTGGCACGTCCTCTAGTATTGGCGAGTGGAATTCTCCTCAGGGATTGACGACCTCGTCCCAGATCCATCCGACGAGCTGTTCTGCAATTGTGTCAATTCTTTCTGTCTCTAGGGACTCTTCCTTCAGGTTGAACATCTGTAATTTAAAAATATTTGAAAGATATTTAATCCGTCGAGTTGGAGACAATAATTGTGCACTTAATAATAATGGAAATGTGTTTATTATTACGTACCATAATATCGTGTTGTGTGAGCTTTTTATGTCCCCAATTCCACATGTAGTCGCACACATAGTATGCACATAAATTATTTCCCGGCCCCTGTTTGGCACACTGTCGACCAAAAGAAATTAAGTAAAATTCATATAATATATTAGCCGATGCCTACATGTACAAATTACTTGCTTACTGGAAAGCCAATGTTCCATTTTAGTGTTTCATGTTGAATACCCGCGTGTTCTTGACGAAATTGAATCCAGGCCCTGCGAACAAAAAAATTGAGTTAAGTCATTGTGAGTGTAAGGGGTGGATTATGTAGGGGAAAATATACATCACCTTGTCATCATGTCCATGACGTTCTGTAGTTTTTCTTTTGGAGTGTGCAATGAATCAAATACGTTCACGACACCCCGATCAGGACACA
This sequence comes from Echinochloa phyllopogon, assembly GCA_033239725.1. Taxonomy (NCBI): domain Eukaryota; kingdom Viridiplantae; phylum Streptophyta; class Magnoliopsida; order Poales; family Poaceae; genus Echinochloa; species Echinochloa phyllopogon. The sequence continues at coordinate 3,374,346 of BTCW01000002.1, forward strand.
ATATGATTAGGAACCAGTGGAATCTGTGCACGTGTATACATTATAATCAGAAATGAATTGTTACACAGACAGTATAAGAAGGCTGTGTATGTACTCACTCGATGTTGTACGGGATTAGTATGGAGTCACAGTAATTTTGTTTCTTGATATATTTGTATAGGTTTAAATATGTTTCCTCAGGATTGTGCATTATCATTTCTTCACTTATCCTACGAGGGTCGACGAAACCAACGTCATATATATTGTCTCTCCGACATTTTTGAATCTCCATTCTGCATATGTTAAGCAATAAATAAAGCCCGCGTCAGCATAGATTGGAATTATTGTTTTCAAACTGTGAATTATAAGCAACAACAAAGTACTTACAGTGTCCAACATGTGATCAAATCCACGTCCATGGCGTCGCGGTGGTATAGCTCATATATATCCTTAAACCGCAGCCAGACAAAATCCTCGCCACCGTTGTAGAAGTCTTGGTCCTTCACGCCTACTTTGATCATGCGCTGTTTATTCCTTCTTCATTCTTCCAAATACCAGTCATGGAATCGGCGCATCTTCGTCTGTAGCTTCCTCTCCATTTCAGGAGGGACCATAGGCTCGCCAAGGTTAAACGGCCACTTCAGCGTTGTGTTTACTGGCACATCTGCTTCCCCCAGGACTTGTGCTCTGGTTAGTCTGGTCTCGGCCATTACTCGTTGCACGTTAAGCTCGTCCAGAGATGGCAATGGACCCAAGGGCCGCTGAGGTTGCTGGCCGAGCTGAGGAACCTTTTTGGATGGGCCCGCCTCCTTATTTGCAGCCTTCCGCTTCCGGCGAGATTTCAGTAATGAGCGGTCATAGTCTGTTACTATTATTTTCTTCTGTTGACCCTTGCTCAAATTACCGAGGAATGACTTCACGATGGTGGGATCAAGCTTCGGCTCCGGCTCAAGTTTTTTCCTCCACTCGGCCATTTGCCTCTTTGTGTCTGCTTTGACCGAGGCTTCGAGCTCTTCTAGAGTCTTCTCACCTGCTCTTTTCTCTAGTGCGGGCTTCTCTCTAGTTTTCTGCGCCTTCTTCGCTGATGGAGTGGGGGCAGAGGCTTTAGTGCGGCGTCCCCTCTTCGGCGGAGGGGGCGGAGACCTCTTCGGCGGAGGAGACGGAGACCTCTTCGGCGGAGGAGACGGACTTGCATCAGGAGCTCCCGGAAAATCGTCATGATCCGGTGGATCTCTTGGAGACGGTGGAGGTGACGGAGGCTTGTTGGTAGCCGCAGGTGTACTGGGTATGACGACGTCTGCCTTGCTCCATAGAATGATGCAGTGAGAACACTGACCGAGTTTTGTTTCTCCGTCACCTCCGGGGATGTCAAGTTCCAAGTCTTCCCAGCTGGTGACGACTTGCTCCACCTCAGCAGGTACGTAACCATGTGGAATGTCATTGCAGTGCCATTTTTGCCCTTCTTCCACACGTTTAGTCATACCGTATGCGACCTGATAATTTAGTAGTCACAAAGAAAGTTAGTAAATGAATGGTACGGTATTTACGGTGAAATGTATGCAGTACGAACTAAGGTCACATACGTACCACCACAGCTAAGTTCTTTTGCCTAACGACAAGCTCGCACGCGGTCCGTTGAGTTATTTCATCCACGGTGTAACGGACCGCTTCGGCGGCCTGTGTGGAAGCGTGACTGCTTTGATATTGTTGTGGAGGTGCATGCTCTGTGGAACCGGTCCCGCCTGCGGCTTGTTGGAGAGGTGCATGCTCTGTGGAACCGGTCCCGCATGAGGCTTGTTGTATCTGCAGCCATGCTACCTTCATCCGTCGCTCCATCTCTGACTCCATTTCTTGAAGCTTTGAGCCCTGGGCGGCAATCGTTTGCTCTAGGTCCCTCACCCTCTGCTCATATGCGGCCTTCTTCCTCGAACGGCTCCTATAGGTGGCGGCGTGCTCTTGGAAACCTTTCTTCCATGAGATGCTTGTGCCTACGCCGCGCGACCGTCCAGGATGCTCCTTGTTCCCTAAGGCATAAGTTAGCTCATCTCTGTCTCTATCAGCTACAAATTCTCCCCTATCAGATGCCCTAAGGATATCGAGGAGCCGCTGAGCTAGTTCTCGCAAGTCCTCGGGAAAAACTAAGGAGCCGTCGATTGGGCTTAGGGTGCCTCCATGACCATAGTACCAATGTTTGGTCCTTGTGGGCCAGTCATGTGTCGCTGGAGTGATGCCTCTAGCATATAGATCTTCTTCCATCTTCTCCCATTTAGCGATGCTTGCCTTGTAACCTCCCGAACCCATCTTATGAGAGTACTTCTTATTTGCGGCGTTTCCAGCGTTTCTAGCGCTAGCCGATGCACCCTCTTCGGAGGTTTTGTACTCAAGGAATGCTTCCCACTCCTCATTAGTGATATTCTTATACTTCTCAGGATCTGGGGCCTCTCCGGTTTTGAGAAAATGCGAGTACAACTACAACTTCTTCTTGAAATCCTGAAACAGAACTGCCATCTTCTTCATTGTCCAATCCCTCAGTTCTGCTTCATGAGTGCTAGGCCAGTCGAATACTGCCTTTAATTCCCTCCATAGCATCTCCTTCTCTGTATCGGGGAGCACGTACTCCTCAGTGGGGTTCATGGACTTCCATTTTCTGATACTAATGGGCACATTGTCCCGTACAATTACCCCGCACTGAGATACAAATTTCTTGGCCACTTTTGGGGGCTCAACTGGCTCCCCGTCATCCTCCACTCGGGTGATGTGTAACTTGACATCCTTCAGCTTCTTCGTGGTCGATCGTTTTGATTTCTTAGCTCCACTTGTAGAAGCAGAGGCGGCCTACACAAATTACATATATACGAGATGATATAGAGATGGTATACATAATTGACATGTATAGTACAAATTTATGTTATCTATATACACACCTGACTAGACGAGGGCTCGATACCGGCCCCTTCAACATTTTCGGCCCCTTCAACATCTTCGTCCCTTCCAATGATCCCCAACACATCATCCATGGACATTGGTTGAGTTACGATATTGAAAAGTTGATTTGCAAAGAACGTTTCGTTGTCCTCTTGCATGGGTGGGACAGGGGTGTTGTTGTCCTCTTGCATGGGTGGGACGGGGTTGTTGTTGTCCGCCATCTATAGAATTAAAAATAATTGATAAAAATATATACAAAACATACATATTCCCAATTTTTTCTAACATTTTCGCTAAGGGGGGCGGTGCGTGAAAAACGGATTCGCCAAGGGGTTCGGGTGCGCGGTGGGTTCGAGTACGCCATAGAATTTCCGATAATAAACATTTTCGAAAGTATACAGTATACAAACATATAAAATTTCCAATATACATAGAATTAAAAATAATAGATAAGAAATATATACATTTAAATGAAGCACATATATTTCTAATATACATAGAATTAAAAATAATTGATAAGAAATATATACATTTAAATGAAGCACATATATTTCTAATATACATAGAATTAAAAATAATTGATAAGAAATATATACATTTAAATTAAGCACATATATTTCTAATATACATAGAATTTCCAATATACATTTAAATAAAGCATTTTCTAATATACATTTCAAACATATAACATTTCCAATATACATTTCAATGTAAATATCTCCAATACATTTAAATGAAGCATTTTCAATTATATATTTCAAACGTATAACATTTCCAATATGCATTTCAATGTAAATATCTCCAATACATTTAAATGAAGCATTTTCCAATATACATTTCAAACATATATATATATAACATTTCCAATATATGTGCTTAGCGAACGCGTTCGGCATGCACATTTGGTTAGCGAACGCGTTCGGCCATGCGCATTAGGTTAGCGAACACGTTCGCTAACCACACGTTCGCTAACCAAATGCGCATGGCCGAACCCGTTCGCTAAGCAAAATGTGCATGGCCGAACGTGTTCGGCCATGCAACGGGTACCTGCACACACAAACACATACACGGCAAGAAGGCCGGCTCCCAAACATGCACGCACGGCACGAAGGCCGGCTTCACATATGCTCACCGCGTGATGACGGCGGGCGACGTCGGCGCGGGGACGAGAGGCGGCGGCGGGGACGAGGGGCGCGGGCCGGGACAACGGCGCGCGGCGGGGACGACCGACGGGCGACGGGGGCGCGGGGGAAACGGCGCGGGACGAGGGCGGCGGCGGCGGCGGCGTGGGCGTGGGGAGCCGACGATCGACGACGACGGGGTCGCGGCGCGGCCCGAGACGACGGCGCGCGCGGCGGTGGCAGCGTGGGCGTGGGGAAGACCGACGGCGCGCGGGGACGGCAGCGCGGCCCGGGACGAGCGGCGGCGAGGGGACGAGGGGCGGCCTCGGCGGGGGGGGGGGGGGGGGGGGGGACGGCGGCGGGGACGGCGAAGGGCGACGGCGACGGGCGGCAGCAACGACAGAGGAGACGAGGGGGCGACGACGGCGGTTTCGATCTGGAGCTAGATAGGGCTGAAGGGAGGGGAGAAGTCCCCTATATAGGTCCGGGGCATTTAGCACCGGGTGCAGCCAAGACCCGGTGCTAAAGGTCCTTTCGCACCGGGTGGTGGGAACACCCGGTGCTAAAGGCCCCCCTTTCGCACCGGGTCTTCCCACCACCCGGTGCGAAAGGACCTTTAGCACCGGGTCTTTTTCGCCCGGTGCTAAAGGCCGTCAGTGCGCCAGACGAAATTTGGGGGGGGGGGGATTTAGCACCGGGTGGTGGGAATACCCGGTGCTAAAGGCCCCCCTTTCGCACCGAATCTTCCCACCACCCGGTGCGAAAGGACCTTTAGCACCGGGTCTTCTACACCCGGTGCTAAAGGCCGTAACTGGCGCCAAACGAAAAATGGGGGCCTTTAGCACCGGATTTTAGATCAACCCGGTGCTAAAGGCCCCAAATTTTCGTTTGGCGCCCAGTTTCCAAACTGCCCTTTAGCACCGGGGGCTACTATTTCGGAATCTTATAAATATAGTTTTTAATATATAGTTATTAATACTTGTTTTAATTCAGTTATTAATACCTATTAAAAATATATATTAAATAAGAAAATCTTATAAATTACTAGAAAATCAATATAAAATGATAGAAAATTTTATAAATTAATAGAAAATCTTATAAATTAATAGAAAATCTTATAAATTAATAGAAAATCTTATAAATTACTAGCAAATCTTATAAATTACTTGAAAATCTTATAAATTACTAGAAAATATTATAAATTACTAGAAAATCTTATGAATTACAAAAATTGATATCTAAAAGAAAGATTTTGGAACATTAACGGGTCTCAAATGAAAAAGTCATGAATACCAAAATTTCATATCTCATCAAAATCTACAATCTTTATTTAAGTCATTTTTGCATTTGAGAAAGTGGTAGTATACATTGTTCATTAATCCTAGATTCACTCACATAGTTTCTAAAACTCTGTTAGAGACCTGTCAAATTTGTACTACATGTTATTACCACTTTTGAAAATGACAAAATGACCTAAATAAATATTGTAGACCGTGATGAAATATGAAACTTTGGTATTCATCACTTTTTCATTTGACATCACCTAGTGTGAAAAAACCTTGGTTGTAGTTGTCAAATTTTTAATTCAAAATTTGGATTATTAAAAACAGTCCCACAGGAGAAGATTTTTCAAAATAATAACATTAATAAGTTTCATAACTTGATAGAGTATGATTTTAGGAAATTTTAGGAGGAAAAATGAGCTTTTTTGAAGTTTGTACGAGGGAGAACGACTAGTTACAACTTTTATACAGAGATTAAAAAGAAATATTGTTCTTGTTCATCCAGTGACGTGGCTCGTGTGCCCGGTGACGTGGCTTGTGTGGCCGGTTGTTCCTGGCCCGGCCGCTTGGGCCTTTAGCACCGGGTGCAGCCACGACCCGGTGCTAAAGGGCCTTTTGCACCGGGTCGTGGCTGCACCCGGTGCTAAAGGCCCAAGCGGCCGGGCCAGGGACGACCGGCCACACAAGCCACGTGACCGGGCACACGAGCCACGTCACCAGGCCCCCCTTTTAGCACCGGGTGTAGAAGACCCGGTGCTAAAGGCCCCCACCGATATTAAATAAGAAAATCTTATAAATTACTAGAAAATCAATATTAAATGCTAGAAAATCTTATAAATTACTAGAAAATCTTATAAATTACTAGAAAATCAATAAAATGTTAGAAAATCTTATAAATTACTAGAAAATCAATATAAAATGTTAGAAAATCTTATAAATTAATAGAAAATCTTATAAATTTATAGAAAATCTTATAAATTAATAGAAAATCTAATAAATTAATAGAAAATCTTATAAATTACTAGAAAATCTTATAAATTACTAGAACATAGTGGAATTAAATTACATGGCATCATCATTTACTCGGAAACTAATAAACTTCCTCTTTACAAATGTTCCTTGACTGTGATCACGCCGTAGATACGGTGTCTCCTCCGCCGCTAACAGGATGCTTGGGTCATCAGCCACTGAGAATGGAGGCCAGCCATCGAGCATATCATAATCTTCATCTGTCTTGTCCTCAACTCCTACGATTTTTCTCTTTCCAGGAAGAACTATATGACGCCTTGGCTCGTCTTGTGATGGGTCCAATTGCTTACCCCCACCTTTCTTATCCTCCCCTTTCTTCGGTCTGCTAGCCATGTCCTTCACAAAAAAAACTTGTGCGACAGCTTTGGCCAGGACGAACGGTTCGTCTAGAAAGCCAATCTTGTTTAGGTCCACTAACATCATTCCATAGTCCGCTTCAACTTTAACACCTCCTCCAGTCAGCTTCACCCATTGGCACTTGAACAGTGGGATCTTCAAAGGTCCGTACTCTAGTTCCCATATCTCCTCTATGATTCCATAGTATGAGTTTGTATTGTCATTGGTGTCTGTCGCGTCGATTCGGACACCACTGTTTTGGTTGGTGCTTTTCTTGTCCTGGGCTCTTGTGTAAAATGTATACCCATTGATGTCGTATCCTTGGAATGTCAAGATCGTGCTCGATGGACCTCTAGCTACAAAAGCTAGCTGCGCATCAATGCCCTCGACACCCATAAGATGTCTTCGCAACCAATCGGCAAAAGTACTATTGTGCAGACGCTGAATGAAGGCCGCAGACTTTGTTGAGTTCTCGTCCCTGAGAATCTGCATGTGCTCCTCGATGTACGGAGCAACTAAGGTTGATTGTTGCAAAACTGTGAGGTGCGCTTTACGAAATGTCTCAACGTCCATGACCACCATCGATCTTCTCCCTAGTGTGCCCTTTCCTCCAAGTCTCCCCTCATGATGGGATTCGGGCACACCAATTGGCATAAGATCGTCGACAAAGTCAACACAGAATTCAATGACCTCCTCTGTTTCGTATCCCTTAACAATGCATCCTTCTGGACGAGAACGATTACAGACATACTTCTTTAGGACAGCGAAGAACCTCTCAAATGGGAACATGTTGTGTAGAAATACTGGGCCCAATATACGAATCTCTTTGACGAGGTGAACCAACAGATGTGTCATGATATTGAAGAAGGATGGTGGAAATATCATCTCAAAGCTGACAAGACATTGCACCACGTCGTTCTGTAGCTGATCTAAATGGTCTGGATTGATCACCTTCTGAGAAATTGCATTGAGGAATGCACATAGCTTCACAATGGCTTTCCGCACGTTCACTGGTAGCACACCCCTGAGTATGACGGGAAGCAGCTGTGTCATCAACACATGGCAGTCGTGAGACTTCAGGTTTGTGAACTTCTTCTCTTGCATATTTATTATTCCCTTAATATTGGAGGAGTAGCCAGACGGAACCTTGATACTGTTCAAGCATTCAAACATGCTTGCCTTCTCTTCTTTGCTGAGAGTGAAGCTGGCAGGACGCAAGTACTGGCGTCCTTTGTCTCTCTTCTCTGGATGTAGATCAGTCCATTGCTTCAATCGTTTCAGATCCTGACGTGCTTCCAGTGTATCTTTTGGCTTCCCATAAGTACCCAGGAAGCTTATCAAGTTCACGCAAAGATTCTTCGTCAGATGCATCACATCAATCGCGTTACGAACCTCTAAACGTTGCCAATAAGGTAGCTCCCAAAAGATAGACTTCTTCTTCCACATCGTGGTACGACCATCCTCGCCCGTCGGAGCAACCTGGCTTCCGTCTCCCTTGCCAAACACCACGTGTAGGTCCTTCACCATATCAAATAGCTCTTCTCCACTCCGGTGTCTCGGCTTTGTACGGCGGTCAGCATTCCCACCAAAATGCGCACATTTCTTTCGTAGCTCATGATTCGCCGGAAGGAATCGACGGTGACCCATGTACACAACTTTACGACAATGTTTCAAATACATGCTTTCGGTTTCCTCTAAACAGTGAGTGCATGCTTTATATCCTTTGTTTGATTGTCCTGATAGGTTACTTAGTGCAGGCCAGTCGTTGATGCTTATGAAAAGCAGTGCTCGAAGGTCAAACTGCTCCTGCTTGTCCTCATCCCACATGCTAACACCTTCATTCTTCCACAGCTGCAAAAGTTCGTCAACCAATGGTCTTAGGTACACATCAATGTCGTTGCCAGGTTGCTTTGGGCCTTCGATGAGCACTGGCATCATAATGAACTTCCGCTTCATGCAGAGCCAGGGGGTAGGTTGTAGATACATACAGTCACGGGCCAAGTGCTATGACTACTGCTCATTTCACCAAAAGGGTTCATTCCATCGGTACTTAAACCAAGCCTAACATTCCTCGCATCAGCATCAAACTCCGGGAATGCTCTGTCGATGTTCCTCCACTGGGATCCATCGGCGGGGTGTCTCAACATGCCATCCTGCTTACGTTCTTCTTTGTGCCAGCGCATCAGTTTGGCATGGTCTTTGTTCCTGAACAAACGCTTTAGACGGGGTATCAGAGGGAAATACCACATCACCTTCGCAGGGATTTTTTTCTTAAAACGCTCTCCCCCAACATCACCAGGGTCGTCCCGCCTGATCTTGTATCGTGCGTAGGTGCAAACCGGACAACGATCCAAGTGTTCGTACTGTCCGCGATAGAGGATACAGTCATTAGTACACGCATGTATGTTCTGCACCTCCAAACCGAGAGGGCAAACAACACATTTTGCTAGATACGTCGTCGATGGCAATTTGTTACCCTCTGAAAGAATCTTCTTTATGAGTTTCAATAGCTCCTCGAAACCCTTATCAGTAACACCATTTCCTGCCTTCCACTGCAGTAGTTCAAGTGTGCTACCCAACTTCTTTAGCCCCTCTTTGCAATCTAGGTACAGGTCAGTCTTGTGGTCCTGCAACATGCGCTGTATCTTTTTTAGTTCCTTATCATTGCCGCAGTCTTTCTCGGCATCACGCAACATTTGCCCGAGTCCATCAGTAGGTTCATTTTCCTGAGCAACATCTTCCTGAGCATCGCCTTCCCGAACAACATCTTCCTCATCGGCATCACCCATTGCAGCATATGCAAAGGAAGCGTAGTATTGAGCCAATAACGGAATGTCGTCATCGGCCTCGTCTTCTTCATCTTCATCCATTAGAATTCCTCTTTCACCGTGCTTCGTCCAAACAGAATAATTCCTCATGAAACCGTGCCTCATCAAATGCACCTGAAGACAACCTCTTTGTTTGTACGATTGTATATTTTTACAATGGGTGCATGGGCAGAACATGAAACCGGACGGCGTCCTGTTAGCCTCGGCGGCATCGAGAAATGTCCTAAGGCCATCACGGAACGCCTGAGCGTGGGGGTCCCCATACATCCATTGTCTATTCATCTGCATTATTAACCAATAACAAATATACAATACAATTTAAAGATAAAAAAATTAATATATATATACATACAAATTATAATATATATTCCATTATATAAATAAATTTCTAAAACTACATTACTATATTCATTAAATATAACATTACTATAAGCCTTATAAGATTTATAATATTTTCTATTAATTTATAAGATTTTCTACCATTTTATATTGATTTTCTAGTACTTTATAAGATTTTCTAGCATTTTATATTGATTTTCTAGTAATTTCTAAAACTACATTACTATAAGCCTTATAACTATTCACAAGTCATACAAAACAAAATACTAACTAGGTTGCCTTCTCTCTCCATTTAAACCACAACATGAACACTCTCCCCAACATGAACTCAAGCTCTCTCCTATCTCTCCTCCAAGAACACAAGCTCTCTCTAGCTAGCTTTACTTTGATTCACAAATCCCTCTATTTCTAAATCATAGAAGGATTACAAGCTAAATAAAACATTAGAGAATGAAAGAGTGTACCTTGTAGTGCTCCTTAGATGAGTAGAATCTTCACAAATTTTGAAAACAAAATTGTGCAGCACCTCCCCTCCCACGGCCGAGCAGCATGAACACAGCGCCTAAGTGTTCAGTTGGCTCGGCCGGGGGAGGGAGAAGCCCCTATATTCAAACACATTAGCACCGGGTCGTGGCAAGACCCGGTGCTAATGTGCACCATTTAGCACCGGGTGTAGCCAGCAACCGGTGCGAAATGGCCTCGGCACATTAGCACCGGTTGGTGGCTGCACCCGGTGCTAATTGGGGCGCATTAGCACCGGGTCTTGCCACGACCCGGTGCTAATGTGTCCGCCCTGACACCCCCGCGCGCCGCCCCCGCTCCTAGCCGTTGGACCCGGTGATGAAGCCCCATCAGCACCGGGTCCAAAAATGGCCGAGGCGGAGGGGGAGGGCGGATGTGAAGTATTCTGGTAGTGGATCCACAAACCACTCATGTGGTTGGCACCATGGGCTACATAGCGCATGGGTAGAGCTTCCACTCTCACCGATGTCTTTGCCTTTGGTGTGTTTCTTCTCGAGGTCACATGTGGACGAAGACCCATTACACAACAGGATGGGCAAGATGTCCCCTTCATGTTGGTAGATTGGGTGCTCGAGCATTGGCAGAATGGGTCACTCCCCGATGTGGTGGACACGAGGCTTCAGAACAACTACAATGTCGAAGAGGCTTGCCTAGCTCTGAAGCTAGGGTTGCTATGCTCGCATCCATCGCCCAATGCAAGGCCCAACATGCGACAACTCGTGCAGTACCTTGATGGAAATGCACTCTTCCCGGATCAGATACTGATAGAGATAACACGCAATGGAGGGGTAGAGAGGGGTGTTAATTCTGGTGTTGTGTCTTCATCACCTCCATCGTCAACAAGTTTCGGCACAATCTCTATTGACATCATATCCGGAGGAAGATGAATTCCCGGCCCACTAGACCATATATTATATAGGGTGTAAGAACGGCCGAACATGCATATTTGTTTTGTCGCTCACTTTGTTTGGAACTCAATACGCAGCACTTGCATGATAAAATTTTAGATCTAAAAAAATATAAATATGTTCACGTTCATATTTAAGGGGGAAATACAGATTAAATATGAAATGGAAACATAAAGCCGTGATTGATTGGATCCAATCTACTATTCTCCAATTTCACCCCCGAGCTTGACTGTAAGTGCTTGAGTTGATCCGAATGGTTCAAAGGGATATGCAGCTCAAGACATCGAACACTAAACCCTAGGGAGAAGTTGAAACAAGACAGCTAATGTATAGGGAAAGGTTCGGGGTGATGAAATCAAACTTTGACTGGACTATGCTTCATATAAGCTCAAAGCTCATCATCCATATATATATGCCAGAATTAAGGTATGGATTGTTAATATAACCTATTCAGGTTCAGAATCAGGCTGACGTCAAAATTAAGATATACAAAGAGCATCACACGCTGAAGGCTAGCGCTACTGCCAAATAATTTTTTATTCACGACTGCAATAGTACAAACCTTCAGAATAACAAAAAGTCATATACATCCTATCCGGCAACTCTGCACTTCCCAATTTGTGTGGTACTTCTCAGTTGCCATGGTGTTTGACATTACCATACCAAGTACTTCTCAAACCTTAATTTCAGTCTCCTGTCATTAGTGAGATAGATATTACTGCACAATATATCAAACATATTTAGTAATATGGAAAGATCACTTGAAAATTGGCATTACCAGTATCTCACATCTCAATATCAATCCCGTGTTTTCAGTTTCACAGATGTTACTGCACAATAGATGAATCATATTCAACAATCAGTGAGATGTGTACCAATGAAGGGAAACCGAGTGTGGAAGTAGGAATGCACAAGGTAGATAGGCTCTTGGAGATGCTCTAAAATTCAACAAAATTCTTTTACTTTAATGGTAGGTTAAGCAACATCATTCCAGCGAACTCCGGATCAGACAAATTTGAAACCCCCTATAATATATTGCGCCCAATTGATGTATCAATACTAAGTTGGAGCTCGGCCTTAGTTTTCTAGTTCCATGTCTTTTGTATGCTTAATAACCAAGTAAATTAAAAAAAACATACTTTCAAGCTCTGGTTAGGTTTAAGCGGGCCACATGTACGTAATGAATTAAACTCGGATATCCTTTTGAACATATCCGAAAACAGAAAGTCAGAGGTACAGAACAGTGGCAGAACACAATATTTTCATGTAACTACAACGTTATATTCAGGAAACTTCAGACAACGGCCGCATGTGCAACACGAGACCACTCCGGCATCCACTAGTGCTGTGCTAGTCTTCGGTCATCCATCCGTAGCTTACAAGTTGTTCTGGTCGCTGGCCAAACGCTGCAAATCTTCAATAAAACAACGTCTTAGAGGGTCGTAGACTACAAACTAAACCACAGTGCAGTGCAGGGATATGATGTTGTACTACATAGATGCTTATCTGAAGTTGTACATGAATGGGTTAAAAAATGCGTTGGCTCGATGCTAATAATTGAGCCCAAATAATGGGTTTGACTTTACCGGGACTGCTTTTTTTTGGTGCAAATAATAGCGCAAAAATAGTAAGGAGTAAGAATCAATATATAAAGGTGTCACTGTTAGAGATCGAAACACTCATCCAGCTAATCATCATCAGTACTTACGTTCATATAGAACCAGCGGTCATAATGCATTAAACGATAGTGATAACTAGCATTGTTGATTCAACACTCATCCAGCGATAGCATTGTACGTTGATTCATATTATAATCACTATGACAGTTTCCTCCACGTTGGAGACATCAAAGTGTCAACACAAATCTTACAGCTAGGAACACCATTTATTTTTCATGGCATCTGCTTGCTACCACACAAAGTCACATTTTACAAAGCCTACACTAGGGGCGGTGTAGTGCCTTTCTCGTAGCAGCAGCATTGGTCCTTGTCCGCACTTTTGCCTTTCATGCAGCCGGAACCACGCCTTTCATCGTAGCCCCATACTCGACACATCCGCATGCACTCAATAGGTATGCAACCGGGTAACTTCTCGCATGTCATCCCTGGTGGTGCTGGCGGCGACTTTTTTTTGCCGCATTTGAAGCCTACACATTGAACACAACATACAACAAACCAGAGAGTATCAGTGACTCTTTTCTGCAGCATTAGAAGCCTACATATCAAACATCTTAATTACTTCAATTTTACTGGGGTACTAATTAATATAAACATATCAGAAAACCTAAAAAATAGATTTTACATGAAAAGCTAGCAGCTCGGCATGAGGGGAACGTAGCAGACATGATCCCAAGAACTAAGAACAGTACAGCCCATGGGTACACAATCCTTGTTGTAGGGACCTTGAGTAGTGCCATGAAGAAGTAATAAGGAGAAGATTTCTAATGTTTGTATTATGTATCTAGTGTGCATAGGTTTTTATAGGGAAGCACAACCAACCTCATTTAATATACGTATCTTAATCAGATTTATGTGGTCTACTAGATATATTGCACTAGTGTTCCCATATCTTAAACTATCTTATTAAACCACAATAAATACTTGAGTATCCAAACCAAATCCATACAAATGCGTTGCCCTACATTTATATATGTTAGCTACTACTCCGATCCCTCCGTTTCAAACTACAAGTCACTTTGATTTTTTTGGTAGGTCCATTTTTCTATGCATCTATAGATATAATAATATGTCTAAATACATAGAAAAATGGATAAACTAAACAAATCAAAGCGACTTATAATTTATAACGGAGAGAGTATATAACACAAGCCCTCAAATATCTTGTTAGAGGATATAAAATACATGTATTTGGAGCAGTAGGAAACACTACGCTATAACAAGCAATCACCATAAAAGCGTCTTTGCCAGCCATTCTCGAGCTGACAGTGATTACTTATCATCGGTGGTTCATAAGCTTATGATCCACAAAATTTGTGTGAAACACCATTCACCTGTCAGTGAACCAGCCTATTACTTGTAGCTCCAACCACCACCCAGTACTACACAAAGCATCACCTGCACGTATTTTTCGCATCACTACCACCTTTGACAGTACTGTATGTGCGCGTTGTAACATCCCAGATTTTTCTGGAATGTTAAAAATGTGGATTTCAAAAAAATTTCGTGCTTGATGTGATTTGCTCATAATCATAAGGTTGTCCTCTTGTGCTCTCTCTAAATTCCTAGTAAATAACTTAATTAATTTGCCTTGTGTGCTAAGGACAATTTAATGTTAGTGTGATTTGGCTCTTAGTTGGTTTCTTGGTTCTTTGTGTGTGGTTTAATTCAAATTAAATCTAAAGTTAACAACTAATTCTTGGGCCTTAACCAACTAACTTAGCCGCTAACTCTTAGTCATCTCAATCTCTGAGTGCTCTGGAAATTAATTAAATGAATTATGACATTATTTTCCGACTCTTCGAATTAACTCCAAGCTAGTTAATTTGATTTCGGAAAATAGTCCAATTCATTTATATTAAATTTCCGTGGGCTTCATTTGAATTATGACAATATTTTCTGGCTTCTCGAATTAGTTCTTTACTAATTAATTCGTTCCCAGGAAATTAGTCTAATTGCTATCAATTTATTTCGTTGGCTATTAATTTGGCCCAGTCTCTATCCCCTTTTGCATGCTGCTGTTCACGTGAATTTCAGGCTACCACCTTTTCCCTCTACCATTTCCTTGCTTCCTTCTTTCTCTCACGGGAACATAAGCCTAATAGCCAAAAACCAGCGGGCATACTAATCTAACTTCTAACATGTGCTAATCCAGCCCAGCCATTTTCACGTAAAAACCCAGCAGGCCTTTTTCCTTGTTCTTGGGCTGCCGATCCATCCTGCTAGCGCGACAGCACCCAAGCAGGCCCATTCACCGCTCTTGCACGGCACTGCTGCCGCACCCCTCTCTTTTGTCTCGCTGACGCAGGGGCCCCACAGCTCAGCTGCGTCGTTGTGACGCAGTCGCATGCGCCGCTCGCCTCTCCTTTCTTCTCTGCCAAGAAGCTGAGCCGCGCCCAGCTTTTCCTTTGCGCCGCGCAAGCCGACGAAACAGCGAAACGGCCGCTGCTTCACGCCCCGCTCCTCTCACCTGACCACCTCTAGCCCTAGCGCCTTGTGCCCTCGCGCGCCGCTGGATGCCGGCCACGTGCCCCAGGCACGGAAGCCAACAATCGTCGGCCGTCCATCCATGGGAACCAGCCCTGGATGCCCTTGCTCTCCTGTATAAAACTCCAGCGTGCCGCACCCCTTCTCCCATCCTTCCTAGCCGCCGCCAAGGGCTAGCCCCATCCACTCCTCACCACCAGACGCTGCGCCATCCAAGAGAGGGGACGAGGCGCAGCGAGAGACGGAGAAGAGGCGGCCGCCGCCGAGGAGGCCGGCGCCGCGACGCCGAGGAGGCCCCGTTCTGCAGCCGTGGTGCCGAGCCGCGCCGCGAGCCGCAGCTGCATGTCGACGACAAGGGAAACGCCGCCGACGAAGCCGGAGGCCAGAGCTGCAGCATGGAGGAGCCAAGCGCGGCGCTGCTGCCGCCGACGACCGCGAGCATGAGGAGGCCGAGCTGAACCACGACAACGACGCCGAGCTGCTACCTCGACGCCAAGCTGCTGCACGTCGCACCTGCCTTGGACTCGACCGCAAGATGTTCGATGATATGCCTGAACCGCAAGCAAGAGCCGGACGCGAGGACAAGTACCACGACGAGAGCCAACACCTTGCTGAGCACCGCGAGCAGCTGGACCTCGACCACCTCAAGCTGATCCGCGAGCTGCTGCCTTCACCAACCGTCGCCCCCAACCTGTTCGGCGAAATACCCAAGACGAACCGCGAGCCTGCCTGCACCGCACCAAGCCGCCACGGCCGCGCCTCGCCACGGCGTCGCCATCCTGACCTCCACGAGCCCCTCGGTGAGCCATGACCCGTGTACCATCGCCCTTCCTTTCCCATGTGCCTGCCTTCGAGCCGTGAGCGCCGTGCGCTGCCGTAGCCTCTGTGTGGACGTGCCTTCGCGCCGTCGTGCAGGTACCGCCGCTGTAGAACCCCGCAGCCACGCCTTCGCCTTGACCATTACCCAAGCCGTCGGCCGCCGTGTGAGCCGCACACCAGGGAAGCCCGGCCCTTGCGCGCGCGACATATCCGCGTCGCGGGGAAAGGCCTGACCTGAACCCCTGCACGTGGGTGCTATTTTCCCGCACGATGTTTGCCTTCGTGCTGCTGCTGCCCGCTCACCGTCGCTGCAGCTAGCCCTTTCATGTTCGCCGGAGCCCTGCAGTACCGTTGCGGAAGCGCTGTCGTGCCACCCGATACCGGCATCGCATTCATGCGCGTTCATACGTGTCGCGACCGTGGGATGCCATGAGCCCGTGTATGCGTGCGCTAAGGAAGCCGCATCCTAACCAAGTAACCTCCCTTGCCGTTGCGCCACGTGCAACAGTGAGGCAAATGCCTCTCCGGCATTTGATCGAACACCTTGTGTCCGTTCTTGTTCAGCCATCCCTCATCAATTTCTGAACCAACCAAGCCTCGGATGTCTTTGTCCTTGCACCCAGCTTGCTGTGGCCACCTCTGGCCACCCGTAGCCATGCCCAGCCGGCCTCAGCCTGGCCGCGGCCAGCAGCAGCCTAGCTGCAGCCGGCCACAGCCATCTAATGCCTGGCCAAAGCCGGCCTTAGCCGGCTACAGCTGGCCAACCCTGGCCGCAAGTATCCCAGACCAAACCTACACCCTTCATCGCTGTCCGCAAGTGATCCTCGCTTGTGTAGACTTTTCCACTAACTGATTGAGCCCACTAACTTGACATGACATCGAGGGCCCTCTAACTCTTTTGTCGCTAACAAGTTGTTGACTGTCTTTTGGTCAACGCTGACGTACGCAGAGCCCACTGCTAGCCTCAGTAGAACTAACCTAGAACCGACATGTGGCATGCTCTGGTGATGCCATGTGTCTTTCCTGTTTTCTTTTCCGTAATTAATTAAATTCAAAACGTATTTCGATATTTGAAAATCCTTAATAAATTGACTCTAGCTTAGAAATATATGAAACTACTTTCATTGTCATTTCTAAAATCATGATCCACCCGTTAGTATAGCGTTTGGTGTTATTTGGTTCTTCTTGCTTCTTCTTTTGGAGTTTATTTGCTTAGCTTATCGTTGCTATTGTAATCCGGTTGTTAGGATCTTCGGAAGACTCGGACGACTTCGTCGACCTCGTCTTCGACTACGTGAAGAGAGAAGTGGACTTTGCTCCAGGTTCACGCCCAGCCATTCTCTGAAATACCTATTAGACATGCAACTAGTATGCTAGCGCTTTACTTTACTCGCATGATGATGATATGCCTGCACTGCCATTTATCTACCCTGATTCCTTGCTACCTATTATCCACTTTATGAGAATTCTATGCTTGCATGTGTTGGGATGGTTGTGATTGATCTTCTTGGCGTGAGTTGGGTGGCTTGGGAGGAGTAGTGCAGCTAGGCGGTGGAGGCGAGTGATAACAACCCGGTCGTTGATCGGGGTGCTTGGGAACTGCACTCGGACAGTTCCTACGGAGTACCTGTTGCGGGTACATGGTTACTTTGGTTACTTTTGAGAAGTTTGGGCGGCCATACCTGTAATGGGTGCCGATTGCGGACCGTTGCGGCGGATCGCTTTGACGCTGATAGTTGCCTTACCGACAATTAAGGTTCGTATCGGGATGACCCGGACGTTGGAATTTACAGTGCTCACCATCTACCCAGTATGGGGAGGGTTCCAGCAAGCCTACTGAGTGCGGTACCAGGACTGTAGGAGATTCGAGTTTGATATGTGTAAGGGGGACTCGTTGCGGCGTACTCTCCCTGATTTACCACAGCCCCCGACTGGCCCCGGTGGGAAGGTTTCACATCCCTGGGGCAGATGTTAGCGTGCAGATGTTTCCCGAACCTAGGGAAGCAGGATGGTACCGTTACTTTTTAGGGTCTTTGCTATGGGCTGTATCTCAAGTTGGCTGATCACCAGCTGCAGCCCGGGTGGTTCCTGGAGCGCAACCTCTGCAGAGTGAAAACTATACGTATAGCCGTGTCCACGGTCACGGACGATCCTTCATCTGGCTTTTCCTGATTAGCATGGGATTCTGCTTTCTTACCTCTACCTTGGCTTGGGTTATGAGAGATTGGTCCAGCGTTTGCTGTTGAGACAGGTGGGGAGGCAGCTCACCGTGTCGACTAGTGAGTGAAAGGAGTTGGTGGATGATATTGCGGGAACCTGTTGCGGCAGGACGAGCCCGATGTGGATGTGAGGATAATGGTTGGTTTTGGGGAGTGTATGTGCTGGTGAGGAAAGGTGTTTGGAGATGAGATGAACTTGGTTGTATTGCTGCTGCGCGCATAGGAAAACCCCAGCTTATATACCTTGAATATTTTATACCCTAGTCTAGGCCACTTAAAAGCTTGCATATATGTGGATGGTGACATGGACCTGTCCCATTTCCTTGGGGACAGTTAGATAGAAGAAAAACCGTATAACCTTAATTAGATTTTAATTAAGAAGAGACATTTAGATAGAATTTAATCAACTTAATATTAAAAAAAAGTTCAGAAATACGTCACATGGTAAATAACAGTACTAGATCATAGTTTAAGTTGATATGAAGCTAACGCAACAAGAACGGGTTGAATCGGAGTTAAAACGTGAATTTTATGGGCTAAACAAGATTGCAGGGATCTATACGCAAATAACCGTAGACGACAGGGGTTAACTCAGAAGATTCGCAAGGCACACACAACAGTGCTCGCGAAAAGGGTAAACAGCAGGGTTCGATTTGCAAAAAGGGGCTCGGCTGGGCTTAAGTGTAAAGGGGGAATCCTGGTAGGGGGTTTTCTGCAACTTGCACAAGACTCATGATTCGGTCTAAAGAATATAGGATTCTTCAGGGGGTTTTAGCAAAAGGGGTGGGGCTGTCTCCTTCCTTGAACCAACGCAGGGGAGGGAGCTCGCCGGCGGCTCTGTCGGTGGCGGCGCTGGCACGGTGGTGAGCGGGGACGGCGATTAGGTAGCGCAATAGAGAGAGGTGAGAGAGGGGATCTCGTGGGTATGCTCACCGGCGGCGGAGTCGGAAGGAGGCGACCGGATTTTGGAGGCCGGCGGAGGAAGGAGCTCGGCGATGACACCATCACGTGGGCGGAAGGACTCCGGCGACGTGAGGGCGACGGGGAACGGCGGCGGAGCTGCGGCTCGACTTGGCGAAGCTCGTGGTGACCGCGGCTTGGCCCGCCAGTCACCGAGACGGTCGGATTTCGGCTTGCGGCGGAGGCCATGGCCGGCGGCAAGGTGCGCTCGTGGGCGAGCTCCTTCGGCGGCGGCGCGACGACGTTGCTCAGCGGCGGGGGCTCCGTCTTGGCGATGTGAAGCTCGTCGCGGTGGTGGCTTGCCCCAATGGAGCCGGGGTGCGGTGAATCGGCGGCGCCCGGCGCCAATGGCCAACGGCGGCGGCGACTTGGAGCTCCGGGCGGCGGCGCTGTGTGGAGGGGCGAGGCGCGGGTGGAGGCGGCAGCTAGGCATGCGGGCGACTGGGCGGCGCGCTAAATAGGGCGCGGCGGTGCCCTAAATAGGGCGCGGCGGTGCCCTAGCGTCGCAGCACAGACGCCGAGATCAGCGGCGGCGGCGCTGCTTGCCGCGGGGCGGGAGGCGCGGCTGGGCCAAGCTGGGCCGAAAGAGGAGATGGGCCGGGGGGCACGGAGTGGGCCGAGCGGGGAGGAAGGGAAGCGGGTTGGGCCGGCCGAGGGAAAAAGAAAAGAGGGGGAGGAAGCAGACAGCGGAAGAGTTGGAGGGGCTGAAACGAACCCGGGCCGAAACAACTTTTCTAGGGCTCAAAACAATGCAGTTCAAATTCGAATTTAAATTAGATTTAAATTCGAATTGAACCACACACATACAAAAACTCAATGCAGCCAGCATGGATGCAAGACATTCAGCATTAAACCTATATTAATTTAATTTAATTTAGAAAAAGAATTTTCCTATACTAAATTCCCTGTTAATTATATAGAGTTGGGAAAAATTTTAAAATTATGAGAAATTCTTTATTTAATTATTTCTTTAAAATCACATCCCAAAATCCAAAAATTTTGGGGTGTGACAATCCACCTAGCAAAGCATCGGTTTCTTTTCGCACCTCTGGAGCATCGTGCAATCAAACATAGGGCATCCTTATAGGTAGATGATCTGGTCATCTTCCTATCTCTTGTTGAAGTGCAATCAAACATAGGGCATCCTTATAGGTAGATGATCTGGTCATCTTCCTATCTCTTGTTGAAGTGCTTCGAGAAGCAACGGGGCTAGCCACGAACCTTACCAAGAGTCACCTTACACCCCTACATTGTGACGAAATGTATTTAGAGGTCGCATACGACTCTACTAGAAAAATGGGCATGGGCACCGGTTGGGAAGCCCCTTTAGCACCAGGTTTCCCAACCGGTGCTAATGTTTCGAGGATAAAGGGTGGCACCATTAGCACTGGGTTAAATAACCGGTGCTAAAGGTGTACATTCTCCAAAAAATATATGCGTTGCTGCGGGGATTTGAACTCCGGACCTCTTGGCTCATGTGTACCCACCTAACCATCTCACCTACGCAGCACATGTGGTGAAATAGAAGATGCTTTCCTTTTGTAGTAGCATGTGACACCCCCTCTAGCACCGGGTCGTATTTAACAACCGGTGCTAAAAGGCCTTTAGCACCGGTTGGTATTACATCCCGATGCTAAAGGGTCGGGGCCTTTAGCACCGGTTGATAACACCAACTGGTGCTAAAAGTCACCTTTTAGCACAGGTTGGTAACGGAGCTAAAGGGTTTCCGAGATCACCCAAATGTAGGACCCGGTGCTAATATACCTTTAGCACCGGGTCCAAAATGTGCCGAAACATTTAAGGGGTGCGGATATTAAGTTTTCTTGTAGTGACTTTTTCTGGTGTGAGTTAGTTGTCTTTCCAGTGAGGTATCTAGGTATTCTACTGGAAATGCAATGGTTGCGGAATCGATGTATAACTGTCAGTCGATTCGTTCGCTAGCAAGCTACCCACCTGGTAGGCATGACTAGTCAACTCAGGAGGCCACCTGACCTTGACTAAAGTAAACCTCATATCGCTCACTACCTATTTCATTATGTTGATTCCTCCCAGGTTTGATAATAATGGATATCGTAAGTTGCGAATGGGGCTTTCTTTGGATAGGCATAGGACAACAGTGTCTGGCAAACAATATCCTGTTGCGTAGCCCAGAGTTTGTTGCACAACCAAACTAGGAGGACTTGGTCTCCTATATCTTAGGTGTACGTATTAGGTGGGCTCTACGTTTATGTTGGGTGTCGCTAAAATAGATAAATAGGTCGTAGACAAAGCTTCCAGGGCTTCAGGAGAAAAAGTTGGTCGCGATGCTTGAAGCCTCGCTCACCATTGTAGTAGGTAATGGATGTTATGCTCTTTTCTAGTTGGATAAATGGCTTGAAGGAATAATGTCCATTAAAGACATCGCGCCAGACCATTAGAGAACCATCAGAACTAGATTTCGCAACTCGATATCGGTTCGTGATGCCCTAGCTTGTCATAGATGGGTGTGTGAGATATAAAGGAACCATCATAGTTAAAGTTTTGGCCCAAACCTAAGGCTATGGGATTGCCTTACGGAGGTGCAGCTAAACCCACCTGAGCGCAACGACTTTACCTGGAAGTGGTCATCCTTTGGTGTCTACTCCACGAGTTGCACCTACAGTCCATTCTTCCATGGCCGAACCTATCTTGTAGGTGGGAAAATAATTTGTCAATCCTAGGCATCACTGATGTGCAAATTCTTCTTTTGGTTCGCCGTATACAAGTGGTGCTAGACCTCCTATCACCTTGCGCGCTATTAGTTGCAAAACCATGAGATCCGTGCACTATTCTCACCACTATTTATTTTACAGGAAGAGTTGGACGCCACTAGCTACATACCAGTTGAAGTGGTAACTTGGAGTATTGCTATCAGACTCAAGCCTTTTTATGAGTTTCTGGAGGAAGTGGTTATGCACATGGACTCAAGGGTTTTCAAGACAATTTGGGAGCAGTCTGGGAGTACAAACACCATGCTTTTGGGATCCATGAACCGCTGTTGGGATCCATAGTAGTACATGCTGATATTAGATACATCTATTTATTTTGTTTTTTTGACTTGCTAGAACTAGTGATTTTGGACAGACCTATAGGTGCAAAACAAATTGTCCATGAACTCATGAGATGTACACTTCTGTTATGTGTTCTTAATGTGGTTGAATGTTACCTGTTGAATTGTGGTTGTTTAGTAGCTGAATGTGACATGATAGATACTTGATTGGTGGTGAATTCAGCTTTTACTGTGTAATAATTATTGCATGGTTAAGTTTTTATTTTTTTTGCTATCGAATTCTCCTATTGAACAATCAGTCGGTATAAGGTATATATACCTTCTGATTATCTGTCGGTGATACTAGCAACAAATTGTTTGTCGATGTAAATTGATCTGTTGCTAAATAGTATGGAGTTTCAGACAATCTGTCGGTATAAGGGGTGTCTGTCGGTATAAGTATTTACCGACAGCACTTGCACCGACTGCAACAGTCTGTCGGTATAACATTATACCGACAGATCCAGTATCGCTAAAGGCGGTTACACCGACAGTCGATCCATCGCTGTTCACGGGCTGTGGTGTAGTGCACATAGGAACCTAAGACGGTCGACTACCTCTAGTTAGGGTGCGTGTTCAGCATGGAATGCTGGTTTAAGCTCCTATGAGCTGTTAAGCTGACCCTGATATGGATGTACCTAGCTGGTGGGTCACTTCCACGAAGTTGGTCGCAAAGGCGGGTCATAAGGGGTTCGACTCTCTGGTAATCCTGATAGCTTGGAAAATTTGGTTGCAATGCAATGAAAAGGTATTCAGAGGAAAGGTAAAGTTGATGTCTAGCGTCATCCAAAGCATTACTGAGGAGACTCGCTTCTGGATTATGGCGGGGATTAGGGTTGGACAAAATTCTCAAAGCTCGTTAGCTCGCTCGGATCGCAGCCGGCTCGGCTCGACTCGGCTCGGCTCGGTGCATATTCCTAACGAGCCGAGCAAGAGATATTGCTCGTTAGTATAACGAGCGAGTTCGAGCCGGCTCGCGAGCTGCTCGCGAACCAAACGAGCTAGAAGGTTTAATAAACTAATGACTAAATTATTAATTAATAATAATATATGTATACTATATACGTAGTTTTAGATGATGTTATGGTTATATTTTATTATTAGAGTATGATAGAGTAAATTTTGAAGACATTAAAACTATATAAATATTATAATTTTTTATATTATAAATATTATCGTGACAATTTTAAATTTAACTCAAGCTCGCGAGCTTAATGAGCCGAGCCGAGCCAGGATTTTTGCTCGTTTCCTTAACGAGCCGAGCTGGCTCGTTTGGCTAACGAGCTCGAACGAGCCGAGCTCGCTCGATATCCACCCCTAGCGGGGATGATGGACCTGTCACTCATCATAGAGTCTAATGGTTATTTTTCATCTATGTTTAGTTGTAGGTGTTTTTTCATTTTGTAATTATATAAGAAACCCTAGTTTCTTGGTTTGAGGTCAGCCAGGTTCTATAAAACTTTCTCTTCTTGTTAATAAAATGCTTGCCAAAAACAAGTTCTTGGAAAAAAAAGGAAACTTTGAAGCAAGCCATCAAAACATTAAATTTACCAACACAGTTCTAGAATGTACAGTGAAGTAATAATAAGCTAATAGCACCATTCTATAATGTGTAAAATTTCAAAATAGTATGATCTCTCCTATTTGGCACTGACCACTCGTTCTGTTTGATCTTACGCTTCTCACACATCCTAGGCGTGCAGGCGGACATCGGTCTTGCTCGCGCGTGTGCGGTAGGCATCTGGAGTTGTGTGTGTGTGTTTTTTTTTTTTTGAGGGCATGGAGTTGTGGTTTTTATGCTCTACCTGAAACATAGTGGGCCAAAATGCATGGGCCGAGGTTGCGAGATTGGGCCCAATTTTTACTGCCTTTTGGGGTTGCAGCGGCCTGACGTAAGGACGACGACGACAATTGCGGCCCACCCCAGCATCTTTTTTCCCTTGCTATATATATGGAGGTCTAATTCTGTGATTGTTCCTATCTCAAAAAAATTCTATGATTGTTCACGTGTCTGCCTAAAAAACATTTTTTGGGGTACGTATAGTAGCTAGTCGGTTAGTCGAGCAGTGTGTAGTCGTTTCTAAATATAACCGTATACTGAGTGTTAAGTATTGTTACAAGACCTTAGCACCAGTTTCACAACTGTACACTGCACAAAGAAACTTGTGGGTCAAAAGTATAAATAAATGGATAAACAAAATAAGCATCAACGTGATGGTCACTCGTGGGCCAAAAATAAAAATCGCCGGGTCCAAGTGCCCCAAGTCCAGCTACCTCGTGTCAAAAAAAAGTCCAGCTACCTAATTCACATTTTTGTTTCTTTAGGCGTCGTCCGCGAGCTAGTTGGACGACTAATGATGAAAATGAAAGGCATTACAAGGTACTGATTAAAAATCTGATCGTCCGGCTAATCATGATTAGTCGAGCGATGGGTCGCGGCCGCAACGTATAGAATTTAGCAGCAACCGTCTCTGGTTGCTAATAGCCTATTATATCTCTCTTTAACCCACTATTGTTGCTGCTACAATATCTCTCCGTAGCGACAGCTCTCCAGAGAAAATGCTTAGCTTGGAATTTTCTATGGAAAAAATGATGACTTTGATTAATCTATAAAGGAAAAAAAAAAGAAGCATGCCCCTTTCACACATGTCGAAATAACGTTATCCATCACATGAGATTATTTGCAATCGACCTGCTTTCTGTATATCTACATGTCAATCGCAACCATCACGAGATTTGGAATTCATGAGAAGAAGCCTACACTACGAGCTTGTCGTTTGCATTGACGGTTGACAAATGAAAGGGACCAAAAATCAAGCTTATATATGCAGGCCACAACATAAACTTAACAGACGTATACATACTTGAACTCTTAAAAACACTTAATCTTTGCCTCTAGTTGTTGCACGTACCTGCTTGTGATCGTGCCACTCGATTGTTCGTACGTGCACACGGGACACGCAATTTGCCTACTAGTTGCTTGTACAAATGAATGTACGTGACTCGACTCGAACGCTAGCTATCCAAGTTCATCAGCTCTCTAATCTTGAGCACGCAAGTTAGCAGCCGAGCGACACGTATCGCAGGATGGTTAAAGCTAAACGTAAGCAACTGCCAGATCATTAATCCACGTACGTACGTAATCAAAGCTAGCAAATCAATCATGACGAGTTTTTCCTTTATCTTTCTTTTTTCACTTACACCTGCATGCATTCATCGATAGATGAATCACACACTCACACGCTTAACCGTCCTCCATTTTCCATTGGTGCACGAGTAACTTCGTTCATTATTAATTCATGGGCAGTTGAAAGTGTGTTATCTCCAGCCTTTCTTCTCTCATCAAAAAATTGGTCCTAGAATTGCACACGCAACACGATTATGCTTCGGAAAAAAAAGTGCTACTATATACTTATACTGTCAAAAGTCAAAATCACAGCATCAAGCACTTCTCGTAACACATCAGCTCTAATATAGTTACCATGAGCTAATTTTAATTTAACACTCATACAGGAGTTCTTGAGCTCGGTCAAAATTGAAACTTGGAGATGGCTACGCTTCACTTTTCTTCTTCTCATGATCTCATGGATGGACTTTAAATTTATGGTTTGATGTTTGATTTCTTATGTGTGTAGTTGCGGCATGCAAGTTGAAAGTGTTTATATATATTGCCAATATAAATATTTAAGGTCAAGTTGGAACTCCTTTCCTTTATTAAAAAAATACGGTGCAGAAATACATAGTTGAAAGTGTTTATATATATTGCCAATATAAATAACTTCAGCGAGTTCTATATGCCGATGACTGTAAATTAAAATGATCATGTCGAAGAGTGATCACCAACGGAATATATGATAACAACAATAGAAACATGTCTGAAAAATCACATGATTTTATTATTGACTTTTATATCACCACACATATTCATCACATCGTATGCAATGGAGTTGGCACAATTTATTAGTTCATATAAATTTCCATGCAGTATACATGCATGTATTCAGACATGCACGCATGCATATCTATACTATGCCGGACTAGTACCACTACGGGAAACCCCTATATGCCGAGTGTCCACATCTTTGCCGAGTGCTTTTTGTCGGGCACTCGGCAAAAAATGTCTTTGCCGAGTGTCCCTGAGGAGACACTCGGCAAACAAAAGACAATCGGCTACATTAATCCTTTGCCGAGTGTCAGACATAAATACACTCGACAAAATTCAAACACTCGGCACATAAATTTCTTTGCCGAGAGCCGAGGCCAGAGCACTCGGCAAAGTGCTTGCACGTGCACTGCACGTGCCACGTCCGCCGACAGCAGCGGACATCCGTTTGGCACGTTGGCTCTTTGCCGAGTGTTTGACGCATGACACTCGGCAAAGACTGTTGGCTTTGCCGAGTGTGACACTCGGCAAAGGCTTGGCTGGGGCAGGCCCCTGGACAGCACTTTGCCGAGTGCTACACTCGGCAAAGGATGGAGTCTTTGCCGAGTGTGACACTCGGCAAAGACCCTGTTAGCACTAACAGCCGGCCGCGAACGGCGCCGTGCCGTTCGCGGCCGTCTGTTAGTGCTTTATTTTTGCCGAGTGTCGGCTTCTGCCAATGGCAAAGCCTTTACCGAGCGCCCGATAAAAGACACTCGGCAAAGGAGCTGTTTGCCGACATGGGCTATGCCGAGTCCCCTTTGCCGAGTGTAACACTCGGCAAATGGTTTGCCGAGTGTATATCGGGTTTGCCGAGTGCCGCACTCGGCAGACACCCGGTTTCCCGTAGTGTATACGGGCTCTGTCCGATAATGTTGCCCGCCGGGCTGTAGTTGCTGGTGATGAAAACGCCACCGTTGTTGTCGCAGACGACGCGAGCGTAGTGTAGTGCCCACAGGTCTGCCCCTCCGCACAGCTGTTGCTGTCGTGGTCGTAGAACTGTTTCTCCGACACCCACGCCCCGACGGCGTCGGACGCCGACCAGTCGGCGCCGGCGGAGCCCCAGAAGATGTTCTCGCCGTAGTGGTTCGGCCCGCCGCCGGAGTGCTGCAGGGCGCAGTCGCCCTGGCGCTGCGCCGCGTAGCCCTGCGCGAACGAGGCCACGCCGTCGTCCCAGGTCACCGGGCCGACGCCGACGTCGGCGCGCGCCGCATTATGGAAATCCACGTAGTCCTGCGGCGAGTTCTGCGCCGCGCACAGCGGGGCGAGGACGGCGAGGGCCGCCATGTCAGAGCTAGGCACGCTAGCTTCGATGAGCACGCCATTGCTGACAAGCTGGTGATTTGCAGCTGCTGTTGTACAGTATAGATGTGCAGTGTGTGGTTAGCTTATTGCCGTTGTTGCGATCGATGCATGATCGAGTTGTGGCGAGCAGCCGGGGTATTTATACTGGAGCGAGGAGAGCCAGCCCAGTGAAGTGTCCAAGATAGCTCTAAAACTAGTAAAAGAAATGGTGATTATATTGACTGCATTTGGCCAGTCAATGATAGCGCCTAGAAGCTTAAAAAAATTCAAAGAGGAGGAAAGAATTCCATGGACACGATGGCCTTTCCGATAGGATAGGCAGGATTATTACTTTGGATAAACTTGGCTTGCTCAGAAGACTTTGGGTAGCACTTGCTATAGGTTTACTTCATCTGGTCCACCGTGCGTGTCTTCCTGCATGTCATGTAACCTGTGAAAGATCATGATGCTCTCAAGAGGTATGTAGAATTTGGCTTCTAAACTTTTATGTGGAAATGTAAGGGCGTGATTGGTTCTCTTCCCTGCGAAGCCAGCACTACTCCAGGTATCGCCATCACAAACGGTTGGGAAGGGCCATCACAAACGGTTCTCCCAATCGTTTGTGATATACCGTTCAGGAACCGTTTGTGATGCTCAGCATCACAAACGGTTTGAGACATGAACCGTTTGTGATGTTTCAGGCATCACAAACGGTTGATGTCTCAAACCGTTTGTGATGTCTGGAGCATCACAAACGGCTTGTGGCATCAATCGTTTGTAATTTTCTTTTTTCGATTTTTATATACAGCACGTATACAGCACATATACAACTTATATACACATCACAATCACATATACAGCACATATACACATCACAGGCACATATAGAGCTCAAAGATATCACATATTCACATCACAAGCACGATTCAACAATATTTGACAAGTTTTGAACTTAAACCAAATTCGAAACTTATTACAAGTCCAACGAATCTAAAAGTTCTATGTATGCCATGTGTCTTACACCTTCATAATGTTAAACCCGCCTTGTTCGCTCACAATTTCATCCAGAATGAACCCAGCTAGTTGTTCTTGGAGTGCCAGTACCTCTCCTGCAAGCATATCCTCAGCACCTAGTTCTTTTTCCTGCATAAATGGCATTAGAATCAAAGGAATGCATTAGCATATGGTTTCAAAATAATGTTCAGAAAGCAAAAGTCATGATTAGATTGCTAGATTAGTAAGAACCATTCCTTCTAATGCGGAAAAGCCATCTCTGCTGTATCGGTGGATGTAGTGCATCGCATAGAACCCGCATGTGCAGGTACCCGGCTGCTGTCTTTTAATCCACTTTTCATCATCTACGGTGAACCTTTTCTGATAAGCTCTAAACATCCCCGGGTGTTTTTTACAGTACATTGCGAATATCCTAAACAACATTAAATAGTAATTGAGGGTGGGTTGATGAAATAAAACATAATACGACTCGATACAACGAACCAACACAACATTAAATACTTACATGTCAAGCACTTCGAGCTGTGGCTGGATGAGTTCCCGAGGCCTTCTTAATGAGTCGAGAACCGTTATGTGGCTCTGTAGAAGGGAGATTTCCAAGACAACAAAATGCATCCCGTAAACATTTTACACATGTTAGAAAATAGAAAAATGATTCATGTTATTGTATAGATGCATGTAACTACGAACACACTTACGAGCAGTTGTACGGTAGAATTATGCGTTCTTTCTCTTTCAGTGCGCAAAAAGCAGTGTACAGATAACGGTGTGTGTCAGGGTTATGCAAGGCCTTTTCATTTACCGCGCACGGGTCCAAGAAGGCTACATCTTTGCATATCCCTCTTCGCCTAAAAGTTTGGGCCTCCATCCTACAGAAAGATCAAGTTATGAGAGTTTATGTCGTTAACAAAAGAACGGAAGAGATTTAGTTACGATACTTACAAGCACCAAAGGAAGACGATGCTGACATCGAGGTAGTCTTGTTGGTACATCTCATATAGATGAAGAAACTCAATCCACAGTATGGTATGAGATTCTTTCTCGTCGTTCTTGCCGAACCATTCGATTGGGTACCTGACCCCAAATTGTACAGAATCCCCTTGAGTTTTGTACCATTGATGCAGTTGCCTAAACCTTGGTGGTAGATTAGAGATATCCTCTAGGCGAACCAGGTCGTTCCCCAACACAAACGACCATTTTGGTGGCGCGAGTGGCGCGAATGGCAGATCCACTCGAATGGTGTCTTGTTGCAGCATATGAAGGTCTTGTGCTGAGAGACCGGTTTCTTCGAGGAATTTCTGCCTAGCTGCTTCCTCCCTTTCCGCAACGGATTGTAAGAGCGCTTCCTTGCTGAAGGAACGTGTCGCCCTTTTGGACGTTATACACTCAAATTCTGACTTGCGCTGTTTGTTATTCCCTGTCTGTTTTACCAATGCCATCTTGGTAAAATGATCAATTACAGATTGGGGTACCACTACATCCTCCTTAGCAGGGAGCAGGGATGTTACGCTTCCACTCACCGGTTTTTTCTTCGACTTTCTCTGAGGCGGGCTTGAAGCGGTTTGTCGCCGCTTCAGCGTCTGAGGTGTACTCGGGTCCTTAGGAGGCGGACTTGGTTCCCTAGGAGGCAGACTTGGTTGCCTAGGAGACGGACTTGGTTCCCTAGGAGGCGGACTTGGTTGCCTAGAAGGTTTGCTAGGATCGTTGATGTCGTCGTCGTCATCTGACTTCGAATCAGAATCGCCAAAGGATATATAGCGTTTGCGCCACCCGACAATGCAACCAAGGTTCTCTCTCAACTGTACGACGTCATCCTCCGCCGGAATTTCCAGCTCTACTCTGCCGTACAGCTTTTTGACTAGTGCATCAAGTGTGACTCGTGCAAAGCCAGCAGGCAATTCACGGCAATGCAACACCCTCGTTCCTTAGTAGGCAGAGCTTGACCAATGGCCACCTTGGTCTTAATTAACCCTAACATCGCATATAACTTGCAACTTCGAGGGTCCGTGATATCATCCACTGGAAATCTCAACTTGGGATCTTCTACGATGGGATGGGGATGCACGTTACTCCCGCAGCTGCTCTGATGCACCATTGGGCTAGGGAGAGCTGAGCCGCCATCTAATGCTGCAACAGGCCCACGCTGGCTCATGTGAAACTCTTCGTGCAGCTTATCATGTGAAGCCTGCATTTCGTCACGGACCTATTGCAAAAGCCTCTCGTAGTCTGCCTGCATCTGAGCTTTGCCCTGAGACCGACTTCTGTACGAGCCCGAATCTGCCTCAAAGCCTTTGTCCCACGGAATGATTCCGGCACCTCGTGTGCGTCCGGGATGCTCTTTGTTTCCCAAGGCACGGGTAAGGGCATCATTCTCCCTTTCTGATTGAAAGGAACCTGAGGCAATATCTGAATGTGCTTGCTCGATCCGTTTGACCGCTTCTTCGGCATGAGAATCCTTATGGATAAGCTTTCCATCAGGCCCGTATTTACACCCATGCCCTAGAGCCCAAGTCACAGACCTTTGCTCCCAGTTTGCTGTCTGCAACTCAACACCACGGCTTTCCAGCTCATCAGCCTGCTTCTCCAACTCGGGTATCTTCCTTACGTATCCACGAGATCCTGTGGTATGTGGGTGTAAATTTTTCTTTGCGATCTCAGTATTTCTGGCGCTAGCTTTTTTGGCTTCTTCAGAGAGCTTGTAATCCAAAAAATCTCTCCAGAAAGGTTGCTGAATTGTGCATTGTGAGAAATCTGGAACAGTTCCTTGCAGGACATGGTCTTTGTATAGTGTATGCTTGTAATATTGAAACCGGCAAGCCATTACTTGCAATGCTTTTTTCTTCATCATGTTCTCCATATCACAAGGGAAGGTGAACTTTTCTTTCAACTTGGTCCAGCATATCTCGTTGGTCGCATCCGGAACTTGCCACTCGGGCTCTTTTTTATTCCTCCACCACCTCCATTTGATGGGAATATTCTGCCTCACTATTCCGCCGATGGCCATCTTGTAGGGCCCCTGGGCCTCAATAGGATCTGTAGGCTCTCCGGCGTCATTGACCTCGAGGATTACAGTTCAGCCTTCCGGCATCTTGCTTGGCCCTCGCTTGGTCTTTTGTTTCCCTGATGAGCTGGCTTCATTGTCAACTGCTTGCTCATCGCCGGCGGCTTTGTTGTCAACTGCTTGCTCATCGCCGGCGGCGAGGTTCTGCATGGTATTCGGCCCCTGATCCATCGACACCTTGATTGGCCACGTCATCGGTGGCGGGTTGGGCACGATGGGTCTTGATTCGTGAGAAACGACCCATTGTAGCTACACAAAGATTATTTTGTGAGTAATGTGACCTATAGTTAGCTCTTAAACCAAATTTTAGCGTAAGATCATTTATATATTTATTAAACGTATTGGTCTCAACTTTCTCCTACAAGTTATATAGATCATATCTAAGCCTCTAGCTAAAGCATGGATGAAGATTCAAATTATTTTTCAAGTTATTAATTTAACATCCTACACAAGATTAAATACAAAACATATATCAAATAATTCCCTAAATCATAAATACTTCATAAATCATAACTCAGTATGTACTCATAAACATCATGTCAACTTTTGCTATAAGCCTAAGCATATCAAAAGGAACAACATATCCAAAGCTCATTGTCATATCTTGAGCATATTTTGAACTACACCAAAAACACCTAAAACTCAGATTGATTTAGCATTCAAAAACTACACGGAAAAACCCTATACAACCTTTATAGAAAAGGTAGATCTCTTTACAAGGAATCCAACAAAATTGGGTTTGCATTTTTCTAATTTTTCTACGATTGTTAATGATTTTTTGATGTTTCTACTAACACCCTAAAGATTCATTTACACACAGGCCCTCGGAACAAGTTTTAGAAAGTACGCAGAGGCCCCTAGGTCACGAAAAACACCCTAAAACTAACTAAATCGTTACAGACATGTCCTCCGGCGGCCATGGGCCTCGCCGGCGGCGATAGCCGGTCGTTCTTCGCCGGAGTTGGAGAGGGGAAGGTGCTGGGTACTTACCTGCGCCGGAGTTGGGTCGGGGTCAGAGGCGGGCGACGACGCAGGCAGGGGCACCGCGGAGAGGATGCCGGGGCAGGGGCACCGGGGGCAGGGACGCCGTAGGAGGCCGCCGCGGGCAGGGGCGCGCCGGGCAGGTGCGCCGCAGGAGGCCGCCGCGGGCAGGGGCACCGCATGAGGACGTCGCCGCGGGCACGGTCGCCGCCGCAGGCAGGGACGCGCGCTGGGCAGGGGCACCGCGGAGAGGATTCCGGGGCAGGGGCGCCGGAAGCAGGGGCACCGGAGCAGGGGCACCGGGGGTAGCGGCGGAGCGGGAGTGGAGTGGCGGCGGAGCGGCCTGGCGGCGGTGCAGTGGAAGCGAGGGGGCGCGGAACATGAAAAATTTCAGGGGAGCGCGCGCTATATAACCCTGGGCCATCACAAACGGTTCTGGTCTGCCGAACCGTTTGTGATGTCCGGCTTTCACAAACGCTCCGCGGACTGGCCGGGCTGGCTCTGTGGACGGTGGGGCCATAGCCGGGGACTGGCTGGCAAATCAATAGGTGCGGGAGCTACGAGAATTGCATTAATGGGAACTGTTGTCAGTATTGGAAACGTCCTCGGTACTTTGATTCATTCCATGGCGCGGAATCACACATTATTTAATTCAATATTACTACGCCACACTTTTTTTAGTCTTACAGCATCACACACACATTATTGCAGTCTTAGAATATTATTCTGATAACACACACATGTTCAAAGACATAATAATTAAGCCGATGTTATGAACGTAGTATGAAATGAGTCCCTGATGTCGACCCCTATAAATTTGTCCACATAGTCTAGTGCATATATTAATGCATTATCTTTTGCCTTATAGGGTGCATCACAGGTCTCACCGTATATTTTCAACATGCCTTGCCTTGACGTCAACGTTACTGAAGATTGAAAACCACCTTGTACTCGACTGTCGTGTGGTGCAACGAATGAGTATTCCAGAGGTGGCATAATCTGATGCAACACTTCTCCCAAACCATACTCTATGTGTAGGCGGCCAGAATACAGGGTGTCCTATATATACAAGAGACATATGTAGAAAGATATAAATACATATATAACCAAAGGCATGATTTGCAATAAAAATCAAAGAAATAATAACTTACGAATTCCGTTTCATATAGAGGCCACATCCTGTTTGGAACTTGTCTGACGTCTGGCTCATTGAGCTCGAGATCCTTCATCTTCAAGAAATTATAGTCTTGAATACAATGGCCCGTATGAATTTCGAACTCTTCCACTGCCCTCCTCACGACATCGCGTGCAGCAACATATTCCTGATGGTATGCTCCAGATTGGATGTGAAAAATAACTGTATCACCAGGATTCGGGTGGCGCAAGGAACGCTCTTAGACTGCAAGAGAAACCACATACATCCCATTGTATAAGCCGCTGTTATGTCTCACCACCAAAGGACGGGTGCCACTGATGTGATGTATTACATCGTTGAACCATTGCATTACATTAATATCCTGTTTCACATATTAATTAAGAATATATCAACATTATGACATAATAATCAATAAAAGATTGTAGTCTTACAAGTATTAAATACATCATATGGTACCAGAGGAAAGCGGTTGTGAGGCTCGACAGGATCAAAGTTGATGAGGTCGTACTGGTCGGATACCGGCCCAGGAGGGTGGGCTGTCGGTGGCGGTGGAAGGGACGGCAGAACATCGTGTGCATTGTGTCCACCACGTCTAGCTCTTTGGCGTTCTCTCGCCATTATTTTCCTAAAAAATTCTTAAGAATTAATAAACAAATCCATAAATATCAAGATTTTCTATTATTTTTCTCCGGCGTGTTAAGCCACCATCATCTACACACCTGGCTCTCCAACTTACAGGCCTACATAAATATCAAGATTTTCTATTAATTTTTCTATATTATTATAGCATTTACTTAAAACTATCAGAAAAAATCATATATATCATTTACGAAAAATAAAACAGCTCTAAAAACCTTAATATACGTATTATACATGTGTGTTGCCGTGCGAGCCTGTCTTGCCTTGTGGGCGTGGCCGCGCTGGCCTGTAAGAGGAGAGCCAGGTGTGTAGATGAGTGACAACCAGAGTGAGAGAGCGAGAGCAACGAGAGCGAGAGAAAGAGAGCGACCAGAGCGCGAGAGACTGCGAGAGAGTCGCCGGGAGAGGCCTGCTATTTATGAACGAGTGGGAGACAGCGCAGGGAACACGTGGGCCCACATCAATCATAAGTTTTGGCATTTATGCACATCACAAACGGTTCTTAAGACGAACCGTTTGTGATAGTGTACATCACAAATGGTTCGTGTTACAAACCGTTTGTGATGTGAACTATCACAAACGGTTCTTCGTATGAACCGTTTGTGATAGTTCACATAACAAACGGTTCATAAGAAGAACCGTTTGTAATTTGCCCAGCAATAATTGCTGCATGCACCCACCGACGGTTTTAATTTTTAAAAAATATTTCGTATAAATCATTCGGAAAACCATATAATTCATAGAAATTCCATATAATTCAAAGAAAATTCATATGACTCATATAAATTCATATGACTCATAGAAAATTCATATAATTCATTCCAAAAACCATATAATTCATAGAAATACCATATAACTCATAGAAATTCATATAATTCATTGCAAAAATCCATATAATTCATTGCAAAAAATCCATATAATTCATTCCAAAATCCATATAATTCATGTGACTCATAGAAATTCATATAATTCATACAAGACATGGATATAATATAAATTAAATAGTACATGGATGGAGTTATATATGTTTCGATTACAAAACTAAAAGTAGTGCATAGAGAACTAGCTAGTTTTGGATATTACATGATACACGTATCAATTATTCAATTGACAATGATTGCCTCATCGTGATCAAGCCGCACGTATGCCGGTTCATCGCCATCTTTTTCTTCAAACACAGGAAGGTCGACATCCGGCCCAAGCGGAGGCATGTCGTGGAAGCCGTTCCCTTCTTCCTCGGTTCTATCTTCAACACCGACGATCTTCCTTTTGCCCTGGAGGACAACGTGCTTTCCATGATGAGCGAGGTCCATTGCGTAGAAGACTTGCACTACATCCTTAGCCCAAACAAATGGTTCGTCTCTGTACCCGGTGTTTTTTAGATCGATGACAGTCATTCCGTACTTGTCCTCGAAGACCCCCTTGGGAAGTCTGACCCACTGGCACCGGAATAGAGGGATCTTCAATCGTGGCCCGTAATCTAGCTCCCATATCTCTTCAACGAAACCATAGTATGACTGAATCCGTTGATTGCTGTTGTAAGCATCAATACGAACGCCGCTATTTTGGTTGACACTCTTTTCATCTTGCTTTCTCGTGTAGAATGTGTATGCATTTATGTCATATCCTTGAAACGTGGTCAATGTACTTGATGGTCCGATGACCAACAAATCGAGCTCACTACTCCCGGTTTCAGCGCCACACAATTTTAATCTTAACCAGTCGGCAAAGGTTTCTCTATGTCTTTTCTGGACCCAAGATTCTGACCGTCCACTATTCTGGTCATGTAGTTCTTTCACGTGCATATCGATATATGGGGCAACTATGGACGCTTGTTGTAGAACAGTGTAATGTGCTTGCCTGAAAGCATCAATGTCTTTGACAAGTACCCGCCGCCGGCCGATCGTTCCTCTCCCACCTAGCCTTCCCTCATGACGTGATACAGGGACACCAACAGGTTGTAGATCCAAATAGTACGTGCAAAACTCAACCGCCTCCTCTGTCTCCCATCCAGCAGCCATGCAACCCTCCGGTCTGAATCTGTTTCTAACGTACTTTCGAAGAACACTCATTAACCTCTCGAAAGGAAACATCTGATGTAGAAACATTGGTCCAAGGGCTTTTATCTGAGCGACCAAGTGAGTAAGCAGATGCAGCGACATATCAAAATATGTTGGTGGGAAATGCATCTCGAGCCTAGTTATAGCATGGATCAGGTCTTCTTGAAGCTTGTCTAGCGTGGTCGGATCTATGACCTTATGCGAGATTGCATTTAAGAAAGAGCACAACTTTATGAGAGGATCTCGGACCTTAGTTGGGAGCACACCCCTTAGAGCAACTGGAAGCAGTTGGGTCATGATAACATGACAGTCGTGGGCCTTCAAGCAGCTCATGTTGAATTTTTTCTCTTTTTTGTTGACCAGCCTTCTAATGTTGGAGGAGTATCCGGTTGGCACTTTAAGTTCATCAAAGAATTTACAAATCTTCTTTTTCTCTTTGTCACCCAGTGTCCATGCAGCAACCGGAAGTTTCTTCTTCCCATCAGGTTGTATAATAGGGTGTAGTTCTGGCCTGACACCCATCTCTTCTAAGTCCTGTCGAGCTTCCAAGGAGTCTTTTCCTTTCCACTTGGCCTCCATTAACGTGCCGAGTGTGCTCTCAGCCACATTTTTAGTTAGGTGCATGCCATCCAATGCGTGGCGGACATTCAAGATTTTCCAATAAGGAAGTCTCCACAACAAAGAGTTCTTTTTCCATATGGAACCGGTTGGTGCGTGTACACTTCCTTTTCCCTTTCCAAAAACCACTTCAACTTTGCTTACTACTTTGTATATCTCACTCCCATTGCGGTACTTCGGAGGCAAGCGGTTATCAATTGTACCATCAAAGGATTTCTTGTTCCGACGATATGGGTGGTCTCGGTGAAGGAACCTACGATGCCCCATGTAGACCATCTTCTTGCTTTTGTTCAACCATCTAGCGTCAGTGTCATCGACACAAACCACACAACCATTATAGCCCATTGTAACCTGGCCTGATAGGCAACCAAGGCCGGGTAGGTCAGTTATTGTTACGAACAACATTCCTTTTAACGTGAAGTGTTCTCGCTTGTATTCATCCCAAACCTTCACACCTTCATTCCACAACAAAAGCAGGTCATCCACCAATGGCGCCAGATACACATCAATATCATTTCCAGGCTACTTTGGCCCTTGGATCAGCAAAGGCATCATAATGTAGGTCCGCTTCATACACAACCAAGGGGGAAGGTTGTATATGCAAAGAGAGACGGGCCATGTGCTGTGTTTGCTGCTAACCATGTTAAAAGGATTCATCCCATCTGTACTCAAGCCGAACCTAACGTTCCTGATCTCCTTTGAGAATGTTTTCTTGAAATGATAATCAATAGCCCTCCACTGTGAACCATCTGCTGGATGCCTAAGCTTTCCATCTTTCAGACGCTCTTCTGCATGCCAACGCATAAGCTTTGCCGTCTTCGGGTTAGCAAATAGCCACTTCAACCGAGGAATTACGGGGAAATACCAGACGACCTTGGCAGGTGGCCTTTTATTCCTGTCACATGTCATATGTATAGCTGACTGGGACTTGTACCTCGAACTTTCGCACATTGGGCATGCATCTAAATCCTTATAGTCACCACGATACAGGATGCAATCTTTTGGACATGCATGGATTTTCTGTACCTCGAGCCCCATTGGACATATCATTTGCTTCGCCTCGTACGTGTTCTTAGGCAACCCATTCAGGCTTGGAAGCATCTTCCCCATAAGATCCAACAAATTGTCAAAGCCTGTGTCCGATAGGCCATTAGATGACTTCAACTCCAGTAGCAAGAGGTCAGCTTCAAGCTTGGACATGCTACAGCCATGGTACAAAGGAGTTTTGGCATCCTGCCTCATCTGCTCTAGCTTCTTCAAATTCTTCGCATCAAGGCATTCTGGCTCACCATCATGTATCATCTGGTCAATGCCATCCATCACATCATCATCTGCTAATGTCTCTGCAAAGTTATCCATGAATGATCCATGGTCGACATTTCCCATATCATTTGGTTGTGAGGCTTCATTCTCACCACGTGTGGCCTCTTGGAACGTTTTCCGCAATTTCTCAACCACATTTGGTTGTGTGGCTTCATTCTCACCTTCCTCCCCATGCTTGTTCCAAACCCTGTAGTTTGCCATGAAACCCCTACACAGCAAGTGGCGTCGGATTTGCTCGACGTTTCGAAACTGCTTCTGGTTTTGCAATCAATGCACGGACAATATTGATATCCATCGCTTGTTTGGTACGACCTCGCAACATTCACAGAGGAGTCAACCCCGTTGACAAATGAGTCATTTGAACTGGCAACGTACATCCAACCTCGTTCATCCATCTATTACAAACAAAATGGGTTTGTTCTTAAACCAATATTCCAAGAAAAATAATAATGCCAAATTATTTGCAAATCAATCGCACCGCTAGATACAAACCTTGAGTCAAGTGAGTTGATCAAATTGAGCCGAGGACCAAATTGAACCAAGTGGAGCCGAGGACAAAATTGATGAAGAAATTGATGACAAATGGCCTAGAGGCAAAAAAAAGAGTTTTCATCACATTCTTCTAAATTTTGCAACCATTCAAGCTTCTAGAAAGTTATAAGCAAAGCAAGCTAGATACTAACCTTGTTGGAATGTAATGAGAGCTACACATTTCGATAATCCATGAATAAATTGATGAAAAATTGCCTAGAGGAAAAAAAGAGATCTTTCATCACATTTGTCTCAATTTTGCAACCATTCAAGCTTCTAGAAAGTAAGCAAAGCAAGCTAGATACTAACCTTGTTGGAATGGAATGAGAGCTACACATTTCGATAATCAATGAATAAATTGATGAAAATTGGCCTAGAGGAAAAAAAAGAGACATTTCATCACATTTCTCTCAATTTTGCAACAATTCAAGCTAAAGAATCATGGAAGAATGCCTATAATGTGTCCTCAAGCAAGTTATTAATGATATACCTACTAAATTGGAGTTGCTCCATTGAATTTCATGAGAAATGAGCTCTAGAGAGGATGAACGAGACCCCTCCATCAAATTCATGTCAAATTTCAAATTTAGTGGTTAAAACAAGCTATAAATTGGAAGAGTTGAGTGTTACCAACTTAAAAAAAAAGTTGATGGAGAGCTTTCTTAAAAAAATGTGACCTTCATTGAGCAATTTGGTGAGAAATGGCCGCAACAATGGTGGAAGAAATGGTGGGCGGCGGGTTGGAGAAGAAGAGTGGGAGGGGGAAGTGGGGTTTTGTACTGTACGAGCCATCACAAACGGTTCCTAATACAAACCGTTTGTGATGTTGGTCCATCACAAATGGTTCGTGTTACAAACCGTTTGTGATGGCCCTCCAGGCCATCACAAACGGTTCCAAGGCGGATGGGACATGTAGCCGTTGGAACCGTTTGTGATGAGAGCATCGTCCTCGACAAGGCCGCCCGGGCCGGTCTTGCGCCATCGTCCTCGCTGGAGGGGAGCAAGGGAAGATCCCGGCCACGCCTCCTTCAGCGAAAGCGCACAATTAAACTCTCCTAAATCTCGCCCGCCCGCGGCATGCCGTAAGCGAGGGGAACCAGGGAGCTCCGGCCACCTCCGATGCGGAGCTCCCAAATCGATCGAGCCGTCGGTCATTCAATCGCAGCGGCAATGGAAGCCCACCACGCGTCGCGGGGCCGCCGCATCGTATGCCTTCTCCTCTTCTCTTATTTCGCCCGTTTCTGAGATCCGCGCCCTCGCTAATACCAACTTCTGAGATCCGGCATGTGTGCGTGTTTATTTATGGCAGCTGGAGGAGATCCGGCAGAAGAGAGCCGCCGAGCGGATGCAACACGCCCCACCGACCGTGGCGTCTCACGTTTCCCTTTACGGTTGGTACACCCTTCCGTACATCGCTCATTTTAAAATGACTATTCGTTGTGATCTTCTCCTGAATCAGATTCTGTGGTGAAGTGTTGCAGGCAGAACTACAAAACCTGGCCACTGATGGGGCTGTTGCGATGATATACCAACCCTTGCATGATGTTATTAGGCACCTCTACAGAAGAGAAGAGTTAATTGCCCTGCTGTTTTCTAGGAAAAGTAATGACAGTGTTAGTAGTTAGTAGTAATATAACTCCTAGAGCTAAGCTTTTAGTACTATTGCAGGGTCTTGTGGGTTGGATTTCTGAGCTGGAGGACAATCTGCAGAATCATGAGTTCGGACATCCGGCATGCTTCATATGTAGCATATGTGACTCATTTCTGGTTTTTTATGATTTATTGTTTACCATGTATCAAGTGGCATTCACATACAGTGCAGCACTAAATGTTTTTTTCCTTGGACTTAACTTTCTGTATCAGTTGGACAGGTGAAAGGGCTGTGAAAGAACTCCAGCGGGCTGGTATTGATCCAATGTACTTCCCGGTATTGCAA
Organism: Echinochloa phyllopogon; assembly: GCA_033239725.1. Classification (NCBI taxonomy): domain Eukaryota; kingdom Viridiplantae; phylum Streptophyta; class Magnoliopsida; order Poales; family Poaceae; genus Echinochloa; species Echinochloa phyllopogon. Next base: position 3,415,369 of record BTCW01000002.1, read on the forward strand.
GAATGTGCAACAAAGGTGCTTCTTGCTTCAAAAATCACAGTGCAGCTGCTTTTGCATATATTAATCTATTTTTTGTGTGGCTGTAGAACATCCAAATTTTCAACTTATGTACGGATATCTCCTTGCTTCAGGCAGTTAAAGCTGCTTCATATACCGAATCAGATGGATCACACCTAAGTGGTGGTCGTTCCATGACACTAGAGAGTAAGTAGTAGACTGGCAACTACATATTTTATTGATCTTGAGTACACTTAATAACCCAATCTTTTCATTATTTTGCGGGTCTATTCTCTTCATTGAGTTACTTTTTTTGCTAATAATGGGCGTAATTCGTGTGATTATCAACTTGCTTTGCAGCGTTTACATAGATTTGAATATGAGAAAATCCTTTCAGTCTGCCATACTGCCATTCAAACCTGAAGTCGTCTTATTTCTTGGTGATCACTTTGATGGAGGCTCATATATGTTGGATGAACACAACTACCTTGGAGTGCATTGAATATCTGGGCAAGAAAGTGAAGGAGCAGAGGTGCAAGAAGCGAAATAACAATGTTTGATTTAGGTAATCCATTATACATTGTGTATGTACCAAGTAATGAGTGATTTTTGTTGTTTGATTTAGGTAATCCAGTTTACACTGTGTATGTATCAAGTAATGAGTGATTTTTGTTGCAACCTATAAATTTATGTAAAATATCCCGCAGCAACACGCGGAGAATTCACCTAGTTAGTAACTATTATTGGTGTTTGGACGGCTCTAGCAGTCTCCCAGTATGGGCCTCAATCCCAAATGATCCTTGAGGAGTCTCTAAAAATGGTCCCAAATAATCCCAAATTAAGTATATCATTAGTCCTAAAAATGGTAATTTGGCTATCTCAATACCACCTTTATTGGGAATCATTTCTTAGGGAGACTAAATAAGATGATTACCCTCAGAAAAAATACATAAATTACAATGATCATGATATCATTATTTACTAGAACCACATTATAGACATATATGATTTTAACATATGAATTGAAAGATAGGGATTCAGAAGAGGTTGTTTATTTGGAATTTTACAGGGCATTTTGATGTATGAAAATGCATGCCTACGGCATTATTTGCATGTTCTCGTGGACCATAGCGTGGAATTTTATGCGGTCACACCTCAAGGTCAGGCCGGGTCCGTAGCGTGTGGAAAATACAAGGATGATATACCATGTTTCGCGAAAAAAATATACGGATATACTTCCGCGTAAGCCAGGCTAGATTTTTTCCCCCTCTTTCATGAGGGAAGATAGGGCAAGATTTACTCGAAAGAAAAAAGACAAGTCAATGCAACAGTAGATATAATATATCATCGATCTAAATAAGTCAGGCTAGATCGTATATACGCAATTCAATTCGTACGTATTGGCCGACAAAATTTCTACCGTGCGTTGAAGGATGAAATAACGTCGGGCACGATTGCACTATGAAATAGGCCGGATTGGAATATTTGTAGAACTTCCACAGTACAATACAAGCGTGTGATGTGCAAAAGTCCCCGGCGACTTGGAAATGTCGACAGTCAACGACCGGCCCTGGCGTAGCTTAATTATTTTCCCGCCAATCGCGGCAAATGGAATGGTATATTCATATGGGATCTGAGTTTCGAGAAAGGCTTGATATTGTGTAGTAGCGTATGGTGGCGATATTCAAAGCACAAAAATCGGAAACGGATTTGGACCTCGGTTGGAATGAGTTTTAAAATCTGTTTCAAAAACTGATTACTGGACAGGTTTTTTTTGGCACTCTTTAAGATGCATTTTGCTAGTTTGAATCTGTCTTCCGCTGCGCTGTGCTCCGCTGCACATCTTTCAAATGTCCCTCTGCTGCGTTGCACACACTACTAGCTAGAAAAAATGAGCTTCAGTACCGGGGTACAAACCCCCGTTTAATAAGCGGTACTAAATACTATGTACTTAGTACCATGCCATCCACCCTGTACTAAATGGCTTTGCATTTAAAAAGAATCAAAAAATATTTGGGAAAATTTGCTACAGGACATCCAAAATGATGTCGTTTTGCTGGAACACACCGTTGACCACGTTATATGCTGGTGGACACTCGCATTTTGTGTCAATTTGCTGGAAGACACTGCCTCGATTAGAATAATATTTTTCGGCTCTTCCTGAAGAGGAGAGAGAAAGGTAAGGAAATGTCCTTTTTACCCTTGGTCCCATCAGTAATATAAAGTATGAAGAAGATTTATAGTAAGGGTAATTTAGTAATCCGAGTTGATTTTAATTTTTTTCAAAGGCAAGCCGCCGCCCGTCTCGTCCCCGCACGATGGTGCCGGCGCTCTCCACGCGATTGTTTTTTCCCCGGTGATCTCCTTTCGGTGCTGCCGGCCGCCGCATCCCGGTGGCCACCGCAGGCAGCAAGCCCTTGCCCGGCCGTCGCATCCGGATCGCCAGTCGCCACTGCCGGCCTCCTCCCCATCACTTTCCTGAGTGCGGCATGCAAGGCCGGCTGTCGCACCCTCCGGCCCGGCTGCTGGCGCCCCTCCTCCTCCTGTCAGGCCCCTGTGCCCGCCGCACTAGCGGCGTTGGTTTGTTGGACTTGTCCATAAAGGATGTCTGTTATCAGATGTTCTAAAATCTGATTGGAAGAAACATGTCTCTGGATTGGAATGGTGGTTTTGATTAGCTGAGTATGATCACTGTATCTGCAGAATGTGGATGAATATGGACATTGAAATGAAAATATAGTACAATGCAGGATTATCATTTAACGCAATGAGGATGTCAAAATCCATCCACAAGCAACATCGAACAAGCATACGTGGAATTGCTCTTTCCTGACTATTCCTGAGGGAAGGCTCGGTTCGTCTCCCCGAGCCGTCCGCGTAGGGCGACTCGGGAGGCGACCGCCCCGCCGCCGCCGAGTCCCCCGCTCCCGGGCGGCCACACGCCCGCCGCCGTTGCCTCTCTGCTGCCGCAGCGGCGGCGGGCCCTAGAACCGCAGCAGCACCCCTCCAGCTCGCCCCTCCTCCCCCTTCCCTCTCTCGTTTTGCTCTAGATCCAGATCCAAAAATCGCCCCATTCAAAATTCCGGTGGTCTCCGGCGGTCCTGTGCCTCTCCGGCTGCGTCACCACGCAGCCAAGGCTCACCTCCCCCTCCATGCTCGCTGGCCCCTTGGCCCCCCTGCGCTGGCCTCTTGGTCGGGGGCCTCCACCGGCGATGTGCGGGGGGCGGGTTCGGGGCTATGGTGCGCGACGGTGGGTGGGCGCGGGCGGGCCGGCCCTCGGCGGTCTCCCGCTCCCCACCCGGTGGTGGCTGGCGCCGCCAGCCGGCGCCGCTGATGATCCCCCCGGTCGAGCCCCCTCGGCATCCGGCGAGATGGCCGCCTCCGGTCGCGCCGCTGGGATGGCTGCCCCCATGTGGCCATGGATGGGTACCCTATCCTGGGGTGTGCTCTCTGGAGCCCTTCAGCCGCCTATGCTAGCAGCCATAAGATCTGGTGTGGCACCTCCATTTCACCTCCTGCCCTCCCACTCTGACCAACCCGCGTCCTTTGGACATGCGGTTGTGCTGCGGTCACTGGTGAGGGATGGTGGTGCCTAGTTCCTTGGGCATCAGTGGTCGTGCAGCGAGAGCGTCGCGCCCGGTGTGCGGGGAGATGGTTCATCTTCGCACGACTCTGGCCTCCGTGCAACGAAAGTATCGCGCTCGGCGCGCGGGGAGGTGCTTCGCCTCCGCACGGTTTGCCCCTCAGTCTCCTTCGGCGACCCCCGCCTAGCTCTTGCTAAGCCTTCACCCATTCTTGCTTGGTCGGTCTTGATCGCTAATTTTTAGGCTGCGCTCCCCCTGGGGATTCCTCCCCCCAGTGCGCGATGGCAGCGCCCTAAATTGGTTGGCTTCCTGTTTTACTTGCGGGCGATCTTGTCCAACCTTTGGCGCAAAGTATTGGTCGGTTCTCCAGCTTGTGGTGAGGAGTGATTCAGGTCGAGGTTCATCCTCGTCTGTCGCCGGCCTCCATTGTTGTGAACTGGGCTTCGTAAGGTGCTTGGCGCAGGGTTTGCGAAGATGGTGTTGTTGTCAATGCAAGATCGTTGTGGGGGGTTCTGATCGGTGCTCACGGTCTTCGTCGTTCGGAGCTGGGTTAGCTAGGCATTGGTGCCTTCTCTTTTTCTCTTTTGTTTTTAGTCTGGTGGAAATGTGCTGTGATTTGTAATCCCTTGTGGTTCCCTTTCTTTTTCTGTCAAACAATGTACCCTGATCACCATTCTTGGACACAAGGATGTATGCCCGATCTTGTAACCTCACTTTGAAGAAATGAAATCGTTCAGGTGGGCTTTCTTAGCCCCCCGTTGACTCTTCAAAAAAAAACAAGCATACGCAATGACAAGCTAGTCGTGCTTTTTTTGTACTTGGCCGGCGACAGTAGCAGGCAGGGAGCGATTCAGGAACCTCCCAAGCGTCAACCTCGCCGTCGACCGGTGACATCCGTGTGGTCAATGCGTCGTAGTTGCTGCGCTTCAGTGTGCCGGGAGCGGCCGCTTGCGCCTGCAATGGCGGCGTCTGCGGCATGCCGTTGGCAGGCAGCGGGAACGGCGGTGCGAACACCCCCGAGGTCATCCTCGTCGACCCCAACTACACGCTCGCGTTCACGTACAACTACGCATCGCGGCTACCACCGTCTCGGGCGGATCCCTGCCTACCAGTCACGGCCGACGGACGCACCGGGTCTGCACCAAATGTCGTCGATCGCTGAGCCGGAGGCGGCTGATAATGCAAATAAGGGAATGTCTAAAAATTACACTGATGCCATTCATTTTTATTCCAATAATACCCGTATACTACCTATACTACTTACTCTATACTACTCATACCACTAGTTAAGACTACAGTGGTATACAATTATTTTTGACCGTCGGATCTTTATATACCAGTCCTTTTAATTAGTAGTATAAGTACCGTAAAAGAGCTCAATATTTTGATACCATTTTGGCACATATGAGAGCAAAAGGTGCGATGGTGAAGTAAATGTCATACTTATGGATGTTGGCACCCAGATAACATGCCCAGATCCCTTGAACCAGCAGGTCTGAAGGAGGACCAATGCTTCGGCTTTCTCTATCATCTACGGCTACGACCACACTAGTATTGATTGCTGCAAGCAGAACAAGGAACGCACTTGTTATGACCATGTATGGGTGAAACATTTGGTAGCATCCGGCCATCAAGCCATCACCAAATCCGTTTCCTCCTGGAATGGCTACCATGGTATAATCATCGGACGTGGTACCTATGCTAGAGACGAGGTACGATACGACTGGCAAGAACAGTGTGGTGGCTCCAAGAAAGATGAAGCGGATGAAGGGGTGGTGGCGGTAGCGCTGGCCGTAGGCACCCATCCCAACTATGACCCCTGCCAGAATGACACTGGCGAGTAGCAACGCGTACACCCGCCACACCTGCCCTCCCATGCTCTTGTTGAAGGCGGCCAATGCATCCGGGGGGCAGGGGAAGTCAGCACATTGCTCCAGTAGATCATTGTTGTGGCAGATTCCGGTAGAGTTCCCTTCTTCCATGGATGGACTAGCCTACTGGCTGTCAACTGCGAACACAGCACAGACAGACATGATTAATTGCTAGACTTGATCTAATGGAAAACAAATAAAAGTAATAACTAGCTACTCGCCCCGATCCATAGATGAAAATGCAACGAAGCTTTGCATAGCTAGCACTTGATTCAATGGGTTACCGTAAGGTTGAGGTCCAGCTCTCCGGATGAACACACCGCCTGGCCGCTTGGAATATTTGCTCACTAGCTCTCGTGATTATGTACTGCAACTTGCAAGTGACCTTGCAAAAATGGGCAAGCAAAGTGACTATTTATAATCCTATAATGCCTAGCTTGTAGTTCACTCGATTGGAAATATAAGTAGTGGTGATGTGCTTCTCTTTCATGTTTTACTCACGTGCTTTCCACGATTCTATGCTAGTGCTTGCTTTTCACCCTGTTCACGGTTTGGTCCCAAACCAGTCAACCCGCCAAACCATTGGGACCAAACCGTAGGTGCTGGTTCTCTCCGGGTTGGTTCTGCCAACGGTTTGAAACCGGTGAAACCGTGTCGCAACTCCATGCTTCTGCTTCGGCCCTGACCCCGCAATCCCCTTGAGAGTTTTGTTTGATAAATCACTCTAGCGGCCGGTGTCTCGACGGCATTTGTGGAAGCCATGCACAAGCTGCCGATGCTTATGCTCACTTTGAGATCGAAATCTACCGCACACCCTCGAATGAACATGTAACCAAGGTATAGATCAGTAATCTAATTCATTATCAATCAGCCGATTTGCATGCTAAAAGGCAATCAAACTCACAAATAAGCAAATGAATCTTCAGCTATCAGCAAGTGAACACGTCCGCCATTATTGTTGCTGATAACTGTCCTGCTTGTTTTTAATCGATCGATCAATCTCTGCACTTGCAAGTATTATAGAAAAAATCAAACAAGCAAGCAGACGTCATCTTCCACACGCGTTCCCCGCCATTGCTGCAACCGAGTAAGCTTGTCAACTCTGATCCGATGCCACTGCTGGTGAAGATTTATGCAATCTCGAACCCCTCGTTAGTGCCGGCAACGACCTCCTTGATCTGCGGTTCTAAACCGTATAGCCCGTGAAACCAACCCGCTGGACCCGTAAACATACGGTTTGGTTTCGGAAACCAGCCAAAACCGTGCTAACCCGCCATTGAACAGGGTGACTTGCTTTTGCCCACTTCCTATATCTTTGCTTGGATGGTCGGACATGCATGTCAAGTGCACAACAGTTCCCACTACCTTAGAACGACAGATAATGTTTATTACAAAATAAACAATGTCCTAAAGACTTCAAATCCAAACCGATAGTGACAAAAGCGAGACCTGTTTATTTCTTATTGGTCCTAGCTCCATGCGTTGCACGCAGTATCTTGATGCTTTATTTATTTGCGCTTGCTTTAGATCTTTGAAGGATGATTAGTTTCATAAAAAATTAAAAGTATATTCCTTGCCTGAGAGTCGATCAGACAGCTGCTGACTAATAATTAATGCCTCATGATTAACAGCATCTGTAACCACAATCTTGTCACACCCCAAATTTCTGAATTTGGGGATGTGTATAAATATCACTAATAAATTCAATGATTTTCTCATATTTGAAAATTTTCAAGCATTAGCTAAACCATAATACAAAGTGTAAAAAAAATATTTTCTAATGCCAAAATAATATTGACACAAGTTATAATTTTGTTTTGTTGCACTCATGTTGGTGCATTGTTTATGTTTGCTTACTGTTTAATTTTGAGTTCAAATTTATTTGAATTCAAAATTGAATGAGTATTTGTTTGATCTTCAGAAATAGAAAAGTCATTTGTTTCTTTCCCTTTCGCTTTCCTTTCCTGGTTCATTTCTTTCCAGTCTAGTCGAATGCTTCGGCCTGCTATTCTTTTGACCCTCAGCCAAATTCATACTTCTTTATATAGTCTTTCACTCTTTCTTCTGTATCAATCCTAGTAGCTCTCTACTCATTTTGATGGTGTCCCTAGCAGAATACTCCCTCCGTTTTAAATTGTAAGTCGTTTGGCTTTTCTAGATTCATAGATATTATTATGCATCTAGACATACACTATATCTAAATACATAGCAAAAACTATGCGCCTAGAAAAGCCAAAACGACCTACAAATAGGAATGGAGGGAGTACGTCTCTGCCTCCTCGTCTCTACACTCGGACTCAAGTTCAGGCTGGATCACCACAGGCCTGCTGGCAAACCTAAGGGTGCACGTCCAGGCCCAGTTGCCCAGACCCGTACTAGCATCTGCTAGTATGGTAGTATAAACTAGATACTGACAGGGGTATTATGATAACATAAAAAAATCCCCCCTAAAAAATTTTTCAGGCGGCCGGACCCGTGCTGTCTCGCCCGTGTGCGTACCCTTGTCTTGCCCGTCCGAGCTGCCGGATCCAAAAAAGATATGCCATAATTACATATATGTCATTCCAAACTTATATGTCAAATAAATTACATATCTGCAATTTTACTTTTTCCCATAGTACCCTTATACTAGCTATACTACTAAGTTCATACTACCCATACTACTAAAACGGCTACATTAGTATACAATTAATCTGGTCCGTCCGATCTTTAAGTACTAGTCCTCCGATCTTTACATACTAGTCCTTTTTAAGGCTAGTATGGCACACCGTAAAAAGACCTCTACAAGTATCGTAGCCCCGGCCCTCCTCTCGCTTTCCCACGACAACGCCGCAGCGTCCAGGGTGCCCTAGCACCCCACGTTCTCATCTACACCCTGATCCCTGCGCTGCTCGTCTCGTCTGCCCCAAGTGCGGCCGCCGCAATCGAGCTTAGTACGGGCGTGTAACCCCGGCGGCCGGACCGGCCAGTAACCACGCCACCGTCGGAGGCCACCAGAGCAAACCATTGTCGTCTGGAGTTGTGTCGTCATGAGGTCGTGATCATGAACGTCGATCGTCCGTCAGACAGCCAGGAGTTTCTGCGAGTTGCCGTGGAGGCCGTCGTCCGACCTCGAGCCCAGCTGCCCTGTGCCGCACCGATCGCCGCCGGCCGTTGCCGCAGCGCGCCACCATCGCCAAACTTGAAGCTGCCGCCACCGCACTGAAGCCCATCGGCGTCTCAAGGGCACGAGGAGGTTACCCCAACTGCCGCTCCTCGTTGTTTGGCTGCGCTGACAGAGACAACACCGTCTGGGAAGCACGCCGGCGAGTCGCTGTCCACACTTCCCCACCGTTGAGCCCTCCAGTACGCGTGACGTTGGCCGTATGTTTTTCCTCTCGCTGTCACATTATCAATCTTGCCATGTTTTCTACGTAAGTCCTCTCCGATTGAATTCTTCTCTTCCCTGTACTGGTGCTGACGATTAGAACACTCTGCCATGCATGCAGTTGCCTGAGTGCGGATGAGAGTCTTCTGTTAATCTGCGAGGTTAGAGACAAGATAACCTCCCCCGCTACCGTGAGATCAACAGATCGAGAAGGTGAGCTGCCGCTGAGTTCTTTTTGCCACGTTATTCTGTTTCTCTCGATGTCAGGCTTACATCATGATTAGGCAATGACTCCGTTTTCTATTCACTTTTACTAATTCATTCTGAAACTATCCAACAGTCACGCACCTACTGACCTACATGCCTGCACGTACCAAGCATCTGAACCTATATGTTTATCAGCTACCTCCATCTTACGTATACCCCAATCCAGTACAAGTTTTGTACATTTCACCCTATAATTTTGATTCATCATGTTTATCAGATCATACTTCCCATTATTCCTGCAAGCTTTGCAAATTCGTTTCTTTCTCGTTTCAATTCTGTATTTAATGGTTCTTGCGCTCACACTACCATAGCGACCTGAACAATAATTTAGAGCACTTATCTTGTTATGTAGTGATGATTGGTGTACTGTTTTTGATTTATTCTATATGTCTGCTTGCATGTTTTCGTTGGATGCTCGTGGTTGATTGATGCGAGTAGAACGAACGTGGTTCAAGTGTTTAAGAGATTTCAAGATCAAGAATTAAAGACTCTAAGTAGTGATATTCTGTTGGAGAAAGGCAAGTGACCCTAACCATCCTTCTATCTATGCTTATTTACAACATCATAATGATTTTAATTGGAACATGGAGAACCACCCAGGAAAACAGTGCAACCATGAGTATCATATGGCTCTGGACTTGGCTAATTAATTAGAAACTTTAGTGGATGGTAACCTTACCTGAAAAGGACATGGGGGAGGCTTTGATGGGGTATAGCTCGGCCCTCTTGAGCTGTGGGCTTTGGTAAGAGACAGACCTCATTAATGAGGGTTATGCTTTACTTGGATTGGAAACCTTAGCGGGTTACTATTTACTAAGGAATCTTTGTAAAGGCCTCGTAGCCTCCCTATGCGGTCACACCTCGGTATTGTGATTTAAGAGGTTTGGCCACCTCGACATGGTTGCGTTTAAAGTTCTTTTGAACTTTTACGCTGCTTGTGGTGAAAGTGTACAACCTCTGCAGAGTGTAAAACTAATATATCAGGCGTGCTTACGGTCAAGAGTGGCCTGGACCCTCACATGATTAATTTATTTAAAGATGATATTAATTTGATCTCTGGTTATTTCTTGTGGCCTTGCTGAGTACCAACCATAAGTGTCCTCACCCTTGCTTAACGCTGCTCAGAGAAAGAACGGGCGTGAAGATTCATGAAGGTGATGTTGAGTTCTAGGCGTATATGTTCCCCTAGTCGATTGCCTGTGGAGTGTGGTGTCTTCGCTTCAAGAATTAGCTGTATAACTCTGGTAGTGTGTTTGATTCTTTTATTATATTTATCTATGTGATATTGTTACTGTTATTCACTAATGAAGTCATCATATGTGTGTAAATTGATCCTGGCGCACATATGAGATGCATCTGGTTTGTTTTCTAAAACCGGGTGTGACAAATCTATAAGAGGTGCTATATAATGCCATGTTTTTCATTTCTTTCTTCCTTCTAGGAGCGGCCATTTTAGAACCTTAGGCTGTTTTAAATGGGAGTTTCATTCTCATTAATTAAATAGAGTGTCATGTCAACATTTTTTATGATGTGGCAAAAGAGTTAATGAAGAGAGAGGTGAAATAAGCCAATACAATCTCTGAGGTAGTGGAGAGCATATGCCCCAGATCGGTGTGGAGAAATGCACTACAATGCTGTCTAGTTCCTGTGCAAATAAGCACTGTATCAGTTTCTGTTCCATTGCAATAAAATCCCTGTGATTAGTTGTGGATGCTGGTCGAGGGTGATCTGCTATTCTAAGAACAATATTTCTGCCGTCCCCTTCTCTCAGCAAGCTACGAAGCTAACCTATGTTGGAACACAGGCCCTTGCTCACGCTCTCACTCACGGAAACATAAACTCGGGCGAGGGAACACGACACAAGGAGTTGCCGGCAACAAACGCCACGGAGCCGATGCTCCTGTATCTTGGCTTTCTATTGAACTAGACTCGGACTTACAATGTGTTAGGTTTAGTCCCACATCGGAAATTGATGAGGGTGGAGCATGACATATAAGGCGAGGGCAGCCCTCACCTGTCAGACTAGTCTTTTGGGTTGAGGTTCGGCCATGTGCCTACATCCTCGGGGCCTGACTACGGGCGCTCCTCCCCAAAACAGCAGCTACACCGGCATCCGAGCACCACCTTAACGAATATGCTCGCCACACCTTGAAGTTGTCGATGTCGAACCTCCGTGTATCGAACTTGAGTTGACTCCTTTGACTGCTCATTCAGAACAGCCCGATGTGGCCACCTCCTCATCATCGGAACTGCACACAGCTACAGTTGCTCTGCCGTCCATGACTCTACCTTCAACAACGCTTCCTCTCAGCTTGTACTGGTGTGTAGTTACTGACTTCTCACCAATCATAATAGTCTTGCCACTTTGCATAACCCTTAAGGTCTTCTTTTCAGGAGCCGCCTGATATAACAAGCCTTCATCATGCAAAATCCCCAGCGATATTAGATTTCTCCGCAGTGCCGGCACATGCTTCACACCCTTGAGTAGTATCTCTTGATCATCATACATCTTGAACTTGATGTCTCCTACACCAATGACCCGATAACGTGAGTCATCTCCCATGTAAACAGATCCACCTTTATCTTGTTCAACGTACGACGAGAACCACTCCTTCTTGGATGTTGCATGAAACGAACTAGCTGAATCCAATAACCATGCTCCACAAGACTGTTCACTTGATACCGTGAGAACGTCACCATCATTACTATCCGAGTCATCTTTCTTTCTTGAGAACACAACACTAGCAGTTCCTCCCTTCTTTAGTTTCGGGCAATCCCTCGCTCGTGCACGCCTCCTCGCCGCTGACCCCGACGAACACCGCCGAGCCTTGCTGTGCACAGCCCGTGCACCACGAAGCTTCCTCCTCAAAGCTCCGACCACGCAGCCTCCGAGCCACCCGTCAAACTCCACGCCATTGCACGTCGACGATGTTGACCCTGCTCAACCACGCAAGCACCGGTTCGCAAATAGCCTGATTGCTTCTGTTGTAATCCCATGAACTCCTCTGTTTATTATATGGAGACAGAACTGCTCGAGTCCAATACAGACTCCTCCTTGCCAATTCTTTTCCTTGTCGTATCGTATATGTATCACTTCCTTTTGTTTCCTTCCGTAATTAACACATACTCCGTACATGCAATTCCAAATAGAAACCGTGCACCGTGCACCATCTGGTCCACCAGGTGATCAATTGTTGTACGTAATCAAGTCCATGACCGAGCAAAAAGAAAAATAATAATCTGACATGCAATGCATGCAACCGGATATTTCCAACGTCCATGCATGCAATTCCTGCTCCAGCCGTCTCTGGACTCCCGCGTCCGTACACCAATTGGGCCCGCACGCCTGGCTACCTGTGCCACGGTCACACACGCCCTCGCCACGTTCGACCAATCCAGAAGCCTCACGCCGAGCCGTGCTCGCCCAACCCTCAGACAAGCATCTCCATCACCAACACGTCGAGTTCATCGTGGCTTTCGCCACCGAAGTCGTCGTCCTCATCCACGATGACTTCCAGCCGCACCGTCGAACTTGGCCGTCATGTCTGACCGACCCCTATCGAACAGCAACCAATCAGCTCAATCAGCCCCGATCTTCACATCTGGACGAATCCCGCTGATGTCTTGCTTATCGGATGGTTCGAGTCTCCTCCTCGAAGTGTCCGACTCCACCGATCGAATTGTTGACCGCCACCATGCTCCACCTTGCGCCATGTCCCTCCGTGGACATCGTGCAACTCCGACGCGGTGTGGAAACATACTCATCGCACCTCTCCCCGTCACACATCGGGCCCAACTCTTCCATCACATCGGGCCCGGAAGACGTTATCACAGGCCCCGAGTCCAACTCTCCAGTCACAAGTGGTATCAGAGCCGAAGGTCGGGAAACCTGGAAAATCTCTTGGGTCACATGGTGACGGGGGAGCCAGTGAACGTCCCGGAGGGTCACATGGGTGTTGTGACTGGAGAGTTGGACTTGGGGCCTGGGATAACGTCTTCCGGGAGATCACATGGGTGTATGTGATGGAAGAGTTGGGTCCCGGGGAGATTGTTAGGTTTAGTCCCACATCGGAAATTGATGGGAGTGGAGCACGACATATAAGGCGGGGGCAGCCCTCACCTGTCAGACTAGTCTTTTTGGTTGAGTTAGGCCTGGGCCTTGGTTGGTTGTGGCTTCGGTGGACCTGGGCTCGATGGGGCGCCGGCTCGTGAGTACAGCGCGCCAGGCCGGATTCCGTTGCGCCACTCTAACACAATGGAGACACACACTCCAACACACACCTCGGCAGACCCGGCGGTCCTCCACAGCGACCTGCCGGCTGGTCACCAAGCCTATCGGAGGCTACATCTTCTCCACTGCACCCCTCAGCACAACACGCACCTGGGATATATATACACGACGACACAACGCCCACACGCCCACCTCCACAGGCCTTCCGCACACGCGTGCACGCAGCCATGATCACCACACCACCGGCCTTTGTGAGCCACTCGCGCCACTCGCTCGAGCACAAGACCCGCTCATGCATGCACACATGCATGAGTAACAACCAGAGACTAACTCCACTAACAAACTCACGCAACGCGCGCATGGCAGCTAACCTGGACACGACGCACACACCAGCACGAACACATAATGCAACACGGTAATCTAGTCAAGATTAGTGCTAACAACCTAGTGTTGAGGCTAAAACTGATCAAGTCTGAAAAGACAAACAGCTCGGGTTACAAGTCCAGCTCCCGGAGAATAACTTGAAATGGAAGTCAGAATAAAAAACTGAATCAACAATGCTTGAAATCAGCTGGCCTCTAGGTTGTCTAGGATGTGAGTAGTTCATGTTGAGGCTTTCTTTCGGGTTGTGTTCAGCTGGCTCGCCGGCTTGTGTCCATTTCGAGTCCATTCCAATTGGGTTATAACTAAATATTGTATCAATTTCTTCTTAGTGTTAATACAATGATACACTGTGTGCGTATTCGATAAAAATAACAATGCTTGAAATACTCCGGACGAAATGTATTTAGTGTGTATCAGTTGAAAAATATCAGTTACAATCTCCCCATATTTATAGGGAGTCGAAGAGATGTATTTTTACACTTTACACGGTTCATACCCATTCAATCACTACATTTGAGGATTATTCGAGGGAAGTATAGTAAAATTACATGTTTCCCTCTATACAATGCATCACATAGCCTTTGTGATGAGGGCCGGATCGTGCTATCTGTAGCCGGATCGGTGTGTCGTATACCGGAGTACTGGTGCTAAGACGGTCGAGGCACAACAGGAGGCCCTATGGGCGATGCAGCCGGATCGGTGTGTTGGGCTTTTCCTTCCCAACCTGGGCCGGACTCATCACTTTGTCCTCAGCAATTGGACCCACTTTGTACCTTCGTTGGGTCTTCCTCACGTCGACCGCTTATATGGGACGAGTGGACCCCAGCCGATGATGTGGTATTCGAACCTCACATCAGTTTTTCCTAATGTTGCCTGCCAATTCATGTGAGGACTTTGGGTCTTCTCAACATAGCTTGCGAAGCTGAATGCAAAGTAAAGATAACAAAACACATTCGGTGACCACATGGGGAACTCTGTTCTCTTTGGGGTGAGCCCGAAGTTCAGATCCCCAACAATAGCTCCTCACTGGCGAGGGTCATCTCTGATGAGACAAACTTGCAACATCCACCAAGCTATCTGGGACCTCTGAACTTTGAAGTGGCGCCCCTTGGCTCATGTGTGATTCAGAAAGTAGAAGTTAAGCTGGATTAGACAACCCTATATTTTGTTACTTTTATATCGTTTTGGCTCTTTTGTATAGTTGATGAGTAATGGAATGTTAGTCTACTAAAGTAATTCCTTGTTATCTTTAAGTTCACCACCCTCGTACAAAGGATTTGGACTTTCGAATATAAACAGGCAAAAATATTTATTGTCCATTATGTTACTTTCTCTTGAGTTCAAACACTTTATTACTCCTTCCTTGGCCTGGAGGTTGAGACCGAGGACCAACGATAGGTTTTACATCAGCACTGGAATTGCAAGTAGCCACATCCCTGGGCCTTTTTTTTTGAACGAACAACACTCGACGAGTGCGTTTCTATTGATATAGTAGAAAAAAATACAAGACTATGACCCTGGAAGGCCATAGGCAGGAAACAAAAAAGAAAAAGAAAAAAAAACAACTCGCCCGGTTGGATTGGGACATCAACACGGGTAACCGCTCGCCTACACTCGCTGGCCGGTTGGATTGGGACATCAACACGACCACTCACTACACACGACGACAGAGGGGACAAGCACAGACACAGCTTCCACCTACAACCGTCCACCTGCGGGTATCGATACCTCTGAAACGATCTGATGCCGATAAAGAAGCCGAAGAGGTAGACACCACGACACCTAGAGGGCCACCGCTGTGCAGGACCCACCGCCGCCGTGCTGTTGCACCCAAACCAACCGCACGACGGCATAAAATCACCGAGTCCGAAGCAAACTCAACGCGCGGGGGTCTCGCCACTTCCGCCGTCTCTCGCGTGCGCGGGGACCTCCAACCCGCAACCCAGCACGCCTCGCTCTCGTGTGCGGGGTCCTCAACCCCGCCACACGGCTCCACGCTTCGAACTCGTCTCAAGGATTGCCGCCGAGGAAGCAAGAAGGGGCACCCCACCCACCAGGGACTGTCTCAAACCTCCAGACCGCCGTCGTGGCTCGAATCATCACGTTGCTTTCCCTCTCGCACAAGCCATCCACTACTAGAAAACCCCCCTTATAGCTATGTTGTAGTAGTAACGCTGGCTGAAAGTGTCTCTACATCGGCGTGTAAAGATGTTTTATGACACGATTTCAAAAACATGTCAAAGTCTCACGATATTAGACGCGCTTTCAGCATTACTAGTCTACATAAAGACATTTTTTAATATGATATTGAAATCGTCTCAAAATGAGACAAAATTAGACACGCTTTAAAGTGTCATTATCAACTAGACACGTTGGAAAGTGTGTCAGACAATTGTTTGTAGTGGATATAAAGATGTCTTTTGACATGATCGTGGAAACGTACCAAAATAAAACGAAGTTAGTCACGTTTTAAGGCGTCATTATCATCTAGACACATTACAAAGTATATCAGACAATTGTATATAAGGACATAAAGATGTTTATTGATATGATTGTAAAATGTATCAAAATGATGTAAAGATAGATATGTTTTGAACCGTGAATAGCATGTAAATGATTAGATACAGAAATATGCCTAAACTAATCATGGTCCAGTTGTTGCTGATCGCTTGCCTTCTGGTTCCAGGTCCACGAGGCAGGCTGCCAGGCTGGCCCATGCGTCGACTGCTGTGGGCGAGCGTCCAGCAGCTGTTGAGCAGCCAGCAGGTCTGGTGTCTGCGGGCCGGCCACTACAGCCGCACAGCCAGCGGCCTGCTCTCGACACCTGCTGGCTGAAAGCCGGAGACCTGGCCCGGACCGGTTGACCACCAATACAAATACTTCATACAAATATAATTTTAGTTACCCACATTTTGAACTAATATGATTAGTGTAATGTTGTGGCCGTGGGTAAGGAGCATGGTGGTCATTGTTCAATTTTCCCAGGCAGCAACCTATTTTGGCTATATTTTTAATTCCCAACATCTTATTATGAATTTGAATGAGTATACCATCTATTGCAAAATTATTTATTCTTGTTTGAAATACAAATCCACTTTTTTTAACATTGCTAATGGCATTGTGTTGACCATCCAATTGTTTACTAAGTCATCCTATATATATTTTGGACACTTTTTTTGTGAACTATTCAACTATATCTTTTGGACAATGGTGTGCTAAGATTCGTATAGAAAAAAAACCAACAAAATGAATTTTTTTGCCATGCATAGGAATAAAATGAATATAATTCTATAGATATTCTATAATATATTTATGAATAAAAATAAGTCATCCTAGGAAAATTAACATTCTTCACGTAATTACAAAAAAGTTAAATTTTGTAAGTTCATGAGTATTCAATAACATACTTATCATTAAACATCATCCAAATATAAAATATTTCAATAAAAATATAATGCATAGTGGGCCTTTGGATGTGCACACATGACTAGCACAATGGTTTGTTCACTGGGCTGAGAGGTGAAAGGTCTTGTGATCCAATGCCAACTCAGCCCCATTTTTTGTTGTCTTTTTGCCAATTTTGTATTTGTTTATAAAATAACAAAAAATGATGTGACAAGGGATTGAACACAAGACCTCATGGCACCAAAAGACATCACCTACCACCACGAAATATGCTCAGCTATGGCTATTCATAGTAATGTCATATATTTAATATATAAATGTTCGTAATGTAGCCACAGCTGAAGAACATGGTTATGTTTCATATTTCTCTTTTTAATCCGAGACTAAAACTTGTAATTGGTTTTTCTCTCTCATATTAACTCGAAATCTAGTGATTTTTTCCAGAATTTTTCTAAAATCACTATTTTTTATTTATATCTGGTCTTTTGTATGTTAATTACTATTTCTTTGATCTTTTCTATATAACTAATTTCCTTTCATTTAAATAGATAATAGAATAACATGTTTATGCGTAATAATTAGTAATGTAACTTCATATTTCATGATGTTAGGGTCAATATGAGGTTGTATTCGAGTCTAAGGTGCATAGGAGTTGGAAAATGTTATAAGGTCTTTAAATCTCAAAGTTTGGACTTGAGTTATATGGAACTATGTGAATGGTGTATTGATTTATGGGCAACATATACAACGATTGTCGAAACTATTCAAAATTTTTACGACAACATTATGGACCTAAAATATGTTGTCAACTCAGTTTATAGAATTTTCTACCGAAATTTAGACATTAGTATAATTATTTTACTATAACTTGTACAATCAAGTTTGAATTGTCCCTATAACGCAATTGAATTTGTCCCGTATCTTAAAGGCATGGGTTAGAATGTCACATACGAGTCCAAATATATTTTTTCTACATTTTTTAAAATTTATTTGAGATACACATAGTTTAAATTTGGAGTATATTCCTTAAAAATGTAGAAAATCATTTTAATGATAGAAAATAGCAAATCTGTCAAAAAAAACTGAAACTCTTAGAATATCAACTTCTGTGTTATCTGTGATTTTTTTAAAGATTTATTGGTATATTTGACGTAATAATTTATCATGCTATTGACTTCATATAGGTTTCCTAGTTAATTAGTTTAAAATAGAAAAAGAAAATCTTATCCGAATTCCGGTTTTTCTCCAAAATAATTCATGTGTGAAAAGACTATCACGCCCTCAATAATTCGAAAAGCTGAACCTCACAAGGAAGGGCACTGATGGTATTTCTCGTATCCGATCTCCCAACGCCCCAGAATCCCCACCTCCCCGACACTTGATGAAATTTTCTATACGGTTCCCCTTCTCGCCGCCACCAAGCCCTTCCCATTCCCGCCGCACCGTCGCCCCCTACCCGCTGCTGCCGATTCGTCGACCTCTCCTCTCCGGCAGAAGGATCCCGCCGCCTAAAGGACACCTCCGCCGCGCTTCAAGGAGCTCTCCGCCACCACGTCCGCGCTGCTTCAAGGACCGCGCTGCCACTACAAGAGGGCGGGCTTCTCATCTCCGAGGGCACCATCATCTCGCCGTCCGGCCCGGTAATCTTTTCTATTCGCCTCATCTCCCGATAATCTCCCTAAATTCGTTCAACCGGTTATGTGACTTCCGATTCACTTAGGTTTCGATCCGAATCCGTGTATGTAATCTGGGGGATTGTGCTGCTAGGGCTGTCGCGGCTGCATCGCGGTCAGGGGTGTGACGACGGCACCATGGGCCAGCTGCTGCTCGGGCGGTCGCGGCTGCATCGCGGTCAGGGATGTGACGACGGCTGCATTTGCCTCCTGTACCGAGGGTTCCGCCTCTCCTACGACCTGCTGGCCTCCTCCGTCCTCTTCCTGACAGCTCAAGGTATGCACGCTATGCATCTGAACTCTGAAGCAGCGGTTCTTCACGCATTGTAATTTTGCAGTTGTGCTACCATCCATCATGAATTAGTACTGATTTTTTTTTCTGGTGCTTGTACCCTGTGGTAACTCTTTGCTAATTGTTGTATTGTGGAAAGCTAGGATTTTATATATGGATAAACGAAGGCATTTCCTCCTTGCAACATGCTAAAGGTAGGCATTTCTCCATTCTAGAGTTTGATCAGTATGTGTGTAGCATGTTTCCTCCTTGCAACATACTATAGCACCATCATGTTACTCCCTACTTTTCTTGTCATTACTGATTCTCATGACATGTTTCATGTATTGCAGATCAGTCTTAGTATATCTTGATTTCTTTTAACACTAAGCTTTGAGACACCTGAACTTTGACACCATGATAAATATATTAAGGGACTAGGCCTTTGTGATAGAATTAATGTCATATAAGTGGAGGTTTACATGCTTTCTGATCTTTGCAAAGGGTCAAAATAATGATGGTGCAATTCAATTAGTTTTTTTAGGAAGGAACATGCTTATCAGTACACAACAGATGGATCAGTAGTAGTCTGTACACATTTTCATTTTTTTAGAGATCATGGGAAACTCTAGCTTGACCTTATACAGGAAAGACAATATAATTTATTCTACATTAGAAAACATCAATGTCATATATAGTTGACTACCTAGGCAAAACGGACTAGCTCTGAAGGGGCATATATAGTAGTTGACTACCTAGGCAAAAGGTTTAGCTCTGAAGCTGAATCTCAACATAAGATCCTCATAATTTTGTAACACAATGAAGATGTTCCGTAAACTTTCGCAGGTGCTCATACAGAGACTCATCTGATTATCCAGACCAACAGGCAAACAATCCAATCACCATTAGTTTTGTTGTTGCGCTGCACGGGTAGCTTGTCAAATGATATCCGAACAAGATAATTAATTATGGATAAATAATTGTAATTTATCTCTCTCCGCTTGTAATTCTGTTGTGTGGTCTGTAGCTTACTGCTCTGTGAGGTGATCTTCAGCCACCACTATCAAACCATAGCCCCCTGTCGGTGCTTCAAGGACTTCACCGCGCTGTCGCACCGCCAAGGACTGCCTGTGATGCCAACCAAAGGTGCACCGAAGAAACCATAAGGACGTATGATTGCAGGTATAGTCCTTACATCACACCACTATTGTCTTTTGATGCCCTCTATACGTCATAGTGATCTGATTGTAGTTATAGGTTGATATTCCCTTTTTTTTTTGGCATAGCTGCTGTAAACTTGTAGTTAGTACTACACTTGTATTGCCACAACACCTCAGGACCAATACCTCAATCACTAGGTCACTACTTCCCTAATTATTGACTAATCAAACAAGGGTGCGGTGTCTTTTGTTGTTGCTCGTTGATGGTATGAACAAACTAGCGATTCTTTTTTTTTTTGCTTTGTTTGTTTTAAGTACTCTATTCCTCATCATGGATTGCTTTTTGATTGCAGGCGGAGTGAGTGTGCTTTATTTGTAGCTTGGTGCCCTAGCTTTAGTGTAGGGACCTTTGGAACATCGAACACTGCCCGTTGTGGTCTTGGTATGTTCTCCCTCCTTGCTTGTATACACAATTAGGCATCACTCGCCTTATGAAAATCAGTTGACCTGTACTGTGGCCTTTTCTACAATTTCTGAGTACCTGATACATCTCCATGGTCCTTTGTATAGTCAGACCATCAAAGTTATGTAACGAGACATGAGAGGTTCTCATATACTATACTTATATGATGATTTTCACTTATGTAATTTCAGTACTGATTGAGATTTAACTTTTCAGGTATTTAGAGAATATGTAGATTGAGAAGTTCATCTGTGACAGGAAAGAGAAGAAACAAGGGGCAATAAAAGATAGATTTTAATTGTTAGAGAAAATTTTAGAAGTATTAGTATGATGTTGCCGTAGTGTATATTTCTTTAAGAACACTATTGACTTCTTAAGTCTACTGTAATTGATGTACCTGCTGGTTCTTTGATTACTCCCCTTCTTTTATAAAGTCAGAGAATTGATTGCAAATGCAATGTCATGGATGATTTACATTTTTATTGTTAACCCTACAAAC
The DNA here is from genome assembly GCA_033239725.1 of Echinochloa phyllopogon. NCBI lineage: Eukaryota > Viridiplantae > Streptophyta > Magnoliopsida > Poales > Poaceae > Echinochloa > Echinochloa phyllopogon. The sequence goes on from BTCW01000002.1 coordinate 3,436,541, forward strand.
TAAAATGAATTTTGAATTGTAAATAAAAGATTCATAATATACTAATAAATTTGAATATAATATATAATATATGTACAAAACTGTCTCTACGCTACACGGTGTTACTATACAACGTGTCTATATCGGTAGACATGTAATGAGAATGTGCCTATGACATTGTTTCAATATTTATTGTAACACATTTAGATATTACTAGAAAGTGTGTCACCTGCCATGTCACCCGCCACGTAAGCTGACATGTCACATGCCATGCTGTCCAACAAAGTTAAATGCGTAACAAATATGTGTCTATCAAATCGTCTCTATACTGCTTAATACACAATAAGGTGTCACAATAAAACGTCGGTACATAACTAGATATGTTTTATAAATGTGTCTATAAGAATGTGTAAATATGTGTAGAGATGCCTGTTGCGTGTCTATGAAACATCTTTTCTCACCGTAGACACGCTTAAAGAATTCGTGTGTATAACGCCTGACACGGTGCATACGAAGACGCTCCTGACACGCTTTATGTTAACATGTCTACAGAGCCATAAAGATGAAATAAAACGTGTCTAGCTCTAAATATAACGTAGCTATAAGGGGGGTATTCTAGTAGTGATCACCATCGGGTCGGAAGACCGAAGATGCCGCCCGCGCCGTCTTCCGACGTTGTACCGCACCAGGAGAGTTCAGCCGTGTTGAACACCCCGCCGCGATCCGCTGCAGGCCAAGTCGTCACGAATGAAGACCGCCGGCCACCGACCATAGAGCAGACGTCTTGGCGTGAGGTAGACAACCCCCATATTCGCATGCCCTCCAACAGATTTGTCACCGCCAGCCGGAGCAATCACAGTAGTAGGCCGCCCATGCCACCGGGCGGAACGTGTCCCTAGAGACGACGCCTCCAAGGAGGTCACGACGCCCACAGGCGTCACCGTCGTTCGTCCAAGAACTGGACCGGGTTTTCACCCAAAGACTCATGCAGCAGGGTTCTAGCTCCCGAATGACGCCCTCAACAGGGAAAGCGGCGTCCGAAGGCGCCGCCGCCATTCCTCCAGAGTGAATCAGGCGGGGGCTTACGCCCGGAGTGTTGAGCCCTGCTGCACGCGTTCGCCATAGCCGACCGACACCACTGTTGTGGCCGTTCCAGCCGGAGGACGCTGCTGTCGGAGTACCAGGCCATGCCGCCGCCGAGCTGTGTCACCCTGCCACCGTATTCACATCGGCGCTAAATCGCCGGGCGCCGCCACCACGGCCTCGTGCTACCCCGGCCACTCGCCCAGGACGGCCCCGCCAGCCGCATATAGCCGGCCTGCGCGCCTCCGCCGGTCGCTCACCACGCCGGGACGCGCGCCACACCGGCCGCGCAACCTCCTCCCGCATGGCTGTCGCCCGCTGCAGAAGGCTTCCCGCAGCCGGCTTGCTCCGTCGCCGGCCTGCACAACTGCTGGTCGCATCGCCATGCCGCATCTCCCTCTCGCGCGCGTCCAGCAGCAGAACTCCACCTCCTCCCAGGCAGCAGCGCCGCCGACCATCCTGCGCTCCTCCACCGCCCGTCGCGCGGCCCGCGGCCCCGAGCGCCACAGCGACCCCGCAGCCATTAGATCCGCCGGCGCGTACGCCGGATCCGGCCATTGGGGGCCCGGATCCGGACTCTCCGGCAGCGGCGGCGTGGAACCTGCGCCGAGCTCCGTCACCCTCCATTAATGGCGGCCGCGTCCGCCGTGGGAAGGGAGAGGAGGGAAGAAGCCACGCCGCCACCATCCCGGCGGGCTGCGCGGGCTTCCGGCGGCCGGCTCCGGCGGCGGCGCGGCGAGGGAGGAGGAGGGAGGAGTGGCGGCGGCGGCCGGTGGATGTGCCGCCCGAGTCGCCCTACGCGGGGACGACGCGGGGGCTGTACGCGTGCTACTGCATCTGTTCTTTTATCCCTGGGACTTTGGGCGTGTTTGTTTAAGCTTTTCTAGACTGCTGGCAGCAAGAAGCCTGAAAGCTGAAACAAACAATCTAGTTGTTGAGCTGGCTTTTGAAATGCTAGAAAATTAACTTTCGAGGAAATGAACTGAAAACTAAAAAATGGCATGAAGTTTTTTTCTAACTTTTGGTGTGTTGAGAAAATAAAAATATATTATAAAAAACAATAGCAAAAAATCAGTAACCAAAAAGCTAAAAGTCAAAAACCACAAGCTGCGGCTCAAACAGGCTCTATATGTGAAATATGGTAAGAGATCGTGGAATCGTTGGTAGTCCACCTGTTCCAATATTTCAATCCATTCATGACAAGCTATAGCTGCAGAATTCAGGAACCTAATGCTAGCACATGGAAAAAGGTACTGCAGAGAATAAAAGGGTTCCTTTTCTGAACAAACGAATAAAGGGTTTTGACATTATTCGGCTGTGATCTTCACTCTATCCTCTTGCTGTTGCATGTGGAGCCGTGGAGGTAATATATAATACACTTCCGGAATTAACGACCAAATCTCCAATATATAATCCAGCTTCAAGAACGGATGCATCAATTTTTTCTAATGCGACGGAACATATTACCTTACAATACGGCATGTCAAAGAAAACTGTGATCTAGCTAAACAAGCATGTGCACACTTCGTCCTGCATCTCAAACATAAGGGCATATGTTGTTGTCTATTTGATATACACGGCTAATAAATAGACAACTCTACAACGGGTTATTAATTTTACTATCTATGTGATAATTAATACGTACTCTGATTAATGTTGTTTTGCATGGAAGCAAAGGCCAAAGTAGTAGACAAAATAGTAGACACCAACACACTCTTTTCATATTTAATGATGACCATCCTAATTTATTTTACTTACGTGGACTCATATAGATGACTGCTGTCTAACTGTTGTACATACCCTATAGTATAAGCACTAGCAGCCCTGCCGGCTGCCGCGTCGAGCCTACCAACGATCCCGGCATGTCCAAGCAGCGCCCAGACGAGGGTTACCAGCTCTCCACCCCGTGCGACGGCGTCCGCGTGCCCCTCCAGGTTCTCTGACGGCGCGACGTACATGATCATCTCCGACCAAAAGCGTGCCAGCTCCTCCCAACGCGTCCTTGAATCCACCATTTGCTCTCCTAACCTCGCTCCATTCTTGAGAACCTCATGGTAATTATTGGAGTCCACACTCAACAGTTGGAGCAGCTTGTGATACCCTGCTCTCGGCTCTGCATTATTCAGGATGCGATCCGCGTCCTTCTTGACGTCCTTGTACAGCTTCTTGCACCACTCATCGTCGCCAGGGAGTAGCTCCGGGCAGAAACCCACCAAGTACACGCAGTAGCGTGACAAGTGAGTAGCGGCAATCTTATGGTGTTGGAGATCATCAGCTGACGGCTGCGAAGAATGGCTCACCTCAACTATACTTGTAGCGATGTGCCACATGAGTATGGTGTAAGCTGTGTGCTTGCCATCACTTCCCGGCAGGGAGCTGCATTGCATGTCGCTAGTGGTGGAGTTAGAAATCGGAGGCGACGGTGGTCGGATGTGCTACACACATCAAGCAACACAGTTACTTAACAAGGAGATGAACATGCAAATGAATTTCAGAAAAAAACACGAATCAAGGGATTCATGCATATTCTGTATATAGAGAATTATTAGTATACCTCGCCGGTCAGACCTTTCAGAGCTTTAAAGACAGCTTCCTTCACCGCACTTGGCACCTTGATCTTCTTTTGGTTTGGCAGATGGAGGAGACGCCGTAAAGGAAGTGAAACTGACCATGGTTGGCACCCTGCCAGCATGGAGCATTGGTTCATCTTGTCCGCCCAGTTGTTCACCAGCTTGCATCTGCAATACTTGAACACAAAGCCAATACATTTCTGCGCTGCCGAAGATCGCTTCCAAGGAGCAGCAGTATTGATGTAGTGGTAAATGAGGGAGACTTTAGTCCAGTTGGAGCAGATGTAGGAGAAAATATGCCTGGTCTCACCAAGCACAGTCACTGCAAGTGCCAAATATATGGGTATTGCGTCAACATAGGTAACTACCCGTCCAAATGAAAATGTTCCAAGCCCATCTTTGGATCTATTTGTACTTTGGCAACCGATACACCACACTTGGCAATCAATGTCCCAATCACGTAAGGCTTGTTCTCGTGAAATAACCACAAGTATAAACAAACAATAGCATATGCTACCGAGTGAAAACACGATGCTCAAGATAGGAAACAGATAATGGGAGTAGGAGATTGGCAGGGACGAGTAGTAGTAGTCATGGACGAAAGAGAGCTCATCAGCAATCACTCGAAATGACCTCACATAATCATCACCCTGGAGCAATGTCTCCCGAACAAACTTGTGGGCACTGAGAAAACCGCCCTCAGAGACTTTGTACTTTGGGAACCGACACCGTAGCAGCTTGAACAAGGCAAATGATAAGCACAAATCTTTGGGTTGTGATCCCAGAAGCATGTCATCCAATTGCCAAACTCTGTCCAGGGTCACTAACCTGCTAATCTTGCTCTTTGTCCCACTCCCACCACCACTCCCTTTGTCATAATCTGGCATTCCCTTGGTGATGAGGTTATAACCATGAGGCAGCTGCTTGATGACGTTTACAGTATCCTCTCCCAAAACTACTAGAGCGGGAGGACCTTCTCCAGCAGTAGGAGTAACTTTGTGGCTTTCAGGATCAGTAGCATGCTGCTGTAGCTGAGACATGTATCCTGCAATAAGACGAGGACTACGCCCGAGTGCAAATGATCTCTGGGCCTTGTAGATCTCTGATCATACTCCTCTCCTCCTCACAGCGGGGGGAAACACCAAGGGTAAGAGTGAGCCACACTTTAAGTTCGAACTAGGTTGGTTGCTCAAAGATGGTTTCTTTGAAGTGGTCTCGGAGGTATGGAGCAAAGAAAATAGAGGGGGGACCCCTATGCAGAGATGGCAGAATAAAATTAGAAGATTGAGACAGTTTTTAAGAGGATGGGCAAAGAACATGAACGGGGCATATAAAAAAAAGCAGGAACTAATGAGAAAAGCTGAGGAGCTAGACAAAAAGGCGGAGTCCCAGCTGCTAAGCCAGCAAGAATGGGATCTTAAGCAAAGTATAAAGAGTAGAGTTACACAACTTATGAGAGAAGAGGAGATAAGATGGTTCCAAAGGGCTAAGACCACGAAAATGTTAAAAGGGGACAATAACACAAGATATTTTCAGATGGTAGCAAATGGGAAAAGAAGGAAAACTAGAATTTTCCGACTAGAACAGGAGGAAGGAGTAATTGAAGGGGAGGAGCAGCTGGACAAGTATATTAGGGATTACTACAAAGGCCTATTTGGAAATCTAGAGGATCATGGGTTATCATTGAATGAGTCCATGGTGGGGGATATCAAACAAGTCACCAACACAGAAAATGATATGTTGGAGGCTGAATTCTCTGAAAAGGAGGTTCGAGAGGCTATTTTTCAGATGAAACACAACAAAGCCCCTGGGCCCGATGGATTTCCGGCTAAATTTTACCAGGTGTTTTGGAGTCTCATTAAGGATGACCTAATGGCCATGTTCAGAGACTTTCATGATGGTGGCCTCCCTCTCTACTGTCTCAATTTTGGAATCATAACATTGCTTCCAAAAGAGCAGGAGGCCAGAAAAATTCAGCAGTATCGACCGATTTGCATGCTTAATGTTAGTTTCAAAATCTTTACTAAAGTACTGGCTAACAGGATATCTGCTTTAGCATGTAAAATTATAAAAACCATCTCAAATGGCCTTCCTCCCTGGAAGGTACATTTTAGAAGGGGTGGTAATCCTACATGAAACCATTCATGAACTACAGAGGAAAAAACAAAAAGGCCTCATTATCAAGTTAGATTTTGAGAAGGCATATGACAAAGTCAATTGGGAATTTTTGCAACAGGTTCTCCAGATGAAAGGTTTTTCAGAAAAATGGTGTCAATGGATAGAAAGTGTTGTCACAGGGGGTAGTGTTGGTGTGAAAGTGAATGATGATGTGGGTCATTATTTTCAGACTAAGAAAGGCTTGAGACAAGGGGATCCTTTGTCACCTATCCTTTTCAATATAATAGCTGACATGCTGGCTGTTTTAATTGAAAGGTCAAACAATTTGAATTACTTCGATGGCTTAGTTCCTCACTTAGTGGAGGACGGCATTTCAATTTTGCAATATGCAGACGATACAATTCTATTTCTGGATGATGATCTAGAAAAAGCCAAGAACTTGAAATTTGTACTTTGTGCTTTTGAAAAGTTATCAGGCTTAAAGATCAACTTCCATAAGAGTGAGTTGTTTAGTTTTGGGGAGACAAAGGAGAGAGCATCGGAGTATGTACAATTATTTGGGTGCAAAGAAGGGGCCATTCCTTTTAGATACCTAGGGATCCCGATGAGCCCTTGTAGACTCGCAAATAAAGATTGGAGGGTGGTGGAAGAGAGGTTTCAGAAAAAACTCAGTAGTTGGAAAGGCAAGTTGCTTTCAGCAGGCGGGAGATTAGTCTTAATTAACTCGGTGTTATCAAATCTACCAATGTTCATGATGTCCTTTTTCAGAATCCCTAGAGGTGTTCTGGAAAAACTAGACTATTATAGATCAAGATTCTACTGGCAATGTGATGAACACCGGAAAAAGTATAGATTGGCTAGGTGGAGTATTCTCCACAAACCTAAGAGCATTGGGGGGTTAGGCATTGTAGACTTGGATATACAAAACAAATGCTTGTTAGGCAAGTGGCTGTTTAAGTTGGCAAATGAGGAGGGTTTGTGGCAGGAAATCCTCAAGAAAAAATATATGAAAGACAAGACTTTATCTCAGGTGGAGAGGAAAAGGGGGGATTCACATTTTTGGGCTGGCTTAATGGAAGTCAAAAGATTGGTTATGGAAAGAGGTAGGTTTAAAATTCAGAGTGGAACCCAAACCAGATTTTAGGAGGATCTGTGGCTTGGGAATGAGCCGTTGATGAAGAAATTTCCATCCCTGTATAACATTGTGAGGAAAAAGAACGTTACAGTGGCTCAAGTACTAAGTACGACCCCATTAAATATCTCTTTTAGAAGGGCCTTAGTGGGAGAAAATAGGAACAATTGGCTAAGGTTAGTGGGGAGTATCCTCACTGTACAGCTTAATGATCATAAGGATTCGTTCATTTGGACTGCTAGCAAGTCCTTTTCCACAAAATCTATGTAGAATGACATAATAATGGGGACAGGAATTTCTTTTGATTGTTGTACCTGGAAGGCCAAAATACCTTTAAAAATAAAGATCTTCCTATGGTATCTTAGAAAAGGAGTAATATTGACCAAGGATAATCTTGCTAAAAGGAGATGGAAGGGATGCACGCGGTGCTGTTTTTGTAGCAAACAGGAAACGATACAACATCTCTTCTTTGAATGTCCAATGGCTAGATTAATGTGGATGGCAATTAGTGTTGCTTTCGGTATTAGAACACCTACAAGTTTTTCTAATCTTTTTTGTTCGTGGCTTAGAAGTTTTTCAATTAAGCAGAGGAACCAAGTGATAATTGGGGTGGCGGCATTTTGTTGGGCCTTATGGCTCTGTCGGAATGAGTTGGTATTCCAAAAATCAATGTCTAATTCAATTTTGCAGGTGATGTTTAAGGGAACGTTTTGGATTAGGAGCTGGTCTATCCTATCCAAGGAGGAGGAGAGAAACATTTTGAAGAAAGGTTGCTGCAAGATAGAGGCACTGATGCTGAAGTTTTTCAACAATAGTGGATGGAATAACCGAAGGCGTCTTCGGTAGACTGTCTCTGTTGGTTGTCTTGGTGAAGTTTTTGTGCCGGTACCTAGGTTTGGGTCTGTGACCCGTGTTTTTCGTTTGGTCTGTCAATGTTAGCAGGAGTCTTGCTGGGTTTGCCTGTAGACAGTGCGTGTGCATGCGTTCTGTTGCAGGGTTCAGGTTTTGTGTCTTTTGGGTGCAGTATAATGACTGCTTGTTGTAAACAATGGCTGTGAGCATTCTCTGGAATGCTGAGGCTGGAACCTGGTGTTCCTTTATCTAAAAAAGAATGCAGAGTACTTCAAAAGCAGCTTCATAAAGATAATAACAAATTGTTGAACGAGAACTATGACGGGATCCACATGATACAGACCTATGGAGTCATCATCCTCATTGTCATATAAATTGGTCACCCCTGGGGTTGAGAGTACAAGGTACGCAAGCCAGACTGCTGTAATGAACAACTGTGTTGGGGGGTTCATGTTTGTACCTTCTCTTGCATCACCGGCAACTATTATGCTTGTATCGATGCCAATTACTAGCACGAGACCTGTCCATACTAGGACTCGGACAATGTGAAATCCCCACATGCATCTTGCTAGAAACTGTGGAGTGGAGGAGAACGTGTCGATAACAACCTGAGCTCCGACAGTGGAGGCAACATCGGAGACGATGGGAAGCAGCAAGATGGTTGCTCCCATGAAGAGGAAGCCGATCACGGGATGGCGGCGATAGCGCGGGGCATACGCTGCAACTCCGACCACCAGTATTATGAGGATGGCGTCCAGCAGCATGAGCCCGTTGATTCGCCACATCTTGGTATGGTTATCCATGAGACCAAGGAACCGGGTGACCAGAGGATCATTGTTGGACCAACAGGTAGAGTCATCCAGGGCCATATGGTTGAGCTAGCAGAATGTCAAATTCAGAAATTAGTCCATGTTTTTGGAAGATGGCCGGGCTTGATTTGCTATATGCACAACCAGCAGGCACACAAGGGAAAGTAAAATAAAAGATGAAAAAAATAATGAGCTAGGGAATGAGTAGTTACGTACAAGACGGTCGGGATCCAACAGATGACGCGGTGATCCCTAGCTAACACCACATGCTTCAAGAGTGGTCTCTCAAGTGTCAACAGGTTATGTATTCCTAGATTTTTGGTGTTGGGTGTGATTATTGCTGTGAGCATGAGCACAGGGCAATCATGCTCGCCTCTACTTTTTCTTTTTCTTTTCTGAAACGACCGATAGGAGCTCTGCCTGGCATAATAATCTTACTATTACTAATTAGAGGCTCCTTTTGGAGACTCTACATTAATCCCCACGAGACACGCTAGAAAAATAGATAAATGCTGCAAATTGTCACAAAAATTAGAAACATCAAACCATCTATTTGGTGAACTCTACGATAATAGCCATTAGATCTATTATGTTTTATAAAGAAATTACCCACTCTGCTATTATGAAAAGTAATATAAAATAACCCCTAAATTTGAATCTAAATTACCCACCTTGCCATTAAAAAAAGTTATATACCATCCATCTTATACTAATCACGAAGTCTCAGTAAATTCATCCTCGCACTCGTGCACGGCAAGGCCACCATCTCATATGTAGGTGCATCTCATGATTTTTCCTGTTTCCTATAGATTTTGTATGTTTCTTAAATTCATATGCTCTCTTTTCTCCCCAACGAGTGTGCTCCAATCCTCGCCGCCGTAGCCAGGTATCAGTCACGCTATATTATTATGCGTCCTCAAGGGTTCTTAAATTGAGACAAGCATGCAGGTCGTCCATAGAGGGTAGAGAGAGATGCCCTAGCAGATGTATAACCCATGCAGCTATGCTATTGGCTCGCCGTAGCCCGTGGCTGCTGCTGTCCTTCAACCAATTTTCAGCCAGATGGCGCACTGCGCTGCTCCCCATCCGTGAAAAATCAGAACAAAAGCATGAGCAAATCTCTCTCAATTTGAATTGTTAATTGATGGATGATTATGCACATGAGCGTAGTCGTTGGTTGATGGATCTCTTCCAGTCTCTCTAATAAGCAATTCAGTGTAATCTCTTCCAGTCTCTCGATACTTAATATACATGCATATCATACAGTGTACGTGTGCTTATTAATACGAACAGTAAATCCTATTCAGCTAAATGAGAACAGTAACTACCTTGAAGTTCCATCAAGAAAGCATAGAGAACAGGAGCTGCATAGAGATGAGTAGGTAAACATAGAGAAACATTACAGATGGTGTAGGAACTGCAAATTCAAGCTAGGCATTTGGTGGTCATTTGGTCATCTTATATTGTTGAATTTCTACAATTTCAGTTTTCTTGGTTCACATGAGACTAAGAATCTGGGGTTTTTATACGATATCTTGGTTCATAGAGGCACACATTCATCGTAATAATGGTCAGCTAATTTGGTCGTAAAGGTTATTAGTACCATATCCTTATTTTTTAGGTTTGATCAATGTATTTTGTTTACAAGGAATGATCGCGTTGCAAAGTTATACCTGTTCGGCTGGCTGGTGGCTGGTGCTGATTTGTGTTGAGAGAAAAATACTGCTGCCTGGCTGGTGTTGATTTGTGCTGAGAGAAAAATTCTACTGGCTGGCTGCTGATAAGCTAAGCGAACGGGTCAATGAGATTAAGAAGCATTTTATTAGTTAGATCATCAAGAAGTGCCAGAGTGATCATCCATGTAAGATTTTTAACATTGACAGGTGTAATGCATAATTATTTTTTGACATCACGTGTACATTTAAGCAGCAAATTACATTGAAATTTTAACAATCTGAAACATCAAGTAAGTTGTTTTGATGAAAAACATTGAAATAACTGAATCCTTAATGTGGGAAAAGGTGGTTTCGTATATTTAGTTATTCTACCAGTAAACCTATAAACAATAGAAAATATAATAATATAAAATAAACTAGCCCGTGCGAATGCACGGGTTGGCGGCTAGTAAAGAAGTAGTTAAGGACAAAACTGTTGGTGGCTCATATATGCTCTCCACTAATCCATTATCATGGGATGGAATCATGATTAATTCATGATCCATTGGGGTAATAATACACGTATATAAGTGTATGTTAGTCCACACTCCACGCGTGCGTTAATATTGTAGAAGTGGACATATCAACACATGAATGCATCAGCCTTACGCCCGAGCTCTTCTTTAGTCTTTGAAAAAAAAAGGTGAACAAAATTATGTATGATTGCTCAAGTGGGAATCGCTGTCTTTGGAACGTGCTCTATATGCTAGCCTACGGAGTAGGTACATGAGCATATGTTCCGGTTCTGGGACACAGAGCATCTAAAGGAAAGCTGTCGAGAGCAGCACCTGTGAATTTGGTGGTGGATGATGCATAATAAGAACCAGCTGCTAAGCCCAATCTAATATTCTAATTCCAACGGACCACACAAAAGCTTGTCGTGGCATCGGGGCCAGGATCTCCAGGAGTAGGCTAGGCCTTGCTGCAGTCAATGTCACTGGATTCGTGGTACGGTATCACGTTTGTTCTGTGGAAATAATTTCGTTCCTGCTTTATTAAAACCTTTGTTAATATCAATTAAATAGTCTAAAATAATCTCATAATAAAGGTAGGACGTGCGGGTATATTTGCTAGTTGTCCTAAAAGATCAATACTAAACTAAAACATACAGATTGATCACGATCACAGTACGTAGAAATAATTTGACATTACATCCGAAATTGTAAAGATCGAGTCTTGAGAACATCATAGAACCTCAAACTAGACTAACTTGATACAATTGACACTCAAATTACCAAGATACCGTCGCAAGTTGCAACAGGTTAACAAATTGTGGCATTCGAGATGAGCTTAACATACAGAAACAAGTGCACCATGATGAAACAAGTGCAGACAACGCGCCACCATGAACAATCCCAACAAGGAGACAGTAGCTGCAAACAGAGGAGACTCTAGTAAACCACACCAGCAGAAGTAGCAGCAACGCCGTCGTCCTCACCTGGCCTACTGACGATCCCAGCATGGAAGAGCAACACCCAGAGCAGCGTTATCAGCTTTCCGCCCCTGGCGATGGCATCCTTGTGCCCTTTCAGGTTGTCGGATGGCGCGACATACAGGATCATCTCCGACCAAAATTCAGCCAGTAGCTTCCACGCCTCCATATCCACACCTTGGACCATCAGCTCCACCAACTGCTTTCCAAGCCTAGCTCCTTCCTTGAGCACTACATGCTTTGCATTTGCAGTCAGCAAATCGATCTGATGTTGGCATTTGGCTTCAGACGCCAGTGAGTCTCCTGCTGGGCAGCCGGCAAGGACACGCTCAGCATCCTTCTTGACATCCTCGTACAGGCTCTTGCTCCATCCCTCGTCATCAGGAAGTAACTCAGGAGACCATGTCATAAGGTATGCACAATACCGTGACAGGTGAGTGGCAACAATCATGTAGTTCTTGTTTGGAATAATCGGCGAAGAAGAAGAACGTTCTTCTTGATCATGAGGGCGTGGGTACCTGGCCTCAAGGATAACTGTGGCGATGTGCCAAGCAAGTATGGTATGAGATGTACTCTTGTTGTTGCAAGCCCAGAGGAAGCTTTCACCGACTTGGCCCCGGCGACGGAGACATGCTGTGCCATTGCTCAGGTGTCCATTTCTACTGTTTCTTAGCACTTCCATTATACAAACTTTCACCGCTGCTGGCACCTTGACTTTCATCTTCTGGTCCGGTAAGTGGAAGAGATGCCAGAGTAGATCAAGCAGGGTTGTTCTTGTATGAAGCACCAATACTGAGCACTGGCCCATTTTTCCATCCCAATGCTTCATCAACTTGCATCTGCAGCGCAACAAAAGACCGGCCCATTTCTGCATCCAAATATAATGTTGGCAAGAGGCACAATTTATGAGGCGACAGACGAGAGCTACTTTGGTCCAGTTGGAGCAAATGTATGAAGCCATTCCCCTCACCTCAGCTATCACAACTAACACAAAAAGAAAAAATACTGGAATGAGATCAATGTACCAGCTCCCATAATGGTTTGGTTTCCAACATGTTTTTGGTGCAACTGATGTAACATTCTATTTGAGGGTAAACGAATTCAGTTCCTCCATTTTCCACTATGAGAAGAATCAGAAAAATTCCAGCAGAGATGCAATAAGCTATGCTCAAGAGTGAGATAAAGATACCCACGATGGGCAACCAACACTTTGAATATGAGATTGCAAGGGATGAGAAGTAATAATCATGAACGAAGGAAATCTCATCCGTAATCACCTGAAATACCCTGTCATGTCCTCCGTCCTCCAGCAGCAAGCTCCAGAAAAAAGTGAACTCATCTTCGGAGCCAGCAAGCCCAGCATTAGTTGTACTGTACCTTGCAAATCGACACCGTAACAACTTGAACAATGAAAATGACAAGCATAAATCTTTTAGTCGTTTAAGTGTTGACGTTGGGTAAAAAATATCGAACTCCCAAGCTACTTTTTGAGGCAACCGTTGTCCCTGAGTCAGCCTTGAACACATACCCATGAGGCTGTTTCACCATGTGTCTTTTCTCTTCTCCCATAACCAATAGTGGAGGTGGTGCATAATCCTCAGTTACCATTGGTTCTCTACGGCGGTGACTTATTCCTTGTAGTATTGGTTGCTGCATGTATGCAAAAATAAGCTGAGGATTGATTCCGAGTGCAAATGATCGCCGTGCCTTTTCATATGCATAAATTATGAATACCATCTTAGCACATGTGAGAGCAAAAGGTATCGCTTCAATGACAAATAGCACCAGGTAAACTATGTCATTACCTTCAAGTTCACTGAGGTAGTTGACACCAAGGTAAGAGGTCCAGAACCCCTGGACAAGTAGCTCAAAAGGAGGAATTATGTTCCTACCTTCTCTGTCATCAACAGCAACTACTGCACTTGTATTGATCATGATTATCTGAACAAGGGACGTCAATATTACGACCATGACAGAATTTACTCGTGGATCGCACTTCCCAGACAGTTGAATTAAGTCATTCTGCTCTATGATGTGGTCATTGGATCCGGTGCCCATGGAGACAATGGTAGAGACAACAGGCAAGAACAGGGTCGTGGCTCCAAGAAAGATAAACCTGGTGAAGCGATGGTGGCGGTAGCGCTGGCCATAGATGCCGATCCCAACTATGACTCCAGCCAGGATGGTGCTAGCCAGCAGCAGGGCATCCTCACGCCACATCTTCTGCTTCATTTTCTTGTCAAACAAGGACACCAAATGGGCGTCGCAACTAATTAGAACAAGTTATTGGCACAAGATCAAGCAAGCATGCATATAAAATTATATAAACATAAGGCATGACTAATAACTAGCATCACCATGCCGTTTCAGAGTTTCTTCTTAATTCTAAACAGATGACAGAATGAAATTTGCAGAAGTAGTTTACCGTAAGGTGGAGATCTAGCTGATCTGGCTGCCTGCCTTTTTGGATATGGTTGTGGCAAGAGCCAAGAGACTCTTTTTTCTTTATTCTTTTGCTCCAGTGCGCTTGCCTTTCTAAATCAGCTTGCTTTTGATGGCTGCTCCGTATCTTTGCTTTGATGTATGCATCATTGCTAGCTTAGAATATGTTCCTTTGCTCCCGGAGCTGCTTGTAGTAATCACACATGAACTCCATTTAATTAGCAAGTTATTCCCTGCAACGTTTGGTCATATTACGCGGGGGCAAACAAATTAATGTTTGGGCTCTCTATGTACCTATAATGGGCTGCCTTACACGTTCTGGGCTTCGCCTTCGCCACGAACGCACGATCTTGCTGGGCCTCTTTATCTCTCTTGCTCATCATGGTTGGACCTGCGACTAGACCCCTATTGGCCGCATGCGCTTTCCTATGTGCATGCAGGAATTTTCTCCAAAAAACAAAGTGTGAGCAAACCAGATTACAGGCAGGACAAACCGAAAGACTAGACCACTACAGGTCCTTGCTCTTGCTGTGTTAGCTCTGTTTTCTTGTATGTCGCAGTACGTCAGCGATGCATCCCCTAGGCCCTGTGATCCTTCCACTATATTCCAGTCTCAAGTGGGATCTGATCTTACGGTCACCCAAGTTGCATTTCAGCCTTTGTCATATATTTGATCCCGCCGAGATATCTTTGCAAGGTAGATAATTTTTTCTTTGAAATTGACGCATCCCTTTTGGGAGGTGTTGGAATTTTCCCATTTTTTCTGCTCTAGTTTTGGCAATCGACTAATTTGTTAATATACCACTGAACCTTTTTTATTAACATAATGACAATAAATCTTATTGCAATTGATGCTACTAAATCCCCGCTACTATTTTTTTACCAGCAATTAAGAACCTCTTTCCTTGACTTGCTACATCAAAAACTAAATCCCAAGCTTCTGGTAAAAAACGATATATTCTAGCGAGATTTGTAATATGAGTAACTTTACGCTTTGCCGAGATGTAAGAGACCATTTCAAAATTCCATTGATTAATATCATGACCAAAATGAACTCTCGAGACAACTTTGGGCCCCATTTGGGTACGTAGTTTTTTCTTTAATATTATTTTTTTTCAAAATACTTTGTTCTTGAAAAGCTAAATTATATGTCGATGCAACAAATTCTGAATTTTTTTGAAACCATGATGTTGCTAAAAGACATAGTGAGAGTTTTGGAAAATACTTGTAGCTTCTTGATACCAATGAAGGCATTAATAATATTTGGGCTTTCCGGCCTACGTGAACATGGGCTGCTTTACACGTTGTGGGCTTCGGGCCTTTTTTCTTGAGAAGATGGGCTTCGGGCCTTCGGCACTGACGTACGAGCTTGGTGTAGTGCATGCTTAGACTTCGCAGGGAGAAATTTTCTTTTTCTCTCCCATTGGTCTGCGTGCGCTTTCCATGCAGGAATTTTCTCAAACACAAAGGCTGTGTTCACTTCCATCAAACTTCCAAAAATTCTCATTTCAAACTTCACTATTCACCTATCACATCAAATCTCTCTCCTCATACATGGAGCACTAAATGTGGGTAAATAAAAACTAATTGCGTGGTTTTGATGTACACGACTGAGACGAATCTTTTGAGCCTAGTTAGATCATAATAGGACAACGATTACTACAAACAAATGAAAAGTGTTATAGTGCCCTACAGTGTCCAATGTGACATTTTCGCTAAATTTTGCCGTCTTTTTTAAACTAAACACGGGAATTCAGAATTCCTCTCCATAAGTCATTATAGAAACCAAAAGATAGTGTAGTGCATGCTTAGACTTTGCGGGCAGACCGAAAGACTACTGGTCCTTGCTCTTGGATGTCACAGTCAGTGATGCATGCATCCTAGGGGTGTTTAGTTTCCGAAAAGTGAACGTGAAGTTTGGTGAAAATGCCACATCGGACACTGTAGCGCACTGTAGCACTTTTCGTTTGTTTGTGGTAATCGTTGTCCTACCATGACTTAACTAGGCTCAAAAGATTCATCTCGTCGTGTACATCGAAACCATGTATTTAGTTTTTTATTTACCCACGTTTAATGTTCCATGCATGAGGAGAGAGATTTGATGTGATTTGGTGTGACAGGTGAATAGTGAAGTTGGGAGAGAGAAATTTTCCCTTTTGAATGGAACTAAATAGGGCCTTGCCATTTGAAGGGAACTAAATAGGGCCTTGCCATTTGAAAGTTGACAGATGGAAGCTGATCCTTCCACTGCACTACTATTATATTCCAGCTTCAGGTAGTCAAGTGGGATCTGATATGATCTTACGGGCGCTCAAGTTGCAGCCGAAGATCAAATCGATATCTCAATGTCTCGAATCGAATTAGAACGAAAGAGGGAACATCGCTGAAATGTCCTCCGCCCATCTTTTTCGTCCACAGTAGTGGTGGGGAGTATGTGTAATGTGTTTCCTGTGGTATCAATCACCAAATCATCGAGAAGATAAAAAGAAACAAAGGGACGAAAGAGAAACCAGGTGTAATTTCCAAACAAAACGAAAGAAACCTAGAGGTTATTAGACTTTAAAAAGAAAGGAACAGTTGAGAGAGAGAGCATAGAGTGGCCAAACACCTAATAAAAGGCTTAAACAGTTCCAGTGGATGGACTGACCGAGTTAAGAGGGGACAGAAGAGACGTTCGAGTTGACAGGCATGGACCCCGCAGCTGCATGGTGGGCCCACATACAGTTCCATCGTCCTGGTGTCTCTCTCCTCCCCTCTCGGGCTCTCCCTCTCATCTCATCTCTCTAGTATCCGCCCATTGGATAGCAGGAGCTGCCCAACCTCACTGTAGCTTTACCGTAGGGTTTTTACATGCAGCCCCTACTCTATTCTTCTCAATTCTGTCATGGCTGCTGCGTACTGCTAGCGCCTAATTTCTTCAGGTGCTCACAGGATAAGGTAGTGCTCGGCCACAAGTCTTTCTGGCTACGAGCTACCAAGACCACACAGCATGCATTGAGCTATACAAGCTAGTATATCATGTGGTGTTTAGATGTTAGAATTGGAAGGTTGAATTTGGGAGTAAGATGTCACTTCGTAATCATTGCGTCACTGTAGCATTTCGTTTGTATGTGCAAAAAATTATCCAAAAATTGATTAATTAGACTCAAAATGTTCGTCTCGTAGAGTACAACAAAACTGTGCAATTAGTTTTTGATTTTATCTACATTTAATACTTCATGCATGTTATGACATTTTGATATGATGGGAAATCTTCTTTTTGCATAGTGTGTTTGGGAGTAACTTTTTGAGAACTTTTGGAAGGGCCCAAGTCGGCGTGCATATGCATGTTCCTATAGCGCCAGTCTGTTAGTGACACACCATCGCATCTGTCATGCATCGGATCGATCTATCACACAACCAAAAGCATCATCCAAAGTTCACCTTGTCGTGTTATAACCTTCTTTTCCCAGTGATATCTCACGCAAAGGCATCGTCCAAGCCTATATGCACATTCAGATTCGATAGTTTTCATATTTCCTCTATATAACACCAGCTACTGTATTTTCCTTTATCTATCTAAAAATAACACCAGCTGGTACTGCTATTTCTTTTTACAGAGACACTATGCAACAACCAATTCCAAAGATTGCCATATATGCTTACTGAAAACACATGAATGAATTGAATTAAGTTAGCTACAGGTGCTATTTGCCAGAAGAAAATTCTAGGAGACATTTTTAAAGCCCACCCTTTGTACGAGAATGCAGCTCCATATATATATATGAAAATTTTCCATCATTTGGGGACCGGCCTGAAATTGCATAGAATAGCAGGGATGCAGATGCAAAGAAAGGACATGAAGAAAGCGGCCATTCCGTTCGGTTGCCCAAGTTCACAGCCTTCACAGCAGCCCTGACCGTATCTTTTGTTCGCGCCGGGAAGAGATGAGACCAGCAGGCACGACGACTGCACGGATTCCGATGCACGACCCAGCCACAGACAGGTGGGCCCGCGCTCTCCCGGCAGCGACACGACAGCAGGTCCGTCCATCCGGCGCAGAACCCGCGCGATTCGCGGGGAATTTCTTTTTGCCATCTCGTTTTCTTTTTACTGCATGCCTGGCTCCATCGTCTCCCAGCCTCAGTACACTCGACTGCCCGTAGAATTACTGCCAGAATTAAGGCTCTGCTCTCGCTCTGTGGCCTTTTTACCTTTTACCCTTGCCGTTTTAAACTTTTTTTCACAGTTCATGCCAGGAACTTAGGGTGGCTCAATACTGTTTTATTATGGTAAATGTAACTTCCTGCAGCTGAAGTGGTGTGTCCCTTTGGGCTATGGCCACATCTTCTATATACCACACAATCTTTTAAAACCTCATGGTACAAGTTTTTTGGGCACGGTTTTATGGCGATCGATACTACAAATGCCGTTTGTTATATATGATGTTGAATAACAGACAATTAATTGATAAACTCAGAAGTGAGTAGAATTCAGATGTCATTTATTAGTCTATATGTTTTATATGTTAAGTGTTATATTTTGATAGCACGTAATGTCACATGATTGTAGACCTTGACGTTCACAGAGAAGTGTAAAACAAATTCTTCTCAAATAGGAACACACCATTATCGTGGTATTAATGCAAGGTTATAGTTGGTGGGACCATGATGACACAAATGTAAGATGGTGCATGAACCTTGATAGGATTTGCTGCGTTGTCTAGTTTATACAGTCCATATAAAACTAGTCCAAATTAGATTAGACGTGCATTCTTTCGTGCATTTTATTAAACACATACTATATTGACGCATCCGATATTAATTGCCACATGTGAGTCACAACATTATTTCACTGGAATGATAATTGTACTTGAGATTTTTCCAGATAGCTATATAATTTTTATATTTTAACGATTCTTCCATGTTTCCTTTCTAGCTTGTATTAAGGATTCCCTTATGTGTATTGATCTGTGTATAAGTTCTCATAGGATAGCGTTTATGTATGTGTATTTAAAGTTATATGTGTACATGTATATAAACATATGCATATGTACTAATCTTTCGGGGAAAAATCACTGATGCTTACATCGATTTACAAATTATAAATATTTCCCATTGACGTGTCAAAAATGATTTTTAAAATGGTAAAAGAAGTATAGTGACAAGTACTCCGTTCTTGTCATTCGTGTGATATGATTGAGTAGTCTGGGCCCGGGATGCCGGGCTTTATATTGGCATACGTCGCGATCTTGAACATGATGGACGACGTTAAGATGTTGGATGCAAAGCACAAGTCATTACGGCTTCTAGATGACGTGTCGTGTACATAATCAACCAAAGTAGATAAAAAAGAAGAGAAAAGAAGACCTTTTTTCACGCAACGCAAATTAGACTATCTAGAAAGGAAAAGGAATATTCTCTCATTCATGCACCTCTCTTTCACACAGTTTATAGTTTTTTAAGGGCCACACAGATTCTAGTTGGGTTTCATTAATCATGATTCATGGCTATAGAAGTCCCATCGATATCGCCTTCGCTTATTGAAAATATTGACAATAATATATGCAAGCCAATTTCACGAGTTCCATATGCTTGCATGCATGTAGAGACGTTTTTTTTATCATCAGATTCGTTTTATCATCTTTGATACGAGACATTACATTGCTCCATATGTCATTGGTTTGACTGCCCCCCTATAATTGATTTGATGCAAAAGCAGCAATCCGTAATTTCAACATGATTTTTCATGCAAAAGCAATTCGCAATTCTCGTGGTTTACTTAGAGAGCTTAGTTTTACAAGCGTGTTATGACACCTATTACTTTTAGTAGATCATGCATGGTAATTGCCTAATTGGTCAACATTGTGTTGAGTCAAAACCAGAATGAGTTTTGATGGAACTTGCATCCAAGTAGTAAGTCCTCTGTAAAATCTCATTATCCAACACTGTTCTATAATGATTCCCTAATCTAAATAAAAAAACTACGAAAGTTAAAAGCCCCAATGAATTCTATGTTTTATTTTGCGGATATCTTTCTATGGTAGTTTTGACGAAAGATAATTTAGCAAAATGTAACTGTCAAGGCAATAGAAGATATTGCTTCTGAACCTGGCCCTATAGATAGTACTGCAATAAAAACACATTTCATGCATTTGTAGATGTGAAAACAATTTTTTCTTAAAAAGGACTTGTCCCAAAACGATAATATACATCTTGCAAAGAAAATCAGAGGAATATTTTTACTATCCCACCAAATGAGCTTGTTTGTTTGACCCTTTTACTCGCAATACCAGCTCAATTTACTTTCTAAACAATTCAAATGGATCTAATTCACCTTCTATTTTTTTTTCTTCCTACTTGTATTAGTTCTGGTTCACATTTTGTAAAATGGTACACATGAATAAAATTAATATAAATTACAAATTGTATGAGGAGAGACACATAAGGAACAAAACTGATTTAATCTATTATATTAGAGTCGTTACAAAAAAAATCGTGTGTTTTAAAGTCCGGCTAGGACGACCTTTCTATGGATGTAGGAGTGCATTTACGTCACGTACAATTATCTGCAATATGTCACTTTTAAATTGTCCGGGTCGATGATACGTATCCGTAGCTGCTGCACAACACTGTATAGCTACTAGCTGGTATGTATGGGACCTCACCTCGATCGATCCCAACCAGAGATGCTGGCACAGCTAAGTAGGAATGGATCTGATCCATGCATTCATGAGTTGATGGAACTGCATGTCATGTAGTCTCAGTCTTTCAGTCAGTCAGTCAGGCAGCTACGACAGCTCGTAGGAGGCGTAGAATCTCAACAAGCAGGCTGCAGACTGTACATATGCCCTCCATTTGACCAGCTCAAGACCCGAGAAAGAACATCGTCGTCGTCCAACGAACTCCACCAACTGCAGCTCATCAGAACCATCAGCACAGTAACATCGGTCGTGTTTAGGTGTTAGAATTGGGAGGTTGAATTTGAGAGTAAAATGTTACTTCATAATCATTGCGCTTCTGTAGTATTTCGTTTGCATTTATGAAAAATTATCCAAAAATTGATTAATTAGGCTCAAAATGTTCGTCTTTCAGAGTACAACAAAACTGTGCAATTAGTTTTTGATTTCATCTACATTTAATACTCCATGCATGTTATGATATTTTGATGTGATAGGGAATCTTCTTTTTGCATAGTGTATTTGTGAGTTGTTTTTTTGAAACTGCCCGTCGATTGATATGTCCATCGATCTCTGCTCTCACGCCCCCAGTTTAATTTGACTGTAATCTATAGTTCAGAAGTCAAACTGCATGGATAGGATTGGTTTATAAAAAAATAACATCTATTGTCCAACGCTAACGGGATAGCTTAGAGGGACCTAAAACAATATTCTAATAAATGAACAGTATAAAATATGTCAGACTAACTCTCGAGAAAGAGTTGATCTTGCATATTTTTTAGGCGCTTTCCTCTCACAGATACGTTTTTTGAGTTATTATGTTTTATTATACTGGTTCTAGCTTAGAGCTATTGCTAGATAGCTCGAATCATTGAACACGGCCTCACAGCCATCAGCACAAAAACATCGATTGATATCCATCGACGACCATTCGACCTGCTCCACTTCCCAGTTTAATTTGACTGTAATCTATACAAACTGCATGCAGAGGATTTGGTTTATAAAAATGAATCCTCCATCCATTTGAACAGTAGCCGCCGTAGGGCAGTATCGCCTTGCATGTAGGTCGTAGCTAGGGTTCCGAAAAGGACACCACAGCGTAGGTGACATTGCTTTAAGTCCCATCCAGCTGTGTGTTCGATAAGATTCGATTCTTTTGACCATTATCGTTCGCCTTGGCTAGTTGGCTTTGGATATACGTACAAACATATTTATTAAAAAAATACGTACAAACATACATCGACGTGCATGACTAGTGTGGCCTACTGTGCGTACATCGTACATGGACAGATACCCTGAGCAGACAAAGCTTGTGCTGGAATGACAAGAGTGCCAAGTTCCCTAGAAGTTTCTGTTTGTGCCGTGTATATCAAAGTTCAGCGGAATTCATAATGACCTTATCTAGCTAGTTATTTGCTATATGAAAATTCACTAGTTAGAATTTTTTTTCGAAAAGAAAGCAGGAGCACTGCTATGTCATTTAAGAAGAAGAGCAATTGTACATAACGCGCCGAAGCGTACACCCCCACACAAACAAACGCACACAACGCAACGCAAACACTACACCACCACCCCTACCAATTGGGAGAGGAGCACAAAGAAGACCGTCGACGCCTGCGCCGTCGTCGGCAACGCTGTGCCACGTCAATGCCAACAGTGCCAAGTTCCCTAGAAGTTTCTGTTTGTGCCGTGTATATATCAAAGTTCAGCGGAATTCATAATGACCTTCCTTACTCGATGAGTCTATTTTGGATCCATCTCAGTTAGCTATCTACTCCCTCCGTTTCTAAATGTAGGTCGTTTGACTTTTTTAAGGCCAAGTTTGACCACTTCGTCTTATTTAAAATTTTATGTAAATTATCATATTTTTTATGATGACTTGCTTTATTAATATATAATCTATAAAAGTGTCTTAAATTTGACTATAAATTTGATCAAAAATTTTTGACTCTTCGGTAAGCGTGAGTTGCATTCTTTTCTGGAGAGTATTTGTTGTTTAGTTCTCAAAATTCCATCACAAAATTCCATTACGCAAAAAGTCTCATCACATCAAAATATCGATACATGTATGTGATATTAAATATAGGTAAATAAAAAACTAATTGCATAGTTTTGATGTATATGACGAGACAAATCGTTAGAGCCGAGTTAGGTTATAATAGGACAACACTTACCGCAAACAAACAGGCCCTGTTTAGTTCCACCCAACTTCCAAAATTTTCTCTCTAAACTTCACTATTCACCTATCACATCAAATCTCTCTCCTCATGCATGTAACACTAAACGTGGGTAAATAAAAAAACTAAATACTACATAGTTTTGATGTACACGACGAGACGAATCTTTTGAACCTAGTTAGATCATGATAGAACAATGATTACAACAAATAAACAAAAAATGTTACAGTATATGATAGTGTCACATGTGATTTGACCAAATTTTATCACCTCCTTTTTACAAAGGAAACACAGGATCAACACAGCCAGTAACTAGAGGTTGTGTTCACTCCCCATGAATTCTCAAAAATTCTCTCTCCAAACTTCACTACTTATCTATCACATCAAATCTGTCTCCTCGTACATGAAGTATTAAATGTAGGTAAATAAAAAAACTAATTATATAGTTTTGATGTAGACGACGAGACGAATCTTTTGAGTCTAGTTAGATCATGATAGGACAATGTTTACCACAACCATGCTACGGCATCACATTTTCACCAAACTTTTTTGAAACTAAACACACCCGGCACCCAGAGATGGGAAGCACGCATACGCGGTGACCTTGGAAAACACCTGACACGCACGCACGTACGGTAAACGTGGTCTCGTTGTTTCCATTGTCAAGTGATTGACTTGTTATATTTGACGATGACCGGCCGGGGCTGGCCGATTCCCTTGCATGTCCAGCTTTTGGGCGACTGCACACCTTTTGCGCAGGAGCTCAGCAACGGCCGGAGCGAGAGAGGCAAAGTTAAGGAACGAGGTGGAGAGAGAGAGAGCCATTTTTTTTTTTGAAAGTAAGAGAGAGAGAGAGAGCCATGGCCATGGCGATGAGTGGTCTCGATCCATCGTGTGGTCACCAACACGTACAGCAAGCAAGCATGTCCTGTTGCTGCTGATGATGATGGAGCTCAGGAGCTCGATCTCGCTCGAAATGGAACGCATGCGGTTGCCATGCATCGTCGTACCGATTCCCCATCTGCCACGGGTGCCAAATCCAATTTAAAGCCTGCCTGCTGCGTGCCGGGCTCATGTACATAGCTTTGGGACCTCCATTATCCATGGGTTTCTTTCTTCGTTCTCCACTCCACATGCTGCAAGATTCCAACGACGACGGTATGTTTTACCTACTACATGTACGTTGTACACATGCCAAGATCGATCGATAACGTGTTTTTCGTATACATGTGTGGCCAATGCAAGCATCAGCTCCATGCATGCATCGTCTCGTTGCTTGGTCCTTTCCCAACTTGGTGTGATCAGCGAGGCATTGATTCTCCTCCTTCGCTTGAGGACTGGAGAGAGAGAGGAGAGATGATGATGGAAAGGAGTACTGCAGTGCTACAGTATATGAACAGTAGCTGCTGCAAAAGGAAGGGCCACTCTTTTGCACGGAGCCAGTGCGGCCTTTCCCCTCTGATCGGACAGGACCTGCAACAAACACGCACGCATTCTCAACTATAAAAAGAAGATTCTCTATTACATTAAAATATCATAACATGGAGTATTAAACGTAAATGAAATAAAAAATTAATTGCACAGTTTTGTTGTACTCTGCGAGACGAACATTTTGAGCCTAATTAATCAATTTTTGGATATTTTTTTATAAATACAAACGAAATGCTATAGCAGCACAATGATTATGAAGTGACATCTTACTTTCAAATTCAACCTCTCAATTCTAACATCTAAACACCACCTTACCCCATAATCTGAATCTCCCTCTCACAAAGAAAAAAATATACGGAGTACTCACAGTGACCATACAGTGTATGCATAGTACACCATATAATTTGTACCAGTACATTCTCTCTCTATCTCTTCACACTCCCCACTCTCTGCGTCACTGCCTGTGACTGACTCCCAGGTTGGCTGGGTTACCCTCTTGTCTGAGGTCTGCACGTGAGGCTATTCCGCACTGTAGCGAGCTGAGACAGCTTGCGTATACGTGTACTGCCGCACATACGATAACCCACGTATGGATGTCTGCTGCCAGATGGCCTGCTCAATTATTTTTCCATATCCGCCATGCACGGTCTAGTCGTAGGGGTGTTGTGCTAGTCAAATATACTGTATCATATCCGACACAAAGATATGGCATTGGCCAAATAAGCAAGCAAAGGTTTCAGCTCTCAACTCCTCAACCATATATGGTCATGTCCGTACACGTATATTATCATTTGTTTAAGCATGGATACTGATTTTCACATTTTGCAGCTGCCATTTTCACCTGGTCACATTTTGCACCACACATCGAAAAATGCACGCTAGCTAAAAGATGGTATACTGTCAGCTGCGGTACACACGCAGAGTAGATCTCTAGACACAAACTAAAGAAGTTGGCATAATTGCTGTCCAGAATTGGACCCTAGCTAATGTAGATTATCAAATCCTAGATGCATGATATGACTGACAGAAAAAATATAAAGCATATGAGCTGTACGCACGCTGATCGGTCAAAACTCCAGATCAAGTTTGTGCAGGTACGAGATCCCTTCCCTTGATTAATTACAAAAGAAATACTGTATTGGAGAGTCTAAAAAAAATTCGGACTATCGTAGCAATCTTCTTCGAATGTATATATTAAGGATATATATAGATGAATGAATGGATGCCATACTAGTTTGCAATTTAGATAAAATGTGGCGGAAGTTTTGTAACGCCCGCGTTTTGATCTCTGGGAAAGTCACCTAAAAATCCACCCGGTGAAAACTCTTTCAAATGTTTTTCCGCCCGAGCTCCCCTCCCGCCAAATCCTCTTCGCCTGTTGTTTTCTTTCCCCCTCTCTCTCTCCCTATCCGCATCGCTTCACTCCCATCCTTTCCGTCCCGTCCCGCATCGTCCGCCCTTGGGTCGACCGCCGGGCCACCCATCCTTGGCCGACCGTCGTCGACCGCCCGCCGCGAATCCCGCCGTCCCCTTCCCTTTTCCTTTCTCTCTCTTTTTCTTTTTCTCTTTCTTTTTTTTTCTCCCTCTCTTTTTCTTTTTCCCCTTTTCTCCTTTTTTCCTTTCCCTCCTTTTCCCTCCCTCCTCTGCTTCCTCTGCTCCCCCTCCCCGACGTCGTCCCCGCTCTGCTCTGCCCCCGCTCCCCGTTCGGCTCCGCCGGCCGCCCCCCTCTCTCTGCTCTGCTCGTCGCCGCCACTCCACCTCTCTGCCTCGCCACCACCACCCGGCTCCGCCGCGCCGCGGACCCGCCGCACCATCCGCGCCGACCTCGCCACGCCCCGGCCCGCCGCTCCGACCGCCGCACGCAGCGCTCGCGCGTGCACGCCACCGCCGGCTCACTCACGCACGCTCGGCTCCGCTCCACGCCACGCCACCACCATCGTGCCACCCTCGCCCTGCTCCCGTGCGACCGCCGTACGCCATTGCCGTGCCGCCCACCCGAGCTCCTCGACCAGCGCGCACGCCACCGCCGACCACCGCACCGCCTCTGCACGCCACCCGCGTCCTCGCCATCGGCCCCATCCACTCGGCCACGCACGCCACGTCGTGACGCATGCATGCGACAAGCGCACAGCGCCGCCACTGCACCACCGTACCGCCATTAAAGCCGCCCGCCGGCCACCGCCTACCCCCTCACCGTCGGCCCGCCTCCTCGAGCTCCCTCAGCGCCTATAAAAAGGACCCCGAGCACCCTCTCCTCCACCACCAGCTCACCCGCCCACCAATTGAGCCCCTCCACCGCCGCAACGCCGCCGCCATCGCCTCCAGTGCCGCCGCCGCCGCCGCTCTGGTGAACCGACCGCCTCACTCCACCCCCGCTCGAGGTAGGACCACCAGTAGACTCGCCATGCATCCCACTCCCTTTCCCCCCTGTCCCCGTCCGCCGCCACCGCCCCAATCGCCGGCAATCCGGCCGGCCAGTACCGCCGCCGCCGCTCCCCCCCCTGCACTGTGTCGCGAGGAAGAAAGGGCAGTTTTGCCCGTAACCCCCTGAAGATTGTCCTAATCAACCCGCCGTCCACATAAACAGGAGCCCCCTCTCTCGCACGTTTGCATATGACCCCCTGGACTTTAAACAATTTAACCCGCAGTCCATACAGCACTATTCCCTCTCTCTCTGTTTATTTTGCCCGAAGCCCCTGAGCTTTCCCATAATTACAGAAAGGTCCTTATTCCTTTAAAACAGCCCCTAAACCCCACTAAACCCGTCATTTCATGCGCCAAATTAATCCCGTTTGACCCCAAACTCCACCACCATTTTCACCAATATATTTTCGCCAAACCCAACCAGTCCATACCCGAAAATAATCATCTCATCACCATCCGCTCTCTTTTTCCGTTCTTTCTTTTGGAGCTCAATAAAACCCTTTTTCTTTTATTTATTGAGTGTTTGCTTGTGTGTACCGTAGACTCCGCCGTGAACGAGGAAGGACTCGAGGAGGAGCAGTGCTACGAGCAGGAGCTCGGAGACCAAGACCCCGGGCAGGAATCCCCCGAGGGTTGGGAGAACGGCAAGTGCAATCCCACCCTTTGATGCATACTTTTGTCCCAGTTTTTATAAACACAACCCATGGCCTATTTTATAAAACTTGCATGATTTTACTGCTAAACCCGGTTGGATAGCCATACCTTGATTGTTATGACTGAGTCCTTGACAACCCAGATTAATGTTTGAATATGACAATGTTCTGTTTAAATATTGGTCACTGCTAGAAATGCTTAGGAACTTTTACCATTATACCTCCATGACAAATACTCGATGTTTACAAAAGCAATCGTGTGCGTGCTTTAAAATAAAAGAGATGATTTGTATAAAATAAATGAGTACCCGTGTGGGATGAGACAGACGGTATATCCGCGTGAAATACCGAGGTGAGCTCGAACCGGTGTGGTTGAGCATGGTGGGAGCTGTCTATCCTATCACAAGTTTTGGGATGATGTTGATGTGTCATCTAGCCTAACCCAATTCCCTGTACCACCACTCGACCGTTGTATGTGGCAACGGCCTAGCATAAATCCCACTAGTTGAGCTGCTGGTTATGTGGTGTGCTGGTGAGCAACAGAGGGCCATGGAGCCGGGGATACGGTCTATGTGAGGTATGCCCCTAGTTAGAACCTCGTTGGTAGGTTGCTAACCCCTGGTCGCGTCTGTGGTAACTTGTCAGTTTAGCTATGGTGGGTAATGGCTTTGATAGGAGCTACACTGGCACTAAGGTGTCCTTGTTGTGGTAGCCTACTTGTGGTTGTGTACACCTCTGCAGAGTTAAAACCTATCCGGATAGCCGTGTCCACGGTATTGGACGAGTTACGGCTTGGTCACTTCACTAGTCCCCTGTTTTGGTGTAAGAAAGAGTTGGAGTTTGATTGAGCTGAGAAATGTGTTGACATAGGCTACGACAGATGGGAAATCTGGTAGCAACAAAATTTTGTACGAAAAAGTATTGCTTTTACTGCTCCTTTTAAAAGAAACATTTGTGAAAACCCTCTGCGAAAACCAAACCCTTGCATGTGTATTCAAATTTGCTTTGCTGCTAAATGAACCATGAGCCTTCCTTGTTACGATACTTGCATACTTCTGTTATACCCCTCCGTGGTTGTGGTTGCGCTTGCTGAGTACGTATGTACTCACCCTTGCTTAATCTGTGCAGAGGCAGACCCGGACTTTGTGCCTGAGGATATCGTCTAGTGGGGTTCGTTCTGCACCCAACCTTTGCCTGTGTGTTAGGGTCACCCGCTGGAAGCCGCATGCGTTGCCACTTTGATGAAGACCTCTATGTTATCAATCTGTTTATCTGGAGCTTAGTGTTAGTTCTGTTTGTCGTGGCCCTGCAATGCCACCGTCTCCCGTAATGTCGTTGTACTGAACTATCTGTTGTAATAATGTGAACCAGCATCCTGGGACTGGTATTTGTATCACATTAAGTTCTCTCTTTCGAGGGGACGCTGCAGGTGGTATCAGAGCCGATAGGTTGGCCGTAGGACGTACCCCTAGGATCTTGACCCTACCTAGTCTTCTCTCACCAGTTTGTTCTTGCCTAATCCTTTCCCCCACACAAGTACTCACCGACGGCTTTTTGACTTGTTCCAGATGGCCCAGTCGGCTGACGAGGGTTGGGGCGAAGGAGTCTGCCCCGCAGAACCTGGCCTCCCCAAGTTGCTGCTGCTCAGCCTGGAGCACGTTGGAGTCACAGAGACCCCCGAGTACTTTTACCGGGAATGCACCACCAATGGTACCCGTCGGTGCCGGATGTTCATCTTTGTGGGGAGAAGCTCGCTGTACAAGGAAGTGGCGCCTTGGTTTGTTCACGCCACCGGCTACGACCGTCCTAATGCCTACCGCAAAGCCGCAAGAAGAGCCCTGATGTGCCTCCGCGAGCTCTACAGGCAGTACCTCGTGGGAACAGCACTAGGATTTACCCCACCCCTGGAAAGTGGAGGACGCGAATGGATTGCCCAGATGAGGAACCTTGGGAGAGATGAAGATATGGAGGACACTGTGTCCCACTTATCCATTTACCTCACTGGCTTGGACAGGCTGTACCGAGAGACATCGGGACAGCTGAGGCACCAGATCCGCAGAGCCGAGAAGGCAGAGAAGGAACTAGAAGAGGTAAAGAGAGAGCTAGGAGAAACAAAGGAAGAACTGGAGGTACAGAAGGTGACGGCCACACAGGCTGTCAGTTCTCTAGCCACTCACCAGACTAGATGCCAGGCCTACTATGAGTATTTGGATAACCTGGAAGCGTACAGGAGAGAAAGAGGGTTGTTGGAAGATGAACCAGAAATGACTCATGTGGACGCAGGCACTCAGACCGAAGAAGAAGTGCCAGAGTACCAACTCCCTCTGAAGAAGCGCCGAGTCTGTCTGGACTAGCTTAGCACTTAGTCTAGCCCTTCCTAGAGTAGTCTGTTGTACCCAGTAGCACTACCGGCTTAGCCTCGATGTATCCATGATCTTTGTACCCCACTATGTTGTGCAATAAAAGCTATCTTTTATCCGGCATCTGTTCAGACTTTTGTTTTTCCCCTGGTTTCAGATGGCAGAACAAGGATGGACCCAGGGAGTTTGCCCAGTCACACCGGGCTTCGCTAGCCTGTTGATCCCCGCGCTGGAACGCCTCGGTGTGCCAGAACGCCCGAGGTACTACAGCAGGGAGTATGAGCACCATGGGACCCAACGCTGCAGAGTGGTCATAGTGGTCGCCAAGAGTGACCTCCACCCCGTCGAAGCATGGCGTACGACCGCCACAGGGTTCAGACACCAGGACACCTACCCCTTGGCTCTCAGGAAAGCCCTCCGCTTCATGTGCGGAATCTTTGAAAGGCACCTGGTCCCCACCCCAATGAGGTACTTTCCGCCGATCGTCAGAAGTGTGGTCTGGCGAGCCCGCATAAGGAACTTGGAGCAGCGCCGTCAAGAGGAGCCCCTTTTGCACCAAGTGGTCACCTACCTCAATTCCTTGGACCAACTCTTTGACGAGCAGGCTGAACGCCTGAGAGAACAGACTGCCCGGGCGGAACAAGCAGAATTCTCGGTCCGCATGCACCAAGTCCAGGTAGCCCAAGCGGAAGCAAGAGCCGCTGCCGCCATCAGCAATGAGGCAGTCGCCCAGGAAAGCCTCCGGCAGGCTCGGGACCTGCGTATACAGGACTGGACCCGGAGTGGAACGCCTGTCCCGGCAATTGGAGAACCCCAT
The DNA here is from genome assembly GCA_033239725.1 of Echinochloa phyllopogon. Lineage (NCBI taxonomy): Eukaryota > Viridiplantae > Streptophyta > Magnoliopsida > Poales > Poaceae > Echinochloa > Echinochloa phyllopogon. The sequence continues at coordinate 3,467,193 of BTCW01000002.1, forward strand.
GTCCTACTGGGAACACCTGTCATGGCATGGGGTGAGATTGTGGGGAACCATCCCATACTGCCAGGGATCCCCGCGGGACCACCACCCACTGAAGATGGACCGTCTGAGCCGCCTCGGGAGAATGGGACCTTGACTGAGGCTGAGCAGGCTCGACTTGCACCGCCAGAGGAAAGCTCGCCCCGCGAGTAAGCCCAGAGTCACGCGCTCAGATGGGGATGAAGCCAGCTTGGTCCGGAGAACCCTTGTAACCCTAGCAGTAGTTTCCCTATCCTGTCCTGTAACCCCGCCTTGTAGTGCGAGCCTTGTTGTACCCCTCCCCAAGTGTTGTAACCCTCAGCTGTTGGAATGGAACCTTGTGTGGTTGCTTGTTAGCTTGTGTGCTGTTCTGCCTTTTTAAAAATGCGAACTAATCAACTTAAACATCATTTTAACCCAATCTCACGAGGGCCTTGCTCAACCTGCAGATGGTGAACACTCGTGCTAGCGCCTCTCAGAGACGCGCCCCTCCTGCTGGAGGAGAACAACCAGAAGGAAGGAGAGAGAATCCTGAGAACCAGGAAGTGGATCAGCAGGATCCTATGGGAGAGAACCAGCCTGAAGGGCAAGCGCCTGTAAGAGGCGGACCAGAAGCAAGCCATCCCAGGAGTCAGAATGAAGGATCTTTTGCTATGCCTCCACTCCCACCAGATTTCAACCTGGCACAAGCGTTGTACCACCACACCCTGTTCATGCAAAACGTGTGGAATGCCAGCCGCCGTCAGGAGACAGCCCGTAGACCCAGTGCGGGTGATAAGTTGACCAATTTTCTGAGAACCAGACCGCCCACCTTTGGAGGGTCCAGCAACCCCTTGGAAGCAGATGACTGGCTGAGAACTATCAAGAGGAAGCTGGAACCGTTTGGATGTGGAGACCGTGACAAGGTTCTCCTGACCACTCACCAGCTCACTGGAACTGCTTCAGCTTGGTGGGATGCTTACTGTGCAGCCTCCCCGAACGAGTCTGCGATCACCTGGAAGGAGTTTGAAGAAGAGTTCCGTAGCTACCACATCCCTGACGCCACCATGAGGCGCAAGGCAGATGAGTTCCGTGCACTGAAGCAAGGGAACAAGACTGTGGAAGAGTACACCCACGAGTTCACTGAGCTAGCCCGCTACGCACCCGATGAAGTGAAGACAGATGCCAAGAGACAGGACGCGTTCATCCGAGGGTTGCACCCGGATCTTCGAGCCCTGATAATCACCCACAGCTTCCCTGACTTCAATACACTGATGAACAAGGCCATTGTCACAGAAAGGGCCAGAATGGAGGCAAGGCAAGAGAACAAGCGCAAGTTCCTGGAGAGCAAGAACCGTCAGATGGACCGCTCGCAGAAGCCCAGGAGCTCCGGTTATGCTGCACCTAGACCCCAGGCTCCCGTGCAGTATAGGACCCAGTTTCAGGCCACAAGCTCCCAGGCTCCCAATAACCAGTTCAAGAGTCAGACCACCTCGAAGCCACCACAGAGCAAAGTCAGTCAGGCCACCGCTAGCAACAGCAATGCGAGAGCCTGTTTCAACTGCCGTGAGACCGGGCACTACATCGCCGATTGCCCGTATCCTAGGAGCAAGCCTGCGATATCCGTCTACTCCAACTCGGTGAATGGACCCAAACCGCCAGTGTCTGGGGCCAACCGTGTACCCGTCCGCAGCACCAACACCGGCAGCAACAACAACAACAACACCCAGCAGTCGTATGGACGAGCCCGCGTCAACCACATCGACGCGCAGGAAGCTCAAGGAGCACAAGGAGTAGTACTCGGTGAGTACCTAGTCAGTTCAGCTTTGGCAACAATATTATTTGATTCTGGGGCATCACATTCTTTTATATCATCAAGTTTTGTGGAAAAACACAAGATACCCACAATACTACTAAAGACACCCCTACTAACCCGAACACCTGGAGGTGATATTAAGTGCCAATTAGGTTGTTCGCGGGTGCGGATTCTTTTAAGTGGGGTAGAGTTTCTAGCGGACCTGGTAGTACTAGAATCCAAAGGAATAGATGTGATCCTTGGAATGGATTGGTTAGGCAAACACAATGGTCTCATAGGTTGTGCTGACAAGGTAGTGCACCTAACCAACCCAGATGGAATACAGGTAGCCTGTCACACCAAAGGAAATGGACCAGATCCTATGATCTTTAGTATGGAAACCACGACCATAGAGGAAGTCCCAGTAATCAGAGAGTATCCTGATGTTTTCCCTGAAGTTTTACCTGGTATGCCACCAGATAGAGACATTGAATTTGCTATTGAATTAGTCCCTGGAACCTCACCTATAGCCAAGAGACCCTATAGGATGGCAGCCTCAGAGTTAGCAGAGTTAAAGAAACAACTGGAAGAGTTGCAACAGATGGGATTTATCAGGCCCAGTACGTCCCCTTGGGGAGCCCTAGTGCTCTTTGTGAGGAAGAAAGATGGGAGTATGAGATTGTGCATCGACTATCGTGCACTAAATGATGTCACTATCAAGAATAAATACCCACTCCCCAGAATTGATGATCTCTTTGATCAGCTGAAGGGAGCCAAGTACTTTTCCAAGATTGACTTAAGGACTGGGTATCACCAACTGAAAATCAAGGAGAGTGACACCTCAAAGACCGCATTTGTCACCCGATATGGGCAGTATGAGTTCACAGTGATGCCATTCGGACTCACCAATGCACCGGCCTACTTCATGAACCTTATGAACAAGGTATTTATGGACGAGTTAGACAAGTTTGTCGTAGTCTTTATTGACGACATACTGATCTACTCCAAAAGTGCCGAAGAGCATGAACAACACCTGCGAGTAGTGTTGGAAAAGTTGAGAGCACACCAGCTCTATGCCAAATTCAGCAAGTGTGAGTTTTGGCTGGAAAAAGTAGCTTTCCTTGGTCACATTTTGACCGCAGAAGGAGTAGCAGTAGACCCAGAGAAGGTAGAGGCAGTCTCGAATTGGCAACAACCAACCAATGTGAGTGAGATCAGAAGTTTCCTTGGTTTAGCTGGGTATTACCGGAGATTTATTGAAGGATTTTCCAAGATAGCTAGACCCATGACAGAACTGCTCAAGAAAGAGAAGAAGTTTGTTTGGACCGAGTCTTGTGAAAAGAGCTTCCAAGAGTTGAAGAAAAGATTGACTGCAGCCCCAGTTCTAACCCTACCGGACATCCACAGAGATTTTGTCGTTTACTGCGACGCGTCCCGCCAGGGACTAGGATGTGTCCTTATGCAAGATGGAAAGGTTGTGGCTTATGCCTCCCGACAACTTAGACCCCATGAGCAGAATTACCCAACGCATGATTTAGAATTCGCAGCTGTAGTGCACGCACTCAAGATCTGGAGACACTACCTAATTGGGAACAAGTGTGAAATATACACGGATCATAAGAGTTTAAAGTATATTTTCACCCAACCGGACCTGAACCTCAGACAGAGAAGGTGGTTGGAATTGGTTAAGGATTATAATGTGGAAATTCATTACCACCCGGGCAAGGCCAATGTAGTGGCAGATGCCCTAAGCCGAAAATCTTACAGACCCAAGAATGCCCACCTGCAAGAAGAGATGGCACGATTAAATGTGCACATTGTCCCCCAGAATGCTAGCCACCAACTGACGATCCAGTCCACTCTGGAGGATCGGATCAGAAATGCCCAGGGAACGGACAAGGATTTGGTACAGATCTGCAAGCACACCGGAGAAAATAAGGCACCGGACTTTAGAGTCGACAGCAAGGGAACGCTGTGGTATAAAGATAGGATTTGTGTGCCTAAGGAAGGAGACCTTAGGCAGATAATCATGGACGAGGCTCACAACTCGCCATATTCCATTCACCCGGGATCCACCAAAATGTATTTGGATTTAAAGCAGAACTATTGGTGGAAAGGAATGAAAGCTGACATAGCCCAGTTTGTCGCTCAGTGTGATACCTGCCAAAGGATTAAAGCAGAACACCAGAAGCCGGCAGGATTATTGCAACCCCTGCCTATCCCCGTCTGGAAGTGGGATGAGATAGGAATGGACTTTGTGGTAGGACTACCCAGAACACAGAAGGGACATGACTCTATATGGGTAATAGTGGACCGACTCACTAAAGTCGCTCACTTTTTACCTGTACGGACGAATTATGGTGGAGAGAAATTGGCCAAACTATATATGGAAAACTTAGTGAAGTTGCATGGAGTGCCCAGTAGAATTGTTTCGGACCGAGGAACCCAGTTCACCTCGAGATTTTGGAAGAGTTTGCATAAAGCTATGGGCACCAAATTGGATTTCAGCTCCGCGTACCACCCACAGACCGACGGCCAGACAGAAAGAGTAAATCAGATCATGGAGGATATGCTGAGAGCGTGTGTCCTTACCTATGGTAAAGATTGGGAACCGAGTCTACCCTATGCAGAATTTTCTTACAACAATGGTTATCAGGCAAGTTTAGGTATGTCCCCGTTTGAAGCCCTCTATGGGAGAAAGTGCAGGACTCCTTTAATGTGGTCAGAGGTAGGAGAGCGTACACTAGTGGGACCCGCACTCATCAAAGAAGCCGAAGAGAAGGTAGCTGAAATTAGAGAGAAATTGAAAGCAGCACAGTCCAGACAGAAAAGCTACGCAGACAAGAAGAGGCGAGAACTGGAATTCACTCCAGGAGATTTTGTTTATCTCAAGGTTTCACCCATCCGGGGAACCCGCAGATTTCAAGTCCATGGGAAGTTAGCCCCTCGGTATATCGGACCATACCCGGTGCGAAAGAAAGTTGGAAAAGTAGCCTACCGATTGGAGTTACCCGAAGCAATGTCAGATATACACCCAGTATTCCATGTATCCCAGTTGAGAAAATGCCTGAGAGTACCTGAGGAAGAACACATACCGGAAGAAGAAATTGACCTACAGACGGATCTACGTTACCAGGAGGTACCGGTCAAAATTTTGGACACCGTCACTAAGAGAACCAGAAACTCCGAAGTGCGAATATGCAGAGTACAATGGAGTAGACACAGTGTAAAGGAAGCTACGTGGGAGAGAGAAGATGCCCTGAAGAAAGAGTTTCCCCACCTTTTTAGGAGCCAGCCGAATCTCGAGGACGAGATTCCTTTAAGTGGGGTAGGTTTGTAACGCCCGCGTTTTGATCTCTGGGAAAGTCACCTAAAAATCCACCCGGTGAAAACTCTTTCAAATGTTTTTCCGCCCGAGCTCCCCTCCCGCCAAATCCTCTTCGCCTGTCGTTTTCTTTCCCCCTCTCTCTCTCTCCCTATCCGCATCGCTTCACTCCCATCCTTTCCGTCCCGTCCCGCGTCGTCCGCCCTTGGGTCGACCGCCGGGCCACCCATCCTTGGCCGACCGTCGTCGACCGCCCGCCGCGAATCCCGCCGTCCCCTTCCCTTTTCCTTTCTCTCTCTTTTTCTTTTTCTCTTTCTTTTTTTTTCTCCCTCTCTTTTTCTTTTTCCCCTTTTCTCCTTTTTTCCTTTCCCTCCTTTTCCCTCCCTCCTCTGCTTCCTCTGCTCCCCCTCCCCGACGTCGTCCCCGCTCTGCTCTGCCCCCGCTCCCCGTTCGGCTCCGCCGGCCGCCCCCCTCTCTCTGCTCTGCTCGTCGCCGCCACTCCACCTCTCTGCCTCGCCACCACCACCCGGCTCCGCCGCGCCGCGGACCCGCCGCACCATCCGCGCCGACCTCGCCACGCCCCGGCCCGCCGCTCCGACCGCCGCACGCAGCGCTCGCGCGTGCACGCCACCGCCGGCTCACTCACGCACGCTCGGCTCCGCTCCACGCCACGCCACCACCATCGTGCCACCCTCGCCCTGCTCCCGTGCGACCGCCGTACGCCATTGCCGTGCCGCCCACCCGAGCTCCTCGACCAGCGCGCACGCCACCGCCGACCACCGCACCGCCTCTGCACGCCACCCCCGTCCTCGCCATCGGCCCCATCCACTCGGCCACGCACGCCACGTCGTGACGCATGCATGCGACAAGCGCACAGCGCCGCCACTGCACCACCGTACCGCCATTAAAGCCGCCCGCCGGCCACCGCCTACCCCCTCACCGTCGGCCCGCCTCCTCGAGCTCCCTCAGCGCCTATAAAAAGGACCCCGAGCACCCTCTCCTCCACCACCAGCTCACCCGCCCTCCAATTGAGCCCCTCCACCGCCGCAACGCCGCCGCCATCGCCTCCAGTGCCGCCGCCGCCGCCGCTCTGGTGAACCGACCGCCTCACTCCACCCCCGCTCGAGGTAGGACCACCAGTAGACTCGCCATGCATCCCACTCCCTTTCCCCCCTGTCCCCGTCCGCCGCCACCGCCCCAATCGCCGGCAATCCGGCCGGCCAGTACCGCCGCCGCCGCTCCCCCCCCCCTGCACTGTGTCGCGAGGAAGAAAGGGCAGTTTTGCCCGTAACCCCCTAAAGATTGTCCTAATCAACCCGCCGTCCACATAAACAGGAGCCCCCTCTCTCGCACATTTGCATATGACCCCCTGGACTTTAAACAATTTAACCCGCAGTCCATACAGCACTATTCCCTCTCTCTCTGTTTATTTTGCCCGAAGCCCCTGAGCTTTCCCATAATTACAGAAAGGTCCTTATTCCTTTAAAACAGCCCCTAAACCCCACTAAACCCATCATTTCATGCGCCAAATTAATCCCGTTTGACCCCAAACTCCACCACCATTTTCACCAATATATTTTCGCCAAACCCAACCAGTCCATACCCGAAAATAATCATCTCATCACCATCCGCTCTCTTTTTCCGTTCTTTCTTTTGGAGCTCAATAAAACCCTTTTTCTTTTATTTATTGAGTGTTTGCTTGTGTGTACCGTAGACTCCGCCGTGAACGAGGAAGGACTCGAGGAGGAGCAGTGCTACGAGCAGGAGCTCGGAGACCAAGACCCCGGGCAGGAATCCCCCGAGGGTTGGGAGAACGGCAAGTGCAATCCCACCCTTTGATGCATACTTTTGTCCCAGTTTTTATAAACACAACCCATGGCCTATTTTATAAAACTTGCATGATTTTACTGCTAAACCCGGTTGGATAGCCATACCTTGATTGTTATGACCGAGTCCTTGACAACCCAGATTAATGTTTGAATATGACAATGTTCTGTTTAAATATTGGTCACTGCTAGAAATGCTTAGGAACTTTTACCATTATACCTCCATGACAAATACTCGATGTTTACAAAAGCAATCGTGTGCGTGCTTTAAAATAAAAGAGATGATTTGTATAAAATAAATGAGTACCCGTGTGGGATGAGACAGACGGTATATCCGCGTGAAATACCGAGGTGAGCTCGAACCGGTGTGGTTGAGCATGGTGGGAGCTGTCTATCCTATCACAAGTTTTGAGATGATGTTGATGTGTCATCTAGCCTAACCCAATTCCCTGTACCACCACTCGACCGTTGTATGTGGCAACGGCCTAGCATAAATCCCACTAGTTGAGCTGCTGGTTATGTGGTGTGCTGGTGAGCAACAGAGGGCCATGGAGCCGGGGATACGGTCTATGTGAGGTATGCCCCTGGTTAGAACCTCGTTGGTAGGTTGCTAACCCCTGGTCGCGTCTGTGGTAACTTGTCAGTTTAGCTATGGTGGGTAATGGCTTTGATAGGAGCTACACTGGCACTAAGGTGTCCTTGTTGTGGTAGCCTACTTGTGGTTGTGTACACCTCTGCAGAGTTAAAACCTATCCGGATAGCCGTGTCCACGGTATTGGACGAGTTACGGCTTGGTCACTTTACTAGTCCCCTGTTTTGGTGTAAGAAAGAGTTGGAGTTTGATTGAGCTGAGAAATGTGTTGACATAGGCTACGACAGATGGGAAATCTGGTAGCAACAAAATTTTGTACGAAAAAGTATTGCTTTTACTGCTCCTTTTAAAAGAAACATTTGTGAAAACCCTCTGCGAAAACCAAACCCTTGCATGTGTATTCAAATTTGCTTTGCTGCTAAATGAACCATGAGCCTTCCTTGTTACGATACTTGCATACTTCTGTTATACCCCTCCGTGGTTGTGGTTGCGCTTGCTGAGTACGTATGTACTCACCCTTGCTTAATCTGTGCAGAGGCAGACCCGGACTTTGTGCCTGAGGATATCGTCTAGTGGGGTTCGTTCTGCACCCAACCTTTGCCTGTGTGTTAGGGTCACCCGCTGGAAGCCGCATGCGTTGCCACTCTGATGAAGACCTCTATGTTATCAATCTGTTTATCTGGAGCTTAGTGTTAGTTCTGTTTGTCGTGGCCCTGCAATGCCACTGTCTCCCGTAATGTCGTTGTACTGAACTATCTGTTGTAATAATGTGAAACAGCATCCTGGGACTGGTATTTGTATCACATTAAGTTCTCTGTTTCGAGGGGACGCTGCAAGTTTCCTTGAGAATAAAATGCTAAATGTAATTCGAATTTAGTTTGCAATTTAGATAAAATTCTAAAAGTGCGTAGAACCTCCATGCGTATATATTTTCTTTTAGGTTTCTAGCTCGTCTTTGGAATATCCTGAAAGTACTACTCAAAAGAAATCTTTTTTGGTACATGGCAAACTAGATATCCATTTTTAGTAAAATATTTGTTATGTGACTAACATAATGAATGCATAGATGTATGTTAGTTGTTAAGACTTCGGTAAATAAAATTTAACACACAAAAACATTTTCTAACCACCATTTTGTAAAAATATCGTTCAAAATTATGCTTATGTAAAAATGCAACAATTTATTCTCATATCTTTATAAAGCAGATATATACATTTGTACTCCCATTATCATGATATGTATGCGTAATATGTACTAATACTGATGGATTATTTGCTAAAAAAAATCTTGAATCCAAAGGAGTCCGTCTGAGCTTACATGACATATGACTACATGTATGGTCTTAATTTTCCATTTTAGCACAAGGTTATGATGGTCTGAACATATTCTTTAGGAACTTCATGCCCAGTTTTTTTATTCTTTTCACGCAAAAGACAAGTTTTTTTTCCTTGAAGGATTAGGCTTGGGAAGAGCAAAAGTAAATCAAGAACACCAATCCTCACGTCAGGAAACAGTTTGTTCGTTTTAAATTCTGATGAATTCTTGTGGAATCCCCTTTGTCTCTCCGATCCGAGAGCAAGATCGATCTGCCACCAACCAAGGGCGAAAGTACAGCCCTTCTACAGTTCTACTGCTACCAGTACCAACCAAAACTAGCCCAAAATTAATTAATTCACTTCAAAGCAGTGCTCCCACTAATGAGAAAATTACAAGAAGGCTTAACATAAATAAAGTAAGTTTAAAGATACCCAAACATTGTACACACGCAAACAGCATATAGTATTATATTGTTGTGTAGTTGTAGTCCTAGCTGCTAGCTGCTAGTACGAGCTAGTTCGATCCAGTTGGTACTAGATACATTGAATTTGATTTCTCTGCTCCCTAGCTTAATTGTCTTTGTTTCCCGGCACTCAATAATTAAGGCCCACCGCAAAACCAATTTAGCCACATGTTAAGTTTTTCTTTCCTGATTGAGAAACCAACATGAATAATGTATGCTTAACTAGTCAATTTTCAGAACTGATACCACAGCAACTAAGTGTGAATGAAATTAAGATTCCGCGCAAACACAGTCTCAACCAATTATACGTGCACATCATTGTCTAGCTGGCATCTCGAAATCTGGATCCATGTAATATATCACCCTAGATCCATCTAGTAATGTTACTATCATAAAACAGAAGGAATTCAGGCATGGCCAAGTCGTTGTTACCGTAGTACTTAGCTTGATAAACAACTGAGAGTGAGTTGCCTGAAGTCTCTGTTGGTCAGTACCAAGCATAGCAGCGCATAGTTTATATTAATGCGCTAATTGGTTTCAGCTGATCAGCAACCACAAGTTTCTGATGAGAACGAGAATGCGATGATGCCGACAGAGTATCAAGATTTGTTTATTGGATTAGCAATAAGATCTGGATACACGCAGCTCAGTCGTACGACAGATTATTCAGCATTTAGGTCGAAGAAGAAACGCATGTGGATTTGCACAGGAGTTCGTCGTACGGGCGTCAATAAGTTTGGGCTCAATGGTTGTGCTCCATATTTGTTAATGGTGTTGATTATTGAAAGGATTTACAGGGAGAATGAGGTACAAGCAAACATGAGTTAGGGTATAACTGTTCAGATATTATGGAGCCTAAATGCCTAGATTCTAGCTAGTGCACTTACTAGAGTATATGTTCTTCATTTTCTACGAGAGTAGGTGATGATGTGACTAAATATAAAGCAGTTGGAACTGTATGTATAGGTTAAATCAACAAGTTAAACAGTACCACTTCCTTTTTAATAATAATAAGAGTAACTTGTAATTTTTGAATTCAGTTGTTTCTAATGGTAACAGTTAAAAGTAGTGTTATATATGTATACAATATTCTTTATGTGAATCTTTTGCGAGAAATATTAATATGTAATTTTGCGGTGTTCAACTCAAGCATTTAGATCGATGAAAAAAAATTATTTATCATCAGTATAGATGGATTCTAAAATGCCAATTTTCATGCGTGTGGAGGAGTACTACAATATTTTATACTGATTAAAAACAGATGGTAAGATCAATTTGCATGCCGACATATATCGCTTCTATGACGGAAAAAAAGTACGGTCGGCACTGAATACTATAATGGTAAATGCGTCCTTTTCATGGGTTTTACAAATGCCATATCATCCATCCTGTCAATTTACAGCGTCCACTCATAAGTCATAACGGATGATCGAAATGACAAGTTTGATGAATATGGCCAGCTCCTATATTTTAATGTAGAGTGTAGTAAAGGCAAACCATGACCGCGCGAACTGCTTTGTTTAAGGAAAATACAAGGCTTACATTCTCTGTCCCCTCAGCTTTCACAAGGGGCATCATTTTTTATACAGTATATAATATTTTTTCTTTCAATATATGTAGTGTTGTACTAGTACTTATATATCCAAATAAAGGAATGTAACAGAACATACTCCCAAAAGCTACGGCGTGATCCTTTTCCCAGCTCATATCAATGAAGGTTTTTTTAGACAGTTATATGAATGTGGTAAATCATACTAAGATACATCCAAGCCTCTTCGTATTACTAAAATACAGTGAAGGTATTTTCTGAGAAGAAGCAAATATCCTGGTTTTATATGTATATAAATAAAACCTGATGTTTACATATAGAAAATTTTAGGAATCTTTTGGGTGTATATGCAACACTTTTTGAGGGACGGGAAGGATTATCGTACCATCTTCCTAAGTTGCATTCTGATTTGACATTGGTAATAAATATGTTTTGTTTATGGGGCCTATAGTTGGCTAGTTTCTTCTTTCTTGACGCAGCAAACAAAAGGAAAGTTAGATTTTCTATGATCTAGCGCATATCTGTCTAGTCACTAGGTGTGATGACCCCAAACCTGCTCCTATAACCGCAGGTGCTTGACCTCTAGTCAATCAGTTGTCTGCACTGCTACTATATGATGGTGTATGGGCATTAGAGAGTTGACTCGTGTGCTAATAAATTCTTGATGCTTTTAGTTTGTCGATGATACTCCCTCTATTTTACTATATAACTAAGAGCCCATCAATGGCGTTAATAACAAAAGAGTTGTTAGAAATTCGAACCGACAGGTTCCACCACAAAAAACTTTATAAATTGGCATAGAATCAGTTTGCTACAATAAAATTTAATTTTTCTCAATATTTTGTTTCAAACAGTATACATCTAATGAGTTCTGAATGAGAAACTTTAAGGAAGCTGAAGGATTACTCTTAGCAATAGTGAAGGTAAATAATCTACAAATTTTCGTACTCTACGAAAATTTTTGTATTTGACGACAAATGTGCACTCACTATTTTATTTACACTAGGTAAAAAGAAACTCTATTTGACACATTGTCAAACTCTTCACATGGATTTATAGGAGTCCCGATCTTTCTGTAAAAAAAACCTCGAAGGAATATATTTTGGAACACCAGGAAAACTTTATTTCGAGGTATAAAAATAAGAGAGAACGGTAGAGGGGTAAAGTTAAAACAAAGAACATGGGATGGTGAAAAAAGGTGGGGGTATGGGAAGGGTCGAAGGGATATGGAGATGAGAAAGCATTTTACTTTCTCAAGGAATCCCTCTTTTCATCTTTACCCCCAAGGTTTGTTTTCAAAAAAAAAAAATCTTTACCCCCAAAGGTGAAGATGAACACAATCCAGCCAGCGTTCACGGAGAACTCGACACGGACGAGAAGTAAACTGCGACACGTGCGAGTAGTATATGTCCTGTAATTTGTCCTGGTCTCCCGGCTGGTCACTCCCCGCCGGCGAACGACATGACCCGGATGCAACAACTCACAGCCCAAAGGGCACCACCCCCATCTCCTAAATTCCAAAGGCAGCAACAGCAACTCCCAAGCAAAAGGGTTATTCAAAGAAATAACATCACATTATATTCCTCTCTAGTAATAATAAAAAGGAGAAAAAGTACATATCACACCAAGCAAAAATCACACACATGTAAAGTTACATCAACAAATTGATACAAACAATGCACATGTAAAGTCACACGCATATATAAAGTCATGCCAACAATTTGTTACATTACATATATATAAAAATATAAATATGTAAATATATAAACCCATGGCCAGGAAATTAGGAGCAGCGTGGCAACGGGACAGGTGCACCTAATACTCCCAGCTCAACCCTATCTAGGTCTTGCATATATATACAATGTTACCACACCGGCTACTCGCGACGACCTACAAAGTCTATAACAAATATACAACGTACGTACTTGTCCATAAAAAAAATGCTAATTTCATTTAAGATCATTATCTTTCGAGTTTTGAGTTAACCTAGCCATCCATCCATGGTGTAGCATGTGACACTGCTGCCTAACTGCCTATGGAGAGGAGGCTCTTCCGTTTCAGCCAACGACACCACCATCATATTCATAGCCCATCATATAGCTACTGTATATACATGTACGCATACACGTCTCCTCCGGCCTCCTCTCGTCTTCTCCAGTGAGCTGAGATTTGACGGCAGAAAAGGGATCACCACCAGCAATCCACACACGCACACACCTTTCCCTTCCCTTCTCCGGTTCTCCCCCCCTCCCACTCCCAGCTGCCTCGCCCCATTAATATCTAGGCCGCCCCGCCCCCCCTCTCTCTCCTCCTCCTCCTCCAACAGTGAGAGCTCGTACTCTCCACGGCCGCCGCCATTAGTGGCCCGTAGAGATCGACGGGAGAGAGAAGCTACAGGGACACACCGCGCGCCGCCGGCCTCTTTCTCGATCGAGCAAGCTAGCAAGCTCCGAAAACGCACGCGCGGCTTCTAGCTAGGGCTCTTCTGCCCGTCCGTCCGTCCATCCACCATGGATCAGAGCTTCGGGAATCTTGGCGGCGGCGGAGGAGGGAGCAGCAGCGGGGGCTCCAACTCCGCCAAGGCGGCTGCGGCGGCGGCGTCCTCCTTCCTGCAGCTGCCGCTGTCCACGGCGGCGGCGGCGGCCCCGGTGGGCGGCGTCGCGTACTACGGCGCGCCGCTCGCGCTGCTGCACCAGGCCGCCGCCGCCGCCGGGCCGTCGTCGTCGTCCCATCAGCCGCCGCCGTACGGCATCGGCAAGCACCACCACGCGGCGGCGGAGATCTCGCCGGCGGAGGCCGACGCCATCAAGGCCAAGATCGTCGCGCACCCGCAGTACTCGTCGCTCCTCGCCGCCTACCTCGACTGCCAAAAAGTAGGCGCCTTTACCCCCGCCGCCGCCATCCCTTCTTTCTCACCATCACGGCACACGGAATCACCCGTCAAAATCCCAGCTTTTTTACCCCACATCCATGTTTCGAGCAAGATTTGCTTAATTTGATGCATAACCAGTCTGTCACATACACACATCGGCTATGAAATGACGTGGTGGTGTGCTGTGATTCGCAGGTCGGTGCGCCGCCGGACGTGATGGAGAAGCTGACGGCCATGGCGGCCAAGCTCGACGCCCGCCCGCCGGGCCGCCATGAGCCGCGCGACCCGGAGCTCGACCAGTTCATGGTTCGTCTCCGTCCCTGTCCAATTCTTCTCCATCCATCAGCTAATTTTATCTTGCCCTTGATTATTTCTGTTCCGATTTGCAAATCTAATACGCATGCTAATCTATCTGACTGATTTCTCCGGTTGCTGCTGCTGCTGTGCACGATTCCATGGATCAGGAGGCGTACTGCAACATGCTGGTGAAGTACAGGGAGGAGCTGACCCGGCCGATCGACGAGGCCATGGAGTTCCTCAAGCGGGTGGAGGCGCAGCTCGACTCCATCGCCGGCGCCGGCGTTGGCTCCTCCGCCCCCGCGCGCCTCTTGCTCACCGGTAATGACACAAACAAACCAATTAACTGCTGCTTCTTGCTCTCTCGTACATGGCTACTCGTACGGCGGCCTCCTGTTTTTATTAATAATATTATTACTACATGTGCCCTCGGCTCTTACCGCATTGGGAATGGCTGTTGTGGATAGTCGGGGTGGTTGCTCTGGATCATTGCCATTGTGAGCTATATACCCCCCTTGCTTCTTCAGTGGATTACTTTAATCCCCAGATGATTAAATATTTAATTAATCCGACTGGCGATCGATCGACTAGGAGGGAATGGATGATTAAATAGTTAATTAATCCGACTGGAGCCTCCGCATGCGCTAATAATAAAAAATTAGGGAGGGGATTAGCGCGGGGGTTAATTATTAAGACGCACGTAATCTAGGTTGCTTTTGGTTGGCATCGAGGGCACAGTGAGGAGCCGTGTCGCATGGCAGGGCCTCCTCCTCTCGTTCCTCGCCATTGTTTATTCAGTGATCTCTGATCTGATGGTGCGTGCCTGCTCGCATTATCCTATTGCCTGATGGCTGATGGATCCAGCACAAGCTACTAACTCACCAGGCTAGGCTAGCGCTTATTAGCTTTTTTTTTTAAATAAAGCTTATTAGCTAGTAGCTAATGGACTAATGGGACATGACAAGTGACAGGAAGCTTGCTTGTGTTTAGGGTTCCAAGGCAGGAGAATCCGGCTGTCTTGTACCTGTAACCATGCACATCTCTGTAGATGCAGATGCAGCAGCCTCACATCATTGCCTTCTTGTGTAGGAGCAGCTAGCTGCTTAGCATCCTTTGACTGTTCCCATCTCTTTTTTCTTGCTGGGTGAATTTGAGTGAAAATGTCACATCGAACACTGTAGCCGCACTGTAACATTTTTCGTTTGTTTGTGGTAATCATTGTCTTACCATGACCTAACTAGGCTCAAAATATTCGTCTTGTCGTGTACATCAAAACCATGTACTTAGTTTTTTTATTTACCTACATTTAACGCTCTATGCTAAGGAGAGAGATTTGATGTGACAGTGAATAGTGAAGTTTAGAGAGAGAAAGTTTGGGGGAAGTTTTGGATTCGAAGGGAAGTGAACACCCCCTAGAGTAGTTTATGGAGAGATCAGAGATGCATTGGGAAATGGTGTCATGGCTGCCTAATCTGACCAACCAAACTAATCCCTCACCGGCCTGTAGTTCTTCACCTGTCTGGACGACATACCTGCTATGCTACCACTGTAGCGACATTATTTAGCAGCAGTTCTCTGCTCTGTCCTGGACGTACATACACAATCGTGTTGGGTTTGCAGCAACCGCAGCACAAGCGTGTGTGATAGCCTGATGGGGCGCCGTTCGTGTCTTCCGGGGGCGCTGCCGGCCTGTTTTGAAGTTGGGCGTGCAGGTACAGTGCGTGTGCAGATTTGTGTAGAACAAGGTGTACACCGTCTGTGGCTGGGGCAGATCTGTGGCACTGTTCTATGCTACTGTGCGCGTTGTGCATGGCTGTACCGTGCTGTATGTAGGAGCGCAGACAAGCTGATCTAGGCGTCTTATATGGTTGCAGTTGCAGTACAGGTTCTTCAGATATTTCCCACAACAGAAATCTTCAGGCTGAGAGTAAATCCCCAATTCAGAAATAAGCTATGCTGTTAGCCATTGATTATATTAGTTCACACCTTCTTTTTTGGAAGGTGGAATTTAGTCTAGTGAGAGTGTTGTGTCTATTCATGAAGCAGTAATGTCGGATTGGGAGGTCAATCATCTAGGATTGCTTCATTTGATCCATGAATCGAGGTAGTAAATTAATCACTGATGCAGCTTCTTTTATGAGTAGGCTAATTAGCTTTGTATGGTTCTAGTGTTAGGGCCTGTGAATTAGGTATTCACTATGCACCCTCTGTTCCCAAATACAACTTTGACGATTTTCTTGTTACAATAGTATGTTTGCAAAAAAATTCCTAGCAGAAGCTATGCTTTGATTTTTTTATGTGAAAGATCAGATATCTAGTAAAGAAGCCAGCAATGGTCAAATATTGATTAAAGAATCCTTGGGGCCGATTTTTCCACTTGGGTCAAGAATATCTTCTGTACAAATTTATGTAGTCAATAATAAGATACTGAAATCGTATACCTTTAGCTTTTCCCAACATTTCTTTTAGATGTACCAGTAAAACAGTAGATATTAGAATTTAGATCTTGTATCTGATAATGTATGGTGACGATACAGATGTTTCACTTTATCGAAAAGTTGGAAAGTTACCATTCCTTTGTCCCGAAAATTCCATACCCAGATACAGACATAGCCACATGGAGGGTTATTATGCGTAACTTTTCTATATGAAAGTAGTCTTGGCAAGATTGATCATTTTCTCCTCATTCAGCAAGACAAGGTATTAGCTGATGTATTAAATAATGCCATAAGCTTTCATGATGCACAAGGCCAGAATCATTCCATTTTCTAAAAGAATTATGTTAAATAATTGCTTTGGTCTTGTGAAGCTGTCAGCCATCCTGACCTCATGCTATAAAATTAGCTAGTGATGAGCTTCTGGCAAGTGGCATTACCTTTTTTGTTGGGATTAATATCTAATAAATAGCTTAAGAGTGCTGATGAATGCATATGCACCTCATTTGCATAGTTTTAGAGGTTATCAGCAAAGTTCCACTGTCATTTTATCAGATGATAAGCCATGCTCTGTCACTTTTTATTATGCGCTCCTCACTCATCTCAGTTCTGAGATAAGAGGTTAATAGTTTGTGCTAATTCAGTTGATTGGTGTCTAAGCACTGCCCATGTTATTTCCATGTTATCCTGGACAACATATATAAAATGTTAATGCTGACTGATATTTTATAATTGTTGCAATGCATTAGAAAACATTCTTTGGCACACAAGCATTTAGAAAACATGAGACTTTAGATATAAAAAAAAGACTACCAATGAAAAAAATGTTACAGAATAACAGCTAATTCTACAGAACCCACATCATATACAAATTTTTAGTTCATGCTTGTTGAAAAACAACATCAGATCCTTTTCTGTAAAAATAATGTACCTATTAAGGTGATAATATATGGAAATATGATGCATGATATTTCCTATTTCAAAATCTTGTATATTATGATGTTTCTTATGTTTCCATCCCCACCTGGCCAACAGTACGCTTTTTCTTATTAATGGATCCACTGTTTTCCCTGCCCATCTGTGGCCGTGATACATTTATTCCATCATCATCTAAAAAAATAATTCAATTACACTGGTTCTGGATACGAATTAATACTAGCAATTATTCTGGTGTCATCATGTGACGTTCGGACATATTCACCTAGATTAATGGTTTCCCTGCCCATCTGAACTGAAGTTATGGCCATATATATTTTTATTTGTTTGCAGTTTCATTATTCGCAGGCACTGTAAATGTGATACATTTATTCCATCATCTAAAAATTATTCAAATTTACTAGTTCTGAATAAGGATTAATACAGGCAAAAATGTAATTATTCTGTTGGTAATTTGGTATGGTGAACAACAGTCCCATTTCTTTTATTTTTCTATTTCTGGTTACTAAGTATTCCTCTTTTTCATCAATACATTTCAATTCTGGTTGTAACCAGGAAAACTGCCATTTGTTGATTTTATCTATGATTGTTTTTTGAGCTAAATCAGAACAACTTTTCCAAGAGCTAATTTGATGCAAAATGTATGGGTACTGGGATAGGAAGTTCGTACTAGTCCTTTATATTTTAATTTGGTCCTATATAGCTTTTTGAGTTTTCTGTTCTCAGTTTTCCTCCTAAAAAGTAGTAACGATGTAACGATGTTTGCACTTTGTAAGGAGCGTGTGATGTAATAAGACTGAGCAGGTTTATATCAGTTACACCCGACAAACGACAAACTAGTGGTCTTTGCATTTTTGTTTCATTTGGACTTGTTTATTTTACTGTTACTGTTATATATTCAAAATCCTTATCTCACCACTTGCATTGGCAATTTTCTACCAATTGTGACTACCCTCGCTACTGCTGTTCTAAAAATCCACTGTTCGACCTGCCCTTTGATTCCAAAACAGATATAATTCTTTACACACAGTTATGGGCTTTCCAAAGCCATCCATGTGGTCTGAACTGAAATACTTTGAACAGAATAAACCTCTGACTGACAAACTTGGGATCTTACCAAAACTAGTTTTGTCTGCAGATGGTAAATCAGAAGGGGTTGGCTCTTCTGAAGATGATATGGATCCAAGTGGCCGTGAGAACGAGCCACCTGAGATTGATCCGCGCGCGGAGGATAAGGAGCTCAAGTACCAGCTCCTGAAGAAGTACAGTGGCTACTTGAGCAGCCTCAGGCAAGAGTTCTCCAAGAAAAAGAAGAAAGGGAAGCTCCCAAAGGAGGCCAGGCAGAAGCTGCTTCACTGGTGGGAGCTGCACTACAAGTGGCCTTACCCTTCAGTAAGATAACTCTGACACCACAAAGCTCATACCGTCACACGTACAACAATGACAGCATTACCTTTCTCATTTAAATTTTGAAATAGTATGGAATGGTAAACTAAAAGGTATGTCAAATTGTTACTAACCCTATATTGATGGTGCGAGCAGGAAACAGAGAAGATTGCGCTCGCAGAGTCGACAGGCCTAGACCAGAAACAGATCAACAACTGGTTCATCAACCAGAGGAAACGGCACTGGAAGCCATCGGAGGACATGCCTTTCGTGATGATGGAAGGCTTCCACCCACAGACCGCCGCTGCGCTCTATATGGATGGCCCGTTCATGACTGATGGCATGTACCGCCTCGGTTCATGAATTCCAGTGGACCATTTGATCAGATCGTCATTGAAATATTTCTGTTTACCAGGATGCGTTGCAATGCAAGGACATTGTTATGGAATTTTTTTGTTACTGTTTCTGCTGATTCCCAAGGGCTCGCACTAGTGTTTATGGCTTGTAGTTCTCCTGTAATATTGTTAATTGCTGCTTGACGGCTTGTAATGTAGGTGTATTTTGAACTTGAATGTCCATGCAAGTATCCTGGTAATTAATTCGGCAGTTGCCTATTTGTATGATATATTGTACGGTTCAGATTGGTGAAACTAGTTAACGGTTGGCCTCTCTGAATCAAAAAGATGTGTCTTCTCCTTTAGCAGATGTCAAATGGTTAAAATAAACTACAGATTACTTCACATCTTTGAAGTTGTGGATGCAGTTTTTAAATGTGCAGTCTTCATAGTCTGCTTTGGTAAAGTTCAGGCAAGTGCAGTGCTGGTGTTTATTTCTTCGCTCTGAATCTGTGGTACTCCATTGTGCCTGATTCTTGAATGCTTTGAATATACAGTTGGAGTGTAAGTATAAGTGAAACTAGGTGGTACCCCGCGCGATGCCGCGAGAATTTTTTAAATAATATTTAAAAACACTAAATTGATTGCATAGTAATATTTTTTTTACAAACGACATTATACATGATTTAAGATTAAATTTGAAAATAGAAACATTAAGGTAATTGCATGGCAATATTCTTTTGCAAACAATATTATACATAAAAACATGTTCATTTTGTTGTGAAAGAATGACTCTTAAATGATTGATCATCTATGTATTTCTACCGTACGAATTTTATAGCACTGTACTTGTAAAGACCATGGATACTATTGGTAATAGAAGACCGGTGGATGACATCTACTGTGCGAATGTTGTAGCATTGCACTCGCAAAGACCATTGATGATATTGGTCATAAAAGATCGATGAATGACATAAATGGATAGTCCTAGTGGATGGATGACGTGTCAAGCTTGTATGATGGCCACCTTTATTTCTCTGTCAGCTTGTTTTGACCATCTGATGGTATATGGAGGATGAGAAACTCTATCCTAGATAGCTTACCGAGGTTGTAAAGATCAATTTTTTTCACAAAATAAAAATAAAAAGCGGGCCCGCGGTTAAAAGTGGTTTATCTTTTTTCGGCAACGAGGCATGGGACAAACAAATTTGAAAAGCTACTAGTAGCCTCTCTGCCTCTCTGACCAGGAACGAGATCCTCTGCAGTTTTATTCTCTACCTCCGAGGGACGTAGAGGCGAGCTGGCCGCCTGGCCCTTCGTCCTGCAACACACAGCACTGCGAGAAACGTGCTCACAGGTCACGGCAATCACCTACGCACAAAACAACACAGCCTAATTAACTGCAAAGGAAAACGAGAGCTAATGATGGGTTGTTTTTATTAAAAAAATAACACGGCCGAGTACACCACAGGAAAGACAAGAGGGATCAGCGGTACTACATACATTTTTATTACTTTTATCTGAAAAAAAATAAATTATTTTTATCCTAAGTTAAACTTTAATAACCAAATTTATATAAAAAGATATCAATATTTTATATCAAATAAGTAAAATTACATTCATCATGAAAAATATTTGCATAACTATCTTACTCCCTTCCCCAGACCCCGCACGGTGCGGGAAGCCTACGGCACTGGGTACGCCTTTTTTTAAACTATCTTACTCCCTCCGAACAAAAAGACACTCTAAGATTCAAAATACACTGATACATTTTACTACTAGTAAGAACGCACGTGCAGACATGCGCATTAAATAAAGAATAAAACTGCATAACAAATAGTCAATAAAGGCAGTGTTTCTTTGGATGTGGAAAAAAAATTTCAGCCCTTTTGACCAATAATTAAGGATATTAAATAAAGACATTTTACAAAACTATCTTTACAACATTAGTCTATTTCGCGAGACCTATCTAATAAGGTCTTTGACCGGATGATTAGAGGATGGTTACTGTAGCATTACTGCAGCAAAACATGGATTAATTAGACTCGTTAGATTCGTCGCGCAAAGTTGCACTCATCTATAAAAGGGTTTTACAAATAAATTTCATTTAGTACTCTGTGCATGCAAGATTCTCTTAGAAAAAAATTTGTACAAACTTATGAAACACGGCCAAAGTCAAAGAAATTAGAAAGTTTAATGTCTGAAGATCAATCAGATTAGAAAATTTATAGCATGAGCAGGTAGGAGAGTAGATACATAGGGCGTAAGTATACATGGTCGGTGAAAAAAAGTAGCCTTCAAATATTGGAAACCGTCTTAAAAGTGCTATTTTCTGTTTGATGTCGCAAATTCAACGTACTTTTCCTACATACCCAACATGTGGATCCTCCGTGAGGGATAGGTAAAAAAATTTCGAGGAGGAATTATTTTCAATTTGAAAAAGTCGGACTTAAGTCAAAACTGAAATAACTGTTTTTAGACGGAGGGAGTAAGCTGGAATCTTAGTTCACTTGGCTTATCAGCCATCAGCCAGGAGTGTTTTTCTCTCAGGAGAAATCAGCACCAGCCACCAGCCAGCCAGCAGTCTTTTTCTCTCAGCAAAAACTAACACTAGCCACCAGACAGCCGAACAGGGCAGACGAAGATCCACCTATCAAACCATCTTGCATGCAGTGCTCCTCACAAAAATATTTATTACCGAATAAAATAGAAACTAGACCAATGTATTTTTATAATAAAATAAACCATTGTGAATTCTCGTTTTCCTTTATAGTGTACTGAACCGTGTGTTGGTTTTGCGGGCAAGCGGTTGGTGTGAACACGTTTACCATTCTGCCGTTGGTTGCGGGATGGACGGCTCTGGAGCTCTACGTCCCTCGGAGGTAGAGAGAAGAACTGTAGAGGATCTCGTTCCCTCTCACCCAGGGAGGAAACATGTTCACGGCAGTACCTCTGCAACCAGATTGAACAGTGGCAAATAATATCTGATCATGGCAACCATGTACAAGATTCCACATGAACAGTGCCCCTTCTATGACAATCCTCGCCCCAGCAATCACTAGCATTATTGCAGCGTATTGCCCGGAGAATCATTCCACTGTCGCAGTGGCCGTCGACCTAACAGCATGTTGGTTGCAGGTTGTTGGAGAGGCATCTGCTATCTCTGAATCTCTCTATCAAGAGCCAGTGGGTGCTGTAGTAGTGACTGTATCGGTTACTACTGCTTCACCTAAAATAGTGCCAGCGGGTACTTGGTGACAGTAACACAGGAGCTAGAGCAGTGCCTTTCCACACGAATGTTCTCTGCCAGCCAAAAAGAGAACTGAAAGTGAGACGCTCCCGTTCCATGATCGTGCTATCTGAATATTTCAGGACCGGAAATTACCGTAAAAAGGATCCCCTCTGAAATGACTCTACTCTTGCACTGTTAAAAGGCTCGTGTGTTCCCCAACGACTGAAATAAAAAGACACGCCTGAAATAAAAAGCTGAAAGCCTGAAACCTCGATCAGACAGAGGTGATGCTGGCCATGGAGGCGTCGGTGTCATGAACCTGTTAGCTGGGGAGTCACCGTTCATGGTACGCGCGCGCGTGTGGCTGATCGAACAGCAGAAAGCTACGGCCGGAGCAAGTTGAGGTAGCTTAGCCCATGACATGATGAGCTGCCTGCTGACTGCTGTGACCGGCAGGCAAGCCATGCATATCATCCATGGAGACGACAGCGCCGCCGCCGCCGCACAGAAATGGAGAGCAGGAGATAGACGGGCCGTCGTGTCGGAGCACCACAAATATGCCTGCTTGCTTGCTTGCTGGAAGATGGCTTGATGGCTTGTCAAGTGTGAGTCAAGATGAAATCTTTCAGCAACAACCACCATCAGCTTTAATTTCTTACTACTGTTTTTATTAATGGCAACGATTGAACGACTGTCGTCGGCGGCGGTAGATCTGTAGTGGGATTATGTTAATTAGATTAGGTGCGAAGCAAACGCAATTATGGAGGTTTGATTAGGAAAGTGTCTCATCAGATGGGACTACCGTTCACTGCTGATGAACAGTGATGATGCGTAGTTAAATGTCGGATTCGATGGGTCTCGGGTTGATAAACGGGCCGGCACACGACCACGACGAGCCCAGTTTGGTTGGGCCGTCGGCAGGTGGCTGAAGGCCATATTAAAAAGTTAGTAGTGGAGGCCTAGTGTTCGGCCCAAACTCAAGGACGCAGGCCAGTCATCGTCCTTCTGCAAGGCCGAAAGACAGGACATGATTGAAGCGGCCCAGGCGGGGGCAGGAACAATGTGGGCTAGCGGGCTGACCGAACTCATATAGGTCCCTGGTTTATAGGAAGGCCTCTGGATCTCTGGTCCCTTTTCATTGTTCTTTCTTTGAATGGAGAGAAGTGAATGTGTATATTTACAGCATATAATTTTGATTTTTTTAATTTATAGGAAAAGGTTATGTCGTGAAATCAAAAGATGACAAAAAGCATGATGTCATGCATACATGCAAGATAAGTAACATGAATACATGCAAGATGTGAATCTTATAAACCATCAGCGCACTCTTTATTATAACATGAATACATGCAAGATAAGTAACCTATATTTTAATCGTTAGAATCTAAACATGATGTCATAGAATTAACAAAATCAGATAACATGAGGGTCATCTCATCTTCCTCCTGAGAGGTCGGATATGGTGCCGGCGCTCATCATCATCGTTGACGAACACTGGCTTGACATGACATGTAACCCTTTCCTTTGCAGCAAAGCTAGCATGTCCAAGCTCAGCTCTGTGCGCGTCAACTCCGGCAGTGGCGTCTCCCCGTCAAGATACTGCAAAACTTGCTGCATGCTCGGCCTTGCAGTGGCAGAGGGGTGCAAACACAACAATCCAATCCGAAGCACAGCACGCACCTCATCAGAGTTGTACTCGCCTTGCAGCCTTGGATCCACAGCATCAATCAGTGACTCGCTTTGCCAGTGCTGGAGCACCCAGTCAACCAGCAAGAACTGGTTGCCTTGCTCATCTTGCTTGATAGGCCTTTGCCCACATGTAACCTCAAGCATGAATGTCCCGAAGGCGAAAACATCGGTCATAGGGGTCGCCTTGCCCGTTCGCACAAGCTCCGGTGCTAGGTACCCTGTGGTGCCAACCACACGAGTGGTTTGTGGGTTGGCACCATGTTCGTACAGCTTTGCAAGGCCAAAGTCACCTAGTCGTCCATTCATTTCTTTGTCGAGCAGCACATTGCTAGTCTTGATGTCGCGGTGGACGACGACTTTCTCCCACCTCTCGTGTAGATAGTGTAATCCGGAAGCAACACCTCTGATGACACGCAGCCTTTGAGCCCAATTCAAGGTTGGTTGATCATCTTCTTCACTGTGTATGTACTTGTCGAGGCTACCATTTGGCATGTAATCATACACCAAGATGAGTTCATCTTTTCGCCGGCAGTAGCCAAGAAGTTGCACAAGGTTACGGTGCCTGATGCGGCCAATACTCACAATCTCCGCGATGAACTCTTTCATCCCTTGCTTCGATCCATGGGACACCTTCTTCACAGCGACCTCTACGGCGGACTTTTGGAGCTCTCCCCTGTATACCATGCCAAAGCCTCCTGCCCCAAGCAAGTACTTGTCCTTGAACCCTTCTGTGGCATGGAACAAATCTTTGTACGCGAACCGATGTGGCCCGAACTCACTCTCCCAATCTTCGCGCAGCTCAGTGTACCTCAACCGCCTTCGCACAAGTAGAACCAAGGCAATTCCCACGGCTAGGACAAGCACTGCACTTGCAATTGGCAGAGTTATCTCCAAAACTTTTGAGTGAGGCTTGGACACAATCTGGGGCAGCTTCGGCAACTTGGCGATGTCGATCACCGGAGCCGGTCGTCCGTTCATGCCAAAGCTCCAACCAAGAACATAGTGCCGTGAATCGCCTGGTCCGGTCGCCGATGAGAAGCCGATATAGGATGGTTCCTCTAGCACCGTTGACAGGTTGAAGCTATAGTTGAGCAATGGTTTCTTGGGCTTCTCCATTCCAAGGGGAGCCATGGTCACACTGATCTTCGTGGTCTCTCCATCGTAGTCCACCCAAACCTGCATCGCTTCACGGCTAATCAGGCTTATATTTTGGAAGCTGCCATTGCTGTCGTGGTAGAACCCTGCCTCGTAGGATCGCACGGAGCTGAGGCTGTTGATGTCGATGCCGACATGGTTGGCGTTGATGTCCTTGAACTCGATGTTCTGCACCGTGTCGAGCTCGACGGCGAACATGTGGTTGTTGGGGTTGCCGTTGTCCTGGGCGTTGGTGAGCCCCATGTACTGGTCCGTCAGGGAGGTCGACAGGCTCTTGCTGCTCGGCGCCATGACCAGGGCCAGGCCATGGGTGCTGAAGTCGAGGTAGCTGGAGACGATGCCGAAGACGAAGGCCGCCGAGAAGGATTGCACCGTCGTGCCGTTGAGGGCTCGAGCTCCCCGGAGGTGGAGGGGAGAAGGGTGGAAGGCGTGGCCTTTCTGGTGGGTGCTGCCGTTGGTGAGCTCGACGGCGCCGGCCGCCGTGACCGAGGCGGCGCCGTCGAGGGTGAGGTTGGCGCCGGCGAAGCCCGTGGTGTAGAGGAATTGGTCGCCGTTGTCTGTGGCAGCAGAGGCTGCAACTGCAAGGAGGAGGAGGCCATGGCAGAGGATGGGGAGTAGAGGGCAGAGCATCACCATTCATGCGATTCAAGCATAGAATTGAATGTGTGAGAACGAGAGGTTCCAAGGGAGCTAACTAAGATGGAAAGGAAATTCCAAAGCAGGCAGAAGATATATGCTCGATTGACTACGCATCAAATTTGTTGGAGCTTTATGTTTAGTCATCTAAGATTTGGAACAAAATCCCAAGGATGGCATTGACGGGATAATAATAATTTGCAAGCAATAACATGTAGCACTCGGCATCTAGTAGCTCATATGCAGAGTCAGCAGTGTGGACTGATGAGTTATGACCACCCCGGCCGGCAGGCGCGTGCGTTTGAACATCGGAAAGAACGTGGACGAGACCGGCCGGCCGGCGGCCGGAGATAATGCAAGGAATGACCAACCGAGTCGAGTCACCTGACACTGACACCCAGTCAGTCAAGTCAACAAGAGGTGATTAAGACATCATAGTATCAAACGCTAGGTACCAACCGACTGTGCACTACTGAATGTTAGATTGTTTGAACCGCAAACTTTTCTTTAGCTACTACTCTACGTATGTATGTCCCAATCATGTAGTAGTACTACTACTCCCTATTGCAGCTGCAAGTTGTCTCTTAAATACTGATGGCGTTCTGGAATTAGATTCCTTATTTCAATGGTTAGTCATCATTTTGTCATGACAAGTTATTCATCAGCAATCAATGAATGAAATAGACTTATCGATGTTGATTTTCTTCCCCTTTTCCTTTTTATTCCTTTTAGTTCTACCTTTCAATTTACAAAAAGGTGGAAAACAGTGTGAAGAAGAGAATCCTAGTTATCCACAAATAAATTTCAAGATAGCACATTTAATTTAGCGAAACTGTTAGTCAAATTGTATTTATTTTTGGCAGCATGGTCGTGCCCAAATAATTTAAATAGCATCATATTTTTTAGAATGAAATGTTACTAGTAGCATCAAAGAATAATGAATGAAATTTGACAGTGAGAGATTGACTCTTGCCTGCTGCTGAAAATGAATTTAAAAGCTGAACATTTCCATCTACCTTTTATTTGGGCATACCCACCTCATCATAAAAGTGCATGCAAGGCGCATTTATGATATACAAACAAGAAGGCATGCTAGTGTACAAATATGCAAATCTTACATAAAGTCCATGCACATTATCTTTCTTTTACAAGGCTAGAAATGCTCTGCATGCTCTCCACTGAAGAAGGATATGACATGATGTACGAGTCAAACCCTTCATTCTGCATCAATGTCAACATCTGCAAGCCTAGATGTGCTGGAACCAGCTCAGGCACTGCCATTTCACCATTGAGGTATTGCAAGACTTGCCTCATACTGGGCCTTGCTTCAGGAAAGGGATGAGAGCATAACAATCCTACCTTTAGTGCTATGCATGCCTCATCTGCATTGTAGTCACCTTGAAGCTTGGTATCCACCGTATCAATTAGTGATGATCGGTTCCAATGATCCACCACCCAATCTACCAACATGAGCTGATTGTCTTCTGAATCCTGCATGATGGGCTTTTGTCCACATATGACCTCGAGAACAAATATGCCAAAGGCAAATATATCAGTCAAAGTGGTCGCCTTACTGGTGCGGCCAAGCTCAGGGGCAAGGTATCCTATGGTGCCAACAACATGTGAGGTTTGCGGGTTGTCGGTATGGTCATAAAGCATAGCAAGACCAAAGTCTCCCAGTCGACCATTCATACAACTATCCAATAACACATTGCTCGCCTTGATGTCCCGATGGACAACAATCTTTTCCCATTCCTCGTGGAGGTAGAGCAAGCCTGAAGCGATGCCTTTGATGATACCAAGCCTATGAGACCAATTTATAGTAGCCTTACTCCCTTGGCAATACAAATACTTGTCCAGGCTCCCATTTGACATGTACTCATATACCAGAAGCAATTCACCTTTCCGACGGCAATAGCCGAGTAACTGAACAAGGTTAGGATGTTGCATCCGTCCGATGCTAACAATCTCAGCAACGAATTCCTTCATGCCCTGCTTCGAGTTGTGTGACACCCTCTTCACGGCGATCTCACATTTAGACACATGAAGAACTCCACTGTACACTTTCCCAAACCCTCCTACTCCCAATAGATTTTTGTTCTTGAACCCTTCTGTGGCACGGTACAAATCCTTGTATGAGAACCGATGCGGCCCAAACTCAACCTCCCAATCTTCCCTCA
This sequence comes from Echinochloa phyllopogon, assembly GCA_033239725.1. Classification (NCBI taxonomy): domain Eukaryota; kingdom Viridiplantae; phylum Streptophyta; class Magnoliopsida; order Poales; family Poaceae; genus Echinochloa; species Echinochloa phyllopogon. The sequence goes on from BTCW01000002.1 coordinate 3,495,208, forward strand.
GTTCAGTGTACCTCAACTGCCTTCGCCTAAGTAGAACAAGAACCGTGCCCACAAAGAGCACCACTGCTGCAGTAACTATTGGCAGGATGATTTCGACGACCTTGGATCTTGGTTTTGGGAACTCACGGGGAAGCTTGGGCAGCTTGGCGATGTCGATGTCCGGCGCCGGCCCATCCATGGCAAAGCTCCATCCAAGAACATAGTGTCTTGAGTTGACCAAGCCTGTCGACGACGAGAAGCCAATGTATGCCATGTCCGGGATCACACTTGAGAGGTCGTGTGTTACAGAGAGCAGAGGCCTGACAGGTTTGTTCATCTTGATGGGAGCCAGGGTCACGTTGATCTTCTTGCTCTCGCCGTCGTAGTCCACCCAAGCTTGCATCGCCTCGTGGCTGATCAGCGTCAGGCTATGGAAGTCTCCGCCGCCGCCGCCGCTGTCGCCGTAGTAGCCGGCGTCGGTGGAGTTCGCCGAGAAGAGGCTGTTGATGTCGATGCCGACATGGTTGTCGCTGATGTCGTTGAACTCGCTGTTCTGCATGGTGTCGAGCTCGACGGCGAAGACGTGGTTGGTGGCGTTGCCATTGTTGCTGCCGTTGAGGAGGCCGAGGTACTGCGCCGCCATGGCGCCGGAGAAGTCCTTGCTCGCCGCGACGAAGAAGGCGATGCCGTTGGCGCTCACGTCGGGGTAGGCGGAGAGGATGCCGAACACGAAGGAGGCCGAGAAGGACCGGACGGCGGCGCCGGCGCCGCCGCTGTTGTTGGGTGCTTGGTCGCGGAAGCGCAGCGGCGTCGGGTAGATGGCGTGGCCTTTTTGCCGGAGCGTGCCGTTGGTGAGCTCGAGGAGGCCGGTCGCCGTGACGGTGGCGGCGCCATCGAGGATGAGGTTGCTGCCGGTGAAGCCGGAGTACACGAACTGGTGATCGTCGTCGCCGGCGGTGAGGGCGGCAAGGTTCAGGCCCACGAGTAGGAGGCAGAAAGGTAGAAGATTCTTTCCAGGCATGGAGGCCACACTTTGTGTTTGTTGGATTGAGTTAGTTGAGATTGTGCAGAGCGAGGCAAAGTTTGTCCCAGTGTGTAGGAGTAGTGCTTTTGTGCCTCACACTCTCACCGCCGTGAGTTGAACAAAATCTTATAAAGAAATAGTTAAAAAAGGAACAGTAGTTGAAAAGAACTATATTGTTTGTTTTTCTTTTTTGGCCCTATGCTTATGGCAGAGACTGAAGAGGTCTTGCTTTGATTATATCAATATAAAGCTAGATGTAATTCTATGAAATCAATAAAGTTTCCTTTATCTAGAAAATATGTGTTACTCAATGCACCGTGAAAAGTACTTTCAAGATGTTTAATTTGGTTCTTTCTTTTAAAAGTCACATTGGCCAAGAAATTATTGACCTACGGTGATTTCGTCAATCTCAACATCTGTCGGCTTCTCTCTGAGATGCCAATAGTAGTAGGGATGCCTGCCCTATACATGAGCATCTGCGTTTATACCGTGTTTCAAAAAAAATTCAACAATAGAAGATTTATTTAATTGAGTCATTTCAATGGATATGTGGATTCTTGCAAAGTAAATCCATCAGTAAAGGGGAAAAAACAGTGAAGGGAAAAATTAATTATAGCGTAGCGCCCAGTGGTACATCGCCTTGTCTCTAGTTGATTGATTAGTATAACTTAATCAAAAAAGTTTTTGCTGATGTTTGATAGAATATGTTTATCCTCTCATAGCCCAAATACAAAAACAAATGCTTCGTAGTATATTATATTCCTTTGTCGCTTTCATGGAGTTTTGTACGAAGGCCCCTTGCCGTCTTTGACCGGGCATGGCGAAAGCCAATGTGAACAGTTCAGACATTGTCTGGGCCGACGAATTTTCTAGCAGTTCCTGTTGGATATGTTCCAAATTCACATCCACGATATAGGCCAGGCTTGGGCCGGAGCGAAGCGGAGGCCCGTCGCGCTGTGGTTTCTCTCAGAAAGTGCACAATTTAGTCCCACCTTGGTAACGCAACTAAGTACGGGTGCGTGAGACGCCTTTATATATGTAAGCCTATGTAGACGGTAGGGTAAGACAACACAAGACAAGGCAAGATAGATAAGTCATGTATCATCCCTACTTGTAAACTCTCCTCAATAGTGATTGTCTTCCGTGGTTTTTTCCCGCAAGGGTTTTTCCACGTTAAATCGTGTCTCGTGTTCGATCTTGTTTTCACATTATTTCATAACAAGTGGCATCAGAGCTTGGCACGAGATCGTGAGAAAAAAAATTAGGGTTTTAGTTTTCTTCGTCGCGCCGTCAGTCGGATCAAATTTGTTGACGTGGAGTTCAGGACGGAATCTGATTCCGTATTGCAGCAGGTACTCGACTCCGATTCAAGTTCATCGTGGCAGTCCTAATCTGCCGTTCCTGCTGTTACCGTCGACTCGATTCCGAAACTACCGATCTACGAAAGCTTGTAGTGGCAGGTGTTGCGGCCGTGCGCAGGGGTATGCGTCCAGAAGGAAAAAGATTGTTGCTTGCACGCAGATCGAGAAGAGGCAGAGCGTCGACTGCTGTTTAGTGGAAAAAGATTAGAAGCGAATTGTGCTAGGCGCACACATAAAGATATACAAGAAGATTTCCAGAGTTGCTCGCTGGACGTATAGACGAAGTGTACCAGGCTGCAGGTTATTGCTAGAGTTACACATTAACGTTTCTAGATTATTTACTGCAGATTATTTTCTTCTGGTTATTTCTTTCACGTGGCTTCTATGATATATGATTTCTGCTGCTGAGATATATTGAGATTTTGAGGAGATGTTGGGATTATTATCGGATCACTTTGAGTTAATTCATCTTGATGTTTTGACAACATCGTTCATGCCAGCCTAGTGGTTTTCTTTTACTCCAATGGAGTTGGTTAATTGAAAGTGAAGGTTTTGCTTTGAATTGAGTTCGAGGTGGAGGATTTCAAGTGCAACAGAGGAGTTTTTTTTGTTTGACTAAATACTACAGTGTTTTGTATTGCGGGAGCAGTACGTTTATTGCTGTCTTTGCTCATGTTGAGGGATTTAGTCAAAGTTACTGCATAGATACTACAACGTTTTGTACTAGCATTCAGTATGTTTGTTGTTCAAGGTGGAGACGTCCGCTCAGGTCTATTGCAGAAGTTTATACCGTTGGTTGCACATTTATGCCTACATCTGAACCGTGTTTGAATGTAGCAGTAATTGAGTTCTTCACTAGATATTTATACCACGGTTGATATTACGACGTCGTTTGATGATTGAGCGTTATTACCATTTGCTTTCGAGGTCAGTTGCACAGACTCAGACTTTTGCTGGAATTATGAATTTCTCAGATTGTCCGTCTGCTTTGTTGATAGCTGTCTGTGTTTGGACCTATTGGTTATTTGCTCAATTGAATATTCAAGTGATCTTATTTGTCCCATGGACATTGGCATTCAAGGTTTGAATAAGGAGGTTTATTATTCGTCTACATGAGGGAATTTGTCTCAAGGTGGAGTTTGTTGGATATGTTCCAAATTCACATCCACGATATAGGCCAGGCTTGGGCCGGAGCGAAGCGGAGGCCCGTCGCGCTGTGGTTTCTCTCAGAAAGTGCACAATTTAGTCCCACCTTGGTAACGCAACTAAGTACGGGTGCGTGAGACGCCTTTATATATGTAAGCCTATGTAGACGGTAGGGTAAGACAAGACAAGACAAGGCAAGACAGATAACCCATGTATCATCCCTACTTGTAAACTCTCCTCAATAGTGATCGTCTTCCGTGGTTTATTCCCGCAAGGGTTTTTCCACGTTAAATCGTGTCTCGTGTTCGATCTTGTTTTCTCATCATTTACAACAGTCCCAATCTGCAGGACAATTTAATAAATGTGGCACTCGTCAATTCAATAAGATCCGTGCTCATCAATTTCAATTAAACTTTGATGTCCTTGTTCCATCTCGATGAAGGAACCTGGAACTTTCGCTCTCATTTGGTATTATGGTGCTACTGATGTCAAACAACGTGAAATTAGGTCAACATGTTCCAGTTTCTTCATTCATATGGTGAGACTAAGGTTATTCTCCTCCTGCCATTCTCAGCTACAAAGAACTGATGATGGTGACAGCTCTTACAGCAACTGAAGCAGCTCATTGCTAGAAGGTGCAAAGATCATGAAAGCCACAAGCGCAGGAGGAACTGCAAATCTTCTAGTACTGAAATCAAGTCATATTTTTGTTCCGGATTTCTGAAGCTCATTTTTCTTCATAGCACTGAAAAATAGGACACACACACGGATCAGGTAGTACAGTACATAAACTCAGCCATAACTAGCTCCAGTGGCGCCAAAACAAAAGATTATTGAAAAAAAAAGATGCGCATAGACCTGACAGCGGGCCGATATCTTAATTTGAATGGTAAATGACTACAAGCAACTTGGGCCCATGTAGTATATGGATTTTGAAGTAGAATGGCGGGCGGCCCCAATAGAGATAATTAGTACAACATTCACCTGTTGGGCCAATTGGACTGGTATAGCAATAGCAAGCCCATACAGTCCAACTATCAGATGCGCTACAGTGTGAAAACAGAAATTTCACGCAAGCTATAGCACACTTTTTGCAGCAGAAAGGAGCAGCTTTGGAAGTCTTTGGGGGCAACAATAGTGGACATCTTTACCAAGCATATGTGGTAGTTCAGTAATAGGTATTGTAGCTCTTTTCTATCCATGTCTTAAACAAGATGTCTTTTCCATTCTTATGTGCTACTTTTTTTATTTGAGGTTGTAATAATGGGCGGATTTGTGCATCTTGGTTGATGTAGCGGCTAATAAGATAATTTATTTATTTTTAACAGAACTACCACACAGACTAAAACGAAAGATGTCATTTCTTCAAAATACTCCAAAAGAAAAGGATCTCTGTTACTCACTTCACAAGTATAACATCTCTGAGAGGCGATGTCATGGCCAATATTATATTCCTCTCGTGATTCTTCTCACCAGCATCCTGTGTGATAGAATAGCTCATGCGGCGAAAGGTTTTTCAACAATCTCGCTTACTATATATATCTCGTCAGGAGCAAGTCATAATTAGGACTAAATAGATAACAAAAATGTGCCAAGAAAACAAAATGGTAACATCAGCATAATGGAAGTTAAAGTATCTGTAATTTTTGCCATGGTTATCCATAGGGCAAAGGAAAAATACCTCCCAAAAATCTGCAATTGGCTAAACGGACACTTGTAGCTCCTAAGAACCAGCACATCATCTACCTCCTGATAAGTCACATACCGTTCCGAAGCTCATCATTGATGATGGAGGACATGCCACGATATACGGATCAAACCCCTTATTTTGCAACATGGCTAGCATGTTGAAGCTCATCTCCATCTCTGGAACCGGTGCATCTCCATCAAGGTAATCCAAGGTTTTAAATCTCCCGCTATAGCCTCGCTATAGCCCGCTATAGCCTTTTGAGACAGAAAGCCGCTATTTGAAATGATGTACAATTTAGCCGCTAAAAGCCGCTATAGCCTCATTTAGCCCGCTATTAACTGTTTTTTCACCCCAACCTCTAAACCCCTTAGCCCGCTATTCAAAACCATGAGGTAATCCAAGACCTTTTGCATGTTTGGCCTTGCGCTTGCAGAAGGGTGCGAGCAGAGCAGTCCAAGCTTTAGCACAAGATATGCTTCATCAGTATTATAGTTGCCTTGCAGCCTTGTATCCACCGTCTCAAGGAGAGTCCCATTGTGCCAATGATCAAGTACCCAATCGACCAATAACAGTTGATCGCCTTGCACATCTTCCTTCATTGATCTTTGCCCACATGTGACCTCAAGGAGGAATATACCAAAAGCAAAAACATCAGTGAGAGGTGACGCCTTGCCTGTGCGCACTACCTCTGGAGCTAGGTAACCCATGGTGCCAACCATATGAGTGGTTTGGGGATCAGTGCCATGGTCATATAACCTTGCGAGGCAAAAGTCACCAAGACGCCCATTCATTTTATTGTCGAGGAGCACATTGCTTGCCTTGATGTCTCGGTGAATGACAACCTTTTCCCACTTCTCATGAAGATAGAGCAAACCGCACGCAACACCTTTGATGATCTGAATCCTCTGAGCCCAATCCAGAATTGCCTTTGCCCCTTCATAATGCAGATATTTGTCAAGGCTGCCATTAGACATGTAGTCATACACCAAGAGGAGTTCACCTTTCCTCCGACAATAGCCAAGTAACTGCACAAGGTTGCGATGTCGGATGCGACCAATACTAGCAACCTCAGCAACAAACTCCTTCATTCCCTGCCTCGACTCATGTGACACCCTCTTCACCACAACCACCACTTTAGATTTTGGAAGCACTCCTCTGTACACCTTGCCAAAGCCTCCTTCTCCGAGAAGATGCTTGTCCATAAACCCGTCAGTGGCATGGAACAAATCCTTATACGAGAACCGGTGAGGTCCAAAATCGGCCTCCCAATCTTCCCGTACTTCGGCATACCTCATTCTTCTTCTCATGAGTACAACCACAAGAGTGCCTAGAGTCACAATGAGTCCTGCAATGGAAATTGGCAGCAAGATTTCATAGACCTTGGATTGAGGCTTTGGGCTAAGACTAGGCAACTTGGGCAGCTTGGCAATGTCGATCACTGGAGCAAGTCCATCCATGGCGAAGCTCCAGCCAAGAATGTAGTGGTGAGAATTTATCGGGCCGGTCGCAGATGAGAAACCAATGTACGATGGTTCCTTGAGCACATTACAGAGGTTGTAGGCTGCAGAGATGAGTGGACTTTCTGGTTTGGTCACGCTAATGGGGGCAATGGTGAAGTTGATCTGCGCATTCTCCGAATCATACTCCACCCATGCCTGCATCACTTCACCGCTGATCAGGTTCATGTCATGGAAGTTCCTGTTCCCGTCGTCGTAGTAGCCCGCGGCGTGTGCCTCAATGGAGTGGAGGCCGTTGATGTTGACGCCGATGTGGTTATTGTTGATGTCCTAGAACCGGTGTTTCAAATAGCGGGCTAAAGGGTTTAGCAATAGTACTATAAAACAGCTAATAGCGGAGCTAAATGAGGCTATAGTGGCTAAATTGTACATGAGCATAACAGGCTATAACAGGCTATAGTGGAAGCTATATTGAGAGATTTAAAACCTTGCCTGGAACTCGACGTTCTGCATGGTGTCGATCTCGGCGGAGACGAACTGGTTCATTGCGTTGCCATTGTTGTCTATGTTGGCGAGGCCCATGTACTGTGCAGCCAGCGCGGAGGAGAAGTCCGTGCTGGGTGCGATGGCGAAGGCGATGCCATGGCAGCTGAGCCCCGAGTAGGTGGTGAGGATGGCGAACGCGAAAGAGGCCGAGAAGGACCGTACCGTGCCGCCGGGCGAGACGCGGAAGCGGACGGGGGCCGGGTGGAAGGCGTGGCCCTTGAGCTGGACTGAGCCGTTGGTGAGCTCGAGGAGGCCGTCCTCTGTGATGGTCGCCGTGCCGTCCAGCGTGAGGTTGGCACCGGCGAAACCGGAGAACACAAATTGGTCCTTGTCATCGGCGTTAGCACTGCTGACAGCTGATGTGGCAGGGTTCAGGCAGTGGATGAGGAGGACGGATAGAAGGAAGGAGATGATCTTTGTGTGGGTTTCCCAACAGTTAGTGATATATTGTTGTGGCCAGTAGTCGCTGTCTGTGGTCAACACAGATGTCACAATTAAATTGCAAGCATCGATATATATACATATAAAAGTTGTCTAAGTCAAGATTCGTGCGTGATCTTAACTGATTCCAATTTTGCGTTCATTTGTATCAACGCAAGACTAACTCCTACACCGCCATGTATCTCTCTCTGGATTTCCATATGAAATATCAATACAACACACCCAGCTAGTGCTGGTCTTATCTAGTAGTCTTTGGATTTAGTTTTTTCTCTCAATTTTGTCCGATCAGTCCTTAAATTCCAAATCATGGTTGTAGAAGACTGAAATGGCGTGTCCAACTTAGTTTCCCCGTGTGGACAGGATAACCCAGGCTGTCATTTTCACCTTGTCAGTTCACAGAAATGACTACAATGTTCACCTTTTTTTTTTCTTTTCCGGATAGGAAAAAAGATGGTCCGGTACGAGTCTTCTATAGACACTACGCTTTCACACAATAAACGTGTTGTAGTTAGGAAGACTACTATTTACTCTTACAAAAGGTAAATACAAACTTCCAATGTCTACTTGCAGTTTCTTGAAGGAAATCTATAAATCATAGATTTTTTTTGAGATCTATAAATCATGGAATTCATTGTATCGACATTGAACAGTGGTGTAATCTAAACGAATAAAAAATGGAAGGCGATTCATGCAATAACCTCTCCTGAAAGGTTGGACGTGGTGGTCATAGTTGCCACCGATGAGGGTAAGACATGACATATGAGTCGAACCCTTCACTTTGCATCAGTGCAAGAGATTCAAAGCTTTGGAGTGTTGGATTCAGCTCCGGTAGTGGCATGTCTCCGTTTAGGTACCTCATGACTTGGCGCATGCTAGGCCTTCCACTAGAAAGAGGGTGGGAGCATAGCAATCCTATCTTGAGCGCTAGGGACACCTCATCAACGCTGTAGCTTCCATGGAGCCTATTATCCACAGTATCGGTCAGTGACCCTTTGCGCCAATGGTTAACAAGGTTGCGGTGCTGCAAGCGGCCAATGCTGACAACACCTCTGCTACAAACTCTTTCATGCCCTGCTTCGAATCGTGTGACACCTTCTTGACGGCGATCTCCATGTTGGACACTGGAAGGACACCCTTGTACACCCTCCCAAATCCTCCTACACCGAGTAGGTTCTTGCTCTTGAATCCTTCCGTTGCATTGAACAAATCCTTATAAGAGAACCGGTGCGGCCCGAACTCAACCTCCCAATCTTCCTGCAACTCCGTGTACCGCAGCCGTCTCCGCACCAGCAGGAGGGCAATGGCACCAACGGTCAAGATGAACGCCGCGGTGGCCACCGGCGGGATGATCTCTGCCAATCTAGCTCGGTGCTTGGGGCCAAAGCGAGGTAGCTTTGGCAGCTTGGAGATGTCAATCTCCGGAGCAGGTCCATCCATGGCGAAGCTCCAACCAAGAACATCGTGCCGAGAGTTGAACTAGCCAAGCTCCGTGGAGAGGTCGTAGACTGTGGAGAGCAGCGGCTTGCTGGGCTTGGCCATTTTCAGGGGAGCCATGTCCACATCGATGCGCTTCTCCTCACCGGCGTAGTCCACCCAGTGACCAAGCTAGGATTGCCGTTTTGGGGGGCTCATTCCCCTTCTCCTTCCTCCAGCCCCCCTCTTCTTTGTCTCCCTCCATTTTTCATCTCTTCTCCTTCCTTCTTCGCTCTTCTTTTCAATGGAGCGCACGGCAGTAGGGGGGCTCGAGCCTCCCCCCCGTCCCACCGGCTGCCTCCGTCCTTAAGTCCACACACACCTGCATCACCTCGCCGCTGGCGAGCGTCAGGTTGCGGTAGACTCCGCCTCCTCCTCCTCCGCCGCCGCCGTCGTGGTAGCCGGCGCTGGCCGATGACACGGACATGAGGCTGTTGATGTCGACGCCGACGTGGTTGCCATCGATGTCGCGGAACTCGTTGTTCTGGTCTGTGTCGAGCTCGACGCCGATGAGGTGGTCGCCGTTGGTCGTGCCGTTGACGAGGCCGATGTACTGGCTGGGGAACGCGGCGGAGAGGTTGTAGCTTCCGGGAGCCACGAAGAGGACGATGCCGTGACCGCAGGCGTCGGGGTCCGGGCAGAGGATGCCGAACATGAAGGACGCCGAGAATGATCTCATTGTGCGGCTCCGGCGATGTCGTCCCGTTGCGGAAGCGGAAGGGGGATGGGTGGATGGCGTGGGCCTTCTGCCGGAGCGTGCCGTTGGTGAGCTCCAGCAGGCCGGAAGGCGTGACCACGGCCGCGCCGTCGAGGGTGACGTTGGCGCCGGCAAAGCCGGAGTAGACGAACTGGTCGGCGGCGGCGGTGCCGGACGCGTGGTCAACCATGATGACGCCGACGGCGAGGGTTACGCACAGGGTGATACTGATACGAAGTTTCTTGAGAGTTTGAAGCATGGAGAAGGGCGACATAGCTGATAGCTTTGCGATGTGCAACAAGAAAATGCAAAAATTGCCAAGAGCTGAGAGAAGCTTAGGAGATGTACTGGGCCGGGGGTCCATGTCTATGTGCGATCACAGCTGAGAAATATTATGGAAGGACTACGGCTGCTAGCTAGAAGCAGTTACCCAGGCTGGTGGAGAGGCAATAATCCATGGCTGGCTCTGTAGTCTGCGTCGTCTTTGTTAGGTGAGTGAATTGACTAGGAAAAATCTGGTGTGGTGCCTCCATCAACTGAGACCCGACTAGAAGCTCATTAAGGTCTTACATGTGAGACGGTGAGAGTACGTTCCCGTTGGAACGCAAGAATTTTAAATTCACAACCAACAAGGATGGTATAAGCTGCAGTAATCTGCAGATAAAATGGAACATTGTCGCCCCAGTAGCTGTCTGGGTCAGGGAGCCATATATGGGTTAGAAAAAGTCTATATGACCCACTGAATTATAAGGGGTGGAATACTTTACCCCAAACTATAAAACCAGATGTTTAACCCCCTCAAGTATACAATACCGTTTAAATAACCCACAAAAGCAGTTTTAGAAGTGGTTTTTGCCATGTGGCAGCTGATGTGGATGATGACGTGACGAAAAAGTCTATATAACCCCCCAAACTATCCAATATGGAACACTTCACCCCCATGAAGTACAAAATTGGATGTTTAACCCCCTCAACTATACTATCATTTGAATAACTTCCTATAACAATTTTAGAGGTGATTTCTACCATATAGCTGCTGACATGAACAACGGCATAGCAATGGCCCAAATACCAAACAGACAAGCATACCATCTTCATTTTTTCCCTTCTTTTATTACACCGGAAACTACATCCCTTGCTACACACGGACGGAGAGAGAGTGATGGCCATCATATCAAAATTGGTACCGTCTGGACTGAAGCTCTGCCCATAACCTTTCCTCACACCTAGACATGGTGAGCTTGAGTAAAGACGGTACGTTCGACCATCGCTCTCTCTCCATTTGTGTGTAGTAGCAAGCATGTCCTTCTGGATGTAACAAAGCGAGGGTGAATGAGAAAAATGATGGTATGATGACATTGGGCCATTGCTATGTCGTCATCCACGTCAACAACTATGTGGCAGAAACCACCCTAAAATCAATTTAGGGGGTTAATTAAATGATATTATATAGTTGAGGGGGTTAATTAAACATCTGATTTTATAGTCCAGGGGGTGAAGTATTTCACATTCGGTAGTTTGGGGGGTTATGTAAATTTTTCCGTATATCTGGAGCGAGCATGGAACAAAATCGGCTTACCGGATCATGCATGCCGCTTTCAATAGTGCCGGCCCCTGAACTTCTCGTTCAGGCTATCCGCACTCGTCGTACTTTGAATAGTACGAGCGGTCAACTTTGGGTCAAAAAAAGTCAAACGGCCTACACTTTAGAACGGAGGGAGTATGAACTTTATGAATTGTATGAAACTTTATGAGTAAAGTGTATCCACCATACATGAGTTGCATTACTATGTCACTTTGGCCCAACAAGTTGCAAATGTAGCGATACGATACATTAAGTTACATAATGCGGTTTGTATGGCCTAAAATTACGCAACAGTACGTTGTATTTTGTGTTATGATATGTACTAAGATGGAGTTCCCCATTTTGCGATGTGTGGATCTCAAAAAGTTGGATGGCAATTTTCAAAAAATATATGAACTTTATGAAAGTTCATGCTCCCTCCGTTGTAACATGTATGGAGTTTGACTTTTTTGACCCCAACGTTGACCGCTCGTCTTATTCAAAAAATTTGTGAAAATATGGTCAAATTTAAGTAATTTATGTTGACTTTATATTAATAAAGCAAGTCACCACAAAAAATATAATAACTTGCGCACAACTTTGAATAGTACGAGCGGTCAACTTTGGGTCAAAAAAAGTCAAACGGCCTACACTTTAGAACGGAGGGAGTATGAACTTTATGAATTGTATGAAACTTTATGAGTAAAGTGCATCCACCATACATGAGTTACATTACTATGTCACTTTGGCCCAACAAGTTGCAAATGTAGCGATACGATACATTAAGTCCCTCTTACGCACCAATGTAGGGAGTTTGACTTTTTTGACCCCAACGTTGACCGCTCGTCTTATTCAAAAAATTTGTGAAAATATAGTCAAATTTAAGTCATTTCTGTAGACTTTGTATTAATAAAGCAAGTGGCCACAAAAAATATGATAACTTGCGCAAAACTTTGAATAGTACGAGCGGTCAACTTTGGGGTAAAATAAAGTCAAACGGCCTAAATAGTTGCCTTGATTTGCATCACTTTCAGTAACGGGCTTTACAAAGTGCCCGTTACGAATGAAGTTTTGTTTCGTTAGATGCAGATCCAATGGTCAAAATTTCATCCGCGCCTCATTCCCGTGCCCAAAATTTGCATATTTCCCCCGACCCTAGCGCCATTCCCCCCGACCCCGCGCCATTCCCCCCACCGACCCCGCGTCATTTCCACCAAACCCTAGCGGCGGCATCCATCCCCGGCGGCATCCACCCCGGCGCGCGCGGCATCCCCAACCACCAAACCCTAGCGGCGGCGCGACGGCATCCACCCCGGCGCGCACGGCTTCCCCAACCACCAAACCCTAGCGGCGGCGCGGCGCGGCTGCATCCACCCCGGCGGCGCGGCATCCTCGCCCAAGAACCTGGGACCCGGCCCTGCGACGGCGACGCGGACCCGGCCACCTCAAGCAACGCGGCGACGCGGATCCACCCCTCCAGCAACGACGACGGCGAGCAGGACTGCTTCCTCTGCGCTGCTGCATCTGATGCTGCTGTGGCTACTACGCTGGGTGGACCAATCTTCCTGTTACTTTGCTGTTGTTTAGGCTCCGTTCACCTTGACCAGATTTGGCTCGATCTATATGTCATGGATACAGATCCTGCTCTAGCTGTTGTTCCTTTCCTATTTTTATTTGTTCAAAGAAAACTCGATCTGTATGTCATGGACACAGATCCTGATGTGGCTGCTGCCAAGTTATGTTTTTCCTTCTGCATTTTTTCCATTAGTTCTGCATGTTCATCTTGTGTAGAATCATATAATCCTAGTGCTTGCTCTTAGTGCTTGTTCATCAACCAATCAGGCATTTAATCTGCCTTGTTAATCTGCCTTTATCATGTTTAAATTGCAAATTATCTATCAATTGTTCTGAACTATGTACTGCTACAATTGTTAGTTCTTCTTAGTATGTTAATCTTGTGTAGAATCATATAATCCTAGTGCATTTTACTAACTGTTGCTTTGTCCTCTTCTTTCATGTACCTGCCTAATGTAATGTACACTTCAATGATGCTTTGGTATATAAGCATTGGTATATAAGCATCGCACAAGGAAGCAGTTGAAGGAACAACAGAGCTGCTTTGATATAGGATCTCATTTCTTCGGCCTGTCTAAATATGGTTAGTACCTATCCCCAACCAGTATGCTAAGTAAACTATCAATTCTATGTGTATATGTTGTACATGCTGATTTTATTTAGGACATGTAAGTATACTGCTAAGTAAACCATCTACACTCACGCACAAGGCAGATTTTCAGGTAAGATGGAAAATCGAGTTTGTTTTATCTTGTTCACTTTATACATATTTGGTACCGGTCATAACTTGTGTCATTTTGGTACATTCATTCAGTGCCCTCAACAGCCATCGGGGTCCCTTCTCTGTGGATTCTATGTTGCGGTGTATGTTATGGATGTAATCTCTGAAATGACCCCATTGAAAAGGGCTTCTGTAAGTATACTGCTCAGCCTTCTCCATTTGTTTTTAGAAACTAATCGACTTTTACCCTGTATGCTCCTAAAAATTGTATTATGCAGGATTTCAAGCTTACCAAAGCACTAATTAATCCAAACAGACTAAGGGTGGTCCATGTGATCAAGTTCCAGCAGGTGATCAAGGTCCAGAAGGTGATCAAGTTCCAGCAGGTGGTACTACTTGAAACTTGTAGACTTGAATGAAACTTGAGGATGTTTATGGTCTAATTAAACTTGTAGTTTACATGATCAGTTTGCCTATCCCAGTAGGGGATAAGATTCATCCAACTTGAAACTTGTTGCATGTGTATGATAAGATACAAACTTGATGTGTACTTGTGTATATATGTGATGTGTATCTCAATTTGTATGTGATGTGTATCTCAATCTGTATGTGATGTGAATAACCTAGGGGCTGCCAAATCCTGGCTGGTTCCAGGATGTAGCCAGCACCAGGACAGATTCTGTGGTGGTGGAACAACAAAAGGTGACGGGGACATTTATAGAACGTTACAATTGAACACAAAGGTAACGGGCATCAAGTAAGAACCGTTAATTACACAAAGTATCCGTAACGATTGTTACGTAACGCCCGTTATAGGGTCTGACCGGTGGGTCCAGAGAGGAGACTGGTCAATGCACCGCCGTAACGGTTGTTAAGGAATGCCCGTTACACGCACTGACCCGTGGGTCGAGAAATGAGACCGGTCAATGCTAGACCGTAACGGTTGTTAAGTAAAGCCCGTTACAAGTACTGACCGGTGGGACCGAAGAAAAGACTGGTCAATGCGCCGCCGTAACGGTTCTTAAGTCAAGCCCGTTACAAGGTTTGCGTTTTAGTAACGGTTGTTACGTAAAGACCGTTACAACTGTTGTGGTTTCGTTACGGTTCTTAAGTAAAGCGCGTTACAAATGTATTGTTTTGGTAACGGTCGGTTGTCTGTGCGCATTACGAAATTGATCTGTGGGCCCACAAAAATCGCAAGTTTGGTTACTGGTTGCTTATATTGGTAACGATCGTTGTGAAGTGCGGGTTACAGGTTTTGGTCGTTCGTAACGGGCAAATTGCCCGTTACCTTTGACCGACTATTAGTAACGGAGTAAGGGTAACAGACGCATTGCCCGTTACCTATGGCCATCTACGCCCGTTACAAATCTCGGTTTTTCACGCAGTGTCAGATGCATGTTTCTCAACAGGCTAGTCAGATATTATTTTGCTTTATACGACAACGCTAATGGAAACTTATATAGCTGTTGGGCAAAATAGCAGCTGTTGTAGTGGGGGAGAGCGACCCCGCGCTGGAATGCTTCGTCATCGACGGCGAAGTCGAGTCCGGGAGCGAGGATAGGGGCGGCGACGACGGCAGCCAGATCAAGACCCCAGCAGCGTCTGGGGCCGCTCGCGAGCAGCCTCCGGCGAACGCGAACGCCGCGACTCCAGCGAACCCCAACGCCGCGACGCCCCCAGGCGACGAGGCGCTGGCGCAAGCTCAGTTGGCGCAAGTCAAAGAGCTGGAGGAGAGGCTCTAGGAGGAGCGCCGTCAGGTGCAGCAACTACGCGCGGCATTGGACGCGCAACGACCTCAGCGGGGCGAACGAGCCCGTGCCGCGGGACAGACCGCTCGCACTCGCATCGCGAACAATGACGACGTCGACCTGCCGTGTGCGAGCCAAAAGCTCGTTACCGCGGCGACGCTTCTACGAGCAATCCCCGAGCTATCCACGCCATCGGCTCGACTCCTGCACCGCGAGGCGAGGGACCTCGTCGAGCAAGTGGTCGTCTTACAGGTCGAGAGCTCTACCTCCCGCATTCGACACCAAGCCAACTCGAGGGCTGAGGGCACCAGGAAGGACAAGGAGGAGTCCGTTTACACCCCTCACCGGGTAAAGTGGACGCCGAACCGTCCAACGAACGACGGCAAGGCGCTCGCGACCCACAACCCCGGCGAGAAGAGGCCCGCGAAGGACCGTCTCCAGGACACACGCGGCGCCGCCAACGATGGCGACGCACGCAACATCCTGAACAAGAAAAAGCATGACACCGCGATGAGCCGCGGGCACCGTCCGCGCCGCGGGGGACGCTTCGACAGCGGGGAGGACAGGAGCCCGGCACCTGAGCCCGCGGGGACTCGGGTGTTCAGCCCCGCCATTCCCCCCCCCCCCCCCCCGTTTTCGGCAGCCGACGACCATCACCAAGGGGCACAGATGCCCACTTGAACTACCCGCTAATAGCTCAATGAGACAGCCGCATTCACGAACCTGCTCGAGGGTAGCGTAGAGCGTCTCACCCCTCAGCCCCTCGAAGGGGAAGTGAGGGTCGTAATACGGAAAGACGAGGAGCTCGCCCCGATCGTCCCTTCTAGGCCAAAGGGCTCGGGGGCTCCCCGCACAGCGACATGACATCCCTCGAGCGCGAAGCTCGAACGCTTGCGTGGTGCTACCCCCAAATCTAAACCCAACACGTAAAGGTTATAGCCTTTGCACGAGTGAAATCACTCCTGCGAAGGCTCGGGGGCTACACCCGCGGGTGCGCTAGCGCGTCCCCACGGAAGTCATGAACGTTCCGAAACGGATCCCGACATGAGGCGCCCGCGAGATATCACCTCGATCGTGAGCCTTTATGTGAGTGAAATCACTCCCATAAAGGCTCGGGGGCTACTGTCGGGGGCCAAACTAAGGGGTCCCTTAACCATCAGGGTCATCACCCTTAAAAACGCAAAATAAGGCTATCCCCAATAACCGCATGGGCCTGCACAAGCGAAATCGTGCAGCCCACCGCTGACCAGCATGGCCCAACAATGGCCCACAAGGTCGCGCTGCCTTCACACCCAGGCTCCGCCTCGCTCGAGGGTTTCCCACCCCCTCGGGCGACGGATCGCTACTCCGCTTCACCAGGGCGCACACCGACCCCTCGAGCGAACGCCACGTTAGGGGTACGGGCACTGGCAGTGTCAATTCCCACACCGGGCGCCAAAGTCAAAAGGCAAATCCCAGTTGCACGTCGCCCCTGACAGAATCCGGAAGCATTGTGCCCCCTGCAACGCGGACAGGCGGTAGCTATGCAGGGCACGCGCGGCACCGTGCCCCTGACATCGCCAACCCCAATTGTACCTCAACACTGTTCTACCGGACCCCCCCCCAATCGCCTCCCTCGCCGGTACACCCTCGAACGGGCATGGGGGCCCCATGAACAAGGGTGTGACTGGAGACCGGGGACGGATCGTGGTCAAGCACCATTGCTGGACCGACAAGGGGAGGAACAGAACCTTTGACCCTTGCCTGCCACGTCTCCTGGCGACAGTACGCCACACTGTAGCGACAGTGGACGCCTCGCCGTGCCTACACCACCTATGCCCGTCCTTAACGGAGCCCCCCCATGGCGAATACGGGAGACCCTCGAACCGCCCAAGAGGTGGCTGCCCCGTACAAGCCCGAGCTGACACAATTGTCAGGACGAAAGCCGGTCGTACCGGCCCAACGAAGCGGGCCAACACGCCCCTGGCCACCATACTAGACAAAGGTGTCCGGCACTGAGGCGACAGCATGCACCATACTCGCCCCTGTGCCTCCGGTTCCCGTCGCCGTCCCGCGAACGACCCCTCGAAGCGGTACGGAAGACCCCTCGAACGAGGCCCCGGGCGGCAACCCGACCACCACGACGACTGAGCCACCCCTCGAAGCCCTGTTAGAACAGGTACAGGAGGCGCCGCACCGCCGGTCGGAGCCGAAAGGCGACCTCAACTAGCCTTCAAGACGCGGATTCGCCAGGATCGGAACGCATCTCATGGAAGATACATTGTACGACGCCAACTGTAGCACACACTGTAGCCACGACTGTAATCCTACTCTCCCTTGAACTATAAAAGGGAGAGTCAGGAGTCCCGTACGGGACAAGCACAACGAGCTCTCACGTCTGGCTATCGCTCAGACACGAACACACACACACACACACACACCATATTGGCACCCGCCTCAATCATTCCCACTCACCGATCAGGGACTTGGAGAACGCCTCTCCTCTCCCGCATTCACTTGTAGCCCCCCTTCTACAAGCACCCCGGTGCGAGCTAATACAAGTGCGCGAGCACGCCCCTGCTGGACGTACGGCCCCGCGGCCGGAACCAGGATAAACCCGTGTCCTTGTGTTAGCCTCCGCATCGACCATCAAGGGACGAGACACAACGCATTTCTGCGCGGTGTAGGGAGTGCCGGCCATTTCCGACACCGACACTATGTATGCTTTTATGCCTGCAAAAAAGGTTTTCTTGTTAGATGGTACTGGTTGAAGGGTGCCAACAATGGTTAGCTCTTATGTGCTATAGGAAGAGATGGCAAAAATTAGATGTACACTTTGCATCAAGAAATGCACGAAGTTTTTTTTTCACAAAGGACAAAATAATTTGAGGTAATCATACTAGTTCCATTTTGTTGTTATTTAGTTTGTAATATCAGCATTGTTTCTTTTATCATCAGTATTTTTTTGGAATTAGATACATAATATTGGTACTACTATCTCATTTTTTTAATATTACAAATAAAAAAAATATTTAGGAAAGGGGCCCATAGTGTTTATTAATTTGCTCTAGTGCTCGCCAAACTATAGAGCCGCCCTGAAATTCTTGTGATGAGTTTTCATCTCTCTAACCTACTTTCTTTATGCTCTGGCATTTCTTAATTGCAATCTGAGTGCTTATACTTTCTAGAGCAGTATTTTGCTTGGATTCACGCTAGGCTGCAAAACTCTTTGTGGGTGGCTGCAAACAGTAGTTGAACATTACTTATACATCTATACAATAAGATCTACTTTATATTTTGTGCAAAATAGTAGAGACATATAGGTTAAGTTTTTAAGATAGCCAAATTGACCCCCTCTTGCACTACCAGAAATCCGACCTGCTTTGCCAAGTGCCCCAACCTTTGCCGAGTATATTCTTTCGGCCTTTCGGGCACTCGGCAAATAAGGTTTTTGCTGAGTGTAAAAAAAACACTCGGTAAACTCTTTGCCGAGTGCCAAAAGAAAAAAAAAATACTCGGCAAAGATGAGTGTTTTTTAATACACTCGGCAAAAAGTTCTTTGCCGAGTGTATTTTGTTTGGCACTCGGCAAAGATAATAGTTTGTCGAGTGTTTTTTCTGACACTAGGCAAAGATTTAAGTTTTTTTCTCTTCCAACCTCAAAACCTTTTCTTCTCTCCACATACAACATGTGTTACTCCTTGTTAAAATTTGGTATATTTTTGTATTGGTTTGCTATAATTAATTAATTAATTATGTTTCAAGCAATTTTTTAAAGCAAGTCAAATTTGAACTGCAAGTGGTTCAAATAATAGAATACAATGAGTCAAAAAATTATATTCATTTTATTTAACCTAGTTTGAGGTCTTACCCATGAAATGAAAAGAAATTTTGAACATCTTATTGAAGAAATATGAACACTAGCGTGGGTCCGAATGATTTTTAAATTCTAAAAAAAGCAAATGTAGTCCAAAAATTATGAGATTTGCCATGATGAGATGCTATAACGCGTGGATGTTATGATAAAAAGTTGAGAATATTTCACACATTTTGTCATAAATATATTTAGAAAATCAAAACATCTCGCTAGAAGTATATATGTGATTGTATATAAGAGAGTTAGTAGATGTATCTTTTGAATACAAACTTTTTTGTATAATCTCATATGAAAAAAAACTTTATACCAAAGTCATACACTTCGATGAAATCTAAAACATTGTAGTTGACAACTTTTGTATTTGAGATTGTTTAATGCCTTAAAATATTATTATAAGTTATCTAATTTGACATTTGAAATTTAAAATTTTTTAAATGACCTCAAATGCGAATAAGTTTTATATAAAAGCTGTACAGGTCAACGAAATCTAAAACTTTGTAGTTGACAACTTTCTAATTCGAGATTATCTAATACTTTAAAATATTCTAATAATGTATCAAATTTGAAATCTTAAATTTTTGAAATTTTCAAATGACCTCGGATATAAATAGGTTCTAAATCAAAGTTGTAGTTTTAGAAGAGAGGTAAAATTTTGTAGTACATAACTTTTTCATTTGAAATTGTTTAACTTTTTCATAACTTTTGTCATTGAAATCCACCACACACTCTCTCCCCCTCTCTGCCATCTCTCTTGTCTTTCTCTCCCTCTCAGCTTTAGGCGGCGGCGTGGTCCCGGCGCGGCTGGGCAGCGGCCGGCGCAACACGGGCCCTAGCACGGCCAGCCGGTGGCCGGCGCGGCGCAGCCAGTCCAGTCGGTGTGCAGTCCCGGCGCAGCCAGGCGGGCGAGCCGGCTGTGGGCAGAGGTGCGGCCATGCGGCTGGCGGGGGACGCGGCCGGGCGACCGGGAGGGGAGGGGGGGGGGGATGTTCGTCGAGTGTTGTGTTTCGCACTCCGCAAACTATCCGCCAAGTATCCGACGAAAGACACTCGGCACAGAGCGCTTGGCCATCTCTTTGTTTATCGAGCACTCTTTGCCGAGTGCTGCACTCGACTAAGAGTTTGCCGAGTGCCAACAAAGCAGGAGTTTCCCGTGGTGTTGCTCTTATGCTATTCGAGCACTGGTTCCTTTAATAACTTATTATCGTATATCAATTGATTATTGCAGCTGTCCAAACCTGTGGTAAACATGGATGTAACATCATTGCTGGCCTGATTTGCCACGAACCAGCAGTATTACTACTAAAACAGAACGTCTCTACCAAAAAGGAGGCAAAAATATGAAAGATAGCTGCACAGCCTGCAAGTAGCACACATCCAAGATATCCCATTTATTTATTTAATCACCAGACGTGAAAAAAAACACCTCCTTCTTACCAGTTTCCCAACACAAACGATGCATATATATGCTTGAACATCACTTTAAAAGGGGACGAGAAAGCAACGACACACGAACATTGCAAGGGAAGAGCTAGCTAGCTAGTGTGGCTTTCACGGGAAGATATCTTCAGGCAGCAGCGATAATCCAATAGCAGTTGTGATCTGAACCACAATAGCAAGCAGGACTGAAGCAAGGGGTATAATTACATGTTTCCCCCGTATAACACAGTGCGGCTTGCACCATTCCCACCTGGGCGTCACAGCAAGGGAGCCATACGGTATCACATCCCGTGGTAAACGGGCCATGGCAGTTGGAGCAGCAATTATCAGCTGCATAACCACAACTATCGCCACCACACTCACTGGTCACTGCCTTGTTACCACCCTTCATGCTGTACTGTGCTCTGCGCTCTCTGTAAATCTGTTGAGTAGGGGTGGTAAAGGACCCTCACTTTTATACTAGAAAATTTAAGGATTGGGCCGGATTAGGGCCAGATCAAAATAATACTAGTTTTTGAGCTAAATTTTATTAGGGCCAAGTTAGATTGTGAAGGAACAAACGGGCCATAATCCGTTACCACCCCTACTGTTGAGTCGTCTGCTGCGTTTCTATCGTTTGGTGGTTTTGCTCCTCTCGCATCGGCCTCAGCCGTGTTTTATAGGGACCAGGCGAGCTACCAAACTTAAATGGCGATAATGGATGCTGCAGTGGATCAGATAGCAGGGATCACTGAAACTTATATGTTATCTTCATTCCGCGCGAAACTAATGTCCATTCAAAAAATTCTGAGACGTAGTAATTGCAGTGGATCAGATAGTAGACATAACTTGTTCTAAAAAAAAAGATAGTAGACATCACTGACACATGTAAGTTATATATCCGGCCTGCGCGCAAATTAAAACTCGTGGTCATTTAATTGAAAACATTATTCTAGACGACGTCCATGCAACACAGCTCAGCCCAAGCAAACGCCGTGCTAATGTTGCTTGTGTTTGTGTACTACAAGATCGTATCACAATTTCTTGTGTACCAATGACGACGGCACACTAATTAAGTACATCTATGTGCAGGAGGTGGCGTAGTATGCATCTGGATTGTTTTCTCTTTAATGTACTCCCTCTGGTCAAAGATAGATAACATTTTACCTACAATCACTACAAGAATAACTCACATCCGCACCCCTCATATGCCTCGGTGCACTTAAGATCCGGGGCTAATGTAACGTTAGCACCGGGTGCGAAATTGGGACGCCCTCGGGAACCCTTTAGCACCGGGTTATAACACCAACCGGTGCTAAAAGTCCCCTTTAGCACCGGTTGGTGTTACAACCCGGTGCTAAAGGGTCCCCCTCCTTTAGCACCGGGTGGTATTACGACCCGGTGCTAAAGGGTCACCCTTTAGCACCGGGTGGTGTTACGACCCGGTGCTAAAGGCCCTTTAGCACCGGTTCGTAAATACGATCCGGTGCTAATGTAGGTGTCACATGCTACTTCAAAAGGAGCGCATCTTTGATCCTATCACATGCATTGTGTAGGTGAGATGGTTAGGTGGGTGCACGCGCGCGAGCCAAGAGGTCTTGAGTTCGAATCCCGCAAATATGCAAATATTTTTGGCTAGTGCCCCACCTTTAGCACCGGAAGATTGGCACTGGGTGGGAAACCCGGTGCTAAAAGGCTTTCCCACCCGGTGCCAATGTGCATGATTCTGGTAGTGAATTAGCTACTTCTTACGGTCCGATCAGCTAGATCTTATTACATCTGTCTTAGCTCCTAGTACGCTCATCGTGGCAGACGGTTAATCCGTTAATGATTTGTTTAATTAAGTATCTAGTAGAATATCTGTACGAATTTACATAAGCATACCGTCATGTCGATATATATCAAATATATAGAATAAAAATTGTAGGATCGAAGTGGCGACCAGAGGGGGGGAGTGAATGGGAGCCGATAAAATTTCTTCTCTAAACTCGGCCTATGTCCCAAAGTCACTCGCCAAAGATTCCTCACAGGCTTGCCAAGGTAGCGTAGTCACAGCGGACCTACCAACCCTAGGAACAAGCTAGAACGAATTACCAAGCGGAAGCACAACTCAAGAATCAAAACGATTCGCAATCTGCCTGGGTCAGCTCGGACCGTCCGCACAGGGGTCGCGGACTGTCTGTGGTCACGGCGGACCATCCGTAAAATCACCTCAAATCTCCAGTAGCTCCAGGCCCTTTCGCGGACTGTCCGAGCTCCTACCGCGGACCGTTCGCCAGTGTCGCGGACTGTCCGAGGTGGTCACGCGGACCGTCCGTGAAAACACTTAGCCAAATCCAAGACAACACCGTCGAACTCTTCTGCACGGACCGTCCGCCAATCACATGCGGACCGTCCGCCAACCCCGCGCGGACCGTCCGAGAAACACGACGGACGAACAGAACGAACAACTACAGTAACCCGCGGATCTCTCCTTCCAAATCTATCACCGGATCTCCCAAACGGCTAGAGCTCTTGAGATGAAACTTTGGGGAGACGATTAGCACCCTAAGGGGAAGCTATGCCCCAAAAATCTCGGCCTCTAACTCCCTGCAACTCGAGAAATCGCGGATAACACGGAAGATCACCTTCTCACGAGTTCATCCCAAAAACTAAGAATCGAGACCGATTCCCGGCGTTTGAGAGGGCAAGATCACACACAAAGAGGCGCAAGGCACTCACCCATGATCCCCTCAAACAAATCCGGAGCTAAACGGTCTAGAAACAAAGAATCGAGCCAAGAACGAAAATAGCACAAAAAGGAACTCGAGGAGAAACAAAGAGATTCAACTAGCACTTGATTTCATTCCAACAAACAAAGGTCAGATTCTATACAAGACTAGCAACCTCCCAAATATCCTCCCGCTAAGATCGACATGAAGCACGGGCTAGCCTAGAGAAGCAAGAAAGAAATGAACTAGGGTTCTAGAGAGATAACTTGTCATCCCCTCCACCTCCTATTTATATTAAGTGTCCTGGTGAAGGGAAGTGACCATACTACCCCTACAACTTAACTCTACGATACACGCCCTCAAGGGCAAAACAGTAAAGCTCCCGGATCCCGCCACGCGTCCACCGCTTCGAAGCTTCCCGAACGCGCCCGGATCACCGTCTCCGTCACGTTGGGCCTTCGGGCTCGGTTTTGAGGCCCAAACCGAGAAACCCTCCTCCGATGGTTTTGTGGCCCAACCATCAAACCCCGCGTACAAGCTTCGGTTGTTAGCCGCCACCTTGCACCGGCTCCAAGTCCACGACCTCGTCTTGCTCTTCTTGCACCATGTTGAATGCACTTGATCCCGTCTGGCCACCGGTCCCTCGAACCAAGCCTACTTGTCTCTCCACTCCTCGGAGGCCACTCTGGCTAAGACCTTTCGCGCTTGTTCTTCACCTACACCAACGCAAACCAAGTCGCACAACACCTGCAGTACTAGGCCAAGAGTCAGTCCACACACCGTTGTCAATCACTCATCACACTGAGAAGCGACCATCCACTGGTCCTCGGACACACATTGTCGGTGCTCGGATCGGTCGGCCAATCCCCAGCGCCAAACAGAATGCGCTGTGTCCCGTCCCTTGACGGTTGATGCAAGAGCTAGCACGATGAGACGAGCGTTTATCCTGGTTCCGACCGTGAGGTCGTACGTCCAGCAGGGTGCGCTCGGGGCGTTGTACTATCTTGCACCGAAGTGCTTGCAGACGGGGGCTACAAGCAAGGCGGGAGAGGAGGAGGAGTCTCCAAGTCCCTGAAAGCGAGTATGATTGAGGCGAGTGCCAATATCGTGTGTGACGGTGTGTGTGATTGTTTTTCTCCCCCCCTCCTCTCTCGCCCCCTCCCTCCTTTTATAGGCTAAGGAGAGAAGGGGGGGAGGGGCTTACAAGTTCAGATACAGTGTGTGCTACAGAGGTGTGTACTGGAGAGCGTGGCGCTGGGCGTGCGGCCGTCCTTGACCCAGGCGGGGGATTTATGGCGAGCTCCGGCTTCCGCGGGCGTCATGGCCGTCCCTGTGCTCTTCCTGGAGTGATTTTGAGGGGTGGCGCTGCCGTAATCCGCACCCAACTGCCTGCCGCTGGTTGACTTCGAGGGCGGGGCAGGTGACGAAGGACGAGAGTTGGCAGGACAGGGGCCGGCATGGCGCCTGCTATCGACCACAGTGCGCGACGTGCCCGGTTTGCCGGGGAATGGCCGAGAGTTGGTGGGTTTGAACCGGCGTTCGTCATCATCGGACCACGCCTAACCGGAGTCCGTACTCGGTTACTGCTCGTATATTCGTCTGAGGGTCCTTCGCGCCCATTCGAGGGCTGCGCCGGGGGGGGGGGAAAGGACGGGAGCGGGTGGAATAGTGGTGCGGATTGACGCCTGCAAGTCCGCACAGGGCTTCGTGCAGCGCCGCATGCGTCCTCACAGTGGTGGTGAGGACGCATAGTGACCGGAGCAGTTGGAACACCGAGCTCTGCGGTGTCAGCGGCGCGGCGTGGGGAGAGATTGCCTTTTTGACTTCGGCGCCCGCCTGATGGGGCGGGCATTAAATGCCGTTGTCGGGCGGGGCGCCAGAGTGTGTCGCGTTATGTAGAGGGGTAGCCTCGAGCGAGGCGGAGACGGCCCGCCCGCTCGAGGGGGTGCGCGGCCCTCGAGCGAGGCGGGGTTCGTGTCGTGCCTGCTCGAGGGAGCGCGGCCCTCGAGCGAGGCGGAGACGGGGGTAGCGACTTGGGTCCCCTCGATAGGCGGGCTCGGACGTCCGTTCGTGGGCCGCGATAGGCCGTGACGGGCCGAGCTGCCTTGGCGGCTCCTCTTGGCTGTCGGTGATTCGGCCTTTCGTGGCATATCGTTCTTTGAGGGTGATTTGCCCCGATGATTAGGGGACCCCCGGGGTTTGTCCCCGACAGTAGCCCCCGAGTCTCTGCCGGACTAAGGATTAGTCGGGCAGAGGCTGACGGTTCGCGGGATCGTTCCCGGGCATTTTGCGGGGATTACTCCTTTTTGATTATGCACGTTCTTCCGTGGGTGCGCGCGAGCGCACCCGCGGGTGTAGCCCCCGAGCCCTTGGACGAGTGAATTCACTCGTGCAAGGGCTTCGTCTTTCGAGGGTTGTGTCGGTCGTTCCCCTTTTCGACGTGGTGGGGGTGAGACCGAGTTACACGGAATTCGGGGGGCTACACCCTGCACGGCTTCGACGTGTTTTGTGCAGAAGATGAGGACGTGCAAGGAGACCCCGTGCTCCTGGCCTGAGCGGAGACGATCGGGGGGGCTTCTTGTCTTTGAGTTGCGACCCTCGCTTCCCCTTCGCTGGGGAGAGGGGTGAGGTCATTCGTGCAATCCTCGAATCGGGCAGCGTACACGGATACCTCGGTGAGCTGTTAGCGGGTAGTTCAAGTGGACGCTCGTGCCCCGTTCGCTAGGGGTCGGCTCGTGGTCCGGAGACGCGTCCATGTAGCGCTTGCAAAGGTTTGCTAGGTGGGGCTCGGTTCCTTTCGCAGAGACCGAGGGCGCGAAAGCTCTCCCTCGTTGGGATCCCCCCACTAGCTGCCTTTGTCCGGCCTCGAACACAACAGGGGCGTTCCCGAACTTCGCGTTCGGGGTAAAGTCCGTTGGACACGCCCGAATCGTCCCTGACTCCGTCGATCTGGAGCGCCTGTCGAACCCTTTCGTGGGCCAGGCTTCGTACTCCTGATCAGTAGGGCCTTGCGAAAGGTGCAGGTCACCCTCGAGCAGCGGGCTCGAGGGTTGGTCGAGCGTGACCGGCAGCCTTCGCATCGCTTAATCTGGGGCGCCCGTCGAACCTTTTCGAGGCCCGGGTTTCGAGCCCCTGATCAGTAGCACCCTGCGCCTCGAGGCGGAGGGGGGTCGTTGTCTTACCTGGGAAGGAATCCAACGGTTAGGTCGTTTTGGTTTCGCGGGTCCGCGCACGACCTCTGGCAGGCATGGTCGTGGCTGACGTGTCGCGGAGTGGGCGAGATGGGCGTAGTGGGCGCGCCTTTTTAGGCGGAGTTGGCGTGCGCCGGGGAGAGGCGAGACGACGGGCGGTCAGGCGCTACTGCTGCGTCGTTTCGTTTTACCGCGCCGCAGTAAATGCCGCCGCTCACGCGTGCCGTTCCGCGGGAAAAAAGGGGAGGGGGTCCCCGGTTGTCAGTGACGTGCCACGCGTGCGTTCGGCTCGCTGCCAGTGGGTTGGCGTGTCGTGGCAGGGACGAGCCTGCTCCCTTATAAAAGGAAAGCGGGGGAGGAGGAGGATTTTTTTACCTTTGCCATTCCTCGCACCAGCTCTCGCCTCTACTTTTTGATTGCTTCCGAGCCCGCTAGTCGCACTCTGTTCGTCCTTCACGCCTTCGTCGCCTTTGCTCCGCGCTCCTGCTCCGCCGTCCGCCATGGTGATCATCGAAGGCGTCACGGAGTGGACTCCGTCCACCGCTACCGAGCACCTCCTGGAGGGCTTGGTGAACGGCGGGCAGCTTTCGCCCCGGGGCGATTCGGCGCGGCCGGCGTGGATCGTCCCGGCGCTGGCGGCCAGGGTGCCGAACCCGCCGGCGGGGTACGTGGTGAGCTTCATCCGCTTCCACGAGCGGGGCTTCAATGCGCCCGCCAGCCAGTTCATGCGGGGCCTCTTCCACTACTACGGCGTGGATCTCCACAACTTCTCCCCCAACGCCATCTCGCAGGCGGCGGCCTTCGTCGGCGTCTGCGAGGCTGTGCTGGGGATCGAGGCGCACTTGGATCTGTGGGTCCACCTCTTCCGCGTCGAGCTCAGCAACTCCGGCGCGGGGAGGGGGGTGCGCCGGTCTTCGTGTGCCGGCGGTCTCACGCTCGCGCCGGTCGAGTCCAGGAAGCACTTGTACCCGGCCTGCAGGATGACCACCAACAACAGCGGCTGGGCCAAGGGATGGTTTTACCTGCGCAACGACGGCTTGGGGTTGCCAGAGTACACCGGCAAGGTCTTGACGGAGAAGGCCGACTCCTGGAGCTACGGCGTTTCCGGCGAAGCTCAGCGGAAGAGGCTCCGCCCCGTCGTCGACGCCCTTCGCACCTTGGAGGGGTCGGGCCTGCCCGTGGCGCACGTGCTCGCGCACTGCCATCGCCACCGGGTGGTTCCCCTCATGGAGAGGCAGCTCCCTTTGTTCCGGATGACGGAGGGCGCCGACCTGGCGGCACTGGCGGCTTCGCGCATGTTGTCGGAGTAGCTGCTTGAAGAGTACGTCGTTACGAGGGTGCGAACGGCGGTTCATCCCGACACCATGCCGAGCGACCTCTGGTCGCTCCGGCTGCGCCCCGACGAGGGCCATGTTTTGTCGGTGAGTCGTCATTCCCCCTCTCGGGGCTGTCGGATTGATTAGTTTAGAATTCCCTTCCTCAATTCATCGTGATTTCAGGAGGCGAACTGCGGCCTCTACCGCTCCCTCGTGCCGACCCCGGAGGTGCGTGCTTTGAACTGCGCTCGCCGTGACCGCGAGAGGGACGCGAAGGAGGCGAAGAGAGCCAGCAGCCGGAGGAGGCAAGCCCGGCGGGACGCGCACCAGGCGGCGCTTCGCCGGTGGAGGAGGGACGGCGGGGCCCCGCCGTCGTCCCCCGAGGACTCCCCGGACCCTCCCAGCGAGGGAGAGGATTAGGAGGAGGTCGATGCCGGCGGGGTTCCGCCTGCCGGTGAGGAGGAAGAGATGGCCGCGCCGCTGCTCGGGGCGGGCGTGGTGGCCCCGGGCGATGTTGCGCTGGTGGCGGCGCGGACGGCGGTCGCGCCTGCTCGACCCGCGGTGCCGCGGGCGCGAGCGACTTCTTCCCCTGCTGCGGGCGGGCCGCGCCGCAGCGGATTGGGTGCCGAGGGCTCGGGGGGTGCGCAGCCCCCGAGTGGTTTGAGGGGGTCCTCGAGTTCGAGGAGGGCTCCCTCAACGGGCGGCTCGAAGCGGAAGCTGCAGGTGCTGCAGGATTGCATCCGGTAGGTTCTGCCTCGAACTTTTTCGTAGCTTTCCATCCTTGTTCAGTTTTTTGTTTCGTGATTTCCGCTCTTTCTTTTTGATTTAGCACGCGGGGTGCCGCCAAGGCCGCCCCTAACCTCGCGCCCAAGAAGGCATTGAAGGTTGGGGGGTCATATTCCCCTCACGCCGGGGGATCGCGTTCGCGCGGGACTCCGCGTCCCGCAGCGATGTCCGCAGCGACGCCGGTGAAGCCGGCGCCGGGGGCGCGAGATTCCGGGTCGGCGGAGGAGGAGCGGGACAAGACGCCCCTGGTGGCGGAGCCGGGGCAGGACACCCCGGTGGTTGAGGTGGAGCCGGGGCACGGCACCCCGGCGACGGAAGCGGGCGAGCAAGGAGGCCACGCTACTGCTGCGGCCCTTACTGGAGGGAGGCAGGAGGCGGTCGTGCCGATCGGCGGCACGGTCGTCCTGCCGGCTTTAGGTCGCGCACAAGGCGTGGCCCAGGGTGGTGATGGCGGGCGCGTTCCCCCTGCTGGGGTGTCTGCGGCCGAGGTGTCGGCGGCGCGCTTCTTGTCTCAGGGGCCGCCGCAGATGCCCGTGGCCGGGGGAGCGGCTGAGTGGGATGCGGCTGAGATGGCGCTGCTTCAGGGTCGTCGCGGCCCGAGCGCGTGGCCGGAGGAGCCTGGCGTCTCCGCCCGGGTCTGGCAGAGCATGGCGGAGGAGAACGAGCTGTGGGCTCAGGCCGAACGGGTCGGGACGGACCTGGAGCGGGCCATCTCAGCCGCCGCCGATCTCCACTCCAGGCAGGCGCTGGAGCTCTTCGAGGTATCCCCGCGCTCATCCCAGCACTTCGAGATTGTTTTTAGCTTCTGCGGCAAGAGGCGGTAGACAAGACCGCGTGCATCGCGTGCTTGTACGCCGATCTTCACCGGTTCCGCCAGGCGAACGCGGACCTGGGCACGGAAGTGACCCAGCTCACCGTTCGGGTGAGGGAGGCAGAGACGGCCACCCGCGCACACGAAGAAGCCAAGGCGCGCGCGGAGCGGGAGCTCGACGCTGAGAGAGGCGCGGCGGAGCGGGAGGCCCGAGCCTCGGCCGCGGCGCTGGAGCGGCTCGAGCTCGAGCGCAAGGCGCGCGAGGCCGCGCAGTCCCAGCTCGCGGAGGCGGCGGCCCGGGCAGGGCAAAAGGCCCAGGAGTCCGAACAGCTGGGCCGTGCGCTTCGAGAGAAGGAGGCTGTGCTGGTGACCGCGGAGGGCCTGCTCCAGCAAGAACGCGCGGCGCTTACCGAGGCCAGGGCCCTGGTGGACGGTATGGCTTTATGCTTTCCCGGCTTTCTGTGTTGGAGTTCGTCTTAACGTGCCTGAGCTTTGTCAGGGCTGCGGAGGGCCGAGGCGGAGAAGGCGGATGAAGTGATGGCTGTTCAGGCCGCCTACTCCGAGGCCCACGGGGAGCTCGAGGAGCTGAAGGTCGCCGCCGATGTGGCGTGCCGGGACGTCCAGTGCGTCGACGTGCAGTCGGGGTCGTCGTTGCCTAGCCGCCTGAGGTCTCTGAAGAGCTGCGTGGCGGAGCGCCTCGATAGCGCGCTTCAACTTGGAGTGAAGAAGGCGCTTGGCGTGGTGTCAACGCATTACGACATCGACCTCACGGCGGTGGCACGCGGCTACTTCATCGACGCAGACCTGGACGACGACGCCGCCCTTGCTGCTCTCGACGAGGCTGATGACGGCGCCGACGATGCCGCCACGGCGCTTGCCGCCAAGTTCGGGCGCGATCTTTTCCCCGAGGAGGATGAAGATGCGTGCGCCGACGTTGGGCCTGAGGCTGCGACCGCCACCGAAGCCGAGGTTGATCCTGAGGCTGACGCCGTGGCGTCCCTTAAGGAGGACATCGCCTCGGTGTGCCGCGACGACGATGGTCCTGGGGCGCTTGCATCGGTTCCCTCGACTGTTGCCGCCGAAGCCACCGCGCCCCCGCAGGAGGGTGGAGCCTGAAGGGTTCAGGCTTAGTATCTAGGTGTATCTTAGTTTTTAGGAGACTAGCTCTGTACATAAACTAAGATTGAAAGTCGGTTGTGTATTTCAAACTTGTTCGATTGTTCTATTGTGCTACTCTTGGCTTGGAAAGATTTCGGCCGGGTATTTCGACTCCGCGAATAATTAAGGCGTGGAGTGGAGAGGGAGTTGCCGTATCCCTTCGCGGGCATAGGCGGTCTCACGGCTCAACCGGCTCCAGCTTTAGTTAGCTCGCGCCCCGCAT
This sequence comes from Echinochloa phyllopogon, assembly GCA_033239725.1. Classification (NCBI taxonomy): domain Eukaryota; kingdom Viridiplantae; phylum Streptophyta; class Magnoliopsida; order Poales; family Poaceae; genus Echinochloa; species Echinochloa phyllopogon. Next base: position 3,526,100 of record BTCW01000002.1, read on the forward strand.
CTCTCTAAGCGCCTCGAGTTTCAGCACAATTTTTGAAAATTGGGACGATTAGGGGGGTAAACCCCCCTGCAGCCCCCGAGGGGGGCTTGGCTCTATTGAGAATAGGACCAAGTCCCCCTTGTTCATGCTGTTAGTAACAATGTTTTCATTTTTTTCGCAAACTTTTCATTATTGTTAACTAAGAACATGAAGTATTTACAAGAAATACTTAGAGTTTTAAGGATAGAAGCGACGTAGCTGTTGGATGTTCCAGGCGTTGGTGAAGACCTCGCCCTTCTCGTTCGCCAGCTTGTAAGTGCCAGGTTTGAGGACCTTGGCGATAATGAATGGTCCTTCCCATGGCGGAGTGAGCTTGTGGCGCTCTCGATTGTCCTGGCGCAGCCTCAGCACCAGGTCCCCTTCGTGGAGGTCTCGACGCCGCACCTTCTGAGCTTGGTATCGCCGAAGCGATTGTTGGTAGCGTGCTGAGTGAAGCAACGCTACGTCGCGAGCCTCGTCCACCTGGTCCAGCGAATTCTCGCGGTCCCGCTGGTTTCGGTCTTCCTGGTAGGCCTTGAGCCTCGGAGACCCGTACTCCAAGTCTGTCGGGAGGACGGCTTCGGCGCCATAGACGAGGAAGAACGCGCTGAAGCCTGTGGCCCTGCTTGGGGTTGTCCTGAGACTCCAGATCACCGATGGCAGCTCCGCAACCCACTTCCGGCCAAACTTGTTCAGCTTGTTGAAGATTCTTGGCCTCAGGCCTTGTAGTATCATGCCGTTGGCATGTTCTACTTGGCCGTTCGTTTGTGGATGTGCCACGGCCGACCAATCAACGCGAATGTGATGGTCGTTGCAGAACTCCAAGAACTTCTTGCCGGTGAATTGGGTGCCGTTGTCAGTGATGATCGAGTTGGGTACCCCGAATCGGTGGATGATGTCGGTGAAGAACAACACGGCCTGCTCAGATCTGATGCTGGTGATGGCCCGTACCTCGATCCACTTTGAGAACTTGTCGATGGCTACCAACAAGTGGGTGAATCCCCCGGGCGCTGGGCGGAAGGGCCCCACGAGATCCAACCCCCAGACTGCGAAAGGCCATGTTACAGGGATGGTCTGCAGGGTGTGCGCCGGGAGATGCGTTTTTCGTGCGTAGAATTGGCACCCTTCGCAGGTGCGCACGACCTCGTTCGCGTCGGATACGGCGGTGGGCCAGTAAAAGCCCTGCCGGAACGCGTTACCCACGAGGGTACGCGGCGCTGCGTGGTGTCCGCACGCCCCGGCGTGGATGTCACGGATCATATGCCTTCCCTCGGGGATGGGGATGCATCGCTGCAAGATCCCCGAGGCGCTGCGCTTGTACAACTCACCGCCGACTGAGACAAAGGTCTTAGCCCTTCTGGCGATGCGGCGCCCCTCGGTTCGGTCCGAGGGCAGCTCCCCGCGGTCGATCCACGCGAGGTACGGATCACGCCAGTCTTGTGGTCGCGTGTCCACGTCGATTTCCATGGCCTCAGCCGAAGAAATTTCAACGTCGAGGGCTTCGAGCCCCTCTTTTGAGGGGTCCTCTTCCATGGGCTCGACCCCCGCAGCCCCCGAGGGTGTCTTGAGGGTTCCGGCCCTTTGCTCGAAGTCGACGGAGGGCTGATCGAGGTCGCAGGCGAAGACGTTCGGAGGAACGGTGATTCGTTCTGACGCGATCTTGGCCAGCTGATCCGCTTCCTCGTTGTATTTGCGTACGATGTGGTTCAGCTCGAGGCCATAGAATTTGTCCTCGAGACGACGAACCTCGTTGCAATACGCCTCCATCTTTTCGTCGCGGCAGCTTGCGTTCTTCATCACTTGGTCGATGACCAACTGGGAATCCCCCCGGACATCGAGGCGTTTGACGCCGAGGTCGATGGCGATGCGGAGCCCAGCGAGGAGGGCTTCGTACTCCGCCATGTTGTTTGACGCTGGGAAGTGCAAGCGAACCACGTACCGGATATGTTCTCCGAGGGGTGAGACGAAGAGGAGGCCCGCGCCTGCTCCGGTTTTCATCACCGACCCGTCGAAGTACATGGTCCAGCATTCGGCTTGGATTTGTGGCGGCGGAAGTTGGACGTCGGTCCACTCAGCGACGAAATCCGCTAGGGTTTGTGATTTTATCTCCTTTCGCGGCGCGTAGGAGAGAGTTTCCCCTACGAGCTCCATAGACCACTTCGCTATTCTACCCGAGACGTCCGGGTTGCGGACTATCTCCCCCAAAGGGAAGGATGAGACCACGGTGACCGGGTGGGCTTCGAAGTAGTGTCGCAGCTTTCGACGCGCGAGCACTACAGCTTAGATTAGCTTCTGGATCTGTGGATACCACGTCTTGGTTTCGGTCAGCACCTCGCTGACATAGTACACCGGCCTCTGGACCGGCAGGGCGTGGCCCTCCTCTATCGTTTCTACAATGATGGCGGCGCTGACAACTTGCGTTGTCGCAGCCACATATAGGTAGAGGCGTTCGCCGTTCTGCGGCAGCGTGAGGATGGGTGCGCGCGCGAGCGACGCTTTTAGCCTGTCGAGGGCTTTTTGGGCTTCGAGGGTCCACGAAAAGCGCTCGTGCTTTTTTAGGAGCCGGTACAAAGGTAAGCCCTTTTCACCAAGTCGAGAGATGAAGCGGCTGAGAGCTGCTAGGCAGCCCAGTACCCTTTGCACCCCCTTGAGGTCCCGAATTGGCCCCATTCGTTCCAGGGCCGAGATTTTTTCGGGGTTGGGTTCGATGCCTCGTTGGGAGACGATGAAGCCCAATAGCATGCCTCGCGGCACCCCAAATACGCATTTTTCCGGATTCAACTTTACCCCGTTCGCCCGGAGGCAACCGAATGTGATTTGCAAATCGTTGACCAGATCGTTCGCCTTTCTGGTTTTTACAACGATATCGTCAACATATGCCTCAACGGTCCGCCCGATGTGGCCTCCGAAAACGTGTTGCATACATCGCTGGTATGTAGCTCCAGCGTTTCGGAGGCCGAATGGCATAGTGACGTAGCAAAACATGCCAAACGGGGTGATGAAAGAAGTCGCGAGCTGGTCGGACTCTTTCATCTTGATTTGATGATAACCGGAATAAGCATCAATAAAACATAGCAATTCACACCCGGCGGTGGAGTCTACTATCTGATCTATTCTAGGCAGAGAAAACGGAACCTTAGGGCAAGCTTTGTTCAAACCGGTATAATCTACGCACATGCGCCATTTTCCATTTTTCTTCTTAACTAGAACAGGATTGGCAAGCCAGGTCGGGTGAAATACCTCTTTGATGAATCCGGCTTGCAGGAGCTAGCGCACCTCCTCCCCGATGGCGCGGCGCTTTTCCTCGTCGAACCGCCGCAATCGCTGTACCACCGGCCTGGAGTGAGGCTTGATGTCGAGGCTGTGCTCGGCGACCTCCCTCGGGATCCCCGGCATGTCCGAGGGCTTCCACGCGAAGATGTCGGCGTTGGCGCGGAGGAAGTCGACGAGCACAGCTTCCTATTTGGGGTCGAGGGTGGTGCTGACCCTCAACGCCTTGCCTTCGAGGGCATTGGGGTCGAGGGGCACCGCCTTGGAGTGCTCGGCAGCCTCGAAGGTGCCCGCGTGCCTTTTGGTGGAGTCGACGGCCTCGTTCGCCATCTTCTCCAAGTCCGCCACCAGGGTCTCGCTGTAGGCGAGTGCTTCCGCGCCCTCGACGCACTCGACGTCGCACGTGTAAGCGTGCTCGTACGACGATCCCACGGTGATGACGCCCTTCGGCCCTGGCATCTTCATCTTGAGGTAGGCGTAGTTGGGGACCGCCATGAACTTGGCATAACACGGTCGCCCGAAAATAGCGTGGTACGCTTCTGGGAATCCCACCACCTCGAAGGTGAGGGTCTCCCTCCGAAAGTTATCGGGAGTACCGAAACAAACGGGCAGGTCGATCTGTCCGAGGGGTTGGACCCGTTTTCCCGGCGCGATGCCGTGGAACGGCGCCTTGCTTGGCCTCAGCTGGTTTGTGCCGATGCCCATGAGCTCTAACGTGTGGACGTAGAGGATGTTGAGGCTGCTGCCCCCGTCCATCAACACCTTGGAGAATCGCGTGTTGCCGATGACGGGGTCGACGACAAGCGGATAGCGCCCGGATTCGGGACATAGTCCGGATGGTCCTCGCGGCCGAAGGAGATGGTCTCGTCCGACCAGGCGAGGTCAGTTGGCGTTGCGCGGTGAACGGAGAAGACCTCTCGGCGTTCATGTCTTTGTTCCCGGGACGTCGCGTTCACTGTGGGCCCTCCTACGATGAAGAATACATTCTCCATATGGGGGAACTCGTCGTTGCCGCCATCGCCCGTATCCTTCTTCGGGCCATCCTCCTTCGCGGAGGCGCGCCTGAAGTAACCCTTGATCATCCCACACTGTTCGAGGGTGTGGGTGACAGGGCCCTTATGGTACGGGCATTGCTTCTTCAGCATCTCGTCGAACAGGCCTCCCCCCTGGGGGGGGGCCTCAAGGGCCTTTGCGGCCTCGCTCGACCACGAGGGCGTCGTCAGAGTCCTCGCCCTGTTGCTGTTGCTGCTGCGCGGCTTGCTGAGGCTTCTTGCCTTTACCGCCTGATTTCTGCTTTTTTGCCTTTGCCTTGGGTTTGCTGCCCTCCGTGGGCAGCTCCTCCGCGCGTTTCCCCTTGGTCTTGCCGTCGAAGATCGCCCCGACAGCCTCCTCCCCAGAGGTGAAGTTGGTGGCGATGTCGAACAAAGCGTTGACGCTGGTGGGGTGGTTTCGCCCCAGCTCGCGCACCAGCTCCCGACAGGTCGTGCCTTCGAGGAAGGCGTGGATGATTTCGGAGTCACCCACGCTCGGGAGCTCGGTGCAGCGCTTGGAGAAGCGGCGGATGAAGTCTCTCAGCGGCTCGTCGGCCGCCTGTCGGCACCCGCGTAGGTCCCAGGAGTTTCCGGGGCGCACGTATGTGCCCTGGAAGTTACCCACGAACATCTTGACCAGGTCGTCCCAGTCGTGGATTTGGTTCGCGGGTAGGTGTTCGAGCCATGTCCGCGCCGAGTCCGCGAGATGAAGCGGAAGGTTGCGGATGATCATGGCATCGTCGGTGGCCCCGCCCAACTGGCAAGCCAGGCGATAGTCGTTGAGCCACGTCTCGGGTTTCGTCTCACCCGAATACTTGGTGATGGTGGTCGGCTGGCGAAAGCGCGGCGGGATGGCGGCCGAACGGATCTTCCGGCTGAACACAGGGGTTCCCGGGGGTTCCGGCGTCGGACTCCTGTCCTCCTCGCTGTCATAGCGCCCTCCCCGTCGGGGGTGCCTGCTGCGAGGAGGCGCCGCGTCCTGTCTCTTCTGGTTCAGGACGTTGCGCGCATCGCCATCGTCGACGGCGCCCCGCATGTCCACGAGTCGGTCCTTCGCGGACCTCCTTGCTTCGCGGTCGCCAGTCACGAGCGCCCTTCTGTCGTTTGTTGGACGGTGAGGCGTCCACGCGCCCCTGGGTGGGGTATGGATGGATTGTTCCTTGTCCCACTTGCTTCCTCCGGCTCTCGAACTGGCCTGGTGGCGCATGCGGGAGGCGGAACTTTCCGCTTGTTGAACGGCCGCTTCTTCGACAAGGGCCTGCACTTGGCGCCACATGCTGCGCGCTTCTGGTGTTGACGGTTCGGGCATGGCCCGAATCAGGGTTGCCGCGGCGACGAGCTTCTGGCTTGCTCGTGGCGGCATGGCAGGGCCGGCGTCGTCGCCGTCACCCATGATGCGCGCTTGAGCAATACGCCCGGCAGCTCGTGCGCGTTCGCCGCATTTGGGCTGCCGGGCTTCCAGGGCTGCGCGCAGCTCCTGTACCTGCTGGCGCTCCTGTTGGAGCTTGGCTTCCAGCTCTTGCACCTGCGCAAGCTGTGCCTGCGCGAGTGCGGCTTCGCTCGCTGGCTCGGCGGGTGCTGGTGGCGGTTCGTCGTGTCCGGCCCCGTCGCGCGTTTCTTCATCCTCTCCCACAGACTCTACTTCGCCGTCGAGGACGAAGCATTCCCGCGTGGGGTCGTATTCCCCCTCGCTGGAATCGTCGGAGCAGGTGAGGCAGAAGTCCGCGACGGCCTGGAAGGTCATAAGGCCTTCACGGTCTTGCAACCCGGAGTAGTCCAAGTTCGGGTGTTCCTGCCCGCGCACACTCTCTCCGTCATCCGACTCGGACCGGGGCCCCGCTGGGCGAGGAAATGCTGAGGCCGCGGATCGAACCCGGCTGGTGACCCGGTGAATCCTCGTGCGCGTTCGGGTTGGCGCTGACTGCCGCGGAGTAGCTTTTGCGGCCGAGTTGTTCATCCCGTGGGGGAGCTGCGCCGGCCCGGCCACATTTTCCCAGCGCGCTCCCTCCGCGGGAGCCGCCGGCGGGGGTCCGCCCCCCTATATTGTGGCAGCGGGCTGGAGCAGCAGGTGTGCGTCCCAGTCAGGGAGGACGATGCGCGGAGCAACGCGTCGTTCCGCGCGAATCTACAGCTCGCGCAGTCTTCGTCGTCTCCTGAGCTGGGCCGGCGTCGGCGGTGTCGGGGTAACGGGCATCATGTTGGGCGGCCTGGAGGCGAGCCGCATGAGGAGGCCCTCACCGGTCGCTTCGAACTCCAGGCTCCCAAACGTGATCCGGTACCCGCGCGGAAGCGGGCCGGGGGACCCCGTGGCGGATCGTGGTGGCATGGTCTTGGCGCGGCCTGCCGTCAAGGGAACTGATCGGGTGTGATTGACCACAGCGCAGCCCCCTACCTGGCGCGCCACTGTCGGTGCTGGGATCGGTCGGCCAATCCCCAGCGCCAAACAGAATGCGCTGTGTCCCGTCCCTTGACGGTTGATGCAAGAGCTAGCACGATGAGACGAGCGTTTATCCTGGTTCCGACCGTGAGGTCGTACGTCCAGCAGGTTGCGCTCGGGGCGCTGTACTATCTTGCACCGGAGGGCTTGCAGAGGGGGGCTACAAGCAAGGCGGGAGAGGAGGAGGAGTCTCCAAGTCCCTGAAAGCGAGTATGATTGAGGCGAGTGCCAATATCGTGTGTGACGGTGTGTGTGATTGTTTTTCTCCCCCCCTCCTCTCTCGTCCCCACCCTCCTTTTATAGGCTAAGGAGAGAAGGGGGGGAGGGGCTTACAAGTTCAGATACAGTGTGTGCTACAGAGGTGTGTACTGGAGAGCGTGGCGCTGGGCGTGCGGCCGTCCTTGACCCAGGCGGGGGATTTATGGCGAGCTCCGGCTTCTGCGGGCGTCATGGCCGTCCCTGTGCTCTTCCTGGAGTGATTTCGAGGGGTGGCGCTGCCGTAATCCGCACCCAACTGCCTGCCGCTGGTTGACTTCGAGGGCGGGGCAGGTGACGAAGGACGAGAGTTGGCAGCACAGGGGCCGGCATGGCGCCTGCTGTCGACCACAGTGCGCGACGTGCCCGGTTTGCCGGGGAATGGCCGAGAGTTGGTGGGTTTGACCCGGCGTTCATCATCATCGGACCACGCCTGACCGGAGTCCGTACTCGGTTACTGCTCGTATATTCGTTTGAGGGTCCTTCGCGCCCATTCGAGGGCTGCGCCGGGGGGGAAAGGACAGGAGTGGGTGGAATAGTGGTGCGGATTGACGCCTGCAAGTCCGCACAGGGCTTCGTGCAGCGCCGCATGCGTCCTCACAGTGGTGGTGAGGACGCATAGTGACCGGAGCAGTTGGAACAGCGAGCTCTGCGGTGTTAGCGGCGCGGCGTGGGGAGAGATTGCCTTTTCGACTTCGGCGCCCGCCTGATGGGGCGGGCATTAAATGCCGTTGTCGGGCGGGGCGCCAGAGTGTGCCGCGTTATGTAGAGGGGTAGCCTCGAGCGAGGCAGAGACGGCCCGCCCGCTCGAGGGGGTGCGCGGCCCTCGAGCGAGGCGGGGTTCGTGTCGTGCCTGCTCGAGGGAGCGCGGCCCTCGAGCGAGGCGGAGACGGGGGTAGCGACTTGGGTCCCCTTGATAGGCGAGCTCGGACATCCGTTCGTGGGCCGCGATAGGCCGTGACGGGCCGAGCTGCCTTGGCGGCTCCTCTTGGCTGTCGGTGATTCGGCCTTTCGTGGCATATCGTTCTTTGAGGGTGATTTGCCCCGATGATTAGGGGACCCCCGGGGTTTGTCCCCGACACACATGGTCCTCAATCTCCCCCTTGATGAGTGCATTGACAACACACACACAATTCAGGATATGAAAAAGGAAAACAGAAAAAGAAAAGAAAAGAAGACTCAATCAAGTGACCAAAGCGAAGAACAAGCCGAAAACAAAGTCACTCGAAAGAGAAAGTCTCGGTCCCCTAAGATAAGGGCAACGGCTCAACACAACCGAGACAACAAGCTCCAAATGCCGACCCCTCAAGAAGAGGCAGAAATGGCTCAACACCATCGGCAAAAGAGCAAAACACAAAAATCAGGAACACAAGGAGCTCCCCCTGCAGAAATGCATACTCCCCCTGAACAAGTGCAAACAAACTCAAGTTCTCCCCCTGAACTGAGTATCCCTCTCAATGCAAAGCAATGCATATAGACTGAATTGGACCAAAATCTCCCCCTTGTTGCCAATGCATGAATCAAGGCACAAATGCAAAAGATACAACCTAGAGCTTCTCAAATATACAATGAACAATATAAAAAGCTACACATGGTCAAATGAGCAAGTAAGATATTCCTAGGTGTTGTATAAGCATTGCCAACAAAATTTCATGATTGTATAAGCATATGGCCAAGTAGTTTCCAATTTAACCAAGTTTTTCAAAAGTTCACCACCTCATGAGCAAAAAGTCATTTTCAAGCCAAATTGAGCTATATCATGCAAAAGTTGTCCCCGGTTACCTATTCTTAGCAAGAGATCATTGCAAACACCCACAATCTAGTTCATGTCATGTTAAAGCTACCGAGCCATGTGTCTACTTCCAACAAGAGACTTCTCTTTGGTAGACACATGCAACGGTTTCTGCACCTAATTTTCACATTTAAACACAAATGACATGATCAACAAATTGGAGAGCATATATTTGAATTTTTAACACTTCTTTTTCAGATTTTAAACATGGTACATGAAATGCCTTTGTGGCAAAAAAAGCTTATGCCTCTCCACAACATAGACAATGGGCTAAACATTTGCAATGATAAAATGATCTTTGACCCAAATGGCAAGAAATAGATACCCAAGCACAACCTAAGCATGAAAAAGCATTTAGGCTTGAACTCAAACATTTAACTAATTTGCTCATGGGTGAGATCAAGTTTAGCATTTTAAAAACCATTAGCAAGCACATTATGGATATACAAAGAATCAATCAAGTGCATAGCTATCCAACACGACAAGACTACCCACAAGTTCATTAGCTCAAATGTAGCAAGTTATATTGGTCACTCCACATAAGAGAAGCTCGTCCTATCATGCTACAAAATAAATATGTACATGAAACAAGCTCTATGTATATCACAATGCATCCTATATGACAAATGCAAGACATATGATACACATGTAACAAAAAGAGCATGATATACAAATTATACAAGAAGGCTATACATATGCTACAAAGTGAGCTCCAAAACCAACTCAGAAGGGAAAACACACCCCAAGCTCCCCTCGCAAACGGGCAAAAGTAGCTTGGTCAAGCGGTTTGGTAAAAATATCGGCTATTTGGTTTTGGGTGGAGACATGGGATAATTCAATATGTCCTTTCTCAACATTGTCTCTCAAGAAATGGTATCTCACGTCTATGTGCTTGGTTTTTGAGTGAAGCACCGGGTTTTTGGCTACACTTATGGCACTGGTGCTATCACATAGAAGTAGAACATGGGTATAACTCAAACCAAAGTCACTCAAGGTAGAAATCATCCAAAGAAGCTGAGAGCAATAACTGGCTGCGGCTACATATTCGGCTTCGGTTGTAGACTGAGCAACACTTGACTGTTTGTAAGAGGACCAAGAAACCAAAGACGAACCTAGAAACTGACAAGTCCCAGAAGTGGACTTGCGATCCAACAGACACCCAGCAAAATCCGCATCGGAGTATCCGCGGAGTGTGAGTGTGGAGGAGGCAGAGTACCACAAACCAAGCTCAGGAGTGAAACGAAGGTACCTCATGATTCTCTTCACAGCCTGGCGATGAGACGTCCTTGGTGAAGCTTGAAAGCGAGCGCACAGACACACGACGAAGTGTATGTCCGGCCTCGTCGCCGTCAGGTACAAGAGTGAGCCGATCATACTCCGGTACATCTTCTGGTCCACCGGTTCTCCATCCTCATCCGCATCCAAAGCTATTGTAGTCGACATGGGAGTAGACAATTGCTTTGCATCGGCCATCTTGAATTTCTTCAACAATTCCTTCGTGTACTTGGCTTGATGAACAAACGTCCCGTCCTTGACTTGCTTGATTTGCAACCCGAGAAAGAATTGTAGCTCCCCCATCATCGACATCTCGAACTCCCTGCTCATATCTTCAGAAATCTTGGCAACAAGCACATTAGAAGAGCCACCAAAGATTATATCATCCACGTAAATCTGAACGATCAAGATATCTTTGCCAACACGAAGCAGAAATAGGGTCTTATCAACGGTGCCCATCACAAACCCCTTGCTCAGCAAGAACCCTCTCAGCCTTCCATACCACGCTCTAGGTGCTTGCTTGAGGCCATATAGTGCTCGGTGGAGTTTGTACACTCGGTGGGGATATCTCTCACTCTCGAACCCAGGTGGTTGTCTCACATACACTTCTTCCTCTATCACCCCATTCAAAAAAGCACTCTTCACATCCATTTGGTGCAACTTGAACCCTTTAGCAACAGCAAATGCTAGAAGGATTCGAATTGCCTCCAAACGGGCAACAGGAGCAAATGTCTCCTCATAATCAATTCCCTCTTTTTGTTAAAAGCCCTGGGCAACCAACCTCACTTTGTTTCTCACAACCTCACCACTCTCACCTTGTTTGTTCTTCCAAACCCACTTTGTTCCAATAGGGTGGCAATTTGGTGGAGGCTCGACAAGTTCCCACACCTCATTCCTCTCAAAGTTCTCAAGCTCTTCGTGCATGGCATTGACCCAATTCGCATTAGATAAAGCATGTCCAATATCTTTGGGCTCAAAGGAGGCAACAAATGCAGAATGAGCAAAGTTAGAGTTGTTCCTTGACCTTGACCGTGTAGTACGTTCATCAATGTCTCCAATCATCCCTGAGGGTGGATGGCGAGCTTGAATGTGTCTTGGTGCCTCACGTGTTGAAATCGCCTCAACCGCTGCTTCCACTTGATCTCCATGCACTTGTGTTGATGTCAAAGTGGTGGATGGACCATCATCAACCGTAGTCGTCGTAGTGGAAGTAGTAGGTACAATCGCCATTGGAGGATCACCATCTCCATCATCATCTTCATCATCCCCATCCTTGTCTTCAAAGATCGTCTGTCCCATCTCTTCATCACCTGCACACTCAAAGACAGACGAGCTACAAGGAATTGTCTCATCAAATGTTACTTTGCAAGTCTCCATGATTTGGTTAGTGGCAAGATTGAGCACATGATATGCTCTAGAATGATTAGCATAACCAAAGAAGATACCATCATGAGACCGAGACTCGAACTTATCTAGATTACCCTTTTTGAGAATGAAGCACTTGCAACCGAAAACTCGAAAGTGACTCACCTTGGGGGTTCTCCCATGAAAGAGTTCATAGCAAGTCTTCTTCTTGAACTTGTCCTTGTCCTTGTACTTGTACTTGTGGTTCTCGTGATCATCCCTCGAGCGGTGCTTGTGCTTGCGGTCCGGCTCTGCTGGCTCCGGACACTCGGCGCTGAAGTGTCACATCTTGCCGCACCTGTAGCACGTACTCCCAAAGCGCCTTGTACTCTTGCGGTTCTCGTACATGCGCCTGAACCTTTTGGTGAGCAACGCGAGATCCTCCTCGCTCAGCACCTCGAACTCCTCATCTGGCAAAGACACAAGCAAAGACAAGGCAAACTGCCGTGAAGAGTTAGCACCAGATCTAGAACAAGAACCACTCATAAGCGCCAGAATATGGGAATCAGTCGGGTTCTCAAGCTTGGCTCTAGCTAACCTATCAACCTCTGAGGTCTTGAGCTTTGAGAACAACCCATCGACTGTGAGTGTCAGATAGCTAGCCGACTCCATAATCGCCTCAACCTTAGTGCCCCATACAGACATATCCAAGCAGTGTAAAAGCTTCAAAGCCATATCATGGTCTGTATATGGGAGGTTGGTAATGTTGGCTCTCATGTTGTTCACTATCACGGTGAACCTCTGGAACATGGCATCAATTGACTCACCGGGCAAATGAGAGAAGTTCTCATATTCCCTCCGGTAAGTCGAAAAGAGCCGAGCCTTAACCCCACTATCACCTCCATGGGCGATCTCCAACTTTTGCCAAATCTTCCACGCAAGATGCTCTTCGATCACACGATTGAATTCATGCTCGTCAAGCGCTTTGAACAAGAAATCAACAGCTTTTGCATTTGCCTCAAACTTGTCCTTAGCAATTTGTGTCTCTCTCGAAGCAGGGGTGATATAGGTCGTATCAAGAGTGATATCCCATATCAACTGTCCCTTGCTTCGGAGGAAAGCTCCCATGCGAACCGACCATATCCGGTAATTCGTCCCATCGAAGAGAGGAGGACCCGAACCCTTTCCGGCGTACGCCATCCTTGGATCTTAAGACTAGTTAGAATCACGAAGATCCGTAACCGGCTCTGATACCAATTGTAGGATCGAAGTGGCGACCAGAGAGGGGGGGAGTGAATGTGAGCCGATAAAATTTCTTTTCTAAACTCGGCCTATGTCCCAAAGTCACTCACCAAAGATTCCTCACAGGCTTGCCAAGGTAGCGTAGTCACAGCGGACCTACCAACCCTAGGAACAAGCTAGAACGAATTACCAAGCGGAAGCACAACTCAAGAACCAAAACGATTCGCAATCTGCCTGGGTCAGCTCGGACCGTCCGCACAGGGGTCGCGGACTGTCCGTGGTCACGGCGGACCGTCCATCTAGACAAGACGGACCGTCCGTAAAATCACCTCAAATCTCCAGTAGCTACAGGACCTTTCGCGGACTGTCCGAGCTCCTACCGCGGACCGTCCGCCAGTGTCGCGGACTGTCCGAGGTGGTCACGCGGACCGTCCGTGAAAACACTTAGCCAAATCCAAGACAACACCGTCGAACTCTTCTGCACGGACCGTCCGCCAATCAGATGCGGACCGTCCACCAACCCCGCGCGGACCGTCCGAGAAACACGACGGACGAACAGAACGAACAGCTACAGTAACCCGCGGATCTCTCCTTCCAAATCCATCACCGGATCTCCCAAACGGCTAGAGCTCTTGAGATGAAACTTTGGGGAGATGATTAGCACCCTAAGGGGAAGCTATGCCCCAAAAATCTTGGCCTCTAACTCCCTGCAACTCGAGAAATCGCGGATCACACGGAAGATCACCTTCTCACGAGTTCATCCCAAAAACTACGAATCGAGACCGATTCCCAGCGTTTGAGAGGGCAAGATCACACACAAAGAGGCGCAAGGTACTCACCCATGATCCCCTCAAACAAATCCGGAGCCAAACGGTCTAGAAACGAAGAATCGAGCCAAGAACAAAAATAGCACAAAAAGGAACTCGAGGAGAAACAAAGAGATTCAACTAGCACTTGATTTCATTCCAACAAACAAAGGTCAGATTCTATACAAGGCTAGCAACCTCCCAAACATCCTCCCGCTAAGATCGACATGAAGCACGGGCTAGCCTAGAGAAGCAAGAAAGAAATGAACTAGGGTTCCAGAGAGATAACTTGCCATCCCCTCCACCTCCTATTTATATTAAGTGTCCTGGTGAAGGGAAGTGACCATACTACCCCTACAACTTAACTCTACGATACACGCCCTCAAGGGCAAAACAGAAAAGTTGCAGATAACTCCTCCGGCTGGGCACGCCGTCCATCCGGCCTTGCTTCCCTCCGACGCAAGCTCCCGGATCCCGCCACGTGTCCACCGCCTCGAAGCTTCCCGAACGCGCCCGGATCACCGTCTCCGTCACGTTGGGCCTTCGGGCTCGGTTTTGAGGCCCAAACCGAGAAACCCTCCTCCGATGGTTTTGTGGCCCAACCATCAAACCCCGCGTACAAGCTTCGGTCGTTAGCCGCCACCTTGCACCGGCTCCAAGTCCACGACCTCGTCTTGCTCTTCTTGTACCATGTTGACTGCACTTGATCCCGTCTGGCCACCGGGTCCCTCGAACCAATCCTACTTGTCTCTCCACTCCTCGGAGGCCACTCTGGCTAAGACCTTTCGCGCTTGTTCTTCACCTGCACCAACGCAAACCAAGTCGCACCAACACCTGCAGTACTAGGCCAAGAGTCAGTCCATACACCGTTGTCAATCACTCATCACACTGAGAAGCGACCATCCACCGGTCCTCGGACACACATGGTCCTCAAAAATAAACTCATGGTTCAAAACAAGCTTCGGCGCCTGGCCGAATATGGTACATCAGCACACCATGCATGCTTAGTTATTGGGCTTAAGGCCGTTCGCCGAACTAACACCTGCAGACAGCCAGACACTCGAGACTACCGGAATCCCATTCTTCGCCGTGTGCCCGATAATTCGCCGTGTGCAAAATCTCGGGCACACGACAAAGAGCTAATTCGCCGTGCGTTAAAAATAGCATACAACGAAGTAATTCTTCGTCGTGTGTCAAAAAAAGCACACGACGAAGAATTACTTCGCCGTATGCTATTTTTAACACACGGCGAACTAGCTCTTCGCTATGTGTATTCTCTTTGGCGCACGGTGAAGAAATAATTTTTTATTCTCTTCCCACCACCGCGGGCAACGGCGTTAAAATGGGATGCCGTGGTTATGATTCGCCGTGTGCCAAAGAAAAAGCACACGGCGAAGTAATTACTTCGCCATGTGCTTTTTTATTACACACGGCGAATTATTACTTTGCCGTGTGCCTTCACGAGGCACACGGTAAATCAAACAAAAAAATCATCTTCTGCCTTCCAAACTTTTTTCTCACTCCACATGCAACATGTGGTACTCCATGTAAAAAAATGGTACATATTTGCACTTGTTTGATATATTTAACATTATAATTACATTTTAAATAATTTTTTGAATAAAATCAAATTTGAACTGTAAGTGATTCAAATAACAGAAGAAAATGAGTGAAAAAAATGATGTTTACGTTATTTGACCCAATTGAAGACCTTTCCCATAAATTTTAAAGAAATTTCGACCATCTTGACCACGAAACACGACCACACCCGTGTGTTCGAATGATTTTAAAATTCTAAAAAATACAAATAAGGTCTGAAAATTATGAGATTTTGTCAATATCTCATGATATCATACGTGGAGACTATGGTAAAAAATTGAGTGAGTTTTGCATGTTTATCACGTACGATGCTTACAAACAGAAACATCTCTGAAAAGTTTCATAGAGTTGAGAAGGATGCGGTTAGGTTTGGAGTGAATGTGACGATCGAGTTTGAGTTTGACTTTGAAAGTTTTTCTACTCGCGAGCCCATGCTCAAACCGCAGACAAAAATGCCCTAAAAAGCTGCAGAAAAAAAAGATATGAAGTGGCAGTATCGGTGAGCATTTACCATTAGTTTTTTTTTTCAAAAGAGTAGTAAGATAGGTAAATTCACATGCACGTACACTCACTACTATAAATACACATACGCAAATCCTATAACTACGGGCACCTCCAAAAGACGGGACCGGTAGATCTGACCTTGAGATTGAGCTACGAAGTGACCATAGACGCCTCGCTATGGACGAGTATATCTTCTACATTGAATATCGCCGGTTAATACTAGAATAAATATAGAAAAATAAGACATCCATACACTTGAATCACTCAAATCTAGGTGGAAGGTACCATCATAAGGAACTGTTGACACCAAAAATTGGCACCAGGAAGAGGCTGACATGTGGGCCGGATTCATTGAAGAGATACCATTCGGCAAAGGAGTTTTTCCCCAGAAGCATTCGGCAAAGACGTTCTGCGGTCGGGAACGCATCGTCATTCGGCAAGAGAACTGTTCCGCAAAAGGCATTCGGGAGTGCGTGATGACGAGGATCAAGTATAAGGAAAAGGCTGGTTTAACTTGGAATGCAAGACGGATACGGTGCCCCGGCGTTTATTTTTTTTTAGGAAAATAAATAATGTAATCGTAATCGATTAGGAATCATATCGAAAACCTGGGTATAAATATAAACCCATGGTGATTGTAAAAGATCGTTCAATCAATCATACAACAAACCGGCCCCGTGCCAACTTCGAGTCCTTTAGTCGAGTCGTCGAGTTCTTCGAGAGGAATCATCGATCCGTCGACCTCCGTAAGTACCGGCAACCCTGCACCATGCCTAGTATCATGCGGTGGATTTAGGCTTTGGTTCAGGAAGGTTCCATTGTTAGATCATGAGCCATGCGGTGGGCTAAGTTTTAGCTTGGAACAAGTTATCGGCTCTATTGGATTTTGGCAAGATCTAGTAGATTCATTAAGTTACCGTGTTGCTCTGGATTTTACCTTTGTGTTTAATTCATTACAGCACTCTTTTGCCCAGTCTTGGTTGATTAGATTCGGTTCTAGCTCATAATGCACTGCATTTCCATAGCCGAATTCGAAGTCGATCTAGATTGCCACGTGTCGCGGGTTCAAGCTCGTTGGTCTTGTGTAGATCTTGACAGAACCGGGTATCATGCGGTAGATGCAGGTTTTTGGGTCGTCTTAGAGCTAATCATCCGGTGGATTAGAATTCGATTCGATCTGATAGATCTATCATCATCAACGAAGCATGTTCCTTCTTCACGGAACCCGATTCGGCTATATAGCTGTATTCGGCAGTATCGCCGCGAGTGAAACGTGTCAACGGTTTTGTTTTAAATAAAGAATGCTTTTAGCCTTCCATGATTAGAGTGTATCATGCGGTGGATTGGTCTATTCTTGGTTGGTGGTGTGATTCCAAGCAAGTCGTATCATGCGGTGGATTAACTTGCTTGTTTTCATGCTCGACGGGTTGAAAGTGCCTAGACATGCGGTAGACTAGTGCTTTTAATCTATGCATTCTTGTTTATTATGAAATTATGGTCATGCTTTCGCCTTTTTATTTATCTATCATGCCCTATTCCCCGTTAATCGGTTACGAATATACGTTACAATGTTCATTCAAGTCAACTACCGATCTTTCGTCATGCTTACGTCACGCATTCGGCAGTGCGCTTCCTGCACGCTTTGCCGATTGCCGAATGATGCCTTGACTGCCGACAGATAGCTTCTCTGTAGCTATATGTCGTTCGAAGCTGGCTCCGTAGCCACAAATATGGAACTGTCTGGTATCACCCGGCACGTTCCAGGTGTTATCTAAACATCTTTTCTCCCTTTGTCAGTTTTCAGGGAAAATTGACTGGCACGCTTTCGGATTCAAACGCTCGGGCCACGTGTGAAGCTAGCTAATTCGGCTTGCTGTGTGCTTGGCGTGAAGTGCGGATTTTACGTCAACACACTTTTTGGCACGCCTGGTGGGACACACAAGCTTCGAAGATGCCTGAATTAAAAGACATTCTGGATGTCACTTTTGAAGAATTGTCTGATGAACATCAACAAATGGTGAAGACTGCTGCAGATCAGTTCATCAAGAAATGCTTGCTATCTTTTGCTAAGAACAGGAGTGGTGCACCGTTTCTCAAGTCAGATCTACCAAGAGTTCTTTTGCCGGGACAATCTGATCTTACTGAAGATGAAGAAAGGGAGAAGTTCTCTAGCTTGTTGTACAAGGCTTTAGGAGAAACAATGACCAATCATAATGCTGCATTCTTGAACAGCTTTCGGCTCATACTGGTCAACATCTTTGGTCAACACGTGGATAAGCCTTTTGAGCAAGCGCATGGACAAATTGGTGGCCCGACGTATTTCAATGTTCAAGCGTCGGTTCCAAAACGTCATGGTAAAGGTACTGAAGAAACTGAAGCTTCTGGAACCAAAGACGTGAATGGACAGCCGATTCAGCAAGAGCTTCAGCATGCATTGCCGAAACCTCGTACATATGGTGATATGGCATTCGGCACCATGGGAAATCCACCTGCTTCTGCTTACAAGATATCCCCTCTGAACAACAGGCTGCAAAGGGATATGTATGGGAACGGATATTCAGAGTTTATGGATTACAACACTATCGACGCTCTCCCGAATCCCGGGTATGTTGATACTACAAGGATGCCTGCTGGGAGACCAGGGAATCAAGATACCAATATTGACCTCATGGTGCAAAAAATGACCGATGTGTTACAAAATCAATTCGGTCTGAAGCCTAAAAATCAGGGGTACATGTATTCGTCTCCTTTCCCAGAATGGTACCAAAGGGTATCATTACCGAATAGAGTCAAGGTGCCTACAGAGTTTACTAAGTTCTCAGGACAAGACGATACTAGCACTGTGGAACATGTAGCTCGATATCTGATGCAGCTTGGAGAAGCTTCAGCAGATGAAGCTTTCAGAATCAGATACTTTCCTCTGTCACTGACGGGTCCAGCTTTTACATGGTTTGCTTCTTTGCCGGCTCAGTCAATTTGTACTTGGAAAGACCTGGAGCAGAAATTCCATGCCCATTACTACATTGGCAGTACCGAGAAAAGGTTGGTTGATCTGACCAGCTTAAGGCAGAGAAATAATGAGACCCCTACGGAATTCCTCAGGAGATTTAGGGAAACAAAGAGCATGTGTTTTTCTCTGAACATACCTGATGATCAGCTGGCTGGTATGGCTGTAGCTGGCATGCTGCCTGCCATTCGGGAAAAGCTATTCGGGATGGAGTTCGATGATCTTGGCCAGTTGTCACATAGATTGGCCTTAATGAGTAACCAGGCGTATGGTTTCAAGAAAGATGTCAGATTTGCCAAAAATAATGATGTGGCTGACATCTATAACCAATTCCTTGAAAGAGCAGATCAAGAAGATGAGTATGAAGATAGTGAGGAGATAGCTGCAGCAGAGATAGTGTGGGGCAAAGAACTAGTCATGGTGAATCAGAGGTGGATCAAACAGAATAAGGGCACCTATGATTTTGATGTAACTAAAGCAGATAAACTGTTTGACTATCTTGTAAAAGAAGGCCGGATCAAGCTACCAGAGGGGCATTCTATGCTTCGGCCTGATGGAGTGAAAGATAAAAGGTACTGTGGATTCCATTATAGAAATTCTCATTCCATCAATGAATGCAGGGTTTTTAGAGTGAGGATTCAGAAAGCTATCCAAGAAGGGCATCTGAAATTTGACAATAAGATGAAGTTGGACAATAACCCGTTTCCTCAGAACATGATTGGGTTCTCAATCAATATGGTGAACGTTGCCGAATCTGGAGAAAAGGGAAAGATGAGAGTCCTGACGTCGAAGGAAGCGAAGCAGAATGGCTCAGTCGATCCTAATCGGCAAATCACGATCGAACAGATTCGCGAGGAAAAGCCTCGCTTCCCGAATAGCCGATTAGAAATTGGAAAATCTTCTAAATCCAGAGTCACATCGCGCATTCTCCTCAATAAATGGCAGCGTCAGCAGGAAAAAGAACGCTATCAGAGATGTGAGTACGAGGAGGAGAAGAGGAGGTGCGAAGAAAAAAAGTATGAGGAAGAACAAGAGGAATATATCCGAGAACAAGAACGTGCACATTGGAGTTGTGTCTTCTTCAGACACTGTTGGAACGAGGGTTTAAAGTTGCCCACGTGGAATAATTGTCCTGAATGCAATAATGGATATGTCGAACATAGGCAAAATGCTGCCAGTCGCCGATCCGTCCACGAAAGAATTGGAAGGATACATCCTAGTGATGATCGGCGTCTAAAAATACATAAGAGTGATGATCAACCAAGGAAAAGACATGCTGATCGTAGATGGATTGATCATGAAGAAGAAGATCGTGAGTATGTGTGGCAGAAAGGACAGTGGTGTCCGCCTGGTTTAAGAAGGAGCCAGAAGAGAAGAGTCCAACGCCTGAGGAATCAAGAGTTGAAGCAAGCAGGAACCAGGTTGAGATCGATATGGCGTCCAAAAGAAAAACCCGACGAATCGGGTCATTCGGCTCCTACATGCATGGTATGTTTCTTGCCGAATGAATTCATGGCTCCAGCTAATCAAATTGTACAGGAAGAGATATTGTCAGAAGTGGATGAAGCCGAGCAATGCGGGTTAATGGCACAATTAATATTGAATAAGCAAGCTATTTTCGAGAAGCCAGTCCAGAATCGGCACATGAAGCCACTGTACTTAAGAGGATATGTCAACGGAAAGCCACTGACGAAGATGTTTGTTGATGGTGGAGCTGCTGTTAATGTGATGCCATACAATACATTCAGGAAACTTGGCATGAGCCCTGGAGATTTAACGCCAACAAGCATAGTTTTGAATGATTTTGCTGGAAATCCTTCGGACACTAAAGGATGTGTACATGTAGATCTGATGATTGGGTCTAAGATTCTGCTTACAACCTTCTTTGTTATTGAAGGCAAAGGGGCATACAGCTTGTTACTTGGAAGGGATTGGATCCATGCGAATTGTTGTATTCCATCTACTATGCATCAGCAGCTTATTCAGTGGATAGATGATGAAGTGGAAATTGTCCCGGCAGATGATTCAATTAGCGTAGCTAATGTGGAACCAGCCTTCTGGGAATATCAAGGCATAGATTGTTTCTCAGGTAAGGACTGGGGAGAAGGTCCTGTTGAGCCAGTCAGCAGTGATCAACAGCCGATCAAAGCAGTCGGCTCTTTTAGTAATTTTTAATGGATAATCCAATCGATGGGACTGACGGGAAGCTAGGACATGGATTTGTGTCGGCTGATAAATTAGAAGGAGTAGACATTGGAGACGGTGACAAATCAAAGCCGATATTCATCAGTGCTAGCTTGGATTCGGTTTTCAGAGGAAAGTTGATTGAGTTATTAAAAGAATACAAAGATTGCTTTGCTTGGGATTATTCGGAGATGCCCTGTTTAGATCGTTCCATTGTTGAGCATCGATTGCCGATCAAGCCTGGTTATAAACCTTACAAGCAACCACCCCGGAAAATCTACAAAGATGAAGTGTTGGCCGATGTAAAGAAAGAAGTGGAAAGATTGATAGCAGCAAATTTTATTCGGCCATGCAGATATGCAGAATGGATCTCTAATATTGTTCCTGTGTACAAGAAAAATGGGAAGATGAGAGTTTGCATAGACTTTAGAGATCTGAACAGAGCTACACCCATGGATGGATATCCAATGCCTATTGCTGACTCGTTGGTTGATGCTGCTGCTGGATATAAAGTAATTAGTTTCATGGATGGTAATGCAGGGTACAATCAAATTTTTATGGCATTGGAAGATATAGCGAAAACAGCTTTCAGATGTCCAGGACATATAGGGTTGTTTGAATGGGTTGTCATGACGTTTGGTTTGAAGAATGCTGGTGCAACTTATCAGAGAGCCATGAATTATATTTTTCATGAGTTGATCGGCAAGATTGTGGAGATATATATCGACGATATTGTGATTAAATCATTGGATCATGAAGCACATTTGGCCGACATAAGGAAAACTCTAGAATGCACTAGGAAACATGGGCTCAAGATGAATCCAAATAATTGTGCTTTTGGAGTTTCGGCAGGAGAATTCCTGGGATTTCTAGTGCATGAAGGAGGAATAGGAGTTGGCAAGAAAAGTATGAAAGCCATTGATGAAGTTGTTCCTCCAACTAATCTTAAGGAATTACAGTCATTACTTGGTAAGATCAATTTTGTAAGAAGATTCATATCAAACTTATCACAGAAGGTGTTGCCTTTCTCTTCACTGCTGAAAGTCAAGAAGGATCAGAAGTTTGTATGGGGTGACGAACAACAAAAGGCTTTCGATGAAATCAAGGAATACATGAAAGAACCACCAGTATTGGTACCTCCACAGCTAAACAAGCCTTTTAAGTTGTACGTGGCGGCCGATACCCAAACTATTGGATCGGCCCTCATACAAGAATTTGGGGGAAAGGAAAGAGTGGTTGCATACCTTAGCCGAAAATTGCTTGATCCCGAAACGAGGTATTCGGCTACCGAGAAACTTTGTTTATGTGTTTACTACTCCTGTACAAAATTTCGGCACTACCTGTTGCATGCCGAATGCATTGTATATTCAAAATTTGATGTGATAAAGCACATGTTGTCTATGCCAATTTTGAACGGAAGGATTGGCAAATGGATTTTAGCTTTGTCTGAATTTGAGTTAAGGTTTGAATCGGCAAAGGCTGTTACGGGACAGATTATTGCTGACTTCATTACTGAGCATCGCGATTCATCAATTAATTTGCTTGAAATTACTCCTTGGGTACTATTCTTCGATGGATCTTCATGTGACAAAGGTGGTGGAATAGGTATTTTGTTAATTTCGCCAAGAGGAGAGGTATTTGAATTTGCTATTCCTATTCAACCTACTGTCACTAATAATCAAGCCGAGTATGAGGCAGTGCTCAGAGGACTCCAATACTTGAGAGAAGCGAAAGCCATTGCAGTTGAAATTTTTGGAGATTCAGAATTATTCATAAAGCAACTAAATGGCGAGTATGAGTGCAGAAACGATGTCTTAAGGAATTACTATGAAGAATGCAAGCAAATCTTAAAGGAGTTTCAATCAGTAATTCTGCGGCACATCCCTAGGAGGGACAATGAAGAGGCGAACAGATTAGCTCAAAGTGCTTCGGGTTACAAAGAGCTTCAAGAAGTTTTTGCTAATGATGTATATGCTTTCGGGAGTAATCTGGCAGAAGATGATTGGAGAAAAGCGATTATTGATTATCTGGAGAATCCATCCCGAAAGGTTTCTAGAAAGCTCAGGTATAAAGCTTTAAAGCTTGTTCTTCTTGATGATAATTTATATTATAAATCCTTGGATGGGGTGTTATTACATTGCTTAAATCAAGAAGAAGCAAAAAGGCTGATAAGTGAAGTGCATGATGGGCTGTGTGGAGCACATCAATCGGCTTACCGAATGAAGTGGGTTATTAGGAGAACTGGGTACTATTGGCCCACGATGCTAAAAGATTGCTTTGAATATTATATGGGATGCCAAGATTGCCAGAGATTTGGAAACATTCAGAGAGTTCCAGCATCAGTTCTGAATCCTATTATCAAGCCATGGCCATTCAGAGGATGGGGAATAGATTTGATTGGCCAGATAAATCCTCCATCTAGCAAGGGGCATAAGTTTGTGCTTTTGGTGACCGATTATTTTACTAAGTGGGTTGAGGCGATTCCATTAAAGAAGATGACATCAGAGTATATGGTTGAATTTGTTAAAGAACATATCATTTACAGATTTGGGATTCCTCAAACAATCACCACAGATCAAGGGACTCAATTTACATCTTCAGAGTTCAGAGATTTTGCTGAAAGTATGGGCATCAAATTGTTAAATTCTTCTCCTTATTATGCCCAAGCTAATGGTCAGGCAGAGGCTTCTAACAAGATTATGATTAAAATTATACAGAAGAAGATTGATCAGAAGCCAAGAAAGTGGCATTCGGTACTCAATGAGGCTTTATGGGCTTACCGAATGGCTCCACATGGGGCTACACAGACGTCTCCTTATGAGTTGGTGTATGGGCATCATGCTATCTTGCCATGGGAGATACAATTAGACTCAAGGAGAATAAAGTTGCAAAAAGATTTAAGTTCTAAAGATTATAATGATTTAATGATGGACGAATTAGAAGATTTGCATATGATTCGTCTCAGGGCCTTGGAAAATGTTGAGAAAAATAAAATGCGAGTTGCTAAATATTACAACAAGAAGGTGCGAGTCAAGCAATTTGCAGAAGGAGATTTGGTTTGGAAAGCGATATTGCCGATTGGGACTAAATACAGTGCATTCGGTAAGTGGTCTCCAAACTGGGAAGGCCCTTTCAGAGTGGTCAGATGCGTGCCTGGAAATGCATATATCCTAAAAACTTTACTAGGAGAGGAGTTTACTGCTGCCATCAATGGGAGATACTTGAAGAAATATTATCCTAGTGTTGAGATTGATCGTTGATTGAAGTGTTCAATGTCAGAACGACTGGAACAGCCGGCATTCGGGAAGGAGCCGCCTTCAGAACAAATTCCAACAGAAGGAAAATGGCCAATACCAGAATGTATTGCCCTTAGTACAAATATTTTACATCATGAATTTGACCAAGTTATCGCAAAAGGACTGCAAAAGA
The DNA here is from genome assembly GCA_033239725.1 of Echinochloa phyllopogon. NCBI lineage: Eukaryota > Viridiplantae > Streptophyta > Magnoliopsida > Poales > Poaceae > Echinochloa > Echinochloa phyllopogon. The sequence goes on from BTCW01000002.1 coordinate 3,550,293, forward strand.
TAAGTTTTATTGCCGAAATTCCATAATCCCTAATACAAACTAATGGAACAACTTGTTCAGGACAGACTGAGGATGAATGGAATCGGCAATGGCGTCGCCATGAGCATCAAGGCGATCTATGGAGGCCTCAATATCGTCGATCTCCTCAGGATTGCCATTGGCAAAGCCGGGCGGTAGCCTGGAGTAGTCGGTGCCGGTGTGCGTCGACATGGCAACTAGGCCTGCGGCGGTACCCAGACGGATGCCGTGTGAGGCCACTTCATCGATACGGCCTGCTATTGCACCGAGGCGAGCTTCTGGCGTGTCCCCAGGAACATTCACCTTGTCTGCCAGAGACTCAACCAATACCTTCAGCCGGTCGAGTTCGGCGTCGCGGTCTGTAGGAATACGAAGCAACGACGGGTTAGTCCAAGGTCAGGTTGAAGTCAAGCGAACCGAAGAAATTACCGTTGATGGTCTCGAGCAGCTGCTTGCGCTGGTATTGCCACTCCAGATCTGCGATCCCGGCTTGTTTGGAGACGACCTCCAGCTCATGCCGAGTATCATCACGTTCCTGTTTGAATCGGCGGGCATCGCTATCCGAGTAGCGCAGATCCCAGTCGGACCTGGAGGATCGGCTAGATGACTCCGGAGAATCATCCGTTGCAGCCGGAGCCGCAGGCGGGGTAGTAACAGGGTTCCATTGAATGAGCCTGAAAGCACAAAGAAGGTTGAGAATAATGCAAAATCTGGAGGGAAGGATAAGGAGAGGCAGACAGTCATCACCTCCGACGAGCACCGGCGCGGCTCCCTTCGGCTTCGTCGACAGCCGGGCGTCTTCTGTTGTTGGACATCAGGGTTTCTTGAAGGTTACTGTGCCAGAAGAGAAAGAGACTCAGGCTAGCAGAGAGCTCGAGTTGAAAGATTTGGTGGAAGATTAGGAAGTGCTCAAGGTTCTTATTTATGGAACTAACGAAGAGGTTGTGGCCAAAGATTGTGGTGCATATCCCAAAGAGTTCGGGAGGTGGAAAGGATTTTCCAACCAATCGGTTTCCATGTCGTTTGGGATTCTTGCCGAGTCGTATTCGGTTTTGACTGAATGAGATTCAGCAATGTCGTGTTTGAAGCGTTTTCGGGTCTGACACTGTTATAGCCAGCTTTGCCGAATGAGTTATCCACAATGGAGAAAAGACAGAGATAAGAAATGGCAAGATTACAGGATTGATAAAATATTCGGCTATCAACTGTTTGTTACATTTACAAACCCAAGAACTTTGAGATTGCATTTTTGGCATTTGATATCATGTTGCTAATGTTCTCTAATAAGTTTTTGTCAGCTTCTTGGGTTCTAGCCAGAGCAGCAAGCTTTGCCTTGAGTTGTTTGTCTTCGTTTAGAGCTGCTAAAGCTTCCTTTCGCCTCTTCTCTGTTAACTTGGGAAGCTCGACTATCTTCTTCTTATCAGCTTCAATTTCGGCCGATAGATCTCTCAATTCGGCTTCAAGTGCAGCTTTTCTGACCTCCTTTATTTCAAGTTCAGATTCCAATTTGGTCAGTAATTCCTTGCTGTTCTGAGCTTGAGTATACAGGTCTTTCACAGATTGTTTGGTTGTGGATCTCCTCTGTTCCAGAACTGGTTGAGAAGATTGGTTCTTTAGAGCCTGCTTTACTGCAATGTATTGTTGATCCAAATGAGAGACTGGTTCCAAAGAAGTTTTGATATCGGCAGGGAGTTCTTGATCAATGGATTCCAATACATCCCTTAAGAGATCAGAACCTTTGACTTGATCTTGGATACTCTTATGCAGCAAAGCAAGGATATCTTTCAGCTTTGTTTGATTTCCTTCTGACAGAGCTTGGCCAGAAGATGTTTCTTCCCCTTGTTCGGCGACCAAGTCGTCCATAGCAAAAGAATAGCTGGATGATGAAATGGTTTTCTCCTAAAAAATGGTTCTTGCCGGATTAGTAATAATCTGCTGAATAAAAGAGTAGAGAAAGTTAAATGATTATGTTTACCTCGTTCCTGATTTCCTGAATGGGAGAGGGAAGCCTTTCAGGCTCAATTGGAGGATTCTGTGTATCTTGCTGAGGAGAAACTGGAAGACTTCTTGGTGGAGATAATGCTTCTGATTGGGGAAGAAGTTGCAAAGCTAGAGATGAATCATGATGAGAAGGAGAGCTTTCCAAGATTGGATCCATTGAGGATTGTTCTACAGATAACAAGGAATGAGTGCTGATGAAAGAAAAGTTGAGAAGATAAAGTGGTAGAATTTTACCAGTCAATGAAGCATCGGCAGGATCTGCACTGATTGCTGATTGCTGTGCTCTGGCCTGAAACCAAGGAGAAATAAACCTGAGTAAAATACCAGTGGCATTGTGGTCAAAGAAAAAAGGCTCTGACCCTGATAACCTTTTTGCTGCTTGTTCTTTTCTTCTTTACAACTGAGGGAGCAGTTAGAGAAAGAGTTTTTCTTTTAACAGATGATGATCTAATGAGTATTGGATCTAGAGAAGCCTGTCTAGCCATCAGTTGAGCCAAGGTAGGAGATTGGTGCCCCAAAGCAGATATTGGACCTGCAGCTTTGTACAAAATCGCCCTGGCAAGAGGGGCAGGTGTTATATCCTGCAAAATGACAGAGTCAGAGTCAATTGGGGTTAATATTATTGAGACAGATGAAGGAATAAACATATTACCTCTGCAGTTGGCTGATAATCAGGCATTAATTCAAGGCAGAAGGGATGGATTGGCATGTTGAAGATATGATCATGGAATTCTTGCCACCAGAGGGTGAAAGAAGGATGAGCAGATGTTATTGGCACAAAAGGCTCAGGTGCATAAATGGTTCCGCAGCATTTATAAGTAAAAATCCTTCTTGTTTCTGTGGAATCCTTGACAGTCTCCCTAGGCTTGAGAAATTCATGAAGAAATAGCCTAGGGGGCACTTGGCCACACCCCAACTGTCTAGCCATCATGTTTGGCTGATAATATTCATAAGTGCTTTGAACCAGTCTCCCTCCGCAGAATTCGGCTGGCAGGATGCAGGGCTGGATGAAGGCATTGAAAATTGCTATAGATTGTACATCAGTGCATCCAGTTTCGAAGCTGAATTCGCAAGGGAGAGTGAGGTTGTCATTGTCCAAATATGGGAACCAAAGAGGATGAGCAAAGCCTCTGAAGAAGAGCTCAAACAGTTCACCAATGTTCTTGTTAATAGATACAGTGGAGGCAGCTTCTCCATAGGTTTGACAACCTTTGGTTCTCCGGGTTTCTCCTTCTTTGTAATTGATTGAAGGAAAGTCTCGGCTATTGAGATCAATAGCAACGATTTGATGCATGTACAACTGCAGCCACATTTGGACGAACCACCAAGGGCCATTGACACAGGGGATTTTCTTTCTGGTATGCATCAGGTGGGTGGTTTGATTGAGCATATGGTATACACTTCCCAGGAGGTATTTCCCAAGTGGAATGAGTTTTCCAGCAGCCAGCTCTTCAGCCATCACGATATGATTCAGAGTTGGCTCATTGGCTTTGCCACAAAAGACTGATCTGCATAGCCACATATTCAGGAAGGCTCTGTATTCGACATCAGTCAGAGGGCCATCAGACATATGATTTTGGATGTATCTCTTGTATCCAACTCCTGTTTTTACTCCTGTCTGCTTGGAAGAACCTTTGTGGCCATGTGGATATACAGTTCCTGTAATGTTTAGGCCGGTCATCATGTATACATCGGCTAAAGTGGGGGACATTGGGCCATGGCCGAAGAGAAAAGCATTTGCACCATTGGACCAAAAATGGCAAGCTGCAATAAGGAGGTTCTCATCCTTTGGTGTTTCGGCTAATGATAGCTCCAGGCAATGAGAAATACACAGATGGTCCCAGTCCTGTGTTTGGGGGCTTTTATCATCGGACATCCTTTTGTACCAATTTCTCCAGCCGGCAATTGGGGGCAAGGGCCAGTTCTTGAAGGCGTGTTGCCACTCATGAGGTTTTGTCAGTGAAATCTTGAAAGGAATCCTCTGAGATTCGGCCGCAATGATTTCGGAAGGGTCTGAATCCCCTACAGGGCCGAGGAAATAGGATGGAGCTTTTTCCTCAACGGGGATGAGGATTTCGGCAGCTAGGGCCTATCAAGAATGGAAAGAGATGAGAAGAAATTTAAGATGCAAATCGAAAGAAGAATGCCGAATGTGCTTGAGGGAATTGAAGCTTACCTGGAGGGCAAAATCTTGGTTCGCCATTTGAAGATTGAATCTTGGGAGTCGATGACCTAAGGTTCGGATCCGGGTGAAAGCTCTGAAGATTCAAAAGGAGAAGCGGGTGCCGAACAGAACTAACTTGGGAATATTGAGTGCTTCTGGTCAATTCCGAGATAAAGTTATCTTTTATCCCGAAATTGAAGGGGCATGTGTTGACACCAAAAATTGGCACCAGGAAGAGGCTGACATGTGGGCCGGATTCATTGAAGAGATACCATTCGGCAAAGGAGTTTTTCCCCAGAAGCATTCGGCAAAGACGTTCTGCGGTCGGGAACGCATCGTCATTCGGCAAGAGAACTGTTCCGCAAAAGGCATTCGGGAGTGCGTGATGACGAGGATCAAGTATAAGGAAAAGGCTGGTTTAACTTGGAATGCAAGACGGATACGGTGCCCCGGCGTTTATTTTTTTTTAGGAAAATAAATAATGTAATCGTAATCGATTAGGAATCGTATCGAAAACCTGGGTATAAATATAAACCCATGGTGATTGTAAAAGATCGTTCAATCAATCATACAACAAACCGGCCCCGTGCCAACTTCGAGTCCTTTAGTCGAGTCGTCGAGTTCTTCGAGAGGAATCATCGATCCGTCGACCTCCGTAAGTACCGGCAACCCTGCACCATGCCTAGTATCATGCGGTGGATTTAGGCTTTGGTTCAGGAAGGTTCCATTGTTAGATCATGAGCCATGCGGTGGGCTAAGTTTTAGCTTGGAACAAGTTATCGGCTCTATTGGATTTTGGCAAGATCTAGTAGATTCATTAAGTTACCGTGTTGCTCTGGATTTTACCTTTGTGTTTAATTCATTACAGCACTCTTTTGCCCAGTCTAGGTTGATTAGATTCGGTTCTAGCTCATAATGCACTGCGTTTCCATAGCCGAATTCGAAGTCGATCTAGATTGCCACGTGTCGCGGGTTCAAGCTCGTTGGTCTTGTGTAGATCTTGACAGAACCGGGTATCATGCGGTAGATGCAGGTTTTTGGGTCGTCTTAGAGCTAATCATCCGGTGGATTAGAATTCGATTCGATCTGATAGATCTATCATCATCAACGAAGCATGTTCCTTCTTCACGGAACCCGATTCGGCTATATAGCTGTATTCGGCAGTATCGCCGCGAGTGAAACGTGTCAACGGTTTTGTTTTAAATAAAGAATGCTTTTAGCCTTCCATGATTAGAGTGTATCATGCGGTGGATTGGTCTATTCTTGGTTGGTGGTGTGATTCCAAGCAAGTCGTATCATGCGGTGGATTAACTTGCTTGTTTTCATGCTCGACGGGTTGAAAGTGCCTAGACATGCGGTAGACTAGTGCTTTTAATCTATGCATTCTTGTTTATTATGAAATTATGGTCATGCTTTCGCCTTTTTATTTATCTATCATGCCCTATTCCCCGTTAATCGGTTACGAATATACGTTACAATGTTCATTCAAGTCAACTACCGATCTTTCGTCATGCTTACGTCACGCATTCGGCAGTGCGCTTCCTGCACGCTTTGCCGATTGCCGAATGATGCCTTGACTGCCGACAGATAGCTTCTCTGTAGCTATATGTCGTTCGAAGCTGGCTCCGTAGCCACAAATATGGAACTGTCTGGTATCACCCGGCACGTTCCAGGTGTTATCTAAACATCTTTTCTCCCTTTGTCAGTTTTCAGGGAAAATTGACTGGCACGCTTTCGGATTCAAACGCTCGGGCCACGTGTGAAGCTAGCTAATTCGGCTTGCTGTGTGCTTGGCGTGAAGTGCGGATTTTACGTCAACAGGAACCTTAGTGTAACATTCCGATTTTTTTCTAGAATGTTATTTGTTTAAATATAGATTTCAAAATAATAAAACTTATAATTTAAATTAAGGATAATTAATGCTGGTGTGATTTGGTTTTTTTATTTTATTTGGTTTCTTTGAGTGGTGATTTGAATCTCCAATTAAAATATAAATCAAAAGCTAGTTACTAACCTTATCCTAAACTAACTTTGGCCCTAATAACCTGCTAACCTTCGCTAATCTCACCTAGACCCCGTGACCCACCTGCCTGGCCCACTTCAATCATCCTTGCATGCTTCAGTTCAAGAGAAATGCAGTGTTGTCTCTCTCTCCTTGCTTCTCCATTCCTTTCTTTCTGTAAATCTATTAGGCGACCCGTCGCGCGGAACGCGCAACGCGCGACCGCGCGCCGCCGCGGCCATCCGCCTTCTCCGGCGCCGGCGCCACCGGATTAGCGCCTTGGGTTAGGGGAGACGGGGTTACCTGGGGGCTCCGGTCGTCGCAAGACCTAGAAGAAGGGCTCGGGGGTGGTGGCCGGCCCGACGGGGGTGACGGGCGTCGGGCGGCGAGGGCGCCGCCAGCCGGGCAGTGGGGGACCCCCGGTGGGCGGTGCCGGCGGCGGGGGCGGAGACGGCGGAGAGGAGACGGCGGCGGAGGCTGCTGATTAGTGTGGAGGTGGGCGGCGGCGGAGGCGACACGGCGCCGCCGGAGCCGGGGCAGAGGAGGCGGAGGAGGAGGGGTTAGCGTGGAGGTGGGTGGTGGGCGGCAGCGGAGGCGGCTCGGCAGCCGCCGGAGCCGGGGCGGGAGGGAGACGGCGGGGGCGGAGGGAGGAAGACGAGGGGATCGCGCGGTCGACTTGTCGAGCGACCGGTTGCGGGATAACCTTGTCCCTTTCTTTCCACGTGAACTGTTCCAGTATCAAAATTATATTCTTCCTTCTCCTATAAACACCAGTTCCTCTATCCTTTCCCTTCTATATTTCAGCATGCTTAGCTTCTGTAGCACCGGCATGCATGATATCTTACAGCTTCCAGTCCAAATAAAAGTGCGGGCAGCTCTTTCTTCTTTCTTTCTTTCTTCTTTTTGCAATAATAAGGCTGACGAACGAAAACTGCCTGCCACGACGCCATGCTTAATTAGCCTGAATCACTGCACAGAAGCCGGCCGGGGTGATTCTTGCCCACCGCCAGCGCCGTTGCAGAGCCGAGCCACCCCTTGCGCCGTCCAACCGCCGCCACGCGCGCGCGGTCGAGGAGCGCCTCGATCGGGCCCGCGTGCACGATGCGAGCCTGACCGCCTGCTCATGCCTAGCTCTGTCCGCCGGCACTGTTAGATAAAACCGACACTAGCGTCGAGATCCCGACGGATCGACCAGCACTGTCGCAGCGGGAACAACAAAATCACAAACGCCATCAACAAGATCAATACAAGAACGACACCGAGGCACGATATTTTTTAACGAGGTTCGGCCATGTGCCTACATCCTCGGGGCACGACTACGGACGCTCCTCCCCATAAACAGCAGCTACACGGGCATCCGGGCACCACCGCGGCCACACCGCCGCCCACACCAGCCGCCAAGTCGTCTCACGGTTACACGGTAGTGCCCTCATATTTATGAGCCATAGGGATACAAAGTAGGACCTGAACTTTATCCCTAACCTACCAATTACAACTCAAGTCCACGTTGTAACCAAAACATGCACATATTCGACACAACTCTAACAGGCACCACGACGTCGCGCCGCCCAGACCGCCGGCCGCAAAGCCGACCACCCTGGCGCGATCAGCTCAACGAATGCTGCGGCCCTTCCTTTTCCCTTCATTTTCTTTTCTTCCTTTTTTGAGAATTTTTTCTTCTTTTTTTTAGAATGACACAGTACAACCCAGACCTCACACACGCACACACACTCACCCCTATGAATACACGTACGCAAACCCTACCCCTATGAGCACCTCCGAAGGACTGAGCGCACGACAAATCTGGTGATTCCCGAAGTCACCATTGGCACCTCGTTGTCGACGGGAACGCCGCTTACCACTTAACTCATAGCGCCGGCAAAACATTGGAAAAATCTCAGAAAAAGGTGCGAGCACCAGGATTTGAACCCGGATGGGTAGCGTCCCACTGGACCGTCCTACCATTAGACTACAATCCTAGCTATCAAGTTAACTGGGTCAGCCCACATAGCTAGACCCAATCCAAGCCAGCCCAGGAAACCTTGTCCCTTTTTCTTTTTCTCCTAAACTTTTAACGAATTGAGCCCCACCTGTCATAGACTGCCTTAGGCTGACCGCTGGACCCTAGTTTACCTCTGACCTTGACCCACTAACTTTGGCCACAGATCGGTCAACAATGACGTCAACCGCTGATGTTAGCAGACTCACTCGGCCCCACCTGAGGACGTCAGCATGGGATTATATCAACGTACACGCCACCTACCAACTGACTTATAATCGGTTCATCATTTACAGTTAGCTGTCTTGTCACACCCGGATTTACTCAAAACCCGACTGTGGCCATATGTGTGCCCAGGAAGTCCACAGACACATATAGCGAACAAATATGGTAAAAATCAGAGTACAATGCTTATTTCTCATCATAAAGTAGCGAATACATCAGAGTTTTGCATAAATGAAATACATGGACAGCGGAAGACTAATACATCTCTCTAAGCGTAGCCGCAATCCCACAGGGACTCTGACTGGGAGAACGCCAACTCAGAAGTACGGCAGATCCTCGGGAAACTCCACAGCATAATCAGCCTGACTCCAATCTGATACCCGTCCGGGATTTTGCCCAAAAATAATAATAGCAAGTGTAAGTAATGGAAATTACTTAGCAAGTATAGCACGGGTTATGAAGGCTCAAAAAGGCTAGACACTGGCTTAACTGCATTAGCACTTTTAGTTGGTTCGTTTTAACTTTATCCAAGTTACTACAAGTGAATGAGAAACCCAGTTGTAACCCAATTAATGGTGTAAGTGACATTAAACAGTAATAAATACCATATTCTAATCAGAAAGGATCCAGGCCGCTCGTGACCCTGAGCAAGGCTATCATGATAGATCGTACACTCTGCAGAGGTTTCACCCTTTACCCACCAGTCGCGTAAAAGTTCAAAGGAACTTTGCACCCAACCACGCACATCAACACTTCCGAGGTGTGACTGCATAGGGACGCTACGAGGCTTTCACAAGACACCCTAACAAGACAGTAGCCGCTGGAGTACTACAAAGTGGTGAGAACCTAGGCACCGAGATTGACTGACCCTCAGGGCGCAACGTGAGGGGGTCAATGGCATCCACGCACCGGCAAATCATGCCAACAAGAAAGTAAATGGTGCAACGTGCGGAGCTCCCGCACTTACGGGGGCTCCCAACACGGGACTGGGTCTAACGGGACCTAGCCGACGGGGCTACCGTCCTTGGTGGAATCCGAAATCACCCCGTGCTTTGCCTCCCACAACGCCGTGGGCCACTCGGTAACCACTGCCAAGCTAGAGACGTACAAGCTACTCAACCAAGACCAGAGCCCATATAGTTCCGGCGGTGGCGACAGGCTCCTGGGTTGCCGCTTTAAGAACCGGTCCTTAGAGGGAGACATTAGAGCAAAGCACACAGCACATGCTCTAACTCTCTAATCCAAGTTGCTAAAAAGCAAGTTTTAATATTATAGTTGAAGTGGACCTTTAATGCAAGTTTAACAGTTAAGCAATGGTGACAGTAGCTGCGCCTAGCAAAATACTACCCATGTGCAAAAACCCATAGGAATACAAGGACAGGGAAATAAATGCTAGGAAATAACCTTAATGGTAAACAATATTAGACACATGCGTATGTAATGAACAGTGTATTAAATGTGAGATAGGTAGCAAGGATTGTCCGTGCTATAACTTGCCTTCCTCGGAGTAAGGCTGCTGCTGAAACTCCTGCTCCGGCACGTCCTCAACGTACTCGTAGTCCAACGCTACGGGCTCACCGACTGGACACGATCAACACGCACGCATTCCAAGGCAATCATTACATGCAAACAAATTAAATCTATTAGAAACAGTACACCAACAGTATAAACAGTACAAAAACAGGAGCTAAAAATATTCTACGCGTCGCTACGAACACATGGGCGCGAAAATCACGCAAATCGGAGCTAAAACGCGAAAGTTATAGCGTTTCTAAGATTCGGGGGCTTGCTGGCAAAGTTTTAAAATTTCCAGGGGCCTAAACGAATAAAACAGGACCTATTTGCAATTATTTTTGAATTAAAATGGACCGCGGGTTAATTTCCCGAAAGTCCAGGGGCTCTTTAGATAAATTGCCAGCGCTGACCGGAGTTGACCGGTACGCGGCCGTTGGATGCCGATCGGACGGCTCGGATTTAAATAACGAAGGGGTACGCGGCTTTCTAATCTGGGCCGTTGACTGGAGATCAGACGGCTGAGCGCAGGTGCTCGCCGGGGAAGAAAGGGTTGCGGCGGCGCCGCCCTGGCCGCCGGCGAAGTTCGCCGGAATCGGGTCAAACAGGGGCTACGGGACCCCAATCGCGACGCGGCTTGGTCCTACGGACTCAGGAGATCAAGGCGAGTCTACCAGTGGTGATCCAGTCGGCCATTGGCCGGCGATAAGGTCAGGCGGCGGTGTGCGGCGGAGATGAGCTCCGGTGAGGTGCGGGGGAGGTGTTTCGGGTGGCTCTGGGGGCGGGTTTTGGGTGCTAGAGCTGCTGCGGAGTGTCGTGAGTGCAACAGTGGTGAACAAGATGTGTATTAAGTGGTGTGGCGTTCGGTCGACGACGGCCGGCGGTCGGCCGACGACGGCGAGCGCGGGGAACCCAGCTGCAGTGCGCTATCGTTGGAATTGAGGAGCTGGGGAGCTTCAGTACCTCGCAAGGACGCTCCTGACGCAAGGAATTGGTCGGTGATGGGTCGGAGCAGTGGGACGACGAGCGGCGGCGGAGCGGCGGGTCGGTGTGCGACGGCGAGGAAGCTCCGGAGCGCGGGAACAGGCGTGTGGAGGCTCGGTGTACTCCTCGTGGCGCGAAGGAGCTGTTCGAGGAGTCTGCCGGGACGGAGGTGCACCAGGGCGGCGGGTCGACGGTCGGCCGGCGAGCTTCGGCTCGGCGGCTCGGGAGCGGCGTGTCTGGTGGCGGTGGCGGCGCTAGGGTAGGGGCAAAGGGGTTGGTGGGAGCGGGGCGCGGTGCGGGTCGGGTTAAGAAGGCGCGTGGGGGAAAGGAAGCTTCGGCGCGCGGGAAATCCGGCGAGCGCCATCGCCGGCGTCCGGGAAAGGAAAGGGGAGGGAGGAGGAAGAAGGGAAGGTGGCGTCAGTGCTGGCGTCAGCACCTGACAAGCGGGGCCCGCGTGGCAGCGACTCAGGGAGGGGCGAGCGAGCGGCTGCGGCTGGGCCTAGTTGGGCCGGAAGAAGAACCGGGCCGCGAGGGAGAAGGAAAGAAAGAGGGGTGAAGTCGGGCCACGAGAGAAGAAGAAGGGGGAAGAATGGACTTGGAGGCGCTGACGCACTTGGGCCGAGCTGAGCTGCTGGGCCGGACCAGAGAAAGAAAAAAGAAAGGGGAAAGAATGGCCCGGGAGAAGAATTCAGGGGGCAAAAGTGGACTCGCGCCTAACAACTTTTCTAGAGCTCCACACAAAGCGATTCAAATTTGAATTTAAATATTTTTAAATTCTCGTTTGAATCACAAGCAATACAAAAATAAATGCAGCAGCATGAATGCAACAATAAATGTTTCTATCACCTATATTTGATTTAAATTTTTACAAAATTATTATTTAGCCTTTATAAAATAGGTGAGAGCATTAAATAATTAATTAAATGCCAAAATTTTTTAAAATTGAGTATTTTGGGTGTTACAGATCTACCCCCCTTAAGGTGAATCTCGTCCTCGAGATTCGGATGTAAAAGCGAAGAGCTGTGGGTACTCGGACTTGAGATCTTCTTCCCGCTCCCAAGTCGCTTCATCTGCTGAATGCCGGCTCCACTGCACCTTGCACATCCGAATGGTCTTGTTCCTCAGCACTCTCTCTGACACCTCCAGGATCCTGATCGGATACTCCTCATATGTGAGGTCCTCCTGAACATTCAACTCATCCATCGGGATCTGCTCTTCTGGCACCCGCAAGCACTTCTTCAACTGGGACACGTGGAACACATCGTGTACTCCGGCTAGTCTCTCAGGCAGGTCTAGCCAATATGCCACTTCGCCCATCCGTTCCTGTATCCTGAATGGTCCAATGTAACGAGGTGCCAACTTGCCCTTGACATTGAACCGCTTTACACCTCTCATGGGTGACACTTTCAGGTACACAAAATCATCCACTCTGAAGCTGAGGTCCCTGCGTCTGACATCGGCATAACTCTTCTGTCTGGACTGGGCCACCTTCAGGTTCTCTCTGATCACCTGCACCTGCCGCTCTGCATCTCTGAGTATCTCCGGACCAAAGACCTGACTCTCTCCAGTCTGGTTCCAGAACAATGGGGTCCGACACTTCCTGCCATACAATGCCTCGAACGGTGCCATCTGCAGACTCTTCTGGTAGCTGTTATTATAGGAGAACTCTGCATACGGCAAACTCTTATCCCAGCTGACACCATACTGTAATGCACAAGCTCTCAACATGTCCTCTAGTATCTGATTGGTCCGCTCTGTCTGGCCATCTGTCTGCGGGTGATAAGCTGAGCTGAAGTGCAGCTTCGTGTCCATGGACTCATGTAACTTCCGCCAGAAGTGTGAGGTGAACTGAGTACCACGATCTGACACAATCTTCTTCGGCACCCCGTGTAAGCACACAATCCGCTCCATGTACAACTCTGCTAGTCTGGCGCCTGTGTAGGTGGTCTTCACTGGCAGAAAGTGGGCCACCTTGGTCAGACGATCAACAATCACCCAAATGGAGTCGAATCCTCTCTGAGTGCGGGGCAGTCCAGTGATGAAGTCCATGCCAACTTCTTCCCATTTCCACTCCGGGATCTTCAACGGCTGAAGCAATCCAGCTGGCCTCTGATGTTCTGCCTTGACTCGCTGACATGTGTCGCACAATGCCACGTGAGTCGCCACATCACGTTTCAGTCCATACCACCAGAATCTCTCCTTGATGTCCTGATACATCTTAGTGCTGCCTGGGTGGATCGAATAAGCTGAGTCATGTGCCTCTCTCAGAATCATCTCTCTGATCTGCGCTATGTCTGGCACACATATCCTCTTCCCATGCCATAGAGTTCCCTGATCATCAACTCTGAATCCAGGGGCCTTCCCCAATGCAACATTCCCCACAATCTCTCGGATCTTCTCATCCTGCAGCTGACCTCTCCGGATCTCCTGCTCGAGTGTGGGCTCTACTGCCATCTCGGTGATGCTGGTGACGAATCCCAGACTCATCCTCTCAAACTCTCGGCTGAGCTCCTCAGGCAAACAGTGTCCAGTGATCCTGTTCACATAACTCCTCCTGCTCAGAGCATCTGCCACCAAGTTGGCCTTCCCAGGGTGATAATGAATCTCCAGATCATAATCCTTGATCAGCTCTAACCATCTGCGCTGTCTCATGTTCAGATCTGACTGAGTGAAGACATACTTGAGGCTCTTATGATCAGTGTAGATGTCACATCTGTGCCTAATCAAGTAGTGTCTCCAGATCTTCAGAGCATGCACGACAGCTGCCAACTCCAAGTCGTGCGTCGGATAGTTCTGCTCATGCTTCCTCAGCTGTCTGGACGCATACGACACGACTCTGCCCTCCTGCATAAGGACGCAACCCAGTCCTAGACGGGATGCATCGCAGTAGATGGAGAAACTCTTAGCCAAATCTGGCAATACTAGCACTGGGGCTGTAGTCAACCTCTTCTTCAACTCTTCGAAGCTGACCTGGCATGCCTCTGTCCACACAAACGGGGCATTCTTCTCTAGCAAAGCAGTCAGTGGCTTAGCGATCTTGGAGAATCCTTCAATGAACCGTCTGTAATAACCGGCCATCCCAAGGAAACTCCTGATCTCGCTCACATCCCGTGGCGGATTCCAGCTCAACACATCGCTGACTTTCTTCGGATCAACTGCCACTCCTCCATTGGACAACACATGTCCCAGAAACGCTACCTCCTTCAGCCAGAACTCACACTTGCTCAGCTTGGCATACAACTGATGCTCCCGGAGTCTCTGCAGTACCAACCTCAGATGTTCTTCATGTTCTTCCTCATTCTTGGAGAAAACCAGAATGTCATCAATAAATACCACCACGAACTTGTCCAGATAGTCCATGAACACGCTATTCATCAAGTACATGAAATATGCAGGAGCGTTGGTCAATCCAAAAGACATGACCAAGAACTCGTACAACCCGTACCGAGTGGTGAAAGCGGTCTTAGGCACATCTGACGGACGGATCCTCATCTGGTAGTAGCCCGAACGAAGATCAATCTTGGAGAACACACAAGCTCCTCTCAACTGATCGAACAGATCATCAATCCTCGGCAGCGGGTACTTGTTCTTGATGGTCACTTCGTTGAGGGCTCGATAGTCCACACACAACCTCTGAGTACCATCCTTCTTGTCGACGAACAATACCGGTGCTCCCCATGGCGAAGCACTCGGACGAATGTACCCCTTGGCCAACAATTCGTCCAACTCCTTCTTGAGCTGCTCCAGCTCCTTCGCTCCCATCCTATACGGCCTCTTGGCTATAGGTGCAGTGCCAGGTTTTAGTTCAATAACGAATTCAACATCTCGTTCTGGAGGCATACCTGGCAACTCGTCTGGGAACACATCCGGGAACTGGCTCACCACCCTGATATCTTCAATCAATGTCCCTTCAGCTTGATTTGCTTGGCCTTGCTCTGAGGAACTGGCTGCCTGGTACTCCACCTTGTCACCGGACTCTGCTGTCAGCTGGATGGTCCTCGTAGCACACCTGATCACCGCATCATATCTGGTCATCCAGCTCATACCCAGGATCATATCAAATCCAAGGGTCTCCAAGACTATCGGGCGTGCCTCGAAATCTACCCCCCTTATGGTGAGGGTGACACTGGGGCAGCGTAGAGTGGCGCGCTGCTCCCCACCTGGTGAGCTTACTAGCATAGCACTCCTCATCGGCAGCAATGCAACTAGATGCTTCTTCACAAAAGCAGCAGAAATAAAAGCACACGAAGCTCCAGAATCAAATAAAACAGTGGCGGGGGTCGAATTGACGAGGAACGTACCCACGACAACATCAGTGGCTGTCTCTGCTGTCTCTGCACCGGTGTGGTTGAGCTTGCCCCGAACCGGAGCCTGCGGAGCACGACCTCCCTGCTGCTGACCCTGCGGCTGTCCAACTCTCTGTGCGCTGCTCTGACCGGAAACACCCTGAACTCTGCGAGGACAAGCATTGGCATAGTGCCCCGGCTCGTCACAGTGGATGCACCTCTGTCCTGTAACAGCTGGACTGACAGGACCCGGACGCTGAACTGGTCTGGGTGGCACCTGGGGACGCTGAGCTGGACCCATCTGTGGCGGACCCTGGGGACGCTGCTGCTGTGGCGCCCGAGGAAACTGAGGGCGCTGCTGCTGGTACTGGCCACGACTGAGCAAGCCGGACTGTCCCTGGAAGCGCTGCTGGCCTCCCACCTGCTGACTCTGGGGAGGTGTGAAGCGTGGACGACTGCTGCTGCCCACCTGCTGTCCCTGGAGCTTCCTCTTCTTGTCCTCCATCTCACGGCGCTTGTGCTCCAACATCAGCGCGCCGTCCACCAGCTCGTGAAAAGTCGGGAACTTGGTGCACATGAGCTGGTACTGGAGAGCATCCTGCAGACCGTCACGGAACCTGGCCTGCTTCTTCTGATCAGTGGCCACGTCCTCTGGAGCGTAACGGGCCAACGAGACGAACTTGTCACGATACGCCGTGACACTCATCCCTTCCTGCTTCAGTGCCAGGAACTCCTTCTTCTTCAGAACCATCAAGGCCTCCGGCACGTGATGTGCACGAAAGCTGCTGCAGAACTGCTGCCAAGTGATCTGAGTACCGGCCGGGCGTGAGGACTGGTATGAATCCCACCAATCCAACGCCGGCCCCTGAAGCTGTCCTCCGGCGTACAGTACCTTCTCCCTGTCATCGCACTGGGCGATGTCCAACTGTCTCTCCACTGCCTTGAGCCAGTCATCTGCCTCAAGGGGGTCGCTGGCCTTGCTGAAGGTCGGCGGGCGTCCCTTCAGAAACTCGCCCCTCTTGTCTCTAGGCGGTGCAGCTGCCTGGGGATGATGCTGGTTCTGCTGAATCAATCTCATGGTCTCCGCCATCTGGTGCATCATCTGAACTTGAGCATACATCAACTGCTCAATAGTGGGGATCTGATGGTTCGGATTCAGATTTGGGGGCGGATTCTGGTGCGGAGGCTGTCCGCCCGCATTGCCCCCGGGGTGAGCCATCTATAACCACAAAGGTTAGATATCAGAGGATTAGTACAAGAAAAATATATATAACCCCTGCTATCTAAACAATAAAGTCCTTAAGCCTTATACCTATATCTAGATGGTTGCAGACAGGTGTCTACGCCCATCACAATCATTACAAAGAACCAAATCAAACATAAGCATAATAACAATAAGTACAAGCAGGTAAAGGCATAAATTCACACAAGACTCGACTGTTAGATTTTAAAATTTTTTAAAACATGGGGGTCTCCTAGTAATTCGTCAACCGTACTATCTAGGCCGCGTTCCTACAGTCAGCACGGCTCTGATACCAATCTGTCACACCCGGATTTACTCAAAACCCGACTGTGGCCATATGTGTGCCCAGGAAGTCCACAGACACATATAGCGAACAAATATGGTAAAAATCAGAGTACAATGCTTATTTCTCATCATAAAGTAGCGAATACATCAGAGTTTTGCATAAATGAAATACATGGACAGCGGAAGACTAATACATCTCTCTAAGCGTAGCCGCAATCCCACAGGGACTCTGACTGGGAGAACGCCAACTCAGAAGTACGGCAGATCCTCGGGAAACTCCACAGCATAATCAGCCTGACACCAATCTGATACCCGTCCGGGATTTTGCCCAAAAATAATAATAGCAAGTGTAAGTAATGGAAATTACTTAGCAAGTATAGCACGGGTTATGAAGGCTCAAAAAGGCTAGACACTGGCTTAACTGCATTAGCACTTTTAGTTGGTTCGTTTTAACTTTATCCAAGTTACTACAAGTGAATGAGAAACCCAGTTGTAACCCAATTAATGGTGTAAGTGACATTAAACAGTAATAAATACCATATTCTAATCAGAAAGGATCCAGGCCGCTCGTGACCCTGAGCAAGGCTATCATGATAGATCGTACACTCTGCAGAGGTTTCACCCTTTACCCACCAGTCGCGTAAAAGTTCAAAGGAACTTTGCACCCAACCACGCACATCAACACTTCCGAGGTGTGACTGCATAGGGACGCTACGAGGCTTTCACAAGACACCCTAACAAGACAGTAGCCGCTGGAGTACTACAAAGTGGTGAGAACCTAGGCACCGAGATTGACTGACCCTCAGGGCGCAACGTGAGGGGGTCAATGGCATCCACGCACCGGCAAATCATGCCAACAAGAAAGTAAATGGTGCAACGTGCGGAGCTCCCGCACTTACGGGGGCTCCCAACACGGGACTGGGTCTAACGGGACCTAGCCGACGGGGCTACCGTCCTTGGTGGAATCCGAAATCACCCCGTGCTTTGCCTCCCACAACGCCGTGGGCCACTCGGTAACCACTGCCAAGCTAGAGACGTACAAGCTACTCAACCAAGACCAGAGCCCATATAGTTCCGGCGGTGGCGACAGGCTCCTGGGTTGCCGCTTTAAGAACCGGTCCTTAGAGGGAGACATTAGAGCAAAGCACACAGCACATGCTCTAACTCTCTAATCCAAGTTGCTAAAAAGCAAGTTTTAATATTATAGTTGAAGTGGACCTTTAATGCAAGTTTAACAGTTAAGCAATGGTGACAGTAGCTGCGCCTAGCAAAATACTACCCATGTGCAAAAACCCATAGGAATACAAGGACAGGGAAATAAATGCTAGGAAATAACCTTAATGGTAAACAATATTAGACACATGCGTATGTAATGAACAGTGTATTAAATGTGAGATAGGTAGCAAGGATTGTCCGTGCTATAACTTGCCTTCCTCGGAGTAAGGCTGCTGCTGAAACTCCTGCTCCGGCACGTCCTCAACGTACTCGTAGTCCAACGCTACGGGCTCACCGACTGGACACGATCAACACGCACGCATTCCAAGGCAATCATTACATGCAAACAAATTAAATCTATTAGAAACAGTACACCAACAGTATAAACAGTACAAAAACAGGAGCTAAAAATATTCTACGCGTCGCTACGAACACATGGGCGCGAAAATCACGCAAATCGGAGCTAAAACGCGAAAGTTATAGCGTTTCTAAGATTCGGGGGCTTGCTGGCAAAGTTTTAAAATTTCCAGGGGCCTAAACGAATAAAACAGGACCTATTTGCAATTATTTTTGAATTAAAATGGACCGCGGGTTAATTTCCCAAAAGTCCAGGGGCTCTTTAGATAAATTGCCAGCGCTGACCGGAGTTGACCGGTACGCGGCCGTTGGATGCCGATCGGACGGCTCGGATTTAAATAACGAAGGGGTACGCGGCTTTCTAATCTGGGCCGTTGACTGGAGATCAGACGGCTGAGCGCAGGTGCTCGCCGGGGAAGAAAGGGTTGCGGCGGCGCCGCCCTGGCCGCCGGCGAAGTTCGCCGGAATCGGGTCAAACAGGGGCTACGGGACCCCAATCGCGACGCGGCTTGGTCCTACGGACTCAGGAGATCAAGGCGAGTCTACCAGTGGTGATCCAGTCGGCCATTGGCCGGCGATAAGGTCAGGCGGCGGTGTGCGGCGGAGATGAGCTCCGGTGAGGTGCGGGGGAGGTGTTTCGGGTGGCTCTGGGGGCGGGTTTTGGGTGCTAGAGCTGCTGCGGAGTGTCGTGAGTGCAACAGTGGTGAACAAGATGTGTATTAAGTGGTGTGGCGTTCGGTCGACGACGGCCGGCGGTCGGCCGACGACGGCGAGCGCGGGGAACCCAGCTGCAGTGCGCTATCGCTGGAATTGAGGAGCTGGGGAGCTTCAGTACCTCGCAAGGACGCTCCTGACGCAAGGAATTGGTCGGTGATGGGTCGGAGCAGTGGGACGACGAGCGGCGGCGGAGCGGCGGGTCGGTGTGCGACGGCGAGGAAGCTCCGGAGCGCGGGAACAGGCGTGTGGAGGCTCGGTGTACTCCTCGTGGCGCGAAGGAGCTGTTCGAGGAGTCTGCCGGGACGGAGGTGCACCAGGGCGGCGGGTCGACGGTCGGCCGACGAGCTTCGGCTCGGCGGCTCGGGAGCGGCGTGTCTGGTGGCGGTGGCGGCGCTAGGGTAGGGGCAAAGGGGTTGGTGGGAGCGGGGCGCGGTGCGGGTCGGGTTAAGAAGGCGCGTGGGGGAAAGGAAGCTTCGGCGCGCGGGAAATCCGGCGAGCGCCATCGCCGGCGTCCGGGAAAGGAAAGGGGAGGGAGGAGGAAGAAGGGAAGGTGGCGTCAGTGCTGGCGTCAGCACCTGACAAGCGGGGCCCGCGTGGCAGCGACTCAGGGAGGGGCGAGCGAGCGGCTGCGGCTGGGCCTAGTTGGGCCGGAAGAAGAACCGGGCCGCGAGGGAGAAGGAAAGAAAGAGGGGTGAAGTCGGGCCACGAGAGAAGAAGAATGGGGAAGAATGGACTTGGAGGCGCTGACGCACTTGGGCCGAGCTGAGCTGCTGGGCCGGACCAGAGAAAGAAAAAAGAAAGGGGAAAGAATGGCCCGGGAGAAGAATTCAGGGGGCAAAAGTGGACTCGCGCCTAACAACTTTTCTAGAGCTCCACACAAAGCGATTCAAATTTGAATTTAAATATTTTTAAATTCTCGTTTGAATCACAAGCAATACAAAAATAAATGCAGCAGCATGAATGCAACAATAAATGTTTCTATCACCTATATTTGATTTAAATTTTTACAAAATTATTATTTAGCCTTTATAAAATAGGTGAGAGCATTAAATAATTAATTAAATGCCAAAAAATTTTAAAATTGAGTATTTTGGGTGTTACATGTCTATACATTAAATTTGAGGTTGTTAATTTTCTAGGCGACTGATTTTTCGCACATTTAGCTACCACTAGAAACCATGGCGCGGCTTTGCCGCGCCTTTTATTAGATGGGCCAGTGTTTTATGTTTTTTAAGATTTAATGCAGTCCTAATAATCAATATATCTGCCTTGCAGCAGGACATGGTAATTCTATCCAGCAGAAGCTAGAGGGCAGCAAAGTATAAAGAATAGACATGTGCATTGCGATTGAATGCAAAAGTAATGGATGAGTTGCAAATTGATAAAATGAGCATAATAAACTCATTTGAAATAGAAAGTTTAAGCAAAATATATGTCTGTTATTATTTTTAGTATCTTTTTTGTTGCGCTCTTCGAACCAAAATATGGCATGGCGGAATTTGCAGCTGTATTCTGGTAAACCAAAGTATGATCTTTTATTGTATGATTCCTTTAAATATTTGATATATTCTGGTGTAGAATATACCATACCATGTTGTAAAGATAAATACGAATATCTACGACTGATATTTAGGCATGTTCGCTTTGCTGTTGCCTCTTTATTTTCAGTTGTACTACTTTCTCTATTTTTTCGTTTCTTCTCTTGTATTTTTTGACGTCTGATGCACTTTCTTTTCCTGCTACTCAGTTTACTGTCTTCAATTTCTGCTATTGTTATATCTCTTTTCTTATTTAACATTTTGTATATTTTCTATGCTCTGAAACTTAGATTTTTGGATGAGATAAACATCACAGGACCATCAGTAATTATAGCATAAGAAATATGATCTTACAAAAATTTAACTCAAGTATATACATACGAAGCAATATTTAAAGTACATGTAAGAGAACACAGAAAAAAGAGATTACACCCATTTTCTGGACGCAAATTCTTATACTAAAAATTTAAGTTTTATTCCTACCACAGTACAGTGACGATGAAAAGGTCTTATTAGGTTTAGGAATAGATATATCAACATTATAGTATCATCATACCCAAAAATTGAATTTTTTTCTAAGTAGAGTCATTTACAAGGAAGTGAATGGCTATTGTTGTTATGTTAAATCACGCATTTTCTATAAAAAAAGATACAATTATTTAGTCCGTTTGGAGCATACCTTTTTGCTTTCTGCAGAGACAAATTCAATATAAGATTTTATTCTGACAATGCAGTACTCTGTAATCAGACAAATTAGTATATTAATCAATCATATATATATATATATACTACATGTACATACTCTTCGTTGGGTCATATATGTCTTTTAACATGAGATACACGGGTGAAGGTAGCTACCAACGATGGTAGAAAGGAATTTTACTATATATATATATATATATATATATATATATAGTTAAAACATAATGTTACTCTGACAGTAATCAAATAGATGATCATATTAATTCGACCAATTAGCTGACAATAATCAAATAGATTATCATATTAATTTAACCAATTAGATATACATGCTTGCTGGAAGAAATGAATTTCTTCTTCCAGAGTTGAGGAAGAAGAAATATTATAATTCTTAAACTATATCCTGATGGCTTACAAGATGTGGGAAAATGTAGCAGTGAATCATCTTTAAATTAGCATAGCTTAACAGGTTTTTCATTCAGGGATTAACATAACGAATTTTGGTCCTGCATTCTCCATGGTCACCAGAGTAATTGTTAAAGGAATCGGTCGTCATTGCATTGAAGGCAATTAGGGAGCGTATTAACTCCATGGTGATTGACGTATAAATCTTGGTGGGCATGGCTGAGATGGCGTCGAGGCAGTGCTGGATGCGGTATGCCTGGCACATCTTGATGCCGGCGATCTTGGCCACGGCGTACCACTCGTTGGTGGGCTTGAGCGGGCCGGAGCGGAGCGTGCCCTCAGTGATGGGCTGCGGCGTGAACCTGGGGTAGATGCAGGAGGAGCCTAGGAAGAGGAGCTTGCGGACAGAGCCGCAGCGCAGCGTGGCAACAGACAGCTCGGGGAGGAGCAGGTGGAGATCGACGCCGAGGTGGAGGAGCTCGTCGCGGCCGCGGCCGCCGCGGAGGCGGCCGAGCCGTGGGAGGAGATGGGCGACGAGGAGGTGGAGGAGCTCAGCCGTGAGTCCCGGGACGCCCGCGAGGCATGTGGAAGACGCTCGATTTCCTTCCAGCAGCGGCACATCTTATTCGTCTACCAGAGATCCGACGGACCAGAAAATGGGGCGACGTGGCCCAATCACGGCTCGAGAACTTCACCGGATTTAGGTCTTTGAATATGAGGCATGCAACGAGTCTCACTGGACATGGAAATAGACTTTACAAGATACAAAGTCAAAAGTCACATACAAATTAGTAATGGCAGGTCATAATATTCTTCTTGATTATTTCTACGAGGTGAACACTGCAGGTATGGATCGGATTTACAAGAGTTATAAATATAACCCCCAAACATAAGTTTAGATCCAATCTACCAATTCATACCGCGCGTCATCTTCCAACCGAGATGCCTGGTGTCATTGTACCTATGCTGTTAACCGACCACGGATACCGCAGGGCGGCCTGATCGAGCGACCCTTGACTCTGCATGAGGCTCAACAAGCTCATGCTCGCTGGCGTCAGCTCCGGGAGCGGCGCGTCGCCGTCGAGGTACTGCATGACCTGCTTCATGGTAGGCCTCTCACCCGGGAACGGGTGAGAGCACATCAACCCAAGCGTCAGCACCATCCGTGCCTCGTCAATGCTGTAGCTGCCGGCGTGCAGCCTCGGATCCACCGTCTCCTCCAGAGCTCCCTTGTGCCAGTACTCGAGCACCCGGTCAACCAGCATCGTCCGGCCATGCCGGATGCTGTTGCTCACCGGCCGCCGGCCGCAGGTGACCTCAAGAAGGAATGTTCCGAAGGCGAACACGTCTGTGAGAGGGGATGCCTTGCCTGTGCGTGAAAGCTCTGGGGCAATATACCCCATGGTGCCAACTACATGTGTGGTTTGCAGGTCGGTACCATGGTCGTATAGTCTTGCAAGGCCAAAATCACCTAGATGTGCGATCATTCCACCGTCGAGGAGCACATTGCTTGCCTTGATATCCCGGTGAATGACGACCTGCTCCCATTTTTCATGGAGGTAGAACAACCCCGAAGCCACGTCTTTGATGATCTGAAACCTCTGAGTCCATTCTAGAATGGGCTTGTTCTCTTCACCATAGAGATACTTATCAAGGCTACCATTGGGCATATAATCGTATACCAAAAGTAGCTCACCTTTCCTTCGACAATAACCGAGTAACTGCACAAGGTTGCGATGTCGAAGGTGACCAATGCTGACAACTTCAGAGACAAACTCCTTTATCCCCTGGCTTGAGTCGTGGGACACCTTCTTCACGGCAACCTCTAATTTAGACTTTGGAAGAACTCCTTTGTACACCTTGCCAAACCCGCCTATGCCGAGTAGGTGCTTGCTCTTAAACCCTTCTGTCGCGTTGAACAGTTCCTTGTATGAGAACCGGTGCGGCCCAAACTCGACCTCCCAATCTTCTCTAACCTCAGCATATGCCATCTTCCTCTGAACAACTAGAAAGATTAATGCAACGCATGTAGCCAAGATTACGAAAGCTGCTATTGGTAGTGCAACCTTCAAGACCTTTGTCTGAGCCTTGTTGTTGTTATTGCCAGAGTTTGGCAGCTTTGGCATCTTATTGAAATCAATAGCTGGAGCAGGTCCGTTCACGGCAAAGCTCCAGGCAAGCACACAATGTTGCGAAACGATGGGTCCGGTCCCGGCAGAGAAGCCAATATATGCTTGCTCCTTGATCACAGACGAGAGGTCGAGGATGTTTGAGAGCAATGGCTTTGATGGTTTGACCACTCCCACGGGAGCCATGGTGACATTGATTTGCTTGGAGTTTCCATCATAGTCTACCCAAATTTGCATGGCCTTGCCGCTATCGAGACTCAAGGTGTTGAACGTACCGTCCTTGTGATCGTAGAAGCCGGCAACTTGAGATTGCAATGAGTAGAGGCTGCCGTAGTGGATGCCGACATGGTTGTTGTTGATGTCCCCAAGCTCTTTGTTCTCAATGGTGTCTATTTCGACGGCGAAGGTTTGGTTGATCGCAGCGCTGTTGAGGAAGCCTAGGTACTGAGCAGACCCGGCGTCAGCGAAGTCTGTCGTCGGGGAAATGAGGAAGGCCATGCCGTCGCTACTAAACACGTCGGGGAAGCCGGAGATGATGGCGAAGACAAAAGTGGCCGAGAAGGAGTGCACCGTGCCATTGGGAGAGTCCTTAAACTGAAGAGGGGTATGATAGAACGCGTGGCCTTTGGCAACAGACTCGTTGTTTGTCAGCTCAAGAAGCCCTTCCCTGGTGATCATGCCCGTGCCGTCTAGGGTGAGGTTGGCACCGGAGAAGCCGGAGAAGACAAAGGACTCATCGCCGGCCTCGCCGAAGCTTGGAAGGTAGATGGTGAGGCAGAGGAGGAAGAAGGCTACAAGGAAGGACGGCATGGGAAGATGCTCCATGTCTAGACAGTAAGAACTCGAGAAATGATATGCAGAGTTCACAAAAGGTACTCTTAAACAGTCTCCAGCTGCACTGGGGAATAGTTTAATTTCTAGTCTACCCTCTAAGACGTTTTTTATTGACTAGTATGTAGAGCAATTGACCGGCGGCCAGAGCAACTTGTAGGCTACGAGTCGATGACCGAAGACTAGCACGCTGTGGATGCCGTAGTCGCTGTGTCTCGTGGTGCACATGCGTCCATTATCTGAATTTCCTGAATATAATGTTGTACTTGACAAGAATTTCCCTTTGTTCTCTACTTCTGGTTTTGCTGTGTTTTTGGATTTTTCCGTACATATCTTCAAAGGATCTCGAAGTTTGATCCATTCCATGTGACCCACGAAAACCTTACCAGGGCATGACAGTATAGTGTGACGTACATACGTATGTACCTATTAATGAAGTTGTTAGTTGAATTTTACAGAAAGAAACGGCACTAGCTAAGTAAATAATAAGGTTGTAGTTACTTGATAAGAATTGTCGTTTGTTCTCTACTTGTGGTCTTACTGTGTTTTGGAATTTTCTGGTACATATCTATACTAAAAGGATCTTAGACAATTGAAAACACTTCTCACCCAAAAAATTCACCCCACCCCTCACAAAGGGCCCACCTCTCGGGTTGCAGGACGTGGGAAGACGTGGAAAAACAGTGCAAAATGCGAAACTTTTTTCACCTAAGACTCTACCCATACCCACGCGGACCCACCTGCTCATGATATACCCACATTTGTAACCACGTCTATACACAATTATCCCGTATTGCTAATAAGCAATAGATTGGAGAGTTTTTTCCATATAAATAAAGACCAACTATCTCAAAAATGATGTGCATCTACATTTGAGAATATCTAAAACTCTCTATACATGAGAGAGCGAATATAAAGTATTTTTAAAAGCGCTTCGCACGACTGGTCTGTTTACCATGGTCCACTCAAGTGATATTGTTTTAGTACATATGTGTCATCAATAAACGTGCGTGCCGCACGTGTGTTCATGCTAGTATCTTCAAAGGATCTCGAAGTTTTTTATCCATTCCATGTGGCCCACGAAAACCTTACCAGAGCATGACAATATAGTATGACATATATATGTACCTATTAATGAAGTTGTTAGTTGAATCTTACAGAAAGAAATGGCACTAGCTAGGGAAATAAGGTTGTAGTTACTTGACAAGAATTGTCGTTTGTTCTGTACTTTTGGTCTTGCTGTTTTTGGATTTCTCCGGTTCATATCTTCAAAGGATCTCGAAATTTTTAATCCATTTCATATTTCCATGTGGCCCACGAAAACCTTACAAGAGACATATTGACATATATGTATCTATTAATTAAGTTGTTAGCTGAATCTTACAGAAAGAAATGGCACTAGGGAAATAATATGTGGAGCCCAACGTATCATATATCAATTGCGCACATCATACTTTAGGTAGTTTACGAATGACTAATGAGCCACATGGTTGACTGAAGCGACAAACTATGAGATTTGATCTACAATGGATGTGACCTTGAGATCGACTTTCTGCATCCGGTTGGTCTTATCCGTCAGCATAGTGAATAGTTTTACCTTGCAAATTGTGTGACACGCTTTTTTTCAAGAGAAACGTTCACGCACGCGCCATTTGACTAGCATCGTTGAGGGAGCATTCCTGCATCTCGATGCTAGGACGTACGTGACTGGTTGGGAGGTCGCTTTTCATTTGGTTCGACGTGTCTATCGGTAACTTAATTTCTTTATGCAAGCCTTTGTATTACTGAAAGTGAGAGGGCTTTCTCTTATTCAGCTCTGCCGTCAGTAGCAGCAGATATATTGGGGAGTCGCAATCTTTTGGAGATGCCACCAGATGTGTGCTTATATTGGCTTATTAAGTATTTGATGGTTGTTGCACGTTGACGCCGCAGTCCGGCCGCCTGCAGTCAGTTTCACTTGGGACCCAGGGAGACAGCTACTCTTGATGCTTGCCTGGTTCACTGTTACTACGTTTTGTTGGCCGGGTTTTGATCAACTAAATTGGACCTTGGGACTACCTTGATTTTTCGAGTATAATGTATCCATTTTTATTCTTTAGTCATCGAGACCTAACTTTTTGATCGCTACCTTTTCTTGTATTGTCAAACTTTTCTTGTTAATGAAATGCTTGATTATGCAAGTCTCAGCAAAAAAAAGGAGATCAAAGTGAAGAGGTGTTACCACATTATTTCTCATGCTAGAAATTAGTCTTGTTGTCACCCATCTAAAATGAAACATACTGTAGTGTACTTAATGAAACCTACAAGTACTTCAAATGCACCCTCGTTAACCTAAGAAAGCTGAAAGACAAACTGTACTCTATAGGGACACACTTTATAAGTCCAGACAGCAATTTATGCAAGCAAACATGAAAAAGCTTGGCATTGCCAATAAGACGTATTGGTGATGAGCATACAAACAAGAGTAAAGTCCATTTTACCACCTGACCTTATCACGAAATCTAAAAAAAAACTAAACTCGAAAAACCCTAAAATGTGGTGTTGACCATTTTATAGTTAAAAAACAAATACATGACAGGATTTTAAATCACAAAAAAACTTTTGGCCTCCCAAACTTTCAGCAAAAATATGTAGTGATATATTGGGACACAAGAAATCCAAATAAACTATTTAGAGATCATGAGAATATCTCCAAAAGCTTCCAAAAATTAAATTTAACCTTTAAAAATTTGGAAAAATATCTAGAAATTTCCTAAAACATTATAATTAATGTTTAAATGGATTTTGATAACTTTGAAAAACATGAAATTAGCATGAATGCAACACGCATTGGTACTAGTTGCATTCATGCTAGTTTGGTCTTGTATTTTTATCATCGTATATATAAGCCCTCATGCATTTATTCATCTCTTAAAATATTTTGGGATTTTTCTAGATATTTTTCTAAATTTTTAGGGCAAAATCTAATTTTTAAAAGCCTCTAGATGTATTTTTGACAAGCTTTAAAAATTATATTGGGCTTCTCGCGTCCTATTATGTCTCTATAACTTTTCTTGGGATTTTTTTAGCCTAGAGATTTTTTTTGTTCTTTAAAAACTGATCTTGTATCTAAAAAATATGTTTTTTGAATTGAACTAAAAAATGTCAAAACTACTCCGAAGATCACTTCTCACTGCAGTTGGGGGTAGTTTGTATGGTTTTGAAGAGTCGAGGGTGTATAATGTCTGGTTTTTTAGGTCAGGGGGATTTTTGGATTTCGTAGCAATATCAGGGTGGTAAAATGGACTTTACTCTATAAATGAAGCTGCCTGTTCGTTTGGCTGGTGGTTGATGCTGATTTGTGCTGAGAGAAAAATACTGTTAGCTGGCTGATGGCTGGTGGCTGGTGCTGATTTCTGCTGAGAGAAAAATATTACTGACTGGTGGCTGGTAAGACAAACGAACGGGCACAGAATGTCAGAACTGGAGTGTTGCACCAGAATATTAGTGTATCGACCGGAGGTTGTCCATGACCATTGATGAATTTTGATCCCTTAGCTAATGAAAATTGCCTTTGTTTACTCTCTTTTTGTTTATTTCCTGCTTGATAATAGTATGAGCAACATAGCTGACAAGATTAGAAGTAGAGAATGAGAGTACAAAACCTGAAAGATTAGAGACTTGATCAATGGGTATGATCCTGAGATTTCCTGCATCCGGTTGATCTTATTATCCGTCAGTTTGGAGCAGTAAAAACCTATCGAATTCAACGTATTGTAGCATGCAGGAAAAAGTCGGACGCATGCGTCGCCATTGTAGCATTCATGATCGAATGGGTAGTTTTCACAGTACTAGGTCCCACACAGAAGTTTTACCAATTGGAA
The DNA here is from genome assembly GCA_033239725.1 of Echinochloa phyllopogon. NCBI lineage: Eukaryota > Viridiplantae > Streptophyta > Magnoliopsida > Poales > Poaceae > Echinochloa > Echinochloa phyllopogon. Next base: position 3,578,766 of record BTCW01000002.1, read on the forward strand.
TTGACCGTGCTTTGAACGGCATCGCAGATGATACCGCGAGTGCAAACTATAGGAAACGATAAAATACAAATGCAGCAACTGTTTCGATTTTCGTATATCACGTTTGACCATCCGTCTTATTTAAAAATTTTATGAATATATTATTTATTTTGCTATGACTTGTTTTATCATTAGGTATACTTCAAGTGTGACTTATTTGTTTTATATTTTTATAATTTTTTTTGAATAAGACGGATGGTCAAACGTGATGTCTGAAAGTCAAGATAACATAGGCTGATACGCTCTTGCAGATCCACTCCATGAACAACTGAGAAAGGGAACGAAAGGCCCCAATTCTTTTCGTCTGGGACCATATTCGGCTGCCCAGCCCGTGTCACCTCGTCTGCGTCGTGCACCCGGAGAGCTCACCGCTCCCGAACGCAGTAGATAGTTTTTGGTTGTACAGGCCCCGTAGGTTATATGCCTAGTAACAGTTAATGTAAACCTCCAAATTGAGCGATTGAGGTAGTGCATAAACTTCCTAATTTAGCTCGAACTCAAATGTATTCCTGAAGTAAAAAAAAATCCAAGAATTGACAATATGATATGAACATTTCAGTATGTTCAACTTTGTATAGTAAATATTACAACATAGAACTGATTATTGGTCCTTTCTGTGGTATAATTAAATGGAAATACAGTTATGTCTGTTTCTTAGGTGCCAAGCTGAGAGCAGAGAGATTGCATTTTAAATGGAACCTTCTGAAAGCGAATCATTTTCCAAAATATTCCTCTAAAACACCAAGCTTTCTTTCTGGCTGTCACTCTGTCAGTAGTCACTAAAAACGAGTATATGCAGAATAGGTTTCCTATATGCTGAGTTGGGCTGGACGCCTGGACCAGCTTGGAAGGAATGGCTGAGTTCGATATGAACTTCCTCCGCCGTCGGGCCGGCATGAATGAATAAGTCGCTTGTTGTTGCACACCCCATCTGGCCATGCATCTGGATCTGATCTGACCCTGATCTGAGCTGGCCGTCCGTGCTCTGACCATGGCGTGCGTGGGCGTCTGCTGCTTGCTCGGTCGATCGAGATGCTAGCAATACTGCTCCCCGCCCCGCGGCAAGCGCGCATTCATTCTGCCGGCGTGCTGCATGCGCGTTCACGCCACTGCAGCTCATGGCGCTGGGCACGCCGCCGTGGCGCCCGTACGTCGCAGTGGCCCTCGCCGGCCGCGTGCGCCGTGGCGCGGTCGGGGACGCCGGGACGGGGAGGCGCCCATCGCCATCATGCAGTGTGGCCGCTGCCAGGACCGCGGGCACGCAGCGATCCGGTGAGCCACGGCGGCAATGGGCTCTGGCGCGGGCAGAGCGTGACGCGCGCGCGCGGCGGCGGCGCTCGCAGGCCGTGGCTGCGCCGGCGCCGCTGAAAGCACGAACGGAGGTGTCCAGGAGGAAGGAGATGACCTGCATAAACTTCCGTGACGCGGCGGAGCTCCGGCGAGTCTTGGATAGCAGCGACTTGGAACGATCGGGGTGGACGGTATCCGAAATACCGACCGGGTGGACGGTATTCAGATACCGACCACCCCTAGGTGCCTTTCTGACCGTCGGATGCAGCACGCGCGGCTCGGATCGTGCGTGGGCAGCGGGGTCAGGCTGAATTCCGAGGCACACAGGCGCGGGGAGCGAGCTGACGCCTGACGGCACCATCCATGGCGGAGATCGAGCCTGAGAGCTCCATGGCGAGCCCTGCCGGTGGAGGTCGCCGGGAAAGCAACAGCGAGCACGTCGTCCACGGCCTGGACCTCGGCGTGGGAGGCTAGCTGTTCTGCATCCGCGCCGCGCGCCGCCAGCTGCGCCCCCGGCCCGGCCGTAGTGTAGTCGATGCCCGGCCTGCATCGGCGTGCGGGGTTCGATGGTCTCCGCTCCCTAAGGGGCGGGCCCTCCGCCGGCGGCGGCGGCAGCGACCCTGCCGGCAGCTGCAGGAGCTTGTCGAACGAACGCGATCACGAGGTTGCGCTCCCGGAGCTTGCTCGCTGCACCCGGGCGGACAGCAGGTGAGCTCTCCCGCGGACGACGTCGACCAGGACCAGGCCGAGGAGCGGCGAGCTTCTGAAGATCAAGTTTATTTATTACTGATATTGTGAAGGAGGCATGCTAGCTTCTGAAGATCAAGTCGTTTTTTCTGTGCTTCCACGGGTGCCAACAGATAATTAAGTAGGAGGAAACTGTCATAGTGATTATAATATGAATCAACAATGCTATCGCTGGATGAGTGTTGAATCAACAATGCTAGTTATCACTATCGTTTAATGCATTATGACCGCTGGTTCTATATGAACGTAAGTACTGATGATGATTAGCTGGATGAGTGTTTCGATCTCTAACAGTGACACCTTTATATATTGATTCTTACTCCTTACTATTTTTGCGCTATTATTTGCACCAAAAAAAAGCAGTCCCGGTAAAGTCAAACCCATTATTTGGGCTCAATTATTAGCATCGAGCCAACGCATTTTTTAACCCATTCATGTACAACTTCAGATAAGCATCTATGTAGTACAACATCATATCCCTGCACTGCACTGTGGTTTAGTTTGTAGTCTACGACCCTCTAAGACGTTGTTTTATTGAAGATTTGCAGCGTTTGGCCAGCGGCCAGAACAACTTGTAAGCTACGAATGGATGACCGAAGACTAGCACAGCACTAGTGGATGCCGGAGTGGTCTCGTGTTGCACATGCGGCCGTTGTCTGAAGTTTCCTGAATATAACGTTGTAGTTACATGAAAATATTGTGTTCTGCCACTGTTCTGTACCTCTGACTTTCTGTTTTCGGATATGTTCAAAAGGATATCCGAGTTTAATTCATTACGTACATGTGGCCCGCTTAAACCTAACCAGAGCTTGAAAGTATGTTTTTTTTAATTTACTTGGTTATTAAGCATACAAAAGACATGGAACTAGAAAACTAAGGCCGAGCTCCAACTTAGTATTGATACATCAATTGGGCGCAATATATTATAGGGGGTTTCAAATTTGTCTGATCCGGAGTTCGCTGGAATGATGTTGCTTAACCTACCATTAAAGTAAAAGAATTTTGTTGAATTTTAGAGCATCTCCAAGAGCCTATCTACCTTGTGCATTCCTACTTCCACACTCGGTTTCCCTTCATTGGTACACATCTCACTGATTGTTGAATATGATTCATCTATTGTGCAGTAACATCTGTGAAACTGAAAACACGGGATTGATATTGAGATGTGAGATACTGGCAATGCCAATTTTCAAGTGATCTTTCCATATTACTAAATATGTTTGATATATTGTGCAGTAATATCTATCTCACTAATGACAGGAGACTGAAATTAAGGTTTGAGATACTGGTAATGTCAAACACCATGGCAACTGAGAAGTACCACACAAATTGGGAAGTGCAGAGTTGCCGGATAGGATGTATATGACTTTTTGTTATTCTGAAGGTTTGTACTATTGCAGTCGTGAATAAAAAATTATTTGGCAGTAGCGCTAGCCTTCAGCGTGTGATGCTCTTTGTATATCTTAATTTTGACGTCAGCCTGATTCTGAACCTGAATAGGTTATATTAACAATCCATACCTTAATTCTGGCATCTATATATGGATGATGAGCTTTGAGCTTATATGAAGCATAGTCCAGTCAAAGTTTGATTTCATCACCCCGAACCTTTCCCTATACATTAGCTATCTTGTTTCAACTTCTCCCTAGGGTTTAGTGTTCGATGTCTTGAGCTGCATATCCCTTTGAACCATTCGGATCAACTCAAGCACTTACAGTCAAGCTCGGGGGTGAAATTAGAGAATAGTAGATTGGATCCAATCAATCACGGCTTTATGTTTCCATTTCATATTTAATCTGTATTTCCCCCTTAAATATGAACGTGAACATTTATATTTTTTTAGATCTAAAATTTTATCATGCAAGTGCTGCGTATTGAGTTCCAAACAAAGTGAGCGACAAAACAAATATGCATGTTCGGCCGTTCTTACACCCTATAATATATGGTCTAGTGGGCCGGGAATTCATCTTCCTCCCGATATGATGTCAATAGAGATTGTGCCGAAACTTGTTAACGATGGAGGTGATGAAGACACAACACCAGAATTAACACCCCTCTCTACCCCTCCATTGCGTGTTATCTCTATCAGTATCTGATCCGGGAAGAGTGCATTTCCATCAAGGTACTGCACGAGTTGTCGCATGTTGGGCCTTGCATTGGGCGATGGATGCGAGCATAGCAACCCTAGCTTCAGAGCTAGGCAAGCCTCTTCGACATTGTAGTTGTTCTGAAGCCTCGTGTCCACCACCACTACGGGAAACCGGGTATATGCCGAGTGTCCAGCCCTTTGCCGAGTGCATTCTGTCGGGCACTCGGCAAAGAAAGACTTTGCCGAGTGCCCTTGGCAAGGCACTCGGCATAGAGGGGACACTCGGCAAAGAGGTGTTTTGCCGAGTGTCAGGCCAGCGACACTCGGCAAATCATAGCTTTGCCGAGTGTCAAGCCGGAGACACTCGGCAAGGAAGGCGCACGTGCTCGTCAGGCGACACGCCCGCCAACGGCCGTCCGCGGACGTCCGTAGCCGTTTGGGCGGCCCCTGGTTTGCCGAGTGTCGGGTCAAAGACACTCGGCAAAGAGCACCTTTGCCGAGTGTCAGGTCAGAGACACGTGCCGCGCACGCCCACGACCATTGGCGGCCGTTTGAATCGTCACAGCGTTGCCGAGTGTCCTCCAGCCGACACTCGGCAAAGAGGTGGCACGTGCACTGCACGTGTCCAGCCAGGCCCGGGGTTGGACTTTTGCCGAGTGTCTACTTAGACACTCGGCAAAAAAATTTGAGAATTTGAAAATATTCTTAAAAAACTTGGAATTCAAACATAAAAGTTTGAAAATTTAAAAATATTTTTGTAAAACGGCCGTGGGTTTGCCGAGTGTTTACCAGGCAACACTCGGCGAAGCTAGCCTTTGCCGAGTGTTCACCACTCGACACTCGGCGAAGCTAGCCTTTGCCGAGTGTTTCTTGGTGAACACTCGGCAAAGTGAGGACCTTAGTTTTTAAGCTTATGTTTTTGGGGTCCAAACTTTATTTTTTTCTAGTGATACTTGTCAAAGGCTCTTTATATCTTATGTGGAGCCTGTGGGAAAAAGTTGAGATGATTTCAAAAAGTTTATATATACGACCCTTTCCAATCGGAGCATATCCCCATAGAAGTTTCGGAGAGTTGAGAAGGAGACAGCTGGATTTCGAAACGAAGTGAAGTTGAATTGGAGTTTGAGTTCATAACTTTTCTATAGGCAATAGACGACGTAGATTGCTTCATTTGAAGTTATCATATTTTTCCGGACCCATTTGATATTTTTTAAATTATTTCTACGCCCTTCTCGGCATGAAATAATGAAAGTTATGAAGAAATTATGAGCTATATAGGCATGAAATAATGAAAACATTTCATTGAAGCATAGAATGTGCATTGTTGAATGTATTTGACAAGATATTTTGATGTGTATTTGATCAAATTTGAAAAATTTGGTATGGTGCAAATGTTCTGGGAAATATTTGCCGAGTGCTACACTCGGCAAAAAGGACCTTTGCCGAGTGCCTGCTCGGGGGCACTCGGCAAAGAGGCCACGTGGGCTGGCCGGCCCGCGGCCGCGCGGGCCACGTGGGCTGGCCGGCCCGCGGCCGCGCGGGCCACGTCATTGGTCGACGTGGCTCCTTTGCCGAGCGTAGGCACTCGGCAAAGGAATGTTTGCCGAGTGCCGAAACCCAGACACTCGGCAAACAGGCCACGTGGCCCACGTCTCCGGCCGCACGCGGCCACGTCAGCGGCCAGCGCGTGGCCACGTGTCAGATCTGTTTGCTGAGTGTCAGATCTACGACACTCGGCAAAGAGGGGGGGGGGGGGGTTGCGCCGGGGGACTTAATCGCCCACGCGCCCCCCGGCGCCACACACGCACACACACACGCACACAGACGCCGCCGCCGCCTCTCTCCCCGCCCGCCGCCGCCGCCGCCTCTCTCCCCGCCGCCGCTGCCGCCGCTGCCGCCGCCCCTGCCTCCCGCCCGCCCTCCGCCCCGCCGCCAGCCCTCCAGCCCGCGACCGCCCACCGCGGTCGCCCTCCGCGCCCCGGCCCGAGCCCTGCTGCTCCCGGCCGGCCTCCGCGCCCCGGCCCCGAGCGCCGCCGGCCCTGCTGCTCCCGGCCGGCCTCCGCGCCCCGGCCCCGAGCGCCGCCCCGAGCCACCACCGCCCCGAGCGCCGCGTCGCCGGCCCTCGCCGCCGGCCCCTGGCCCCTCGCGCCCGTCGTCGGCCGACGCCGCCGACCTGGACGCCGCCTTAAGCCGTCGCCGCCCCTGTCGCCGCCGGCCCGGACGCCGCCTCGAGCCGCCGCCGCCGGCCTCCTCCCCGCGGCCGTCCTCCTCGCTGGTCTCCTCCCCGCCCTCGGCCTCCTCGCCGGCCGGCCGCCCCTGCCCGCTGCTGCTCCCACGCCGGCGGCCCGTGCCCCTGCCCGACGTCCTGAAGGTAATTTTTTGGCAAAATTGTTATGAAAAATTTGCTATGCATGTGTAGAACGTGTGATATGGGTAGTTGTCAACTTAGTTTGTGGTAGGATGTGGTAGTTGCTGTTTTGTGTAGGATGTGGTAGTTGTTGTTTTTCATATATAGGATAGAAACATATATATTTATGTGGATATGGATGATAGAATTTTGATATATTTATGTGGTTGTCGGCCTTCGTGCCGTGGATACGGTTATGTGGTTGTCGGCCTTCGTGCCGCATCCTTGTTTTTTGCAGGATGTGTGGTTTCAGAAACCTCCCCGTGTAGGGGAGGTGCTGCCGAATTTTTTATTTGACAAAAAATTGTTTTCATTTCAGTGAGGCTGTTGCACCGTCTTCGACTTGGACCCCGACGCCGCACGTCGTTCCCCGCCGTCTGCACCGACACGAGCGTTACCGACTCGCCCGCCGTCGAGCCCGTAGGTGAGCACATGCAAAATCATATGCCCTCAGTATTTAATTTGTAGATTCATATTTAAGTTGTGTATCTTCTTCGTCTCTTGTATTTATCTTTACCGTGTGGCTTCTTTGCCATGTTCTTGCGTTTCCTACAGTAAATAAGATGATATGACATCTTATTTACTGTAGGATACGCAAAAACATGACAAAGAATTCATACCGTACAGTTAAATACAACAGGCCAAGATTGTGCACAACTGTGTCACGTAACCTAGTTAGGCGTCTCCCGTTTGAAAGAGATACGGTTGTGAATATGTGAATCTTTGCATATGTCTAACCGTATCTGTTTCGAATTGTCCACGTTTTTGGACAGCTCGAGGATGTGTAGATGGGTAGTTTCCATGCTCTACTCGTACCGAGGCTGAGTTTCGGCATCATCTCCCTGTTGTTCTCCGAATACACAATCTCCGTAATTGGACGTGTATTTGGAGAACAGCGGGGAGGTGCTGCCGAAATTCCGTCTTGGATACGAGTAGAGCAGGGAAACTACCCGTCTACACATCCTCGGGTGGGATTAGGACCTATCTTTACCTATTAGACATAAAGCTAGCATCCGGTAGATGCATTTATTATTATAAATTTGGTATGGAAGAAATTTATTGCTCGGTGATATGTAAAGAGATGGATGACCGTGAGTGGATGTACACTGGCCGCTCAAGTAAAGGTGAATGTACAGATGAATGGATTGCCAAGACTGATGCGTTCTTGAAGCAAGCTTTTGCCAATGCGAAAGGGGTGCCAACTACTTTCTGTCCATGCGCGGTTTGCGACAATCGTAAACGCCAAACAGAAGTTGTCATGGGTAAACATCTCGTCAGGAATGGATTTACGGAGAACTATACTCGGTGGACACGCCATGGTGAAGCCGTTGATCGTGTGAGAGACGAGGCCGTGAGGCAGCGCATCGAGGAGTTTGATGATGAGGCAGGGGTAGGGGACATGTTGCATGACTACGACGAAGCACACTTCAATGATGGACCTAGGAAGGAGGAGCCGGAGGCCACTGCAAAGGCTTATTATGACATGTTGTTAGCGGCACAACAACCACTTCACTCGCACACTAAGGTTTCTCAATTGGATGCCGTTGCACGTCTGTTGGCCGTCAAGTCCCAATTTAGCTTGGGTCGAGACGCCTTTGACCACATCCTGACAGTTTTGGGCGGCCTCCTTCCGGAAGGTCACATTCTGCCAAAGAACATGTACGCGGCACAAAAACTTCTAAATGCACTTAAGATGCCGTATCAGAAGATACATGCTTGTCCGAATGGATGCATCTTATTTAGGAAAGAATTTGCGGACGCAAAGCAATGTCCGAAGTGCAAGGCTTCTAGATTCGTGGAGATAGTCGGTGCTGATGGTAATAAGAAGCAAAGCAAAATACCCGTGAATATCCTACGGTACCTTCCACCTATACCGAGGATCCAACGGCTTTACATGACCGAGGAGTCCGCGAAACAGATGACATGACACAAAAGTGGAGTGCGATACAATCCTGATAAGCTCGTACATCCATCCGATGGTGAAGCATGGAAGCACTTTGATGGGATTCATTGTGATAAGGCTAGAGAGGCTCGGAATGTGCGTGTTGCGTTGGCAATAGATGGGTTCAACCCGTATGGAATGACGGCTGCCCCATACTCTTGTTGGCCAATGTTCGTGATCCCACTCAATCTCCCCCCCGGTGTCCTATTTCAACGGCAGAACATCTTTTTGTCGTTAATTATTCCTAATTACCCGGGGAAAAATATGAGCGTGTATATGGAGCCTCTTGTTGATGATTTGGACCATGCTTGGGAGGAAGGTGTATGGACATATGATCGAGCTACAAAAACAAATTTTAAAATGCATGTCTTCTACCAGTACTCCCTGCATGACCATCCGACGTATGGGATATTCTGCGGCTGGTGTGTCCACGGGAAGTTCCCATGTCCAATATGCAAGGCATCTCTGAAGTTCATCTGGTTGACCAAGGGTGGAAAATATTCATGCTTCGACAAACATCATCAATTTCTCCCTCTTGAACACGAATTCAGACAAGATATCAAGAACTTCACGAAAGGTGTAAGGGTTCTAGACCCTGCACCACAGATGATGACATGTGCGGATGTTCGTGCAGAGTTAGACGCTCTCGAGGTCGGGGAGGATGGCCGTTTTGTGGGATATGGCGAGCAACATGCCTGGACTCATAAGTTGGGCCTGTGGAAGCTCCCGTACATGCCAGACCTTCTGCTTCCACATAATGTTGATATGATGCACACTGAAAATAATCTTGCCGAGGCACTTTGGGGTACAATCATGAACATTCCTGATAAAACCAAAGACAATACCAAGGCTAGAGTGGATCAGCAACGGTTATGCAATAGACCGAAGCTAAATATACCACCTCCCAGGGACGGCAAAACATGGAAAAAACCTAAGGCCGATTTCGTTCTCGATAATGACCAAAAGAGGGAAGTGCTAAGTTGGTTCCAAACATTGAAATTTCCTGATGGGTATGCAGCGAATTTGAAGAGGGGAGTGAACTTAACTACTCTACGAATCAACGGGCTCAAGAGTCATGACTACCACATATGGCTTGAGCGGCTTCTTCCGGTGATGGTTCGAGGCTATGTCCCCGAGCATGTCTGGCAAGTGCTGGCAGAGTTGAGCAATTTCTTCCGCCAGCTGTGTGCTAAGGAAGTATCGAAGCCCATGCTTGCAGAAATGGAAAAGCTTGCTCCCGTGTTGCTATGCAAGTTGGAGAAGATATTCCCACCGGGCTTTTTCAACCCGATGCAGCATATGATTCTGCACCTTCCGTATGAGGCACGAATGGGAGGGCCTGTGCAGAACCGGTGGTGCTATCCAATTGAAAGATGTCAGAAGGTTCTTCGAACTAAATGCAAAAATAAATGCAAGATTGAAGCATCTATTGCAGAGGCATACATTCTCGAGGAGGTGTCAAACTTCACGACGAAGTATTATGCTGACAACCTCCCTAACGTGCACAATCCACCGCCTCATTATAATGTTGGCGAAGTTGAATCGAACCTCAGCCTTTTCCGAGGGCAACTAGGAAGTGCAAGTGAAGGCACCAACAAAAATTTGACAAATGCAGAGTGGCGCGCTATCATGCTCTATGTGCTCACCAATCTATCCGAAGTTGAGCCATACATGCGGTAAGTTCAGAACGATCTTGTTTTCGAGTACCTAGCCACTATTCTGCATCCAACACTCTTGTTTCTCGTTCATACAGGGAATTTCTTGATCAATTCTGGCGTAATAGGAGGGCTCCTACCCCACACGAAGTTGATGACCTTCTTAAACATGGAAACCCAGATTTTATTTCTTGGTTCAAACGGAAGGTACACTTAATTTCAGTCTTGTCCTAAATTCGACGTTACTGAAGTCGTGTCATTAATATAACAAACTATCATGGTCGAACTCGCAGGGCCAATCCGATGGGTCTATGAGTGCCGAGTTGAGACAGATCGCCGATGGTTGTGTGTATAAGGTCAAGTCATTTACCGGATATGACGTGAATGGTTATCGTTTTCGCACAACAAGTCATGAGCAGAGGATGCCCAATCGAAGGACTACAAGTACCGGAGTCTATACTCCAGGCTCTGATGGGGCCGATTACTATGGGAGACTTGAAGAAATATACGAGCTTAATTTTGGTGGAAGCAAACCTCTTTCTCCTGTTATCGTCAAATGTCATTGGTTTGATCCTTCAGTGGTGAGACGAATCCCTAGTCTTGGGCTAGTCGAAATTCGACAATCATCTGTCTTACCTGGAGATGATGTCTATATAGTGGCTCAACAAGCCACCCAGGTGTATTATTTGTCATACCCGTGCAAAAAGGACAAAAGGCTTGAGGGTTGGGACGTTGTATACAAAGTGTCGCCACGCGGTAAACTACCTGTCCCAAACAATGAAGATTATAACATAGATCCAAACACCTATGATGGAGAGTTCTTCCAAGAAAATGGGCTAGAAGGGTCTTTTGAGATAGACTTAACCCAAGCGGTCGGAATGGATTTAGACTCAGAAATGTTTGTTGACGAGGACACTGGAGATGTGGTTCATAATGCTAAGGAGGTAGAGTTACTAGAGCGATTACAATTAGGCAATGACGAAGACGACGACATTCCTCCACCTTTGGAGGACGACCATGAACATCTCAAAATGTACGATAGTGATGATGCCACCGTTGATCCAGATAATCCTGATCCGGATGATTATTTCTAATAAAAGTACGTTTATATATTGCATCATCTCTTTCTAATAGTTTATGTCGGGTCATATTTCTTATATATTACATGTTTTTCTAATAATTTATGTTTATATGTGAAATCTAATAATTGTATGTTTTTGTTGATCGCAGGTGATTGAACCAATATGGTGGGTCGTGGCGGTGCGATGAGGAACGTCATGTCGTTGTACCGGAAGTTTAAAGATGGGGGGTCCGAGGCAGCTGGGTCGTCTGGTGCCAAGGGCAAGGGGCGAAAGAAGAAGGCCACAGGCGGGGGGCGAGGCAGGGGCAAGAGGCGAGAGCGGACCCCCGTACCTTCGTCGTCTTCGTCCGACGAGGACTTTGTTCCTTCGGCGGCGGACACTCGGGCCGCGGAGCACGAGTACCGCGAGGACGAGGAGCACGAGGCAGCGGAGCACGTGGCCGAGGAGCACGGGGCCGAGGACCACGGGGCCGAGGACCCCGAGGGCGAGGACGTAGAGGGGTCCACCTCCTCTTAGAACTCGGCCCTTTGGCAGCGAGGCCCCTCGCAACTCCCGAAGCGCCCGATACCCATGGAGCGTCGCCCCGTGATCGCACCCAGCCCTCCAAGGTAAGTAATTTTAGATGTTACACAGACCTTCTCGTTTCATATTCATATGTTGGAAATCACAATATGGACTAACAATTTATCTTAATCACTTGGGCAGGAATTGGGTGATGGTCACCCCAGGCGCTGGTCACGCCCGCAAAGTCAACGACATCCTGGGTCTTCTTTGCAGGGAGCTGTTTCCGGGTCTGGTGACCATTGGCGGCAGGGAGGAGCCGGCCTACACCTTTGACCACTACGTCGCCGCTGGCGATCAGGAGGACCGGGAGCGCAGGATCTTCAACAACAAGGCCGAGCGGGTAATGGGAGAGCTTTGGGTAAGTATTCATTGCACTACACTGCTTAACACAACACTTTCATTGAACAATCTACAAATAATGCAACATTCATCGTGTATATATGCGCAGGACTTTTACAGATGTGCCCCGGGACAGGAGGCTTCGGCGGATGCTGTGGCACATGCAGCCTGCTGGAAGCTTGTCAATGACCTGCACTACGAGGCGCGCGTGCAGGCCGTAATTGATTATTTCGCGGCACTCAAGATCTCCATGAAGAAAATGGAGGCAAGAAACATGAAGTTGACCAAGGAGCAGTATCTGGCGGTATGTAAATCGATACTGTTTTATTCTAAGATTAAGTACTCTAAATTCGATACTGTTATATGTCGTACACTTGATGTCTTGTAGGCGATTCCGTGGTGGTGCGCCCCGCATCCCACGTGCTGGGAGGTGATAGTCGACAAGTGGTGCAGCGCCGAGTGGGCCGCTCAGCACGACCTTTGCCGGGAGCGGCGTTTGCTGATGCCCGGTGTCTCACACCATCAGGGCAGCCTTAGCCTCGAGGAGTACAGGGCCAAATGGGTACGCCGAGTCATTTCTATATTCGCTCACTCTATTCTGTGTAATTACTAATTCATATTGTTTATTTTTTCAGTCGGCGTCACATGGTGGTGCGCCTTGCTCACAGCTCGAGGCTTTTGCTATGGCCCACAAGGGCAAGGCGACCTCCGACGTCCGGTACAACCCGGAGGACGGGCCCGCGGCATACAGCAACGCCAGCATCCACAGTCGCCTCACAGCATATCAAGAGGTCGCGAAGGAGGTCCACGGGCCAGACTGGGATCCGACCGCCCACGACATTGATGGAGAAGTGGTCATGAGGGCGGGAGGAGGCAAGAAGCACGGGCGGTACTTGATCGCCAACAACACCATCGACACGGCCTCTACCCCCACACTCTCCCAAATTCGAGCCAGGAGCACGAGCTCTTCAGCGGCTATCCGCCAGCCTCTTCCCGGTTCACACTTCGGGATGCAGGCACTCCAGGTTATTTCTGTTTCTATCTTTGTACGTGAAGTTTGCTTACATTTATAATGTATTATAACAATGTGATTGAATATTGCAGGCCCGGTTGGATGAAGAGACGCAGAGGCGGGAGTTCCTGGAGGCAGAGGTGCAGCAGATGAAGGACGCGGAGGCCGAGAAAGACAAGCAGAAGGAGGAGGCCGAGCGGACGAACCGAGCATGGCAGGAGCAGGTATTTGCCTACCTGCAGAGCATTGGCCAGCGCGTGGGTGAAGGTCCGCCGCCGCCGATGCCACCACCGCCTCCACCACCACGTGTTCCTATTTCTCCCGTGAGTCACTTGAGAACCCTATGATTTCATTTCACAACTCATTTCTGTTGAAAATCTTGTAACACACACCACTAATCTCTTTTGGGCAGGCTCCTGGCTCGGCCGCGTCGAATGACGGCCCTCAAGACGAAGACCTTGCAGCGTGGGCGGTTAGATCGTTGTTCGGACCCCCTCTTCCGTGAGTGATGGATGTTGGACTTTGTAACATATGAATGATGGATGTTGGATGTTTGGATATTGAATTTGTGACATTTCTGTGATGTTGGATGGTTTAGTGACTTTTATGTGTTTGTTTATGGTTGTTTGATGGTTTAGTTGCTATATATATATATGAATTGCCTGTGATGCCTATTATAAACTGCCTGTAATGCCTATTAGAAACTGCCTGTAATGTTTTTGTTGAGGGGTCCTTTTAACGCAAAAAATTAATAAAAACAGGAAAAAATTTGAGCCTTTGCCGAGTGTTACACTCGGCAAAAAGGTGCTTTGCCGAGTGTATTGGCTTTAACACTCGGTAAAGAGGCTGTTTCTGTCATTTCTGGAACAGCCTTTGCCGAGTGTGTTGGCCTTAACTGTAACAACCCTAAAATTCCTATAGGCTTTGTTGAGTGCAAAAATTTCGAATTTAAAAATTTTTGGTGAAATTGTGTGCATGCAAACAAACATATAAGATTGTCTTCTATTTGCCCCCTAAATTCCTAGGTAATTTAAATTCAAATTTAAAATCAATTTGAAGTGCTAAGGATGAAATAGTGTGATTTGGATTTATTTGGTTTTATTGGATTTTTGGTTGGTTTGAATTCAAATTCTAGATTTGAATTCAAACTCTAATTGACTTAACTAATTTCCAAATCTTATTCCTATTCGTGGGCCGAAATCTCGAAACCAAAGTCCATTTTTCACCCTTGACCTTCTTTTCCGATCCAACCAAGCAGCCCACTCAGCCTTTCGGCCCAGCTCGGCCCACCCATTCACCGCGTCCCCGCCGCGTCTCCTTCTCTCCCACTGACAGGCGGGCCCCGCCTGTCAGCTTTACCCCTCTCCTCGCGTCGTCTTCCCCCGCGCGCCGCTCTGCCCCCTCTCTCTCTCCCGCGAGCGCGCCGCCCGTGACTCCAACCACCCGAGCCGTTGCGGCCCGTCGCGATCGCGACGCGTGGCCCCAGCACGGACGCCAAGCCACCCTAGCCGTCCAAGCCCGAACCCTAGATCAGCCGCCGCCCTATAAATCACCCCCGCCGGCCTTCTCCCTGTTCAAGCCGCCGCAGCCCCGTGGGGGTTTCCAGATCCAATTCGAGGGGGAAGGAGTGGGGGAGGGAGTCGAGGAAGCCGGTGGAGGAGAAGCCGAGGGTAGAAGAGAAGCCGGTCGTCTTCCCCGCGTCGACACCGAGCACTGGAGCGCCGCCGTCCGTGGACTCGCCGACGAGGAGCCGGACCAGGGACGAGAGGGAGCGCACGAGCATCGCCGAGCCACGACGAGTCTACCCCGAGCTGCAGCGATCGACTACTAGCCCTAGGTGAGCTAACCGCGGAGCCCCAGTCCTTCTTCCCCAACTCCGGCCAAATCCCGCCGCCGTCGTCGTGCTAGCCCCTGTGAACCCGACCTTCGTGTCGTGGTCATCTTCTTCTGCAGGAACCCAACGCCGCTGTCGCACCCGCAACCCGCCGACGCTTCTACCCGCAGCCAAGGCCCGCCGCGGCCGAGCTCTGCTCGCCGTGCGCGCGAACGCCGAGGCCACGCGCGGCCGTGGGCGACCACGGGCCCGCGCTTGTGCACCCAGTTGCGTCCCAGCAGCTGCTGGAGCCGCACACGCACTCGCTTAACTCCTTTCCGAGCGCCTTTGAACCAAAACCCCGTGTCGCCGTCGTGCTCGCCGGCGTCCATGGCCGAGTCGCCACTGCTCGCGTCGGGAGCACCCCTAGCCACCCAATCGTTCGCCTTTAACCTACCAAATCGAAGCCCCGAAACCTAGCCGAGCCTTTCCAGTCGATCTTGAGCCCAGCCGAACCTTTCCCGGTGATAACCGCCGTCGACCTTCGCCGCCGGCGCGTTCCAGTGCGCGCCGCGCGCGCGTCGCGTCGCGCCGTGGCGAAGCCAGACGCTGGACCACACCAAGTCGCCACACAGCCGCGCACAGACGATCCCAGTTCGGCCACACCCAGATCCCATGCACCCGGCTCACGTGGACCCTTCTCACGGTGCACCGTGGACTCAGTCCACCAAGACCAAATCCAACAGCCACCCCTTCGTGGGCCGATTGTTCGTGGTTAAGTCTGTTTAACCCCCTTGAACTTTTCCGGCCCAATCGCTTTCGGCCCAATTCCAGCCCAGCCATCGTTTATTCTTTTTCTTTTTCTTTTTCTTTTAACAGCGCTGACATATGGGACCCACCTGTCATACTCTGTGAGTCACTGACACATGGGGCCCACCGACCAGAGTTGACCGCTGACCGTTGAGCCCCGTTGACCGTTGACCGTTGACCAGTCAACGCTGACGTCAGCAGGGCCCACTGCTGATGTCATCCTAGGCGGACCCCACTGCTGACGTCAGCATGACGTCATGCTGACGTCAGCAGGCTAATTTCTGTCTGTTTTCTTTTTCGGAAATTATTTAATATTTTCAGAAAATGATTTAAACTTTGAAAATTAATAATAAATTAACCGTAGCTCAGAAAAATATGAAACCAGTTTCTATATTTTTCTAAAATCATGATCTACGCGTTAGTGTAGAGTTTGGTGTTATTTGAGTCTTCTTTCGTCGCTGTTTTAGTGTTTCTTTGCTAGTAGCCGCGTCTTATTTTATTTTTCCGCGCCCCTAGGAGCTCCGGAGAGTCAGGAGGAGCCGGACTACTGCAACAACTGCTTTGACGAGGACGAAGACCTTTGCCCAGGTTCATGCCCGACCATCTCTGAAATACCTATTAGACATGCAAACTAGTATGCTAGCGGTTTACTTTACTCGCATGATAAACCTGCACTGCCTTTGCTATTATCCTGTTACCTTGCTACCTACTACTCACCTTATAATTATGCTATGCTATGCTTGTGTTGGGATGGTTGTGATTGATCCTCTTGGCGTGAGTTGTGGGTGGTTTGGGAGGAGTAGTGCAGCTAGGCGGTGTAAGCGAGTAATAACAACTCGATCGTTGATCGAGGTGCTGAGGGGCTGCACTCGGGCAGTCCCTATGGGGTACCTGTTGCGGGTACATGGTTACTGGTTACTTGGGGATTGGTACTCGGTGAGTACCTGAGGAGTTTGGGCGGCAATACCTGTTATGGGTGCCGATTGCGGACCGTTGCGGCGGATCGCTTGTGATGCAGATACTCGCTTTACCGAACAATTAAGGACCGAGTCGTGCCCCCACTTTGGACTTGGGAAATACCGTGCTCACCATCTACCCAGTATGGGGAGGGTTCCAGCAAGCCTACTCTAGAGCGGCGCCGAGACTGTAGGAGAATCGAGTTTGATATGTGCAGGGGGGATTCGTTGCGGCGTAATCTCCCTGATTTACCACGGCCCCCGACTGGCCCCGGTGGGAAGGTTTCACGACCCTGGGGCAGATGTTAGATCGGATGTTTCCCGAGCCCAGGGAGACAGGATTGGCGCCGCTACTGTTTAGGGTCTTTGCTGTGGGCTGCGTCTCAGGTTGGTTGCGGACTAGCCTTGCAGCCCGGATGGATTCCTGGAGTGCCACCTCTGCAGAGTGTAAACTATACGTATAGCCGTGTCCACGGTTACGGACGACCCATTTCTGAGAAGCCCCGGCTAGCTTGGGAACCTGCTTTCTTACCTCATCCTTGATTTGGGTTATGAGAGATTGGTCCAGCTGAGGCTGTTGAGACGAGGTGGGGAGGGAGCTCACCGAGTCGACTAGTGAGTGAAAGGTGTTGGTGGATAATGATTTGCAGGAACCTGCCGTGGCAGGACGAGCCCGATGGGAAATGTGAGGCTGATGGTTGGTTTTGGGAAGTGGAGGTGTGTGTGTGAGCAGGAGTTGGTGATGAGATGAAATTGGGGTTTTGCTGCTGCTTGCATAAGAAACCCTGGCTCAAACCTTGTTATTTTTATATCCTTAGATTAGGCCACTTTTAAGCTTGCATCATTTTATGGTTGGTGACGTGGACCTGTCCCATTTCCTTGGGGACAGACTTTGGGTTCTCAGGTGAAGACCCCGACCACGAGTTCAACCAGGACGGGTGGTACGATTGAAGGGTGTGCGCTACGCTCAAGGTTGCCTGTGGAGGAGTGGTCCCCGTCGTTCTAGCTACCGCTGCGCAGATGTTTCTTATTGTCGTTTTAGCCCAGAGGGCTTGTACCAGACGCTTTGTCTTTTTATGAGTCATGTAATGAATCTTTTATCGTTGTATGGATGTGATATTCGACTGAGATGAGTTCTGTACGAGATAGCTGCTATTCCTAGGACTATCTCAAGGGTACAGGGAGTCGGGTTCTCGTCGGTGAGAATCCGGTTCGTCACAGTTGGTATCAGAGCCATACTTGACCGTAGCGCGTAACCCATAGAACGGAGACTTAGGACAGAAGCTCTAACTGAGTCCTCTATTTTATATGAAACCTCTTGGACTATTTGAAAACTATATATAAGTACATCTCAACTATTTACAAAACTTTTACCCTTACCTTACCTTACTAACTTGCTAACTTACTAACAACCCACTAACTGTCTGGCAGATGGAAGGAAGATCAGCAGATGAACGACGGGAGATCAGGACCACATGAGCAGACTGTGGAGGTTTGGCAGTGCTACTGAGGGAGGTGCTGCGTACAGTGGGAATAGATGTGGACAACGTCTTCTACGAGGGCTGGACCTACGGACCTGGTGAGGGAGTACACACCCGGTTGCAAATGGTAGTACCCAATATCCCTGGACGACCAAGGTCACTGATGCTACGGGCAGCTACCAGCGAGAACACTTTCAGTCGGGCAGTGCAGACTATAGCTATGAGGATACTCTGACTTGCCACACTTGTGTACCAGAGTCAGCTCAGCCACACTCATTTCCGGTACCTACCGCGAGCTCTTGAAGATCCGACAGACAGAGACGCAGTCAGCTTGCAGGCTCACGCAGCAGACCGAGAGCGGAACGTGACTCTGCGGACCTCAGTTCAGTGCATGATTGAACAGGAATACTTGAACATTGGCCTAGAGGCGAAAGTTGCCAAGCTGAAAGAGAGGGTATGGAAGCAAGACCTCCAGCTGATGGAGAAGGACAACAGGATCGCCTTACTTGAGGAGCAACTCAGAGCTAAAACAAGGGAAGTCAGGAACTTGGAGTACGAAGCCCGCAACAACAGGCAGTTGGCAGGACTGATCCGAGCAACTCACCATGCTCAAGATGTCCGCCTGGAAGATCAGCTCACAGAAAAAGACAAGGAACTAGCAGCCAAGGAAGAAGAGATAGAAGGTCTGAAGGAGGAAGTATACTGGTTGGACAGTCACAACTCAGAACTCCAGGAAGAGGTGGATAGCTACAAAGAGAAGAGTGGACGAAACTACCAGCTGATGAAGTACCTGAGTCTTCAACAGATTATGGCAAAGGATGAAGCTCGAAGGACCCTTAGTAGTTGGGTAAGATCAGACAGGAAGAGGGTAGCAGAAATGATCACAGTGAACCAAGGACTTCCAGAAGAACGCAGAGTTGAACCCAGGACAGAGAACTACAGAGTCTCACCAAGCCGAGTTGAGCCAATACCACCACCTGAGGCTCGAACCCTTACTCCTGAGATGACAAGACTGAGACAATAACTGGCACACTTAGAGAAGCAGTTGACAGAACCTGACATGGACATAGTGAGGTTGGCAGCGCGCCTCACGGACACCACCAAGACAACAGGCAGTGATCAAGCAGCAGGCAGAGACTGAGGCAGTGAGGTTGGCAGCGCGCCTCACAGGCACTTTCAGCAGTATGAGACAGATGCAGTAGGCAGTATCAGCAGATGTCAGCAGTGGTGATGAGAGTTGTATCTATCATCATGAGTAGATGTTTAGACTTAGTAGATCATGACCACCTTTTGGCTCAGCCACGATGTAGCATTCGCTTAGATGTACTAATCCTCAAGGTTCCAGGAGCTGGCCTCGGGATAGTACACATGTCTAGGGTGTAATGCTGTAATGAATGATCGATCTTTTCGGCTGTTCTTGCAGTTTTATTGATGTTCATCTTGAGTGTACTTTAGTGTTGAGTCTATTTCATGTGTGCAGCTCCTACTCTAGTTACGCTAACCTAACCATTACCGACCGCCACTAAATCTGCTCTATGAAAAATACAGCGTGATGTCGATCCGAAGATCCAATCGACTGCTTGCACGTTTTGAGGAAGCCGAGCAAGAAGAGGCAGCAATGGCTGATAGAGGCAGATGACGTGTCAGAGGTCGTGGTCGCGGAAGAGCGACAGTTGCAGTTGGTGGCAGGGGTCGTGGACGCGCAGCAGGCGTGCTCTAGCCCGAGAACAACGCACCAGGTGGAGAACGAGAAGTGGAAATGGAAGAACCAGCAGTGGAACCTCAGCAGAACCAGCAGAACAACCAGCAACCACCGCCACCGCCTAACTTGGCAGAAGTGATGACTACTCAGACACAGCTGATGCAACAGATGGCACAGGCCAATACTCAGATGATGCAAGCTATGCAACAGATGTAGGGAAACCAGAACCAGAACCGTCAGGGACACCGTGAGGAAGACCTACAAAGGAAGATTGAACAGTTCATCAGGCTGAAAGCACCCACCTTCGACTACTCGGACGAACCACTCGACGCACACGACTAGTTGCGTACCATCGAGACGAAGCTGGACCTGACAGACTACACTGAAGAGGAATGTGTGGCCCTTGCGGCGCACCAGCTTGAAGGAGCAGCAAAAGCGTGGTGGGAGAGCTACTGTGACTCTCACGCAAACCCAGCTCAGATCACCTGGCAAGAGTTCTGTGAAGCTTTCAAAGAATACCACATTCCAGAACAAGTCATGGTGCATAAAGCAATGGAATTCAGGACAATGACCCAAGGAAGTTTGTCTGTAGCTGAGTACGCTCGACACTTTGCTAAGATGTCAAGGTATGCCCCTGAAGACGTCAACACTGAGAAGAAGAAGCAGTTTTGGTTCCAGCGTGGTTTGCACAGAGGTCTGAGGATAGCACTCGCAGCGAGTTCACACAGGTCACTAAGAGAGCTGATTGACAGGGCTATCGCAGTTGAGAAGGAAAGAGTGGGTCTTGAGGATACCTGGCGAGAGAAGAAAAGGAAGGCTGAACAGTTGCACAACCACCGGCTGAGTCAGAGGCCGAGGAGTGGCCAGAGCAACATGCTCAGGAGAAGCTTTCAGCAGAGCAACAACCAAGGAAGCTCAGGGTTCAACAGAAACAGCTACCAGGGTAACCGAGGCAGTAACAGCAACAGTTTTGGCAGCAGAGGTAACAACTACAACAGCTTTGGTAACAGAAACAACAGCTATTCAAGTCAGGGAAACCCCAACTGGAAGCCGAGCAACACACCCAGAATTGGTGGAGGGACCACAGTGGTCTGTTTTGCTTGTGGGAAACCCGGTCACAAGTCCTTTGACTGTCCGGAGAAGAAGAACAAACAAACCCCAACCAAGGCACCGGCACCTGGAGGACTGGACAGGCAGCCAGCAACAGCGCAGAGAGGACGCCTCAACCACTTGACAGAGGAAGAAGCCGAGGACGCTCTCGACGTTGTGCTCGGTGAGTTTTTAGTAAATGGCATTCCAGCTTTGATATTGTTTGACTTTGGAGCAACTGGATCTTATATCTCGACAAAGTTTGTGAGAGAGCAGTCACCCCCGACAATACCTAAAGCTAGACCTATAGTCACTACTTCTCCCTTAGGAGAGCTTAGGTGCACTTTAGAGTGCCCCGCAGTTAGACTGATGATAGGAGGCCAGGAGTTCGAAGGAAACCTGACAGTCCTGGAATCGGATGGAATTGACGTGATACTAGGAATGGATTGGCTTACAGAGCACAAAGGAATAATCAGTTGCTCACCCAGAACAGTTGAGTTGACACACCCTAGTGGAGTCAAAGTAACAGCAGAACCACAAAGAAGGAAAACAAGGAAGAAATCTAGAACATGTATTCTAAGACAGTTGGTATACTCCGTCGAGAAACAAACGATCGAAGAAGTACCTGTAGTATGTGAGTACCCGGACGTGTTTCCCGAGGAACTGCCAGGATTACCACCTGACCGAGACGTAGAGTTCATAATCGAACTGCAACCAGGCACAGGGCCCATTGCCAAGAGACCGTACAGAATGTCAGTGGAGGAATTGGAGGAACTCAAGAAGCAGCTGAAGGAAATGCTTGAGAGCGGTGTGATTCGACCAAGTGCATCCCCATGGGGATCGCCAGTGTTGTTTGTGAAGAAGAAAGATGGGTCAATGCGCATGTGCGTAGACTATCGATCTTTGAACGCAGTAACGATCAAGAACAAGTACCCATTACCTCGAATTGATGATTTGCTAGATCAGTTGAAGAAAGCCAAATACTTCAGTAAGATTGATCTGAGATCGGGATACCACCAAATGAAGATTAGAGAAGGTGACATTCCCAAGACAGCTTTTGTAACTCGGTACGGGCAGTACGAGTTCACCGTTGTGTCTTTTGGATTGACCAACGCACCTGCTTACTTCATGAACATGATGAACAAGGTATTCATGGAGGAACTAGACAAGTTCGTAGTGGTGTTCATTGATGACATACTAGTTTACTCAGAAACAGCCGAAGAACATGAGAAGCATCTGAGGATTGTACTGGAGAGGCTGAGGCAGCATCAACTCTACGGAAAGTTCAGCAAGTGTGAATTTTGGTTAGAGAAAGTAGCCTTTTTGGGTCACGTGTTGACAGCTGAGGGCGTAGCAGTCGACCCAGAAAAGATTGAGGCTGTAGCAGACTGGAAGCAGCCGAAGAGTGTCACGGAGATCAGGAGCTTTCTGGGATTGGCAGGATACTATAGAAGATTCATTGAGAACTTCTCCAAGATTGCCAAGCCAATGACCGAACTACTCAAGAACAATGTCCCATTCGAGTGGACGGACAAATGTGAAAGAAGTTTCCAAGAACTCAAGCACAAACTCACTACAACTCCAGTATTGACCCTGCCAGATATTCGCAAAGATTTCGTAATCTACTGCGATGCTTCAAGACAAGGTTTGGGATGTGTTCTGATGCAAGAGGGCAAGGTTGTTGCTTACGCATCGAGGCAGCTGAAGAAACATGAGGAAAATTACCCCACGCACGACTTAGAACTGGCAGCAGTGGTACATGCATTGAAGATCTGGAGGCACTATCTGATTGGCAACAAGTGCGATATCTACACGGATCACAAAAGTTTGAAGTATTTCTTCACCCAATCTGAACTAAACATGAGGTAGAGAAGATGGTTAGAATTGATCAAAGATTATGATTTGGAGATACACTACCATCCTGGCAAAGCTAACGTAGTGGCAGATGCCTTGAGCCGAAAAAGCTATTGCAACAACTTGATGATAGAAGAAAGTCAGCCAGAACTAGCAAAGGAATTGTACATGTTGAAACTCGAGCTAGTAGAAGAAGGAAAACCCCAGGAAATGAGGGTGAAGTACAACCTAGGAGACCGTATCAAAGAAGCACAAGGAAAGTGTCCAGAAATCCAAGAAGTAAAAGAGGATATCCAACGAGGAGTAGCACCTGACTTCCGGATAGATGAAGCAGGGATAGTATGGCTGAAAGACCGTATTTGTGTACCCCAGGACAAGGAAATCAGGAGAACAATTCTCTCAGAAGCTCACGAGTCCAAGTACTCAATACACCCAGGATGCACCAAGATGTATCAGGATCTGAAGGATAGGTTCTGGTGGAAGAAGATGAGAGAGGACATAGCAGAGTATGTAGCCAAGTGCGACTCTTGTCGAAGAATCAAAGCAGAACATCAAAGACCAGCAGGACTGCTGAAACCACTGGAAATTCCAATGTGGAAATGGGAAGATATAAGCATGGACTTCGTAGTTGGCCTACCTCGCACTCAGAAAGGGAATGATGCCATTTGGGTCATAGTTGACCGGCTGACAAAAGTAGCTCACTTTATACCAGTCAAAAGCACATACCTAGTGAGCAAACTAGCAGAACTATATATAGACAACATTCTTAAGCTGCATGGGGCACCAAAAAGTATTGTGTCAGACAGAGGACCACAATTCACAGCTCAGTTCTGGCAAAGCCTACATCAAGCCATCGGGACAACCTTGGAGTATAGCACAGCTTACCACCCTCAGACAGATGGGCAGACCGAAAGAGTGAACCAAGTTCTTGAAGACTTGTTGAGGGCATGTGTTCTAGCATACAACATAGACTGGGAGAAGAGTCTATCTTATGCAGAATTTTCCTACAACAACAGCTACCAGGCCAGCCTACAGATGTCACCCTTCGAGGCACTATATGGCAGGAAATGCAGAACACCTCTAATGTGGTTAGAGGTGGGAGAACGAACGTTCTTTGGACCTGACATGATTGTGGAGGCAGAAGAAAATGTGGCCAAGATCCGAGAGCACCTGAAGGCAGCTCAGAGCCGACAAAAGAGCTATGCAGATAAGAGGAGACGAGATCTAGAGTTCGAAGTAGGAGACTTCGTCTATTTGAAAGTGTCACCCCTCCGAGGGCATAAGAGATTCCAAGTGAGAGGAAAGCTAGCACCCCGTTTTGTGGGACCGTACCAGATACTGGAGAGAGTAGGAAAGCTAGCCTACAAGCTAGACCTACCAGAGGAACTAACGGGAGTACACCCAGTGTTCCATGTATCTCAGCTGAGAAAGTGTTTGAGAGTACCAGAACATGAGATCAAGACAGAGGCATTAGACCTACAAGACACCTTAGAATATCTGGAGTACCCAGAGAGGATACTAGACAGAGCAGTCAAAGAGACCAGAAGCACAACTATTCCGTTTTGCAAAGTACAGTGGAGCAATCACTCAGAAAGGGAAGCCACTTGGGAAAAGGAGTCAGTGCTGAAGGAGAAATGCCCCCACTTGTTTAAACCATAGGTAATCACAAATCTCGAGGACGAGATTCTTGTGAGGGGGGGAGACTGTAACAACCCTAAAATTCCTATAGGCTTTGTTGAGTGCAAAAATTTCGAATTTAAAAATTTTTGGTGAAATTGTGTGCATGCAAACAAACATATAAGATTGTCTTCTATTTGCCCCCTAAATTCCTAGGTAATTTAAATTCAAATTTAAAATCAATTTGAAGTGCTAAGGATGAAATAGTGTGATTTGGATTTATTTGGTTTTATTGGATTTTTGGTTGGTTTGAATTCAAATTCTAGATTTGAATTCAAACTCTAATTGACTTAACTAATTTCCAAATCTTATTCCTGTTCGTGGGCCAAAATCTCGAAACCAAAGTCCATTTTTCACCCTTGAACTTCTTTTCCGATCCAACCAAGCAGCCCACTCGGCCTTTCGGCCCAGCTCGGCCCAGCCATTCACCGCGTCCCCGCCGCGTCTCCTTCTCTCCCACTGACAGGCGGGCCCCGCCTGTCAGCTTTACCCCTCTCCTCGCGTCGTCTTCCCCCGCGCGCCGCTCTGCCCCCTCTCTCTCTCCCGCGAGCGCGCCGCCCGTGACTCCAACCACCCGAGCCGTTGCGGCCCGTCGCGATCGCGACGCGTGGCCCCAGCACGGACGCCAAGCCACCCTAGCCGTCCAAGCCCGAACCCTAGATCAGCCGCCGCCCTATAAATCACCCCCGCCGGCCTTCTCCCTGTTCAAGCCGCCGCAGCCCCGTGGGGGTTTCCAGATCCAATTCGAGGGGGAAGGAGTGGGGGAGGGAGTCGAGGAGGCCGGTGGAGGAGAAGCCGAGGGTAGAAGAGAAGCCGGTCGTCTTCCCCGCGTCGACACCGAGCACTGGAGCGCCGCCGTCCGTGGACTCGCCGACGAGGAGCCGGACCAGGGACGAGAGGGAGCGCACGAGCATCGCCGAGCCACGACGAGTCTACCCCGAGCTGCAGCGATCGACTACTAGCCCTAGGTGAGCTAACCGCGGAGCCCCATTCCTTCTTCCCCAACTCCGGCCAAATCCCGCCGCCGTCGTCGTGCTAGCCCCTGTGAACCCGACCTTCGTGTCGTGGTCATCTTCTTCTGCAGGAACCCAACGCCGCTGTCGCACCCGCAACCCGCCGACGCTTCTACCCGCAGCCGAGGCCCGCCGCGGCCGAGCTCTGCTCGCCGTGCGCGCGAACGCCGAGGCCACGCGCGGCCGTGGGCGACCACGGGCCCGCGATTGTGCACCCAGTTGCGTCCCAGCAGCTGCTGGAGCCGCACACGCACTCGCTTAACTCCTTTCCGAGCGCCTTTGAACCAAAACCCCGTGTCGCCGTCGTGCTCGCCGGCGTCCATGGCCGAGTCGCCACTGCTCGCGTCGGGAGCACCCCTAGCCACCCAATCGTTCGCCTTTAACCTACCAAATCGAAGCCCCGAAACCTAGCCGAGCCTTTCCAGTCGATCTTGAGCCCAGCCGAACCTTTCCCGGCGATAACCGCCGTCGACCTTCGCCGCCGGCGCGTTCCAGTGCGCGCCGCGCGCGCGTCGCGTCGCGCCGTGGCGAAGCCAGACGCTGGACCACACCAAGTCGCCACACAGCCGCGCACAGACGATCCCAGTTCGGCCACACCCAGATCCCATGCACCCGGCTCACGTGGACCCTTCTCACGGTGCACCGTGGACTCAGTCCACCAAGACCAAATCCAACAGCCACCCCTTCGTGGGCCGATTGTTCGTGGTTAAGTCTGTTTAACCCCCTTGAACTTTTCCGGCCCAATCGCTTTCGGCCCAATTCCAGCCCAGCCATCGTTTATTCTTTTTCTTTTTCTTTTTCTTTTAACAGCGCTGACATATGGGACCCACCTGTCATACTCTGTGAGTCACTGACACATGGGGCCCACTGACCAGAGTTGACCGCTGATCGTTGAGCCCCGTTGACCGTTGACCGTTGACCAGTCAACGCTGACGTCAGCAGGGCCCACTGCTGACATCATCCTAGGCGGACCCCACTGCTGACGTCAGCATGACCAAAATGATTTAAACTTTGAAAATTAATAATAAATTAACCGTAGCTCAGAAAAATATGAAACCAGTTTCTATATTTTTCTAAAATCATGATCTACGCGTTAGTGTAGAGTTTGGTGTTATTTGAGTCTTCTTTCATCGCTGTTTTAGTGTTTCTTTGCTAGTAGCCGCGTCTTATTTTATTTTTCCGCGCCCCTAGGAGCTCCGGAGAGTCAGGAGGAGCCGGACTACTGCAACAACTGCTTTGACGAGGACGAAGACCTTTGCCCAGGTTCATGCCCGACCATCTCTGAAATACCTATTAGACATGCAAACTAGTATGCTAGCGGTTTACTTTACTCGCATGATAAACCTGCACTGCCTTTGCTATTATCCTGTTACCTTGCTACCTACTACTCACCTTATAATTATGCTATGCTATGCTTGTGTTGGGATGGTTGCGATTGATCCTCTTGGCGTGAGTTGTGGGTGGTTTGGGAGGAGTAGTGCAGCTAGGCGGTGTAAGCGAGTAATAACAACTCGATCGTTGATCGAGGTGCTGAGGGGCTGCACTCGGGCAGTCCCTATGGGGTACCTGTTGCGGGTACATGGTTACTGGTTACTTGGGGATTGGTACTCGGTGAGTACCTGAGGAGTTTGGGCGGCAATACCTGTTATGGGTGCCGATTGCGGACCGTTGCGGCGGATCGCTTGTGATGCAGATACTCGCTTTACCGAACAATTAAGGACCGAGTCGTGCCCCCACTTTGGACTTGGGAAATACCGTGCTCACCATCTACCCAGTATGGGGAGGGTTCCAGCAAGCCTACTCTAGAGCGGCGCCGAGACTGTAGGAGAATCGAGTTTGATATGTGCAGGGGGGATTCGTTGCGGCGTAATCTCCCTGATTTACCACGGCCCCCGACTGGCCCCGGTGGGAAGGTTTCACGACCCTGGGGCAGATGTTAGATCGGATGTTTCCCGAGCCCAGGGAGACAGGATTGGCGCCGCTACTGTTTAGGGTCTTTGCTGTGGGCTGCGTCTTAGGTTGGTTGCGGACTAGCCTTGCAGCCCGGATGGATTCCTGGAGTGCCACCTCTGCAGAGTGTAAACTATACGTATAGCCGTGTCCACGGTTACGGACGACCCATTTCTGAGAAGCCCCGGCTAGCTTGGGAACCTGCTTTCTTACCTCATCCTTGATTTGGGTTATGAGAGATTGGTCCAGCTGAGGCTGTTGAGACGAGGTGGGGAGGGAGCTCACCGAGTCGACTAGTGAGTGAAAGGTGTTGGTGGATAATGATTTGCAGGAACCTGCCGTGGCAGGACGAGCCCGATGGGAAATGTGAGGCTGATGGTTGGTTTTGGGAAGTGGAGGTGTGTGTGTGAGCAGGAGTTGGTGATGAGATGAAATTGGGGTTTTGCTGCTGCTTGCATAAGAAACCCTGGCTCAAACCTTGTTATTTTTATATCCTTAGATTAGGCCACTTTTAAGCTTGCATCATTTTATGGTTGGTGACGTGGACCTGTCCCATTTCCTTGGGGACAGACTTTGGGTTCTCAGGTGAAGACCCCGACCACGAGTTCAACCAGGACGGGTGGTACGATTGAAGGGTGTGCGCTACGCTCAAGGTTGCCTGTGGAGGAGTGGTCCCCGTCGTTCTAGCTACCGCTGCGCAGATGTTTCTTATTGTCGTTTTAGCCCAGAGGGCTTGTACCAGACGCTTTGTCTTTTTATGAGTCATGTAATGAATCTTTTATCGTTGTATGGATGTGATATTCGACTGAGATGAGTTCTGTACGAGATAGCTGCTATTCCTAGGACTATCTCAAGGGTACAGGGAGTCGGGTTCTCGTCGGTGAGAATCCGGTTCGTCACATTAACACTCGGCAAATA
The DNA here is from genome assembly GCA_033239725.1 of Echinochloa phyllopogon. Taxonomy (NCBI): domain Eukaryota; kingdom Viridiplantae; phylum Streptophyta; class Magnoliopsida; order Poales; family Poaceae; genus Echinochloa; species Echinochloa phyllopogon. The sequence goes on from BTCW01000002.1 coordinate 3,607,195, forward strand.
TGCAACCTTTGCCGAGTGTTAAAGCCCTTACACTCGGCAAAGGGTTGTCCTGGGCCTGCCCCCTAACCAGCCTTTGCCGAGTGCGACACCCGGCAAAGGATGGAGTCTTTGCCGAGTGCGACACTCGGCAAAGGCCCCGTCAGCACTGACGGCCGCCCGCGGACGGCGCCGCGCCGTCCACGGCCGGCGGTTAGTGCTTTATTTTGCCGAGTGCTGGCTTTTGCACTCGGCAAAGCCTTTGCCGAGTGCCCGACATAAGACACTCGGCAAAGGGCCTGTTTGCCGACACGAGCTATGCCGTAACCCCATTGCCGAGTGTTACACTCGGCAAAGCCTTTGCCGAGTGTATTTCGCGGTTTGCCGAGTGCCCCAGGCACTCGGCAAACTCCAGGTTTCCCGTAGTGCACATCGGGGAGTGACCCATTCTGCCAATGCTCGAGCACCCAATCTACCAACATGAAGGGGACATCTTGCCCATCCTGTTGTGTAATGGGTCTTCGTCCACATGTGACCTCGAGAAGAAACACACCAAAGGCAAAGACATCGGTGAGAGTGGAAGCTCTACCCATGCGCGTCAGCTCGGGCGCTATGTAGCCCATGGTGCCAACCACTCCACATGAGTGGTTTGTGGATCGGTTCCATGATCATACAATCTTGCAAGGCCAAAGTCACCTAACCGCCCATTCATCTCACCATCGAGAAGCACATTGCTTGCCTTGATATCTTGATGGATGACAACTTGCTCCCAGTCTTCATGGAGGTAGAGTAGGCCGGATGCGACACCTTGGATGATGCGGAATCTCTGAGCCCAATCCAAAGTCTTTATGGTATTGTCATGCAAGTATTTATCTAGGCTACCATTTGGCATATAGTCATAAACCAAAAGAAGCTCTCCTTTGCGCCGACAATATCCAAGTAATTGGACAATGTTCTTGTGGCGCAGACGTCCCATTCTAACAATCTCGGCGATGAACTCCTTCATGCCCTGCCTCGACTCATGTGACACCCTCTTGACCGCAACCTCAGACTTTGACTTCCGAAGCACTCCCTTGAACACCCTCCCAAAACCTCCTATGCCAAGTAAATGCTTGTTCTTGAACCCTTCTGTCGCATGGAACAAATCCTTGTACGAGAATCGGTGTGGCCCAAACTCGACTTCCCAATCTTCACGTAGCTCAGTGTTGACACGAAGATGCGACAACACACTCGAGATCGCAGCACGGCCGTCACCACGGCCAACATCCGGCCTCCCTCGAGCAAACCGGTCAGACCGGTCCGGTCAGACCGCTTTCTGGCAGGAGGTCGTGAAGACCTAGAAACTCAAGCTCGGGAGGGACCCCGTCGGAGCTCAAGCAATCTAGGGTTGCTCTAGGGTCGGCAGGCCACCTAGAACGCCTTAGTACGTCGCAGAGACGAGCAAAGGACAGCAATTAGGGTTGGAAAAGGGATTAGGGTTTGGAGATAAAAAGTAAAGGACAAATATGTTGAATCGATTGGGATTAACTCTCAATCGGCCTTAGCCTTCATATATATAGGCCGGGGAAGTCGTACCCCTTCCAATTCGGTTACAATACGGGATCAAACTCGGAATCCTAAACCTACTCGAATTACAGAACTCAAACCGGTTTGTCCGGGTGACTGCCAATTTTGTCTGTCAACACATGCCCCCCTGCGTTTTTAGTGAACTTGAGAACTAAAAAGCAATATACAAGTAATTACCAATCAGGAGCTAAAATTTATGCTAAGGACGATATCAAAAATCTATCGGCCATTAATCTTCACGCGTCTTGCCAAACACTTGGATAGAATTTCTTCAAATATCTTCCATTGATAGCTCTAGGTAAAAGATTTCCTTGTAATGTCTCCGGCATATAAGAATTCCCAAAATTAACTCTGACAATTCTATATGGCCCTTCCCAACTTGGTGACCACTTCCCGAATTTGTTGCTTTTCGTCCCAATAGGCAAGATCGTCTTCCACACAAGCTCACCAATCTGAAAATATTTTCCCCGCACCTTCTTGTTGTAAGCTTTAGCAACCCGAAGCTTGTCTTTCTCAATTTCCTTCAAAGCCTTTAATCGCTTGTCGGTCACTTCATCAATGTTGTCCATCATCAAATTGTGGTAATCAACAGCATCAAGATCATTTTGTTTAGCCAACCTATAAGCGTCCATATTCACCTCAACAGGCAAAACAACCTCTTGACCATATACAAGCTCATAAGGAGTAACTTTAGTAGCACCATGTCTAGATATACGATGAGCCCATAATGCTTCGGATAAAACTTCATGCCATCTTTTAGGATTTTCTTCTATCTTTTTCTTGATTAATCTAATCAAAGTCTTATTACTTGACTCGGCTTGTCCATTAGCCTGAGCATAGTATGGAGATGAATTGAGCAACTTTATTCTATAGGATTCGGCAAATTCACGTACCTCTTTAGACATAAACGAAGTTCCTTGATCCGTAGTCAAAGTTTGAGGAATACCGAATCTATGAATGTTTTGTGTAATAAACTCAATTACCTCTCTATGTGTCATATTTTTTAATGGAATCGCTTCGGTCCACTTAGTAAAATAATCTGTAGCAACCAACACGAAATGATGTCCCTTTGATGATGAAGGATTAATTTGCCCAATAAAATCCAATCCCCAACCTCGGAACGACCATGGTTTAATAATAGGATGCATCAATGCAGCAGGTACCAATTGTAAATCTCCAAATTTCTGACATTCTTCACATCCTTTGTAATATTTGAAACAATCTGTCATCATAGTAGGCCAATAGAAACTAGCTCGTCTAAGTAACCACTTCATCTTTGGAGCCGATTGATGTGTACCACAAATACCTTCATGGACCTCACCCATGGCAACTTTGGCCTGATCCGAATTAAGACATTTCAACAGCAAATCTTCGGCGTTTTGACGATAGAGTTCATCATCAAGCAAAACGTATTTAAATGATATTTGCCGAATATTTCTTTCTGCACCACGACCAGGATCTCTCAAATAAGTAATAATAGGTACCCTCCAATCCTGATCTTCAACTTTGGATTTATTAGCATTATCCAAAGGATTTTTGTTTCTATTAGGGGACGAAGCAGTCAGACCGGTTTCATAACCGGTCAGACCGGTTCTGGCAGCCAGACCGTTATGACCGGTTTCTGAAACCGGTGTGACCGGTTCGTCCAGAACCAGAACCTCGGCTTTCGTTTGCATCGGTTTTTGGAGATAGAAATACTTCTTTGCAACCATATAACCAGATGCTTTCTGAGCCAGAGTATTTGCTTTGTCATTCTCTTCTCTTGGAATATGTTTGATAGTAAATTCATCAAAAGAAGCAATGATATCAAGACATCTATCAAGATATGCGTTTAATGAACCATTATAACATTGGCATACCTTTGACACTTGTTGTACCACCAGGAGCGAATCACCAAAAACTTCAACATGCTTTATTCCCATGTCTTGCAAAAACTCTAAACCGAATAGAAGAGCTTCATATTGAATTTGATTATTGGTACGCTTTTCTTCTAATCGGTTTGAAAACTCAAAGACGGCACCACTTGGAGAGATCAAAACAGCACCAATTCCTTGCCCATCATTGCAAACCGATCCATCAAAGTATAACTTCCACGGTGTACAATCAACATAGCCGACGTTGAATTCACAAGTATCATCAATCCGATGCTCAACAATAAAATCAGCTACAATAAAATCAGCCAAATCATACTCAACTAAAGCATAAGCCCATTTACCGATCCTACCACTTAAAATCGGTTTTTGCAACATATGTTTGATAACATCGGTTTGGCATAACACGATGCAAGTACTAGACAATAAATAATGCCTCAACTGAGTACAAGCATTATATAATGACAAACATAACTTCTTAATGAAAGTATACCTCGTTTCTGCATCAATTAACCGTCGGCTTATATAAGCAATCACATATTCTTTAGCATCAATTTCTTGGGTCAAAACTATCTTTAGCTGCTACATAAAGTCTGAATGGAACCCCTCTCTTAGGCGCCCTAAGCACCGGTGGTGAAGACAAGTACTCTTTGATATTCTCAAAAGCTTCTTGTTGTTTTGCCCCCCAGGTAAAATCGGCTTCATCTTTCAACCGAAGTAAAGGATTAAAAGCATCTACTTTTCCAGACAAGTTAATTATAAACCTTCTCAAGAAATTTACCTTGCCTAGAAACTTTTGCAAATCCTTTTTGCACGTAGGAGCTTCAACGTTCTTCATAGCTTCAATTCTTTTGGGATCAACTTCTATGCCGTTCTCATGAATAATAAACCCAAGAAACTTCCCAGCCGAAACACCAAAAGCACATTTGAGTGGATTCATCTTCAAGCCATACCGTCGCATTCTCTCAAGAGCAAGTTTTAAATCGGCTAAATGAGAATCCAAGCCACCCGATTTAACTACCATATCATCAATATACACTTCCACAATAACACCAAGTAAATCATGAAAGATTAAATTCATAGCCCTTTGATAAGTTGCGCCAGCATTCTTCAATCCAAAAGTCATAACCACCCACTCAAATAAACCAATAAATCCCGGACATTGAAAGGCCGTTTTGTGCATGTCTTCCTCGGTCATGAATATTTGGTTATATCCAGCATTACCATCAAGAAAACTAACAACACGATGTCCGGATGCTTCATTAATCAAAACATCGGCTATAGGCATAGGATATGAATCTTTCGGAGTAACTTTATTAAGATCTCTAAAATCAATGCACACTCTAAGTTTTCCCGAATCTTTCTTTTCAACGGGAACAATATTAGAAATCCACTCCGCATAGCGACAAGTCCGAATAAAACCAGCATCTAGCAAACGATTAACTTCTTCTTTTATTCGGTCATAAATAGCGGGATTAAAACGTCTAGCCGATTGTTTAAAAGGTCTAAAACCGGCTTTTATCGGTAAACGATGTTCAACTAAATCACGACTCAAACCCGGCATCTCACGGTACTCCCAAGCAAAACAATCGACATACTCTTTCAACAAATTTATTAACTCGGCTTTAAACTCAGCCGATAAATTTTTGTTTACAAAAGTTGGCCTAGGAATAGTACCATCACCAATATCTATTTTTTCTAAAGGGTCGACTGATGTAAAACCTTGGCCCAGTTTATCCATATCACCCAAATCTTCAATGGCTTCAAACGTACTTTCTGTTTTTTCTCGAAAATGATCAATTCGCTCTTGAAGCCACTGTCCAGACATAAACTGGTCTGACCGGTTCCCAGAAGCGGTCTGACCGGTTTGTCTTTGTTGACTTGTTTGCTCCATCAATTACAACAAGTAATTCAACCGATTCTCCATCGGCTTTAATGTAGCAGCAACGAAACCATCTTTTGTGCAACTGATCAGCTCATAATCGGTCAAATCTAAGCCCGATAAACACTTAATATTTTCATTTGCACTAATAAAATCGGAATCGGCCGTTGCAACGAAGGAAGAAGTATCACCATGTACAACTTCAACTTCATCGCCGATCCACTGAATAAGATATTGATGCAAGGTAGAAGGTACGCATTGATTTGCATGAATCCAATCACGACCAAGAATTACACTAAAGTTACCTTGCACTTCTGAGACGAAGAAAGCCGTAGCGATGGTCTTGCTTCCAATGGTCAACTCCATAGAAGCCACACCCTTGGCGCCAATAGGATCACCGCCACCAACTCCACTGACTGTCATGTTTGTCTTGATCAATTCTTCGTCTTTTCCACTAATCTTCTTGTAGAGAGAATAGGGCATAAGATTCACAATTGCCCCACCATCAACCAACATTCGCGAGATTGGCTTCCCATTGATATGACCTCTCATGTATAAAGCCTTCAAGTGATTGTTTGGTTCTTGCGGCTTCTGAAATATAGCATCACGAGGTCCAAGCTGAAGATGAGATATTTCCTCCTCCGGCACCACTGAGTAATCTAATGATAAATAGACAGTATTAACTTCCAGAAACCGGTCGGACCGCTTCTGTCGTGCCCAAACCGGTCTGACCGGATTCTGAAACCGGTCTGACCGGTTGTGCTACTGGTTGCACAACTTACCTGGCTTGCCAAATCTTCTTCTGAGGAATCATTGGCCTATATCTGTTGAAATGTTCATCTCTTAACTTCTCGGATTCCTGTTTCCTTTTTTCTTTATTTCGCAAGCGCTGTAACTTCCTTTTTTGTGTATGAGTCAAACCAGAAGGACACCATCTTGGTTGAAACACTTTCTTCACAGCCTTGCTACTCCCAGCTTCATGATCATTAGCCATGACAGGTTTTTCAACAGCCGAATTTCCAATAACTATCGGTTTTTTACCCAACTCTCGCATAGCCACTGGAACATCACCAATTTTAACAAACCCATCAATCTTGGCTTGCTTTGGGTCCTTTGTAAGTTTCACTTCCTCCTTCTTTTCCTTGACACGATATTCTTGCTGAGGAGGAGCATATTGCTTTTGTTCTGACCGCTTTGCTTGTTAGCACCAGACCTGATTGATATGAGCTCAATCGGTCGTATACTGGTATCCTAGGACCATTGCTCATGTAATCTTCTGGTGGTTGTGGCATGGGGAAGCACTGCATCCACATTCCTTGGTCCCATGTTGGATATGGAGAATTTGACGCCGGAGGTGCCCATGGCATAGTAGCATACATCTTCTGCGGAGGAAACACAGTAGTAACATCACCACGATGTTTGTTATTATTTGAAGAATCATCCCAACGCATCGGTGATCTTGTTCTCTTTTTTGTTGGCCGATTGACTTGAGCGGTCTTTGTGTACTTGTTCAGGAGTTGATTAAAAGTAGGTCCTTGCTTTAGAACCATACCTTTGACTTTAGGTTCATTCACCTTCCAAGTACCCACTTCCGGGCGTCTAGGCTTGAAAGTTCTTAGTCGGTCCAGGGGCAAACCGGTCTGACCGGTTTGGGAAACCGGTCTGACCGGTTTCGCCTGATCAGCAGACCGAGTCTCAATTGATGAACTTTCTTGCTCCCCGGGCCTTGATGTGTTAATTGTAATTTTCAGAGTTTCTTTACCATCCAGAGTCTGTTCAAGCATCACTTTTCTGACCGGAATTTGATCATCAATTTTTTTCGGTCATGGCTCTCCGACTATCACATTCTTCCCCTTAGCTCCTTCGGCTTGTTCCGGCCGAATCAACACTTTAGTATTCAAATTAAGGGTATGCACAGGGAAAGGAGTCTTGTCAACTTGCATCTCAGCTAATACTAATCGACCTTCATTAATAGCCAATTGTATCTGTCGTCGGAAAGCATTGCAATCATTAGTAGCATGTGAAAAAGAATTATGCCACTTACAATAAGCATGATTTTTTAATTGATCGGTTGGTGGAATTGCATGAGAAAGTTTAATGAAACCATTTTTAAGCAATTCATCAAAAATACGATCACACTTGGCAACATCAAAAGTAAATTTAACTTCCTCTCGCCGATTTTTCTGAACCGGCTTCAACGAAGGACAAGAACAAGGCTTAGCCTTTGATGGCCAAACAAATTCAGTAGCATAAACTTCACTATCCTCATCATCCGAGCCATCAGAATCATTATCAAGCATATGAACATTGGAACGATGAGGTTTAGCATTTTATTTAACATGTTTTAACTTTAATTCGAGACTCATGACCTTAATTTGCAAGTGATTAATAGAAAGAAAATCAAAACCTTCTAATTTCTCTTTCAAATAAGATCGCAAGCCCGCAAAAGCTAAATCTGCTAAATCTTTTTCAGAAATTGACAAATTAAAACATCTATTCTTTGTATCCCTAAATCTTCTGAAATAATCTATAACCGATTCCTCTCGGCTTTGCCTAATAGATGTTAAATCAGTTAATTTAGTTTCATTTTCTCCGCTAAAAAAGTGTTCATGAAACTTACGCTCCAATTGAGACCAACTTTGAATAGAATTAGGAGCAAGCGAAGAAAACCAAGAGAAAGCAGTTCCAGTCAAAGTTAATGAAAACAAGCGAACACGTAATGGCTCATAGAAGGCTGCTTCTCCTAGCTGCAAAATATATTGACTAACATGCTCCCAAGTAGTATGATTATCTTCACCATTGAATTTAACAAACTCAGGAACACGCCAACCATTAGGATATGTAACTAGATCAAATTCAGGAGGATATGGTTTTTGATATAAACGTGAGTTACTCATATCTATCCCAAGCTTTGTTCTAATTGTATTAGCCAGATCCTCCTTGAACTTAGAGAAATCGGCTTGATAATTTGCACTAGTTGTATTCTGAAAACGAGGAGCACCGTACACGGTATTATGAGTAGTATTTGGAATCGGTCCAAAAGGAACACTAGATCCCATAGGTGCACTTCCTACAACAGTAGTGTAAGGGGATGTAAAAACGGGACCAGAAGTAACTGTATTGGGCAAAATCATCGCATTTGTTGCACCTACACCCATAGAACTGGTTTGTCCAACTGAATTGGGCAAACCGGTCTGACCGGTTGGGAAAACCGGTCTGACCGGTTCTTGGACTGAACTAGGATGAGGTGGCTGGCCTTGATAAGAATTCAGTGGCATACCCAAATTATGATCTACAATATTTTCTGGTACACCTGATGTGCTAGCATTAATTTTAGGGCATGCATTAGGATCTTCTAAAGTATTTTTACCCTTATTAAACGCTTCAAAATTACTTGCCATGTTAACAATTAACTCACTTGTAACAGTTTGTGCATCATGCAACTTTTCATCCATCATGCGAGTTATTTGTTGCATTAAATCAGAGGGTTCACCGGTTACCTTAGGAAGCTCCTCAACTTGATCGTTAGCCAACTTAAAAGCTGGCATGACGAACTCTTCAACTCTCTTGACGAAGCCTCCACGATCCTTCTTGAAGCCCTTCAAGAATTGCGCCTTGAAGTGTTCCTCAGCAATCAGGTACCGCTTCCGCTCCTCGTCCGTGAGTTCTTCCATCGTAGTGGTGATGATAGTGTTCTTGTCGAGCTCACTGGTTGCACCCGACATCTTTGAGGTAGATTAGATCGGTCTTGGAACCAGATTAATCTTCCCCAACGGAGTCGCCAAAAAGTATGTTGACATGAAGATGCGACAACACACTCGAGATCGCAGCACGGCCGTCACCACGGCCAACACCCGGCCTCCCTCGAGCAAACCGGTCAGACCGGTTCCTAGAACCGGTCAGACCGCTTTCTGGCAGGAGGTTGTGAAGACCTAGAAACTCGAGCTCGGGAGGGACCCCGTCGGAGCTTAAGCAATCTAGGGTTGCTCTAGGGTCGGCAGGCCACCTAGAACGCCTTAGTACGTCGCGGAGACGAGCAAAGGACAGCAATTAGGGTTGGAAAAGGGATTAGGGTTTGAAGATAAAAAGTAAAGGACAAATATGTTGAATCGATTGGGATTAACTCTCAATCGGCCTTAGCCTTCATATATATAGGCCGGGGAAGTCGTACCCCTTCCAATTTGGTTACAATACGGGATCAAACTCGGAATCCTAAACCTACTCTAATTACAGAACTCAAACCGGTCTGACCGGTCAGACCGGTCAGACCGGTTTGTCCGGGTGACTGCCAATTTTGGCTATCAACACTCAGCATACCTTATTCTTTTGCTTACCACTACAAATGTAACAGTGAACAGAGTAAGGACAAAAGTTGCAGAAGCTATCGGTAAGACAATGTCCAAGAGCTTGGAGCGAGGCTTAGGGCCCAACCGTGGCAACTTTGGAAGCTTGCTAATATCAATGACTGGGGCTGGCTGGTTCATACCAAAACTCCAGCCAAGCACGTAGTGATGCGAGTCAAGAATGCCAGTTGAAGCCGAGAAGCCAACATATGAGTCATCCTTGAGAACTCTTGAGAGGTCATGGGTTGTTGACACCAGTGGCTTCCTGGGTTTGTCCATTTGAAGAGGAGCCAAGGTCACATCGATCTGTTTTCTCCCTCCATCATAGTCCACCCAAATTTGCATCGCTTCAAATGATGCTAGTGTTAAGTTATGGAAATTACCACTCATGTCATCATAGTAGCCGGCATAGTGGGACTTCACAAAGCAGAGATCATTGATGTTGATGCCAACATGGTTGTCGTCGACGTCCAGCATGTCGCTGGTCAGGACAGTGTCAAGCTCAACAGCAAAGATATGGTTGCTCAAGTTGCCGTTGTTCTTCTTGCTGAGGAGGCCGAGGAAATGGTTGGAGAAGGCGCTGGACATGTTCTTGGTTGGAGATATGAAGAAGGTGAGGCCGTGTGCGCTCACGCTGAGAGCGATGGAGCGGATGGCGAACACGAAGGAAGTGGAGAAGGACTGCACCGTGCCATTGAGGTGCTCATGGAAGTGCAATGGAGTTGGGTGGAAAGCTTGGCCTTTCAACTGGGCCGTGCCATTTGTCAGGTGGAGGAGGCCATTAGGCGTGACCTTGGCGAAGCCATTGACGATGATGTCTGTACCGGCCAAGCCCGAATAAATGAACTGGTGATCATCTCCGGCAGTGAGGGAGGCGAGGTTGAGGCAAAGGAGGATGATCAGTTTCAAGGACATACCCCGTTGCGACCAAGCATTTTGGTAGGACTTGAATTGGAATGGAATTGAAGTTCACTGCTGAGAATTGTCTGCGACGGATGTACAGGTTGCAATTAACATGGAGATTGTAATGTGTATATATATATATATATATATATATATATATATATATATATCTTCAAAGTCAAAGAGGCGACGCACGTTTGCGTTTAAAAAGTCAGTTTAACTAGCTTGAAGAATGAAGAAGTTGTATTCGTGAGTAATGCAACTGGTGTTGCTTGCATTGACTAGCTTGCTTGCACGAATTGATCGCTCATGAATTGGTTCAGTCCTGAAATCAGAGCGACACTGCTGACCTTTAGTTTTGATGACTACGTCTGACAGTTCAATCGTTCAACATGGGCGGCTATTGGATAGAAAAGTTGACATCACCAACCGTTAGAAGCATTTGGTGGTGAATTTGTCAGACGCCGTTTAGCTGCACAAGAGGATCAGTGTAAACCCTTTGTTGTCAACAATTTCTTCAGACTGTAGAGAAGCGGTATTCCTATTATGAGTACCATCACCAGGGGCTGACCTAGCAAATGCGGCGACTATTGAATCTGATCCCACGGTCAACACCTTTGAGCATGCATGTTGGGCTGCTAATAAATAACGAACTAGTCTCTTACGCTCAGAGGATTATGTTATCGTGTCTCTAGAAAAAGTAATACTATGCTATGCAGTCAATCACTACGGGAAACCTCCTATATGCCGAGTGTCTGAGTCTTTGCCGAGTGCTATCTGTCGGGCACTCGGCAAAGAAGGGCTGTGCCGAGTGCCCAGACAGAGGCACTCGGCAAAGAGCCAACACTCGGCAAACACAATCTTTGCCGAGTGTCGGCAAACAGACACTCGGCGAAAAACATCTTTGCCGAGTGTCAGGCCAGGGACACTCGGCAAAGGCGTCGCACGTGACCTGCGCGTGCCACACCATGGACGGCCGTGGACGGCCGTTTGGGCTCTTGTGCATTTGCCGAGTGTCTCACAGCAGACACTCGGCAAATTCAAGCTTTGTCGAGTGTCCCAGAGGAGACACTCGGCAAAGCCGTGGCACGTGTCCAGCACGTGCCACGTGCGCAAACGACCGTGCACGACCGTTTGGCCTGTCAGCTCTTTGCCGAGTGTCACAGCCTAGACACTCGGCAAATATGTGGCACATGCTTGACACGTGCAAGGTCCGTTGACGTCTTGGCCCTTTGCCGAGTGTCTCGGTTAGATACCCCGCGAAGTCTTTGAAAGTTTGAAAAATATTTTTAAGAAACTTGAAATTCAAACTCAAAAAATTTGAACATTTTAAATTTAAGCACTTTTGGCCGGCTGGATTGGTGGTTTTGCCGAGTGTTTCGGAGGGGCACTCGGCAAACCCCCTCTTTGCCAAGTGTTTTCAAGTAAACACTCGGCAAAGTTTGGCCCTGTTTGTTTAAACTTATGCTTTTGGGCTCCAAACTTTATTTTTTTTCCAATGATACTTGTCAAAGGCTCTTTATACCTTATGTGGAGCCTGTGGCAAAAAGTTGGGACGATTTCGAAAAGTTTATATATACGGCCCTTTCCAATCGGAGCATATCCCCATAGAAGTTTCGGAGAGTTGAGAAGGAGATAGCTGGATTCCGAAACGAAGTGAAGTTGAATTAGAGTTTGAGTTCATAACTTTTTCTATAGGCAATAGACGACGTAGATTGCTTCATTTGAGGTTATCATATTTTACCGGACCCATTTGATATTTTTTAAATTATTTTTACGCCCTTCTCCGCATGAAATAATGAAATATATGAAGTAATTATGAGCTATATAGGCATGAAATAATAAAAAAATTTCATTGAATCAAAAAATTTGCATCGTTGAATGTATTTGACAAGATATTTGATGTGTATTTGATCAAAGTTGAAAATTTTGGTATGGTGCAAATGTTCTGGGAAATGCTACACTCGGCAAACAAGACCTTTGCCGAGTGTCAGGTCAAAGACACTCGGCAAAGAGCACCTTTGTCGAGTGTCAGGTCAGAGACACTCGGCAAAGATGCCACGTGGGCTGGCCGGCCCACGGCCGCGCGGACCACGTCATTGGCCCACGTGGCACCTTTTCCGAGTGCCTACACTCGGCAAAGGGCAGGTTTGCCGAGTGCCCTGTGCCAGACACTCGGCAAACATGCCACGTGGCCATCCCCTTCGACCGCGCGCGGCAACGTCAGCAGCCAGCGCGCGGCCACGTGGTAGATCTGTTTGCCGAGTGCCCGATCTGGGACACTCGGCAAACAGGGGGTGCCCTGGGGGACTTAACCGCCCACGCGGCCCCAACCCTACATACACACCCCGCCGCCACACCCGCCACACCCGCCGACTGCCGCGCCCGGCCCGGCCGCGACGCCCGGACTCCTCCGCTACGCCGGCCGCCGCCTACGCCTCACCGGCCCGCCGCCTCCGCCCTTGCCCGGCCGCCGCGCAGGGCCGCCGCCGCTCCTGCCTCGCCGGCCCGGCGCCCCGACCCCGGCCGCCGCCCCGGCCCGGCCGCCGCGCAGGACGCCGCCGCTCCTGCCTCGCCGGCCCACCGCCCCTGCCCGGCCGCCGCGCAGGGCCGCCGCCGCTCAGCCTCGCCGGCCCGCCGCCCCGAGTCCGGCCGCTGCGCCGCCCCGGCCCGGCCCGCCCGCTGCTGCTCCCGTCGTCGACCACCCGGCGGCCTCGGCTGGCTTCTCCTTCCCCACGCCGGTCCTGCCCCTCCCCACGTCGCCGACAAGCCCGCATCGGTACGTGACCCCTTTCTTGCCTTGATGCATGCCTGCCTCGTGATAGTTTGTAGGAATGGATGATAGAATGCTAGTTTGTAGGAATGGATGATAGTGAACATCAAGGAATGGATGCTTATTTTGATAATTGCTGCTACTGTGGTATTGTTGACGTAAAATCCGCACTTCACGCCAAGCACACAGCAAGCCGAATTAGCTAGCTTTACACGTGGCCCGAGCGTTTGAATCCGAAAGCGTGCCAGTCAATTTTCCTGAAACTGACAAAGGGAGAAAAGATGTTTAGATAACACCTGGAACGTACCGGGTGATACCAGTCAGTTCCATATTTGTGGCTACGGAGCCAGTTTCGAACGACATATAGCTACAGAGATGCTATCTGTCAGCAGTTAAAGCATCATTCGGCAATCGGCAAAGCACGCAGGAAGCGCACTGCCGAATGCGTGACGTAAGCATGACGAAAGATCGGTAGTTGACTGAATAAACATTGTAACGCATATTCATAACCGATTAACGAGGAACAGAGCATGATAAATAAATGAAAGGGCGAAAACATGACCATAATTTCATAATAAACAAGAATGCATAGATTAAAAGCACTAGTCTACCGCATGTCTAGGTACTTTTCAACCCGTCGAGCATAAAACAAGCAAGTTAATCCACCGCATGATACGACTTGCTTGGGATCACACCACCAACCAAGAATAGATCAATCCACCGCATGACATACTCCAAACGTGGAAGGCTAAAAGCATTCTTTATTTAAGACAAAACCGTGAACATGTTTCGCTCGTGTCGATACTGCCGAATACAGCTATATAGCCGAATCGGGTTCCATGAAGAAGGAACATGCTTCGTTGGTGATGATAGGTCTATCAGATCGAATCGAATTCTAATCCACCGGATGATTAGCTCTAAGACGACCCAAAAACCTGCATCCACCGCATGATACCCGGTTCTGTCAAGATCTAAACAAGACCAACGAGCTTGGACCCACAACACGTGGCAATCTAGATTGACTTCGAATTCGGCTATGGAAACGCAATGCATTATGAGCTAGAACCGAATCTAATCAATCTAGACTGGGCAAAAGAGTGTTGCAATGAATTAAACATAAAGGTAAAACCCAGAGCAACACATGGTAACTTAATGGATCTATCAGATCTTGCCAAAACCCAATAGAACCGATAACTTGTTCCAAGCTAGAACTTAGCCCACCGCATGGCTCATGATCTAACAATGGAACCTTCCTGAACCAAAGCCTAAATCCACCGCATGATACTAGGCATGGTGCAGGGTTGCCGGTGCTTACGGAGGTCGACGGATCGATGACTCCTCTCGAAGAACTCGACGACTCGACTAAAGGACTCGAAGTTGGCACGGGGCCGATTTGTTGTATGATTGATTGAACGATCCTTTTACAATTACCATGGGTTTATATTTATACCCAGGTTTCGACACGACTCCTAATCGATTACGATTACATTATTTATTTCCTAAAAAAGATAAACGCCGGGGCACCGTATCCGTCCTGCATTCCAAGTTAAACCAGCCTTTTCCTTATACTTGATCCACGTCATCACGCGCCCCCGAATGCCTTTTGCAAAACAGTTCTCTTGCCGAATGACGATGCATTCCCGACCGCAGAACGTCTTTACCGAATGCTCTGGGGAAAAACTCCTTTGCCGAATGATACCTTTTTCAACGAATCCGGCCCACATGTCAGCCTCTTCCTGGTGCCAATTTTTGGTGTCAACAGGTATAGTGTTGTTGTAGTACATATTGGAACCATTGTAGATCATCCTATCATTGTGTATGTGCTTGTCGGCCTTCGTGCCATGGTGGTTTGTCGGCCTTCGTGCCGTGGTGGTTTGCCGGCCTTCGTGCCGTGTTTTTTTGCAGGATGGGGTTTCAGAAACCTCCCCGTGCAGGGGAGGTGCTGCCGAATTTTTCATTTGACAACATTTCGTTTTTTAGGGAGAGGCCCTTTGCACCGTCCTCGGCTTGTAGCCCGTAGCCGCGCCCGAAGCTCCGCCGCACGTTGTTCCCCGCCGTCTGCACCGACACGAGCGTCACCGACTCGCCCGCCGTCGAGCCCGTAGGTGAGCACATGCAAAACCATACGCCCTCAGTATTTAATTCATAGATTCATATTTAAGTTGTGTACCTTCTTCGTCTCTTGTATTTATCTTTACCGTGTGGCTTCTTTGCCATGTTCTTGCGTTTCATACAGTAAATAAGATGATATGAAATCTTATTTACTGTAGGATACGCAAAAACATGACAAAGAATTCATACCGTACAGTTAAATACAACAGACCAAGATTGTGCACAACTTTGTCACGTAACCTAGTTAGGCGTCTCCCGTTCGAAAGAGATACGATTGTGAATATGTGAATCTTTGCATATGTCTAACCGTATCTGTTTCGAATGGTCCACGTTTTTGCATATGTCATTGGTTTGATACTTCAGCGGTGAGACAGACCCCTAGTCTTGGGCTAGTCAAAATTCGACAGTCATCTGTCTTACCTGGAGACGATGTCTATATAGTGGCTCAACAGGCCACCCAGGTGTATTATTTGTCATACCCATGCAAAAAGGACAAAAGGCTTGAGGGTTGGGACGTTGTATACAAAGTGTCGCCACGCAGTAAATTACCAGTCCCAAACAATGAAGATTATAACATAGATCCAAATACCTATGATGGAGAGTTCTTCTAAGAAAATGTGCTAGAAGGGTCTTTTGAGATAGACTTAACCCAAGCGGTCGGAATGGATTTAGACTCAGAAATGTTGGTTGACAAAGACACTAGAGATGTGGTTCATAATGCTAAGGAGGTAGAGTTACTAGAGCGATTACAATTAGGCAATGATGAAGCCGACGACATTCCGCCGCCTTTGGAGGACAACCATGAACATCTCGAAATGTAAGATAGTGATGATGCGACCGTTGATCCAGATAATCCTGATCCGGATGATTATTTCTAATAAAAGTACGTTTATATATTGCATCATTTCTTTCTAATAGTTTATGTCGGTTCATATTTCTTATATATTACATGTCTTTCTAATAATTTATGTTTATATGTGAAATCTAATAAATGCATGCTTTTGTTGATTGCAGGTGATTGAACCAATATGGTTGGTCGGGGCGGTGCAATGAGGAACGTCATGTCGTTGTACCGGAAGTTCAAAGATGGAGGGTCCGATGCAACTGGGTCGTCTGGTGCCAAGGGCAAGGGGTGAAAGAAGAAGGCCAAAGGCGGGGGGCAAGGCAAGGGCAAGAGGCGAGAGCGGACCCTCGTACCTTCGTCGTCTTCGTCCGACGAGGACTTTGTTCCTTCGGCGGCGGACACTCGGGCCGCGGAGCATGAGGACCGCGAGGACGAGGAGCACGAGGCAGCGGAGCACGTGGCCGAGGAGCACGGGGCCTAGGACCACGGGGCCGAGGACGAGGACTTAGAGGGGTCCACCTCCTCTGAGAACTCGGCCCTTTGGCAGCGAGGCCCCTCGCAACTCCCGAAGCGCCCGATACCCATGGATCGTCGCCCCGTGATCGCACCCAGCCCTCCAAGGTAAGTAATTTTAGATGTAACAAGTACCTTTTCGTTTCATATTCATATGTTGGAAATCACAATATGGACTAACAATTTATCTTAATCACTTGGGCAGGAATTGGGTTGGTGTCACCGAGGGCGCTGGTCACGCCCGAAAAGTCAACGGCATCCTGGGTCTTCTTTGTAGGGATCTGTTTCCGGGTCTGGTGACCATTGGCGGCAGGGAGGAGCCGGCCTACACCTTTGACCACTACGTCGCCGCTGGCGATCAGGAGGACCGGGAGGGCAGGATCTTCAACAACAAGGCCGAGATGGTAAAGGGAGAGCTGTGGGTAAGTATTTGTTGCACTACATTGCTCAACACAGCACTTTCATTGAACAATCTAGAAATAATGCAACATTCATCGTGCATATATGCGCAGGACTTTTACAGATGCGCCCCGGGACAGGAGGCTTTGGCGGATGCTGTGGCACATGCAGCCTGCTGAAAGCTTGTCAAGGACTTGCACTACGAGGCGCGCGTGCAGGCCGTAATTGATTATTTCGCTACACTCAAGATCTCCATGAAGAAGCCGGAGGCAAGAAAGACGAAGTTGACCAAGGAGCAATACATGGCGGTATGAAAATCAATAATGTTTTATTCTAAGATTAAGTACTTTAAATTCGATCTTGTTATATGCCGTACACTTGATGTCTTGTAGGCGATTCCGTGGTGGTGCGCCCCGCATCCCAGGTGCTGGGAGGTGATAGTCGATAAGTGGTGCAGCGTCGAGTGGGCCGTTCAGCACGACTTTTGCCGGGAGCGGCGTTTGCTGATGCCCGGTGTCTCACACCATCAGGGCAGCCTTAGCCCTCGAGGAGTATAGGGCCAAATGGGTACGCCGAGTCATTTCTATATTCGCTCATTCAATTCTGTGTAATTACTAATTCTTATTATTTATTTTTCCAGTCGGCGTCACATGATGGTGCGCCTTGCTCACAGCTCGAGGCATTTGCTATGGCCCACAAGGGCAAGGTGACCTCCGACGTCCAGTACAACCCGGAGGACGGGCCCGCGGCATACAGCAACGCCAGCGTCCACAGTCGCCTCTCGGCATATACAGAGGTGGCGAGGGAGGTCCACGGGCCAGACTGGGATCCGACCGCTCACGACATTGATGGAGAAGTGGTCATGAGGGCGGGAGGAGGCAAGAATCACGGGCGGTACTTGATCGCCAACAACACCATCGACACGGCTGCTACCCCCACACTCTCCCAGATTCGAGCCAGGAGCACGAGCTCTTCCGCGGCTATCCGCCAGCCTATTCCCGGTTCACACTTCGGGATGCAGGCACTCCAGGTTATTTCTGTTTTGTGCTTCGTACGTGAAGTTTACTTACGTTTGCAATGTATTGTAACTTTGTGATTGAATATTGCAGACCCGGTTGGAGGAAGAGACGCAGAGGCGGGAAAACCTGGAGGCGGAGGTGCAGCGGATGAGGGAGGCGGATGCCCAGAAAGACAGGCAAAAGGAGGAGGCTGAGCGGGCGAACCGAGCATGGCAAGAGCAGGTAATGGCCTACCTGCAGAGCATTGGCCAGCGGGTGGTTGAAGGTCCGCCGGCGGCGGCGGTGATGCCACCACTGCCTCCACCACGTGTTCTTATTTCTCCCGTGAGTTACTTGAGAATAGGGGTGGACGCCGAGCCAGCTCGGCTCGTTTTGGCTCGGCTCGTTCTGGCTCGTTAGTCAAACGAGCCAGCTCGGCTCGGCTCGTTAACGAAACGAGCAAAAACGTTGGCTCGGCTCGGCTCGTTAAGCTCGCGAGCTGGCTCGTTAAGCTCGTGAGCTCGAGATAAATTTAAATTTATCACAACAATATATATAAAATAAAAAATTATAATAATTATCTGGTCTTAATAATTTTAAAACATATTTCATCATACTATAATAATAAAATATAAGCATAACATCGTCTAGAACCACATAAATAGTATATATATGTTATAATTATTTAATAATTTACTCACTAGTCTATTAAGCCTTCTAGCTCGTTTGGCTCGCGAGCAGCTCGCGAGCTGGCTTGAGCTAGCTCGTTAACGAAACGAGCAAAACCAGCTGCTCGGCTCGTTAAAAAAATACATCGAGCCGAGCCGAGTCGAGCCGAGCTAGGATCGAGCCGAGCCAGCTCACGAGTTTCGAGCTTTTGATCCACCCCTACTTGAGCACCTTATAATTTCATTTCACAACTCATTTCTGTCGAAAACCTTATAACACACAACACTAATCTCTTTTGGGCAGGCTCCTGGCTCGGCGGCGTCGAATGACGGCCCTCAAGACGAAGACGTTGCGGGGCGGGCGGCTAGATACTTGTTCGGACCCCCTCCTCCGTGAGTGATGGATGTTGGACTTTGTAAACTAGTGAATGATGGATGTTGGATGTTTGCATGTTGAATTTGTGACATTTCTGTGATGTTGGATGGCTTAGTGACTTATATGTGTTTGTTTATGGTTGTGTGATGGTTAAATGGCTATATATATATATATATATATGAATTTCCTGTGATGCCTATTATAAACTGCGTGTGATGTTTTTGTTGAGAGGTCCTTTTAACGCAATAAATAAATAAAAACAGGGGCAAAATTGATGCTTTGCCGAGTGTTACACAAAGGGCCTGTTTGCCGAGTGCATTGGCCATAACACTCGGCAAACAGGCTGTTTTTGTCATTTTTGGAACTTCCTTTGCCGAGTGTGCAGGCTTTGCCGAGTGTATTGGTCCTAACACTCGGCAAAGGATGTCTATTTGCCGAGTGTTAAAGCCATAGCACTCGGCAAAGTGCTGTCCAGGGGCCTGCCCCAGCCAAGCCTTTGCAAAGACACCAGCCTTTGCCGAGTGTCGGTGCCTCACACTCGGCAAAGGCTGTTGGCTTTGCCGAGGGTGACACTCGGCAAAGGCTTGGCTGGGGCAGGCCCCTGGACAGCAGTTTGCCGAGTGCTACACTCGGCAAAGGATGGAGTCTTTGCCGAGTGCGACACTCGGCAAAGACCCGTTAGCACTAACAGACGGCCGCGAACGGCGCCTTGCCGTTCGCGGTCGTCTGTTAGTGCTTTATTTTACCGAGTGTCGGCTTCTGCCCTCGGCAAAGCCTTTGCCGAGTGTCCGATAAAAGACACTCGGCAAAGGCTTTGCCGAGGGGGTGTATATCGGGTTTCCGTGGTGAATCATCTGAAGGAGATAAAGGCATCGATATCTCCTTGTGCACGAGAGGATAGACATTGTGCAGCCAACCACATGATGACACCTGTCCAGTCCGAATCTGTCAACTATGGCATGCATTTCATTGAGAGTAAACTCTCAGTCCCTGACAACTGGGATCCACACCTTGCTCCCGCGACGTATGATCACAGTCGACGACGTTCAAGCGGGCGCTGTTTCAATCATCCCTCTCCTGATCTGAGAAAAGAGAGAGATATGTATGTGATGTACACCAGGTTGGCACAAACCGGGGTGGACTTCGTTAGAATATATATAAAAGAGAGAGAGAGAGAGAGACAGTAATGCCCATATTTGTTCATGAATTATACACTATTAATCATGAACACTTATATATGCCTCTCAACAATACGTAGGATCATGGGTTGACGTACTAGTACAATACATGTATATGCAGCTAGCTTGGGTCTACTCGCTTCAAAATAGCTTTGCACACTCGGAGTGATCTATCTGTCTAACACTTTAATCCGTGGATGGTTAAGATACTTTTAGATGGAACCTAACCAATTCTAGTTTATTTACTGTTCGATCTATGAATCTACATTTACTTCATTCGCATCCATCTTTCAGACATAAAAAAATCTGGAAGATTAAAGTTCCTCTAAAAATTAAAATATTTCTTTGGTTTTTACAAAAGGAAGTGGTTTTAACTAAAGACAATCTCGCTCGGAAAAATTGGAAAGGTAGTCAAAAATGCGTTGGCTGTAACCTTAACGAGACGATCCAACATTTATTTCTGGACTGTCATTATGCGAGAATGGTCCGGAGGGTGGTATATCTAGCTACAGAATTAACTCAACCCAAGTATATACGACATATGTTCGGTTCTTGGCTTTCTAATCAAAATAGCAAGATTAGAGACTTGATTTGGGTGGGGATTGCTATATTATGCTGGGCAACATGGAAAACCCGTAATGATATTATCGTTCACAGAATTAAATATAACTCGATTCTGCACGTTATTTTCAGGGTGACGTATTGGCTACGTTTCTGGGCGCAGCTGCAGTGTGATGAGCACAACAAGAACCTACTCTCTTCGTTGAGCACAAAGCTAGAGATGGTGTCTTTAGAACAGGCCAACGGAGGATGGAAGCAATTATATCGTTTGCTTTAATTCTTGTCTCTATATTTTAAGATGATGTACTCCTTCATACCAAACTTTGTAATAATGAGCTATGTATGTCTCTTGATGTAGAGGTCGGATATTGTATCCATTATCTAAAATTAAAATCTGTCTAGCAAAAACTACGCCCTGACCCCCTGGCTCTACATGTTAACTACGCAGTCATTCAGATGCAGAGGCAGGCTGCTGGCAGAGAGGCAGTCAGTACGGCACACGGATGTCCACACGTACGCCCTGCGGCCCCCTGGCTCTCCCTGCCCAGCCCGGCCGTTCATTCAGTCATGCTGATCGAACTAGCCGGCAGGTACTGCGGTACGGTGTCATCAGACTGATCGAGTGCATTCACGGATTCATCTTTTATTTCTCAGATCGAGTTGACCTATACAGTATATATCTACCACAGTCCACAGTAACAGTAACAGTACCTACTACTTGCTCGTTGAGGGCTCGCTGTTTTTTTTAAAAAAATTTGAAAATAGGCTAGGAGCACTGCCATGTCATTTTTAAGAAGAAGCAAGAATCCGATTACAAGATTAATATTACATAAAAGAAAAACACTCGAAACACAAAGTGGTGCAACATTTAGAAACGAACAGACCACTCGGGACCCCATAATAAGCCATTGCCCGGATCCTCATATCCTCCTTGATCAGCCCAAAGACTGTCAGGGGCGTCGCCGATTTGCTTTCAAACACATGGCGGCGGTTCCTTTCCTTCCATTTTTGACACGCTGTGTATATCAAGATTGAAGCAACCTGTCGATTTTGCTCCTTCGGTAGCCCATGCACAGAATTATTCCACCACTCTTCCAATGATAGACCTAGTTCTGGAACCGTATCAGCTCCTGGGACCAATGGGAGACTAGCTGCCAGACCTCCTGAGAAAAAACGCACTGAACACACAAATGAACCGCCGATTCTTGCACATAATCGCAAAGTGCAGGGCCATTGGCGCTTCATCAGCTTGTCCGCGGTCAGCTGTAGCCCAAACAGACGCTCCGCTCGCGTCGCCCCCCGCGCGGGCGACCGAGTGGCTCCCAACCCTAGCCGCCGCCGCACCCTTCTCCCCGCCGCCCGAGTGGTCCGCCGGCAAGCCGCGCGGCCGCGGTGAAGGCAGCGGCGGGCTCCTACTCCCTTCTCTCCGGCGGCTATGGGCGGGCGCGGCCGTCCGTGCGTCCGGAGATCCTCTCGCCAGCGGCTATGGAGGCGGTGGATGTCCTGGCCTCCGGATCTGGTGCAAGATGGTGGTGCTCCTCTTCTCCTCGACGGTGATGCTGGTTCGGCGGTGTGACGAACCGGATTCCCAACGACGAGAATCCGACTCCCTGTACCCTGGAGATAGTCCCAGGAATAGCAGCTATCTCGTACAGAACTCATCTCAGTCGAATATCACATCCATACCACGATAAAAGATCCATTACATGACATATATAAAACATAGGGTCTGGTACAAGCCATCTCGGCTAAATCGACAATAAGAAACATCTGCGCAGCGGTAGCTAGAACATCAGGGTCCACTCCTCCACAGGCATCCTTGAGCGTAGCGCACACCCTTCAGTCGTACCACCCGTCCTGGTTGAACCCAAAGTCTATCCCCAAGGAAATGGGACAGGTCCACGTCACCAACCATAATATGATGCAAGCTTTGAAGTGGCCTATTCTAAAGTATAGAAATAATCAAGGTTTGAGCCAGGGGTTTTCTTATGCAAGCAGCAGCAATAACCCAATTTCATCTCACCACCAACTCCTTCTCTCACACGCACATCCACTCCCCAAATCCACCCGTCAGCCTCACGTTTTCCCATCGGGCTCGTCCTGCCACGGCAGGTTCCCGCAAATCATCATCCACCAACACCTTTCTCTCTCTATTCGACTCGGTGAGCTCCCTCCCCACCTTGTCTCAATAGCCTCA
Organism: Echinochloa phyllopogon; assembly: GCA_033239725.1. Taxonomy (NCBI): domain Eukaryota; kingdom Viridiplantae; phylum Streptophyta; class Magnoliopsida; order Poales; family Poaceae; genus Echinochloa; species Echinochloa phyllopogon. The sequence continues at coordinate 3,630,355 of BTCW01000002.1, forward strand.
GCTGGACCAATCTCTCATAACCCGAATCAAAGGATGAGGTAAGAAAGTAGTTTCCCATGCTAGCCGGGGCTTCTCAGAAATGGGTCGTCCGTAACCGTGGACACGGCTATACGTATAGTTTACACTCTGCAGAGGTGGCACTCCAGGAATCCATCCGGGCTGCAAGGCTAGTCCGCAACCAACCTGAGACACAGCCCACAGCAAAGACCCTAAACAGTAACGGCGCCAATCATGTCTCCCTAGGCTCGGGAAACATCCGATCTAACATCTGCCCCAGGGTCGTGAAACCTTCCCACCGGGGCCAGTCGGGGGCCGTGGTAAATCAGGGAGATTACGCCGCAACGAATCCCCCCTACACATATCAAGCTCGATTACGCCGCACTAGAGTAGGCTTGCTGGAACCCTCCCCATACTGAGTAGATGGTGAGCACGGTATTTCCCAAGTCCAAAGTGGGGGCACGACTCGGTCCTTAATTGTCGGTAAAGCGAGTATCTGCGTCACAAGCGATCCGCCGCAACGGTCCGCAATCGGCACCCATAACAGGTATTGCCGCCCAAACTCCTCAAGTACTCCCTGAGTACTAATACCCAAGTAAACATGTACCCGCAACAGGTACCCCATAGGGACTCCCCGAGTGCAGCCCCTCAGCACCTCGATCAACGATCGAGTTGTTATTACTCGCTTACACCGCCTAGCTGCACTACTCCTCCCAAAGCACCCACAACTCACGCCAAGAGGATCAAATCGCAACCATCCCAACACATGCATAGCATAGCATATTTCATAAAGTGAGTAGTAGGTAACAAGGTAACAGGATAATAACAAAGGCAGTGCAGGTTTATCATGCGAGTAAAGTAAAGCGCTAGCATACTAGTTGCATGTCTAATAGGTATTTCAGAGAATGGTCGGGTGTGAACCTGGGCAAAGGTCTTCGTCTTCGTCAAAGCAGTTGTCGTAGTGGTCCAGCTCCTCCTAACTCTCCGGAGCTCCTAGGGTTGCGTAAAAAATAAAATAAGACGCGACTACTAGCAAATAAACTCCAAATCAGCGAAGAGAGAAAACCCAAATAACACCAAACTCTACACTAACGCGTAGATCATGTTTTTAGAAAAATATAGAAACTAGTTTCATATTTTTCTGAGCTACGGTTGATTTAATATTAATTTTTGAAGTTTAAATCATTTTCTGAAAATAATAAATATTAACCGACGGCGACGGTCGACGGCGGAACTGGCCGGAAATGGCTCGGCTCGGGTCTAGGACGGCCGGGATGGCTTCGCTAGGGTTTGGCGGTCTCGCGCGGGGTGAAAAAGGGGTTGGCTTGGCTTCGGATTGGGCTCCCGACGCGAGCGGCGGCGGCGCAGCTATGGCGCCACGGCGGCCGGCGGCGCGCGGGCGGAAACGGCTCGGGTTTGACTCGGTTTGGCTGGGCTTCGCACGCACGACACCAGCGCGTGCAGGTGCGCGACGTCGCAGGCGTTTCGGGGGTGCGCGTGCGCGGGTTCACGGCTGCCCGTGTCCGCGACACAACCTCGGCGTGCGCGCGCGGCGAGCGGAGCTCGGCCGCGGCGGCCTTGGCTGCTGCTCGGGCGACGGCGGCTGCGAGTGCGACGGCGGCACGAAGGGGCCCTGCACAAGATCGATGGCCACGGCTCGAAGACCGAGTCCTAGGGGGCTAGCAAGCGGCGGCGGGGGCGCTCGGCCGGAGATAGGGGAGAAGAAGGGGAAAATGCGGCGGCGCTCACCTAGGGGCTAGTAGTGGTACGCTGTAGCTCGGGGAAGTGTTTGCAGTGCTCCTCTGGTGCTCGTGCTCCTCCTCCCGTCCCAGGTCCGGCTCTTCGTCGGCGACTCCGTGGGCGGCGGCGTTGGCTCTAGCGGCGGTGGCGCGGGGAAGGAGCTTCGGCTTCCCTTCCCTTCCTCCTCTCCTTCACCGGCCCTCCTCTGGTCCTCCTATTCCCTCTCCTCACACGAATTGGGGACTAGAAACCCCAATGGGGCGACGGCGGCTTGAACAGGGAAGAGCGGCCGGCGGGGCTGATTTATAGGGCGGCGACTGCTAGGGTTTGGGCACGGACGGTGAGATAGGGATGCTCGAGCGGCTGCGGACACGCGGCGCGTATCGGACGGGCCGCACAGGGGGCGATGGGACCGGCCGGGTGGTTGGAGCTCACGGGTGCGCGCTCGGGAGAGAGAGCAGAGCGACGCGAGGAAGATGACGAGGGGGAAGAAGAAGGCTGACAGGTGGGGTCCGCGCGTCAGCGAGAGAGAAAGACGACGCGGTGGCGACGCGGGGAAGGATGGGCCGCGCTGGGCCGAAAGGCCGAGCAGGCCGGCTGGTTCGCTGGCTCGGGAAAAAGAAGTTGAGGGGCGTTCGATGGACTTGGCTTCGGGAATTTGGCCCACGAACAGTTGGAAGGGTTTGACAATTAGTTTGGCCAATTAGAGTTTGAATTCAAATCTAGAATTTGAATTCAAACCAACCAAAAATTCAAATAAATCCAAATAACTCCAAATCACACTATTTCATCCTTAGCACTTCAAATTAATTTTAAATTTCAAATTTAAATTGCCTAGGAATTTAGGGAGCAATTAGAAGACACTCTTATATGTTTGTTGACTTGCACAAAATTCATCAAAAAATTTTAAATTCACATTTTTGCTCAACAAATCCTAGGGGTATTTTTAGGGTTGTTACAGTCTCCCCCCCTCACAAGAATCTCGTCCTCGAGATTTGTGATTACCTATGGTTTAAACAAGTGGGGGTATTTCTCCTTTAGTACTGACTCCTTCTCCCAAGTAGCTTCTCTTTCTGTATGGTTGCTCCACTGCACTTTGCAAAACAGAATAGCTGTGCTTCTGGTCTCTTTGACTGCTCTGTCTAGTATCCTCTCTGGGTACTCCAGATACTCCAAGGTGTCTTGTAGGTCTAATGCCTCTGTCTTGATCTCATGTTCTGGTACTCTTAGACATTTTCTCAGCTGGGACACATGGAACACTAGGTGTACTCCCGCTAGTTCCTCTGGTAGGTCTAGCTTGTAGGCTAGCTTCCCTATCCTCTCTAGTATCTGGTACGGTCCAACAAAACGGGGTGCTAGCTTTCCTTTCACTTGGAATCTCTTATGCCCTCGGAGGGGTGACACTTTCAAATAGACGAAGTCTCCTACTTCGAACTCTAGATCTCGTCTCCTCTTATCTGCATAGCTCTTTTGTCGGCTCTGAGCTGCCTTCAGGTGCTCTCGGATCTTGGCCACATTTTCTTCTGCCTCCACAATCATGTCAGGTCCAAAGAACGTTCGTTCTCCCACCTCTAACCACATTAGAGGTGTTCTACATTTCCTGCCATATAGTGCCTCGAAGGGTGACATCTGTAGGCTGGCCTGGTAGCTGTTGTTGTAGGAAAATTCTGCATAAGATAGACTCTTCTCCCAGTCTGTGTTGTATGCTAGAACACATGCCCTCAACAAGTCTTCAAGAACTTGGTTCACTCTTTCGGTCTGCCCATCTGTCTGAGGGTGGTAAGCTGTGCTATACTCCAAGGTTGTCCCGATGGCTTGATGTAGGCTTTGCCAGAACTGAGCTGTGAATTGTGGTCCTCTGTCTGACACAATACTTTTTGGTGCCCCATGCAGCTTAAGAATGTTGTCTATATATAGTTCTGCTAGTTTGCTCACTAGGTATGTGCTTTTGACTGGTATAAAGTGAGCTACTTTTGTCAGCCGGTCAACTATGACCCAAATGGCATCATTCCCTTTCTAAGTGCGAGGTAGGCCAACTACGAAGTCCATGCTTATATCTTCCCATTTCCACATTGGAATTTCCAGTGGTTTCAGCAGTCCTGCTGGTCGTTGATGTTCTGCCTTGATTCTTCGACAAGATTCGCACTTGGCTACATACTCTGCTATGTCCTCTCTCATTTTCTTCCACCAGAACTTATCCTTCAGATCTTGATACATCTTGGTGCATCCTGGGTGTATCGAGTACTTGGACTCGTGAGCTTCTGAGAGAATTGTTCTCCTGATTTCTTTGTCCTGCGGTACACAAATACGGTCTTTCAGCCATACTGTCCCTGCTTCATCTACTCGAAAGTCAGGTGCTACTCCTCGCTGTATATCCTCTTTTACTTCTTGGATTTCTGGACACTTCCCTTGAGCTTCCTTGATTCGGTCTTCTAGGTTGTACTTCACCCTCATTTCCTGGGGTTTTCCTTCTTCTACTAGCTCGAGTTTCAGCATATACAATTCCTTTGCTAGCTCTGGCTGACTTTCTTCTATCATCAAGTTGTTGCAATAACTCTTTCGGCTCAAGGCATCTGCCACTACGTTAGCTTTGCCAGAGTGGTAGTGTATTTCCAAGTCGTAATCTTTGATCAGTTCTAACCACCTTCTCTGCCTCATGTTCAGTTCGGATTGGGTGAAGAAATACTTCAAACTTTTGTGATCTGTGTAGATATCGCACTTGTTGCCAATCAGGTAGTGCCTCCAGATCTTCAATGCATGTACCACTGCTGCCAGTTCTAAATCATGTGTGGGGTAGTTTTCCTCATGCTTCCTCAGCTGCCTCGATGCATAAGCAACAACCTTGCCCTCTTGCATCAGAACACATCCCAAACCTTGTCTCGAAGCATCGCAGTAGACTACAAAATCCTTGCGAATATCTGGTAGTGTCAATACTGGCGTTGTAGTGAGTTTGTGTTTGAGTTCTTGGAAACTTCTTTCACATTTGTCCGTCCACTCGAATGGGACATTGTTCTTGAGTAGCTCGGTCATTGGCTTGGCAATCTTGGAGAAGTTCTCAATGAATCTTCAATAGTATCCTGCCAATCCCAGAAAGCTTCGGATTTCCGTGACACTCTTCGGCTGCTTCCATTCTGCTACTGCCTCAATCTTTTCCGGGTCTACTGCTACGCCCTCAGCTGTCAACACGTGACCCAAAAAGGCTACTTTCTCTAACCAAAATTCACATTTGCTGAACTTCCCGTAGAGTTGATGCTGCCTCAGCTTCTCTAGTACAATCCTTAGATGCTCCTCATGTTCTTCGGCTGTTTCTGAGTAAACTAGTATGTCGTCAATGAACACCACTACGAACTTGTCCAGTTCCTCCATGAATACCTTGTTCATCATGTTCATGAAGTAAGTAGGTGCGTTGGTCAATCCAAAGGACACAACGGTGAACTCGTACTGCCCGTACCGAGTCACAAAGGCTGTCTTAGGTATGTCGCCTTCTCTAATCTTCATCTGGTGGTATCCCGATCTCAGATCAATCTTACTGAAGTACTTGGCTTTCTTTAACTGATCTAGCAAGTCATCAATCTGAGGTAATGGGTACTTGTTCTTGATCGTCACTACGTTCAGGGATCGATAGTCTACGCACATGCGCATTGACCCATCTTTCTTCTTCACAAACAACACTGGCGATCCCCATGGGGATGCACTTGGTCGAATTACACCGCTTTCTAGCATCTCTTTCAGCTGTTTCTTGAGTTCCTCCAGTTCTTCCACTGACATTCTGTACGGTCTCTTGGCAATGGGCCCTGTGCCTGGTTGCAGTTCGATTATGAACTCTACGTCTCGGTCAAGTGGTAATCCTGGTAGTTCTTCGGGAAACACGTCAGGATACTCACACACAACACGTACTTCTTCGATCGTCCTTTTCTCGATAGAGTATACCAACTGTCTCAGAATACATGTTCTGGATCTCTTCCCTGTTCTTCTTCTCCGTGGTTCCACTGTTACTATGACTCCGCTAGGGTGTGTCAATTCAACTGTTCTGGGTGAGCAACTAATTAATCCTTTGTGCTCTGTAAGCCAATCTATTCCCAGTATCACGTCAATTCTGTCTGACTCCAGGACTGTCAGGTCTCCTACGAATTCCTACCCACCTATCATCAAGCTAACTGCTGGGCACTCTAAGGTGCACCTAAGCTCTCCTAAGGGAGAAGTAGTGACTATAGGTCTAGCTTTAGGTATTGTCGGGGGTGACTGCTCTCTTACAAATTTTGTCGAGATATAACATCCAGTTGCTCCAGAGTCAAACAATATCAAAGCTGGAATACCATTTACTAAAAACTCACCGAGCACAACGTCGGGAGCGTCCTCGGCTTCTTCCTCTGTCAGGTGGTTGAGGCGTCCCCTCTGCACTGAAGTTGGCTGTCTGTCTTGTCCTCCAGGTGCCGGTGCCTTAGCTGGGGTTTGTCTGTTCTTCTTCTCCGGACAGTCAAAGGACTTATGACCGGGCTTCCCACAAGCAAAACAGACCACTGAGGTCCCTCCACCAATTCTGGGCGTGTTGTTTGGCTTCCAGTTGGGGTTTCCTTGACTTGAGTAGCTGTTGTTTCTGTTGCCAAAACTGGTGTAGTTGTTACCCCTGCTGCCAAAACTGTTACTGTTACTGCCTCTGTTACCCTGATAGTTGTTTCTGTTGAATCCTGAGCTTCCTTGGCTGTTGCTCTGTTGAAAACTTCTCCTGAGCATGTTGCTCTGGCCACTCCTCAGCCTCTGACTTAGTCTGTGGTTGTGCAACTGTTCAGCTTTTCTTTTCTTCTCTCGCCAATTATCTTCAAGTCCCACTCTTTCCTTCTCAACTACGATAGCCCTGTCGATCAGCTCTCTGAGTGACCTGTGTGAACTCGCTGCGAGTGCTATCCTCAGACCAATGTGTAAACCACGCTGGAACCAAAACTGTTTCTTCTTTTCAGTGTTAACGTCTTCAGGAGCGTACCTTGACATCTTAGCAAAGTGTCGAGCGTACTCAGCTACAGACAAACTCCCTTGGGTCATCGTCCTGAATTCCATTGCTTTATGCACCATAACTTGTTCTGGGGTGTGGTATTCTTTGAAAGCTTCACAAAATTATTGCCAGGTGATCTGAGCTGGGTTCACGTGAGAGTCACAGTAGCTCTCCCACCACGCTTTCGCTGCGCCTTCAAGCTGGTGTGCCGCAAGGGCCACACATTCCTCTTCAGTGTAGTCTGTCAAGTCTAGCTTCGTTTCGATGGTACGCAACCAGTCGTGTGCGTCGAGTGGCTCGTCCGAGTAGTCGAAGGTGGGTGCTTTCAGCCTGATAAACCTTTCAATCTTCCTTTGTAGGTCTTCCTCACGGTGTCCCTGACGGTTCTAGTTCTGGTTTCCCTGTATCTGTTGCATAGCTTGCATCATCTGTGTGTTGGTCTGTGCCATCTGTTGCATCAGCTGTGTTTGAGTAGTCATCACTTCTACCAAGTTAGGCGGTGGTGGTGGTTGCTGTTCGTTCTGCTGGTTCTGCTGAGGTTCCACTGCTGGTTCTTCCATCTCTGCTTCCTGTTCTCCTCCTGGTGCGTTGTTCTCGGGCTGGAGCACGCCTGCTGCGCGTCCATGACCCCTGCCTCCAACTGCAGCTGTTGCTCTTCCGCGACCACGACCTCTGACACGTCCTCTGCCTCTACCTGCCATTGCTGCCTCTTCTTGCTCAGCTTCCTCAAAACGTGCAAGCAGTCAGTTGGATCTTCGAATCGACATTTCGCTGTATTTTCATAGAGCAGGTTTAGTGGCGGTCGGTAATGGTTAGGTTAGCGTAACTAGAGTAGGAGCTGCACACATGAAATAGACTCAACACTAAAGTACACTCAAGATGAACATCAATAAAACTGCAAGAACAGTAAAAAAGATCGATCATTCATTACAGCATTACACCCTAGACATGAGTACTATCCTGAGGCCAGCTCCTGAAACCTTGAGGATTAGTACATCTAAGTGAAAGGACCTTGATGTCACCTAGAGGGGGGTGAATAGGTGAATCTGCAAATTACAAACTTTTTCACACAATCAGTACATAAACCGGTCAGACCGGTTTACAAAACCGGTCAGACCGCTTTGCCAGAGGAAAGCGGTCAGACCGCTTTGCCAAAGCGGTCAGACCGGTTTTCAACAGAGAAAACCGACTATGTGAAATAACCCCCTCTACGAGTTCTAGCACAAACCAAACTTGATGATGGGCTCCTATAGATGATAACAAGCAGGTCCACTTAGTCCCTGCACACAAGTAGAGCACACCCAAGTAGAACAATGCGGAAGCGAATATAAATGCTAGAATTGAACTTTGTGAAGGTAAACAAGAGAGAATGATTTGTTTTCCCGAAGTTCGGAGTTCACCGCTGCCACTAAGGCTGTCACAAAGACACGATGAATCCTAGTCTCCGTTGAGGGCCTACGAAAGGCGGGCTTATCCACTCCAAGCCACTTTCCTCGGATTCCACTAACTTTTGACCCTTTTCCACGAAGGAGGCAAGGCCAACCTTTACAACCAATCCGTGGCTTACCACACACGAGGTAGCTCACCGGCGACGCCTAACCGTCTAGGAGGATCACCTCCAAGAGTAACAAATGCTCCAATTGTTGCTAGACTTCATTGAAAGTGCTCAAGACTAAGGAAATGCTCTCACTAGCTGATAATTGCTCTCTTGATCTTTGTATTGCTCACAACACATACATCCCTCAACCCAAATCAAATGATATGATCAAAATCAATCAACTCTCACAAAGAGAGGTTTGGGGAGAGCTTGCTGGTGCTTGGGAAGGCTCTAGACGTGCCACAAAGGCAAGGGAACCAGCACCCCTCACAAGAGAGGGGTATGGGGTATAAATACCCCACACAACACAAACTAGCCGTTAGAGCCGTTGGAAACCGGTCAGACCGGTTTCACAAACCGGTCAGACCGGTTTTCAAACCCAAGTAACTGTTACACCTGTCAGAACCCCAAACCGGTCAGACCGGTTTCCCAAACCGGTCAGACCGGTTTGGGTCGAGTTAGCGCTCCTGAGCTCAAAAGCGGTCAGACCGCTTTCCCAAACCGGTCAGACCGGTTTGGGTCCTTTCAGCACACTAAGTCCCCAAAGGATACCACTCTCAAGGCTATCTCACATGGGTTGATCTATTGAGCACTTTTTGGTGTAATCAAAACAACTAAAGTTGCATCCCTCTTGATAGTACGGCATTCCTAAACTCAAGTCTTAAAACAACAAATAGAATCTACCACTTGAGCTTTTATATTATCATTGATGCCATACTTGGTCTTTTTCAACTTGAGGGCTTCAACTTCTTCATCTTGCTTGAGCAAATCCAATCTTGAGCTAATGACTTAGAATTTCCATTGTATGAAACAATTCACAAGCCATTGCACTATATGATCAATAAAGATTTAGATGCTTCGCATTGCTTCCCTTGATATGACTTGATTGACGTATAGAACCCAAACTATAATGCTAGACCTTTCCACCAACAAAGTCCCTCGGCTACAAGACCAACTTGCCCTTCACTTTGCTAGGAATGTCACTTGCATCTAGCTCGATCCCTTCCATCCTCTCTTGTCAAATTAAGCTTCGCTTTGCATTGCATCATCAATGAAATCCACATTGAAATCCATTGCTTCAATTTACTTGAAATATCTTCAATATATTCTTTGGCGATTAACTTGACCATGAGCATCAATCACTTGAGACCATATACTTAACCATAGAATCATGTCTCAATTTGAATATAACCATTGCCATGGATCAAGCCCAAAGAAATCCTAATTTCCTCAAATGATCTATCCCAAAACCTTTGACAAGTTTCTTATTAAGTGAGACCAATCAATATACTTAAGTCCTTGTCTCATTTTTCATTTCCAATTACTTGTCATCGTCTAGTTTGATTGCATGGGATGATTACCACTTGTTTGCTTTCTTTGTTAATACCTGCTCATATACTTAATCAAACAAGTTAAATGACTAATCATGTTGTCATCCAAAATCACCAAAACATATAATTGCCTAGATGCACTTTCAATCTCCCCCTTTTTGGTGATTGATGACAACATGATTAAAGCTTACGAAATGTATGAAATTTAAGCTCTAGATGACTAAGATATATAGTGAGCTCCCCCTTAATATGTGCTTTGAATGAAATTTCAAAAAATCGGCCTCAAATGCCAAATGCACATATAGTTAACAAAATGAGAGCTCCCCCTATATCTTAGCATCCATTATGTGCAAACAGAGTGTGTGACAAGATAAATCAATGTGTGATGCTCATGACAGGTATAGCATTCAATAAAACAAAGAGAAGTACATGTTTGCTATCACAGGCCAAACCGGTCAGACCGGTTTGGGAAACCGGTCAGACCGGTTTCACCCCGCTGCCACGGGCCAAACCGGTCAGACCGGTTTGGGAAACCGGTCAGACCGGTTTCACCCAGACAGCAAGCATAAAAGAAACACGCATCAATCAATACATGTAAATCACACTAGCAAATGATCACTTAGAATACATGAACATGTTTAACACACTCAGTAGCACACATTACAATTTCTCAAGTCCACAAATAGATAAAGTACGAATTTTATCCAAAGTTACATGACTACAAGATCAACCAGAAATAGGCTTTAATCCATTCTTCTCCCCCTTTGTCATCAATCATCCATAAAGGGCGTGGAGAAGCTTGTAGTCACGCTCCCATCATGCATCCAATCTCCTCCGTCGCTAGAAGGTCGGGCTATGATCATCTGACGAAGAAGATGTAGTCCAATGAAAACCTTCACTCAAGTGAATGTGTATGTGTGATAATATGGAGTGATTCGGATGTGCTAGCCATGGAAGAAGATAGAGATGTGCTAGACATACCATGACTAGGAGCAGAAGTGGGTCCAAATAACGAAGCTGCTGCCTGAGAAGCAAAATCTCCAGGAGATGGAGATGGTGCACTAGAAAACTGAACTCCCGCCATAGATGAACCGGTGCCACCATATGCATATGACGAAGAAGGAAGTGTAGCTGCTGCATAAGATGGTCCTGGCGGTGCAAATCCAAAAGAGGAACCAAATAAGTCACCCTCTGAGGTGGGCATGTATGGCATAGCTCCTGAAGCACCAACTGACTGTGGAGGTGGTGGAGTAGGCTATGAACTAGACCCAACATGTCCATATCCAAAAATGTCACCATACTCCTCAAAATATCTCGCATTCATGTGATCAGTCATGATGTCTCTAAGCGGGGGTATCTCAGGCAACTCAAGAGGTGGTGAAATGGGTGATGGTGGATCATTTGGACTCAAAGCGGCGCGCAGTTTCTTGAACTCATCACGAGTCTTCTTGTTATCTAGCCTCTGCTGCCTCATATCAACTCGGACATCCCTTTGGCCTTTACAAATGCCTGTAAACATAGATATGAACTTCCGAATGGGAGAGGTCCGTCCTGCTGGCTGTGAGCTGCTGCCAGGCCCAAACCGGTCAGACCGGTTTGCAGAACCGGTCAGACCGGTTCTGGCCTGCATCTGTGAATGCTGCTGCTCCTGCTGAGTTTGAGCTCCTCCGGCTGATGCATCAATGTCTGATGGTGGAGGAGAAGGCACTCTAAACTTGTGTGGCACTGGAGGGCGAAGCGGCTTGTGCGGGGTATCCTTTTTGATTTTCAAGTTTGTCACCCTTTCAATCATAAGCATGATAAAGGGGCTATAAGCGCAAATCTTCTGAGGACTCTCAGAAATGGTCTTGATTTCATGCCAAATGAAATCAGCAACACTAAAAGATGGTGTCTCCTCTCCAATCCTCAAATAATACATCAAGTTTCTCATGTAAAGTGAAATATCTGAGGTGTTGCCATCTCTAGGGGTGAGTGTCTTGCGAAGCATCCTATAAAGTGTCCCATAGTAGGTGTAGAGACCACTCACTTTCCCCCAGCTGTCATTCTGATCTCTGGGATACATGAATTTTATCTCAGATGGTTCCATAACGCCCCGGTCATGTATCTTGACTGTGTTTTCGTCCTCATCATCAACCCTCAAGAGAGTAGCAAAAACAGTGTAAGTGATATGATAGCGTTGTCCTTCTGTCATCCAATGCATAGCCCTCTCTTGCCTGCCATCCTCCTCATAGTACCCAAAGTACACAGTAGCATAGAACTGAGCAATCACCTCCTTGTTCCAACTATGCTTGAAACCCATGAGATGCCTGACTCGCTTTTCAGAGCAAACTCTGATAATCTCATTGAAGACTAGGTTGTCTTGTTTGCTCATGTACTCCCAATCTATGTACTGTGCATCAGAAGTGATCTTGGTCTTTTTCATAATTGCGGTGGCATAGAAATCCTGCTGAAAAAGAGTCCAAAACCTGTAATCAGTGGCTGTCCTATCCACACCAAGTGGACTAGTCCTTCTCTGCCTCCTGACCACATCAGTCATCCCACTAGCTAGATAATCTGTCACTCTCCTGCTAGCTGGGCCAGTAGGTCGGCAAATCTCAAGAACGAGAGGAGCATTTGCCTCTGGTGAACCATCACCTGCTGCCTCCTCTTCTTCATCAACCCCGGCTGCCATCTCCTCATCATCATCATTACCTCCCATTTGATCATGCCTGTAAACAACTCTGTAGGTTTCATCCTCAACCTCATCCTCATCAGTGGTGTTCCCAACTTCATCCACTTCCTCTATCTCTTGCTCGGCTGTTCTCTTTGATCTCCTAGGCCTCAAAGCCCTGTCACTGGCTGCTTGTGAGCTACTGCCTCCGGATTCATCAAACTTCCCTTCTTAATTCTCTCGGCATGCGATCCCTTTGGCATCTTCTACTGTCCTTCCTAGGTTCACAAAGTGACACACAAAGTATCAATACCCAGGAGATAATTGATCAAATGATTTAAAACGATTGAGTGCATTCAACCGGATTTGATTCAACTCAGCACAAAACCGGTCAGACCGGTTCTAGGAACCGGTCAGACCGCTTTTGGTCTGAGCTGAACCAACTCGAGTTGAGGATCAATTTGGACAGATAAACATGATAAAGTGCCCAGAAACAGATTGGATCAAGTATGGAATTGATAGAGAGCACCTAACAAGTTTTGGGTCAGTTCAGGGCCAAACCGGTCAGACCGGTTTCAGAAACCGGTCAGACCGCTTTTGCCTGAGCTGAGCCAAAACTAGTTTGGGGCCAATATGGACAGAGTTTGATCTGGATATTGAAAGGATATTGCAGTACAAGCTATCCCTAGTCCATATGTGAGCAAACACGTTGCAAAACAGGGACTTGAGCCCTCACTGCCCAAACCGGTCAGACCGGTTTGCGCAGTGGAGGTGCAAATCCTTGTTGCGCAAAATGTAGCCAACCAATTCAATCCATCTCTTAGGGATAGGTTCCTAGACATGCCAGAAGATGTTCTACCGAAGGGTTTTCCAAGATATGCATTGAGCTCATAGATCGGGCGATGGAAAGATTTGAATACCTTGAGAGCCTTGAACTCGAGGGAAAAAGGGGATTTGAGTGCACAACTTGATGGGGAATCCAATCAACAGCCTTGGGGCACTCCAATCCCAAAGACAAATCAACTTTTCCTTGGATGAAACTCCAAATCGCCAAGGGGGCGCCTTCTCACGGGAAGAACAGGAGAGAGAGAGGATATGAGATGAATGTGTATGGTAGGAGAGAGGGAATCACGGGTAGGCAGTAAAAACGAGTGGCCCACCTCCCTGGGCCAAACCGGTCAGACCGGTTTGGGAAACCGGTCAGACCGGTTTCTCCCAGGGGGGTGAGACAGCCAGGAACTCCGGATCTTCCGAGAATTGTGTCGGATCTTCTGATGAACTTCGGATCTTCCGGGCCAGAAACAACTCGAGACCGAACCGCTCGGAACTTCCTGTCGGATCTTCCGACCTAAGGTCGGAACTTGCTTCAAAACTGTTCCAAAACATGTTCCCTTGATCTGAGGAGATATAATGATGAAATTTGGCCTTCAAAAATCCAAGAATTTCCACAGAAAAATTCACCCAGCTGCTTGGGCCCAAACCGGTCAGACCGGTTTGGGAAACCGGTCAGACCGGTTTTCCCAGGCAGCTGAGACTAAGTCCCAAATGGTGGAAATTGAGATCCAAAACTTGTTCACTTGATCTGAGAGTGTATTTGATATGCATGGTCTTCAACTTCTCAGGATTTGTCCATGAAAAGATAAGATTTCCAATAAAACAAATTTCTTTCGTTTCTTCCGAAAGAATTGGGAGACAAAAGATAGATAAAGGATTTTATGGACTTGAGAAAATCTCACTATTTGTGACTAGCCATCAATCAAGCAAAGTTAACTATAGTCACAAATAGATCGACAAAGGTCAAAAGACCAAAGACTCAAAGATTTTCAAAATCACACAACCTAGCATGCTAGTTGGATTTTTTTTTAAATCTATCATATGTCACACAAGCACATGCACATATATAGAGCACATAAAGTCATTATCATATTTAGCTTACACTATTCACCAAGAAAGTGTTAAACAAATGTATAATGGACGCATCCGAGCTTTATATATTTGCATGTACATGCACACACTAGCATGACAAGGGCCTAGATACACAAGGTAAATACTAGTTCATAGAAAACATACCTTGGCCTCTAGTAGAATGTGTTGTGCAATATTTGTCAATATGAGTTCTCTCATGACATAATCAATTTGACAAACATAGAGAGAACATTAATGTGCACAACACACAATTTCATAATCAATGACTTTAATGAAAGCATGAAGAACATAGGTCATTAATTATGAAGACACACAATATAGATCAAATTCCTTATTTTAGTGCATTAGTGATAATGAGAGAAGGAACTTGCATGCACTAGTTTCGAAAGATTGAATCACTTTAAGGAATTCAATGCTATATTATGTTGAGTTGTCAAAACATGAATTGATATCAAGATTCATGATGAGAATGACTTTAGTGTTACCGTCATGAATCACAAGATGAGTTGACAACTTCAATTGAGAGAGGTACTCTCTCACCATTGAGACTACAAGTTCACTAGAAGAAATGTTAGTCTCAAGGACACAAATATTGAAATAATCTCCCCCTAAATATGTGCATCATATGTTAACAATATGCGACATGCACTTTGTCTTGTAAATGACATGGAGGGGATTAGTTCAATATTCGGTCAACTTGCACAAAGATTACTTAAAATGAAATATGCCAAGTAATCATACCATCATGAAGAAGTAATATAGATAGCATATGCCAAGAGTAAGAAATTCATGAAATGAATTACTTGCGTCTTCATTTCTCACACAAATGGCCAAGTTCCAACAACCTGAGCCAAACCGGTCAGACCGGTTTGGGAAACCGGTTAGACCGGTTTCACTCAGGCAGAGGCGGCCAAACCGGTCAGACCGGTTTGGCAAACCGGTCAGACCGGTTGTGCCTCGGATCTTCCGATGGATCATCCGGCCTGTTGGAGTGCAACACAGAGCCGCCCGGATCATCTGGTCGGATCTTCCGGCCTTAGTGTCGAATCTTGTGTGGTATGCCCTGAAAAGATGATCAAACTTTGCTCTACTAGAGAGCCATTAGGCATACCACATGGCATATGCTTAAATTAATAAAAAAAATCTTCATTTCTCAAGAATGCGCAAAAGTTGCAGGTGTCTGGGCCAAACCGGTCAGACCGGTTTGGCAAACCGGTCAGACCGGTTTTGCCAGACTCATACCGAGTGGTGTGGATTTCCGATGTTTGCCTCAAATCTCACCAGAACTTGATCCACTGCAACTTTAACACAATATTGCTCTACTAGAGAGCCATTAAAAGCATCACATGGCATATATGAATAAAAGTTCAATAAAAGAAATTTAAGTCACTATCAAGCGTCTCATGAGACAAATGCTTAGAGATACTTGATCCTACCAAAGGCGCTAATGACTCAAATTTAATCAATAAAGCACAAAGTTACCGAGATGTCATTGGGTAAGGAGTATGGAGCGGAAGCAACTTTTCTTGGCTTGCTAGTTGATCTTTTGAAGATTGTCATTCAAGCCAAGTCACCAATGCATCTCATTGTCCCTACAATCTCATCAAGCATAGTTTGGTACCCAACTCGTGTTGGGTCCGATGTTGTTAGTCCCAATATGCTTAGGAACCCAAATTCCTCTTGTGCCACTCTTTGGAGAACAAATCACCTTGGAGACACAAGGGGCATTTGGAGAATCCCCAAGCTTTATATACATAGAATGGACAATGTCGGTTTTAGAAATTTTACCATTGGGACAATCATTACCAAGATGTCCCTTTTCCCGACATGTGTAGCATGTCTTATGCTTGATGTTGATTGCTTTCTTCTTTTGTTGCTCGGTAGCCAAATCTTCCTTGAATTTTGCTTGGGCTTTGAGAAATCCTTTGTTGAGCTTTATTTGGGGCTTCTCTTGTTGTAGTCCCTCCTTGTTTGGACAAGAAGCAATTTGATGCCCTTTCTCAAAGCAACCATAGCATCTTCTCTTCTCCATATTTCTTTACCTTTTGGAGAGAGTTGGCTTGCTTTCTTTTCTTTGATCTTGGCTTGTGTTGAGCTTGACATGATGGATGCAAGAGCTTTGCACGGTTGATCCCTTCTCAAGCTTCTTCACCATGGATTCACGGTTATCTTGAGAAGGTTGTGCATTGCTCTCTTTTTCAAGTGTTGTCAAGCTTTTTGTGAGTCTTTCTACCTCTTGCTTGAGTTCTTCATTATCCTTTGCAATAAGGTTGTCACAAGACTCTACACACACTTTATCATACCAAGATTGTTTTGCTTGAGAGCAACAAGGGTTAGCACATGATAGGTTATATTGAATTTGAGAGCATAAGCAAATGTGAGTTTGAGATTCAATAGATTTTAACGAAGTAATTATAATCTCATGAGCAAAATTTAATGAAGCATATGATTCTACAAGTTCTTCATGAGAACACAAGAGTTCATCATGCTTCACTTGTAGCATCTCATGCTTGCTAGCAATTAATTCCAATTTATCCTTGAGCACTTTGTTTTCCTTTTCTATAGAAGCCATATGAATAGTGTCACAAGCATAATTATCAACAATTGCATCATACTTACAAACCAAAGCGGCATTTGTGAGTTTGACTTCCTCAAGCTCTTTGATAAGAGTTAGGATAGTTTCATCCTTTGAATTTTCCGCCTTCTCGTCTTCTTTGGACTTGTAATGCATGAGTGTCTCATCATTGGGGGATGATATTGCTTGTGTGCTTGAAACTTTGCTTGTACGGCGTCGGCCTCCCTTCTTGGAGCTAGCTGCACGCTTCCTGCCCAAACCGGTCAGACCGGTTTGGGAAACCGGTCGGACCGGTTTCTGCAGGGAGGTGGCAGCTGAGCCGTCTTGCTCTTGTGGCTTCACGGTGGTTGTCACATGAGGCTTGGTGCATGTATTTGCTGTTGTTGTGCACTCCTCATGTGACTCGGCTCTTGTTTGGTCTTGTGTGTCGCTCTTGATGTTGCCATATAGCTTCTCAATTCGAGCCCAAATGAGATGAGCATCGAATAGAGTTGTTTCATCTTCTAGAACCATTTCTCTAACTTCATCACTCACAACATCAAATAATAAGTTAGCGACCCGAGAATTGAGTTGAAAGCAATTCATTTCGTCCTCGGTTGGGTTGGATATGCTCCAATCAACATTCGGACGATCAATGCCTCCAACTACAATTCTCTCAAGAATAGGACTCATAGTCCTAAGATCATTAAGCACATTACAAGACCATATTGAATAATTTGAGTCGTCACTAGCTAGTGGCTCATATGTTACCTCACAAGTGGTCGACATCTTTCCTCACGGCGGTTAAGCTTGGATGTGAGGCCAAGCTCTGATACCAATTGAAAGGACCTTGATGTCACCTAGAGGGGGGGGGTGAATAGGTGAATCTGCAAATTACAAACTTTTTCACACAATCAGTACATAAACCGGTCAGACCGGTTTACAAAACCGGTCAGACCGCTTTGCCAGAGGAAAGCGGTCAGACCGCTTTGCCAAAGCGGTCAGACCGTTTTTCAACAGAGAAAACCGACTATGTGAAATAACCCCCTCTACGAGTTCTAGCACAAACCAAACTTGATGATGGGCTCCTATAGATGATAACAAGCAGGTCCACTTAGTCCCTGCACACAAGTAGAGCACACCCAAGTAGAACAATGCGGAAGTGAATATAAATGCTAGAATTGAACTTTGTGAAGGTAAACAAGAGAGAATGATTTGTTTTCCCGAAGTTCGGAGTTCACCGCTGCCACTAAGGCTGTCACAAAGACACGATGAATCCTAGTCTCCGTTGAGGGCCTACGAAAGGCGGGCTTATCCACTCCAAGCCACTTTCCTCGGATTCCACTAACTTTTGACCCTTTTCCACGAAGGAGGCAAGGCCAACCTTTACAACCAATCCGTGGCTTACCACACACGAGGTAGCTCACCGGCGACGCCTAACTGTCTAGGAGGATCACCTCCAAGAGTAACAAATGCTCCAATTGTTGCTAGACTTCATTGAAAGTGCTCAAGACTAAGGAAATGCTCTCACTAGCTGATAATTGCTCTCTTGATCTTTGTATTGCTCACAACACATACATCCCTCAACCCAAATCAAATGATATGATCAAAATCAATCAACTCTCACAAAGAGAGGTTTGGGGAGAGCTTGCTGGTGCTTGGGAAGGCTCTAGACGTGCCACAAAGGCAGGGGAACCAGCACCCCTCACAAGAGAGGGGTATGGGGTATAAATACCCCACACAACACAAACTAGCCGTTAGAGCCGTTGGAAACCGGTCAGACCGGTTTCACAAACCAGTCAGACCGGTTTTCAAACCCAAGTAACCGTTACACCTGTCAGAACCCCAAACCGGTCAGACCGGTTTCCCAAACCGGTCAGACCGGTTTGGGTCGAGTTAGCGCTCCTGAGCTCAAAAGCGGTCAGACCGCTTTCCCAAACCGGTCAGACCGGTTTGGGTCCTTTCAGCACACTAAGTCCCCAAAGGATACCACTCTCAAGGCTATCTCACATGGGTTGATCTATTGGGCACTTTTTGGTGTAATCAAAACAACTAAAGTTGCATCCCTCTTGATAGTACGGCATTCCTAAACTCAAGTCTTAAAACAACAAATAGAATCTACCACTTGAGCTTTTATATTATCATTGATGCCATACTTGGTCTTTTTCAACTTGAGGGCTTCAACTTCTTCATCTTGCTTGAGCAAATCCAATCTTGAGCTAATGACTTAGAATTTCCATTGTATGAAACAATTCACAAGCCATTGCACTATATGATCAATAAAGATTTAGATGCTTCGCATTGCTTCCCTTGATATGACTTGATTGACGTATAGAACCCAAACTATAATGCTAGACCTTTCCACCAACAAAGTCCCTCGGCTACAAGACCAACTTGCCCTTCACTTTGCTAGGAATGTCACTTGCATCTAGCTCGATCCCTTCCGTCCTCTCTTGTCAAATTAAGCTTCGCTTTGCATTGCATCATCAATGAAATCCACATTGAAATCCATTGCTTCAATTTACTTGAAATATCTTCAATATATTCTTTGGCGATTAACTTGACCATGAGCATCAATCACTTGAGACCATATACTTAACCATAGAATCATGTCTCAATTTGAATATAACCATTGCCATGGATCAAGCCCAAAGAAATCCTAATTTCCTCAAATGATCTATCCCAAAACCTTTGACAAGTTTCTTATTAAGTGAGACCAATCAATATACTTAAGTCCTTGTCTCATTTTTCATTTCCAATTACTTGTCATCGTCTAGTTTGATTGCATGGGATGATTACCACTTGTTTGCTTTCTTTGTTAATACCTGCTCATATACTTAATCAAACAAGTTAAATGACTAATCATGTTGTCATCCAAAATCACCAAAACATATAAGTGCCTAGATGCACTTTCACTAAGCGAATGCTACATCGTGGCTGAGCCAAAAGGTGGTCATGATCTACTAAGTCTAAACATCTACTCATGAGGGTAGATACAAGTCTCATCATTACTACTGACATCTGTTGATACTGTCCTCTGCATTTGTCTCGTACTGCTGAATGTGCCTGTGAGGCGCGCTGCCAACCTCACAGCCTCAGTCTCTGTCTGCTGCTTGATCACTGCCTGTCGTTGTGAAGAGTGTCCGTGAGGCGCGCTGCCAACCTCACTGCGTCCATCTCAGGTCCTGTCATCTGCTTCTCTAGGTGTGCCAGTTCTTGTCTCAGTCTTGTCATCTCGGGAGTAAGGGTTTGAGCCTCAGGTAGTGGTATCGGCTCAACTCGGCTTGGTGAGACTCTGTAGTGCTCTGTTCTAGGTTCAACTCTGCGTTATGCTGGAAGTCCTTGGTTCAACACGATCATCTCTACCACTCTCTTCCTGTCTGACCTTACCCAACTACTAAGGGTCCTTCGAGCTTCATCCTTTGCCATAATCTGCTGAAGACTCAAGTACTTCATCAGCTGGTAGTTCCGTCCACTCTTCTCCTTGTAGCTATCCACCTCTTCCTGAAGTTCTGAGTTGTGACTGTCCAACCAGTATACTTCTTCCTTCAGACCTTCTATCTCCTCTTCCTTGGCTGTCAGTTCTTTGTCTTTCTCTGTGAGTTGATCTTCCAGACGGACATCTCGAGCATGGTGAGTTGCTCGGATCAGTCCTGCCAACTGCCTATTGTTGCGAGCTTCGTACTCCAAGATTCTGACTTCCCTTGTTTTAGCTTTGAGTTGCTCCTCAAGTAGGGCAATCCTGTTGTCCTTCTCCATGAGCTGGATGTCCTGCTTCCATACCCTCTCTTTCAGCTTGGCAACTTTCTCCTCTAAGCCAATGTTTAAGTACTCCTGCTCAATCATGCACTGAACTGAGGTCCGCAGGGTCACGTTCCGCTCTCGGTCTGCTGCGTGAGCCTGCAAGCTGACTGCGTCTCTGTCAGTTGGATCTTCAAGAGCTTGCGGTAGGTACCGGAAACGAGTGTGGCTGAGCTGACTCCGGTACACAAGTGTGGCAAGTCGGAGTATCCTCATAGCTATAGTCTGCACTGCCCGACTGAAAGTGCTCTCGCTGGTAGCTGCTCGTAGCATTAGTGACCTTGGTCGTCCAGGGATATTGGGTACTACCATCTGCAACCGGGTGTGTACTCCCTCACCAGGGCCGTAGGTCCAGCCCTCGTAGAAGACGTTGTCCACATCTATCCCCACTGTACGCAACACCTCCCTCAGTAGCACTGCCAAACCTCCACAGTCTGCCCCTGTGGTCCTGATCTCCCGTCGTTCATCTGCTGATCTTCCTTACATCTGTCAGACAGTTAGTGGGTTTTTAGTAAGTTAGCGAGTTAGTAAGGTAAGGTAAGGGTAAAAGTTTTGTAAATAGTTGAGATATACTTATATATAGTTTTCAAATAGTCCAAGGGGTTTCATATAAAATAGAGGACTCAGTTAGAGCTTCTGTCCTAAGTTTCCTTTCTAAGGGTTACGCGCTACGGTCAAGTATGGCTCTGATACCAACTGTGACGAACCGGATTCCCAACGACGAGAATCCGACTCCCTGTACCCTCGAGATAGTCTCAGGAATAGCAGCTATCTCGTACAGAACTCATCTCAGTCGAATATCACATCCATACCACGATAAAAGATCCATTACATGACATATATAAAACATAGCGTCTGGTACAAGCCCTCTGGGCTAAATCGACAATAAGAAACATCTGCGCAGCGGTAGCTAGAACATCAGGGTCCACTCCTCCACAGGCATCCTTGAGCGTAGCGCACACCCTTCAGTCGTACCACCCGTCCTGGTTGAACTCGTGGTCGGGATCTTCACCTGAGAACCCAAAGTCTGTCCCCAAGGAAATGGGACAGGTCCACGTCACCAACCATAATATGATGCAAGCTTTGAAGTGACCTATTCTAAAGTATAGAAATAATCAAGGTTTGAGTTAGGGTTTTTCTTATGCAAGCAGCAGCAATAACCCAATTTCATCTCACCACCAACTCCTTCTCTCACACGCACATCCACTCCCCAAATCCACCCGTCAGCCCAAGTATATACGACATATGTTCGGTTCTTGGCTTTCTAATCAAAATAGCAAGATTAGAGACTTGATTTGGGTGGGGATTGCTATATTATGCTGGGCAACATGGAAAACCCGTAATGATATTATCGTTCACAGAATTAAATATAACTCGATTCTGCACGTTATTTTCAGGGTGACGTATTGGCTACGTTTCTGGGCGCAGCTGCAGTGTGATGAGCACAACAAGAACCTACTCTCTTCGTTGAGCACAAAGCTAGAGATGGTGTCTTTAGAACAGGCCAACGGAGGATGGAAGCAATTATATCGTTTGCTTTAATTCTTGTCTCTATATTTTAAGATGATGTACTCCTTCATACCAAACTTTGTAATAATGAGCTATGTATGTCTCTTGATGTAGAGGTCGGATATTGTATCCATTATCTAAAATTAAAATCTGTCTAGCAAAAACTACGCCCTGACCCCCTGGCTCTACATGTTAACTACGCAGTCATTCAGATGCAGAGGCAGGCTGCTGGCAGAGAGGCAGTCAGTACGGCACACGGATGTCCACACGTACGCCCTGCGGCCCCCTGGCTCTCCCTGCCCAGCCCGGCCGTTCATTCAGTCATGCTGATCGAACTAGCCGGCAGGTACTGCGGTACGGTGTCATCAGACTGATCGAGTGCATTCACGGATTCATCTTTTATTTCTCAGATCGAGTTGACCTATACAGTATATATCTACCACAGTCCACAGTAACAGTAACAGTACCTACTACTTGCTCGTTGAGGGCTCGCTGTTTTTTTTAAAAAAATTTGAAAATAGGCTAGGAGCACTGCCATGTCATTTTTAAGAAGAAGCAAGAATCCGATTACAAGATTAATATTACATAAAAGAAAAACACTCGAAACACAAAGTGGTGCAACATTTAGAAACGAACAGACCACTCGGGACCCCATAATAAGCCATTGCCCGGATCCTCATATCCTCCTTGATCAGCCCAAAGACTGTCAGGGGCGTCGCCGATTTGCTTTCAAACACATGGCGGCGGTTCCTTTCCTTCCATTTTTGACACGCTGTGTATATCAAGATTGAAGCAACCTGTCGATTTTGCTCCTTCGGTAGCCCATGCACAGAATTATTCCACCACTCTTCCAATGATAGACCTAGTTCTGGAACCGTATCAGCTCCTGGGACCAATGGGAGACTAGCTGCCAGACCTCCTGAGAAAAAACGCACTGAACACACAAATGAACCGCCGATTCTTGCACATAATCGCAAAGTGCAGGGCCATTGGCGCTTCATCAGCTTGTCCGCGGTCAGCTGTAGCCCAAACGGACGCTCCGCTCGCGTCGCCCCCCCGCGCGGGCGACCGAGTGGCTCCCAACCCTAGCCGCCGCCGCACCCTTCTCCCCGCCGCCCGAGTGGTCCGCCGGCAAGCCGCGCGGCCGCGGTGAAGGCAGCGGCGGGCTCCTACTCCCTTCTCTCCGGCGGCTATGGGCGGGCGCGGCCGTCCGTGCGTCCGGAGATCCTCTCGCCAGCGGCTATGGCGGCGGTGGATGTCCTGGCCTCCGGATCTGGTGCAAGATGGTGGTGCTCCTCTTCTCCTCGACGGTGATGCTGGTTCGGCGGTGTGACGAACCGGATTCCCAACGACGAGAATCCGACTCCCTGTACCCTCGAGATAGTCCCAGGAATAGCAGCTATCTCGTACAGAACTCATCTCAGTCGAATATCACATCCATACCACGATAAAAGATCCATTACATGACATATATAAAACATAGGGTCTGGTACAAGCCATCTCGGCTAAATCGACAATAAGAAACATCTGCGCAGCGGTAGCTAGAACATCAGGGTCCACTCCTCCACAGGCATCCTTGAGCGTAGCGCACACCCTTCAGTCGTACCACCCGTCCTGGTTGAACCCAAAGTCTATCCCCAAGGAAATGGGACAGGTCCACGTCACCAACCATAATATGATGCAAGCTTTGAAGTGGCCTATTCTAAAGTATAGAAATAATCAAGGTTTGAGCCAGGGTTTTTCTTATGCAAGCAGCAGCAATAACCCAATTTCATCTCACCACCAACTCCTTCTCTCACACGCACATCCACTCCCCAAATCCACCCGTCAGCCACACGTTTTCCCATCGGGCTCGTCCTGCCACGGCAGGTTCCCGCAAATCATCATCCACCAACACCTTTCTCTCTCTATTCGACTCGGTGAGCTCCCTCTCCACCTTGTCTCAATAGCCTCAGCTGGACCAATCTCTCATAACCCGAATCAAAGGATGAGGTAAGAAAGTAGTTTCCCATGCTAGCCGGGGCTTCTCAGAAATGGATCGTCCGTAACCGTGGACACGGCTATACGTATAGTTTACACTCTGCAGAGGTGGCACTCCAGGAATCCATCCGGGCTGCAAGGCTAGTCCGCAACCAACCTGAGACACAGCCCACAGCAAAGACCCTAAACAGTAACGGCGCCAATCATGTCTCCCTGGGCTCGGGAAACATCCGATCTAACATCTGCCCCAGGGTCGTGAAAGCTTCCCACCGGGGCCAGTCGGGGGCCGTGGTAAATCAGGGAGATTACGCCGCAACGAATCCCCCCTACACATATCAAGCTCGATTCTCCTACAATCTCGGCGCCGCACTAGAGTAGGCTTGCTGGAACCCTCCCCATACTGGGTAGATGGTGAGCACGGTATTTCCCAAGTCCAAAGTGGGGGCACGACTCGGTCCTTAATTGTCGGTAAAGCGAGTATCTGCGTCACAAGCGATCCGCCGCAACGGTCCGCAATCGGCACCCATAACAGGTATTGCCGCCCAAACTCCTCAAGTACTCCCTGAGTACTAATACCCAAGTAAACATGTACCCGCAACAGATACCCCATAGGGACTGCCCGAGTGCAGCCCCTCAGCACCTCGATCAACGATCGAGTTGTTATTACTCGCTTAAACCGCCTAGCTGCACTACTCCTCCCAAACCACCCACAACTCACGCCAAGAGGATCAAATCGCAACCATCCCAACACATGCATAGCATAGCATATTTCATAAAGTGAGTAGTAGGTAACAAGGTAACAGGATAATAACAAAGGCAGTGCAGGTTTATCATGCGAGTAAAGTAAAGCGCTAGCATACTAGTTGCATGTCTAATAGGTATTTCAGAGAATGGTCGGGCGTGAACCTAGGCAAAGGTCTTCGTCTTCGTCAAAGCAGTTGTCGTAGTGGTCGAGCTCCTCCTGACTCTCCGGAGCTCCTAGGGTTGCGTAAAAAATAAAATAAGACGCGACTACTAGCAAAGAAACTCCAAATCAGCGAAGAGAGAAAACCCAAATAACACCAAACTCTACACTATCGCGTAGATCATGTTTTTAGAAAAATATAAAAACTGGTTTCATATTTTTCTGAGCTACGGTTGATTTAATATTAATTTTTGAAGTTTAAATCATTTTCTGAAAATAATAAATATTAACCGAAAAAGAAAAACAGACAAAAATTAGCCTGCTGACGTCAGCATAACGTCATGCTGACGTCAGCAGTGGGGTCCGCCTAGGATGACGTCAGCAGTGGGCCCTGCTGACGTCAGTGTTGACTGGTCAATGGTCAGCTCTGGTCAGTGGGCCCCATGTGTCAGTGACTCACAGAGTATGACAAGTGGGCCCCATGCGTCAGCGCGATTAAAAGAAAAAGAAAACGATTAAACGATGGCTGGGCTGGAACTGGGCCGAAAGTGACTGGGCCGGAAAAGTTTAAGGGTGCAAACCAGACTTAAACGCAAACTTTAGGCCCACGAAGGGGGCGCTGCTGGTGCTGCTCTGGTGGACTAAGTCCACCGTGAACCGAGAGTGTGGTTCACGTGAGCCGGGTGTATGGGATCCAGGTGTGGCCGACTCGGGATTTTCTGTGGCTTCGTGTGTGGCGACTTGGTGTGGTCGTTCGTGTGGCTCGGCCACGTCACGACGCGACGCGCGCGCGGCGCGCACTGGAGCACGCCGGCGGCGACGGTCGACGTCGGAACTGGCCGGAAATGGCTCGGCTCGGGTCTAGGACGGCCGGGATGGCTTCGCTAGGGTTTGGCGGGCTCGCGCGGGGTGAAAAAGGGGTTGGCTTGGCTTCGGATTGGGCTCCCGATGCGAGCGGCGGCGGCGGCGCAACTATGGCGCCACGACGGCCGGCGGCGCGCGGGCGGAAACGGCTCGGGTTCGACTCGGTTTGGCTGGGCTTCGCACGCACGACACCAGCGCGTGCAGGTGCGTGACGTCGCAGGCATTTCGGGGGTGCGCGTGCGCGGGTTCACGGCTGCCCGTGTCCGCGACACGGCCTCGGCGTGCGCGCGCGGCGAGCGGAGCTCGGCCGCTGCGGCCTTGGCTGCTGCTCGGGCGACGGCGGCTGCGGCACGAAGGGGCCCTGCACAAGATCGATGGCCACGGCTCGAAGACCGGGTCCCAGGGGGCTAGCAAGCGGCGGCGGCGGCGCTCGGCCGGAGACAGGGGAGAAGAAGGGGAAAACGCGGCGGCGCTCACCTAGGGGCTAGTAGTGGTACGCTGTAGCTCGGGGAAGTGTTTGCGGTGCTCCTCTGGTGCTCGTGCTCCTCCTCCCGTCCTAGGTCCGGCTCCTCGTCGGCGACTCCCTGGGCGGCGGCGTTGGCTCTGGCGGCGGCGACGCGGGGAAGGAGCTTCGGCTTCCCTTCCCTTCCTCCTCTCCTTCACCGGCCCTCCTCTGGTCCTCCTCTTCCCTCTCCTCACACGAATTGGGGACTAGAAACCCCAATGGGGCGGCGGCGGCTTGATTTATAGGGCGGCGGGGCTGATTTATAGGGCGGCGGCTGCTAGGGTTTGGGCACGGACGGCGAGATAGGGATGCTCGAGCGGCTGCGGACA
This sequence comes from Echinochloa phyllopogon, assembly GCA_033239725.1. Lineage (NCBI taxonomy): Eukaryota > Viridiplantae > Streptophyta > Magnoliopsida > Poales > Poaceae > Echinochloa > Echinochloa phyllopogon. The sequence goes on from BTCW01000002.1 coordinate 3,657,032, forward strand.
CGCGGCGCGTATCGGACGGGCCGCACAGGGGGCGATGGGACCGGCCGGGTGGTTGGAGCTCACGGGTGCGCGCTCGGGAGAGAGAGCAGAGCGACGCGAGGAAGATGACGAGGGGGAAGAAGAAGGCTGACAGGTGGGGTGCGCGCGTCAGCGAGAGAGAAAGACGACGCGGTGGCGACGCGGGGAAGGATGGGCCGCGCTGGGCCGAAAGGCCGAGCAGGCCGGCTGGTTCGCTGGCTCGGGAAAAAGAAGTTGAGGGGCGTTCGATGGACTTGGCTTCGGGAATTTGGCCCACGAACAGTTGGAAGGGTTTGACAATTAGTTTGGCCAATTAGAGTTTGAATTCAAATCTAGAATTTGAATTCAAACCAACCAAAAATCCAAATAAATCCAAATAACTCCAAATCACACTATTTCATCCTTAGCACTTCAAATTAATTTTAAATTTCAAATTTAAATTGCCTAGGAATTTAGGGAGCAATTAGAAGACACTCTTATATGTTTGTTGACTTGCACAAAATTCATCAAAAAATTTTAAATTCACATTTTTGCACTCAACAAATCCTAGGGGTATTTTTAGGGTTGTTACAGGCGGCGCCTTGGTGGCGGGGTTGGGGGCTGACTGGTGCTAGCTGGTAGCGCCATGGTGGCATCTTGGGCTGTGCCGGGCTTCTCCGGTTGAAGTGTCATGGTTGCGGAGCGGCCTTCTGTCATTGGTCGAGAGTGTGCTGCAGGAATGGGTCCCGGGCGTAAGCTTCCACTGTCGATGGCAATGATGGAGGTGCCCTCGTGGCGTCGCTTTCCCTGCTGAGGGCATCATTGAGGGCTACCATGTCTTTGCAGCACGAGGATTTCAGGGTGAAAATCCAGTCCTCCTGTGGACGTGCGACGACGGCGCCAGTGGCGTCGTGCCCTTCTTGGAGGCGTTGCATCTGGAGACCCATCTTGGCTTGTGGTAGTGTGGCAGTGGTCGGCTGGTGTTGTTGCCCTATGCATTGCGGCTGTGGTGGTGCGCTTGGTCCGTGTTGGCAGGGAGATGCTGAGGGCCCATAGGGGTGTAGCCTCGGGTCGGAGCGCTTGGTGCAGTGGTGATCTCGGTGATGGTTGGGCGGAGGTGTTGCTCTCAGAGTAGGTTCAAGTATCCGAGTCCTTGACAGAGGAGTTTGGGGCGTAGGATGAGGCGAGGCCCCCACGCAAAGTGGTCGGGATCGGTGGTTTCATTGGTGCTGCAATGAGAGTGTTCTACCGAAGCAATGTCGGAGCAGAGGGATCGACGACCGAGTGTGTGCGGCTTGATAGTGATAACCCATGGTGGAGGAGTTTAAGTGGCCACTTGTGCTTGCAGCGGGTTACGACTTCGGACGTGGCACAGCGTTGGCGACGACGGCACGGGTTGCGGTGGCTTTTTTGGCTCTTCTCCCAGGTTGGGGTGGTGTAGTGTCTTGTTGTGTGCGTTGTTCGTGTGCGTTGTTTGTACGTGGTGGCGTTCGCTTCGGCGCGTGATGTACAATTGCTTCTTCTTCTTAAATGAATCGGCAGCGCTCCTGACTTTGTTTCAAAAAATGAAAAGGAGCCAGGCAAAGAAGCGATGTTTGCCTTCCACCCTTGCCTTCTAGATAGCCTTGGCATTGAAAGAACAGAAGGCCCCTCTGAACTGGACTTGATATGCCGACTTTGCAGTGTAACAACCATCAGACGTCCACTATTTCCACACAATTTGATCTGGCTGGTCATTAATTCAACTGAACCTCCTCTATTAATCCCCACTACCTTACAAACTCAGCTATCTCCTCTCCTGAACTCATTTCCGCAGCTGAGGGCTCGCTGTAATATATAGCTATAGTTCTGATCGACGCGTGCGAGGTCCCCTGCTGCCATGGGCAGCAAAAACCCTGCTGGCTCGTGGTCACTGCTACTGCGCTGCTACCCACCTGCATGCATCCATGCATGAATGAATAATTGTGCCAAACGTGCAGAGGCCATGCGTGCCCACGCACGACGACATGCAGAGATGCTCGATCATCAGATGCAACCACCGCTCGTGATCGTGAGCTAGGCCTAGCTAGGATGATATACGGAGATATATACACGGCCAATCGATACAATACAATCGAGGATCGGAGCTAAAAAAGGGCCACAGTACCTAGGAAACTATACGCACGGAAATGTGGATGCAGTGCAGATATACGTACATATCAGAATCATGAGACGATGCAGATACTTTGCATTCAGATCCCTGCAACCGTCATTATTGATTTCTCGTAGTGTTTGTGTCGTCCCGACAGGGCTTAGCTTCTACAAAAGAAAACACAGCAAAATTGAAATCGATCAATAATATGTCTGATGATTCTCCCTCGAGGACTGAAATTGAAATGAACCACGGCCCTGACATACTCCTAGTGAAGCATGTGCTGTGCTGCTGCAGCACGTACGCGCGTACGTGTACGTACAGGCCTGCAGACTTGTCGATCGAGTGACCACTGACCACTGAGCCCCAGCAGCTGGCCGCGCCGCTTGTCGGCTTCCGGGGAGAATCCTCACTCTAGCTAGGTGCACCTCAAATCCTCAATCACACACGTACGGCAGCATTGTCTGCAGGTCATCTTTCATCATAGTCATCAAAACCTCTTTTTAGCGATCATCTCATCTCTTTTTATCTCTCACCAGTGTCTTTTTACTTTGATCTGCCAAGCCCTCGTTCCCCTGTCTGCCTTCCGGTCGGCTTTCTTGCCACTTGCGTTGCATTGCATGCTCCTAAGCTTACTCGTCAGCTTTGACAAAATGACGCATCCATCAGCTTTGACTCATCAGCTTATTACTCCTTAGTAGGCTGTTTTTTTCTCATCTCTTCCACATCTCCTGCCGGAATCTATATATTCACCTTTGTATTATTTGAGAAAATTGGTCTAGTGGTTGAGATGATTGGTGGAGAAGACGGTCAGGGGTGTCATCCGTTGCAATATTGCTAGTGGAAGAATTGGATTGGAGAATAGAAGAAAAAGGTGGACCGATCATCGAATCGGTGAGGCTAATGGTTCACTAGTTTAGTGCCCAACTATTAGATTGACATGTCAAATTACGGTTCAAAAATAGATTATATGTTGGATATACTCCCTTCTTCACAAAAGAAACTCCTTATAAAATGGTCAATGAAGTTCTTTTTTGATACTTATGATCAATGAAGTTGGGTCTTAACTCTCAACCTATATATCAGTTTTTGTTATACTGGGTTGACTTTCCAACAAAATGTAGCACAGGTCATGCTCTTTAGATCAGTTTCTTTTTTTTTTGAAAAAAAATACAGTGTAGCTTAACATTGTACCAAATTTTGCCACTGCAGATAAGCCTACATGTTGCAGCTAATTCAGAAGCTTGTTCGTTCCACAGTGATAATTGGACCTGTTCTACCAACTTGTTCAGCTCATGGATGCCTCAGTTAGTTCGATTGAACACTTGAGCCACACTTTCATGCCCTGGTTAATTACCCTGTGCTCCCTCAGGCCGGCGCAGGCGGTCCCCCACGTACGAGAACGCACACGCGCGCATCCGGACACGCGTGAATGCAGTTCAGTGGCCTCACTCACTCTCAGTCTCATTCACTCACTCACACTCTCACCAGTCACAGGCAGCAGCAGTCACTGCACATGATTACTGTGAACGCAGCGGACACCTGGAAAGCCTCGCCAAACCAAAGCCTGCCAACAGCTTAGCCCACCACTCCCATCTCATCTCGTCTCCTAGCTCTCTTTCTCTTCTCCCCAATACTTAGCAAATATCCTATCCTATTTAGCTCTCTCCCCCTCTGCTCTTCTTCCTCCTCCTCCCTCTCCTTTCTTCACATCTAGCTCAGACACCCAACCATTTCAAAGCTGACGCGCATAGGGTGATCCAGGCCTAGAAGATTCAGAGATTAAGCTGCATAAGCATCCTCTGATTCTGCATTAATCTCATTCCCATCCTTAATCCACTCTCTCGCACACACACATACTCTCACCGGCCTGTTTCTAAGCAAGAGCTACTCAAGCACACATCACATTTGCTAGATGGTCCATTTGTTCCAATGCAGAGGAAGAAGTGCTCACATGCCCCTGCGGCCTCTCTTCTTCTCCATCCTCCTCCTCCTCCTCACCTCTTCCATGGAGATAGCATATTCAGATGCCAGTAAGTATTTTTTTCCCTTTCATCCCCCTTCATTCATTGTTCTTGTGACATCACATTATTGGAGGCTTGCTTTTTTTTTAACCAACCAGCACGAGATTGCGCTAATTTCATTGAAAAAGAGGGGGACATTGTAGGCTTGCTGATTCTTAGTTTCTTACCCAACTACTCTTTGGTTTTTGGAATTTCAGGGAGTCTGCCGCTGAGGCTACTAGAGATCAAGGTAATTTTGCTGGCGCGTTGCTTGATCTATCCAACATGAATGCATGATGTTTATATATGTCGCTCGCTTCATTTTTTGCTAACTATGTTTCGAATGTGCATGTGTAATTCAATTCTGAATCGATCAGGAGCAGGATGCAGCAATCAGAGGCGAGATGGAAGGGATCAGGAGGGCTCTGATCGGGTCGAGGCCTCCGAGATGCGAGAGGGTGTGCATCCCCTGCGGCCACTGTGAGGCAGTGCAGGTGCCCGTCGTGCCGCAGGATCGCCATCAGAAGCAGGCCGCTGCCATTGGCGCCGCCATGTTCACCTACAGGGTGGACGGCATCACCAACTACAAGCCGCTCAGCTGGAAATGCAGGTGTGGAGGCACCATCCTGGATCCATGAACAAGAAGAAGAACACATCACAGAGGATGCAAGTCGATCGCCATTGCTGTGCAGAAAATTAGGAATGTAAAAACCACTTCTTTCTTTCCTCCTGTTCATCCTCCTCTTGTTCCACTGGTTTGCGTCTCTGCTGTTCTGTTCCTTCTCCCAGCAATTGCTCCCTTAATTTTTGTTCCAGTGAGGTTGGAGATGTGGGGAGATTCGGATTGTTTTGAGCTGCAAATCACATCTAATCAAATTTCTTGTATAGTTAAGCACGTACTTAAGCTAAGTAAGTAAGCATGCAGCAGGTTTTGTCAGTTTGGCATTGAATGCAGTTGATTTGGTCCTGAATCAGAGGTGGAGGCGATTAAATCTGTTGAGTGCATTCAATTCGCAAACTAGTGTACAGTGCGTGGGGACAGAGCAAACATCTGCCCTCTGCTCTTCGTCTGTGCAAGGTAGCTCGGAGAAATCATCATGCATCGATGCATGGTAGGAGTAGCTGGTGTGCGCCAGATTGTTAGGTAGCTGCCATTGCTACAGCCTACAGGGCAGCTACGTAGCACACAACCCATTTGTGTCCAGTATTTTGATGATTCAGGTTGTGTTAAAATCGAATATCCGATCCCTGCACTAATATAGTAGTATTATTGTTTCGAGTTCTAAGGTTGTAGTGGAAGTAGTCTTCGGGCCCCTGTATTTTTTGTCAGATGCGCACATAGCTAGCCGATGCTTGAAAAAGCATTGTCCTTTTGCTTTGGAAGAGCAAAATGCATAACCCAATTGTCCCTCTGAACTTCAAATACTGAGGATGTGTGCTGCAGCCAACACATTATCTCTTCCAATATATCAAATTGACTTTTTTATTCTAAAATGGTGTATGTCTAGATATTCGTCATGAATTTGTACGTTTTTCCTTAACCATCTAGATATATAACTGAAAACTTTGTACTAAAAACAGGGCTGTGTGACCGGAGAGATTTCCATTTTCTAAAAAAAGTTCAACCTTTGATGGTTTTCCAAAATATCACATATTTGCTATATTTTGAATATATTTAATATTATATTGATCTTCTTCAAAATGGGGTCTTGGTGATTGTGTCGTCTCCGCCGACATTTGCTTCAAAATTGGAGTGTGTGCGGTTTTACTGCCTCCGTCTAAAAAAATGCTATATATTCTCTAGATTTGGTTAGAGTCAAACTATCTCAATTTTGATTAGATATACAATTAATAGTATCGACATTTATCATTTCAAATACATACCATATGAAAATATATGATATATTAAGAATCAAATGATATAGTATGGTAAATATTAGTGTGTTTTTACAAATCTGGTCAAATTTATAAAGGTTTCTATGTTTGAATTATTGTATCTTTTTTAGTACAAAGGGATCGGAGTAATACTACCTGAGACAAGAGTTAGTACGGAGTAGATTGCTAATGCCAAGGGTCCAGCACTGATTGAGGTGGGCGTGTGCACGGAGAGACACATGTGCTTGGAGGCTGAAATGCTGACGGATTATTCCACCCCGACACAGTGAGAGAAGTGGCTCGCGTTGGCACAGAACATTTTCTCTACACATTAATTTTCTTCGCCGCTGAAAAGTAGATACGCAGAAAGAAAGAAAGAAAGAAAGAAAGAAAGAAAAAGATAAAGGGGTGGTTGAGATATATAAATGATTGGAGCTTTCTGCTGGGCGACGGATCGACGACGAGGCCGGCAAGCTGCCGCCGGACCACCGGAAAAGAACGAAGGCGGGGCTTGACCGGCGCCATGGACGGTAGCTTAGCCCGGGCGGAGAGGAGTGGCTGCTGTCTCCATGCATGTGGGCATCAGGCAGCTAGCTAAGCATGCATCTGGACATCTGATGGTGGTGTGTGGTGTGCTCTCGCTTTCATGTCCCTGCTGGAGCCGGACTCGTCCTCCCTGGCCGGCCATGGCTAGCTGCTGCGGGCATTGTCACTGCGCCCTGGCTAGCTGCATGCTCGCCGGCGCCAACCGCAAGCAGGCGCGTGCGACCACATCATCTGTATGTAGGCCAGCTGATTAATTATTGGAAGTCTTGAAGCAACTATTATTACTTACTTCCAAAACGATGCAGGACCAATAAGCTTGATTAATAAGCTTGAGCTGAGCGCGTTACTGGAGCTGGAAGACGACGGTGGATGGTAGTGGACACACTCCAGCGAGTGGAGTGACGACGGATGGGACTTGGAGGATTCGCAGTAGTAGCTATTCATTCAAGGCACATAATCCACACGTGACAGAGTTAGACAACCTGCTTAATTATATGGCGTATGCTTTTTTTTCCGACTTACCATGAGCTAGTGAGTGACGACTGCCCATTGTTACTCTTTTTCCAATTTTTTAGACGAAAAATAAACGTTGGCACGACGACTATTGCCAAATCAACTTTTCTTATCAGCATTATAAGAGGAATCAACTATACATATCTTTAGATTTTTCTTATTTAATACGGAGTATGAAATATTTTTCTCATCATGAAACTAAAATATTTTTTAAAACTAATAACTAGTCTGTCGCCCTTCCTAATCTCTATTGCAAGACAGTATCTTGTGTGTCGATTTCTACGATGAGTCCCACACCACCTAGCTACTGGTGCCCCACCGCCTCGCCGTGCTGCCCACCCACATCGTTGTCGCAACTAGACAAGCCTTCCACTAAATGATCTTGAACTTCTTCTTTTTTCTACTAAAAAATGATCTTGAACAGATTTTTTTTTATAAATCATTAACATTTTTATGGGGCCAAAACATTTCGCTTTGTGTGCAAAAAATAGTTCAGGTTCATGATCGAGAAAATGATTCGGATTCAAGAAAAATATACTCTAGAATCATGAAAAAGTTGTTCTAGTTTCAAGAGAAAATGTGCTAAAGGTTGTTAGATATATGGGCTGGCCCATATAAATAGTCCTTAATAAATCTAAAAAGCCCATTAGCGTTGAAGAGGTACACCATCTACTAGTACCGTATTGCTAATAGATGAGGGTCTGTGAGTTTTCCTTCATATAATTACGGATCACCTCTTCATGTAAAAGACGCATCACCCCTAGGCTTGGAAACTCTTGAGGAAGTCTGTTTTGACTTAGATAGAATTTTCCTCTTTCTCACTACTACACCGCCTCCGTAGTCTACTTCATCCCAAGCGTCGGCGTGATCCTGCACCGGGAGAAGGCGAATAAGCTTTTTGGGAAACGCTTCGCGCAACTGCTTGAGAGCCCGTCGTCTACAACGCCAGTTGCTGTGCGCCGTTCGCAACATCGACATCGCTCTGACAGTCCTCGTCACCATGGTTGTGCCTGCTAAGTACGTACGTCGCGAACAGATTTATTTTTACATCATGTTTTTTCAGTTCGTTATGATGTGCTTGATGATTACTAGTATGTTAGATGATTGCATGCTAATTTTAATTCTGGTCATGTTTAATACTGCTCAGAATTTAATCATTAAATTGCCTATTTCTTCAACACGGGTTCAGCCAAAAACAATGTTCTATGTTACTGGAAAAGGTTCTACCACTTATAAAAATTGAATAAATATTCATCTTGGTTCTTATTTTATCACATTAATTCTAATCAACTAAAAAGGTTCAACAGATTTACGGTGTAAAATTTAAAATATAACCCACCCACGCACGCACACGATACATGTTGCTTCGGCCCATACAAGGCAAAAGGTGAAGCCCATGAAAAGCTCAACCTAAACAACGGCCCATCACGGGAGAGTACTACTACTAATGAGGCTTGTGAATCCTGATGGACCAGGAAACGCGGGCCTTCACTCTGGAGCAGGCCTGCGTCGTGGGCTCGTGGAAGGCTGGCACGAATGCTGGGCCGGACGACTGCAACGGCATTGTTGTTGATTGGTTATTGGCTTCTGTGTAATAATATAATCTAGAGCTGATGAAAATGAAATGGCCAAATAAGAAAATAAAAAGAAACACCGAGCTCGAAGAAGCAAAATGTATACAGTTGTCACCAAGAAAAGTGGCATCTATTCTATTGTCCTCTACTATATCAAATGGTTCTGACACAAAAACACTATCGAGAATCCAAACACAATTAGGACATGCTGCTATACACTGCATCAAGAAGACTAGCCGTGAAGCATGGCTGCCAACTTTGCACACCAGCCAGCAGCAACACACGCTCATTAAACAACACCAGCGCTAGCAGCACCACCTGTTGTTTCACCAGCAGGCCTACTAACGATCCCAGCATGGAAGAGCAATGCCCAAACAAGTGTGATCAGCTCTCCACCTCTGGCGATGGCCTTCTTGTGCCCTTTCAGATTGTTCGATGGCGCAACATACACGATCATCTCTGCCCAGAAGCCTGCTAGGATTGCCCAAGCTGCTGTCTCCTCACTCTCACTGAACTCTACTAATTGCTTTCCGAGCCTCACTCCATTCTGCAACACCAAATGGTTTGATCCTTCAGTTAGCAGTTTCACCAGAACATGGTACTGAGCCTTAGGCGTCGATGAACCTGTCACAGCATACAGGCCCTTGTCAAGGGCACGCTTGGCATCCTCCTTGACATCCTCATACAGGCCCTTGCTCCATGCAACCTCGTCAGGAAGAAGCTCCGGGGACCAGGTCATAAGGTAGGCACAGTAGCGTGACAGGTGAGTGGCTGCAATCTTGTGTTGATCAGAAATCTGTGGACATTGATCTGTATCATTATCATGACAATAAGGGTGCCTCACCTCAAGGATGCATGTGGCAATGTGCCATGTAAGTATGATATCAGATGTGCTCTTGCCATTGCAGGCCCAGAGGAAGCTTTTTCCAACCTGGCTCCGGTGCAGAGATGTCTTGCCATTACCTAGTTGGCACCCCTTGCTGCTGGCAGTTCTTCTTAGCGCATCCATAATGCAAACCTTGACTGCTGCTGGCAACTTAACCTTACTCTTCTCATCTGGCAAATGGGTGAGACGACTAAGAAGACAAATCAGGGTTGTCCTTGCAGTTGGCTGAAGCACCAATACTGAGCATTGACCGATTTTTTCGTCCCAATGATTCAGTAGCTTGAGTCTGCATTTCAGCAAAACGTAAACAATCCATCTGTGCATTCCCATTGGATGTTGCAAAGCGGCAAATTTTACACAGTGGCATATAAGGGCTACTTTTGTCCAGTTGGAGCAAATGTAGGAAGCAATATCCCTCAGCTCAGCGATCAGGACTAGAACAAGAAGCACAAATTCCGGCAACACATCGAAGTACAAGCTCCCAAATTTTTTATACCGTGGTTCGCTTACCGTCTGCGGTTTATTGCACCAGAACTCGCAGTGGATCTGATTGCGGCCTTGCTTGTGCACCTCAGCTGCAAAGACAACAATGAAGTATCCAGCCACGATGCAGTAGCCTATGCTCAAGAGTGAGATAAAGACACTCAAGATAGGCAGCCAACACTTAGCGTAGGATATTGGGAGTGATGAATAGTAGTAATCATTAATGAAGGAAAGCTCATCTGCAATTACCCTGAACACCCTTTCATGCTCACCATCCTTCTGCAACAACCTCCAGAAAAACTTGACTCTCCTGGAGCCACCAATAGCAATGTCATACTTTGCAAATCGACATCTCAACAGCTTGAATAATGCAATGGACAGGCATAAGTCTTTTGGTCTTGGCGTTGATGTCGGAAGCATATTGTCCAACTGCCAAACTGTGTCAAGGGTCACCAAGCCAATGCTGTCAATAGCCGGCATCCATGAGTCGCTGAACACATATCCCCAAGGTTGCTTCTCCACTTTCCTACTATCTTCTTCCATAACCAAGAGAGGAGGAGGAAGAAGTGCATCCTCACCTGCCGTTGGTTCACCATGCCGGCTTCTTCCTTGTTGTAGCTGTTGCATGTAGCCAAAAACAAGACTAGGATTGCGTGCCAGTGCAAAGGATTTCCGTGCCTCTCTGAAAGAATAACATTTGAACCAAGTTTTGGCACACATGAGAGCAAAAGGCGCGAACATAATCTTGGAACAGATGAGAGTGATCGGCCCGTGGTTTTCACTAGGTGAAAACTGGAAGAGCCCATGAAAAAACCGTTTATTTGTGATGCTGGCACCTAGGTAAAAGGTCCAAATCCCCCTGAGAAGTAGCTCTGGAGGAGGCCCAATCTTACGACCTTCTCTAGTATCAATGGCAACAACTGAGGCAGTATTGATTGCAGCGATCTGAACTAGGAATGCCCATGTTATGACCATGCAAGGGTGGAATACTGAATGACATAACGCTGCCAAGGTTGTGCTGTCGTTATGTGAGTTGACATAATCATTGGAATTGTCACCTAGGGTGGAAACAACATAGGAGATGATGGGCAAGAACAGTGTGTTGGCTCCGAGGAAGATGAAGCGGGTGAAACGGTGGTGGCGGTAGCGCTGGCCATAGCCGCCGATCCCTACCATTACTCCGGTCATGGCAGCGCTTGCGAGCAGCATTGTGTTCCCCAACCATATCTGCCGTCCCATGGTGTTGTAGAAGGCTGCCACGGCAACACTGGGGCAGCTCATCTGTTCTTGCAATGCAGCATTGGAGCAGACTCCAGTAGGAGTCTGTGGATCCATAGCCTACTAGCTGATTGCCAATTTACAAAATCATTAGAAGAAGGAATCAATGGTGCATATGTTCTAGCTAACACAGAAGTAAAAGCACAGACTAATAGTAAATATATGCCAACTAGTGTAATAAATAAAGCAACTACATACTAGCATCAAATTCAGTTTGTAGATACGTATACTAGTAAATTAATATAGTCAAAAGAGTTACCGTTATGTGGGTGGAGATCTTGCTGATGGGCATGCAATGGCCTCACCCATGTATAGCTCAAATTGTTGTGCAGATCAAAGGCCATATGCATAAGTAATCATTCATCAACCTGCAGCACACTGCAATTGCCATCCCACATCCATAGCAGCTCAGATGATATGGTCGGAGAGGCATGCGCTTCTTTATTCTTTGTCGGCCTTGTGTCTTTATCTTTCAAAAGAATCAAGCTTTGCCCACATGCTGTCTGCTTTGACTAGTTTGTACCTAGTACAGATCCTCCTGCTCTTTATCTATTGCCAGGCTGATTAATTGGCACCTTGGATGGAAAGATCATTTCCCGGCCAGCTCCACAGATATTGATCAGACTGTTAAGGTAAAAAGTGCATTCACTACCAGAATGATCAACATCTGCACCGGTTGGGAACCGGCTTTAGCACCGGGTATCCCAACCGGTGCAGATCTTCCGAGGCTAAAGGGGTACCCCTTTAGCACCGGGTTGAATAACCGGTGCTAAAGGGTCCAGACACAACCCGGTGCTAAAGGGTCTGCCCCGCAGCGCCTTTAGCAGGGCCTTTAGCACCGGTTCCAGACACAACCCGGTGCTAAAGGGCCTGCCTTTAGCACCGGTTGCTGTCTGCAACCGGTGCTAAAGGCCCCGGATTTCTTTTTTTTTTGCTTTTTTCAGTAGCCATGCATGCACGTCTATATACGTATATATTCTACTACGTGTATTCTAATGCGTATTCGGCCGACTCTATATTCATATTAGCTGACATTTCATCAAAATAGAAGACATATATATTACAAAATTAGATATTCATGCATGTCAACTCGAGTTATATATATTTAAACTGTATTTTCTACTTAATTAAGATTGACGACTTGTTGAACTGTCCGGCACGTCCTCCAGTACTGGCATGTGGAATTCTCCTCGAGGATTGACGACCTCGTCCCAGATCCATCCGACGAGTTGTTCTGCAATTGCGTCAATTCTTTCTAGCTCTAGAGACTCTTCCTTCAAGCTCAACATCTATAATTTACAAATAATTGAAAGATATTTAATCCGCCGAGTTGGAGACAATAATTGTGCACTTAATAATAATAGAAATGTGTTTATTATTACGTACCATAATATCGTGTTGTGTAAGCTTTTTATGTCCCCAATTCCACATGTAATCGCAAACATAGTATGCACATAAATTATTTCCCTTCCCCTGTTTGGCACACTGTCGACCAAAAGAAATTAAGTAAAATTCATATAATATATTAGCCGAGGCCTACATGTACAAATTACTTGCTTACCGGAAAGCCAATGTTCCATTTTAGTGTTTCATGTTGAATACCCGGGTGTTCTTGATGAAATTGATTCCAGGCCCTGCGAACAAACAAATTGAGTTAAGTCATTGCGAGTGTAAGGGGTGAATTAAGTAGGGGAAAATATACATCACCTTGTCATCATGTCCATGATGTTTGTAGTTTTTCTATTGGAGTGTGCAATGAATCAAAGACGTTCACGACACCCCGGTCAGGACACAATATTATTAGGAACCGGTGGAATCTGTATACATGTATACATTATAATCAGAAATGAAATAGTACACAGACAGTATAAGAAGAAGCCTGTGTATGTACTCACTCGATGTTGTAGGGATTAGTATGGAGTCGCAGTAATTTTGTTTCTTAATATACTTGTATAGGTTTCCATATGTTTCCTCAGGATTCATCAATATCATTTCTTCACTTATCCTTCGAGGATCTACGAAACCAACGTCATATATTGAGGATCTCCGACATTTTTGAATCTCCATTCTGCATATGTTAAGCAATAAATAAAGCCCGCGTCAGCATAGATTGGAATTATTGTTTTCAAACTGTGAATTATAAGCAACAACAAAGTACTTACAGTGTCCAACAGGTGATCAAATCCACGTCCATGGCGTCGCGGTGGTACAGCTCATATATATCACGAAACCTCAGCCAGACCCAATCCTCGTCACCATTGTAGAAATCATGGTCCTTCACGCCTACTTTGATCATGCGCCGTTTATTCCTTCTTGATTCTTCCAAGTACCACTCATGGAATCGACGCATCTTCGTCTGTAGCTTGCTCTCCATTTCAGGAGGGACCATAGGCTCGCCAAGCTTAAACGGCCACTTCAACGTTGTGTTTACAGGAACCTCTTCTTCCCCTAGGACTTGCGCTCTGGATAGTCCAGTCTCGGCCATTACTCGTTGCACGTTAATCTCGTCCAGAGATGGCAATGGACCCAAGGGCCAGTGAGGTTGCTCGCCGAGCTGAGGAACCTTTTTATATGGGCCCGCCTCCTTATCTGCAGCCTTCCGCTTCCGGCGAGATTTCAGTAATGAGCGGTCATAGTCTGTTACTATTACTTCCTTCTGTTGACCCTTGCTCAAATTACCGAGGAATGACTTGACGACAGTGGGATGAAGCTTCGGCTCCGGCTCCGGTTTTTTCCTCCACTCGGCCATTTGCCTCTTTGTGTCTGCTTTGACCGAGGCTTCGAGCTCCTCTAGAGTCTTCTCACCCGCTCTTTTCTCTGGTGCGGGCTTCTCTCTGGTTTTCCGCGCCTTCTTCCCTGGTGGAGTGGGGGCAGAGGCTTTAGTGCGACATCCCCTCTTCGGCGGAGGGGGCGGAGACCTCCGCGGCGGAGGAGACGGAGACCTCTTCGGCGGAGGAGACGGGCTTGCATCAGGAGCTCCTGGAGAATCGTCATGATCCGGTGGATCTCTTGGAGACGGTGGAGGTGACGGAGGCTTGTTGGTAGCCGCAGGTGTACCAGGTATGACGACGTCTGCCTTGCTCCATAGAATGATGCAGTGAGAACACTGACCGAGTTTTGTTTCTCTGTCACCTCCGGGGATGTCAAGTTCCAAGTCTTCCCAATTGGTGACGACTTGCTCCACCTCAACAGGTACGTAACCATGTGGAATGTCATTGCAGTGCCATTTTTGCCCTTCTTCCACACGTTTGGTCATACCGTATGCGACCTGATAATTTAGTAGTCACAAAGAAAGTTAGTAAATGAATGGTATTTACGGTGAAATGTATGCAGTACGAACTAAGGTCGCATACGTACCACCACAGCTAAGTTCTTCTGCCTGACGACAAGCTCGCACGCGGTCCGTTGAGTTATTTCATCCACGGGGTAACGGACCGGTTTGGCGGCCTGTGTGGAAGCGTGACTGCTTTGATATTGTTGTGGAGGGCTAATAAGGGCCGCATCTTGGAGAGGTGCATGCTCTGTGGAACCGGTCCCGCCTGGTGCATGCTCTGTGGAACCGGTCCCGCCTGCGGCTTGTTGGAGAGGTGCATGCTCAGTGGAACCGGTCCCGCCTGTGGCTTGTTGTATCTGCAGCCATGCTACCTTCATCCGTCGCTCCATCTCTGACTTCATTTCTTGGAGCTTTGAGCCCTGGGCGGCAACCGTTTGCTCTAGGTCTCTCACCCTCTGCTCATATTCGACCTTCTTCCTCGAACGGCTCCTATAGGTGGCGGCGTGCTCTTGAAAACCTTTCTTCCATGAGATGCTTGTGCCTACGCCGCGCGTCCGTCCAGGATGCTCCTTGTTCCCTAAGGCATAGGTTAGCTCATCTCTGTCTCTATCAGCAACAAATTCTCCCCTCTCAGATGCCCTGAGGATATCGAGGAGACGCTGAGCTAGTTCTCGCAAGTCCTCGGGAAAAACTAAGGAGCCGTCGATTGGGCTCAGGGTGCCTCTATGACCATAGTACCAATGCTTGGTCCTTGTGGGCCAATCATGTGTCGCTGGAGTGATGCCTCTAGCATATAGATCTTCTTCCATCTTCTCCCATTTAGCGATGCTTGCCTTGTAACCTCCCGAACCCATCTTATGAGAGTACTTATTTGCGGCGTTTCCAGTGTTTCTAGCGCTAGCCGTTGCACCCTCTTCGGAGGTTTTGTACTCAAGGAATGCTTCCCACTCGTCATCAGTGATCTTCTTATACTTCTCAGGATCCGGGGCCTCTCCGGTTTTGAGAAAATGCTAGTACAACTTCTTCTTGAAATCCTGAAACAGAACTGCCATCTTCTTCATTGTCCAATCCATCAGTTCTGCTTCATGAGTGCTAGGCCAGTCGAATATTGCCTTTAATTCCCTCCATAGCATCTCCTTCTCTGTATCGGGGAGCACGTACTCCTCAGTGGGGTCCGTGGACTTCCATTTTTTGATACTAATGGACACATTGTCCCATACAATTACCCCGCACTGAGATACAAATTTCTTGGCCACTTTTGGGGGCTCAACTGGCTCCACGTCATCCTCCACTCGAGTGATGTGAAACTTGACATCCTTCAGCTTCTTCGTGGTCGATCGTTTTGATTTCTTAGCTCGACTTGTAGAAGCAGAGGCGGCCTACACAAATTACATATATACGAGATGATATAGAGATGGTATACATAATTGACATGTACAGTACAAATTTATGTTATCTATATACACACCTGACTAGACGAGGGCTCGTTACCGGCCCCTTCAATAGTGCTGCCTTGGACACGTTCGCCCTGGACATTGGCGGCCCCTTCAACATTTTCGGCCCTTGCAACATTGTCGCCCTGGATATTGTCGTCCCTTCCAATGATCCCCAACACATCATCCATGGACATTGGTTGTGTTACAATATTAAAAAGTTGATTCGCAAAGAACGTGTCGTTGTCCTCTTGCATGGGTGGGACAGGGCTGTTGTTGTCCTCTTGCATGGGTGGGACGGGGTTGTTGTTGTCCGCCATCTATAGAATTAAAAATAATTGATAAGAAATATATACAAAGCATACATATTCCCAATATTTCTAACATTTTCGCTAAGGGGGTCGGTGCGTGAAAAACGGATTCGCCAAGGGGTTCGGGTGCGCGGTGTGAATTGATTCGCTAAGGGTTCGGGTACGCGACGCGAAGTGGTTTGTTAAGGGTTCGGGTGCGCGACGCGAACGGGTTCGCTAAGGGGGTCGGTGCGCGAAAAACGGATTCGCTAAGGGGTTCGGGTACGCGGTGGGTTCGGGTACGCGATAGAATTTCCGATAATAAACATTTTCGATAGTATACATGTCACACCCGATTTTAAAGGCAAAACCAGATGCATCTCATATGTGCGCCAGGATCAGTTTACACACATATGGTAGACGTCACAAGTGAATATCCATAACCATGCATAACGAAAGAGTGTTATTGTGCATTTATTACAATCTCAGAGTTGACTCAAATATCATAGCGGAAGACTTAAATAAACGTTCATCTAACGAAGCAAAAGTGACTCCAACTCCACAGGCATTGACTGGGGGAGACTCGCCTAGAACTCCTCAAAATCAGTAGTGAAATCCTCAAAATTCTCCCAATCTGAGCAGCATTCCGGGTGTAGTTGATGCAATAAAAGAAAGAAAGAAAACAAGCATGAGCACATGACGTACTCAGCAAATGTAATATGACATACAAGGCTGAGGCAAAAAGGTTGGCTGACCATACTGCAGTAAGCACTTTTAGTTGGTCAAGTTTTATTAAGCAACTATTTACTATCAAATGAAAGTATATACCACCCACAAATTAATGAATGTCATATTCCCAACATATTCATATAACCACAATTTAGATCATGTTCAAGTATGATTATCATGTAAGGGTCCAGGCCGCTCTTGACCGTGAGCACGGCTGTTATAACAGTTTTACACTCTGCAGAGGTTGTACACTTTCACCATAAGCCGCGTAAAAGTTCAAGAGAACTTTAAACCCAACCATGCCGAGGGGGCCAATCCTCTTAAATCACACTGCCGAGGTGTGACCGCATAGGGACGCTACGAGGCCTTTACAAAGATTCCTTAGTAAATAGTAACCCGCTAAGGTTTCCGGTTCAGAAGCAAAGCATAACCCTCCCTAATGAGATCTGTCTCTTACCAAAGCCCACAGCTCAAGAGGACCGAGCTATACCCCGTCAACCGCCGCGCCTCTTGCCCCTTTCGGGTAAGGTTACCATCCACTAAAGTCCCTAATTAGTTAGCCAAGACCAGAGCCATATGGTACTTATGGTTGCACTGTTTTCCTGGGTGGTTCTCCATGTTCCAATTAAAAAGATATGATCTTGCCAATTAATTATTTAAAAGAGTATATGGAACATAGAGTAGGGGTTCATTTAACCAATCCCAGTTGAGCAAGCTAAGCATCATCTACCATCAAAGTTAATTAAATAGCCCAGTTTCCGGGATAGGAAAATATAGTGGCTAGGCAAATCCTTAAATAGAAACCCATCAAATTAAGACACATGCATGGGTGGTGAAATTAATAATTATTAGGACATTTGCATGACATAATACACTTGCCTTCGTCCCAACTCGGTTGCTGCTCAAATCCTTCTCCAACAGTTGGTTCTTCAGAGAAATCCTCAAACTGGTCGTTTCCTAATCGCATCACACATTCACATGCAAGGAAACAATACAACAAATAAGAAATAGTACAACAAACAATTCCAACAGAAGAAAACAACAGCACAAAACTATTCTACTCGTTACAACAAACACGTGAGCGTGAGAATCACTAAAATCGGAGTTAAAACGCAATAAGGTTCAGGGACTTGCTGGCAAAGTTTTAAAAGTTCCAGGGGCTTAACTGCGAAAATCTGAGGGCTAAAACATAATTTTGTATAAAACTATGAGGGTTTTCATGTAAAAAGGCAAAACTTGGACCTCGGGCGCAATTTAAAAACTTGTAGGGGCTAAAACAGAAGAAAAAGGACCTAAACGTAATTATTTTTGAACTAAGCTGGACCGCGGGTTGATTTTGAAAATTTGAAGGGCTTCTTTGCAAAACAGCCAGCGCTGACCGGTACGGGTCTGGTTTGACTCAAGGCTCGGGCTGACGTGGTGCGTTGGATCTAGATCGGACGGCTCAAAACAGATCGAGGGGAAACTCGCCGACGGCGACGAAGACGACGGCGACGCTGCGACGGCCGCGGCGGAGCATCGCCGGAGTAAGATCGATCTACGGCTACGGTGCACGGATTGCGACGAGAGTTGGCCGAGGAGCAAGAGGAGAGGACGGCGAGCTCACCAAGCTAGATCTCGACGAGGGAGACGCAGCGACGGCGTCGGACGGCGATGAATGGCGGTCGACGGCGCTGGAGAACGACGGCGAGCGTCGTCAGCACGACAGAACCAAAATTGAACCAAGGATTCAAACGGGGAAGCCTCACTACTACCTGGCGAAGCTTTTGGAGGGGTTCCCGACGAGTGCGAGGCCCCGACGGCGAAGATCGACGGCGGCGGCTCGAGCTCAGCAATGGCGGCGGCGCGGGCGGCTAAGGTTGCGGCTCGGTTGGGAAAAACCAGGGGCGCGGCGGCGGCTATATAGGCCCGGAAAGGAGGCTCGGGCCCACGCCTAGGCGTGCGAGCCCGGGTCGAACACGGCGGCGCGGCGGAACCGGACTCGGGTTGGAGTCCCGGTCGGAGACGATGAAGATGACAGGTGGGCCTTACCTGTCGGCGAAAGAGAGAGAGAGAGAGAGAGAGACGGAGCGGGCCGGCGCGGCGTGTTGGGCTGCGAAGGAGAAATAGGCCGGGGAAAGAAATCGGGCCGGGTCGGGAGAGGAAAGAAATAGAGGGGGCAAAGCCGAGCTGGGCCAATAGTTGGAGGGGCAAAAACGAACTCAGCCTATTTAACTTTTCTAAAACTCAAACAAAAGCAAATCAAATTCGAATTTAAACAGAATTTAAATTCAAACTTGATTTACTAGCAACCAAAATATATGCAACAGCATGAATGCAACAAAAAATTATTTTGACTAAAATTATTTAATGTGATATTTAAATTGATAAAAAGGCTAGAAATTCCAATTAAATCCTAGAAAATTTATTTAAGCCTTAATAAATCCTAGAAAAATTCAGAGGGTTGCTACAATTTAATTGTGGTGATTTTTAGGGTGTTACAAACCTACCCCCCCTTAAAGAGAATCTCGTCCTCGAGATTCGGATGGATTAGAGAAAATCTGAGGGAACTCTGCCATCAACTCATCTTCCCTTTCCCAAGTTGCCTCACTTTCCGCGTGATGACTCCACTGAACTTTACACATCTTAATCACTTTACTCCTAGTAACTCTTTCAGCAGTTTCCAAAATCTTAGCTGGATATTCCATATAAGTCAGATCATCTTGCACATTCAACTCATCCAAAGACAATTCTTCCTCAGGCACTCTAAGACACTTCTTCAACTGAGAGATATGAAACACGTCATGCACATCAGACAATCTGGCTGGAAACTCCAATTGATATGCAACCTCACCTTTTCTATCAACAATCTTGAAAGGTCCAATGAAACGAGGGGATAATTTACCTTTCACCTTAAACCTTCTCAAACCTCGAATAGGAGATACTTTCAGATACACATAATCACCCACCTCAAAGGTTAACTCTCTCCTTGTATCTGCATAGCTCTTCTGCCTGGACTGAGCCGTTCTCAAATTCTCTCTGATAATCTGAACCTGTCTCTCAGCTTCCTGCAAAATCTCTGGCCCAAACAGCTGACTTTCACCTGTTTCACTCCAATACAAAGGTGTTCTGCACTTTCTACCATAAAGCGCTTCAAAGGGGGCCATCTTTAGACTTGCCTGATAACTGTTGTTATATGAGAACTCTGCATATGGAAGATATGCCGAACTGCCTCCAACTGCCTCCATGCTTCAAAGCACAAGCTCTCAACATATCCTCCAAAATCTGGTTAGTCCTGTCTGTCTGACCATCTGTCTGAGGATGATATGCCGAACTAAAATTCAACTTTGTATCCATAGACTCATGCAACTTCTGCCAGAATCTAGATGTAAACTGAGTACCTCTATCAGACACTATATTTTTAGGTACACCATGGAGACAAACAATTCTGGACATGTATAACTCTGCTAACTTAGCGCTAGTATAAATAGTGTGAACGGGTATAAAGTGAGCTACATTAGTTAATCTGTCCACAATAACCCATATGGAGTCATATCCTCCTCGAGTGCGAGGTAACCCAACAATGAAATCCATACTGATTTCTTCCCACTTCCATTCAGGTACCTTGAGTGGCTGAAGCAAACCGGCTGGTCTCTGGTGTTCAGCCTTGACTTTCTGACAAACATTGCACAATGCCACATGGGCAGCCACATCCCTTTTTAGTCCATACCACCAATACCTTTGCTTCAGATCCTGGTACATCTTGGTGCTTCCAGGATGAATAGAATATGCGGAATCATGAGCTTCCCTCAATATCTGCTCTCTGAGAGACTCGATATCCGGTACACATATCCTCTTTCTAAACCAAATTGTACCTTGATCATCTTCGGTGAAGTCGGGAGCTTTCCCTGCTAACATGGTTTCCTTGATTTCCTTTATCTTCTCATCAGTAAGCCGACCCTTCCGAATTTCCTGTTCCAGTGTAGACTTAACTTCCATTGTCACACCTTCTGTCAGATTCAGGAATCCCAAGTTCAGCTTTTCCATCTCTGCAAGCAACTCAGCTGGTAACTGGCGACCAAACATTGCATTTACTTGTGACTTCCTACTCAACGCATCAGCAACCAAATTAGCCTTGCCAAGATGATAGTTGATTCCCAGATCATAATCCTTGATCAACTCCAACCATCTTCTCTGCCTCAAATTCAGATCCTTCTGAGTAAATATGTACTTCAGGCTTTTGTGATCACTATACAGCTCACATCTGTTACCTAGAATATAGTGCTCCAGATCTTCAAGGCATGGACAACAGCTGCAAGCTCCAGATCATGAGTAGGATAGTTCAGCTCGTGCTTCCTCAACTGCCTGGATGCATAGGCTATAACTCTGCCTTCCTGCATGAGCACACACCCAAGACCTCTACGAGAAGCATCACAATATATATCAAAGTTCTTGTGAATATCTGGCATAGCAAGCACTGGGGCTATAGTCAACTTTCTTCTCAACTCTTCAAAACTGGCCTGACACGCTTCTGACCAAACAAACTCCTTGCCCTTCTCTAATAGCGAAGTAAGGGGTTTCGCTATTTTAGAAAAGCCTTCAATGAATCTCATATAATATCCAGCCAATCCCAGAAAGCTTCTGATCTCGGAGACTGTGGTAGGAGGTTCCCAATCCAACACATCCTTGACTTTACTTGGATCCACTGCAATACCTCCATCAGTAACAACATGACCAAGAAAAGACACTTGATTCAACCAAAACTCACATTTACTAAACTTGGCATACAACTGGTTCTCTCTAAGAGTCTGCAATACCAACCTCAAATGCTCCTCATGCTCCTCCTCATTCTTAGAGTAAACCAGAATATCATCAATAAACACCACCACAAATTTATCCAAGTACTCCATGAACACCTTATTCATCAGGTACATAAAGTAGGCGGGTGCATTTGTCAGTCCAAACGACATCACAGTATACTCATACAACCCATATCTGGTGGTGAATGCTGTTTTAGGAATGTCGGAACGCCTGATCCTCAACTGATGATAGCCAGATCTCAAGTCAATCTTAGAGAAAACCTTAGCTCCTCTCAACTGATCAAATAAGTCTTCAATTCTGGGCAATGGATACTTATTCTTGATGGTTACCTCATTCAATGAACGATAATTCACACACATCCTCAGAGTACCATCCTTTTTACCCACAAAAGTTACAGGTGCTCCCCAAGGTGAAGAACTAGGACGAATGTAACCTTTATCCAACAATTCCTTAAGTTGTTTCTTAAGTTCTTCTAGTTCATTAACAGCCATTCTATATGGTATTTTAGAAATAGGAGCAGTACCAGGTAAAAGCTCAATAATAAACTCAATGTCTCGGTCGGGTGACATACCTGGCAAATCATCTGGGAAGACATCCGGAAACTCACAAACAACTCTGATATCCTCCAAAGGAACACCACTGGCCTGATTCACTGAGTAAGTTGAAGCTGAGGGTTGAGTGGCTCCGAATTCAATCTTCTCTCCCTGAGGGCTAGTCAACAACACGGACCTCTTGGCACACTGAATCACCGCATTAAAAGCAGCTAACCATCCCATTCCAAGTATGACATCAATTCTCTCATAGTTCAGGACTATCAGATCAGCAGGAAAATCTACCCCAACTATTTTCAGATTAACTCGGGGACAGATAAAATTGGCTTTCATGTTTCCACCGGGAGAGCTAACTAGCATGGAATTTTTCATAGGGACCATAGATATATTATACTTAGCTACGTACTGAGCAGTAATAAAAGAATGAGATGCTCTAGAGTCGAATAAAACCGATGCAGGGGCTGAGTTGACGAGGAACATACCAAGTACCACATCCTGGGCCTCCTGTGCGGACTCTGCAACAACATGGTTCACCTTGCCCCGCATCTGATTCTGCGGGCCCTTGTTGCTCTGGGGCGTCGAGTTCACATTCCTGTTCTGCTGCTGAGGGGTATTCTGCCTAGGTGCACTGCCAGTCTGGTGCTGTGGGGTCTGAGCATTCCTCTTAGGACAGTTGTGGGCAAAGTGGCTGGGATCTTCACAAATGTAGCAGGTACAGGGAGTAGGAGCACTGCCTGGTGCAGGGGTCTTCACTGGAGTCTGAGCCGGGGTGGTCTGGCGGTTCTGCTGAAATGCTGGACGCTGAGGTGGAGGTGCTGACCGCTGACCCTGACTCTGCACAAAGTTACCCCCTTGCCCACCAAAGCGAACGGGCATGTTCTGCTGAGGCGGCTGGAGACGAGGGCGGGTGTTACTGCTTGACTGTCCTGAGGCCATGAACTTCCTCTTCTGCTCTCCCAACTCACGACGCTTGCTCTCCAAGCCAATAGCCTTATCCAGCAGCTTCTGAAATGTTGGGAAGGTATGAGACATGAGTTGATATTGGAGCGGCGGGATCAATCCTTCCAGAAATCGCTCCTGCTTCTGCTCATCATCCTTCACCTCATCTGGGGTGTAACGAGACAACTGGATAAACTTAACCCGGTACTCGCTGACGGTCATCCCACCTTGCTTGAGTGAGAGGAACTCCTTCTTCTTCAGCTTCATGACACGAGCAGGAATATGGTGACTCCTGAAGTTGGTCCCGAACTCCTGCCAAGTGATAGCATCAGGGGTGGCATGAGCAGCAAGATAAGCATCCCACCAATCTAACGCTGATCCTTCCAAGCGACCTGAGGCATACAGGACCTTCTCCCTGTCATTGCACTGAGCCATATCCAGCTTCTTCTCAACATTCTTCAGCCAATCATCAGCATCAAGTGGATCTGCAGAGTGGGAGTAGGTAGGAGGTTTGTGACTCATGAACTCCCGGTGCTTGTCTCTCGGCTGGTTGTTGTTGTTGTTGTTGTTGTTGTTCTGTGCTTGCATGGCTGCCAAAGTGTTAGCCATGCCCTGTAGAATCTGAGTCTGGTTGGCAAGGATCTGATCCATTGCTACGGATGCTTGATTCGGCGGAGGATTTGGATTGGGGTTGGCACGTCCCTGACGATTCACAGGTGGTTGATCCACTCCACTTCCAGACCTGGTGTTCACCATCTGATGGTTAGGAACATGAGGTTCAGAGGGTGCTAAAAAGATATAACTCAAATCATTAACAGATAAGAGTTAATGTAGAACGAGTTGCCAATGACGGGCAAATCAAATTCTGAAACAGATTCTGTTCGTCCTAATTAAACAGTTCTAACTCTCATTCTGTGTATCCAAAAATCATGATCTTTTGTATGAACGTGGACTATAAAATTCTGAAACTAACCCAACTTGAATTACCTCCATTGGAGTTTTGTGGCTCGAGGTATAAAATAAACAAGACAGCTGTGTCAGGACCACGGGACAGATTCTGGTTACTCCAATAAAACCATTATATCTCTCTGCCAGAACCTCTAAAAATCACGAAACATTCCCAGAACCTAGGTTATCAAGTCCTTAATCCAACCCAACTAGATTTATGTCAAACGGAGTTCTGAAGCTCCAAAAACAATTCGGACAGTACCAGGATATCATGCACCAGCGAGAACAGATTGTCGCATAACATGATTTATATGAGGGGTACAATTATATGGATATGATGATAGTTAAGTGCTAAGATCAGAGACCAAGGTAAACCCAAACTAACTAAATTTATTTATTTAATAATTACTCAATTGTGGTCATCACTCCACAATTAAGTTCAATCATTACAAAGATCCAAATCACACACTTAGCACAAAAGCAAACATCTCTACCACACTTTTAAACCAAACTAAATCACATGCTACGCACGAGTCTCAACGATTCTAAACGTACTGAACTAATCAAAAGAGAGGGTATCCTATCTTAATAGGTATGGGTGAAACAACTAGACGATCCACCGAGCACTCTCTAGCGGGGCGATGAATGACCCATCAATCCTTCTACATCTTCATCCAAGGGCGGAAGTGCTTCTCCCTTGATTTCCGCTATCAGCCTCTTGTTCTTCCTTCGTTCAGCAGCGAGTTCTTCACGCACTTCTTGTAGCTCTCTTGTGGTGTCATCGGCGTGCACGTTGAACATCTGGGTGAACGCCACCTGGACGTTGAGTGTAGAGTTTACACCAGGCTGTTGTGGCACAACCCCAGTTGGAGTGCCTTGCTGCCTTCGAGGAAGATATGCCCAAGCAGTGTGACGTACTTCAGCAGCCTCCTCATGACAAAGCACAGAAAGTGCCCGCCTGGCTGCATCCTGGATTCCAGCTTCGAAGGTTGATCTCATGGCGATGGCATGGTGCACTGCAGCTGAAGCGTCCCCTCGAAAGAGAGAACTTAACGTGATACAAATACCAGTCCCAGGATGCTGGTTCACATTATTACAACAGATAGTTCAGTACAAAAAACAACATTATGGGAAACGGTGGCATTGCAGGGCCACGACAAACAGAACTAACACTAAGCTCCAGATAAAAAGGTTGATAACATACAGGTCTTCATCAGAGTGGCAACGCATGCGGCTTCCAGCGGGTGACCCTAACACACAGGCAAAGGTTGGGTGCAGAACGAACCCCTCTAAACGACGTCCTCAGGCACAAAGTCTGGGTCTGCCTCTGTAACAAAATAAGCAAGGGTGAGTACATACGTACTCAGCAAGCACAACCACAACCACGGAGGGGTACAACAGAAATATGCACAGGACCATAACAAGGGCGGCTCATGGTTTATTTAGCAGCAAAGCAAATTTTATTACACATGCAAGGGGGTTGGTTTTCGCAATGGGTTTTCACAAATGTTTCTTTTAATAGGATCAATAAATGTAACACTTTTACACACAGGATTTTAATGCTACCAGATTTCCCATCTGTCGTAGCCCAAGTTAAGACTTTTCTCAGCTTAATAAACACACACCAAGCACTTCCTTTCACCAAAACAGGGGACTAGTGAAGTGACCAAGCCGTAACTCGTCCAATGCCGTGGACACGGCTATCCGGATAGGTTTTAACTCTGCAGAGGTGTACACAACCACAAGTAGGCTACCACAACATGAACACCTTAGTGCCAGTGCAGCTCCTAACAAAGCCATTACCCACCATAGCTAGACTGACAAGTTATCACAGATGCGACCAGGGGGTTAGCAACCTACCAACGAGGTTCCACCCAGGGGCATACCTCACATAGATCGTATCCCCGGCTCCATGGCCCTCTGTTGCTCACCAGCACACCACATAACCAACAGCTTAACTAGTGGGATTTATGCTAGGCCGTTGCCACATACAACGGTCGAGTGGTGGTACAATAAATTGGGTTAGGCTAGATGACACATCAACATCATCCCAAAAGTTGTGATAGGATAGACAACTCCCACCATGCCCAACCACACAGGTTCGAGCTCACCTCGGCATTTCACACAAGAAATACCGTTTGTCTCATCCCACACGGATACTCATTTTATTCGCAAAATCCATTTCTTTTATTTTAAAGCACGCACACGGTTGCTTTTGTAAACATCAAGTGATTTGTAATGGGGTGTATAGAAGTAAAACGTTCCTAAGCATTTCTAGCAGTGATTAATATCCAAACAGAGCATTGTCATATTCAAACATTAATCTAGGTTGTCAAGGAAGCAGTCATAGCAATCAAGGAATGGCTATCCAACTGGGTTTAGCAGTAAAATCATGCAAGTTTTATAAAATAGGCCATGGGTTGTGTTTATAAAATATAGGACAAAAGTATGCATCAAAGGGTGGGATTGCACTTGTCGTTCTCCCAACCCTCGGGGGATTCCTGCCCGGGGTCTTGGTCTCCAAGCTCCTACTCGTAAACCTGTTCCTCCTCAAGTCCTTCCTCGTTCACAGTGGAGTCTACGGTACACACAACAAACATACAATAAATAAAAGAAAAAGCTTTTATTGAGCTTCGAAAGAAAGAACAGGAAAAGAGAGCGATTATGATGACATGATTATTTTTGAATATGGGCTGGATGGATTGGCGGAAATATACTGGTGATTGTTGTGGTGGAGTTTGGGGTCAAACGGGATTAATTTGGCGCATGAAATGACGAGTTTAGTGGGGTTTTGGGGCTGTTTTTAAGGAAAAAGGACTTATCTTCAAATACCAAAAAGTCCGGGGGCCTCAGGCAAAAATAGCAGAGAGAGGTGGAATAGTGCCGGTGGACTGCGGGTTGATTTGGTTAAAGTGCAGGGGTTTATGTGTAAACATGTCAGAGAGAGAGAGTGTGTTTAAGTTTTTGGACTGCGGGTTAGAATAGGGGAAAAGGCAGGGGGTTATGGGCAAAACGCCCTTCTTCCTCGCGAAACAGTGCAACGGGAGAGGGGGAGCGACGGCGGCCGGCGGCGGCGGATTCGCCGGCGATTTGGGGCGGCTCGGGTTGAATTGATCTAGGCAAAGGAGAGAGGAGGTCATGGCAAGTTCACCCGTGGTCTTACCTCGGGCGGAGGTGGAGTGAGGCGGCCGGCCCACGGGAGCAGGCGGCGGCGGCGGCACTGGAGGTGGTGACGGTGGCGTTGCAGCGGTGGGGAGGTCGGCTGAGTGGCGCTCGAGCTGGTGGAGGTGGAAGTGGCGCTCGAGGGCCCTTTTATAGGCGCGGAGAGGGCTCGAGGCGGTGGGCCGACGAGAGGGCGGAAGGGGGATGCTCGGCGGCGGCAATGGCGGGTGGGTGGTTCGAATTGAAGGTGGCCGGCAAGTTGGTGGTACGGGCGGCCCTGTGCTTGGCGTGTTGCGGCGTGCGCGACCGTACCACTGCTGCCACGGTGGTCGGCGCGGCGATGCGACCGTGGCGGGGCCGGGTGGTGGCATATCGGTGTGTGCGACGGTCGGCGGCATGGATGGTGCACAGGCGTGGCGTCGAGGTGGTGGTGGGCGGCGTGTTCCGGTGGTGCTGGGTGCCGGTCGTGCGGTGGCGGGGAGAGGGCGGCACGGCAGCGGTGGTGTAGCGACGCGGTCACGATGGGGCGGCCGTGGTCGGCGCAAGTGGCGAGCAGAGCTGAGTACGGCGGAGCGGGGCGGTGGCGTGGCCGGCGACGCCGTGCACGGGAACGCCAATGGCGTGTCCATGGTGTGGCCGTAGCAGAGGTGTTGCGGCTGGGGCCGGCGCAGAGAGGCGGTGAGCGCGGCGAGCACACGGCGGTGAGGCCACAGCTAGGGGCGGCACGGCGGCGATGGCGTGTGCGTGGTCGGCGTGGTGAGGGCTGGCGGTGCTAGAACGTGGAGTAGGGGAGGGGTTCGGCTGGTGGTGCGGGGAGAGAGGGGGGGCGACCGGCGGCGTGCGGAGCATAGCAGAGGTGTCGGGCAGATGAAGCAGAGGAGGGGGAAAAGACAGAAGAGGGAAGGAAGAAAAGAAGGAAAAAGGGAAAAAGGGAAGAGGGAGGGGAAAAAAGGGGGGGAAACAGCGGGATTCGCGGCGGGAAAAACTGACAGGCGGTCGACGACGGTCGGCCAGCGAAGGACGGTTGGGCCCTACGGTCGACCCGAGAGCGGGTGACGCGGTAGGGGACGGGAGAGAGGGCGGTGATCGCGATGCGAACAGGAAAAGAGGGGGGGAACGAGGCGGACAGGTCTTTGGCGGAAGAGGGAGCTCGGGCGGTAAAACATTTTGAAAAGTTTTTCACCGGGTGATTTATTTAGCGATTTTCCCAGAGAAAGAAACGCGGGCGTCACAGCAGCCTCTTTGGTTCCTCCATACTCATAATCAGGCTCCCGGATGTATACAGCGACGTCCCAGTCCACTGGGTAATTTGGATGTGTCCTCCTTCTTCCACAATATTATATCTCCACTGGGTAGTTCAGACGCTCGAAGAGCATTCGAAGCATCATCGGGAACCCACTGTTGCCTCCGTCGTGGTGGTGAATAGTCACTACCCACATGTCAGGCGGCGGAGAGGGTCCTTCACTTCCTTCAGATCCAGCTGGAGCATTCCCTCCTGAGTTGATTTCTTCGTCCATTACTTCCATCTCTTCAGGTTCCGGTTCCTCTTCTTGCACCGAATGCGACGAAAAAAGAGGAAAGAGTGCTAGCCAATCTACGAGCACCTTACCTTGTCAACACCATCTATGGTTTAAGCAAGAAAGGGGTGAGAACAGTTCTAAAGACATCAAAACCAGGTGAGATGGTGAAAAAGATAGACCAGAAAACAAAATCAAGGAGGAGACAATTATCAGTGCCCAGGAATAATAGCAAAATAAACCAAGAATACATAGAACAAGAGTAGTTAAGCAAAATAATCCTTAGAGAATGACCATTGCTATCTAGGCTTGCGTCCTACAGTCAACACAGCTCTGATACCACCTCTGTCACACCCGATTTTAAAGGCAAAACCAGATGCATCTCATATGTGCGTCAGGATCAGTTTACACACATATGGTAGATGTCACAAGTGAATATCCATAACCATGCATAATGAAAGAGTGTTATAGTGCATTTATTACAATCTCAGAGTTGACTCAAATATCATAGCGGAAGACTTAAATAAACTTTCATCTAACGAAGCAAAAGTGACTCCAACTCCACAGGCATTGACTGGGGGAGACTCGCCTAGAACTCCTCAAAATCAGTAGTGAAATCCTCAAAATTCTCCCAATCTGAGCAGCATTCCGGGTGTAGTTGATGCAATAAAAGAAAGAAAGAAAACAAGCATGAGCACATGACGTACTCAGCAAATGTAATATGACATACAAGTCTGAGGCAAAAAGGTTGGCTGACCATACTGCAGTAAGCACTTTTAGTTGGTCAAGTTTTATTAAGCAACTATTTACTAGCAAATGAAAGTATATACCACCCACAAATTAATGAATGTCATATTCCCAACATATTCATATAACCACGATTTAGATCATGTTCAAGTATGATTATCATGTAAGGGTCCAGGCCGCTCTTGACCGTGAGCACGGTTGTTATAACAGTTTTACACTCTGCAGAGGTTGTACACTTTCACCATAAGCCGCGTAAAAGTTCAAGAGAACTTTAAACCCAACCATGCCGAGGGGGCCAATCCTCTTAAATCACACTGCCGAGGTGTGACCGCATAGGGACGCTACGAGGCCTTTACAAAGATTCCTTAGTAAATAGTAACCCGCTAAGGTTTCCGGTTCAGAAGCAAAGCATAACCCTCCCTAATGAGATCTGTCTCTTACCAAAGCCCACAGCTCAAGAGGACCGAGCTATACCCCGTCAACCGCCGCGCCTCTTGCCCCTTTCAGGTAAGGTTACCATCCACTAAAGTCCCTAATTAGTTAGCCAAGACCAGAGCCATATGGTACTTATGGTTGCACTGTTTTCCTGGGTGGTTCTCCATGTTCCAATTAAAAAGATATGATCTTGCCAATTAATTATTTAAAAGAGTATATGGAACATAGAGTAGGGGTTCATTTAACCAATCCCAGTTGAGCAAGCTAAGCATCATCTACCATCAAAGTTAATTAAATAGCCCAGTTTCAGGGACAGGAAAATATAGTGGCTAGGCAAATCCTTAAATAGGAACCCATCAAATTAAGACACATGCATGGGTGGTGAAATTAATAATTATTAGGAAATTTGCATGACATAATACACTTGCCTTCTTCCCAACTCGGTTGCTGCTCAAATCCTTCTCCAACAGTTGGTTCTTCAGAGAAATCCTCAAACTGGTCGTTTCCTAATCGCATCACACATTCACACGCAAGGAAACAATACAACAAATAAGAAATAGTACAACAAACAATTCCAACAGAAGAAAACAATAGCACAAAACTATTCTACTCGTTACAACGAACGCGTGAGCGTGAGAATCACTAAAATCGGAGTTAAAACGCAAAAGATATGGCTTTTCTAATGTTCAGGGACTTGCTGGCAAAGTTTTAAAAGTTCCAGGGGCTTAACTGCGAAAATCCGAGGGCTAAAACATAATTTTGTATAAAACTAAGAGGGTTTTCATGTAAAAAGACAAAACTTGGACCCCGGTCGGAGACGATGAAGATGACATGTGGGCCCCACCTGTCGGCGAAAGAGAGAGAAAGAGACGGAGCGGGCCGGCGCGGCGTGTTGGGCTGCGAAGGAGAAATGGGCCGGGGAAAGAAACCGGGCCGGGTCGGGAGAGGAAAGAAATAGAGGGGGCAAAGCCGAGCTGGCCCAATAGTTGGAGGGGCAAAAACGAACTCAGCCTATTTAACTTTTCTAAAACTCAAACAAAAGCAAATCAAATTTGAATTTAAACAGAATTTAAATTCCAACTTGATTTACTAGCAACCAAAAATATATGCTACAACATGAATGCAACAAAAAATTATTTTGACTAAAATTATTTAATGTGATATTTAAATTGATAAAAAGGCTAGAAATTCCAATTAAATCCTAGAAAAATTATTTAAGCCTTAATAAATCCTAGAAAAATTCAGAGGGTTGCTACAATTTAATTGTGATGATTTTTAGGGTGTTACAATACATTATACAAACATATAACATTTCCAATATACATTTAAATGAAGCACATATATTTCTAATATACATAGAATTTCCAATATACAGTTAAATGAAGCATATATACATTTAAATGAAGCATAGAATTTCCGATATAAAATTTCCAATATACATTTAAATGTAAATATTTCAATACAATGCATTTCAATAAAATAAATTTCCAATACATATAAAGCATATATATTTCTAATATTTCCAATACAACGCATTTCCAATAAAATAAAATTCTAATATTTTCTAATATTTTCAATACATATGAAGCATATATATTTCTAATATTTCAATACAATGCATTTCCAATGTATGGGTTAGCGTTCGCTAACCAAATGCGCATGGCCGAACACGTTCGCTAAGCAAATGTGCATGGCTGAACGTGTTCGGCCATGCAACGGGTACCTGCACACACAAACACGTACACACGGCACGAAGGCCGGCTCACAAACATGCACGCACGGCACGAAGGCCGGCTTCACAGAGGGCTCACCGTGACGGGCGGCGGGCGATGGCGGCGCGGGGACGAGCGGCGACGGCGGCGAGGGGACGAGGAGCGGCGCCGGCGCGGGGACGAGGGGCGCCGGCGCGGGGACGACAGGCGCGGGGACGACGACGGCGCGGGGACTACGGGCGGCGGCGGCGACGGGCGTCGGCGGCGGCGGCGTGGCCGGGCGCGGGGACGACGATGGGCAGCGGCGTCGGTGCGGCCAGGGACGACGCGGGCGACGACAGTGGACGGAGGCGCGGCTGCGGCGACGGGCGGCGGCGGCTGAGGAGACGAGGGGGGGCGCGGCGGCGGTGGCGATTTCGATCTGTGAGATGAGGGCGAAGTGAGGGAGGGGAGAGAAGTCCCCGGCCTATATAGGTCCCCCGTCTTTAGCACTGGGTGCAGCCACGACCCGGTGCTAAAGGCCCTTTAGCACCGGGTCTTCTACACCCGGTGCTAAAGGCCGTAACTGGCGCCAAACGAAAATTGGTGGGGGCCTTTAGCACCGGGTGCAGCCACGACCCAGTGCTAAAGGCCCTTTAGCACCGGGTAGGGTCTATACAGTACCCGGTGCTAAAGGCCCCCCCCCCCTTTAGCACCGGGTCTTCCCACCACCCGGTGCTAAAGGCCCTTTAGCACCGGGTCTTCTACAGCCGGTGCTAAAGGCCGTAAGTGGCGCCAAACGAAAATTGGGGGCCTTTAGCACCGGATTTTAGATCAACCCGGTGCTAAAGGCCCCAAATTTTCGTTTGGCGCCAGTTTCCAAACCGGCCTTTAGCACCGGTGGCTACTATTTGGGAATCTTATAAATATAGTTTTTAATATATAGTTATTAATACTTGTTTTAATTCAGTTATTAATACCTATTAAAAATATATATTAAATAAGAAAATCTTATAAATTACTAGAAAATCAATATAAAATGCTAGAAAATCTTATAAATTAATAGAAAATCTTATAAATTACTAGAAAATCTTATAAATTACTAGAAAATCTTATAAATTACTAGAAAATCTTATAAATTACTAGAAAATATATATAAAATGCTAGAAAATCTTGAAATTAATAGAAAATCTTATAAATTAATAGAAAATCTTATAAATTACTAGAAAATCTTATAAATTACTAGAAAATCTTATAAATTACTAGAAAATCTTATAAATTACTAGAAAATCAATATAAAATGCTAGAAAATCTTGAAATTAATAGAAAATCTTATAAATTAATAGAAAATCTTATAAATTACTAGAAAATCTTATAAATTACTAGAAAATCTTATAAATTACTAGAAAATCAATATAAAATGCTAGAATTAATAAAAACAATCTTATAAATCAATAGAAAATCTTAGAACATAGGTGGAACATAAATGCAAATATAGTCATTACAAATTGGGTGGAACATAGTGCAATTAAATTACATGGCATCATCGTTTACTCGGACACTAATAAACTTCCTCTTTACAAATGTTCCTTGATTGTGCTCACGCCGTAGATATGGTGTCTCCTCCGCCGCTAACAGGATGCTTGGGTCATCAGCCACTGAGAATGGAGGCCGGCCATCGAGCATATCATAATCTTCATCCGTCTTGTCCTCAACTCCTACGATTTTTCTCTTTCCAGGAAGAACTATACGACGCTTTGGCTCGTCTTGTGATGGGTCCAATTGCTTACCCCCACCTTTCTTATCCGCCCCTTTCTTCAGTCTGCTAGCCATGTCCTTCACATAAAAAACTTGTGTGACAGCTTTGGCCAGGACGAACGGTTCGTCTAGAAAGCCAATCTTGTTTAGGTCCGCTAACGTCATTCCATAGTCCGCTTCAACTTTAACACCTCCTCCAGTCAGCTTCACCCATTGGCACTTGAACAGTGGGATCTACAAAGGTCCGTACTCTAGTTCCCATATCTCCTCTATGATTCCATAGTATGAGTTTGTATTGCCATTGGTGTCTGTCGCGTCGATCCGGACACCACTGTTTTGGTTGGTGCTTTTCTTGTCCTGGGCTCTTGTGTAAAATGTATACCCATTGATGTCGTATCCTTGGAATGTCAAGATCGTGCTCGATGGACCTCTAGCTACAAAAGCTAGCTGCGCATCAATGCCCTCGACACCCATAAGATGTCTTCGCAACCAATCGGCGAAAGTACTATTGTGCAGACGCTGAATGAAGGCCGCAGACTTTGTTGAGTTTTCGTCCCTGAGAATCTGCATGTGCTCCTCGATGTACGGAGCAACTAAGGTTGATTGTTGCAAAACTGTGAGGTGCGCTTTAAGAAATGTCTCAACGTCCTTGATCATCATCGATCTTCTCCCTAGTGTGCCCTTTCCACCAAGTCTCCCCTCGTGATGTGATTCGGGCACACCAATCGGCATAAGATCGTCGACAAAGTCAACACAGAATTCAATGACCTCTTCTGTTTCGTATCCCTTAGCAATGCATCCTTCTGGACGAGAACGATTACGGACATACTTCTTTAGGACAGCGAAGAACCTCTAAAATGGGAACATGTTGTGTAGAAATACTGAGCCCAATATATGAATCTCTTTGACTAGGTGAACCAATAGATGCGTCATGATATTGAAGAAGGATGGTGGAAATATCATCTCAAAGCTGACAAGACATTGCACCACGTCGTTCTGTAGCTGATCTAAATGGTCTGGATTGATCACCTTCTGAGAAATTGCATTGAGGAATGCACATAGCTTCACAATGGCTTTCCGCACGTCAACTGGTAGCACACCCCTGAGTATGACGGGAAGCAGCTGTGTCATCAACACATGGCAGTCGTGAGACTTCAGGTTTGTGAACTTCTTCTCTATCATATTTATTATTCCCTTAATATTGGAGGAGTAGCCAGACGGAACCTTGATACTGTTTAAGCATTCAAACATGCTTGCCTTCTCTGCTTTGCTGAGAGTGAAGCTGGCAGGACGCAAGTACTGGCATCCTTTGTCTCTCTTTTCTGGATGTAGATCAGTCTGTTGCTTCAATCGTTTCAGCTCCTGACGTGCTTCCAGTGTATCTTTTGGCTTCCCATAAGTACCTAGGAAGCTTATCAAGTTCACGCAAAGATTCTTCGTCAGATGCATCACATCAATCGCGTTACGGACCTCTAAACGTTGCCAATAAGGTAGCTCCCAAAAGATAGACTTCTTCTTCCACATCGCGGCACGACCATCCTCGCCCGTCGGAGCAGCCTTGCTTCCGTCTCCCTTGCCAAACACCACGTGTAGGTCCTTCACCATATCAAATAGCTCTTCTCCACTCCGGTGTCTCGGCTTTGTACGGCGGTCAGCATTCCCGCCAAAATGCGCACATTTCTTTCGTAGCTCATGCTTCGCCGGAAGGAATCGACGGTGACCCATGTACACAACTTTACGACAATGTTTCAAATACATGCTTTCGGTTTCCTCTAAACAGTGAGTGCATGCTTTATATCCTTTGTTTGATTGTCCTGATAGGTTACTTAGTGCAGGCCAGTCGTTGATGCTTATGAAAAACAGTGCTCGAAGGTCAAACTGCTCCTGCTTGTCCTCATCCCACATGCTAACACCTTCATTCTTCCACAGCTGCAAAAGTTCGTCAACCAATGGTCTTAGGTACACATCAATGTCGTTGCCAGGTTGCTTTGGGCCTTCGATGAGCACTGGCATCATAATGAACTTCCGCTTCATGCAGAGCCAGGGGGGTAGGTTGTAGATACAAACAGTCACGGGCCAAGTGCTATGACTACTGCTCATTTCACCAAAAGGGTTCAGGCCATCGGTACTTAAACCAAGCCTAACATTCCTCGCATCAGCATCAAACTCTGGGAATGCTCTGTCGATGTTCCTCCACTGGGATCCATCGGCGGG
Source organism: Echinochloa phyllopogon (assembly GCA_033239725.1). Taxonomy (NCBI): domain Eukaryota; kingdom Viridiplantae; phylum Streptophyta; class Magnoliopsida; order Poales; family Poaceae; genus Echinochloa; species Echinochloa phyllopogon. Next base: position 3,692,806 of record BTCW01000002.1, read on the forward strand.
GTGTCTCAACATGCCATCCTGCTTACGTTCTTCTTTGTGCCAGCGCATCAGTTTGGCATGGTCTTTGTTCCTGAACAAACGCTTCAGACGGGGTATCAGAGGGAAATACCACATCACCTTCGCAGGGATTTTTTTCTTAGAACGCTCTCCCCCAACATCACCAGGGTCGTCCCGCCTGATCTTGTATCGTGCACAGGTGCAAACCGGACAACGATCCAAGTGTTCGTACTGTCCGCGATAGAGGATACAGTCATTAGGACACGCATGTATCTTCTGCACCTCCAAACCGAGAGGGCAAACAACACGTTTTGCTTGATACGTCGTCGATGGCAATTTGTTACCCTCCGGAAGAATCTTCTTTACGAGTTTCAGTAGCTCCCGAAACCCTTATCAGTAACACCATTTGCTGCCTTCCACTGCAGAAGTTCAAGTGTGCTACCCAACTTCTTTAGCCCCTCTTTGCAATCTAGGTACAGGTCAGTCTTGTGGTCCTGCAACATGCGTTGTATCTTTTTCAGTTCCTTATCATTGCCGCAGTCTTTCTCGGCATCACGCAACATTTGCCCGAGTCCATCAGTAGGTTCATTTTCTTGAGCAACATCTTCCTGAGCATCGCCTTCCCGAGCAACATCTTCCTCATCGGCATCACCCATTGCAGCATATGCAAAGGAACCGTAGTATTGAGCCAATAACGGAATGTCGTCATCGGCCTCGTCTTCTTCATCTTCATCCATTAGAATTCCTCTTTCACCGTGCTTCGTCCAAACAGAATAATTCCTCATGAAACCGTGCCTCATCAAATGCACCTGAAGACAACCTCTTTGTTTGTACGATTGTATATTTTTACAATGGGTGCATGGGTAGAACATGAAACCGGACGGCGTCCTGTTAGCCTCGGCGGCATCGAGAAACGTCCTAAGGCCATCACGGAACGCCTGAGCGTGGGGGTCCCCGTACATCCATTGTCTATTCATCTGCATTATTAACCAATAACAAATATACAATACAATTTAAAGATAAAAAAATTTAATATATAAATAAATACAAATTATAATATATATTCCATTATATAAATAAATTTCTAAAACTACATTACTATATTCATTAAATAAATAAATATACCTTCCGTTAAATAAATAAATAACTATTCTACCTTTTAATAAATAACTAATAATATATATTTCATTAAATTAATAAATAACTATTCCAACTTTTAATAAATAAACCTCTCTAATAAATAAAATACATAAGCCTTATAACTATTCACAAGTCATACAAAACAAAATACTAACTAGCTTGCCTTCTCTCTCCATTTGAAACACAACATGAACACTCTCTCCACCATGAACTCAAGCTCTCTCCTCTCTCTCCTCCAAGAACACAAGCTCTCTCTAGCTAGCTTTACTTTGATTCACAAATCCCTCTATTTCTAAATCATAGAAGGATTACAAGCTAAATAAAACATTAGAGAATGAAAGAGTGTACCTTGTAGTGCTCCTTAGATGAGTAGAATCTTCACAAAATTTGAAAAAAATTTGGGCAGCACCTCCCCTCCCACGGCCGAGCAGCATGAACGCAGCGCCTAAGTGTTCAGCTGGCTCGGGCGGGGAAGAAGGTGCTATATACAAAAGACATTAGCACCGGATCGTGGCAAGACCCGGTGCTAATGTGCACCAATTAGCACCGGTTGCAGCCAGCAACCGGTGCTAAATGGCCTCGGACCATTTAGCACCGGTTGCTGGCTGCAACCGGTGCTAAAGGGGGAGAATTAGCACCGGGTCTCGCCACGACCCGGTGCTAATGTGTCCGCCCTGACACCCCGCAGCGCCACCCCCGCTCCTAGCCGTTGGACCCGGTGCTGAAGCCCCATCAGCACCGGGTCCAAAAATGGCCGAGGCGGAGGAGACAGACGGATGTGAAGCATTCTGGTAGTGATTGCCTAGCTGGCATAGTTACATGCATTTTAATTTTGTCTATTTTTTCTAACAAGATTAAACTTTTATGTCAATCTTTTGGTTCACGGCGGTATTTAGTATAAGAGCAAGTCTCTCAATTTCAGCCTTATCATAATACCTAACAACCAAGTTTTGGCACGTAAGCTCAAGGCAAGCGTTGTAAATATGTCTTGATAGTGTATTTATTTAGTTTTTGTAGATGTCAATATTTTTTTATAAATTTCAACAAATATTAGAAAAGTATTGGAACAAACCAAAACAACCTTATATTTTGGAGTGGAAATACGAGTTTGTATCTCTTAAAAGGGTAGATGCTTCTTGCATTGAGTATTAAAGGTAGATGCTACCGAAAATTTCAGAATTTTATATATGCTGTCGAAAATTTTCAACCTTATATTAGAATTTTTTATATGCTATCGAAAATTTTCCTTAATGTAGATGCATCTTGAGTTGAGTATGAAAGAACAATTCATATGAGACCACAACAAAGGATGATGCCTTGGAAAACTAAAACGATACTATATCCGGGGAAGTAGTACGTTACGTTGGAGCAAAGGCAAGACGCGTGGTTCTTCTCGCCTTTGCACTTTAGGCCTCCTGCATGCTTTATGCTTTGCTAGCTTGCTACTGCCTCAGATCTTTGGAGTTTCATTACGATCTAAATGTAGTCTTGGCGATCGTTCAGGGATGAATGCAGATATGCATGTATGATTAGCCGTCCAAAAGCTCGCCGTGCCGTACATGCTTCTTTTACTTTCTCTTTGTTGGTCTTTGGCGCTGTAAAAGTTCATACCTATACTTGTCATAGACTCATAGACCACTGCAAGGGGAAGGTCACTAACCCAGTCAAAGGTCGACATGCGCAGCACCAGGAAAAACATTCAACAACAAGCTAGAACCGTGTGCCGTGTGCGTATTGGCGACGCGCCGTGCAGGATCGTAAGGAACCCGTCGGCCAGTGGAAGCCATGAACGCCAGCTCATTTTTTATATGTTCCACGCTATATTTTAATTTTCCAATGGCAGTAAAATTATAATTTTTATTCTATGCTTTGAAAAATATTGTCCCCCTATATGTACGGGATATTTTGTATGTTAGAAATTGCCTATGAACGTGAAGGCACGTAAACCACGTAATCTTAATCATAACCTATCACATGATAAATCTACTAATATGGAATACTTTACTAACTATTACTAGACATGAGAGATACTCCGGTCGTAGAGGAAGTACTGGTTGGCGCAGCGAGACAACGGTGTCCTTCTAGGCGCCACCGGTACAACCTTAAACAGGGGTAGGAGCTTCTACACCCTCCAACACCATAGTAATCGGATTGACAGCTTCTACACCCTCCAACACCTTAGTAATCACAATGAATCCGTCATTCCCTTAGATTTATAGTGTTGCGGGGTGCAGGACCTTGCCCCTTAGTTATGAAAACAAGTAATGTGCCCACCGATTACAGCCTATTACTTTCCTTAATCACGTTTAGGTGGTAAACACATCATTAAGTTTCTTAACTGTGAAGATAACCCTCTGAATCTATTTGAATTGTCTTAACTATGAAAAACTCCTTCCAAATATATTTCTAACATTGTAAATATAATATTGCTTCACAAAACTTATAAAATATTGAATCTTTTAAAAAAAATTTGAGTCAGGTTAGAAAAAATACTGAATCGAGTGTTTAATAACTTCTTTTTGACTGGAACAGCACTGAGACCCGTACATGATTTACTTATTTTATAAAAGGACGTGTGCAAAAGGTTACAAACACCTTAGGTCATTAAGAGCAAAATGAAAAATAGCTTTGCCAAATATCAACAAGACCTTAAACCTAGAGCAAGCTCTTGTTTTAAAAAGGTTATCCTTTGCCGCTAATGCAGGCATAATATTCACAATGATCTATTATCTTAATACAATAGTGTTAAAAAGAGCCACCACGTTCAACGAGAGGGTCAAAAAATCTCAAGTTAAAAAGAGAAGTCGGATTTTATGAAGATCTAACGGTTTATATTATTCTGTTAATATAAAAAAAGAAATATATCACGTCGGATTTTATGAAGATCTAACGGTCCATATTATTCCATCCGCTGCCACCCTCCGCGGTCGTCACGCGGCCGTCTGCGGCCGCCGCGTGAGCCATTGTCGCCTTCCGTGGCCGCCGTATGAGGTGTCCACCGCTCCACCGTCGCCACGTGGCTGTTCACGGGTGCCGCGAAAGCCCTCCACTGCAGCCGCGCGGCCATCCGTGCCCATCGTATGAGGCGTCCACGGCTCCACCGTCGCCGCGTGGCCGTTCGCGGATGCCGCGGAAGCCCTCCACTGCCGCTGCGCGGCCGTCTGTGGCCGCTGCGGAGTTGTTCACCGTCGTCGTGTGATCGTTCGTCGTCGTCGCTATTGGCGGTCGTTACAGGCCGATTTCCGACCTCCAAACGAGTATAAAATGAACACAATGGAACCATGCACCATAGCTATAGGACTTATCTTTAACCATTTCCACGAGTTTTGGTGTTTATGTGATTCCAAGAGGCAGGTTGCCAATGTCGGGGTAAAACCACCCAAAATGGTGGGTTCGGCCGAATCTTATGACTCGACCGAACACCACCCTCATTCCCGGAGTGTACCAGGACCTAAAGACACGTAATTTACCAAGACTCCGGGCAGGTGTGGACCATCAAGATCAACCCCAGCACAAAGGTGGTGGATCCAAGGGCAGACGGGCACCGGGACCAGTTCGGCCAAACTTCCAGGTTCGGCCGAAGCCCCTAGTTCGCCCGAACCGAACTACAACCAACATGGGGTGAAATCCTGAGCGTTGGGGGCTGAGGCGGTGGAAATGAGTGGTTTGGCCGAACTAGAGAGTTCAGCCGAACCGACTCACTTCGGCCGAACCCGCCTGGTTCGGCCGAAGAGCCCGGAACCGCCCCTGAGGTCCCGTGGCTGCTACTCCTTCTTCCACCGCCCTTCTTTGCTATAAAAGGAGGCATCCGACACCTGCAAATACACACCACAACAGAAGAGAAGCATTAGCGAAGCGCTTCCACTTCCATAGTTAGAAGATAGGGAGAGAGGAGACGTGAGCATGCCGGAGAGGAACTGGAGTGTCGGTCCCTCTTCCACCTGTACCTCTACGGATGCGGCTCGGCTTCGACTCTTGTATCTCTCTCTGATTAATTGAGCATCAGTTCTTACTCTTATTTGCTTGTCTGTTCCTCGTTCAATGCTTAGTTACTTGGTATAATTGTATACTGGTTGCTCTGCTTGGGTGCTTATCTTTCTTAAGGAGATAAGTACTAAATGACTAGTGTAGGCGTGGTGCCTAGACTTGAGGTTAGCTTGGTCTGCGCCTGAGTCCACGGTTGTGTGGTAGCCATTAGGTGGTGACATCCCTATACGGCCTACGTAGTCCACCACATCCGGCTCGGCCGTAGGAGCCTTCTACGGTTGTTCACCAACACCCCTTCTCACCCATTTCTGAGTGTTGGGTGCTCCGTTTCCTGAAGTAAGCAAGTACCTGTAGGAGTTGTCTTGCCCAGTTAGTCAGAAGATCCTCATTACCAGACTCGTACCTTCTCTACCCTCCTATCGCTCTTTCTTTCTTTTCTTTGTTGTCATCCACTCCATCACTCCAGCCATTGGACAACTTACTTTGGAATTAGTTCACTTCTCGTTCCCCGTAGAAATCGATACCTTGGAATACTCCCGGGTGAAAGCTACATCGGTATCCGTTCGCTTGCGGATTTATCTGTAGGCGGTAAGGAGTGCCAACAGTCGCCACTGCGGCCGCTGCGGGAGCCGTCCGCGCATCTTCGGTGTTCGGGGTCTGACTGCCGCACGAGCCATCCAATGTCGCTACTGCGCACGTTCATGGCCGTCGTATGAGGCCTCCACGGCTCCACCGTCGCCATGTGGCCGTTAGAATATATGTCGTCGGATTTTATGGAGATCTAACGGTCCCATATTATTCCGTCTGCCGCCACCCCTCCGCAGTCATCACGCGGCCGTTTGTGGGCACTGCGTGAGCCATCCAATGTCGCCACTGCGCAACCGTCCGTGGCCGCCGTATGAGGCATCCACGGATCCACCGTCGCCGGGTGTCCGTTCGCGGCCACCGCGGGAGCCCTCCACCGCTGCCAAGGGAGTCTTTCTCCGTCGTCATGTGATCGTCCGCCGTCGTCACCGTTGTGGCCGTTGCGGGAGACGCCCACGCGTCTTCGGTGTTCGGGGTCCGGCTGGCCGCGAGCCATCCAATGTCGCCGTCGTGCAGCCGTTCGTGGCCGCCATAGGAGGCCTCCACGGCTCCACCGTCGCCATGTGGCCGTTCGCGGCGGCCGTGGGAGCCCTCCACCACCATCGCGCCGCCGTCCGTGGCCGTCGTGGAAGTCTTTCGCCATTGTCATGTCATCGTCCGCCATTGTCGCCATGTACTGCGGTCACTGCGGGAGCCGCCCGCGCGTCTTCAGTGTTTGGGGTCTGGCCGCTCCGTGCACCGCTGGAGGCTGGCGGGGCTGAAGGGTGCCGGTCGGCACCCCTCGCCACCGCTGCAGCCACTAGAGAGAGGGAGAGAGAGAGATAGAGTGGGAGAGGGGGAGTGGTGGCGTCGGTGAAAGAAAAAGAGATGTGTGGGCTCACGTGTTGGTAGTTGGTATAGAATATAAGATATAGAGGATAACGGGTGCAGAAGAAATTGATATAGACGAGAGAATCTCAATGACTAGAGAATCCCAATGACTAGGCAAGAATATTTCTTTTAGTGGATGATAATAGAGTACGACGAGTGCGAACAGCCTGAAGCCTCATGTGCCCTACCACATTCCTCTATATAGGAGGCAACGTTCAACAATGAGCAGAGGACAACACGTCGATCCGCACGTGTACCTGATGGGAGGTGCTCGGATTTAGGGCGTTCAACAAGGTTGTGAGCACAGCGGGAGAGAATAATTCTCGCTGTCTGAAGGGAGCGAATCGCTACTAGGATTAAGCACCATGGCCACTCGACACTCAGTGTCTTTTGCCAACGCAAGTGGAAGATCATCAAATGGGTTCCCCGCGGTCAAACCCGTTTGATGGTCTTTGTTAACGAGTTAGTCCAAAAAGGAGTAGAGAGAGGAAAAACAAAGCGGCAAAACTGAGGTGGTGTAGCATTCAACATTGAGCGGAGGACATCACATTGATTTGCACATTTAACTGATGAAAGGTGCTTAGATTTAGGGCGTTCACCTAGGTTGTGCGCACAATAAATCGTTGTCCGGATTGATCATCACCATGGCCACATTAGCACTCATGGAAGAAAATCAAATGGTTTGCCCACACTCAAACATATTTGATGGTCTTCATTAACGAATTAGTGCAAGAAGGAGCAGATTTAGGAAAAACAAAACGAAGAAACTCAGGAGTCGTAGGGCTTTGATGATGGACGTGCTTGCCATGCACATGTGTTGTCATGAAAGTTGAGTAACAATAGGCTAGGGAAAAAATGCTTCTCTTAATTCCAGATACAATTATGCAACTGTAAAACTGTCGATCATTCACTAGATCGGGTATCAACAATGTCTATATATTACTCCATCTTTTACCGGAGGAGGAAAAAGACAAAAGATTGAAACATAGCCGTGATAGGCATCCATTGGTTACCACAGCTTAAGTTCTGCAACACCCTAGTTTTAATATTTGTAAGTTTTTAAAAGTTTTGTAAAATTTGCTAGAAATAATTAGGAAGTGTGCACCATTTGTATGCAAAGTATTTGAAAAGAAATATTATTTTCTAAATCCAAACCCAATAATGTGCTTGTTTGCATTCATGCCTTTGCATATGGTTTAATTGCTTGAAAAATAAATTTCAACTTGTTTGCAAAATTCGGTTAGACGTTGTGCGAGCTAAGGACAATAATATTTCTGGAGTAATATAAATAGTGGGCAAATAAATATAGGGCCAAAGCCCAATTTTCTTTTCCCTCTCACTGTCTTCTCTCATTTCTTTCTAGTCTCGGTGGATCTTTATGCAGCCTCCTTGTTAGTCTTTTGCTGGCATGATAACTCACCAACATATAACTCTAAAGCAGCCTAGAAAACTCCCCTAAGCCCAGCCCACCCCTAAGCCTAGGTGCCCAGCCCCTCCCTCTCCTTTTTTTTCACGTGAAAAACAGCCTCCTGCGCCTCCCCCTTTCCTGTTACCGTGGATGGACGCCCCTCCCCCCTTCTTGCACGTTACTTCTCCCTTCCTGGTGCCCCCTCCCCTCCTCCTGTGCACCCCTTCAATTCCCATGAAACCAAGAGAGAAATTGCAGCCTTTATGCCATTTTATTTCCCCCTTTCATGGCCTTTTAATCCCCCACTTTATTCTACCAATTCATAGCCCAATAATTCAACTCACCTATAAAATGTAACAAGCAGGCTCTAAGCAATCCCTTTTGCCCATTTGTTGCCCAGCCCCTACCAAACCACTGCCTCTTTGTCCTTGCATCTAGCTGCTGTTCTCTGCGTCTCTAAGAGCTGCACTAGTCCCTATTCTTCGCTGATCGGTAAGGAGAAGATCGCTGCACATATTTTCTCTTCACCCAATCCCTACTCATCTATTGCCTTCCCTCATCGAGTCTTAGGTGCAGCAAGAGGCCAGACCAGGATGACCAGTGCCCGAGGACATGGAGACGAGCCACTGATCATGCCCCCCTACAGCGTCTACAACAGCCACACTTCAACGCCGCAAGAACGACGACATCGAGTCATCGCTGCACATAACTTGTGGACATGATCTTCATGGTGAGCAGCACCCTAGCCTCCCTGTTTTTGTACAATAAATTAGGGGCACCTTAGTTTCTGATGTTGCAAGAACATCCAGTATAGTCATAGGAAAAATAGAACCTATCTGCTTCGCTGCCGAAACCTTTCGCTAGCTCTCGCTTGCTATCCTTTGATAGATAGGAAGTTGTATATGTATATGCCCGTACTAGTATAAATTTATCAAATAATTATGGAATCCTTGTATGTTCAAACATTCTGGTACATGAATCCTTGATATTTTGATAACCAAAGCTTTGCGAAATGCATGATTGCTATATGTTCATCCTTGAATAATTGATAAAAATCCAAACAGCTATTTGATTATACTACCAATGGCTTGTTAATTTGCATAAAAGACATCATTAAATATTTTATTTTTGTTCTGAAAATTATGAAAACTTTGTTACTGTTGTTCAGCGAATATTTATTTAAAGTACTCTACGCTGATATTAAATTCCATAAATTAGAACTAATTCGGTTTAAGAGATCGCTAGTAAAACGTGTATATCTTTTCGCTCGTAGCTCCGAATTAGGCGATTCCTGCACTCACGCGTTTGTAGCGACGAACTCTATATTTTAAAATGAATTTCAATCTGTTATATGAAGTTTGGTGTACTGTTTTTATTTATTTGTGTGTATGCTTGTTTCGGTAGTTGTCAAGTTTATACGTGGAGATGTACATGATCTTGCAAGCTGATGGATTCGAGAAGATTGAGCAGTAGCAGCAAGGTTGTAAAGAGAGGCAAGTGTCCTTGAACATCTTGCTATTTTGTACCTTTATTTTTGTAACATAATATCACCTTTTGTTTATGCTTTTCATGCATTTTAGATGTTAATTTGATGGGAATCCTAATAGGTTGTTTACTAGAATTTCTTGATCATCCTTGTAGCCATTAGAGGTAACCTTTTTATGGGTAGTATATGCTTAGTTGTGCTCAACAAGGTTGGTTCTGATTTAATTAATATTGATTAATGAACTATGAAACATGAGGGTTTTGGTAATCTTTTAGCAACATGGAACCCCTAGGCGACTAATGGCAAGTGTTGGAAATGTTGGTTTATGGACATGAGATATGGATAAAAGGTTTCAAGAGATTTGTTGTCTTGCCAAGTCAGTTGTTTAAGGATTCATCTATGGAGCGACCACCTAGGAATACAGTGCAACCATGAGACCTAATGGGCTCTGGGCTTGGCCAATTAATTAGGGGAAACCGGTGATTGGTGTGGCGAGACGGCGCTGATGAAATACTCGGCAAGGAGTGTGCCAACACACACTGGTGGATCCTTTGTAAAGGCCTCATAGTGTACCCAGCCAACACACCTCGGAAGTGTGTAGAGAGAGTAATTGACCCTGGCGTGACGGGTAACACGACTTGTGGTGAAAGTGTACGACCTCTGCAGAGTGTAAAACTGTTATAATAGACGTGCTCACGGTCAAGAGCGGCCTGAACCCTCACATGGTTAGATTGGTTGGGTGGATCACATAATTGGAGTCTGTGGTTGGGAGGTTTATAGCTGCAAGTTGTTTAACCTTAAGTTGGGTATGGTTTGGGAAGCTTTTAACAATAATTTCTATTAGGTGCTTAATTAAAATTTGACCAACTAAAACTTGAGCTTTGCAGTCCACTAAATATAGCCTCCTTGTTCAAGCCTTGCATGTCATATTTTTCCCTCCACTTGCGGAGTACACGCCTCCAGGTGTACTCACCGTTTTCCCTTTCAAACCCCTGCCGTGTCTACATCGCTGCTGCTCAGATAGAAGTAAAAAGGAGCTACAGGATACTGATGGAGTTCTAGGCTGGCGTGCCCCCGGTCGACTGCCTGTGGAAGATGTAGTCCTTCGCTGCGATAGTTTAAATGTGTAATCTTTTGTTTAAGACCCTCTGGTCATTTTGTATTCTATTATACGCTTTGTAATGATGTATGTTCTGTTATTCACTGATGATGTCGCCGTATGCATGAAATCTTGATCCTGGGCATGCATATGGTACGCGTTCGGTTTGTCCTTAAAACCGGGCGTGACAAGTTCTCATTGCATAACTAGCAAAATAACATTATTTTTCTCATAATATTTTCTCGGATAACATTTTTCTGGTGTGATTGATTACCCTCTATATTTGATTTCCTCTCTCCTTAAGCTTTCCTTCATGCTATGCCATTATGACATTTGATTTGTGCAGCAAGCTAGGCTACAAATCATACTATTGATCTGTGAACGGAGTCGACCCAAACACCATTATGTTCGTGGAAAATTTCTACTTTAATCCAATTGTCACGTGTTATGCTATTGCAAGTTCGTCGAGGTAGTTCGCATGTCTGTTGATGAATGAAGTATATCATGTCAGTAAGTTGCATTTTGTATGTGTAAAGTTATATGAATTACTTTATTCACTTATCCTTGATCACTACCTCAATATTAGGTCACACAATCTATTATCTTAGAGCAACTCCAGCAGACCCAACAAGCCCCTCCCAAGTTAGAGAGTCCAGAAAAAGTTATATTCCAGCAAACAGCCAACAAGCCCTTGTCCCAAATTTAGAGGGTACAGACAAAAGTTACACTCTAGCAGGTCCTCTACTCCCCCCAATTTTGGAGGCTTCCAAATCCACCCTCCATTCTCAGGGGCTATAGAAAGCCCTGTATTTATGAGGGTTATTGTTGGAGTTGTAGCATTTTTGTGGCTATTAAAAAATAGAGGTAGCATGCATTTAGTATTTGGAGAGTCTAATTTGAGAGGTATTGGTGGAGTTAATCTTAATAATATAATATTATTATCATATTAATTAAAATAAAAATAATACACTATAAGTTATTAACAATCTATATTAACCCTTAAATAAATAAATAAGTAAATTATAAGTTGATCAAAGAATCAATGACAAATACAATAGTACATATAAACTTGCATCATTAAGTCATACAACGTGCTACATACGCGATGATAAAAAATGATATGTTAGTTTGGACACACTTAGACAAACCGCAACAGATATTTAAATAAAATTATATTTAAATTAAAGAAACCTAGATATGAGTATAAAAATCTAGCTACCCGCGCAAATTTGTGCGGACCACCTTGCTAGTTATCAAACATAACAATGTCAACAGGACAGCCGTGCACTAACGTGGGGCTGTGCTAAAACTAAAGCTTGGTTGGCGCCGGTAGGTGCTTATTCTTCGTGGAGGGGCGGCCTATATGTCATCTCACTGCAAAACTGGACGCACATAGCCCTGTCATTGTTTTGCCGTGGTTAATTCGCACATCCACGAAAAGATTGAACACGGGCAGGGATGAATACGGCTGTATATGAACTAGTTACTCTAGAATCTTGATCGGAAGTGGTCTTATAGTTATTGAAGATTAAGGTAGCTGCAGCCTGCAGTTAGCACTGGATGTCACCAGTGATTATAACAAACTAAGGCTCTGTTTGGATCCATGGGACTAAACTTTAGTCACTCACTTTTAGTCCTGTTTAGTCCCTAAAGTTCCAAACACTAGGGACTAAAAGGGACTAAACTAGTTTAGTCCCATTAGTCTCTTAGGGGTTGCTAAATGGGACTAAATCATTCTCTATCTCTAGTCTTTAATATCTTTTAGTGCCTTTTAGTCCCTTCCTCCAAACAGCCTAGGGACTAATTTTTAGTCCCTACTAATTTTAGTTCCAAACACTAATGGGATCCAAACACATGCATTGCTCATAGGTTCACTGTACGTCGAACATACATAACACAAGTTACAATACTGTTGTTGAGTTGGACAATCGCTAGTAGACTCACATTGTACTTTGAACAACGCTCAGCTACATAATGAAGGCTAAACCCACAAATTAAAGTCAATGTCCACCTATAGATAAGTGGAGAACTTGATCGGACGACTCCATTCAGAACAAGAGCAATTAACAAACCACACGATCAAGATTCGAGAACCCAAAACATAAATGGTAACCAATCTATCAAACAGCACCAGCATCAGCAGTAGCAGCGTCGGTGGCATCCTCAGGCCAACTCAATATCCCAGCATGGGTGAGCAACGCCCAGAGGAGCGTTATCAGCTCACCGCCCCGAGCAATGGCCTTCAAATGACCTCTAACATTGTCCGAGGGAGCGATGTACAGGATCATCTCAGACCAGAATTCAGCCAGCTCGAGCCATGCCGTTTCCTCACATTCAACCACTAGTTTCTTTGCAAGCATCACTCCATTCTTGAGCACATCATACTTAGAATAATTCGAACTTAGTAATAACTGCGCCACCTGCTCATACTCGGCCTCTGGTGTCAACGATCCCTGCACAGCACGGCCCTCGAGGGCAAGCTTAACATCCTTCTTGACAGTCTCATACAGGCTCTTACTCCACTCATCATGATCTGGAAGCAGATCTGGAGATCAGGCCATTAGGTATGCACAGTACCTTGACAAGTGAGTTGCAGCAATCTTGTGATTCAAGATTGGAGAACCTGCTTGTTCTTGACCATGTTTGTATGGGTGCTTAACCTCAAGGACGCATGTGGCAATGTGCCATGTAAGTATGATATCAGACGTGCCATTGCTGTTGCAGGCCCAGAGGAACGTTTTGCCTACTCGGCTCAGGCGTAGAGGTTCTGCACCATTGCTTGATTGGCACCTATTGTAGCTGTCTCTCAGAGCACTGATGATGCAGACCTTCACTGCTTCTGGCATCTTCACGCTCCTATCTAGGTCAGGGAGACTGAGGAGACGTCTGAGAAGAACAAGCAGGGTTGTTCTTGGTTGAAGCACCCATATTGAGCTCTGGCCCATTTTTTCATCCCAATGCTTCATCAGCTCCCATTTGCATTGCAACAGATGGCCAAACCAATTTTACACGCGGAGAGAATGCCGCAAAGAAGCATGGTTTATATAGTGGCAGACCAGAGCTACTTTGGTCCAGTTGGAGCAAATGTAGGAAGCTATGTACTTCACCTCAGCTATGACAACCAATGTGAGAAGAAAAAATAAAGGAATGTCATCAAAGATGAAGAGTCCAAAACTGTTATCCTGCCGATCGCTTAACAGGTACTTATCATTGTCCGTTCTGCCCGTTATCCATATTCCGGCTGTGTTTCTTTCCAACACGGAAAAAATTTCTAAAGGGAATCTTGCATGCATGAAATACTAAATGAAGTCTATTTGCAAAACCCATGTAGGGATGAGTCTAACTTTGCGCGACAAATCTAATGAGCCTAATTAATCCATGTTTTGCTACAGTAATGCTACAGTAACCATCCTCTAATCCTGCGGTCAAAGGCCTCATTAGATAGGTCTCGCGAAATAGTTCAATGTTGTGAAGATAATTTTGTAAACTGACTTTATTTAATACCCTTAATTATTGGTCAAAGGGGTGGAAAAATATTTCCACCACCAAAGAAACAAAGCCCCCCACGGCAAGGCCCCAAGCCACGACGAGGCCTCCGCATGCCGCCGCTGAGCACCATCCCGGCCTCCCGTCACTCCGCCGCCGCAAGGGCGACTTCACGAGGACTCATGTGCCGTCGTCGAGGGCAAACCCCTGCCACCTCCTCGCCGGCACAAGGAGACCCCGTCAACGCGGATTTCGCAACCCCCGGGGTACGTACCCCAAGAAACCACCCACCGTCCTCCGACCCCGCCTCGCCGCACCGCCGGGCCGCAGCCCACCGCCGTGTCGCACGAATCTCCACACACATAACGACACGAGAGAAACCCCCGCGTCGCCCCCGCGCAAGGCCGGGCGACTCGGGCGGCGCGTCGCTCGACCGCCGCCGCCACCCCTCCCTCCGTTCTCCTCGCCGTGCCGCCGCCGGAGCCGGCCGCCGGAAGTCCGGGCGGCCTGCCGGGATGGTGGCGGCATGGCCATCTCCGCCCTCGCCCCGCCAATCTCTCGGCAGACACGGACGTCATGGAGGGCGGAGGAGCTCACCCGGGAGGCTCGCCGTTGCCGCCGGGGAGGCCGGATCCGGGCACCCAATGGCCGGATCCGGCGACTGCGCCGACGGTTCTCTCCCGGGGTGCTTCGTCGCGCGCAGATCGGGCTGCGCTGGGCCGGCTTGGCTGCGGTGGTGCTCGGCTTGTCGCGGCGGCGCTTGGCTTGACGAGCTCTGACGTGCCGCAGCGGCTGGCTGCGCGGGCCGCCTGGGGCGGCTGCCCCTGCGCCGGCGTCCGGATCTGGGGTGCGGCGCTCCTCATCCCTCAGATCAGTGACAGCGGCCTTCCCCTGCTACGGCGGTGGAAGGAGGCTGGCGGCGGTGCATCCCGGGCTGCCGTCCGGCGTGATGGCAGCGGTGCCTGCTGAGGTGCCGTTCTTCGGCGGTAAGGGGGCCGCCCCGCGCCCCCGCTTCTGCTCTACCTCCAGGCGGTGCAGTGTTGGGGTGGGAGGAGTGTCGGACAGATCCAACGTCTTAATTGCTCTGCGTCGCCCTCACGGGGGCAATCTGGGCGGATTTCGCAAGCTGTCGTGCAGCCGCCTTCCCCACGGGTTGGTGTCGTCCCTTTGCCGGCGGAACCTTGCTCCCGGTGGCGGTGTTTGTCGATGGTGGCCGGAGTGCGTCTTTTCTTGCGGTGGCGGTGTCCTGTGGCTGTGCGAAGATGCTGGTGTCCTTCAGGTGAGGGCGACCGTGGTGACGGTGGTGGCGATGATTTGGGTGAAATCCTTGTCTGGCATGTTGTGCCGGAACGTTGGCGGTGAAGTGTGTGTGACACACACCTTGTTTAAGGCGCTGCTGAAGTCGTTGGTCAGACCGTCCCTTGTTGCGTCGGTGGATGATCAATAACTGGGTGAAAATTTAGCCTGGTTTTTCCAAGCCGGCGGCGGCAGTGCAGGCGCGTCGTCGAAGTTCTTGGTCGCCAAGGCCGGGCAGTTCTCTCGTGTGGACACTATGTTCGGTATTCAGCGCAGAGCGGAGGAGGCATTGGATGGCGTAACAGTTCGGATGTTGGTTAGCAGTATCTGCACCAAGTCTTCGTGCTGTTGCCTTCGAAGAAGCATCAATGGTGGTTGGTGTCCAGCGTTTTCAGTTCTTTGTAAGGTCTGTAAACGTGTTATAGCGATCTTGGTGGTCGCGTAGGACTACTAGAGCCCCGTGATGGGATGTAATTTTCGTGTTTTTGTTTGGCCGTAGCCGTTTTGGTCAAGGCCGGGTAATACATTATCCATTATCTAAAAAAATATATTGACAGCTCCTAATAGGGGGGGTACGTACCCCGGGGGTAGGAGAACATTTGCGGAGACCCCGTCAAGCCGCCACCGAGGAGATCCTGTCAGGCCGCTATCATTCGATCCGAAATCGCAGCAGGTACAGACTCCTCATCCTTTGTTTGTTTCTCCTTCCTTTTTCCATCCAATTCAGATTCAACCCAATTCGATCAGTAACCTGCCGCTTCCTGAATAATTTCTATCTATAAAATAAGTGTAGTCATTGACTGATGCTTACAGATGGTTGCCTCATGCTTGTTGCTTGTACCATGCTTCTTGCTTGCATATAGAGAAGGGATCCTGCGTTGGAAAGAAGGTTTCGACCAGTTAAGGTTCTTGAGCCTACTTTGATGAAACAATACAGATCTTAAGAGGACTTTGTGATTTCTCTCCCCCTAATGCCGATATTATATATTCTTAGTATTTTCTTTGTGATTTTTCAGTCTACTTTATACTTCACCTGCTTTTTAGTTTTACCCTTGAAGAAGTCACTTTATGTGGCCATGGTGTAGTCATATATTTTAGTTAAGCTGTTTGTTTTACTTTTCCTTGCATAGAAAATGCTAGATTCTCCAAGAGAAGCAGGATATTTTTCTACTCTTCTACTTCCTACTTTTAGCGAGCAAATTTTCAAAGTGCCAGACTATTGAATTCATTGCAATCTCATTGATAGTATTTTCTTTTATTTTTTTATAGTGCCACATAACCAATCATGCAGTCAACCAATACTTCTACTACAATCGGAGGCTCTAATGAAACTTGTGGGATTACTACAGGTTCTAGTGGGACACTAGAGAGGGAGAACTCGGTTGATGTAATGCCCTGAAGGGGGGGGGGGGTCAGTCTCAAGTGAGTCTTATCTTTCTCATATGTCGTCCCTTTATGTGAATGTATCATGTCTTAATTACGCATAAAACTTTGGCTAAGTCAACATGCTTTGTCTACTCTATTTTTTTATTAAGTATTTTTCTTTATTGTGATAGTGCCATACAAACAAATTTAGGGGAAGATGTTAGTATAGAAAACTTAGTTGCTAACAAAAAGCTCAGATCAGTTGTTTGGAAAGATTTTTAATTAAGTATGTTAGATGATGATACTCAAAAAGTTGTCTGGCATTGCAAGAAAGATTATGTAACTAGTTACAGGGAAGGAATGAGCCACTTAAACTATCACATCAATGTGTGTCCTAAGCTTCAGTCATCGAAGAGAAAAAAGTTTGGCAGTACAAAGGTGGACATTCCAGTCTTTGACCAAGCAGCGCAGCGGCGATGATTTTTCTAGAATGTTTGTTGGCCATGGATACTCTTTTAATATGTCTAAACACTACTATACTAGAATATTCCTCTATAATCTTCAACCATCATTCAAACTAATACATCGAACTACTCTAAAGGATGATTGCATGAGAATTTATGAGGAGAAGCTCAAAGTATACCAAACGTCTGAGAAACAACCAATCATCATGTGGACTCATACTGATATGATTGGTTATATGAGTATTACATCACACTTTATTGATGATGAGTGGAATTTGCATAAGAAACTAATAAGGTTTGCACATGTGGAGATACCACACACTGATGAATTTGCCATGATGCCACCATCCATGTCGTGTTGTACTATGTTCTTTTTTTGCCCTACAAGCATGATTGGGTAGTGTAGCGCCAGGTGTGCAGCGTGTGTTGTATGACGTTAAGAGATGTATTCATTGAAAAGTATTGTCTTGTCCCATTCCTACCGCGTTCTAAACGAAAACTAGAAGGAAAAATTTTGGGGTAGGGAATTTGTGTCAGAAAATTGCATGACGACATATAATAAATTTTGGCGTGGGTTTCGGCCGATAGATGACACTTGTTGTTGATAAATAGGTGCCTTCACTTTGGACACCGACTCTCTA
Organism: Echinochloa phyllopogon; assembly: GCA_033239725.1. NCBI lineage: Eukaryota > Viridiplantae > Streptophyta > Magnoliopsida > Poales > Poaceae > Echinochloa > Echinochloa phyllopogon. The sequence continues at coordinate 3,710,630 of BTCW01000002.1, forward strand.
GAAGCAATATTAAGCTGTTGTGATACAACTTTTTATGTGCACTCTATAATTACACTACTCAATAGACCTTCACTTAGCACCGACATGGGAGAATAACAATGTATGTAACTTAGCACATTATTCATTGCAACTATTTGACACACAACAACTCTTACACTCTTTACGTGGCTACATTTAACATGGCTACCTTGACATCTCCTTCTTGAGATCTCTTATGTTTGTGGTGTATCTTCTACTTAGCTTCTCACGGCACCTTGAATAAAAGGCCACCCCTATATATAAGCCTAGGTGAGCCATGAACAATGTGACAAGTGTCCATGCCGTAGAAATTTCCTAGGTTCTAAAATTGCCATGAATCAAGTTCTAGACTCTTTCATAGTAACATGATACTACTGTGGCCCCCAAGGATCTGCATTAGCAACAATTCCCTTGTTGTCATGGGCAAAAACTGTGCTTAGCTTTGGGATAATTTCACGCAACTTTATTCTCCTTGGAAACAAGAAAGACCTTACTTGTATTTGAATCAAATATGATTTCTTCCACGTTCATTTTTTCTTGCTCCACAAAATTATAGATATAGAGCCATAGTGGACATAGGAATTGTACGCGGTTTTGGAGCACGAATGCTCACATCAAAAAAAGAAAGCAAAAGCAAAATTAGCTTAGCACATCATGTAGTGTGCTTGAAATCTCAAGAATCCAGTTTGAGTTTGAATTTGAAATATTGCTAACCACATGTTCCATATGGTGTGGTGACGTTGTTGAACATGGATATTTAAATTTTGCTTGTCTTACTTCCACAGTCAATGTGGTATTAATTAAAAGAGACGAACAAACTTTTTCAGGGCAGTGGCGTCCGAATGGATGTAGGGGCCCACTATGTAAAATAGAGACATACAGTACATAGGTGCCAACCAAATGAGGGCCCAAGGCCCCAGACGCCGTATCCGGGCCAAGACTCAGGCTCCCATATATTCCAGCCCCCATTGAAACTGAGCTAGGATAACTTTGCCTCGACGTGTCTGTGGACTCTGTGCCTTTCGGCCGTGCCTGAATTGCCCTTCGAATCTAAGGCCGTCGCAGAGCCTTCCATCGCTCGAACGCGCGTAAATAGCCACAGCACAAATACTCCGTAATGGACTGGGGTCTGGGGGTGGAGGACCGTCCATGCATAGTTGCATATATAGCATACACTGATACACTCGCAACCGGTTGGAGTAACTCTTTTTTTATATTACTTTGACCATCTCTTATCAATTTGCGCGTAATACATGGCTTCTACAACTCTGCATGCATGCTGTGAACGTGCAGTGGTCTCTCTCTGTTCATGGTTGTTTTATTTACTAGCAAAGTGGTGAGCACCAAACAACCCTGAAAGCCGCGTACGTATTAGTATACCACTTACGAGTTGGTTGGAGACTAGACTTTGGAGTATAATATGTTGTGTAATGTGTTCCAGGCACCAATGTAAGCGCCAGTAGGGTAGCCAGCAAGAAGCATGCATGCAATTAAGTAGCAAACTCCAGCTAAATGCTACACTAAAACAACTATAGGAGCACAAAACCCAAAAGTAAAAATATAGCAAAAAAAAGCTGAGCACATCATGTAGTGTGCTTGAAATCTCAATAATCCGTTTTGAGTTTGAATTTGGAAGATTGCTAACCACATGTCCCACGTGGTGTGGTGATGTTCATGCGCATGGATATTTAAATGTTGCTAATCCTATCTTCGTGGTCAATGTGGTATTTTTTTTATAATAACCAGATAAAAGAGTCCAGCATTTTTTTGAGGAAGTAACTATTGTAGAATTACAATGTTTTGTTTTAGAAGGCCGGGACATACAATGGATTTATTAGGAGTCCACCACACGTAGCAGGAAGAGATCGAGTTGTCCAACCGAGCGAGAGGGCCCAAGAACGGCCCTAGCTAGAGGCATCCGGCGTCCCGGCCGAAGACGTCAGGCGCCCATTGACCATTGTACGTTATAAACACCCCCTAGAACATCAAATAATTCATCTACGCGAGGATGAAGCTGCTCTTATTGTTTCAGAGCAATTTACCGTCCTGTCTTGTTCGTACACACACTACGGGAAACCCGACGTATGCCGAGTGCTTCCCTCTTTGCCGAGTGCTTTCTATCGGGCACTCGGCAAAGACTGGCTGTGCTGAGTGTCCAGACAACGGCACTCGGCAAAGAGGCGACACTCGGCAAACAGGATCTTTGCCGAGTGTCAGAAAAGAGACACTCGGCACACATGATCTTTGCCGAGTGTCAGCAAAGAGACACTCGGCAAAGCTGACGCACGTGTCGGGCGCGTGCCACGCCACGAACGGCCGTTTGGGCTCCAGTAGCTTTGCCTAGTGTCACACGGCAGACACTCGGTAAAGCCGTGGCACGTGTCCAGCACGTGCCACGCGCGCCAACGGCCGTTTACGGCCGTTTGGCCTGTCAGTTCTTTGCCGAGTGTCACAGTCCAGACACTCGGCAAAGATGGACGTGTTGGCCCTTTGCCGAGTGTCTGGGTCAGATACTCGGCAAAGAGTTTGAAAATTTGAAAAATATTTTTAAAAAACTTGAAATTCAAACTCAACAAATTTGAACATTTTAAATATAAGAGTTTTTGGCCGGCTGGATTGGTAGTTTTGCCGAGTGCTTCGGCCGGGCACTCGGCAAAGCATATGTTTGCCGAGTGTTTTCTAAAAAACACTCGGCAAAGTTTATCCCTGTTTATTTAAACTTTTGTTTTTGAGATCCAAAGTTTATTTTTTCTAACAATACTTGTCAAAGGCTCTTTATATCTTATGTGGAGCCTGTGGCAAAAAAGTTGGGATGATTTCAAAAAGTTTATATATACGGCCTTTCCAATCGGAGCATATCCCCATAGAAGATTCGGAGAGTTGAGAAGGAGACAGCTGGATTTCGAAACGAAGTGAAGTTGAATTAGAGTTTGAGTTCATAACTTTTTGTATAGGCAATAGACGACGTAGATTGCTTCATTTGAAGTTATCATATTTTTCCGGACCCATTTGATATTTTTTAAATTATTTTTACAACAATCTCCACATAAAATAATGAAATATATGAAGGAATTATTAGATATATATGCTTCAAATAATGAAAACATTTCATCTAAGCATAAAATGTGCATTGTTGAATGTATTTGATAAGATATTTTGATGTGTATTTGATCGAATTTGAAAAATTTGGTATGCAAGAATTGTTCTGGGAAATGTTTGCCGAGTGCTACACTCGGCAAACAAGACTTTGCCGAGTGTCAGGAAAGAGACACTCGGCAAAGATGCCACGTGGGCTGGCCGCCCCTCGGCCGCGCGGGCCACGTCATTGGCCGACGTGGCAACTTTGCCGAGTGCCTACGCTCGGCAAAGGGCAGGTTTGCCGAGTGCCCTGGGCAGACACTCGGCAAACAGGCCACGTGGCCGTCCCCTTCGGCCGCGCGCGGCCACGTCAGCGGCCAGCGCGCGGCCACGTGGTAGATCTGTTTGCCGAGTGCCTGGATCTGAGACACTCGGCAAACAGGGTACACTCGGCAAACAGGCGGTGCCCGGGGGGATTTAACCGCCCACGCGGCCCCCAGCCCTACACGCGCCTCTCCCCACACGCCGCCGCCGCCGCCTCCTCTCCCCACCCGTCGCCGCCTCCGCCCGGCCCGGCCGCCGCGCAGCGCCACCGCTCCCCGCCGCCACCGCTCCGCCGCCACCGCTTCCCGCCGCCGCCACCGCTCCCCGCCGCCGCCACCGCTCCCCGCACGCGACGCCGGCCGCCGCCTCCGCCCGTGCCCACGCCGGCCCCGGCCGTCCCCGCCCCGGCCCCGGCCGGCCGTCCCCGCCCCGGCCCCGGCCCCGGCCGGCCGTCCCCGGCCCGCGCCCCGGCTGGCCGTTCCCGCCCCGGCCGCGTCAGCCCCGGCCCGGCCGCCGCGCAGGCCGGCCCGTCCCCGCTCCTTCCCCGGCCGCCGGCTCGTCCTCCTGTCCCCGCGCCCGCCCATCTCGTGTAGGTACCCCGCCCGTCCTCTTGTTACCTTTGTTATTTTGTTCATTTTGCTGCAAAACTAGGATGTGGTAGTTGCTATTTTTGTGGTAGGAAGTAGTAATATGAATTTCTTTGTGAAATTATGAAATTGATGTGAAATTGTAGTTGTTAGATTTAGAATTGGTATACTTTGAATTGGTTGATTTTTGGTAGAATTGAGTAATGAATGTGGTTGTCGGCCTTTGTTTTGCTATCAAATGGATTAGGCCATGTCAAACAAGTGCCATGAATATTTTGTATGTGGTTGTCGGCCTTCGTGCCGTGTTTTTTTTCAGGATGTGTGGTTTCAGAAACCTCCCCGTGTAGGGGAGGTGCTGCCGAATTTTTTATTTGACAAAAATTTGTTTTTATTTCAGTGAGGCTGTTGCACCATCTTCTACTTGGACCCCGACGCCGCACGTCGTTCCCCGCCGTCTGCACCGACACGAGCGTCACCGACTCACCCGCCGTCGAGCCCGTAGGTGAGCACATGCAAAACCATACGCGCTCAGTTTTTTAGTTGTGTACCTTCTTCGTCTCTTGTATTTATCTTTACCGTGTGGCTTCTTTGCCATGTTCTTGCGTTTCCTACAGTAAATAAGATGAAGGGTCATCTTCCTCTTGCGTCTTGAGAAAGATGATATGACATCTTATTTACTGTATGATACGCAAAAACATGACAAAGAATTCATACCGTACAGTTAAATACAACAGGCCAAGATTGTGCACAACTGTGTCACGTAACCTAGTTAGGCGTCTCCCGTTCGAAAGAGATACGGTTGTGAATATGTGAATCTTTGCATATGTCTAACCGTATCTGTTTCGAATTGTCCACGTTTTTTGACAGCTCGAGGATGTGTAGATGGGTAGTTTCCATGCTCTACTCGTACCGAGGCTGAGTTTCGGCATCATCTCCCTGTTGTTCTCCGAATACACAATCTCCGTAATTGGACGTGTATTTGGAGAACAGCGGGGAGGTGCTGCCGAAATTCCGTCTTGGATATGAGTAGAGCATGGAAACTACCCGTCTACACATCCTCGGGTGGGATTAGGACCTATCTTTACCTATTAGACATAAAGCTAGCATCCGGTAGATGCATTTATTATTATAAATTTGGTATGGAAGAAATTTATTGCTCGGTGATATGTAAAGGGATGGATGACCGTGAGTGGATGTACACTGGCCGCTCAAGTAAAGGTGAATGTACAGATGAATGGATTGCCAAGACTGATGCGTTCTTGAAGCAAGCTTTTGCCAATGCGAAAGGGGTGCCAACTACTTTCTGTCCATGCGCGGTTTGCGACAATCGTAAACGTCAAACAGAAGTTGTCATGGGTAAACATCTCATCAGGAATGGATTTACGGAGAACTATACTCGGTGGACACGCCATGGTGAAGCCGTTGATCGTGTGAGAGACGAGGCCGTGAGGCAGCGCATCGAGGAGTTTGATGATGAGGCAGGGGTAGGGGACATGTTCCATGACTACGACGAAGCACACTTCAATGATGGACCTAGGGAGGAGGAGCCGGAGGCCACTGCAAAGGCTTATTATGACATGTTGTCAGCGGCACAACAACCACTTCACTCGCACACTAAGGTTTCTCAATTGGATGCCGTTGCACGTCTGTTGGCCGTCAAGTCCCAGTTTAGCCTTGGTCGAGACGCCTTTGACCACATCCTGACAGTTTTGGGTGGCCTCCTTCCGGAAGGTCACGGCTTGCCAAAGAACATGTACGCGGCACAGAAACTTCTAAATGCACTTAAGATGCCGTATCAGAAGATACATGCTTGTCCGAATGGATGCATCTTATTTAGGAAAGAATTTGCGGACGCAAAGCAATGTCCGAAGTGCAAGGCTTCTAGATTCGTGGAGATAGTCGGTGCTGATGGTAACAAGAAGCAAAGCAAAATACCCGTGAATATCCTACGGTACCTTCCACCTATACCGAGGATCCAACGGCTTTACATGACCGAGGACTCCGCGAAACAGATGACATGGCACAAAAGTGGAGTGCGATACAATCCTGATAAGCTCGTACATCCATCCGATGGTGAAGCATGGAAGCACTTTGATGGGATTCATCGTGACAAGGCTAGAGAGGCTCGGAATGTGCGTGTTGCATTGGCAACAGATGGGTTCAACCCGTATGGAATGACGGCTGCCCCATACTCTTGTTGGCCAATGTTTATGATCCCACTCAATCTCCCCCCCCCCCCCCGGTGTCCTATTTCAACGGCACAACATCTTTTTGTCGTTAATTATTCCTAATTACCCGGGGAAAAATATGAGCGTGTATATGGAGCCTCTTGTTGATGATTTGGACCGTGCTTGGGAGGAAGGTGTATGGACATATGATCGAGCTACAAAAACAAACTTTAAAATGCATGTCTTCTACCAGTACTCCCTGCATGACCATCCGGCGTATGGGATATTCTGCGGCTGGTGTGTCCACGGGAAGTTCCCATGTCCAATATGCAAGGCATCTCTGAAGTTCATCTGGTTGACCAAGGGTGGAAAATATTCATGCTTCGACAAACATCGTCAATTTCTCCCTCTTGAACACGAATTCAGACAAGATATCAAGAACTTCATGAAAGGTGTAAGGGTTCTAGACCCTGCACCACACATGATGATAGGTGCGGATGTTCGTGCAGAGTTAGACGCTCTCGAGGTCGGGGAGGATGGTCGTTTTGTGGGATATGGCGAGCAACATGCCTGGACTCATAAGTTGGGCCTATGGAAGCTCCCGTACATGGCAGACCTTCTGCTTCCACATAATGTTGATATGATGCACACTGAAAAGAATCTTGCCGAGGCACTTCGGGGTACAATCATGAACATTCCTAATAAAACCAAAGACAATACCAAGGCTAGAGTGGATCAGCAGCGGTTATGCAATAGACCGAAGCTAAATATACCACCTCCCAGGGACGGCAAAACATGGAAAAAACCTAAGGCCGATTTCGTTCTCGATAATGACCAAAAGAGGGAAGTGCTAAGTTGGTTCCAAACATTGAAATTTCCTGATGGGTATGCAGCGAATTTGAAGAGGGGAGTGAACTTAACTACTCTACGAATCAACGGGCTCAAGAGTCATGACTACCACATATGGCTTGAGCGGCTTCTTCCGGTGATGGTTCGAGGCTATGTCCCCGAGCATGTCTGGCAAGTGCTGGCGGAGTTGAGCAATTTCTTCCGCCAGCTGTGTGCTAAGGAAGTATCGAAGCCCATGCTTGCAGAAATGGAAAAGCTTGCTCCCGTGTTGCTATGCAAGTTGGAGAAGATATTTCCACCGGGCTTTTTCAACCCGATGCAGCATATGATTCTGCACCTTCCGTATGAGGCACGAATGGGAGGGCCTGTGCAGAACCGGTGGTGCTATCCAATTGAAAGATGTCAGAAGGTTCTTCGAACTAAATGCAAAAATAAATGCAAGATTGAAGCATCTATTGCAGAGGCATACATTCTCGAGGAGGTGTCAAACTTCACGACGAAGTATTATGCTGACAACCTCCCTAACGTGCACAATCCACCGCCTCGTTATAATGTTGGCGAAGTTGAATCGAACCTCAGCCTTTTCCGAGGGCAACTAGGAAGTGCAAGTGAAGGCACCAACAAAAATTTGACAAATGCAGAGTGGCGCGCTATCATGCTCTATGTGCTCACCAATCTATCCGAAGTTGAGCCATACATGCGGTAAGTTCAGAACGATTTTGTTTCCAAGTACCTAGCCACTATTCTGCATCCAACACTCTTGTTTCTCGTTCATACAGGGAATTTCTTGATCAATTCTGGCGTAATAGGAGGGCTCCTACCCCACACGAAGTTGATGACCTTCTTAAACATGGAAACCCAGATTTTATTTCTTGGTTCAAACGGAAGGTACACTTAATTTCAGTCTTGTCCTAAATTCGACGTTACTGAAGTCGTGTCATTAATATAACAAACTATCCTGGTCGAACTCGCAGGGCCAATCCGATGGGTCTATGAGTGTCGAGTTGAGACAGATCGCCGATGGTTGTGCGTATAAGGTCAAGTCATTTACCGGATATGACGTGAATGGTTATCGTTTTCGCACAACAAGTCATGAGCAGAGGATGCCCAATCGAAGGACTACAAGTACCGGAGTCTATACTCCAGGCTCTGATGGGGTCGATTACTATGGGAGACTTGAAGAAATATACGAGCTTAATTTTGGTGGAAGCAAACCTCTTTCTCCTGTTATCTTCAAATGTCATTGGTTTGATCCTTCAGTGGTGAGACGAACACCTAGTCTTGGGCTAGTCGAAATTCGACAATCATCTGTCTTACCTGGAGATGATGTCTATATAGTGTCTCAACAAGCCACCCAGGTGTATTATTTGTCATACCCGTGCAAAAAGGACAAAAGGCTTGAGGGTTGGGACGTTGTATACAAAGTGTCGCCACGCGGTAAACTACCAATCCCAAACAATGAAGATTATAACATAGATCCAAACACCTATGATGGAGAGTTCTTCCAAGAAAATGGGCTAGAAGGGTCTTTTGAGATAGACTTAACCCAAGCGGTCGGAATGGATTTAGACTCAGAAATGTTTGTTGACGAGGACACTGGAGATGTGGTTCATAATGCTAAGGAGGTAGAGTTACTAGAGCGATTACAATTAGGCAATGACGAAGACGACGACATTCCTCCGCCTTTGGAGGACGACCATGAACATCTCGAAATGTACGATAGTGATGATGCGACCGTTGATCCAGATAATCCTGATCCGGATGATTATTTCTAATAAAAGTACGTTTATATATTGCATCATCTCTTTCTAATAGTTTATGTTGGGTCATATTTCTTATATATTACATGTTTTTCTAATTATTTATGTTTATATGTGAAATCTAATAATTGTATGTTTTTGTTGATCGCAGGTGATTGGACCAATATGGTGGGTCGTGGCGGTGCGATGAGGAACGTCATGTCGTTGTACCGGAAGTTTAAAGATGGGGGGTCCGAGGCAGCTGGGTCGTCTGGTGCCAAGGGGCGAAAGAAGAAGGCCACAGGCAGGGGGCGAGGCAGGGGCAAGAGGCGAGAGCGGACCCCCGTACCTTCGTCGTCTTCGTCCGACGAGGACTTTGTTCCTTCGGCGGTGGACACTCGGGCCGGGGAGCACGAGTACTGCGAGGACGAGGAGCACGAGGCAGCGGAGCACGTGGCCGAGGAGCACGGGGCCGAGGACCACGGGGCCGAGGACCCCGAGGGCGAGGACGTAGAGGGGTCCACCTCCTCTGAGAACTCGGCCCTTTGGCAGCGAGGCCCCTCGCAACTCCCGAAGCGCCCGATACCCATGGAGCGTCGCCCCGTGATCGCACCCAGCCCTCCAAGGTAAGTAATTTTAGATGTTACACAGACCTTCTCGTTTCATATTCATATGTTGGAAATCACAATATGGACTAACAATTTATCTTAATCACTTGGGCAGGAATTGGGTGATGGTCACCCCAGGCGCTGGTCACGCCCGCAAAGTCAACGGCATCCTGGGTCTTCTTTGCAGGGAGCTGTTTCCGGGTCTGGTGACCATTGGCGGCAGGGAGGAGCCGGCCTACACCTTTGACCACTACGTCGCCGCTGGCGATCAGGAGGACCGGGAGCGCAAGATCTTCAACAACAAGGCCGAGCAGGTAAAGGGAGAGCTTTGGGTAAGTATTCGTTGCACTACACTGCTCAACACAACACTTTCATTGAACAATCTACAAATAATGCAACATTCATCGTGTATATGTGCGCAGGACTTTTACAGATGCGCCCCGGGACAGGAGGCTTCGGCGGATGCTGTGGCACATGCAGCCTGCTGGAAGCTTGTCAAGGACCTGCACTACGAGGCGCGCGTGCAGGCTGTAATTGATTATTTCGCGGCACTCAAGATCTCCGTGAAGAAAACGGAGGCAAGAAACATGAAGTTGACCAAGGAGCAGTATCTGGCGGTATGTAAATCGATATTGTTTTATTCTAAGATTAAGTACTCTAAATTCGATCTTGTTATATGTCGTACACTTGGTGTCTTGTAGGCGATTCCGTGGTGGTGCGCCCCGCATCCCACGTGCTGGGAGGTGATAGTCGACAAGTGGTGCAGCGCCGAGTGGGCCGCTCAGCACGACCTTTGCCGGGAGCGGCGTTTGCTGATGCCCGGTGTCTCACACCATCAGGGCAGCCTTAGCCTCGAGGAGTACAGGGCCAAATGGGTACGCCGAGTCATTTCTATATTCGCTCACTCTATTCTGTGTAATTACTAATTCATATTGTTTGTTTTTTCAGTCGGCGTCACATGGTGGTGCGCCTTGCTCACAGCTCGAGGCTTTTGCTATGGCCCACAAGGGCAAGGCGACCTCCGACGTCCGGTACAACCCGGAGGACGGGCCCGCGACATACAGCAACGCCAGCGTCCACAGTCGCCTCACAGCATATCAAGAGGTCGCGAAGGAGGTCCACGGGCCAGACTGGGATCCGACCGCCCACGACATTGATGGAGAAGTGGTCATGAGGGCGGGAGGAGGCAAGAAGCACGGGCGGTACTTGATCGCCAACAACACCATCGACACGGCCTCTACCCCCACACTCTCCCAGATTCGAGCCAGGAGCACGAGCTCTTCAGCGGCTATCCGCCAGCCTCTTCCCGGTTCACACTTCGGGATGCAGGCACTCCAGGTTATTTCTATTTCTATCTTTGTACGTGAAGTTTGCTTACGTTTATAATGTATTATAACAATGTGATTGAATATTGCAGGCCCGGTTGGATGAAGAGATGCAGAGGCGGGAGTTCCTGGAGGCGGAGGTGCAGCGGATGAAGGACGCGGAGGCCGAGAAAGACAGGCAGAAGGAGGAGGCCGAGCGGACGAACCGAGCGTGGCAGGAGCAGGTATTTGCCTACCTGCAGAGCATTGGCCAGCGCGTGGGTGAAGGTCCGCCGCCGCCGATGCCACCACCGCCTCCACCACCACGTGTTCCTATTTCTCCCGTGAGTCACTTGAGAACCCTATGATTTCATTTCACAACTCATTTCTGTCGAAAATCTTGTAACACACACCACTAATCTCTTTTGGGCAGGCTCCTGGCTCGGCCGCGTCGAATGACGGCCCTCAAGACGAAGACCTTGCGGCGCGGGCGGTTAGATCGTTGTTCGGACCCCCTCTTCCGTGAGTGATGGATGTTGGACTTTGTAAACATATGAATGATGGATGTTGGATGTTTGGATATTGAATTTGTGACATTTCTGTGATGTTGGATGGTTTAGTGACTTATATGTGTTTGTTTATGGTTGCTTGATGGTTTAGTGGCTATATATATATATGAATTGCCTGTGATGCCTATTATAAACTGCCTGTAATGCCTATTAGAAACTGTTTGTGATGTTTTTGTTGAGGGGTCCTTTTAACGCAAAAAATTAATAAAAACAGGAAAAAATTTGAGCCTTTGCCGAGTGTTACACTCGGCAAAGAGGTGCTTTGCCGAGTGTATTGGCTTTAACACTCGGCAAAGAGGTTGTTTCTGTCATTTCTGGAACAGCCTTTGCCGAGTGTTCCTGCTTTGCCGAGTGTCTTGGCTTTTACACTCGGCAAATATGCAACCTTTGCCGAGTGTTAAAGCCCTTACACTCGGCAAAGGGTTGTCCAGGGCCTGCCCCCTAACCAGGCTTTGCCGAGTGTCGGGGTCCAACACTCGGCAAAGGCTGGTGTCTTTGCCGAGTGTGACACTCGGCAAAGGCTCCGTTAGCCCTAACAGTCGTCCACGGACGGCGCCGGGCCGTCTGTTAGTGCTTTATTTTGCCGAGTGCTGGCTTTGCACTCGGCAAAGCCTTTGCTGAGTGCCCGACAGAAGACACTCGGCAAAGGGCCTGTTTGCCGACACGAGCTATGCCGTAACCCCTTTGGCAAAGCCTTTGCCGAGTGTATTTCGGGGTTTGCCGAGTGCCCCAGGCACTCGGCAAACTCCGGGTTTCCCGTAGTGACACTTGGAATTTATATATGGACTGGGACGCGTCGCAGATCGAGCCTTTCATAAATCCGTCCACACTTGTGTGTTTGAAACCTCAATAATTATTTTGAGTTATAGAAAGATTGCTAACCACATCGACTTTTCGATGAATGGAAGATTGATGGTGAAACATAAAAACAAAGAGAAAACACATAGAAAAAGAGCAAATAAAAACAAATAAAAAGGCTTGGCACATCATGTAGTGTGCTTGAAATCTCAATAATCCATTTTTGAGTTTGAATGATAGCTAACCACATGTTCCAAGCGGTGTGATAAAGCAGATGAACATCGATATTTAAAGGCTGCTAATCCTGCTTCTATAGTCAATGTGGTATTTTTTTTAACTAAAACATTTTTTCGAGGGCAGTAACCACACGTAGCAGAGGTACTGCCAACCGAGCAAGACCCAAGGCCACAGTAGAAGCCCGTATCCGGCCCAAGACATATTAAAAAGAGAAAAACACCCTCAAAATAAAATTATTCACGTCCTCAAAATAACAAAATTATTCACAAGCTTGAGTTCCAGGGGCACCTCGTTGGTTGCTGGTGCAGTGGTGCCGTTGCTACTTGCTAGAGAGGTTGATCTCGTGCGCCTGAGCGGCCGTGGCTCCATCGATGACGCCGACTGGTCAAATTTTCTGCTTCTTTTTTTCTTTTGAGAAAACCAAAATATTATGCTTGTATTTATACCAATAACAAGCACAAGTCAAAAAATCAAGTGTAACATATATGTTAGTTTCTTTTAGTAGAATTAACCACCTAGATTCAAGTCCTAGACTCAAACAAGAGTGGCCTCTAAATTTATTTTAGAAAAGATGGCACAACCTTTTAGTGATAAGCGATATATCTGTTGTGACATTATTAATTACAATATCCATCGGCCCAATTTATTGGAGGTAATTATAGGTTAGGGTATGTATATATGTGTTGCTATAGATAGAAGAACTTCTATTGTTATAAATGTATGCATGTACGTTTCTTGTGCTGGCGCGATCAATCTATACATCAAATACTTCATTAATATCGATGAATGGAGATGAGACAAATAAAATCGACGGAGAGATGTAAAAACAAATGAAAACCACAAAAAGAGCAAAAACAAATGCTTAGTTGTAGCGTGCTTGAAACCTCAATATTCAATTTTGAGTTTGAATTTGAAAGATTGCTAACCACCTGTCCCACATGGTGTTGGTGTGTGTGTTGCCATTGTTGCACATAGTATTTACGCCTTTCGTCCATAACAATGTACGGAGACTTATGGTAGTGCTATACTAAAAAAATATAGTAGCAAAATCCAAATGTAAAAATGCAAAAAAAAAGCTTAGCACATCATATAGTGTGATTGAAATCTCAATAATCCATTTTGAGTTTGAAAGATTGCTAACCACCTATCCCACGTGGTGTGGTACCGTTGTTTCACATTAATATTTAAATGCTGCAAGTTTTGCTTCCACAGTCAATGTGGTATTTTTCTTTTATAACTAACGAAAGAGTCGGGTTTTTTCCTTCTTTTTCGAGGGCAGCATGCAGTAACCAATTTAGGATTACAACGGGATTTAGGAGCCCACGTAGCAGTATGGAGAGGTACGGTGCTGCCACCCAAGCGAGGGCCCGAGGCCGCAGGAGCTCATTGTGAAGCCGCCCGTGAAGCCTTGCCTCTACTCTATCTGACTCTATGGTCTATGCAGCTCTGTCCATCACCTAAAAAAAAAGCTCTATGCCCGTCCAGAAAGCATGGCATGGCAATCAAAATTATTATTGTCGTACGCGAGGAGGATGAACGGTATGTGTGCTTGCGTATAGTGTATACATACGGTGATACGCGGGTCGTCGTCATTCAGGCTGGCATCCATTTTCGTACCTACCATATATGCATCACCACCTGCACGTCATCGTCTCTGTTTTCTATTTATATATCTACTCCGTATTTTTTTACAATAATAGTCGTTTCTGTTGAGAAGTTAGTTTTCCTCCATCGAGGAGGATGAAGGAGTTTTAATTACGTGCTTTAAAATTAGGAAATAGATAGATACTCCCTCCAGTTTTGGTATTAGAAGTCGTTTTAGATAAGGTTTGAGTTAAACATTGGAAATATAAATCATGAATAACATTTAAGTCATTTAGTTTAGAAATGTGAAAATTATATAAATAGATTGGTCTTGAAAATTATTTTTATAAAAATATACATATATAACTTTTTAAGAAATATTTTTATAGAAAAGAGAAGTCAATGGTGTGGTTTGAATGTTTGATGACCGTGTCGCTGTCCTGAACGATTTTTTTTACCAAACCGGAGGGAGTATACATGGATCTCGATCTGTCTCTCCTCCCAAACACGTACGGGCTCTCTTTATATACTGTCTTAACGTACACTGACAAGAACCGGCATTATCACTAGCAGCGGCTGCCTGCAGCATGCCGATCGACGATCCCGGCATGTGCGAGCATTGCCCACAGGAGCGTTATGAGCTCACCGCCGCGCGCGATGGCCTCTGCATGCCCATCCAGCTTCTCCGACGGCGCGACATACACGATCATCTCTGCCCAGAAGCAGGCCAGGGCGTCCCACCCGGTGTCTGAATCCACCAGTTGCCTCGCCAGCCTTGCGCCATCCTTGAGCACCTCATGGTTGTTCTCTGCACCCAATAATTTTAGCAGCTGTTCATAGTCGGCCGCCGCTCCTGGGCATGGAGAGAGGACACGATCGGCGCTCTTTGTGACTTCAGCATATAGGCTCTTGCACCATTCTTCGTCGCATGGAAGGAGCTCGGCACGGTAGCCCACCAAGTATGCGCAGTACCGTGACAGATGGGTTGCGGAAATCTTGTGCTCGTCTTCAGGATACGATGACTTGGCAGCTGGGTGCCTCATCTCAAGTATGCTCGTGGAGATATGCCACGCGAGTATGTCATGAGCTAGGCCTTTCCATTCGGGGGAGACAGAAATGGGAGGCGACGGTGGCCGAACGTGCTGCAGATCAGGAAGGTGCAGATCAGATGGGGGCAAAGAGTACAAATTTAAAATGAAATTTACATTCTTCAGCAATGCTAGAAATGGCATGTATGTATAGAGAATTGCATACGTACTCTGAAAGCTCCGTCGCCATGGTTGGTCATCATACCTTTGAAACTGTACCCATATTGCTGCTTCTCTACTTGTAAAGTGTCCTCACCCGAGCAGGAGGATTTTGGATTTCAGCACCCAGCTCCTGCTCCAGCTGAGACATGTATCCGGCAATGAGACGAGGATTGCGTCCAAATTCAAATGATCTTCGGGCCTTATAAAATGTCAAGTGCTTTAAAAGCAGTTTGGCGAACATAATAACCAATAGGTGAACAAGGGCGGTTCTGACTGGAGGATCTGCGGGGAACATAGTTGAGGCTGTAAGGTATGCAGTCCATATTGCTTTAATCGTCAGTACCATAGAGGGGTCAACGTTCTTTCCTTCTCTTGCATCACCAGTAACTAGTACACTTGAATTGATACCAATAACTACTACAAGTCCTGTCCATACAAAGACTAGGAGGAAGTGCATGTGAATTGGGCAATTCAATTTCAAAGACAGACTGTTCAGTAAGTGTTGACACAAAAGCGCGCCAACACACTCGAAGATCGATCAAACGCGCAGCACGGCCGTCACAACGGCCAACTCCTGACTTCCCGGGGCAAACCGGTCTGACCGGTTTGAAGAACCGATCTGACCGCTTCTGGTCGGGAGATCGTGAAGACCTAGAAACCCAAGCTCGGGAGGGACCCCGTCAGAGCTCGAGCAATCTAGGGTTGCTCTAGGGTCGGCAGGCCACCTAGAACGCCCTTGAACGCCGTAGAGACGAGCAAAGAACAGAATATGGGGGTTGGAAAAGACTAGGGTTTGAGAGATAAAAAGAAAAGGATAAATGTGTTTGATTCGATTGGGAATACCTCAATCGGCCTTCTAGCCTTTATATTTATAGGCCGGGGAAGTCTTACCCCTTCCGAATAGGTTACAATACGGGATTAAACTCGGAATCCTAATCCTACTCGAATTACAGAACCTAAACCGGTCTGACCGGTTTGACAAACCGGTCAGACCGGTTTGGCCGGGCCAAAGCCAAATTTGACTGTCAACACATGCCCCCCTGCGTTTTTAGTGAACTTGAGAACTAAAAAGCAAGTAATTACAATTCAGGAGCTAAAATTCATGCTAAGGGCGATATCAACAATATACCGACCATTGGTCTTCATGCGTCCTGCCAAACACTTGGGTAGAATTTCTTCAAGTATCTTCCATTGATAGCTTTAGACAAATGATCTCCCTTCAGCGTCTCTAGCATGTAAGAATTCCCAAAGATGACTTTGACAACTCTATAGGGCCCTTCCCAACTCGGTGACCATTTACCAAACTTGTTGCTTTTCGTCCCAATAGGCAAGATCGTCTTCCAAACAAGTTCACCAATCTGAAAATATTTTCCTCGTACTTTCTTGTTGTAGGCTTTAGCAACCCGAAGCTTATCTTTCTCAATTTCCTTCAAAGCCTTCAATCGTTTGTCAGTTACCTCATCAATATTGTCCAACATCAAATTGTGGTAATCAACGGCATCAAGGTCATTTTGTTTAGCCAATCTATAAGCGTCCAAATTTACCTCGACGGGTAAAACGGCCTCTTGACCATACACAAGCTCAAAAGGAGTGACTTTAGTAGCACCATGTCTAGATATACGATGAGCCCATAATGCTTCGGATAAAACTTCATGCCATTTCTTAGGACTTGCTTCTATCTTTTTCTTGATTAATTTGATCAAAGTTTTATTACTTGACTCGGCTTGCCCATTAGCCTGAGCGTAATATGGAGATGAATTGAGCAACTTAATTCTATAGGATTCGGCGAATTCACGTACCTCTTTAGACATAAACGAAGTACCTTGATCCGTAGTCAAAGTTTGAGGAATACCGAATCTATGAATAATATTTTGTGTAACAAACTCAATCACCTCTCGATGTGTCATACTCTTCAATGGAATCGCTTCGGTCCACTTAGTAAAATAATCCGTGGCAACCAACACGAAATGATGTCCTTTTGATGATGGAGGATTAATTTGTCCAATAAAATCCAATCCCCAACCTCGGAACGGCCATGGCTTAATAATAGGATGCATCAATGCAGCAGGAACAAATTGCAAATTTTCAAACTTCTGACATTCCTCACATCCTTTGTAATATTTAAAACAATCTGCCATCATAGTAGGCCAATAGAAACCGGCTCGCCTAAGTAACCACTTCATCTTTGGAGCTGATTGATGTGTACCACAAATACCTTCATGGACCTCACCCATGGCAACTTTGGCCTGATCCGAATCAAGACATTTCAACAGCAAATCTTCGGCGTTTCGACGATAGAGTTCATCGTCAAGCAAAACGTACTTAAACGATATTCGCCGAATATTTCTTTCCGCACCACGACCAGGATCTCTCAAATAAGCAATAATAGGCACTCTCCAATCCTGATCTTCAACTTTGGATTGATTAGCATCATCCAAAGGATTTTTTCCTCTGTCAGGGGACGAAGCGGTCAGACCGCTTTCAGAACCGGTCAGACCGGTTCTGGCATTCAAACCGGTCTGACCGGTTTCTGAAACCGGTGTGACCGGTTCGTCCAGAACCAGAACCTCAGCTTTCGTTTGCATCGGTTTTTGGAGATAGAAATATTTCTTTGCAACCATATAACCAGATGCTTTTTGAGCCAGAGTATTTGCCATGCCATTTTCTTCTCTTGGAATATGTTTGATAGTAAATTCATCAAAAGAAGCAATGATATCAAGACATTTATCAAGATATGCATTTAATGAACCATTATAGCATTGGCATACCTTTGACACTTGTTGTACTACCAGGAGCGAATCACCAAAAGCTTCAACATGTTTTACTCCCATGTCTTGCAAAAATTCCAAGCCAAATAGAAGAGCTTCATATTCAACTTGATTATTGGTTCGCTTTTCTTCCAATCGGTTTGAAAACTCAAAGACGGCACCACTTGGAGAAATCAAAACAGCACCAATTCCTTGTCCATCATTGCAAACCGATCCATCAAAGTATAACCTCCATGGTGTACAAGCAACATAGCCGACGTCGAATTCACAAGTATCATTTATCCGATGTTCAGCAATAAAATCAGCTACAATTTGGCTTTTCATTGATTTTAAAGGTTCACAAGCCAAATCATACTCAACTAAAGCATAAGCCCATTTACCGATTCTTCCGCTAGAAATCGGCTTTTGCAACATATGTTTAATCACATCGGTTTGACACAACACGATGCATATGCTAGATAATAAATAATGCCTCAATTGAGTGCAAGCATGGTACAAGGATAAACACAACTTCTCAATGAAAGTATACCTTGTTTCTGCATCAATGAGCCGTCGGCTTACATAAGCGATCACATACTCCTTGTTGCCGATTTCTTGAGTCAAAACAGCCCCAATAGTTCTATCTTCAGCCGCCACATAAAGTCTAAACGGAACTCCTCGCTTAGGCGCCCGAAGCACCGGTGGTGAAGATAAATATTCTTTAATCTTCTCAAAAGCTTCTTGCTGTTTTGCCCCCCAGGTAAAATCGGCTTCATCTTTCAACCGAAGTAAAGGAGTAAAAGCATCAACCTTTCCAGACAAGTTAATTATAAATCTTCTCAAGAAATTTACCTTGCCTAGAAACTTTTGCAAATCCTTTTTGCAAGTAGGAGCTTCGACTTTCTTCATAGCTTCAATTCTCTTGGGATCAACTTCTATGCCATTCTCATGAATAATAAACCCAAGAAACTTCCCAGCTGAAACACCAAAAGCACATTTGAGTGGATTCATCTTCAAGCCATACCGTCGCATCCTCTCAAGAGCAAGTTTTAAATCGGCTAAATGAGAATCCAAGCCATCCGATTTAACTACAATATCATCAATATACACTTCCACAATAACGCCAAGTAAATCATGAAAGATTAAATTCATAGCTCTTTGATAAGTTGCACCGGCATTCTTCAATCCAAAAGTCATAACCACCCACTCAAATAAACCAATAAATCCCGGACATTGAAAGGCCGTTTTGTGCATATCCTCTTCGGCCATGAAGATTTGATTATATCCGGCATTACCATCAAGGAAACTAACAACACGATGCCCAGAAGCTTCATTGATTAAGACATCGGCTATAGGCATAGGATATGAATCTTTTGGAGTTGCTTTATTAAGATCTCTAAAATCAATGCAAACTCTAAGTTTTCCCGAATCTTTCTTTTCAACGGGAACAATATTAGAAATCCACTCCGCATAACGACAAATCCGAATAAAACCAGCTTCTAATAAACGATTAATTTCTTCTTTTATTCGGTCATAAATAGCGGGATTAAAACGTCTAGCCGATTGTTTAAAAGGTCTAAAACCGGCCTTTATTGGTAAACGATGCTCAACTAAATCACGACTCAAACCGGGCATCTCACGGTACTCCCAAGCAAAACAATCAACATACTCTTTCAACAAATTTATCAATTCGGCTTTAAACTCAGCCGATAAATTTTTGTTTACAAAAGTAGGCCTAGGAATAGTACCATCACCAATATCTATTTTTTCTAAAGGGTCGGCTGATGTGAAACCCTGACCCAACTTATCCATATCACCAAGATCTTCAATAGCTTCGAACATCCCAGCCGAATGAGCTCGATGATGATCAATTCGGTCTTGAAGCCACTGTCCAGACGCAAACCGGTCTGACCGGTTTCCAGAAGCGGTCTGACCGGTTTGGCTTGATCGGCGCTGTTCAGGTCTAAACCGGTCTGACCGGTTTCCAGAAGCGGTCTGACCGGTTTGTCTCTGTTGATTTGTTTGCTCCATTAATTACAACAAGTAATTCAACCGATTCTCCATCGGCTTTAATGTAGCAAGAACAAAACCATCCTTGGTGCAACTGATCAACTCATAGTCGGTCAAATCTATGCCCGATAAACATTGGACCTTCTCATTTGCACTAAGAAAATCGGAATCGGCCGTTGCAACGAAGGAAGAAGCGTCACCATGGACAACTTCAACTTCATCGCCGATCCACTGAATAAGATATTGATGCAAGGTAGATGGAATACATTTATTTGCATGAATCCAATCTCGACCAAGGATTAAACTGAAGTTACCTTGCACCTCGGAGACGAAGAAAGCCGTAGCAATAGTCTTGCTCCCGACGGTCAACTCCATAGAAGCCACCCCCTTGGCACCAATGGGATCACCTCCACCAACTCCAATGACCGTCATGTTCGTCTTGATCAATTCTTCATCTTTTCCGCCAATCTTCTTGTAGAGAGAGTATGGCATAAGATTTACAATAGCTCCACCATCAACCAACATACGAGAAATTGGCCTCCCGTTGATGTGCCCTCTCATATATAAAGCCTTGAGATGATTCTCTGATTCACTAGGCTTCTGAAAAACAGCATCTTGAGGCCCAAGTTGAAGATGAGAAACTTCCTCCTCCGGTATCACATAATAATCAGAAGATAGATAAACAACATTAATTTCCATGTTGTCATGCTCTGGAGAAGGCTCAAAATCAACCAATTCTTCATCTTCAACCACTGGAGGAATTTGCGGAGTTGTATCAATGGTTGAAGTAATCTCAGCTCCCGCTTCTGTCGTCAAACCGGTCTGACCGGTTCCAGAAACCGGTCTGACCGCTTCTGCAGCGGTGGGCTGACCCAAACCGGTCTGACCGGATTCAGAAACCGGTCTGACCGGTTGTGCTGCTGATTGCACAACAGGCTTAGCTTGCCAGATCTTGGTCTGAGGAATCATAGGTCTATAGTTGTTGAAGTATTCATCCCTCAGCTTCTCAGCTTCCTGTTCCCTTTTTTCTTTGTTCCGCAAGCGCTGTAATTTCCGCTTTTGTGTATGGGTCAAACCAGAAGGACACCACCTTGGTTGGAAGACCTTCTTTATTCCCTTGCTGCTGCTGGCCTCATGATCATTAGCTATGACCGGCCTTTTGACTGGAACAGGAGCCGAATCTCCAATGACTATTGGCTTTGTACTCAAATCTTGCATAGCCACTGGAATATCACCAATTTTAACAAAACCACTGGCTCTGGCTTGCATGTCCTCCTTCTTCTCCTTGATGCGGTACTCTTGCTTAGGAGGAACTTGAATTCTCTGATCAGACCGAAACCGGTCTGACCGGTTTACAAAACCGGTCTGACCGCTTTGGTGAGCAGCCAAAGGACCTGATTGGTATGAGCCCAATCGGTCATGCACTGAAGTCCCAGTAATATCACCACGGCGCTTATGAGCTGTAGAATTGATCCAACGCTGTGGTGACCTCTGTCTCTTTTTTGTTGGCCGATCAACTTGAACGGCCTTTGTGTACTTGTTCATGAGCTGAGAGAAAGTAGGTCCTTGCTTCAGAACCTTTCCTTGAATCTTTGGCTCATTAAATTTCCAAGTACCCACTTCCGGACGCTTGGGCTTGAAAGTCCTTGGACGGTCTGGAGACAAACCAGTCTGACCGGTTTGGGAAACCGGTCTGACCGGTTTCGCCTGGCTAGCGGACCGATTCTCTTCCAAAGAACTCCCTTGCCCCCCGGGCCTTGATGTGTTAATAGTAATCTTCAGAGACTCTTTTCCATCCAGAGTCCTCCCAATCATCACTGTTCTGACCGGAACTTTGTCATCAACTTTTTCCGGCCTTGGGTCTCCAATTACCACATTCTTACCTTTAGCTCCATCGGCTTGATCCGGCCGAATCAACACCATAGTATTCACATCCAAGGTATGAACAGGGAACGGAGCCTTATCAACTTGCATTTCAGCTAGCACCAATCGACCTTCATTAAGGGCCGATTGTACCTGTCGTCGAAAAACATTGCAATCGTTGGTCGCATGAGAAAAAGAATTATGCCACTTACAATATGCACGATTTTTCAATTGATCGGCTGGTGGAATTGCATGAGAAATTTTAACAAAGCCATTCTTAAGCAATTCATCAAAAACACGATCACATTTGGCTACATCAAAAGTAAATTTTTCTTCTTGCCGATTTTTCTGAATCGGCTTCAATGAAGGACAAGAACCAGGTTTACTCTTTGATGACCAAACAAATTCAGCAGCATAAATTTCTTTATCATCGTCCGAACTATCAGAATCATTATCAACAACATGCACATTCGAACGATGAGGTTTAGCAGATTCTTTTGAATTTTTAAATTTAAGCTCTAGACTCATAGCCTTCATTTGCAAGTGATTAATAGTAAGAAAATCAGAACCCTCTAATTTTTCCTTGAAATGAGACCGTAAGCCTGCAAAAGCTAAATCTGCTAAATCTTTTTCAGAAACAGTTATGTTAAAGCATCGGTTCTTAACATCTTTAAATCTTTTGAAGTAATCAAGAACTGATTCCTCTCGGCTTTGCCTAACCGATGTTAAATCAGACAATTTAGCTTCGTTTTCTCCGCTAAAGAAATGATCATGAAATTTACGCTCCAATTGAGTCCAATTTTGAATAGAATTAGGAGCAAGCGAAGAAAACCATGAAAAAGCAGTTCCAGTTAAAGATAATGAGAATAACCGTACACGCAATGGTTCATAATATGATGCTTCTCCTAATTGCAAGACATATTGACTAATATGTTCCCAAGGAGTTCTATTATCTTTGCCACTGAATTTAATAAAATCAGGAACACGCCAACCATTAGGATAAGCGACTAAATCAAATTCAGGCGGATACGGTTTTTGATATAAGCGTGAAGTACCCAATTCAAGCCCGAGTCTTGTTCTAAGTGTATTAGCTATATCTTCTTTAAACTTAGCTAACTCGGCTTGATAATTCCCATCACCTCTATTTTGTGGAAAACGAGGAACATTGTACGCTGCACTTTGAGAAGTACTCGGAATCGGCCCGTGAGACGCGCCAGATCCGTGGGGTATACTTCCCGCAACCGTAGTGCGTGGAATAGTGTAAACAGGACCAGAAGCAACCGTATTAGATAAAACCATCGCACCCGGTGCCCCTGCACCCATGGAACCGGTCTGACCGCCAGAGGAGGCCAAACCGGTCTGACCGGTTGTGAAAACCGGTCTGACCGGTTCGTGGACCGAACCAGGGTGAAGTGATTGTCCCGCATAGAAATTCATCGGCATGCCCAAATTAGGATCTAAAACATGTTCTGGCATGCCTGATGAGCTAGGAGTTGAGTTAGGTAATTCATTAAATTCTACATTATTTTTTCCTTTATCAGAATTACCCGACATATTAGCAATCAACTCACTAGTAACGGTTTGTGCAGCAAGTAATTTATCATCCATCATGCGAGTAATTTGCTGCATCAAATCAGAGGATTCGCCAGTTACCTTAGGAAGTTCTTCAACTTGGTCGTTTGCCAGCTTGAAAGCCGGCATGACGAATTCCTCCACTCTCTTGACAAGACCACCGCGATCTTTCTTGAAGCCCTTCAAGAATTGCGTCCTGAAGTGCTCCTCGGCGATCAGGTACCGCTTCCGCTCCTCGTCCGTGAGCTCTTCCATCGTCGCGGCGATGATGTTGTCCTTGTCAAGGTCGCACGTTGATCCAGACATATTTGGAGTAGATTGAATCGGTCTTGAAACCAGATTAATCTTCCCCAGCGGAGTCGCCAAAAAGTATGTTGACACAAAAGCGCGCCAACACACTCGAAGATCGATCAAACGCGCAGCACGGCCGTCACAACGGCCAACTCCTGACTTCCCGGGGCAAACCGGTTTGAAGAACCGGTCTGACCGCTTCTGGTCGGGAGATCGTGAAGACCTAGAAACCCAAGCTCGGGAGGGACCCCGTCAGAGCTCGAGCAATCTAGGGTTGCTCTAGGGTCGGCAGGCCACCTAGAACGCCCTTGAACGCCGTAGAGACGAGCAAAGAACAGAATATGGGGGTTGGAAAAGACTAGGGTTTGAGAGATAAAAAGAAAAGGATAAATGTGTTTGATTCGATTGGGAATACCTCAATCGGCCTTCCAGCCTTTATATTTATAGGCCGGGGAAGTCTTACCCCTTCCGAATAGGTTACAATACGGGATTAAACTCGGAATCCTAATCCTACTCGAATTACAGAACCTAAACCGGTCTGACCGGTTTGACAAACCGGTCAGACCGGTTTGGCCGGGCCAAAGCCAAATTTGACTGTCAACAGTAAGGTGGTAGTAAGAAACCTAACAGTGGCAATATTGGAGGCAACTTTGGATATGATCGGGAGGAACAAGGCGGTGGCTCCGTTAAAGAGTACACCGATCACGGGATGGAGGCGATACTGTGGGGCATAGATGCCTACACCCACCATGACTCCCATCAAAATGGTGTTCAACAACAGCAGCCCACTCCCTTCGCTCATCTGATTATCGATGCCATCAAACATGGTACCCAGTGCACCCTGGATGCGCTCATTACATATTTCGTCGTCCATAATAGATCGGAGCTGATTGCCAAAAATCTGGGGAAAATAAGAGGACAACTTGTAGAAATGCACAAGAGGCAGTGCAATTATATTTTAGACACATTTAAACGAAGTGCCACGCTTCTTCAGCTTGTGTGCATGGGGATTTAAAAAAATAGGCTAATACTGTAGATGACAATGCGTGAATCTCTAGTAGTGAAGGAATTAATCAAAATTGAGGATATTACTTTGTCGTTGGCTACTCAGGAACAAAGGATAAAGAACAATGCAGTGGAACCAAAATTGCTTCTTAGTGATGACCAAAGAACTAGTTCAATAAGCATCATCATATGCTCCCATGGAAATGTAATGGACAACGCAAATTTAGAAAACCTTGAACTGTGTAACAAGACATCCATCAGTTGCTTGTCGATTCTATTATGATAAGTAATTAAGTAGTGAGCTTAATTTACACTTACAATTGTGCAATCCGGCGGTACGCGCTGGGAATCGAACGTCTCCTTATGTTGAACAGATTTGCAAGCATGGACTGACGATGGATGCAGAGGAGCCGTAGTGACTAACTAACTCATCATTAACCAGTAAACTTGAGGACCATGTGTGTCCGAAGACCGGTGGATGGTCGCTTCTCAGTGTGATGAGTGATTGACAACGTTGTGTGGACTGACTCTTGGCTTAGTACTGCAGGTGTTGGTGCAACTTGGTTTGCGTTGGTGCAGGTGAAGAACAAGTGCGAAAGGTCTTAGCCAGAGAGTGGCCTCCGAGGTGTGGAGAGACAAGTAGGCTTGGTTCGAGGGACCCGGTGGCCAGACGGGATCAAGTGCAGTCAACATGGTGCAAGAAGAGCAAGACGAGGTCGTGGACTTGGAGCCGGTGCAAGGTGGCGGCTAACGACCGAAGCTTGTACGCGGGGTTTGATGGTTGGGCCACAAAACCATCGGAGGAGGATTTCTCGGTTTGGGCCTCAAAACCGAGCCCGAAGGCCCAACGTGACGGAGACGGTGATCCGGGCGCGTTCGGGAAGCTTCGAAGCGGTGGACGCGTGGCGGAATCCGGGAGCTTGCGTCGGAGGGAAGCAAGGCCGGATGGACGGCGTGCCCAGCCGGAGGAGTTATCTGCAACTTTACCATTTTGCCCTTGAGGGCGTGTATCGTAGAGTTAAGTTGTAGGGGTAGTATGGTCACTTCCCTTCACCAGTACACTTAATATAAATAGGAGGTGGAGGGGATGGCAAGTTATCTCTCTGGAACCCTAGTTCATTTCTTTCTTGCTTCTCTAGGCTAGCCCGTGCTTCATGTCGATCTAAGCGGGAGGATGTTTGGGAGGTTGCTAGCCTTGTATAGAATCTGACCTTTGTTTGTTGGAATGAAATCAAGTGCTAGTTGAATCTCTTTGTTTCTCCTCGAGTTCCTTTTTGTGCTATTTTCGTTCTTGGCTTGATTCTTCATTTCTAGACCGTTTGGCTCCGGATTTGTTTGAGGGGATCATGGGTGAGTGCCTTGCGCCTCTTTGTGTGTGATCTTGTCCTCTCAAACGCCGGGAATCGGTCTCGATTCGTAGTTTTTGGGATGAACTCGTGAGAAGGTGTTCTTCCGTGTGATCCGCGATTTCTCGAGTTTTAGGGAGTTAGAGGCCGAGATTTTTAGGGCATAGCTTCCCCTTAGGATGCTAATCATCTCCCCAAAGTTTCGTCTCAAGAGCTCTAGCCGTTTGGGAGATCCGGTGATGGATTTGGGAGGAGAGATCCACGGGTTACTGTAGCTGTTCGTTCTGTTCGTCCATCGTGTTTCTCGGACGGTCCGCGCGGGGTTGGCGGACGGTCCGCGAGGTTGCCGGACGGTCCGCATGTGATTGGCGGACGGTCCATGCAGAAGAGTTCGACGGTGTTGTCTTAGATTTGGCTAAGTATTTTCACGGACGGTCCGCGTGACCTCCTCGGACAGTCCGCGACACTGGCGGACGGTCCGCGGTAGGAGCTCAGACAGTCCGCGAAAGGGCATGGAGCTACTGGAGATTTGAGGTGATTTTACGGACGGTCCGCCTTATCTAGACGGACGGTCCGCCGTGACCATGGACAGTCCGCGACCCCTATGCGGACGGTCCGAGCTGACCCAGGCAGATTGCGAATTGTTTTGGTTCTTGAGTTGTGCTTCCGCTTGTTAATTTGTTCTAGCTTGTTCCTAGGGTTGGTAGGTCCGCTGTGACTACGCTACCTTGGCAAGCCTGTGAGGAATCTTTGGCGAGTGACTTTGGGACATAGGCCGAGTTTCGAGAAGAAATTTTATCGGCTCCCATTCCCTTCCCCCCTCTCTGGTCGCCACTTCGATCCTTCAAAACTGGATGGCATATGTATCATGCTTCAGCCGGCGCTGTGTGTATATATTTGCCTTGAATGCCTTAAATTAATACCGACTTTCAGGAATATATGTTGCTGGAGTTCATGGCATCAACCTCGTCGCCACCGCGTAGATAACGCGTGTAAGACGACAGAGAATGGACTTATGGACAGTGAAGGGACCTCTTTTTTTAACTTGACAAAGGACATCAAATTCCTGTCACTACGTGATATTTAAATTTCCTGAGGTTGTTCTCATCGTGTTTTCTTCTCAAGTTGTCAACTGTGAAAATTCCAGGAACTTGAACATTCTTAGAGTGAAAACGAATTAGCAATCAAGAATATCCAACCTATTCATACAAAAAAATTCTTAGCTATTTGGGAATGTTGGTTTATATTTATCTCATTCATACAAACCACCGATCTTTCCGAAAAATCGAATCCCCCCCAAAGAGGGAGAAACTCCCCCTTTATGTAGCGCAATCACTTACAATATGCTTACAGAAATGCCCCTTTCCTTGGCATTTATTTACCTCTGTAATCACTCGTAGTTACATTATGTACGAAAGACTAAAGTAAATTCACAGACATGGTTACAATTTGTTTTTTTGCTTTCTTCTTACGTTCTTCACGCCGTTCCTTCGCCAGCTTCTCCGTTTGGCCTTCTTGCTTGCCTTCGGTTCCACCTTGTCGCATAACATGGACGAAATCGCGACGTCAAAGGCTCGAAGGTGGCCTCTGGCCACGTCTGGGCTCATGAGACTGCCTCTAACCTTCGATTTTTGCCTTGTGTACAGAAAGCTTTGCGATTCTTGAACATTTTCAGACTCGAAGGTCACCATATTGAGCATGCCATTTTTCAGACAAGCCGATGACCTTCGATCTTCTTCTTGCGCGACATCGCTCTCGCAATTTCGATGATCCAACCATCCTACTCCTCCTGCATTGCTATCGTCCGGAGGTGACATTTGCTGAAAGCTCCCCCAACAGGGACCATTCTAGGAATCTTTAGTCTCTTGACATTTAACGGTTTGTACTCCCCAGGGATTAAGGTGGAACAAAAAAAAATACCAGTTCGATGGAGATATACTAAAATTCTTTTGGCACCACCGCGTGTTCGTCTCCGTTAATCACGGGTCAAAGTATTGCAATATTTATTTATGTATATCATCATCTAAAAAAAGTATATCATCATATAAATATGTAGCTCCTCCTCCCAAGCTTGTACATGTGGTGAAGGATAGATCAGCAATCCACTACCACGAGCACCATCGTCAGCAGAATTCACGCGGTGACTGGAGAGCTACCATACACAATTCTTTTTTGTCCGGAGGCCGGCTGCCTGCTTCTGGCCGGCACCTTGAGAGCTGCACTGCAACGACCATATTCGATCATCCGAATTGCCTCAGGGAACCGCCGCCTGTTAGCCTCAAACCTAGCTCTGCAAATGAGCTCCTGCCAACGCTCACATGTCTCTTTCGAAAAGAAAAAAAAAACACGCTCGCAAGTCTCATCTTGATCTTTTAATTTCTTCTTCGGCTATTCTTGTTTAGGGTTATTCCCCTTGATTCTTTGTTGAACCAGTGGGGTGGGGACACGTGATGAAGAGATTTTTTTATGGGAAAAAATCCAGTGAATATTTTTTATGGGAAAAAAATCCATCGACCAGCCACGAGCCTAGCTATTTTTAAAATACATAATACGGTGAAGATTTATATTTTTATATATTTCCAAAAAAATTAAAAAATAATATCCATATCTCTAATTGAATGCCACGTATGCCCCCATCTCCTTTCTTGTTACACTACAACAATTCTTCAGGATGTTCATGTTTAATTTCCTTTTTCAATATTAGTTTTTCTTGAAATTAGGAGATAGGAAGAGGACACAACATGTGCAAAATGAATAATTTCTCAAAGAGAAACGCGTCCAGCAACGTCTGGAACAGTTAGGAGATTTTACTTCTCTCAACTCTTATGCACTTAGTCTTTATTTATCACCATTCCTTCGGTTCACGAAAATTTATCATTCCAAAAGCTCATTACCATGAACTGAGCCTATGAGCCTAAGTAAATTTTTACCCTAGAATTCTAAGACCTTTCTATCAACTCGAGTTTATATTTCTGCCAAAAAACACCACTTGGAAAGCAACTAAATAAAAAGTTCAATTAATAAGTTGGCGACCCAGGTCCGAGATGGTCTTCCACGCCTCCTTCGTCCTATCCTTGTCTGCTATCGAGGAGACCATCTCCGGTGGCACCAGTGGCGGAGGACAAATAAAAATTGAGGTATAGCTCAAGGACCGATGGAATGACAGGCTGCAACATATAGTAGTTAATTAGTGAATACAAGACTGTATGCTTCACAGAAAATAGTTTAGCCTAAGTAAATCTAAGGTATGGTGGCGGCCACACCTTGCCCTACCGGGCCCTCCGCCACTGGGTGGCACCACGCTGCATCTCCTCTGGACGCTTCAAACCATCATCTCCTTCAGCTTCACCTTCATCAACAGGGCCCAATCAGAATAATTGGTCTTGGTGAGGGTGGGGTAGCTACTCCCACCGCCCACCTCATGAATCACCCGCTGGTGGATCACGAGTTCACGACGCTATCGCTGGAAGCGCCGTCAGCGAGGTTGTTCGCATTGGCGGGCTTCTTCGCGTCACCCATCACGCCCCGGTCTGAAAACCGGCTCTGAGTCTAATTGATAGGAGCACACTGGAGAGACGACGCAGATCACGTCGACGGCGAGCTCACAGCCAAATCACAGAAACACATGCGAAACACATTGGACACAATCGCTTGCTGCTGTCAAACTTGGCGACGTTTTCAGGGTGTATTGCTATGCTTAAATTGAAAATTACAAGGAAAAAAATTAGGCTATCACAATCAGGCCGGGCTTTACACAATCACACAACGGTGTGCTTCCAAAAAAACCCTAGCTAAACTAGGAAATCGCAAATCTAGCACCCAAGGATTATTCCCAACAAAACCAAGAGGAGAGCAACACAAATACATCGGGCAAAACAAAAAAACAAAGAGCAAAAGAAATTAAAAAGCTTAGCACATCATGTAGTGTGCTTGAAATTCTCAATAATCCGTTTTGAGTTTCAATTTGAGGATTGCTGACCACATGTTCCACATGGTATGGTGACGACATTGTTGCACATGGGTATTTAAATGTTGCTATTCTTACTTCCACAGTCAATGTGGTATTTTACCGAAACAGAGGAAGGGTTTTTTTGGGGGAAGTAAGTAATGCAGGCTTACAATGGATTATATATGCCCCCACATGTAGCAGGACAGGGAGAGCAGGGCCCAACGCCGTAGACGTCATACCCGGCCCAAGACCACAGGCATCCATTCCAGCCCATTGTGCAGCACCCCTCTATCTAGGATCCCAAGACCATTGCTCGGAGCCCTGCATTCTTTTTTGAAAAACTCCCTGTATTCAAAATTACTAGTGCTATGTGATGGTATATAATTAACATAAGATAGAGATGAATGAATACATTAATGTATAATGCATATAATGTTGTTTGATACAACCTGATGACTCAAGTATGATGATAGATGGATTCACACGGAAATACATATTTTACAAGACACAATCAGCGATAGTTTCAGAGAGCAATCTTTACTTAGGCTGTGTTCGGATCCCTCAAAATTACTGGCGTTCATAAGAGAATGCTTCTTGTGTTGTCTTCAGGCTTGTGACATATGGGCTGAATGTGGAAAAGGAATAGAACAATGGTAAGATGAAGTGTTAGCATACACAATTAGGAAACAGACAGTATAAAATTTATGATAGACTGAATTTAGAAAATACCCTTACACATATCCTGATTGTTGGCTCACGGTATAAGTCTGCAAAGAAAAATAAATAATCAGTAAGACCAATGTGCATAGTGTAGCAGAACCACATTGGGATCATCTGTTCTGTCAGAAGTGTAATCAGAGTAAGCGTTGCTGTTGTTTTCTGCCATGTTCTATGAAACAACAGAAGAAAAAATAGAAATTTAGAATTTGAATAAATATAGACACATCTGGTTCAAAAGGATGATGCTGATTTTTTTTCTTTTGTTTGAGATTTACCTCTTATCCTCTCTTTAAAAGCCCCCGCCACGACATCTAGATCTTCAAGAAGCTTTGTTGTTTGAGATTGCAAATGGTTACAACTAAATGAGGCTAACTCTGCAATAGTAAAAATGTAGATGACATGGAGCAGAGTGCTTATAGTTAACTGGATCTTCATTATATGATTCAGTTCCTATAGAGACAGGCAAACCCCTCATAAAGTCGGTGTTCTTTTTTTCGATTATTCAGTCACTTCAATGTAGCAGCTTTTTTTTGGCTTGGTAGAGTGGCCTAGCAGAGCAGATAAAGAGAAAATGTAAGTTCTTTGTTTATTTAAGCTATATGCCATGTGAGGGATTAAACAAAGACAACATGAGCCGGAAGTGTAATAGCATTACCATGGTCGATGCTTTTCAAAACTGGAACATTGTCATTTAGTTGCAGTGGTGTTGTATATGTGTTTCTCTACACACCAAAGGCTGTTGACATAGTACAGATTAATTTTAGCAAAAGTAACGGGCTGAGGTAACGATGGTGAAACAGAAAATGTAGTGTTGTTCCGCTGCTATACCAAATTGGATGGAAGAACCATACTCTGTCTTTGTGGTGTTTTACAAAGGAAGACAGCATGCCGCTACATAGGGTCTGCATCTAATGAAATAAGAACTCTTTGGGTAGGTTCCGGCAAAGTATAGATGTCGATGGTATATGCAGAGCAATGCTGGATTCAGGACGAATGATGGCTACTGTCATTTTTATTTTAGTGTACAGTAAATATGTTTGGAAACACTAATTGTCAAAGCAGAATATAAAAGAAATGCTGATGGAAAACAGTGGTAGCAGCTCAGTAAGCTAACGTGTTTAACATAACCCATATGCCCCATATTCCCATAGGTATTCCACTTAATGCAACTAATTTACCAAAATACGCACACTATCAATAAGCAGTAGCAGCAGATGGACAAACCACAGTGTACAAAAATTACGTTATAAATTATAATGCTTACCGTAAACATGCAACACAAACTAATTTAGCTGAGTAACCAACTCAGCAACCAATGGAAGCAGCTCAGAATTTAGTATGTACCTTCTCCTATACATAGGGGGAAAATGTGATGGGGGCAGGAAAAAACCAGACACAGATATATACGGCTTGATATCACCCTGGCATAAAATGGCCAAACAATAAGCTGAAAGTAGTTAACTAAAAATCTTATTTGAAATATACTTCTGCAGTTCACAAGGCACCTAAAATAACAGAGTATATGAATTCACACATTAAACATTATGTTGGATACTAATTTGATCAACCAAAAAAATAACATGGGGAGCTTACCAATCATCGCATCCGCAAGAACTGGGACTGTTAATGTAACTGTACAGGGACAATGCGCTGAGGCTGCAATAGTACACATCACCATCTAATCAGTTCAGAACCGAGAATAAAAAGCATGCAACTGATAATTTTGGCAGAACAAGAACTAATGAAGGAACAGAAAGAACAGAGGCTCATCAGTTTGGCAGAACAGTAAACCAATGCTGCAATGGTCCAGAACCAAAGCAGGTCTACAAAAAATGGGGCACACAAAAAAAGAACTAAATATCTACTATTTGATCTATCATGGACTGGTGATATGGAAAATGAAGGAGGCAAACACAGAAGTAACCATTATAGGTCCGACGGAATACTACTGCATCGAAGTATATTCAAATCGACCATGTAATACTACTGCATCGAAGGAATCATAGGTCTACTATTGATGCTTAGCCCATTTCAGAATCAGATAAGTTGAATACTACTGCATCTGCTACTATCCAAATGCACAAAACAGAACATATACACATCGTCTAACATACCTGGCAAGTTTGAAGAATTTTGAAACTCTGTAGATACCTAAATAAGAAGGAAAAAGAAAGGCTAAATGACTTGCACTTTCCATCGCTAGCTAGCAAGTCATCCCTGCTGGGTTCTCTATCTCTGTCCACGCCGAGAGGGTCATCCAGTAGCCCCACTTGAATCTATCGTGGTACACTGCATCGGCGCCGAAAGCATTCAGTAGGGCGAAGCGCTGCTGCAGAAATCCAAATCGAATACACACCCAAGCAACAGATTAATGAAGAAGAAAGCAATTGAAGAAGGACAACCTGCATCTTGTGCTCCACTCGATCCCGCACATCGGCGCGCGCCTTCCGCAGCCACCACCACCGCGCGCCGCGCCCGCCTTCCGCGCCCGCCACCGCAGCGGAAACCGCCCGTGCGCCGCTGGAGTGGTAGGGGAGCCGTCCACAGCGCTTTGGGGGAGGCGGAGAGGCGCCAGCGGCGCGACGCGACGCAGCGGCAGGGGTTGCGCTGGGACTGGTGGAGGAGGCCGGCGAGGGTGCCCGCCGGCGGAGGGGAGCGGCGCGGAGGAGAGGGAGAGGGAAGGACGGCGCCAGAGGGAGCAACGCGGGGCGATGCGATAGGAACGGAGGGCGTCGGGAAGTTTCTGGCCACTACCGAGCCGACAGATAAACAATGGACCTCGGGTTCGATTTCCTGAAAACGCGAGGGTGTAAACGTAAAAAGACCACGGTCACCGCTGCATTTCTAGCGGTTGGATCGTGATCGGACGGCTGAAAATGTTTGCGCTGACGTGGCCTGCCTGGCCGGCCGACGGACCCGCCCAGTTTCATATCAGTCATTCACGTACGCTAGGATGAAAGAGAGCTCCGAGCAATCCACCAGCTAAGCTATCTATCTGGTTTGTCACTGGAGCGGCGTAATATTGCCCAAGCGTTAAGCGTACATGCATAGAATAACAAACACCGATGAGATAGTATGCACAGTGCTCTGAGCGAGATTGGCATCCCACCAGCCGTGCATCACTAAAGAGGGAGCAGTACAACTTTCCGCTGTGCCTGCAGGAGGCCGGGCAGCAGCTGCCAGGGAATGTACTTGCGTGTAACGTGTATGCATCTTGCCCGGCCTGCACGCGGGAGAAAGAGAGGTATTCATGTCGTCCACGCGTGTTACTGGCTGTGTTTCGTTTCAAAAAAAATGAGTTGGTAAAATTTGGTAAAAATATCACATCGAACACTGTAGTGTACTGTAGTATTTTTCGTTTGTTTGTGGTAATTGTTGTCCTATCATGACCTAACTAGGCTCAAAAGATTTGTGTCGCCGTGTACATCAAAACTATGCACTTAGTTTTTTTATTTACCCACGTTTAGTGCTCCACATACATAAGGAGAGAGATTTGATGTGATTTGATTGATGTGTGTTTACGAATAGAGAATCGACAGTGAAACATAAAAACAAAGAAAACCCCATATAAAAAGGAGCAAAACAAATGCAAGAAAAAAAAGCTTGGCACATCATGTATAGTGTGCTTGAAATCTCAATAATCCATTTTGAGTTTGAAAGATAGCTAACCACATCCGGCGTGACAAATTAAGCAGCTGCACATAGATATTTAAAGGCATTTTTTCGAGGGCAGTAACCACACGTAGGCACGTAGCAGAGGTGCATCCAACCGAGCAGGGCCCAAGGCCACAATAGAAGCCGTATCCGGCCCAAGACTGCAGTAAAGCACCACCCCCTCTGCAGAGAACTGAAATCTAAATTATTTACGTACACCCTCAAAATAAATTATTCACGTCCTCAAAATAAAAAAATTATTCACAAGCTAGAGAGGTTGATCTGGTGCACCTGAGTGGCCGTGGCTCCATCGATGACGCCAACTGGTCAATTTTTCTGCTTCTTTTTTTCTTTTGAGAAAAACAAAATATTATGCTTGTATTGATACCAATAACAAGCACAAGTAAAAAAATCAAGTGTAACTTATATGGTTAGTTTCTTGTAGTAGAATTAACCACACCTAGATTCAAGTCCTAGAATCAAACAAGAGTGGTCTCTAAATTTCTTTAGAAAAGGATGGCACAACCTTTTAGTGATAAGCTAAGCGATATGTCTGTTGTGACATTAATCTTAATATCCATTGGCCCAATTTATTGGAGATAATTATAGGTTAAGCCATTCGCTAGGGTATGTATATATGTGTTCCTATAGATAGATGAATTTCTATTGTTAAGAATGTATGCATGTACGTTTCTTGTGCTGGTTTGATCAATGCAATCTATACATCAAATACTTCATCAACATCGACTAATGGAGACGAGACAAATAAAATTGACGAAGAGACTAAAAACAAATGGAAAACCACAAAAGGGCAAAAACAAATGCTCAGTGCATCATGTTGCGTGCTTGAAACCTCAATATTCCATTATTTTGAGTTTTAATTTGAAAGATTGCTAACCACCTGTCCCACATGGTGTGTAAAAAATGCAAAATAAAAAGCTTAGCACATCATATAGTGTGCTTGAAATCTTAATAATCCATTTTGAGTTTGAAAGATTGCTAACCACCTATGCCAGGTGGTGTGTTACCGTTGTCGCACATTAATATTTAAACATTGCAAGTTTTACTTTCACAGTCAATGTGGTATTTAATTTCTTTTGTAACCAACAAAGGAGTTGGACGTTTTCCTTCTTTTTCGAGGGCATGGAGTAACCAGTTTAAGATTACAAGGGGATTTAGGAGCCCACGTAGCGGTATGGAGAGGTCAGAGGTGGTGCCACCCAAGCGAGGGCCCGAGGCCGTAGTAA
The DNA here is from genome assembly GCA_033239725.1 of Echinochloa phyllopogon. Taxonomy (NCBI): domain Eukaryota; kingdom Viridiplantae; phylum Streptophyta; class Magnoliopsida; order Poales; family Poaceae; genus Echinochloa; species Echinochloa phyllopogon. The sequence continues at coordinate 3,746,147 of BTCW01000002.1, forward strand.
ACACACCGTGCCTGGCCCGAGACTGCAGGAGCCCGAGGCCGTAGTAAACAAATATATGTGTATGTTTTACGAATAGAGAATTGACAGTGAAACATAAAAACAAAGGAAAACCCATATAAAAAGGAGCAAAACAAATGAAAAAAAAGCTTGGCACATCATGTAGTGTGCTTGAAATCTCAATAATCCGTTTTGAGTTTGAAAGATTGCTAACTACATGTTCCATGCGGTGTGATCAAACTGCTGCACATGGATATTTAAAAGCTGCTAATCCTGCTTCCATAGTCGATGCGGTATTTTGTTAACTAGACATGAACAATTTTTAGAGGGCAGTAACCACGGGTAGACGTAGCAGGATAGGATAGGTGCTCCCAACCAAACAAGGGCCCAAGGCCACATTAGAAGCCGTATCCGGCCCAAGGCCGCAGAGAACTGCAATCTAAATTATTCACCTACACCCTAAAAACAAAATTTGGAAGTTATTAGCTTGCACAAAAGGAATATTGTTCTAATAGATATTCCCACACATTAAATGGTGAACAATGCTATACTATATGTGTGTGTACGTATCTGCAATGTAGCTCTCGTTGCTTTGCTATTGTCTCAAAGATCTATGTAGCTCTCATTGCTTTGTTATTTTGTTAGTCTTCGTAGCAAATCTGGAAAGGTGGCGCATTGAACTACACCATGAGGTCATCGCCGTCGCCTCAGTCAAGATCTCGGGACCGGCGTCGCAGGACACGAGAAGTTCACGCTGCTCCTCTTTCGGCTTCCCTGTACGTGATCTGCGTCGGCAATAATATTATTGTTCATCGCATTATATTGGTGTCATGAAGCTCGTCTGCTGGACACCGTCTCATATCGATCGAACTACCACCGCTGGAGCACGTCGTTGACATGATGTTCTCTCGTGTTTTGAATAGCACCGGCCTGTATCCCTTGTGTACTCCTAGCTAGCTAGGCACCGACCATGCCGGCCGCCGACGCACCGTGAGAGTTTACCTCGCCGTCCACGAGAGAATCAAGATCGACGCATTAGTACGTCTTCGTCCAGTTAATCTCTGCATGTTGCTGGCCTGCTTCTACATATAGTCAATGTGGTTTTTTTGAACTAAAACATTTTTTTCGAGGGCACACGTAGCAGAGGTGCATGCTAGCTGCCAACCGAGCAAGGCCCAAGGCCACAGTAGAACCGTATCCGGCCCAAGACTGCAGTAAAAATTCCACCCCGTCTGCAAGAGAACTGAAATCTAAATTTTTTACGTACACCCTCGAAGCAAAATTATTCACGTCCTCAAAATAACAAAATTATTCACAAGCTTGAGGTCCAGGTGCACCTCGTTGGTTGCTGGTGCAGTGGTGCCGTCGTTGCTACTTGCTAGAGAGGTTGATCTCGTGCACCTGATCGAGCGGCCGTGGCTCCATCGATGACGCCGACTGGTCAATTTTTCTGCTTCTTTTTTTTCTTTTGAGAAAAACAGAATATTATGCTTGTATTGATGCCAATAACAAGCACAAGTAAAAGTGTAACTTATATGGTTATTTCCTTGTAGTAGAATTAACCACCTAGATTCAAGTCCTAGACTCAAACAAGAGTGCAGTGATCTAAATTTCTTTTAGAAACGGATGACACAACCTTTTAGTGATAAGCGACATGTCTGTTGTGACATTATTAATCTTAATATCCATAGGCCCAATTTATTGGAGATAATTATAGGTTAGGTCATTAGTTAGGGTATGTATATATGTGTTGCTATAGATAGATGAACTTCTATTGTTATGAATGTATATGCATGTACATTTCTTGTGCTGGCGCAATCAATCTATACATCAAATACTTCATCAGCATCAATGAATGGAGACGAGACAAATAAAATCGACAAAGGGATGTAAAAACAAATGGAAAACCACAAAAGAGCAAAAACAAATGCTTAGCGCATCAAGTATCGTGTGCTTGAAACCTCGCTATTCCATTTTGAGTTTGAATTTGAAAGATTGCTAACCACATGTCCCACATGGTGTGTGTTGCCATTATTGCACATAGTATTTACGCCTTTCATCCATAACATTGTACGGAGACTAATGCTAGTGCTATACTAAAAAATATTGTAGCAAAAATCCAAAAGAAAAAAAGCAAAAAAAAATGCTTACAATGGGATTTAGGAACCCACGTAGCAGTATAGGTGCTGCCACCCAAGCGAGGGCCCGAGGCCTTGCCTGGCCCGAGACTGTAGGAGCCCATTACAGACCATTGTGAAGCACTGAAGCCTCTATGCCCGGCCAGAAAACATGGCAATCAAAATTATTGTCGTACGCAACGAGGATGCACGGTATGTAACTACGGCGTTGTTTAGTTTTAAAAAGCAACTTTCAAATACATTATGTAAAAAGAAGATTCTCCATGCCATTAAAATGTCATAACATACATAATTAAAAACTAATTGCACAGTTTTGTTGTACTCTGCGAGACGAACATTTTAAGCCTAATTAATCAATTTTTGGATAATTTTTCACAAATACAAACGAAATGCTACAGTAGCGCAATGATTATGAAGTGACATCTTACTCCCAAATTCAACCTCCCAATTCTAACATCTAACAAGGCTGATTTCTGCATTGATGACGCCGACTGATTATTTTTCTGCCTTCTTTTTTCTTTTGAGAAAACAATTTTTCCGCCTTCTCTTCCGTCACCGTAAAACATTATGCTTGTATTGATACCAATAACATGCACAAACAAAAATCCAGTGTAACTCAGATGATTAGTTTCTTATAGTACGTAGAATTAACCACCTAGATTTGTTCGAGTCACAGACTCAAACCGGAGTGGTCTCTAGATCACTTTTAGAAAAGAGTGCATTATCTTTTAGTGTTCAGCGACGTGTCTGCTGTGATACTATTTATCCATCCGTCCAATTTGTTAGAGATACTCATAAGGGATGTAATATATATGTATTCGTGTAGATAGATTGTTCCGAGTCTACGCATATATATTGTTTCCTTGTGCTGACGCGATCAATCGACACATCGATCACTCAAGCTGGCCTGTTCGTTTGGCTGGTGGTTGTTGGCTGGTGCTGATTTTTGCTGAGAGAAAAATATGGTTGATGGCTGATAAGCCAAATAAACAGGCCCCGGCGACGATGAATGGAGACGAGACAAGTAAAATCAATGGGGAGACAAAAAAAAGGAAAACCAAAAAAGCTTAGCATATCATATAGCGTGCTTGAAATCTCAATAATCCGTTTTGAGTTTGCGTTTAAAATATTGCTAACCACCTATACCAAGTGGTGTGTTGTCGTTGTCACATATTAATATTTAAATGTTGCAAGTTTTCCTTCCACAGTCAAATGTGGTATATCTTTTTTTTGTACAGAGTAACTAATAAAAGAGTCGGTGTCACACCCGATTTTCGAAGGAAAACCAAGCGCATTTCATATGTGCGCCAGGATCATGTTTACACACATATGATAGACAAAAGAGTGTAATATCGAAACACAGTGTTCTAAATTACAAGAGATTTATTATAATATTCATATTACACTCTCGGGAGACACGAAGGTCTTTACCGCAAAACAAGCGATAGCTAAACGAAGCGTCTTCAGCTTCCATCTTCCACAGGCATCTTGACTGGGGGAAACGCAAGCCTTAGAACTCATCGTAGTCGCTGTAGTATTCTCCTCCATTTCCTTCTTCTGATTCAGCAATGGCAAGTGTGAGTACACCTAACTAGGTACTCAGCAAGCGGGGTGAAAATGCAAGGCCACAAGGATAGGCTAAGGTTCACAGCAGTGAGCTTTTTAGAGTTGATCAAGTTTTATTAGCAATTTACTACTTACTAGATGTAAGTTTATACCAACCCACTTAAGCATTTAAAAAAACATCTTTTTTCCAAAACCCACGAGTAAAACCACGATTTATATTCCATCTTTAAGTTTAATTATCATGTGAGGGTCCAAGCCGCTCTTGACCGTGAGCACGGCTGATATATCAGTTTTACACTCTGCAGAGGTTGCACACTTTCACCATAGCTCGTGTCCCCCATGTTGCCCGGGTTTGCAAGGCCCTTAAACACTTCCGAGGTGAGTGGCTAGGGGTCCACTTCGAAGCCTTTACAAAGATATGCAAAAGTCCAACAACCCGCAAGAGTTACAGCTAGGGCGGTCCACAACCCTCCCTAATGGTCAGCACCTTAGCAAAGGCTGCTACCCCAAGAGGACCGGGCTGTGCCCCTGCAACCCCAGACCCCCTCTGCTCCTTTCGGATAAGGCCACCAGTACAATTACACACCTAATTAATCGGCTAAGGTCAGAGCCCATTTTGACACCATGGTTGCACTGTTTTCTTGGGTGGTTCTCCATGTTCCGATTAAATAATCGTTCTCTTGTATTAACCAACATTTATTATCAAAGTTATCATGATCAACAATTTTATAAAGATTCATTTTAACCCTTCCCAAGGTATTGCAACACTAAGCATGAACTAACCCAAAATATTATTTAAAACAGGGGTTGGTACAAGGGAGCATGGTAAAAGATTAGATAAATCCTTAAAAAGGTATTCCCATCATATTAATGCAATAATAGTAAATTTTAGTTTGACATGCAGTTGTATAGGACAAAAAGAATATGCGGGGAGGGCCACTTGCCTTGTTCTACAAAGAAATCTTCCTCCTCTTCGTAGAGTTGTTCTTGATCCGCGTCGACGGGTGACTCGGTTGCAACTGGCACGAGGTCTACGATCAACACAATAAAACAATAAGAAAACAGTACATCAAACATTCTTAACAGACTAAAACAAGCATCTAAAACTAATAAGCTCGAAAAGACGAACGCTTGGACACCAAGAACGCTAAAAACGGAGCTAAAACGGAAAAGATTTGGCCAAAACAAGTTTTAGGGACTTGTTGGCAAAGAAACTAAGTTTACAGGGGCTAAACTGAAGAAAACCAGGGGCTAAAACATAAATACGCATTAAACCCGAGGGCTAACGCGTAAAACACAGGGGCTGGGCTTCGGGATACAAAAACAGAGAAGCTTAGGGTGCTTTCTGTAAGAATCAGGACCTAAATCTAATTATTTTTGAACTAGACAGGACGGCGGGTTGATTACAGAGAAAGGCAGGGTCTCTTTTGCAAAAAGGCCTGCGCTGACCGTTATTTGGCCTGGTTGACTCGGGTCGCGATGAACGTGGGCCGTTGATCTTGCGATGGACGGCTGACAGAGAGGGGGTGACTCGGGCGGCGGCGGGAACGCCGGCGTGCGGCGGCGCCGGGCCGGAAATTCGCCGGCGATGCTCGAACTCGAGCTGCCGGGCTCGGTTTGGAGCACGGAAAGATGCTAAAGGACCGGGGTGAGCTGGCGAACACGATGGGGGTGATCTCGTCGGGGATTGCGCGGCGGAGCCGGCGGCCGACGGTGAACAGAGGCGGGCGGCGGAGAACAACTCCGGCGAGAGCGCTAGGGAGTGCTAGCATGCGAAAGAGAAGGTGGGAAGAGGCTCGGGGTGTTGCTGGGGAGTTGGCGAACGCGTTCAGGGGGTTCTAGTCCTTCAATTCACTACGGTGGCGGTGCTTAACGACGGACGGCCGCGGCGAAGCACCGGTGAGGGCCGTCGGGGTACTTACAGAGCGAGACAGAGAGCTAGAAGGGGATGGAGAGCATCGTTACCACGGTGCGAAGGTCCTGGAGTGGAAGAAGAGGGCGGAGGGGTCCTGGAGCGGCGGTCCAACGAGGCGGCGGCGCTCGGCGATGGCGGCGGCGGAAATTGGAGCTGCTCCGAGGGGAATGGGTGGCGCGAGAGGTCGAAGGGGGTTCTCGGGGGCTCGGCCGAGGTATAAGTAGGGCGAAGAGGGGAGTGGGAAGGGTCGGTGCCGAGGGGAAAGGATGGGCCGGCCATCAATGGCGATCGGCGGTGGGAGGGCTCGGTGGTGCGGGCGTTTCGAGGGGAGAGCGAGCGATTGGATTGGCGCAAGCGTTGCAGCGGCTCAGTGGAGATAGGAGGGGAAGGGACGCAGGAGAGGGAGCGGCGCGTGGGAAGCCGAGTGGCTCGGTCGGGCGGCGGAGCAGGGGAGGGGCGTCGGAGGAAGGGGAAGAAGGAGGGGCTGACGAGCGGGGCCCGCCTGCCAGTGACGCGAGGGAGGGAGAAGAAGTTCGGGCCGCTGCTGGGCCGAAAGCGGTGAGCAGGCCGGCGGAGCAGGGGAAAAGAAAGGGAGGGAGAGAGCGAGTGGGCCGGCAGGGGAGCTGGGCCGCGGGAGAGAAAGAGAGATGGAGAGAGAGTTGAGGGAGCGGTTCTGGACTTTTTCATGATTTTGAAACTCACACACAAATCAAACAAAAGACATGCAAATCAAATATGATGCACATGCACTTGTTGCTCCAAAATTATTTAAATGATGTTTAAATATTTTTGGGCTCAAATTAAATTAAAAATTTAATTAAGTCCTTAGAAAAAATGAATTAAACCAAGTTGCTATGATTTATTTGTGATGGAATTTTAGGGTGTTACAGTCGGACGTTTTCCTTTGTTTTTCGAGGGCAGCCCACGTAGTAGTAGTAGAATGGAGAGGTGCTGGCAAACAAGCGAGGGCCCGAGGCCGTAGTAAAGGCCGTGCCTGGCCCGAGACCGCAGCAGCCTATTGGGAAGCCGAGACCGTCTACCTCCCGCCCGCCGCCCCCGGCCCGCGGCGGCCGCCGCCGGCCGTCCACCCACCATCCGGCCACCGCCTGCCGCCGCGCCCGCCCGTCTCCCCTCGCCCGTGCCCAGCCTCCTCCTCCCCCGCCACCTCTACCACCCCCCGCGGCCCGCGGTGTCCGCCACCGGCCGTCCTCCCTCCTCCCGCCCACCGCCGGCGGCCCCGCCCTTCCGAATCTCTCCGGCCGTCGTCGTGCCCAGCGTCCTCCTCCCCCGCCACCTCCACCACCGCCCGCGGCCGGCGGCGACCTTGCCGCCGCGCCGTCCACCCTTCTCCCGCCCACCGCCGCCGGCCCCGCCCTTTCTAACCTCTCCGGACATCTCCCTCCCTGCCGGCCATCGCCCCCGCTGCCGACCCTGCCCACCGGATGTCCTCCGCCACCCGGTCGGCGGCGTCCCTGCCGCCTCTCCTCCGCCCCGCCGTCCGCAACCGCTGCCAGTCCTCCCGCCGCCCCGACCCTCCCCTTCTATGGCCGGTGCCCCTCCCTAAACCCCGGCAACCCCCAGCCCTGAACCCTAACCTTCTTCCTCCTCTCCTCTTCTTCTTCATCCCCTCTCCTCTTCTTCTCCTCCGGTAGGCGTCGACTGCGCACGGGAGGCTCCCGTGCGGTCGAGCTCAAAAACAACATTGCGCTATATATCTGACTCTGCAGCTCTGTGCCCGTCCTGCCGTCCATCACCTAACAAAGAAAAAAAAAGCTCTATGCCCGTCCAGAAAGCATGGCGATAAAAAAATTTATAACAAATTGAGCGCTGAAAAACTGTTGATTAGGTCAGTGCATGCATGCATCAATCGAGAAGTTGGTTTTTCTGTGGCCGGCATTGCACAGCAACAGTAGCTAGTACGGGCGGTTGTTGCGAAGGGATGAGCAGCAGATCGAGCAGAGTGTGGTGGCAACCAACCGCGCATGCAACATTTGGCAATTTGGGCATCAGGCACGCTTATTAGCATGCATGCAGCAACGTACCGAGCACGTACGACCAGCAGCGCAGCGGCGGCGTATCGATGGATACGATCGGAGGATTAGCTGGATCTTGTCGTCGTGATTCGCATGGCCGGCCGGGAGCGCCACGCCGCTGGCAGCAGACAGTACGTAGCTAGCCGCCTGCCTCCATCCAAGTCCTCGTCTCGTCCAGCCCATGCCTGCTGCACGATCGACCGGCATGACCCTTCCTCAATCACTCTACCCACATACCCGTCACTAAATTGTGTCAAATAAACCTCATCGTACGTCAAATTAATAAATGTTTCTTCACTCTGTAATTATTGACGAACCATCTATCTAAAGTATGTGCTTGCCATCCCATACCTGCCCGGCCTAAACAAAGTACGTGCATATAGCACCTCGTTCGTCTAGAGTATAACCACCTCGATTCAGGCAACCAAGCACATGGACAGAGTAACGTTTCGACCTTGGGTGTGTTTAGTTCCAAAAAAAGAAGAGAAAGTTTGGTGAAAATATCACATCGAATATTGTAGCGCACTATATCACTTTTCGTTTGTTTGTGGTAAACATTGTCCTACCATGACCTAACTAGGCTCAAAAGAGATTCGTCTCGTCGTGTACATCAAAACTATGCAATTAGTTTTTTTATTATCTACGTTTAGTGTTCCATACATGCATCGTTTGTTATATTTAATATTTCAATGCGATGACGATGTGATATGGATGTGATGGAAAGTTTGGGTTTTTGAGGAACTAAACAGTGCCGTTGGGAACTAAACACAGCCCTTACACGGAACTAAACACGGCGCTTACCAGTTTTCACTCACTGCTAAATGGAGTAGTAATGCACAACATTTTATTTAACCAACACCAACTTCAATCCTCATGTACGTGCAACAAACTGTGCATGCGACACAGTAATTCTTTCTTCTTTTTTGTGTTCAGAAAAAAAAAGATTGGCGATGGCATTGGATACTTTGCGCTCGCGCATTGGCATTGCGCGGAATTCTCCTCGTTTCGGTAGCCAGTAGTACAGTACGTAAAGAAATGCAGAGGCGGACAGCGCACAACCAGCCAGAGCCAGGCCCTCCGCTTCCGCTGCCTGCATGGAAACAAAAAAAGGCGCCAATCCCGACAACCACCACTCTCTCCTCCCGCCGCGGCTGCACTGAACTGCACGCTTCCGGCACCGGGCAGGCCCACTCGCTGACACCCCCGGGCCCGCACTCGCCTCCCACTCCCTCACCTCACGCAAGCAAGGCGCGGCGGAGGGAGAGACACCCCATGTGGGCTTGGGCCCCCGTGGGCCAGGCGTCACCCCCGCCCTACCCTTTTCCATCCAGCTCGGACGCCGTGCCCGTCGTCGTCTTCCTCACCTCACTCTCCTCCCTCTCGCTCGGCTCCAAGCCTCGACCAGCGTCCGTCTATCCTCGACCCGCATTCTTCTTCCATTTCCTACATCATGACTGCTTCCTTACAAAAAGTTCACATTTTTCCCAACCAAAACCACCGCTGCAGAAGGCGATAAACTACATTTATCTGCTCAAGAGAAAAAAGTGATGAGCTACATTTATCGGAACACAAACATTATAACAAAGTTTTCTTCTCTTGAAGATTTCCTCCACACCACACTGGTAATGGAACCAGCTACCCCCTTTGGTAGCATCACAACCATTCAAAATTCGTTCATATCCGGCAGACACGCACATAAACACCCACACGAACACCTCGCTCACAACTCCCTACCACTGCTTCAATTTCATTGCTTCTAGACTTTAAAAAACACCTAGAAGACGAACAACACCAACTACTGCTGCTGCTGCTACTCAAAAATCACAAACGAACGATACAGCAAATGTCCAACGACCACACACCAAGATCACGAGAAGTGATCACCACCTCCACAATCGAACACACGAAAAAACATTAACTCCTCATCCGATCGCCGCAACAAAACTTTCGCGACCAGACGAGCGAGATCACAAACGGACCAACCTTCCCACACTCACCGGCCACTACCGCCGCCGCCGCTGTACACTCTCTTCCGATTCCTGCAACTGCAATGCCGCCGCCGGCGCGGCATTGCCAGTTCATCACCGGAGCATGTCGGCGCGGGACGCCGAGAGCTCCCTGCGCAGCTTGCACGAGAAGAGCCTGCACGCGTCCATGCTCAGGTCCACGGCGGCCGCGAGCGCCACGAAGGCGGCGGCGTCCTCAGCGCACCCGACGTGCGCCACCCCGACCTCCACCGTGGGCCTGCTGCACCGCCCTTCCCCCTGCACCGCCGCCGACATTACGAACCCGCGGAAGCTCCCGAACGGCCACAGCCCGCCGAGGTCGCCGCCGCTGCTGCCCCTGGGGCTGCACCCGGGGGACCCGCTCCGCCCGAATGGCTGCGCCGCCGTCAGGTCGATGGCGAACCGCCCGCCCTTCGAAACCGGCACGCCGGACTCCGCCACGCACACGCCCACGCCGGAATTGGTGTGGTCGGGGACCAGCTCGAACCGGTACCCCAGCGAGTCGCCGCCGCCGCCCGCGCCGCCGCGCTCGCGCCAGCACTCGAGGCGGCCCCACGGCGTCCAGGTGCCGTCGACGGGGCGGAGGATGAGCCAGCCGCCGGGGTTGGAGCGGCTCACGCGGTCGGTGCCGGGGGACGCCACGAAGGGCGTCACCATCGAGGCCAGCGCCACCGGCGAGCCGGAGAGATCGTGCACCGTCACCGACCACCCCTTGCGCTCCTTCCCTGCGCGCTCGCGGTCGGAACCGAACTTGGCCAGCCAGTTGCGCCCGCCGGACCCCGGATCAGACTGCACCGACCTGCATGCCATGGAATCCATCCTTTGTTCAATGTTTAGCTAGAGATTCGAAACTGAAATTGGCAGCATTTGCTTGCACAATGCGGCGGCGATGAGCAGAAATGCAGAATGAGATAGAATTGTGACCTTGAGCGGAGGTCGCTGTTGCTGCGGCAGGAGAACTTGCAGGTGAACATGGGCTGCTTCATGCGCCCCTGCACCTGGAGCACCTGCGGGCTGCACTCGGGCTCGCCGTCGAACTCGAACACGAACCTGGGGTCGGGCTCGGCGCGGACGGTGAGGTTGAGCTGCGACGCCGATGAGGCGCCGGAGGACGTCTTGCGGCCACCGGCGGCAGTGGCACCGGCGCGGCGCTTGCCGATGGCGAGCCAGCCGCTGTGGAAGACGACGGGCTTGGCGGCGGCGGAGCGGAGGTCGAGCGCGACGACGACCTTCCCGAGCAGCCTGCCCGAGGAGCCGACCCCGCCGCAGGTGGTGCCGCGGCGGCCGGCGTAGACGGAGACCTTGAGGCGCGCGGTGCGGCGGGGCGCGAAGAGGGCCGGCTTGGCGGAGGCGCGGTCGAGGTCGGCCTTGGAGACGTGGAACGCCGCGGCGAAGGCGCCCGTGCAGGAGGCCGGGCCCTCCTCGGCGGACGGCAGCAGCGGGGCGGTGGCCGTCTGGTAGGGGAGCTTGTTGAGGCGGATCCGGCAGTAGCACGGCGCGGTGGTCGGGTGCACGCCCGCGCCGGAGGTGGAGGAGGCCGACCCGCCGCCGGACGGCGCCGGCATCTTCAGCGCCAGGTTGCCGACCAGCACCCGCACGAACGGGCACGGGTCCATCGGTCGGACAAGGTGCTTCTCGTCCTCAGCCCTCAGCGGCAACGCGTCCTTGGTCTTCCTCCTCGGATTGACGCAATGCGATGCGGATAAAAAGCTAGGAGCAATGGCGGATGGGAATGGGGAATTGGGGGGAGCTCCAGGGGAAAAGGGGAGGTGGTTTTGTTTTCAATGGGGAGGGAAGGGAAGGAGTGGTGACGAGGGATCATAGGGTATAAGACTGGCGGGGCCCAGCCGCGGCCAGCCTGGATCCCATCCCGGTGAGCTGTGCGCGGGGCCCGCGGGTGCCGCCTCCTATTCCAGCCTCTCCAGCTCTCCCGCGCCAGCCCCGCAGACACGTGGGTCCGGGGCTACGACTGGGTTACTCATACCCACCTGTCAGTGGAGGATGTCGGGAATGGGTGGGTGAGTCTGGTAGAGAAGGGTAAGGGGAAGGGGGCGTACGGGGAAGCGTGCGAGGCCGGAGGCGGGGGAGGAGGCGTGCGACGCGAGCCCCTCCCGCGCCGCAGCCGCACCGGATCAGAGGAGGAGAGAGAGAGAGTCCAGAGTCAAGTCGAGTCCAGCTGCGCTGCGCGGCTATCGGATGCGCTTTTGCGGTGGGACGCCGTGGGGTCCACCCTGTGGCCTCCTCTGCTTTGCTTGTGTTTGTTATGCCGCCGTTCCTGCGGTCACTTGACGGCGACGGCAAGCGATTTTGTTTTTTGTTTTTTTTTTACCGCGGCCGTTTTGGCCGAGCGCCCGAGCGAGCTCGCGGTGAAAAGGATGCGGGAGGCCGCGGTTGGTGGCCCCACGGTGTCGGTGAGCCCCCGTTTATGATTACGGCGCGGGCCCACCAGGCTGTGGTTTCGATCCCGGCCCGCGTCACGGTCCCGGTGTCAGTGGCACAGCTGGAGGATCAGACGGACCAGACGAGATGGAGTGTGAGCCCCTTCCCTTGTGGGGGGCAGTGGAGATTAGTTTCGTAACGGTCCCTGGATTTTTGTCGCGCGAAGCGAAAATGACCGCGCTTTGCGTGGCTGTGAGCCTGTGAGAATGATCTGATAGGATCCTTCCACTTAGAACGAACCCGTCGGCTCGCACGCGTCGCCCCGCGCGGTGACCGAGCGGCCCCTCTAAACCCTAGCCGCCGCACCCCCATCCTCTCCCTCCCGGGCCGCCGCCGGCGTGCGCGGCTCGTGGTGAAGACGGCGGCGGGGCTTTCCTCCCCTCTCTGACGGCTAGGGGCGGGCGCGGCGGCCATGGCCTCTCCGGAGCACTTCGCCGGCGGCGGGCGCTAGCGCGGCGACGACGGTGGATGCCGGTGTGATGGGTGCGGGAGGACCGTAGCAGGCGGGGCGAGCCGCCGGGGCGGGTGTGCTTGGCCGCCGCGCCGTGGCTGGCCGCCGGCCATGGCCGTGGCCGCTCCTGCTGGGGCGGGCCGCCGCTGTGGCGGGCCGTGTCTGGCCACGGGCCTGCCAGCTGCTGGTCGTGGGTGGCCGCAGCCGCCTGTGGTCGACACGCGGGCATCTGGATCTGTAACGCCCGCGTTTCTCTCTCCGGGGAAATCGCTAAATAAATCACCCGGTGAACAACTTTTCAAAATGTTTTACCGCCCGAGCTCCCTCTTCCGCCAAAAACCTGTCCGCCTTGTTTCCCCCCCCCCCCCCACTTTTTCCTGTTCGCATCGCGATCACCGCCCTCTTTCCGTCCCATCCCGCGTCACCCGCTCTTGGGTCGACCGCCGGGCCCGACCGTCGTCGACCGCCTGTCAGTTTTTCCCGCCGCGAATCCCGCCGTTTCCCTCCCCTTTTCCCCTCTCTCTTTCTCTTTTCCTTTTCCCTTCTTTTCTTTCTTCCTTTTCTTTTTTCCCCTTTTTTCTTCTTTCTCTCCCCTTCCTCTGCTCCCGTGCGCTCTGCTCTGCTCCGCTCGCCGCCAACCCCTCGCTCAATTCACCACGCCACCACCGACCAGCCCTATTCCCCTACTCCACGCTCTGGCGCCCCTGCTGCACGCCGCCGACCTTCGCTCCGCACGGCGCCGCCCCACGTGCTCGCCGCGCACGCGCTCCCGGGCCGGCCCCGCCGCAGCGCTGCCCCGCCACCGACCGCCCGACCGCCGTACGCAGCAGCCGTGCCGCCATCACCGTGACCCCGCCACCGTCGTCGCCGGACCACGACGTCCACCCGAGCACGCTGTCGTTGAGCCACTCCACCCATCGAGCACGCCACCCCAGCCACCGCCGCTCCGACCGCTCGGACCCGCCGCAGTCTCGTCGCCAAGCACGGCAGCGCCACCCGTACGCACACGCACAGCGGCACCACAGGGCACCGACCACACTGCCCCTCGACGCCGAGCTGTCCCGTCGCGGTCGCGATTCGCGCCGGACACCTTTACTCCCCGCCACCGGCCGCCGAGCGACCCCTCGTCGGCCGACCCCCTCAAGCCTTCTCCTCTCCTATAAAAGGGCCCGACGACCTCTCCTCCTCCACCTCCCGCTCGCACACCCCTCCAATCTCCTTCACCACTGCCGCAACGCCACCACCCACCCGCCATTGCCGCCGCCGCCTGCTCCCGTGGGCCGGCCGCCACAGACCACCTCCGCCCGTGGTAAGACCCTGAGTGGACTCGCCGTGTTCCCCTCCCTCTTTTCCCCCGGTTCCAGCCCGCCGCCATTGACCCTACCGCCGGCAATTTGGCCGTTGTCGCCGCCGATCCCCTCTCCCTCTCTCTGCTCTGTAAAACGAAGGAGATGACCGTTTTATGAATGACCCCCTACCCTTTCTGCTATTCAACCCGCCATCCATTGAACATAAGACTCTCTCTCTGGCACGTTTTCACATAACCCCCTGAACTTTTACCAAATCAACCCGCAGTCCACCAGCACTATTCCCTCTCACTCTGTCTGTTTCGTCTGAGACCCCTGGACTTTTCGGTATTTACAAAAAGGTCCTTTTCTTTATAAACATCCCCTAAACCTCCACTAAACTCGTCATTTCATGCGCCAAATTAATCTCGTTCGACCCCAAACTCCATCATAATGTTTACGAGTATATTTCCGCCAAGCCAGTCAGTCCATATCCAAAAATAATTATATCACCACCACTACTCTCTCATTCTCTGTTCTTTCTTTCGGAGCTCAGCAAAAGCTTTTTCTTTTATTTATTGGATGTTTGTTTGTGTGTGCCGTAGACTCCGCTGTGAACGAGGAAGGACTCGAGGAGGAGCAGGTTTACGAGCAGGAGCTTGGAGACCAAGACCCCGGGCAGGAATCCCCCAAGGGTTGGGAGAACGGCAAGTGCAATCCCACCCTTTGATGCATACTTTTGTCCTAGATTTTATAAACACAACCCATGGCCTGTTTTATAAAACTTGCATGATTTTACTGCTAAACCCAGTTGGATAGCCATTCCTTGATTGCTATGACTACTTCCTTGACAACCTAGATTAATGTTTGAATATGACAATGCTCTGTTTGGATATTAATCACTGCTAGAAATGCTTAGGAACATTTTACTTCTATACACCCCATTACAATCACTTGATGTTTACAAAAGCAACCGTGTGCGTGCTTTAAAATAAAAGAAATGGATTTTGTGAATAAAATGAGTATCCGTATGGGATGAGACAGACGGTATTTCTTGTGTGAAATGACGAGGTGAGCTCGAACCTGTGTGGTTGAGCATGGTGGGAGTTGTCTATCCTGTCACAGTTTTTGGGATGATGTTGATGTGTCATCTAGCCTAACCCAATTTATTGTACCACCACTCGACCGTTGTATGTGGCAACGGCCTAGCATAAATCCCACTAGTTAAGCTGTTGGTTATGTGGTGTGCTGGTGAGCAACAGAGGGCCATGGAGCCGGGGATACGATCTATGTGAGGTATGCCCCTGGGTGGAACCTCGTTGATAGGTTGCTAAACCCCCTGGTCGCGTCTGTGATAACTTGTCAGTTTAGCTATGGTGGGTAATGGCTTTGATAGGAGCTACACTGGCACTAAGGTGTTCATGTTGTGGTAGCCTACTTGTGGTTGTGTACACCTCTGCAGAGTTAAAACCTATCCGGATAGCCGTGTCCACAGTATTGGGCGAGTTACGGCTTGGTCACTTCACTAGTCCCCTGTTTTGGTGTAAGAAAGTGGTTGGTGTTTGTTGAGCTGAGAAAAGGGTTTGGCATGGGCTACGACAGATGGGGAATCTGGTAGCTTTAAAATCTTGTGAGTAAAATATTCATGTTCTGTTATTGCAACTAAAAGAAACGCTTGTGAAAACCCCTCTTATAAAATAAACCCTTGCATATGTAAAAATTCGCTTTGTTGCAAGAATCAGCCATAAGCCTATCCTTGATATTATCCTTTGCATATTTCTGTGGTATCCTGTCCGTGGTTGTGATTGTGCTTGCTGAGTACGTATGTACTCACCCTTGCTTATTTTTGTTACAGAGGCAGACCCGGACTTTGTGCCTGAGGACGTCGTTTAGAAGGGTTCGTTCTGCACCCAGCCTTTGCCTGTGTGTTAGGGTCACCCGCTTGAAGCTACATGCGTTGCCACTCTGATGAAGATCTCTATGTTATCAACCTTTTTATCTGGAGTCTAGCGTTAGTCATGTTTGTCGTGGCCCTGCAGTGCCACCGTCTTCCGTAATGTTGTTTATGTACTGAACTATCTGTTGTAATAATGTGAACCAGCATCCTGGGACTGGTATTTGTATCACATTAAGTTCTCTCTTTCGAGGGGATGCTTCAGGATCTGAGGTGAGCCCGAGGTGGTTGTGCTTTTCGACGATGTTGGTCCGGCGCCGCCTTGGTGGTGGGGTTGGAGGCTGACTGGCGCTCGCTGGAAGCGTCGTGGTGGTGCTTCGGGCGGTGTCGAGCTTCTTCCAAGTGAAGCGATACGGAGGCGAGGAGGTGCGGGCTACTCGCCTTACCAAGAACGTGTGGCAGGCATGGTGTTGATTCAGGCGTAAGCCTTCACTGACGCTTCTATCAGTGGCGATGGTGGCGGCGCCCTTTTGTGGCGTCGATCTCCCTGGTGGGGGCATCATTGTGAGGCACCATGTCCTCTCTACACGGGGCTCTCGGGGGTGAGAACCCTGTCCATTCGGACGTGCGACCCGCCTTGGTTAGACAGTGGTGGTGGTCGGTGTTGGTGGTGGTGCCCGCGTGCAACGACAGAGGAGGTGCGCTTGGTTCATGTCGGCAGGAAGGTGCAGAGGAGCCATGGGTGCTGGAGGTCTTGCGGTGATGCGCATAGTGTTGTGGTGTCTTCGGTGGCGGTTTGACGGAGGCGTCGCTCTCTTAGCAGTTTCAGATACCTGAGTCCTTGACAGAGGAGTGCGAGGCGGTGGAAGAGGCGAGCCCCCCACGCAGAGTGGTCAGGATCAATGATTTTCATCGGCGCTGCGACGGGAGTGTTCTGCTGATATTCGGCTGGGACATGGAGTTCAACGGTCCTGTGTGCTTACCGGAGGGTGATACTCCCATGGTGGAGGAGCTCGAGGGGCCCCTCTGGCTTGCAGCGGGCCGCGTCTTTTGGCGTGGCACAACGTTGGTGACGACGGCGCAGCGCGCAGTGCCTTCTTTCAGCTCCTCTCTCAGTTTGTGATGGTGTAGTGTAATGTTGCGTGCGTTGTTTGTGTGGTGCGGTGTTCGCTTCGGCGCATTATGTATAATTGCTCTTCTTCTTATATGACATCGCAGTGCTCCTGTCTTTTATTAAAAAAAAAGAGAATGATCTGATAGCGGCGGCAGCAGCAGTGCCACGGGTAATAGCTGGTTGTGCTACGGAGCCACAGGTAACAGCAGTGCCAACGGACTGCTGCTGGCGGCAGAGGAAGGGGAGAGTATCTTTGCGACGCAGCGGGTGTGTTTAGTTCAAAAAAGAGAAGTGAAAGTTTGATAAAAAAAAGTTACATCAGACACTATAGCGTACTGTAGCACTTTTCGTTTGCCTGTGGTAAACACCGTCCTACCATGACCTAGCTAGGCTCAAAAGATTCATCTCGTCGTGTACATCAAAACTATGCAATTAGTTTTTTTTATTTATCTATGTTTAGTGTTCCATGCATACGTCGTTTGCTATATTTAATGTTTCGATGTGATGGCGATGTGATATGGATGCAAGGCAAGTTGGGGGGGGGGGGGGGGGCGGGGGGTTCGAGGGAACTAAACAGGCGAGAATGTTTTTGCGACGCTGCGTGCAGTGCAGTGCAGGAGAGTATCTTTGCGGTAACAGGAGGGAGCAGAGGACGCGAGGTGCAGTGCAGGGGTGGTAAACGGTAGACAGGAGGAGCACGGGGTGAGTATCCTACGTGCAACAGCGGCAGCAGTACGGAGTAAAAATCTTTGCCACTGTTGCGTGTTACGGAATGGGGCAGCGGTTAAATAGGCGAGCCTTGAACGGAGGCAGCAGCAGAGCGTGGCCGCCCGTGCACAGGATTTTGACCTGCAGATCAAACTAAAGGAAAGAAACGAAGGATTAAGAAAATAATACTGCAGATACTCCTATTAGAAAATCATAATAATAGCACGAGAAGAGAACAGAGGAGGTCGCACGGACGCAATGATGGATTGATTCCCTCTGCTCTGGCTTCCAGCTGCACTGAGCTGCCTGAATCCTGATTCCGTCAACGTCACGCTCGCCTCACATGCGCAGGTTGTTTGTTTCATCAGGTTGTTTGCATGCAGCTGGAGCTGGCCATTTCGAGTTGCAAAGGCCTTGCTAGGTGCCAAAGGGCCAACCAACGCTGCAGGCAGGCCATGCAGCGAGACAAAAACGCAGTACCAAACCAACAATGGCTGCACAGTGGTGACGATACAAAAAGGTGCCGTCTTTGAAATGTAGCAACACTCCACGGAGTTCTCCTACTCGATCCTCTAGAGCTCACTGTCTGATCGTATCCGCAGCGGCAGTCGGGTAGATGCCCTTGATCATCATCACATGAGACGGCGGACAGCACACAGTAGTTTGCTCCTGATGATTTGATTTGATTTGATTTGAACACGAGAATGGAGTCTTTGCTTGTTCAGCAGATGGAGCTGAATTTTATTTGTGATTCCGCCGCACGTACGTACCAGCAGTGAAGCAAAATCCACAGCGTGCAGTGCATGCATCGGATTCCACCTGCCACGTTCGTAATATATGGCAAGAAATAAAAACAGTCTTCCCGGCCGGCATGTACATACTACGGGCATGTACATTGGATCTATCATCAGCTGCCAGGCTCTGCGCCAATTTGATCGCGATAAAAAAGAGACATAATATGCAGGATTGTCAGAACGATGAACAATACACGAGATTAGCCAATTAATACTAGTAGCAAATAATGTTTTAGTTCCGGTGTACGTGCTGGTAACAATGTTGAGAAAAAGAAAACCGCGGTGCACGGGAAAATGGCTGTGAATTCTCAGAAATGGAAAGACGATCACAATGCCGTGCCTCAGGAGACCAGAAGCAGGAAATCAGAAGGAAACCATAGTTTTGTGGGAATCGTTAGATATTCTTTTGGTCTACTGTATATGATATGATCGTTGGGCTTAACAATTCCAATTTTCATTTTGTTTAATCGCATGACACCGAGGTCAGAGAAAAGGGTTTACATTTTGCAGTAA